>CM022298.1:484277023-485638089 GCA_011799875.1 Thinopyrum elongatum | reverse complement strand
TAATCATTGTTTAAAAACTAAATGTGTGTATTGAAAAGTTTCATGCATATAAAAAATGATAATCAATAATAATATTATATATGTATAAAAAAAGTTTCATGTTAATTATTTCTTTAAATTTTTCTAACCAATATCAACAATGTTTTATATGTATACAAAAATGTACAATGTGTAAAAACAAATATAGACATCAAAACGTATGTATGAAAATATGTTTTTTTGTTGGGAATATATGAAAATATGTTAATCATGTATTTGAAAAAAGTTAAACATATATAAACAATATGTACAATGTGTCTAAAAATGTAGACATGTGTTCAAAATATAGACATCAAAATATTATTAAAAATGTTAATGATGTAACTAAAAACCGTTTAATATCTATAAAAAATGTTTCCAGTGTACACAAATTTGTTCATAAAATGTGGTCTAATATCCTTGAAAAATGTAGAAGTTTTTTTTACAACAAATATTGTTAGGTTCTTCACATAAAAACTCATTTTGGAACTCGAAAAATAGAAAATGAATATGCGGAAATTTGTCTTTTTCACGAGAGGTGGATCAAAAACTTTTTACACCAACATTTGGTCACTGTACATTAAATATGGCCTAGTATTTTAGAAATTTGATTTGGTCCAATTTTGCAAGAAATATGGTATGTTTTCTTCACACAAAACCTCATTTTGGGCACTAAAAAATGGAAAATTGATTTTTTTGTCCAAAGAAAATAAAAACTCCCTTAAAAAACTTGTTCGTCATTGCAAGATGCACCTTTGTGCACTATTGAGATCATTTGAACAAACTATACCATGAATTTTTCATGCCCGTGTCAAAATGCGGTCAAAACGGCGGTCATGACCGTCCTAGCTAGTGGTTGAATCTCGAAAAACTTTTGGTGTTTCTCTGATTAAATAGATACTTTTGTACCTAAAAACAATTTTTGGAAAAAATAAATAGCAAACTCTGAGGCAGCTGCAGTTCAAATTTGACCCGCTTCCTACTGAATCGGCGGAAATTTGTCTTTCTCATGAGAGGTGGATAAAAGCTTTTGACACCCGACCATTTGGTAAATGTGAATTAAATAGGCCTAGTATTTTAGAAAATTGATTTGGTCCACTTTTTGCAACAATTATTTGGTAGGTTCTTCACAAAAAAAACTCATTTTGGGCGCTCAAAAAATGGAAAATAATTTTTTCGTCATTTTTTGAAATACGTATTAACATTAATATTTTTTTGAATTACACGTTTAGCTTTCTAATTGCTAAACCATATAGCAAGAGTCACGAAGGAGTTCATTATTTTCCTATTCTTATAATTTTAATTGGTTTCGAGATTTTTCTATAAGAAAAAACCTTTTTAGAGTTATACAATGAAAAACCTATTTTTTTAGACAATAATGGAAACTTTTTTTTTGCAGATAACTGACCATCCTTACCAAATGGTAATAATGAAAAACTTGTTATTTTCCCATTTTCGTTGGGCCAAATATATGTTTTTTTGAGTAATATGAGGGCATCCCACATTTCTTCCTGGATGGGCCGAGGCCTACATGGCACACCATTTTTTTTAGAAAAGGAGGTGGCCTCGTTCCACCGAGGCCCAAGCCCACCTTGCGCGACACCTTAAGTACCAATGCATCCACGTTCACAACCTCATGACCATTTATATTGGTCGTAATCGGGTAGAAATAAGGTCGTCGACCACTCTTGTCTGCTTTATGACCATTTGGTGTAAGGCAATTTCAGGGTTTGAGCCCTTCCAAGCGAAATGGCCGTGGATTTACGACCAATTCAGCTAGGGTCACTGAGAGAAGGTCACAAGTTGACATATTTCTTGTAGTGGTGTTGCTGCTAACTAACGGGTTCTTGCCGATCGTGATTGGGATGACTTAGCTTAGTGTGCTTGCAGTAGATTCCCATGCCGCGGGAGCGTGCTTCCCTAGAGCTCGTACCTCCTGCGCGCCCCTCGTTCCAGAGAGGTCCTACCAGGGGTTTCCTTTTTGAGGATCTGAAAGTCCTCAGGCCTCGGGAGGCATCCGGTGGCTGCGGGGTTAGGGGACCTCTGGAGGTGCTGTGCCCCGCGCGAGCCCCCAAGCGAGGGCCGCTGGTATGCCGTGTCGCGATGCCTGGAGGCACGGACTCAGGGGGCGTGCGTGCCCGTTGGCTCGTTAGAGGGCGTTGCGCGAGGATTAAGACGCCAAAGGCCACGACACCAAGGCTTTGGCGAGGTGTGTTCGCGGGCGAGCCCAAGCGTACACACCATGCCCAGCCCCCACGTGCGAGACGCGCGAGGAAGAGCGACGGGAAACTATCACTCTCCCTAAAACGAGACCTGAAAGAGCGAATGCTACGAGGAGAATAAATTCCCAACCCTTTCAAATAAGGATGCAAGAACTTCAAATTTCATTCCAAGAAGTGGCAAATCAGCTACAGAAAGCAAGCAAAAAAGAACAGCCGCATCCGGCACCTATACTAGTCTTATGGTCTTCCTGCCAGCGCGGAGCATGGGGCTTCCACTAGGATGTGGGTGGGAGCCCCCGTGAGGCCCAGGGGCGGCACTCAGGAGACTCTGGGGTGTGTACAGCCCCACTCATTATTACGTGAGAGTGTCACGGGAGGAGACTTGAGAGGCGCATGGCGCTTGGTGGTCACGGATAGAACTTTCGGAGGTGCTGGATGTTCCAGGCATTCTGGATGGGGACCCCGTCCTGTGTCTCCAGGCTCGCGGCACCAGGCCTGGAGGCACGTGCGATCCTGAACGGGCCCTCCCACATAGGTGAGAGCTTGTGAAGCACCTCCCTGGAGAGCACCCGTCTTAGGACGAGGTCACCCACCTCGAGGGTCTTGGAGCGGACGCTACGGCAGTGATACCGCCACAGCGCCTGCTGGTACCTCGCGGCACAGAGCGAGGCTTGGCGGCGGCCCTCCTCCCCAAGCACGAGGTCCATCCCCCGCGAGGCGTCCTAGCGTGCCTCGTCAAATGCCAAGACCCGCGGGGAGCGATGTCTGACCTCATGAGGGAGGACCGCCTCAGCCCCGTAGACGAGGAAGAACGGGGTCTCGCCGGTGGGCTTAGTCGTGGTGGTGCGGATGGACCACAGCACGGACTGAAGCTCATCGAGCCAACCCCTGCCGCAGGCCTCGAGTTGCTTCTTGAAGCTCCTCGCCTTGAGGGCCCTCAAGACCTCCGCGTTGGCGCATTCGGCTTGGCCGTTGCTCCGCGGGTGCACCACCGAAGCGTAGCATATATGTGTTCCAAGGTTAGCACAATATGTTTTGAAGAGGTTGCTTGTGAAATGAGAGCCATTGTCAGTGATGATACGGTTGGGGACCCCAAAGCGGCTCACGAGGCCCTTGATGAACTTGACAGCCGAGCCCGCTGGGATGGTGTGCACGGGCTCCACCTCCGCCCACTTGGTGAACTTGTCGATGGCAACGTAGAGGTAGTGGTAGCCCCCGACCGCTCGGGGAAATGGGCCCATGATATCCAAGCCCCAGACCGCGAACGGCCACGAGAGTTGAATGGTCTGGAGGCTCTAAGCGGGCTGGTGGATCTGCTTGGCATGGAATTGAGAGGCCTGACAGGATCTCACCAGCTTAGTGGCATCGTTGAGCGCCGTGGGCCAGTAGAAACTGCTGCGGAATGCCTTGCCCACGAGGGTGCATGACAAAGAGTGATGCCCACAATCCCCGCCATGGATGTCAGTCAACAGCTCGCGTCCTTGCTCCTTGGAGATGCATCGCAGCGTGACGTCGTTTGGGTGCCTTCGGTAGAGCTCGCCATCCTACAAGCAGTAAGTAGTGGCCTGATGGGCCACACGTTCTGCATCTTCCTCCTTCTCCGGCAAGGTGCCTTGGAGCAAGTACGCCTTGAACTCCTCGGTCCAGCACCCCTCCTGAGACTCAAGTGCCAAGAGTAGGTGGGCTCTGGAGGTCGGACCGCAGGCCGGAGCGCCCGAGGAGGGGGCCATGAGCAGTTCCTCTCGGAGCAGCGTCGGGCCCGCAATGGAGGGGGCCGCCGATGGCTTGAAGAGTCGTTCCTCGAAGACGCCAGGCTTCTGAGGCTCGCGTCGGGATGCTCTCTTGGCTATGTCATCCGCCTCCTTGTTCGTGCCACGCGAGACATGCTGCAACTCCAAAACCAAGAATCGTTTTTCAATTTTGCTTACCTCTTCCAGGTATGCCTCCATGTGCTCGTCCTTGGGCTTGTACTCCTTGTTGGAGAAGTTGACGAGGAGCTGAGAATCGCCCTTGATGGTGAGACGCTTGACCTCTAGGGCTGCCGCAGCCCTAAGGCCGGCGATCAGGCCCTCGTTTTCCGTGATGTTGTTGGAGACCTTCTCGCCATGCTGGAAGCAGAACTGCACGGCGTAGTAGAGCTTGTCCTTGGTAGGCGAGATGAGTACGGCTCCAACCCCCGCGCCCTGGCGTGCAAACGTGCCATCGAAGTACATGACCCATCCGTCGGGCGCCTTGTCTCTGGGCGTGAGGGAGCGGTCTCCATCCACCCCTCGATTAGGAGCGCCAGTCCATTCTGCCACAAAGTCAGCAAGGGCCGCGCCCTTGATGACCCTTGTGGTGCTGAACTCGAGCTGGAATGCCTGCATCTCTATGTTCCATTCAGCAACCCTCCCTGCCGCATTGGGGCTGTGGAGCACCTTCTCCAGGGGGTATGCGGGGATGACCTTGATGGGATGGCCTTGGAAGTAGTGTCGCAGTTTCTTGGAATCAACAAGGAGCGCGAGCAGGAGCTTCTGCGGCATGGGGTAGCGCGCGCGCGTCACGCAGCACCGTGCTGATGAAGTACACGGGGTGCTCGACAAGGGAAGAGGTGTCGATGGCGTCCGGCCCTGCCTGAGGCATGAGGTCCTCAGGAACCTCACCATCTAGTGGGGTAGTCGAGGCCTCAGGAGCGCCGTCCTGAGGTGGCGATGGCGTGGCTGCAGACGGGGCGCTGCACCGCGCACCTGCGCCCGCGCGTTCTTCCCGGACCGCCACGAGTGCCGCACTAGCCGAGTGGGGTGTGGCAGCCTGGTAAAGCACCAGGGGCTCAAGAGGTCGAGGCGCCACCATCATCGGAGGGCTGGTGAGATACCTCTTGAGGTCTTGAAAGGCCGCCTCAGCCTTCGGAGTCCATTCGAA
Source organism: Thinopyrum elongatum (assembly GCA_011799875.1). Classification (NCBI taxonomy): domain Eukaryota; kingdom Viridiplantae; phylum Streptophyta; class Magnoliopsida; order Poales; family Poaceae; genus Thinopyrum; species Thinopyrum elongatum. The sequence continues at coordinate 485,632,948 of CM022298.1, read as the reverse complement.
TGGGCCCTTCTTCTTCATCAGCTTGAAAAACGGGAGGGCGCGCTCTCCGAGCTTGGAGATGAAGCGTCCCAATGAAGTCACGCAGCCCGCAAGCTTCTACATTTCCTTGAGGGTCTGCGGTGGGCTCATTCTTTCTATTTCCTTGATCTTCTCTGGGTTAGCCTCGATCCCTCTGTGTGACACCAAGAAACCCAGCTGCTTGCCGGACGGGCGCCGAACACGCACTTCTCCAGATTAAGCCACAGGTTTACCCTGCGCAGGTTGGTGAATGTTTCCTCCAGATCTTCGACAAGGGTTCTTGCTTCCCGTGACTTGACCACTATGTCGTCGACGTACGCCTCGGCATTCCTCCCGAGCTGCCTGCCCAGGGCAATGTGCATCAATCGCTGGAAGGTCGCGCCGGCATTGCGCATCCCGAACAGCATGCAGGTGTAGCAGTACACCCCGCATGGGGAAAGGAAGGCCGTTTTCTTGACGTCCTGCACCGCCATCTTGATCTGGTGGTAGCCCGAGAAAGCGTCCAGGAAGCACAGCAAGTCACACTCAGTGGTGGAGTCAACGATTTGGTCGATGCGCGGAAGAGGGAAAGGGTCCTGAGAACAAGCTTTGTTGAGGCTCGTGAAGTCGACGCACATGCGCTCATTTCCCCCCTTTTTGGGAACTATGACTGGGTTGGCCAACCAATCTAGGTGCCATACTTCCCGGATGACGCCGGCTTCTTGCAGCTTGTGAACCTCCTGGATGATGAACGGTTGCTTCTCCGGGGCTTGCCACCGCGCCTTTTGCTTCACCTGGCGCGCGCCGGGAGACACCATCAAATGGTGCTCAATCACGTCTCGCAGGATGCTAACTAGGTCTGTTGCCTCCCATGCAAACACATCTTTGTTCGCACGGAGGAAACCGACCAGCGCCTCTTCTTGGTCCGGCGGGAGGTCAGCACTGATGGTGAAGGTGGGGCCTGAGCCCCCGTCGTCGACTGGCACTTGCTTCGTCTCGGCCTGGTCGTGGGAGAACAGCTGCATCTTTTTCGCAGGCGCGGCCTCCGGGATCTCCGGAGCACCCTCCGCGTCTGGCCGCGCCGCCGCCGAGACCTTGAAAGGTAGCTTGAGGGCCAGGAGTGCATCCTTGGTGTCTCCCACCACAGTAAGGATGCCGCTGCTCCTAGGCATCTTGATGACGTTGTAGCCGGGGTGTGTTGCCGCCATGAACTTGGCCAGGGCTGGATACCCAAGGATGGCATTGTACGGGAGGCTGATGCGAGCGATGTCGAAGTCGATAAGCTTGGTGCGGTAGTTGCAGCGTGTGCCGAAGGTGACGGGGAGGCAGATCTGCTCCAGGGGAACGATGGAGCCATCGAGCAACCCTGAGAAGGTTCTGGTTGGGGCGGGCTGGTCGTAAGGCACCTGGAGCAGGTCGAAGGCTTCCACGGAGAGGATGTTGAGGCCTGCGCCGCCGTTGATGAGGGTTCTGGTGACTGCGACACCGCTGATGGTGGGTGTGCACAGCAAGGGGAGTACGCCAGCGTCGACCGTAGTCTTGGGGTGATCCCTGGAGTCGAAGGTGATGTCGGTCTCAGGTGCCGCCCGGCCCGAAGGAGCCCCCGGCCATGGCTGGGGGGGCCCCCAACTATCGGAAGAGCTGCTTGACATGGCGGCTTGAGGCCGGTGCCTGCGACCCCCCGAGAATGGCCGCAACGGCGAGGGGCGCTGGTGCTGCGAAGCGCGCGATGAACTGATTCCGCAGCTCCTCCCAGGAGGCCACCGAAGACTCCGGTAGGATAAGGATCCAGGAGCGCGGCATGCCCATGAGAGCCATGGGGAGCCTGTTCGCCATGGCCTTGTCGTTGCCGTTCGCCACCTCGATGCTCAGCTCATAGAGGTGAAGGAACTCCACGGGGTTGCCCGTGCCGTCGCACCGCGGAGGCAGCGCCAGCCCAAACTTCGGCGGCCACCGTACCTGCCGCAGGGCGGGGGAAAAGGCCCGGTGGCCCATGACATCTCCGAGTGCGCTCGGTGGCTCGGCGGGTGGGGCGACGCCTGCCATGGGAACCACACAGCATGGGCGGAGTGCAGCCGATGGAGAAGCAGAGCTTCGACACGCCCCTACCTGGCATGCCGAATGTCGGATTCAGGGCTCCGCAGACCAAAGAAAGGTTCGAACTCTGGGGCGTGTGTGAAGAACTCAACCTCTCAAGCCTGCCAACTCGTTGCCCTACGGCCTAGCTCGAGGAACAAGGAAGAAGATGAACATGGCATTTTACCCAGGTTCGGGCCACCTTGCGGTGTAATACCCTACTCTTGCTTTGTGGTGGATTGGCCTCACGAGGGGCTGAGGATGAACAAGTACAGAGGATGAACAACCTCGTGAGGGCTCAGGGGTGAGAATGAGTCGACCCCTTCTACAGTGGTGGCTAACTTATATTTATAGTGGTCTTGGTCCTCTTCCCTCGAAACTTAGGCGGGAAGGGATCCCACAATGGCCAATTTGAAAGGGGACAAGTAGTACATCTTATCCTGACGAAAGGTAGTCTTTGCCTGCAAAGCTTCTGGCGTGACGCTGCGGTGGGCTCGGTGATGACATCCGTCCTGCCGTCTTGGTGGTCTTGGTCTCGTTGTACAGGAATGGAAACCTTTGCCTGAGTCCTCGGGAACCCACGCCTGCGCTTGCCTCCTTAGCACCAAAGAGGAAACTGTCTTCTCTGCGCCTGCTGGCGCCCGCCTGGCCTTGGTCATCATGGCTTGCGTCACCGCAACCTCATGAGGTTTGGGCACCTGCATAGGAATCTCCGCTCCTCAGGAGGCAGCCTGGGGAGGCCGCTCCCTCGGGAGGTCTTGGCGTCGTCTGCCTCGCGAGGCTTGGCCCCTCGCGAGGGTCTTGTCTTGGTAGTCTTGTGGATGGGTCGTACCAGGCCGTCGATGAAGCAATGCCATGGGCCGCAGGCAGGCAAGTATGTGTACCCTGGTTCCCAGAACGCCGAGACGAGCCGCCTCCACAAGCTGACCCTGCTGCTGAGCCATCCACGGACATTGCTGATAACCCGGCGGCAAGTTATGACCCGCCAAGTCATAAGCCGCCCTTTCCTGCTAAGTCTACTTACAAGAGCCCAGCTGATGATAATACTAAAGAAGTCACTTTTACCGGGTCAACTTTTAAGGTGCCCGAGGCCTCCAAAGCCCTAACCCGGCATTCCACTAAGGAGGAAATGCCATTACTTGAAAAGGGGAAATCCAAACTGGAACTTGAAGGTTTTTCCAAACTGAATGCAGGCGAGCTATACTCCGGCTATCTGAACTGTCTGCATACAAGTCGCGATATGGAAGCCAATTTAGTTAACATGATGCGACAAAAGTATGAGGTATGAACACACTCCACTCCTTTTAACTTCTGCATAGGCATATATTTATCTGGCCCCAAAGGGCTGGCTTATCAATAAGATGATCTGGGTCTTTGCAATATGCACTTCAAAAGAATCTTGCATAGCCCCCAAGGGCCGGCTTACCAGTAAGATAATTCGGGTCTTTGCAATATGCACTTAAAAAAAACCTTGCATAGCCCCCAAGGACCGGCTTACTAGTAAGAAAAGATTCCAAAGCATAGTCCCCAAGGGCCGGCTTATCCAATAAGATGAGCCAGGTCTTCTCAAATATAGACTCAGAAAAGACTTCCAAAGCATAGTCCTCGAGGGCCGGCTTATCCAATAAGATGAGCCGGGTCTTTTGAGATTGAAAAGAACTTCGTCACACATTAGCCCCCAAGTGCCAAGTATTGCTTGCAATGTGCTTGGGACTTAAATAATTAATCCATAGCAAATCATTCCATTATCGAGCTACATTCATATCCTCCAATTCTTATTGCAGGAAGCTTTAACCCTTAATGACTCGCAGTTGGGTGAGTTAAGAAAAATGCTCAAACATCAAGAGGCTAAAACTCTCAAAGCTGAGACCAAGTTCAAATTTACTTTGGAAGAAAATGAAAAGCTCAAGGACAACTTTGCCACTAAGAGAACCGCCTGGGAAACAGAAAAGGCGAAATTGCTGCAAAGAGCAGAAAATGCTGAAGCTTCACTAAGAACCGCCAATGAAGAGCTGATCGGCTTAAACAACACGTGACTCGAATGACAGCCGCCATCTTTGGTAAGTGAAAGTCAAAATTGAAGTAACTCAACTCATTTGATAATTTTAGAATTTGTTATTTCTAACCCGCCTGGCGCCTCTCATGCAATTTGTTAAATAGGTCCCAGAAGCTCCAATCTTGGCCAAGACATGCTGTTAAAGCTGAAAGCTGTATACTCCTTGGTTGAACAGTTATATACTGGTACTCAGCGGGCTCTTGTAGCCATCTCCAATGGAAAACAGCCTCCTACTCTCATCAAAGCCGTACTGGAGCAGCTATCCACAGTGCCAGGGAAAATTGAAGAGGTGAAACTGTCAGCCGCCCGCTCAGGGGCCATCTCAGCGCTCAGCCGGGCCAAGGCGTGGCAACCAGAACTAGACCCAACCGAAATGGCAGGCGGCTGTCCAGAACTAAAAGAGGACGGGTCTCCATTCGATCAAGTCAACTTTGCCAGATGTGTGAGGGAGATGCGTCCCTTAGCATGTAAAATGGCGAAGGAGGCAGATTTAACAAAATACCAGCTGGCTTATGTCAATGACAATGCTCGAGTGAAGGCGCCGACTCATGATGTCATAGATCTCATTCCACCAAAGCGTAGGCATACTTTTGCTCCTGAAGTTGATCCTGCTCACATTATAACTGATGAAGCCAGATTCGAGGCCTTAACCGGCATCGACTGGACATCGGCTGATCTTCAGATGTCCGACGACAAAGAGTCGGCGCATGATGATTCACAACCTTCAAGGCGTCAGGAAGAAAACTAACTGTGATGATCATTAACCAGGCGGCTCTGATGCCGGGTCATAGGAGTGCAGCTCCGATAAACGCTTGACTCAAAATATTTTGGGCTTAATTGGAAGCCTTGTAATAGGGTAGCCTTTGCAACAGTGATCCGCCTTATCATGCCTTCGTGCATGTTTATCTTAAACTTTTAAACTTAGCTCGAAGACTGTGTTATGTTCTCGATTGAATCAGACATATAATCCGCGCCATGACTCTTATTTGCCCCTGAAATCTTGTTCATCTGCAAGATACCAATCAACATATATACTGGCGACTTAAAGTCAAAAACCAGGGCGGGTGACAACCCAAATATAAGTAGCCTTATATGACTTCTGGAAAAATCATAATCATGGTTGTTCAAGCCTAAAATATGCTGGCGAATCAAGGTCCAAAGCCAGGGCAGGTCATAACACAAGATGCTCAAACATGAGCAACATAATCCGGAGTCACACAACCCAGGTAACCCAAATTTGCACAAAAGAAAAAAAATCTTAGGGGCATAAAGCATCAGAAAAAATAGTAAATATGCAAGTCTCAAATATTCGTTAGGCCAGCTTTCAAGGCATGACCGAATTTTTTTTGGCTCACAGGCCTCATGGCTCATAGACCTCATGGCTCACAGGCCTAATGGCTCATAGGCCTCATGGCTCACATGCTAATGGCTCATAGGCCTAATGTTTGCTTTCAAGGCCGCAATAGCCGTTGAGTTTATCCTAGCTCACTGTAAGCCGACTCTCGCGTGACACAAGCCACCGTTTTAACCTTAACAAGTTCAGGGTCTTTTAAAAGATTGACTGTTAAGAGTTTGGCGGGTCACCTGTCGGAGTAGCAAGTTGCAAATAGGCAGGTGTAACTCATAATGTGGCAACTCAGGCCAGTCAAGAGGGTATGACATCTAAACCCAGTGGTTGGAAGCCCCCAAGTGACTTTATGATTCAATTAATAAAGACTCAGATGCACAGAAATAAAACGACAAAGGCCCCGAATTTTAGGGATGCCGGCTTTATTATATTGACCATAAAAAGGTATAAACATCGACAGAAGTATGTACAATGGTAAGAGCCGGTGGCTCAAGTGTAATAAGGCCGAAGATGAGCAATGTTCCATGGCCGGCGGGTCCCCTCTTCCGACTTGCGGGGATCCTTGTGCTCTCGTACATCAATGAGGTAATAGGAACCGTTGTTGAGATTCTTGCTGACCACAAATGGCCCTTCCCAAGGAGGGGAAAACTTATGCATCCCTGTCTGGTCTTGAATCAATCGGAGCACTAAGTCGCCCTCTTGAAAGGTCCGGATTTTAACTCTATGGCTGTGATAGCGACGTAGGTCTTGTTGATAAATCACCGATCGAGCCGTCGCAAGGTGTCGCTCTTCATCCAAATCATCAAGTGCATTCCAATGCGTTGTCTCATTATCAGCTTCAACATAAGCCGCCACCCTGGGCGAATCATGACGGATGTCACTGGGGAGAACCGCCTCCGCACCGTAAACCATGAAGAAAGGCGTATAGACTGTTGATCTATTCGGGGTAGTTCTAATACTCCAAAGGACTAAAGGAAGTTCCTCCACCCAACATCCGGGGGTCCTTTCCAAAGGCACTGGGGAGAACCGCCTCCGCATCGTAAACCATGAAGAAAGGCATATAGACTGTTGATCTGTTGGGGGTAGTTTAATACTCCAAAGGACTAAAGGAAGTTCCTCCACCCAACATCCCAGGGTCCTTTCCAAAGGCACCATGAGCCGGGGCTTAATACCTCTCAAGATTTCCTGGTTAGCATGTTCTGCTTGACCATTGGACTGAGGATGCGCAACTGATGAAACATCAAGCCTGATGTGCTCCCTTTGACAAAAACTCCTCCATAGCACCTTGAGACAAATTTGTCCCATTATCAGTGAAAATAGTATGAGGATATCCAAAGCGATAAATCAGCTTCTTAACAAACTAAACTGCAGTCTCTACATCACACTTGCTGACCAGCTCTGCTTCAACCCACTTGGTAAACTTGTCAACCGCCACCAAAACGTGGGTCTTCCCATCCTGAGACCTCTTGAATGGCCCAACCATATCAAGCCCCCAAACTGCAAACGGCCAAGTTATTGGAATCATCCGCAATTCTTGAGCCGGCACATGAGTTTGTCTTGAAAATTTCTAACATCCATCACACTTACTGACGATATCCTCTGCATCAGCATGAGCCGTTAACTAGTAAAACCCATGACGAAAAGCCTTAGCTACCAAAGATTTTGAGCCGGCATGATGACCACAATCACCTTCATGGATCTCTCGCAAAATTTCACGGCCCTCCTTAGGAGAAAGACAGTGCTGGAAAACACCAGTCACACTACATCGGTGTAACTCGCCGTGGATAATAGTCATAGACTTAGACCTCCTGGTGATCTACCGCGCCAAAGTTTCATCCTCAGGTAACTCGCCCCGGGTCATATAGGCTAGGTAGGGCAGAGTCCAATCAGGAATAGCATGAAGAGCCGCCACTAGTTGACTCTCCGGGTTAGGTATAGCAAGATCCTCCTCAGATGGTAACTTGACTGAAGGATTATGTAAAACATCAAGGAAGACATTAGGAGGCACCGGCTTACGCTGAGACCCAAGACGGGAGAGCGCATCAGCCGCCTCATTCTTCCGCCAATCAATATGATCCACCTGGTACCCCTTAAAGTGACCAGCAATGTTCTCAACCGCCTGACGATAAGCCGCCATGAGTGGGTCTTTGGAATCCCACTTGCCAGAGACTTGTTGAGCCACAAGATCTGAGTCGCCTAGGCAACTGACCCGGCTCAAATTCATCTCTTTGGCCATACGAAGCCCATGAAGCAAAGCCTCATATTCAGCTGCATTGTTAGTACAAGGAAACATCAACCTTAAAACATAACAAAATTGATCACCTCATGGGGAAGTTAAAACAACTCCAGCCCCCGAGCCTTCCAATTGCCTGGAACCATCAAAGTGGATTATCCAATATGTGTTATCAGGCTTCTCCTCAGGTGTCTGCAACTCTGTCCAATCATTAATGAAATCCACTAGAGCCTGAGACTTGATAGCTGTCCTGGGCACATACTTTAAACCGTGAGGGCCCATTTCAATTACCCACATAGCAACCCGGCCAGTAGCTTCTCTGTTTTGAATAATATCGCCCAAAGGAGCAGAGCTGACCATAGTAATAGGATGCCCAAGAAAATAATGCTTCAGCTTGCGACTTGCCATGAACACCCCATATACTAGTTTCTGCCAATGTGGATATCTTTGCTTGGACTCAGTTAAGACCTCACTGATATAGTAAGCCGGCCACTGAACTGGGTACTCTTTACCCGCGTCCTTGCGCTCCACGACAACTGCCACGCTAACTCTCTTGTTATTAGCAGCTATGTACAGGAGCAAAGGCTCTTTGTCTATGGGAGCAACCAAGATTGGCGGCTCAGTCAACTGTTTTTTGAGAGGTTCAAACGCTTGATCCGCCTCATCACTCCAGACAAAACAATCTATTTTTTTCATCATGTGATATAAAGGCAGGGCCTTCTCTCCCAGGCGGCTTATGAACCGGCTCAATGTCGCAATACGACCCACCAGACGCTGGACGTCATCGATACACGCCGGCTTGGATAATGAAGTTATGGCTTTGTTTTTCTCCGGGTTAGCTTCAATGCCCCGTTCTGAGACCAGGAAACCTAGCAACTTGCCAGCAGGTACACCAAAAACACACTTGGTCGGGTTAAGAATCATCTTGTAGACCCGGAGATTGTCAAAAGTTTCTTTCAGATCGTCCAGGAGAGTCTCCTTCTTCCTAGACTTGACCACAATATCATCCACATAAGCATGAACATTACGCCCAATCTGACCGTGAAGACAATTTTGAACATAGCACTGGTAGGTCGCCTGGGCACTCTTAAGCCCAAAAGGCAGAGAAGCATAGCAGAAAGCTCCAAAAGGGGTAATAAAAGCCGTCTCCTCTTGGTCTTTGACTGCCATTTTGATTTGATGGTAACCAGAATAAGCATCTAAGAAGCATAAACTCTCACAACCCGCCATTGCATCAATGATTTGGTCAATACGGGGGAGAGCAAATGGATCTGTTGGACAAGCCTTGTTAATGATCTGCATAATCAATACACACCCGCCACGTGCCATTCTTCTTGAGCACCAGCACAGGGTTAGCCAACCACTCAGGGTGAAAAACCTCCATGATAAACCCAGCCGCTAAGAGCCGGGCCACCTCTTCTCCAATAGCTTTTTTTCGCTCTTCATTGAAACGACCGAGGAACTGTTTAACCGGTTTAAACTTAGGATCTATATTGAGAGTGTGCTCAACGAGTTGTCTCGGTACACCTGGCATGTCAGAAGGCTTCCATGCAAAAATGTCCTGATTCTCACGGATGAACTCGATGAGCACGCTTTCCTATTTGGGATCCATAGTAGCACTTATTGTAAACTGCTGAGATGAGTTGGCAGGAACGAAATTCAGCTGCTTGGTGTCATCAGCCGACTTAAACTTCAACAAGCGGTCATGTTCAGTACTGGGCTTCTTCAGAGGGGTCATATCAGCCGGGTCAATGTTTCTTTTATAAAAATTGAGCTCCTCCGTGGCACAGGCTGACTCTGCATAAGCCGCGTCTCCTTCTTCGCACTCAAGGGCGACTCTCCTGTCCCCATGAACTGTGATTGTTCCGTTTGGCCCTGGCATCTTAAGCTGCAAACACACATAGCAAGGGCGAGCCGTAAATCGAGCATAAGCCGGCCGCCCAAACAAAGCATGATATGGGCTCTTGATCTTGACTACCTCAAACCACAGCGACTCTGTCCTGTAATTACGGTCGTCCCCAAAAGCCACTTCCAGTGAAATCTTTCCTACTGGATAAGCCGACTTACCAGGCACCACACGATGGAACACAGTAGAAGAAGGCTTGAGCTGCTTATCAGTCAAATTCATCCAGCGGAAGGTATCATAATACAGAGTATTGATACTACTGCCACCATCCATAAGCACCTTAGTGAATTTATAACCCCCAACCTGAGGGGCTACCACCAAAGCCAGATGACCCGGATTCTCAACTCGGGGCGGGTGATCCGGCCGACTCCATGTGATTGGACATTCTGACCATCGTAAATATTGTGGTACTGCCGGCTCAACCGTATTGACAACCCGCTTACGAACCTTCTGATTCCGTTTGCAAAGACTCATGGTGAAAACATGATATTGGCCACTATTCAATTGCTTTAGATTACTTTGATAACCTGACTGATTACCTTGCTGCTGGTTACTCTAACCAGACTGCTAGTTATAACCACCCTAGTGGCCTTGACCTTGAAAACCAGAGCTTGATCCGCCGCCACCAAAACCAGATCCCTGAGAGCCAGATCCTGACCCGCCAAGCGGCCCATTATTATTACCGTGACTCAGGTTGTGATTCTTGTACTACCACATTATGAAACAATCCTTCCAGGCATGAGTTGCTGGCTCACCAGGCAGACTATGTTTTGGGCAAGGTTCATTGAGCATTGCCTCAAGATTAATGTTCTTTCCTCCAAATGACGGCTTACTCTTATTGTTACGATGCTGATTCTTAAACCCAATATTGGTGTTAGCTACGAGATCTGACCTGCCATCGGGGTGTCTGCGCTTACCACCGTTACCCTGGTTGTTGCTATTATTCCTTGCCGTACTCTGTTGCTGATCCTTGACATTGCCATTCTTCATACTCTTATTGGACTTCTCCTCGTCAGACCCAGGGTCCTTGGTATTGTCAGAGTCGGCATACTTAATGAGAGCCGCCATGAGCTCACCCATGAAGTGGCAATTCTTCTCCAAGACCAAGACTGCCTGACCCGCCGCAATACTATCCGACGAATGAATAATAGCCGAGACCCGTCGGACCCTATGGTGGGCAGACTCATCCTTTCGCTGCACACAATTGTCTAGATCAATGATCGTCAGGGGCTGCTTGCAAGTCCCTTGAATTTTTTTGATGAAACGTGCCTTCAGTTCCGCCCATGAGCTAATAGAATTGGCAGGCAAGCCGTTTAACCACGTCCCCGCTGGCCCATCTAACATCATAGTAAAGTATTTGGCGCAGACTGCATCGTTGACATCCAACATCTCCATGGCTAATTCATAACTCTCAATCCAAGCCTCGGGAGGGAGATCAGCTATGTAATTAGGAATCTTACGAGGGCCCTTGAAATCCTTGGGCAGACGCTCATTACGCAGAGCCGGTGTTAGAAACGGCACCCCAACTGTCCTGGAAACTGCTCCAGCTCCCACTGAAGTTGTAGGAGTCGCTAGAGGATGCTGAAAAACCACCTGCTGAGCCGCCAGTTCCGCCTCACGGCGGGCCCTTGCATTATCCACAATCGCCTGAGCATTGACCAAAAGATCATCATCGTGGGGCGGGTTACCATTACGGGGCGGGTTATCATCACGCGGCGGGTTACGACACCGCTCGCTACTGGAGACTGCAGGTGACTCAACGCACCGGCTGTAACTTTGACTCGGGCGAGGTGTCGAGTGAACACGATCACGACTATACGAATAAGCCGCCTGCTGCGCAATAGCTGTTTGAAGGATCCCCATCATGTTCCGCATTTCCACCACAGCTGGTGACTTGCCCTCAACTGGAATAGCTGCCAGTCATGTAGCCGCCGCCACCATGTTGTCCACCGGGTTAGAAAAATGGCCAGGCGATGGTGTCAGAAAACATGGAGGTGGCGTCAGGTTTCGCTCGTCCCTCCGAGCCGGCTCTGGCTGCCGGGGTTGAGCCGCCGCCCCACTTCTAGGCCCATCCTGGTTTAACTGTGGGTTCACCCGGCCGTTTGGAGTGCTTGGAGCTACTCCAGGTGTACCAAACAGATTCCTAGGATCATAATGCAGGGGCATGCAGGTCTGGTGCCTCCTACGGAAAACCGCATCGGAGGCATTCTGATCCAAACTCAAGCGCCAAGCTTCCGCCTTTACCCACTCCGACTCAGCCGCAAGCTGAGCCTGTTCTTCTGCCATCCAGGTATTCTCTGCGTTGATATCCTCCTGGGCTTTATTAATCTCATCTTGAATCCTTCCAACTTCTGCATTGCGTTCTGCCTGATTCGCCGCAGTTACCTCCGTCGCATGAAAAGCGGTTAAAATGTTCAAAAAATTAGACAGAACTTGAGCCGGTGGCACAACTGAGCCAGCAGCCCCCACAGTCGCAGCCGCAGTCGATCCAGATGTCATAGCTGCAGCTGTTGATGAATTTAGAACCGGCTGTGTACCAGCCATGAGGATAGCAGCCCTGAACGGCGGCTCATAGGGGTCCGGAATGCTGTCACCATCAGAATAGCCCCCAAGCCTGCCATCTTGAAGCTGATAGATTGACTCTGTCTCTCCGGTTGAGGACTCACCAGCTGAACAAATGAGAGTCTCCCCACCAGATGCAGAATCTTCCGCAAGCTCCAAACCTTGCATGAAACCAACAAAAGCATGCATCCGGCCGGGTTGGACCCGGGCAGGTTGCGTGCGCCGAGCCGACTCGAAGAGGTCGGGGACGATGTCCGGCTCTGGCATAGGATTGCCGATCTTGCCAATGAAGAGGTGAATTCCGCCAAAGGGGACCCAGTACCCGTACTCGATTGAGTCAGCCTCGGGGCCCCAGCCTGCGTCATCGATGTAGAGCTTGCCGCGGTGACTCTTAGTCATCCTGCCAATGGCGTATCCCTCGAGCCCTGGAAAAGTGCCCTTCAAGAACTCGAAACCACCGTGCCCTAGCCCCCCGGTGGGCGCCAACTGTTGTGGTTTTGTAACAGTAGATGCCCTCGTGAAAGGACTTACGTGTGAGGCCATGGAAACGGCGGTTAGCTTAAAGGGGTTGAGCAGGATGAGAGACACGAGTTTACCCAGGTTCAGCCCCTCGCAATGAGGTAAAAGCCTACTCCTTTGTATGGAATTGCTTGAGTCTCGATTACAAGGGAGCGGAATTGTTTAACCTCGCTCTTGATCAGTTGTTTCTTGTCCCTAATCCGCCGCCGAGTCTCGCCTTTATATAAACAGGTCGAGGCCAGACGGCTTACAAGAGTCCAGGTTGGGTCACACAACGTAACCGACTCTGGTTCTAAGTCGCCTAGCCTTGCTAGGCAAGTCACCATCAGTCGGCTCACGCCTTTGGGTCTTGAGTCGCCTGCAGGTCTTGGACCTTCAACAGGCCCGCTTGTAAGCCGCCCTTGGTATTCATATCTTGTCTTCGCGGGCCTACCTGGGCCCTTGCTTATGAGTCGCCAACGGTGTAACCCGGCCCCACCTAGGCGGGTCACACCACGGGGTTATATCCCCAACACCTGGTGTCCCTAATAAGAAGTAAACAAGGATATGTCAACACACACATGAATATTAGCACCTGTATCAACGCACCAATTGGTACATTTGACATACTAAAAGAATAATAGGTAAATTACACACTCAAATGTTCCTCCTTCAGTATTGTCAATTATCATGCCGGCAGATTTAGAATTCTAGCAAATATCCTTTTTGCGATCATAGCAGTTAAGACATTGGGGAGACCAATGACAATTCGCAATGCAACACTAGCAAACATCCTTCTTATCATCCTCATTTTCCCCTTTTAGGGCCTTCTTTAGTTGGTAGTCTTGGATACTTTGTTCTTACCCTTGAACTCTTGGGCATTTTTCTACACAACATTAGTAGTAGGATCTCTCTATATTCTTTTAGCTCGTGTGTCCTTTTCCCTTGCATTCTCTTCAACATACAAAGTCCAATGAGACTTTTAACAAATATTTCTTTCCCTAGGTGTTTTGGAGAAGTGGTGAAGTTCCTCAATGAATGAGGAAGTTTAGCAACTCGGCAACAAACTTGTTGGGAAACACACACTTAAGGAGCGCGAGTTCATTTTTCATTGCTACTTTTGAAAGTGTGATCGCATTTTATGATACGGACCCACCGCCACCTACTATTTCTTCGTTAGGAGCCCTAATCTCGAGTCCATTTGTGGCTCCAGAGAGAGGGATTTTTCATCGTCGTCATCACCAACCCTTCTTAATCAACAATTTCATGATGTTCACAATCATGTGTGAGTAATTCCTTTGTAGGCAGACCGGAGGTAGATGGGGGTTCACTACAAACTTTGCTCTATTTTGCGATGGTTCAATTGTGTCACGTATAACCCTTTTTTGTCGCATAAAATACAGTGGAGACGTTTTCCGATCGTCACCCCCACCGTCACCGAAGCACCGGCATAGAAAATAAAATCTCGATGGCACCACTTCCTCCGTCACGCAAGATCATATCTTAGGTGACGGACGCAAAACCGCCGACTAAGCTATCTCCTACGACGGCCAAAAAATGTCACTAGAACTATCACCGTATATACTAACAACCGACCCAACATGTTTGACCAGTCAATGAATCTGATGTATGGGCCCATAATATGCTGACATGGCACCTTACAGCTAGGTCCGACTAAGGTTTTATCAGTGACGTTGCCCGTTAGTGATAATCAGGTTTGACCGGTCAAAGATCCTAACATGTGGGTCGATGAATTGCTGACGTGGCTCCTTACACATGGGTCCAGAAGCTCGTGACAACATGCATTTCCGTCACTATTACCGTCACAATTTATTCATTGTTGCAACTGCCAATCAAATTTAATTTTGAATTTGAATTTTAAAATTTGTAAACTATCAAATATGAGAATGAAATGACTTCGATTAAAAGGGAAACTGACATGCTTAACACAATTTTGATAATGATCAGCCAACTGAGGAAGTATCACACACGATATAAAAGGAAACCTACAGTTTACCACACATTACAAAGTTTTCGCACGAAGAAGACCACCCTCAGGGTAGCGACATGGCGTTGACAAAGGCCCCCAAAGTGGGCTGCGACATGCTACTGTCAAAGCCCCCCAAAATAGGCTGAGACATGCTTTTGTTAGATTAGCCCTGCATCCTTGAGAGAAAGCCTAAAGTTCCTTCCAGTTGTGATTGCTTCTGTTCCATAGAAGAAGTTTTCTCCTCATGTGCCTTCTTGAGAGTTGCAATTTCATCTAGCTGCTTTGCTTTCATCTCTTTGATTTCCTGTTATTGTGCTGCCATTCTTGCATTCAGCTCTTCTTGATACCTATTAGATGCTGATCTCGCAGCTACGTCCTGATTTACAAGCGTTTCTTCAAGATCTCTAATGCGTTCATGAGAGGTTGACTTCTGCCTAGCGGTAGATGACTCTCCCTTGCTTGTGAGGAACCTGCTATACTTGGAAACGCTCTTGAGAACCTCTGCAATAATCTGCACATCTGTTTTTGGCTCTTGACCTATTGTTGGAGTTGCATGTTGCTTGTCCTTCATGTCCTTCTACAATATGGTTGAAGCGTTCTTGGTACAGTCTTACAAATGTAGTATTTTTGCTGGCACATTACATGTGGGATGAAGAAATTGCAGAACACTTACGATTTTTTTGCTGCAGTCTCACTCATCACCCCATCCTTCTTTCTGGTGTGGGTTGCTTCAAAAAATTCAACATGTGTAGGTTTCTGGTTTTGCCCTTTACACTAGTACATCAAACACGATATGATGAACATCATTGTCATTTACTTATGAAAAAATATGATAATTTGCATTTACGAAGCTGGAGTGCTTACCCAACTATGATAAGCTGCAATGTAGCTTCTAGAGCCAGTTTTATGTGGGTGCTTCACAGCACTTCGGTTTGCTTTATTCTTGGAACATATCTCCCATGGATTGAAGCATAAATTTAGTTTTGACCACATGGTATAGTAAAAGTTGAATCTATAGATTAAGCATGAATTACCTGGTAGTGCTCATTTTTCCACTGTTTTACTATATGTATCTAGTCTTTATGTGTAATAGTCATTGGCCTCAACAACAACGCTTGTTTGTTAGTAATATTTTTAACCTTACTATAAAATTTCACTATGAGTCGATGCCTGTGTGACTGGACACTTTTCTGAATGATACCATCAGTCACTGCTCTGGCCAATTTCGCGTTCTCTAGAAACTCAAACATTTGCTGCAGACATCATACACACATGCATGTTAGAACATTTAGAGCAGGAAGATAAAAAGATGTGGTATGGCACAATTGCAAAATAGATTCATTTCTTGGCTGTCCTTCAAGTCATCAAAAAATTCAGGATGCAAATGTTGGTTCCCTGATACATTGTACTCCTTCCGCTTGGTTTTTATGGGCATCTTAGTTCTGACTTGATAGCCAGCATCTAAACTAAGTTTTGCTGCTTGCAGAGGGTCAGTAGGCCTGTTTCCTCCCTCCATGAAGTTAACCTTAATCTTACTTGCTGTCCTTCCAATATGTTTTTCTAAACCATGCGAACAAGTAGGCCCGCGCTCACCTCACCTCTTCTTCTCCTTGGAACGGTTTGTCCTTTCTACTGAATATTGTTGTGTGCACAAGCCTGTATCTTGGTTTTCTGCCCCAGGATTAGCTGCTTCATGATTTTCATCTGAATTGTCTATAGGGAGTTGCAATCTCGAGAGGTCGGATTTTTTGCTGGCATGAGCTGCAAATCTTATGTCATGTCCTCATCAGCACGATGTTTAGGCATCTGGGAATCACATAGGGCATCATCTATGGCTGCTCTAGATCTTGTGCGTACTGGAGTTGGACGAACTGTAGCGTCAGTTTGCTTCTCCTGTGTTGCTTGAAAGACAGGAGTGTAGGTAAACACCAACATGATGCAGCTACAAGATGCTATAAAATTAAAATGTACTAGAACTGTGTATTTTGGTACCTCAACTGCTTGGGGCAACTATGGGGCTTCATCACCTCCCTCTGGATTATTGTCACCTTCGTCATCGTCATTTTCCTTTTCTGAACCCTCTGCTTAATATACAGGGTCATTCACTAACTCTTTCTCCTCCTACAAATCACATTTTTTCTGCCTATTTTCCCTTTTCCTGTGTCTTTCCAGCAATGTTAGAAGCACCATATACAAATTTGTATGCAAGTTTAGAGATATCCCCTATAAATTTTGCCGACAAGCAGATAGCATGCTCCCTTATGTTTTCTTGCCACACATTTCTTGTGTCGGGTGTAGCAACTGCAGAACAAAGACAAAACAATGGGATCTATAAAAGAATCCACAAACATACAGCCTGAATACGCAATCACTACAACAGGGAATACAGATGTGGAATGACGTTCTTCCAAACCTAGAACTACGTTTAATCATGTTTTCAATTGACTAGACAAAATAGACTGAATTATAAACACTTGTACGGTGCTTAAATTGTAATAATTTAGAGGAACGCAACATGAGTAACAACATGTGAACAAATCTACAACACGCATGAAGGAAACACCCGGATACGAACCGTATGGTTGAACTCATGTGGGGTTAACAATGGAGTTCCTGAATACTAGCGGATAAATCAAACATGTCTACATATACTTACGTCCAGAAGGATCTGCAGTAGATGGGGTATTAAGGGAGGGGGATGATTGTTACCTATCCGTTTATGATTAGTTCTTGTCTTCAGCGTGACAGGATCCTTGTGGACCTTGCTGCTGTGAAGGTTGCATGCCGTCATGTCGGTAAACGGCGATGTTGAGGGAAACCGCCGCCACCAGGTGGGTTCGAGATCTGGAGGAGAAGTGTGGGAGGAGGGGGCGGAGGGAAATTATGAGTGAGGTTTACTGATGGCTACAAACGCGGTATTTATTGACAGTTGGGTAAATTTAGTGCGGCCCCTTTTGGAATTGTAGGCGGGAAGGTAAAATAGTCAGGGAGCGAAAAAACATAGGGAACCAAAATAATTTCAACACACAAACTATTTTTTGTAACAGAGATAGGACAACTTTCAGAAAGAACATGACCACTTTCAAAAATAACGTGAACACTTTCAGAAATAACGTGAACGCTTTCAGAAATACGATCCGAGCACTTTGTACACACATATGTTTTATGTTCTAATCTTCTTTGTGCACGCATCTGTGGGTTTTATGCACCATATTCTTTTCATGAAGAAGCCTCAAATTAATTGGGCATTGTATGGTTGTACTCGGATTTGAATCTGGGCGTGTTGATCGATGAATACATGCATGTGTGTGTTTTATTTGCACTAGCCAAACCTCTTTTTTTGTTCTAGTGAGCAGGCACTTGCCTTGACCATGTCACTTCAAGAATGGTTGAGTCTAGACATGTACATTATGTTCCGCGTACGACATGCATCTTCTTCTGGTGAAGAAGCCTCTCGTGAATGGGCATTGTTTGGTTGTACTTCGATTTGAATACGGACATGTTGATCGATGCATACATGCATGTGTGTATTTAATTTGAACAAGCCAACCCTCAAATTTGTTTTCTAGTGAGCACTCACTTGCCTTGACCATGTCACTTCAAGAATGGTTAAGTCTAGACATGTATTCTGTTCTGCGTACGACATGTTCTTATTGTGAAGAAGCCTCTAGTGAATTGGGCATCCTCTGGTTGTACTTTGATTTGAATCTGCACATGTTGATCGATGCATACATGCATGTGTGTGTTTAATTTGCACAAGCCAACCCTCAATTCAAAAATTTACACTACTCACAGAAAAACTTATCAAAAGTGAACTAGTGAAAATAAATTATGGCACTATGGATTCAAATCCAGGATCATTTCCGGATTGTAAGTAATTAGAGGAAAAAGCTAATTCAATACACTTTGCACCATCCGATGGAAGATGGATGGCCGAGCATATATCTGCCTTCTCGCATTCCTCCATAGTCAAACTCGACTACGTTCACACAGTTCAATTTCCCTCTAGTCCACACCATGCCACCGCTCTTTAAATCAGCGGTTCCATTTCATCATCGAATCAAAAAAACCTCAATCCCCTTCTCTAGCGACGATGGTGCGCACGACCCCTTCCCTCCCCCATATCTCAATGGCCAGCGGCAGGCCGCATATGCCACCTCCGTCCCCCAACTCCGACCCCGCCGTAACTAACCCCCCTCATTCCTCTGACCTGGCACCAGCGGGTGCTGCATCAGATCCGCCCCCACACTGATGGCGCCTGGTCAGGCACTCGGCTCTCCGTCGCGGAAGAGGAAATCTGTTGCTGAGGAGGTGGAGGTCACCGGCGGTGAACATCCCGCACAGCAGTGTTGCCTCGTCGAGTTAATTGAGGTACCCGCCGAGGAGGTCCTTTGTCAAGCAGAGGAGGCAGGCCGTGACTGCGACCACCTCTTGGCTTGCTTTGACGATCTCTGGGCAAGAGCCCGACGCCAAGTGGAGGACATCTAATGCGATGTTGACCATGGCGCCCCCATGTTAGAAGAGCTCCTCCGCGCCATGGCCACAACAAAGCTGGAGGCAGCTTACAATATCTCCAACGCAATGGTGCGCACGGAGGAAAACATCCAAGAGACCGAACGCACGGCAGACAAGGTTGTCTTAGAGGCGGGCATCAAGATTTCCGCAGCCACAAAGTATTTGGAAGATGTCGTCTGCCAAGCATTCGCCGAACTGGACGTTTCTAATAAGGCGCGCTATGCCGACGAGGAGCACAACGATGGTGAGGAGGATAAGGAGGCTGATACGTCTCCAACGTATCTATAATTTTTTATTGTTCCATGTTGTTATATTATCATTCTTGGATGTTTTACAATCATTTTATAGCAACTTTATATCATTTTTTGGAACTAACCTATTGACATAGTGCCCAATGCCAATTGCTGTTTTTTGCTTGTTTTTTACTTCGCAGAAAATCAATACCAAACGGAGTCCAAATGCAGCGAAACTTTTTGGAGAATTTTTCTGGGCCAGAAGACACAGGATGGGCCAAAGAAGCACCCGGGGGTGCTCCGAGGGGAGCACAACCCACCAGGGCGCGCCTAGGAGCCTAGGCGCGCCCTGGTGGGTTGTGCCCACCTCGGTGGCCTCCCGGATCGCCTCTTCGCTCTACAAATACCCAAATATTCCAGAAACCCTAGGGGAGTCGATGAAAAATTGTTTCAGCCGCCACAAGTTCCAGAACCATGAGATCCAATCTAGAGCCCTTTTCCGGCACTCCGCCGGAGGGGAACACGATCACGGAGGGGTTCATCATCCTCATTGGTGCCTCTCCGATGATGCGTGAGTAGTTCACCTCAGCCTACGGGCCCGTAGGCAGTAGCTAGATGGTTTCTTCTCTCTTTGTTTCTCAATACAAAGTTCTCTTGGAGATCTATTTGATGTAATGACTTTGTGCGGTGTGTTTGTTGGGATCCGATGAATTGTGAGTTTATGATCTGATTTGTCTTGCTTTAATATCCATACTTGATTATTATAGCCTCGTATTTCTTCTCCGATATTTGGGTTTTGTTTGGCCAACTTGACCTATTTATCTTGCAATGGCAAGAGGTTCTTTGTGATGGGTTCGATCTTGCGGTGTCCTTTCCCAGTGACAGAAGGGGCAGCAAGGCACGCATGTATCGTTGCTATTAAAGATAAAAAGATGGGGTCTATTCCTACATGAATAGATCTTGTCTACATCATGTCATCATTCTTATTGCATTACTCCGTTTCTCCATGAACTTAATAGACTAGATGCATGCTGGATAGCGGTCGATGTGTGGAGTAATAGTAGTAGATGCAGGCAGGAGTCGGTCTACTAATCTTGGACGTGATGCCTATATACATGATTATTGTCTTGGATATCATCATAACTATTCGCTTTTCTATCAATTGCCCAACAGTTATATGTTTACCCACCATTTTCTATTTCTCGAGAGAAGCCACTAGTGAAATCTACGGCCCCCGGGTCTATTTTCCTATCATATACTTTCAGATCTATATTGCTATTTGTTTTTTCCTTTATTTGCAACTTTTATTTTTAGATCTATATTATGAAAAACCCAAAATACCTCGCTGAATTTTATTTGCCTTTTTTCCAGTTGCTTTTACTCATCTATCTATTTACCAATCAACTACCCAGGAGGGATTGACAACCCCTCTTACACGTCGGGTTGCAAGTATTTGTTATTTATGTGCACGTACCGTTTACATAGTGTTGCTTGGTTCTCCTACTAGTTCGATAACCTTGGTCTCATCACTGAGGAAAATACCTACCGTAGCTGTGCTGCATCATCCCTTCCTCTTTGTCGAAATACCAACGTAGTTCAAGCGACATCAAAAGGAATTTCTGGCGCCGTTGCCGGGGAGACATCATCAACATCTATCAGGTTCCTAATCACAAATCTCATCTCCTTGCAATTTACATTATTTGCCATTTGCCTCTCGTTTTCATCTCCCCCAATTCACAAAAATTTGCCATTTTATTCGCCCTCTTTTTGTTTGCCTTTCTCTCGTCAGATCTATCTTGTGTTCTTGAGTGCATAGTCATGATGACCCAAGAGAACACTAAGTTGTGTGATTTTTCCAATACCAACAACAATGATTTTATTAGTGCGCTGATTCCTCCCGCCACTTGTGCTGAGTCTTAAGATATCAGTGCTACTTTGTTGAATCTCGTTATGAAAGAACAATTTTCCAGCACTCCCAATGAGGATGTCGCGTCCCATCTAAAAACATTCGTAGAATTGTGTGATGTGCAAAATAAAAAAGATGTGGACAATGATATTGTGAAGTTGAAATTATTTCCGATTTCTTTCCGTGATCGTGCTAAAATTTGGTTTTCTTCTTTGCCTCGCAATAGTATCGATTCTTGGAATAAGTGCAAAGATGCTTTTATTTCCCTTAGAACTCAGATCATGAATTTAAAGCAACTTGAGCATGAACATGTTGCACAATCTTGGGAAAGGGTGAAAATGATGATAAGAAATTGCCCAACTCATGGTTTAAATCTTTGGATGATCATACAAAATTTATATGCGGGGTTGAAATTTGTTTCTAGAAATCTTTTAGATTCCGCCGTGGGTGGTACTTTTATAGAAATTACTTTGTGAGAAGCCACTAAATTGCTTGATAATATTTTGGCAAATTATTCACGATGGCATACCGAAAGAGCGCCTACTAGTAAAAAATTTAATTTGGTTGAAGAAATTAATTCTTTGAGTGAAAAAGTTGATGCTCTTATGAAAATGGTTGCTAGAAAAAATGCTCCTATTGATCTTAATGATGTGCCTTTGTCTACTTTGATTGAGCAAAATAGTGATGCCATAGATGTGAATTTTATCTCATGAAATAATTTCAATAACAATGCTTATAGAGGTAATTTTAATCCTAGGCCTTTTCCTGGAAATTCCTCTAATAATTATGGTAATTCTTCCTACAATAATAATAGTAACCCCTCTGATCTTGAGAATAATATTAAAGAGTTTATCAATAGTCAAAAAGTTTTCAATACTTTGATAGAAGAAAAGTTGAATAAGATTGATGATATGTCTAGAAGTATTGATAGAATTTCTCATGATGTAGAAAATCTCAAGTTGAATTTTTTTGTGCCCATAGTTGATGAATCAATTAAATCTTTATATGTTTCTATGGATGAAAGTAAGAAAAGAACCGCTATGCTTAGAACTAAAAGAGAATTCTTAGAAAAAGCATTTTCTAGTGATTGCTTTCATAAAAATGATGAAGATCTTAAAGTGATTGGTGTTTCTTCTATTAATTCCTTGTTTAGTAAAGTTAAAATTGATGAAAAAGGGACTGAAGAAGAGTCAACTTTAGCTAGAAGGTGTCCCGATAATTCGGAGGGTGAAAATCTTGTTGAGAATATTGATAAAAGTGGGTTTGGAGTGGTCAAAACTTTAACTAGTGACGTGCCAGCTCTTTTGGATTACAAAGACTTTAATTATGATAATTGCTCTTTGATTGATTGTATTTCTTTGTTGCAATCAATGATAAATTCAGCTCATGCCTATGAACAAAATAAAGCTTTTACTAAACATATTGTTGATGCCATGATGAAAGCTTTAGAAGAAATGTTGGAATTAGAAGTTTCAATTCCTAGAAAATTACATGATGAATGGGAACCTACTATCAAAGTCAAGATTAAAAATTATGTGTGTTTTGCTTTATGTGACTTGGGTGCTAGTGTTTCCATAATTCCGAAATCTTTATGTGATGTGCTTGGTCTTACCGATATTGAAGAATGTTCTCTTAATTTGCACTTGGCGGATTCTACTATTAAAAAGCCTTTGGGAATAATTAATGATGTTCTTATTCTTGCAAATAGGAATTATGTGCCCATAGATTTTATTGTTCTTGATATTGATTGCAATCTGTCTTGTCCAATTATACTTGGTAGACTGTTTTTACGCACTATTGGTGCCGTGATTGATATGAATGAAGGGAATATTAAATTTGAATTTCCTTTGAGAAAGGGTATGGAACACTTCCCTAGAACAAGAATCAGGCCACCGTATGAATCAATCATGAGGTCATCCTATGGATCTAAAACCAAAGATGACAATACTTGAGATCTATGTGTTATGCCTAGCTAGGGGCGTAAAATGATAGCGCTTGTTGGGAGACAACCCAACGTGTATATTTTTTATTTTTGGTTTTCTTGCTGTTTTACAATAAATATACAAAGATGCCTCTGATTATATGTGTTTTTGTGGTTTAAATTAGTGTTTGTGCCATGCAAAGCCTTTGGGATAACTTGGGTCATAGTTGATTTGATCTTGTCTGAAAACAGAAACTTTTGCGCCCAGACCAGAAAATTATAAAAATCACCAGAGCGTGCTAATTTTATGAAATTTTTACACAAGGTTGATATACAAATTTCCCATGTGTTCCTAATGTTTTAGAATTTTTGGAGTTGCAGAAGTATCACAAGCTTTCAGATTACTACAGACTGTTCTGTTTTTGACAGATTCTGTTTTCGTTGTGTTATGTGCTTGTTTTGATGAATCTATGGTTTTTATTGAAGGGTTTTAGCCATGGAAAAGTTGGAATACAGTAGATATAATACAATAATAAAATATGAATGGGTTTGCAACAGTACTTAAAGTGGTGATTTGCTTTGTTATACTAACGGATCTCACGGGGTTTTGTTGAGTTTTGTGTGATTGAAGTTTTCAAGTTTTGGGTGAGATCACGATGGATGAAGGAATAAGGAGTAACTAAAGCCTAAGCTTGGGGATGCCCCATGGCACCCCAAGATAATATTCAATAAGTATGAAGCAACTAAGCCTGGGGATGCCCCGAGTGGCATCCCCTCTTTCTTCTAACGACCATCGGTATTTTACTTGAAGCTATATTTTTATTCATCACATATTATGAGTTTTGCTTGGAGCGTCTTGTATGAATAAGTATTTGCGTGCTTGGCTTGTTAATTTGCCACGATCATCCTTGCAGGACACACATATTTGAGAGAGCAAAAATTATGCTATGATTTATTAGAATTCCTCTTTATGCTTCACTTAAATTTTTTGAGAGCTATGGAATTGCTCTAGTGCTTCACTTATATCTTTTTGAGCACGGTGCTTTAATATTTTTGAAGAAATTCTCTCATGCTTCACTTAGACTATTTTTAGAGATGAAAACCTTATGCTCATGTTCTTCACTTATATTTGTTTGAGCTTATCAAAAGCAACATATGAAACTAGTCCCAAAGTGATAGATATTCAAGAGGGATATAATAAAAACTTTCATGAAGATCATTGGACAAAATAAACTTGATTCTTTGTAATAGTTTTGAGATATGATGATAGTGATATGTATGTCATGTTGATGAATAATTATGCTTTAGTAAGAATATTGGTGTTAAGGTTTGTGATTCCCTATGCAAGCATGAAAGTCAATACTTATGCAATGAAATTACATCCTACTTGTGGTGCATTATTCGGTGTCAGTTATGCTCAATGCTCGCTGATGTGATTTTTCGTTTCTTGGTTGGTTGCTTCTCAATCTTTTTGCTAGCCTCCACTTGTATTAAGTAGAAATACTACTTGTGCGTCCAAACTCTTTAAACCCAGTTTTGCCATATGAGTCCACCATACCTACCTATATGCGGTATTTCCATGCCGTTCTAAGCAAATTTGTATGTGCCATCTCTAAATTTCAAAATAAACTTATGTTTTGTGTGCCCGTACTGCTCATGAGGCGGTGAGGGGTGGACGGTATTTTTCCATGCTAGATGTGTTATTCTCAAGATGAGTGTTTATTCACTTGTCATTACACGAGAGTACGGCGGTAATAGGGATGCCCAGTCCCAAAATGAAAAAGAAATTTACTTGGAAAGTGTTGGTATGGAAGGCACCCATGGATATGGCTAGCCATGGATTGTGAAAGAATGGTGGAAAAAGGAATAAACTTTATTTTCTATTTGGGAACCTCCTATGATGTATCTAGCATGGAAAGTATTGGGAACTCTTAGTCATTTTCGTTGACGGGAAAAGTATGCCTCTCAAAAAAAATATTTCTCAATTTAAGCTTTGAGCTCTGGCACCTCTACAAATCCCTACTTCCCTCTACGAAGGGCCTTTCTATTTACTTTATGCAATTTTTATTTTTATTTGAGTCTCCATCTTCTCTTATAAAGCACCAACTAAGGGGCACTATGATCGTACTTGAGCATTGGATGTAGCTAATATGCGAGTGTGTTTCATGAATGGATCAATGATTGAGCATGATGGGCTACGGATAACTTGCTTTAGTATTGATATTTTGAAAGACATGGTTGCTTGTCGATATGCTTGAGTATTTAAATCTTCATGTCAAAACTAGACTATTGCTTTTAACCATATAAAAGTCCAAATGTCCATGCTATAAAGAAGAGAATATGTGATGAACATGTTAGGCAGCATTCCACATCAAAAATTCTGTTTTTATCATTTACCTACTCGAGGACGAGCAGGAATAATGCTTGGGGATGCTGATACATCTCCAATGTATCTATAATTTTTTATTGTTCCATGCTGTTATATTATCAGTCTTGGGTGTTTTACTTTCATTTTATAGCAACTTTATATCATTTTTTGGGACTAACCTATTGACATAGTGCCCAATGCCAGTTGCTGTTTTTTGCTTGTTTTTTACTTCACAAAAAATCAATACCAAACGGAGTCCAAATGCAGCGAAATTTTTTGAAGAATTTTTCTGGGCCAGAAGACACAGGTTGGGCCAAAGAACACCTGGGGGGTGCTCCGAGGGGAGCACTACCCACCAGGGCACGTCTAGGAACCCAGGCGCGCCCTGGTGGGTTGTGCCCACCTCGGTGGCCTCCCGCACCGCCTCTTCGCTCAATAAATACCCAAATATTCCAAAAACCCTAGGGGAGTCGACGAAAAATTGTTTCAGCCGCCACAAGTTCCAGAACCACGAGATCCAATCTAGAGCCCTTTTCCGGCACTCTATCGAAGGGGAACACGATCACGGAGGGGTTCATCATCCTCATTGGTGCCTCTCCGATAATGCGTGAGTAGTTCACCTCAGACCTACGGGTCCGTAGGCAGTAGCTAGATGGCTTCTTCTCTCTTTGTTTCTCAATACAAAGTTCTCTTGGAGATCTATTTGATGTAATGACTTTGTGTGGGATCCGATGAATTGTGAGTTTATGATCTGATTTGTCTTGCTTTAATATCCATACTTCATTATTATAGCCTTGTATTTCTTCTCCGATATTTGGGTTTTGTTTGGCCAACTTGGTCTATTTATCTTGCAATGGGAAGAGCTGCTTTGTGATGGGTTCGATCTTGTGATATCCTTTCCTAGTGACAGAAGGGGCAGCAAGGCACGCATGTATCATTGCTATTAAGGATAAAAAGATGGGATCTATTCCAACATGAATAGATCTTGTCTACATCATGTCATCATTCTTATTGCATTACTTCGTTTCTCCATGAACTTAATAGACTAGATGCATGCTGGATAGCGGTCGATGTGTGGAGTAATAGTAGTAGATGCAGGCAGGAGTCGGTCTACTAATCTTGGACATGATGCCTATATACATGATCATTGTCTTGGATATTGTCATAACTATTTGCTTTTCTATCAATTGCCCAACAGTAATTTGTTTACCCACCGTTTGCTATTTCTCGAGAGAAGCCACTAGTGAAATCTACGACCCCCGGGTCTATTTTCCTATCATATACTTTCATATCTATATTGCTATTTGTTTTTCCCTTTATTTGCAACTTTTATTTTCAGATCTATATTATCAAAAACCCAAAAATACCTCACTTAATTTTATTTGCTGTTGTTCCATTTGCTTTTACTCATCTATCTATTTACCAATCAACTACCCGGGAGGGATTGACAACCCCTCTTACACGTCGGGTTGCAAGTATTTGTTATTGGTGTGTAGGCACCGTTTACATAGTGTTTCTTGGTTCTCCTACTGGTTTGATAACCTTGGTCTCATCACTGAGGGAAATACCTACCGTAGCTGTGTTGCATCATCCCTTCCTCTTTGGGGAAATACCGACGTAGTTCAAGCGACATCAAAGGCCAAGAAGGATGAGGAGGGGCGGCGACGATGAGGAGGTGGGCGGCGAGGACGAGGATGGCAGCGACAATGAGGACTAATTTCTAGTAGTTATGATAGGTTTCTAAGTACTATGCTTGATATTTATGTTAGTACTTTTGTTATTATTGTAATGACATTAGTTACTATGTAGTCCTACATGGAATCCACTTAATTGTTGTGCTACCATTCCTTCCATCTCTAGAAGTGACAACCACATCGTGCATGCTATTCAGGTGGTCACCGCGGCACTGGCATCCAGTTCAGGCGGTGACCACGCCATTTTGCATGACATTCTTATCTTCACCACGGCACTGGCATCCAATTCAGGCGGTGACCATGCCATTTTGCGTGGCATTCAGGTGGTCACCACGGCACTGGCAAGTAGTTCAGGTGGTGACCACGCGATTTTGCATGCCATTCAGGTGGTCGCCGCGGCACTGACATCCAGTTCGGGCGATGAACATGCCATTTTTACATGCAATTCAGGTGGTCACCACAGCGTTGGGATCTGATTTAAGGTTGTGGCCATGCACTGGCATGTAACTCAGGCGGTCACCATGGGTCTGGCATCCAATTTCATACAATGACCACGTCATTTTGATCCAACTCAGGTGGTCACCATGGAAATGGCATCGATTTGAAACAGTGATCATGGCCATGTGATGGCACCCTAGACTAATAGTAGCACATGACTACAAATGGAGGACATGCCATAAACCTAGTTCAAGTGTTAATATTGGTTTATGATCCAACTGGTTAAGTGCAACTCCGTAAGTGAACCAGGTCCTTGGTTCAAGTCCAGGACGTCAATTTTTTTATGCTATTGATTTGGTTTTATGACGTTGTCAAGTGGCCCCACGCAGAGAGACGTATAGTCACATCAACGACGGCGCCACTCTTCTTCCACACTAAGCCATCTTCGCTCCCCATTCCAATCCCCAAATCCCCCTTCTTGTGGCCAATTGTCGTGCAGGACTACGACCCCCCTCATCGCCTCCCATCTCCGGAGAAGATCACCTTTTCTTACAACCGCTGCCGCCGCCGTCGATCACCTCGACGACATCTAGAAAACCTAGCAGGCCGAATCGTGCTCACAAAATGCAGGTAAATCCTTCTTCAGTATCTTTGATTCTCGATTAAATCAAGTGTGAATGTTGTGTGTGTACTGATTTGATTGTTTGGATTCGCAGTGCCCAAAGTGTTTGGACACCAGGGGTTTGTGCAAAAATGGCCACGTAATGTGTGCCAAAACCTTCCTCATAACACTTCAAGTTGGCTTTGAAGACATGATGGTATGTTTTTTTACATTCGTTGTTCTTTCGTTCATGGTGTTCCTGAATTGATGTTAGTTAGTTCATGAAACTGTACTAGCGTTCTATGATTTAAGCTTTCGTTACGGTGATGACCATGGCTGGCCTGCATGCAACTAACTAACAGTCAAATTGACATGTGAACATACATGCAGGTTGTTTACATGATTTCTTCATAATTACAAAGGTGTATGGATCAAATTTTAGATCATTCACATTGTTTTCTGGAAAATCCTAGCAATAGTTACCCATGCATAATTTAGGAAACAAGCTAAAAATAGAACAATATAATTTTATGAAATTTATGCCACATAGTGCACATTTTTGTTCATGCTTAAGTAGGCTTAATGATCCCTTGGACATTCATCTAGTTGTTTTGTGCAAGTATGTAAAAAGAGCAAGCCATTGTTCAATTTGTGAACATGCTGACATAAGCCATTGTACATTAATAGACAATTGGTATATGTACTTATTTATGACTTGCAAGCTTAACTATTCCAATCCTTTCATTTATGCACAGTTCATCCCCTGCTTTGCAAAAAAAAGTCCTGATGAAGCTTGGCGTTTATTCATTTCAACACTCATATGCTAAGCCTCGGCTTAAAACAACGCATGGCTTTCTTTTCTATTGTTGTCTCCAAAACTTTGAAGGGAAAACATTTTTCACTGGACTAACTGGGAGGGAATTTGCCAAAGTATACAGATTTGCAAGTTGGTATGAAGTTGTACTTCGATATTAGCAAAAATGGACATCAAATCGATGTTGAATTGGACAATGCTCCAACGGTTCATCCTTGTAAGTGTTCTTGGACATACATACCTTACTTAGGTGGACTTATGTATACTTGCCTATTCTTAATAATCCTAAATATAAATATCTGCACATGTTCTCATTCTTGTTTATGTATATATACTCAACTTACTATGCAATATTAGAAGAAATAAATCGATAGTTGACAACATGGAACTCACTACTGGAACCACATGTATGTGGAAAGACATGCGGTACACCGTCATTTTTCCTGACAATATTGAATCGCTTTTGCGATCGTACGCACATGAACCAAGTTCTGGACCATACAAGGTGCTTCTGCACACTCTGACCGAGACCAACGTTAAGAAGAAATAGCTGGTAATTTTTTTTTGTTTCGGGGTTCATTGTACAACATTTGTTATTTAAAATATGTTGTCATGCCATGTAACAATTGTGTTAATGCAACAGAGACTCCCTAGTTGTGTTCTTCCTGATCAGATGCATCGACATGGAGAAATGAGAATTATTATGTTACCTGAAGCTGGCATATGGTCGTTATACTCAACGTCAGAAAAAGATGGACGCCTCGCCATAATGGATGGCTGGAAGGATTTGCTTTACTTGTCCAAATTGAAAGTTGGAGACTAGCTGTTCTTTGTGATCCACCGCGGAGGTGATGAGGCTATCCTATTTGTCAAACCCATGAGTGGGTAATCTGTGAAATACATTGATGAGTAATTCTATGAAGTTCCTACACTTCTTGTTGATGCTCGAACACTCCTACTCATGATGTGTTAATATGTTGATGAGTAATTCTATGAAGTTCCTACACTTCTTGTTGATGCTCGAACACTCCTACTCATGATGTGTTATACTTTTGGGAATGATGTTGCCGATGTACCAAATGTTTCATCCATTGCTGAACTTGTAATGCTATATTATCACTGGTACAACGAGATGCTATACAAACGGTTTTTAACCCCTTTTCGCGACGACATTTTAAACCGTCGCCTTGCTAGTGTGGGCGATAGGGGGGTACTTCCCACACGACCCAGAAACTGTCGGGGATATGGAGTAGGAATGCATACGTTTTCCAGAACAAAGAGTATGTGATGCCCGCATCTATCCCAAACGCGATTCTTCACACAACTATTTGTGATATATCGAATATCCCAAACACTCCATCCTTGCTACTCGTGTGTGCTGGCATTACCATTGCACACGCTATTATGTGGTGCAACGTTTACGATGCGCACTCCATCACAAACAGTTCATGATTGCCAAGCATGTGCGATAAGGAGACTATCACACACATTCACTTCTCCCGAACCGTATGTGATCTATAATTAAGAATATTACCTAACCATCGTACGAGTGTCTGATAGGATTACAAAACGTTGGACCATCGTACCAGTGTCGTATAGGATAACTATCACACAGGCTATTATGTGGTGCAACATTTATGATACCTACGACATCGGAAACAATTCACGATTGTAAACCATGTATGATAAGGCAAATATCACAAACATTTAGTTTGCTCGCACTGTTTGTGCTATTGTCTGTCATGATACACGCTTCGCAAACGGCAATTGTGTGCATGGTCGCACACGTTTCCTCTCTGCAAACCGTGTCGGATTGTGATGTATATCACACACGTTTGTGCTTTGCAGACCGTGTGCACCGTGCCGACATGCAGAGCATATTTAGACCCTAAGTAAATCAGTGCTATTTAAAATTGTACCAAATTTGAATTTGAAAGTTGGCCATAACTTTATTCATATCCATCAGGTTAAACAACCAATGCATTATTCGATTCACAGACACATATGTTCAAGAATTACATAAGCACCAAATAAAGAATGATGAACCAGGGTTGTATACTTGTACTATTAAACATGGTAAAGAAAGATGCAAAAGACATTCTGGTTGCTGAACAAGGTGAAGCGGAATTCCCGTATTGTGCTCTCCTCCATGCAGAAGGCACGCACGACTCCAGTCCAACCCCTTGTGATGGCCGACCGCCCATCCTTCACTGTCTTCATGACTCATGAGGACATCAAGATAGTCATTGTGTTCTGGTAGAAATACATAGTTTGAGAGGTAATCTTGAGTAAACTTCTTCAAGAACCACTGCAAAGGAAAAAGATTTAGACATTGTCATCTAACACAACTCATTATGGGCAGTAAAAAGAAGGCTGCAGAGTTCTTACTTACCATGCTGCAGTTCACTATTGTCTTGGATGAAGTGTAAACAAATAGTTTAATTGCCATCTTTTGACCCATTTTACTAACAATATTTATCAGTTTCCTCACTTGATGCTGGTTCATCAATATCTCATTGCCCCATACACAGAAAGGGTCGAAGCATGGATCTTTACCCATGACATGTACCTAAAAGCACCAAGTTAATATTAGAAGATAAACAGCAATTGCATAATGATGTAGTACAACACTCCCTCCGTCCCATTATATAAGATCTTAGAGCATCCAATATACTCACGGCGTGGATGAATAAACATCTTATATTATTGGGTGAAGGGAGTTTATTACATTTTTACAAATATTAGCCGATTAACTGCAGTTAACTGCTGTTGTGTTGTTGGTGTTCTTGCTGCTCTACTATGTATATCTAGACATCATCAGAACATTAAGGTAACACTCTTGGTTTGAGACTACGTTTGCCAAAGGTTGCCACACCTAAGGTTAGGTGTGTGTTTGGTTCAAGCCACATCTTAGGCAAGCCACACTATGGTCCCACATCACATACACTCAAAACGTGTGGCAAGATTCTCGTAGGCGTGGCAACTTGTGGCTCTCGTTTTGAAGAACTAACCCTTTGGCAAGTTTGGAAACATTGTATGGCAAAGTGTGGCACTCCTAGGCCTAGAACAAAACAGCCCTTCCTTGTTGCTATGTGGCCTAGGATTGCATATTTAGTCATTTAGTACAATGCATCTTGCTATGTTGCCTCAGATATGTTAGATATGGACCTAGTTAACCTACCGATAAATGGGTTACAGATATATTAAGTTAAATGTCCGATTCAACGATTAATCCCTTATCAGTCCCTGGCCTATATGGTACCAGCTACCGATATCCTGAACAGTGAGTATATATAAGCCATGGGATGAAACTAACCTCGATGGTAAACAACAATTGTTCCGAATATTGTCCTGTGTAAGTACATCTAAAGGCATGTTAAGCACAACAGGCTAAACATCAACCAAATATATGCATGGTAGATAACATAATCTCCAAATGATAGCTTCATGGCGAAAGTTTAAGCATGCTAGTTAAGAAAAACAAGAAGTGGAAAGGTGTGTTATTAACTGCAACAGGCCTAACATTTAAAAACAAGTAAACATAGTCAATCAAACTTGTATTGTGCAATTCTAAGTACACTAGTTATTGTTAAATCAAATGGAAAGGCGTGTTAAATACAACATGCTTAACAGCAACCAAATATAGTCATGCATAGAGCTATTGTTAAAACTGGTATTTATGAAATTGAACTGCACAGTTCATACTAGCACATATAGAACATCACATTGTGAATAACTAAAATAAACAAGGCATACTACGAACAACCAGAGATGGCAATTGAAAATGGACATATGCTAACTACAAAGAACCAAGCAACCAAAAACCGTTGAAATAAACAAGGCGTAATGCAAACAACCAAATATAGCAATAAATATTGGACATGTTCTCACTACAAAAGGGGTTCAAGAAACCAAATCATTGGATTCCCCTGGTGAAGAGGCACGGCAAAACAAATCATTGATTTCGTCACTTGTCACACATGGGCTCCTCCTTGTGGTTGATGTCTACTACACAACTTGTTCTTGTAGACTCGTGTTGGGCCTCCAAGCGTAGAGTTTTGTAGGACAGTAGAAAATTTCCCTCAAGTGGATGACCTATGGTTTATCAATCCGTGGGAGGCGTAGGATGAAGATGGTCTCTCTCAAACAACCCTGCAACCAAATAACAAAGAGTCTCTTGTGTCCCCAACACACCCAATACAATAGTAAATTGTATAGGTGCACTAGTTCGGCGAAGAGATGGTGATAAAAGTGTAATATGGATGGTAGAAATATATTTTTATAATCTGAATAAATAAAAACATCAAGGTAGAAAATGATAAAAGTGAGCACAAACGGTATTGCAATGCTTGAAAACAAGGCCTAGGGATCATACTTTCACAAGTGCAATCTCTCAACAATTCTAATATATTTGGATCATATAACCATCCCTCAACATGCGATGAAGAATCACTCCAAAGTTCCTATCTAGCGGAGAACATAAGAAGAAATTATTTGTAGGGTATGAAACCACCTCAAAGTTATTCTTTCCGATCGATCTATCAAGAGTTCATACTAAAATAACATCAATTTATCCTTCCCGATCGATCTATCAAGAGTTCGTACTAAAATAACACCATATGATACACATCAACCAACTCTAATGTCACCTAGATTCTCCAATGTCACCGTGAGTATCCGTGAGTTGATTATACAATATGCACCAAACAATTTCATATTCGTAATACTCAATCCAACACAAAGAACCTCAAATAGTGCCCCAAGATTTCTACCGGAGAAACAAAGACAAGAACATGCACCAACCCCTATGCATAGATTACCCCAATGTCACCTCGGGAATCCGCGAGTTGAGTGCCAAAACGCACATCAAGTGAATCAATATGATACCCCATTGTCACTATGAGTATTCATAGCAAGACATACATCAAGTGTTCTCAAATACATAAAAGTATTCAATCCGATAATAAATCTCAAAGGGAAAACTCAATTCATCACAACAAGATAGAGAGGGAGAAACACCATATGATCCAACTATATTAACAAAGCCCGCGATACATCAAGATCATGCCATCTCAAGAACACGAGAGAGAGAGAGAGATTAAACACATAGCTACTGGTACAAACCATCAACCCCGAGGGTGTACTACTCCCTCCTCATAATGGTGGCCGCCAGGATGATGAAGATGGCCACCGATGATGATTTCCCCCTCCGACAGGGTGCCGGAACGGGGTCTAGGTTGGTTTTTCGTGGATACAGAGGCCTGTGGCGGCGGAACTTCCGATCTAGGGTTATTTCTGATGGTTTCTCTATTTATAGGATTTTTGGGCGGCGGTCTCATGTCAAGATGGGCCTTGAGGTGAGCACAACCCACCGGGGCAAGCCAGGCCCCTCTGGCACGCCGTGGTGGGTTGTGCCCTCCCCGTGGCTTTTCTGGCCCTCCCACGAAGCTTCGGGGGTCTCTTTTGTTCCAAAAAAAATCGTCAAAAAGTTTCAGCTCATTTGGAGAACTTTCATTTCTGTGCACAAAAAAAACACCACGGTAGTTCTGCTGAAAACAACGTCAGTCTGGGTTAGTTCCATCCAAATCATACCAAAACCATATAAAATTGTTGTAAACATGGCATGAATACTTCATAAATTATAGATACATTGAAGATGTATCAGCATCCCCAAGCTTAATTCCTACTCATCCTCGAGTCGATAAATGATAAAAGAACAAATTTATGAAGTGTGAATGCTAGCCTAGTGCATAAGTTTGATCGATGATAATTTCAGACACTTTTCCTAGCATCATAACAGCAACTCTTTCTCATAAAACTCATTATGACAAAGTAGCAACCAATTCATATGTTAAGGTTCAAACAATGAATTCTCTTGAAACTTAACAACCTATATTCTTAGTCACCAAACAATTGCAATTCAACTTATTCAACAGAGTCTAAGTAAGAGGTCCACATACTCAATCATCATATAGTCTTCCATGGTTGCTAGTACTCAAAGCACATTCTTAGAACAAATGGCATCCATCGAACACAGAGAAAGATAGGGGCTTAATGTTTCGCCTCCCAACTCATTTATCATAGAGATAATTGTCAACAATAATAAATCATGATCAAATATATTTGATTGGCCATATGTGCCTAGATCTTTCCCCACCACATGATGCTTGCCAACTAGAGAATAATTGAGGTTGAAATGAGAATGCATACTATTGACTCTTGCATAAAAGTAAATACTGAAAAGTAAAAGATAGGCCCTTCGCAGAGGGAAGTAGAGGTTGTCATGCACTTTTTATTTTTGGATGCCCAAGCTCTTAATGCAAAGGAACATCATGTTATATTTCCCCTTATGATAGCAACCTTTATTATGCAGTCCGTCGCTTTTATTATTGTGCCATCACAAGTTCGTGCAATGCTCAATTTTCCCTTACAATAAAATATCAAACATATTTAGGAGCAATTTTTATTGCTTTATGCACCGATGACAACTTACTTGAAGGATCTTATTCAATCCATAGGTAGGTATGGTGAACACTCATGGCAAGAAACTCGGTTTAAGGGTTTTTGGATGCACAAGTAGTATCTCTACTTAGTACGAATTTTTGGCTAGCAAAAGATCCTAAGCAAGCACCACATGTTGGAGGATCCATAACAATATATCTTCTATGCAAATATACACAACCATAACTCATTATGTTGTCTTCCTTGTCCAACTTCAACTAATTTTCTCAAGTTTGAAAATAATTAATGGGTATTCACAATCATATAAGATTTCCAAGATAATATATTTGTATGTGAAAATTCTCTTCCTTATACTAATCATTCATGAATTGCTTGTATGACCAATATTGTGATTGTCAAGCTTCAAAAGATTTCACTTTCTAAACTCAATGTGAAGCTACTACTAAGCATAATATGAACATGTAATTTACAACTTCATGATATTCAATTCATTCAACAATTTACTCATATGATATAAGTGAAGCACAAGAGTAAATGACAAACTACTCCAAAAAGATATAAGTGAAGATCAAGCGAGTAGTTATGTAAATGGGTAGCTATTTGGGGACTCTCTCTTATTTAAAAACTTTAAGATCTAAGTATTTTATTAAAACAGCAAGGAAAACAAAATATAATAAAATTTCAAGAATAGCACACTTCATGTGAAGAAGCAAAAACTTAGGCTCAACCGATACTAACCGATAATTGTTGATGAAGAAAGGTGGGATGCCTACCGGGGTATCCCCAAGCTTAGATGCTTGAGACTTCTTGAAGTATTATATTGGGATGCCCTGGGCATCCCCAAGCTTGAGCTTTTGTGTCTCCTTAATTCTTTTTATATCATGGTTTCCTAAATCTCAAAAACTTCATCCACACAAAACTCAACAAGAACTCATGAGATAAGTTAGTATAAATCAAATCAAAACATTAACATTCTCTACTGTAACAAATCACTAAAATTATAATTTAACATTGCATACTAAATGCTTCTGCATATTTAATACTCCTATCCTCAAATAGAATCATTAAACACGCAAACATATGCAAACAATGCAATCATACTAGCAATCTGTCTAAACAGGACAGTCTGTAAAGGATGAAGAAGGATCCATACTTCCCTGAGTCAAAAAATTCTAAAAATTTACCATACTGTAGAAATTTTATCATATCTTGCTGTGCAAAATGTTTCAATATTTTATCACATTCTGACTTTTCTCGGGAATTTTTGCAACAGCGATAAACTTTCTTTTTTCAAACAGCAACATATAGACTTGCAAAATAAGCATGGCAAAGGCTATACTTGACATTTTTATTGAAATAAAGGATACAAAACATTATTCTAAATAAAATAAATCAAATCCAAACAAAATATAATTATGCTCCAAGCAAAACTCATATCATGTGACGAATAAAAATATAGCTTCATGTGAGGTTACCGATAATGTTGAAGACGAAAGAGGGCATGCCTTCCGGGGCATCCCCAAGCTTAGTTGCTTGGGTCTTCCTTGAATGTCACCTTGTGGTGCCTTGGGAATCCCCAATCTTAGGGTCTTGCCACTCCTTATTCTCCTCATATCAACATCTCACCCAAAACTTGAAAACTTCAATCACACAAAACTTAACAAAACCTTCGTGAGATCCGTTAGTACGATAAAGCAAATCGCCACTTTAAGTACTGTTTAAGACATGATTCATAATTGTTTCCACACAATGCCTACTGTATAATATCATTTCTACAATTTATATTGACCAATATAAGCCATAGAAACTAGAAAACAAGCAAACTATGCATTGAAAACAGAATCTGTTAAAAACAGAACAGTCTGTAGTAATCTGGAAATTTACCATACTTCTGCAACTCTACAAATTCTAAAAAATCAGGACAGCGTAGGAAATTTGTATATCAATCATATGTAAAAATTTCAGAAAATTAGCATGTTCCAGTAATTTACTGAATTTTCTGCACTGGACACAAAACTTTCTGTTTTTCACAGAATCAAGTCAACTATCATCCACACTATCCCAAAGGCTTTACTTGGCACTTTATTGAAACAAAAGCTATAAAACATGATTAGTACAGTAGCATAATCATGTGAACACGCTAAAACAGTAAGGGTAAATTTTGGGTTGTCTGCCAACAAGCACTTTTCTTTAATGCCTTTTAGCTAGGCATGATGATTTCAATGATGCTCACATAAAAGATATGAATTGAAACGTGCAAGAGAGCATCATGAATCACATGGCAAGCGCATTTAAGCTTAACCCACTTCCTATGCATAGGGATTTTGTGAGCAAACAACTTATGGGAGCAAGAATCAACTAGCATAGGAAGGCAAAACAAACAATACTTCAAAACTTTCAACATAAAGAGAGGAAACTTGATATTATTGAAATTCCGACAAGCATATGTTCCTCTCTCATAATAATTTTCAGTAGCATCATGAATGAATTCAACAATATAACTATCACATAGGGCATTATTTTCATGATGCATAAGCATACAAATTTTGCTACTCTCCACATAAGAAAATTTATTCTCATCAATGGTAGTGGGAGCAAACTCAACAAAATAACTATCATGTGCTACTTGATTGGCATAATCATATTGAGAACTAAAATTATGATGACAATTTTTCATGGTTATCATTATTCTTTATATCATAAGTGTCATCACAATAATCAACATAGATAGCAACTTTGTTCTCATAATAGTCAATTGAAACCTCTTCCAAAATAGTGGATTCGTCACTAAATAAAGTCATGACCTCTCCAAATCCACTTTTATCAATATTGTGGAAAGATTCAACACGCTCCAAAATAGTGGGATCATTACCTAGAGTTGACACTCTTACAAACCCACATTCATCATTGTAATCATCATAAATAGGAAGCATGCTACCATTATAACAAATTTGCACATCAAAACTTGGGGGAATAAAAATATCATCTTCTTCAAACATAGCATCCCCAAGCTTATGGATTTGCATATCATTAGCATCATGGATATTTAGAGAATTCATACTAACAACATTGCAATCATGCTCATCATTCAAAGAATTAATGACAAACATTTTATTGAATTCTTCTTCTATCTATTGAGCACAATTTTCCTTTCCATCATTTTCACGAAAGACATGATAAAGACGAATAATATGAGGTAACCTCAATTGCATTTTTTTGTAGTTTTCTTTTATAAACGAAACTAGTGATAAAACAAGAAACTAGTAGATTCAATTGCAAGATCTAAAGATATACCTTCAAGCACTCACCTCCCCGGCAACAGCGCCAGAAAAGAGCTTGATGTCTACTACACAACTTGTTCTTGTAGACTCGTGTTGGGCCTCCAAGCGCAGAGCTTTGTAGGACAGTAGAAAATTTCCCTCAAGTGGATGACCTAAGGTTTATCAATCCATGGGAGGCGTAGGATGAAGATGGTCTCTCTCAAACAACCCTGCAACCAAATAACAAAGAGTCTCTTGTGTCCCCAAAACACCCAATACAATAGTAAATTGTACAGGTGCACTAGTTCGGTGAAGAGATGGTGATAAAAGTGTAATATGGATGGTAGAAATATATTTTTATAATATGAATAAATAAAAACAGCAAGGCAGCAAATGATAAAAGTGAGCACAAACGGTATTGCAATGCTTGAAAACAAGGCCTAGGGTTCACACTTTCACTAGTGCAATCTCCGAACAATGCTAATATAGTTGGATCATATAACCATCCCTCAACGTGCAATGAAGAATCACTCCAAAGTTCCTATCTAGCGAAGAACAACATAAGAAGAAATTGTTTGTAGGGTACGAAACCACCTCAAAGTTATTCTTTCCGATCAATCTATCAAGAGTTCGTACTAAAATAACATCAATTTATCCTTTCCGATCGATCTATCAAGAGTTCGTACTAAAATAACACCATATGATACACATCAACCAACTCTAGTGTCACCTAGATGATCCAATGTCACCGCGAGTATCCACGAGTTGATTATACAATATGCATCAAACAATTTCAGATTCGTAATACTCAATCCAACACAAAGAACCTCAAAGAGTGCCCCAAGATTTCTACCGGAGAAACAAAGAAAAGAACTTGCATCAACCCCTATGCATAGATTACTCCAATGTCACCTCGGGAATCCGCGAGTTGAGTGCCAAGTGCACATCAAGTGAATCAATATGATACCCCATTGTCACCATGAGTATTCATAGCAAGACATACATCAGGTGTTCTCAAATCCATAAAAGTATTCAATCCGATAAGACATCTCAAAGGGAAAACTCAATTCATCACAACAAGATAGAGAGAAAGAAACACCATATGATCCAACTATATTAAGAAAGCCCGCGATACATCAAGATCGTGCCATCTCAAGAACACGAGAGAGAGAGAGAGAGAGAGAGAGAGAGAGAGAGATTAAACACATAGCTACTGGTACAAACCGTTAGCCCTGAGGGTGGACTACTTCCTCCTCATCATGGTGGCCGCCGGAATGATGAAGATTGCTTCCGGTGATGATTTCCCCCCTCCGGTAGGGTGCCGGAATGGGGTCTAGATTGGTTTTTCATGGATACAGAGGCCTGTGGCGGCGGAACTTCCGATATAGGGTTATTTGTGATGGTTTCTCTATTTATATGATTTTTGGGCGTAGGTCTCATGTCAAGATGGGCCTCGAGGTGAGCACAACCCATTGGGGCAAGCCAGGCCCCTCTGGCGTGCCGTGGTGGGTTGTGCCCTCCTCGTGGCTTTTCTGGCCCTCCCATGAAGCTTCGGGGGTCTCTTTTGTTCCAAAAAAATCTTCAAAAAGTTTCAGCTCATTTGGAGAACTTTCATTTCTGCACAAAAAACAACACCACGGTAGTTCTGCTGAAAACAATGTCAGTCCGGGTTAGTTCCATCCAAATCATACCAAAACCTTATAAAATTGTTGTAAACATGGCACGAATACTTCATAATTATAGATACATTGGAGACGTATCAGTGGTCTCCGTCGATGAGGTCTGACTTGGCAGCTGAGGATCCCAAGTCAGCGTCGTAGAATGTGTCCTTCAGAAATGACAAAAAGGGCTCCATGGTGATGAAGGATGGCAAATTGTTCATAACGTGCCACAGGAGATCAGCGGCAGGGCCGTCGATGAGATCGACGCCTATCAAACCCGAGGGGTTGGGTTGGGCAACTTAACCTGTGACATAGCCCGCGTCAAGCCATCGCTGTCGATGACCTCGATGTCATAACCGGTGTCCGCGACATACCAGAATACTCTAGCCCGCTAATTGAAAGGCTGCAGCTAGTCATCGTCGGCATCTTCCACGGCGGCCACCTCACCGACGTCGGGCGAAGAGGCCGCAGTAAAGCTCTTTTGGGCCATTCGCTCCTCCAGCTCCCCGGGAAGCATAGCCGGCCTTAGGTTGCGACGCTCTAGAGTGCAGGAGGGGGATGGGGATCTATGAGAAAGGGGGCGTTTCACATGCGTCATCTAAGAAACTCAGGGCAACGATGGTATGTATATCGGTGGGTAACCTGCACAGGCAGACTGGCAGAGGTTGACGATGGAGGCGGCCTGGCGGCGGTGACCTTGCTAGGACTTCGAGCGAGGGAGGGGTGGTGGTGTGTGTGTTTGAGCGGGGGATTTGGGGTGAACGCTGGATTTGGGGGGTGTGTGTGGAGGGGGTCCAAGGTGGTGTTTGAGGAAATGTAGCGCGTACTGAAAGTTTTACTAGGCAGGAGTAAAATGGCGGGGCTACCGAAAATTTGGATCAAGGAACTGAAGCAGAGCGGGGCGGGAGTAACAAACATCACACAAGGTTAAAACATAATAAGTGTGTGCTATCAAACAGAAAAACGCTCCAGCCAAGCAGATATTTTTGAGATTGCGAGAGATGCAGGCGGGAATAAAATGCCGGGCTATTGAAAATTTGCATCAACGGATTGAAGCAGAGCGGGAGTAACAGACATCACACATGGTCCACACATACTAATCATGTGCTATCAAACAGAAAAACCCTCTAGGCGGGTAGATATTTTCGAGATTGCAAGGGAGTAGATATTTTTGAGAGCGGGAGGGAAGCCTCGTGGAGCCCATTCTACTGTGATGATGTGGGCGACAGCGGAACGGGCGCGGCACACGGGTAGTCTGAGGGAACTGTGTCTCTTACGTACCCAATCGCAGACGGTTGCTGCATCCTCCTCATTTGCTATTTATAAATTTGGCAAAAAATGTGGGAAAGGGTCAGAACACGAACACACTTGCATGTGGACCAAATATATGTCTGAAAAGGGTTGTTTGATGTTCAAATACCCAATGCACAACTTTAATGTGGCACCTGTCGCACAAAGCGCACATTATTATTGCTAGTCACCCCCCCTCACACACACACACACACTTCGTGTTGGCGGGAGGGGAATCCTAGCTATGAACGCATGCCCCCAAATAGCTAGATCTGACATCTCACCCTACCTACACAAAACCGATAGGAGTACATCATGGTCAACCCCTCCCCCCCCCCTTTTTGCTTCCGGTCAAATGTGGGCCATGTGCGAGCCCACAAATATGTGCTTGTGGCGCGAGATGGGTGAGACCACATACAAACCACACCTGCGGGTGGCCCAATATGTGTGTGTGTGTGTGTGTGTGTGTGTGTGTGTGTGTTTGAAAACGGTGTGGTGTGATATTTAAATACCCAGTTCACAAATTTTATGTGGCACATGTGCCTCACAAATTAACAGGACATCCCCGACCCCACGTAGCTTGGTTCAGCAAGTGTGAAGTTGCCCCCTACACACACACAAACACACACTTTGAGTCGGTGGGAGGGGGCATCTCACCAATACGTATTGCAACACTGACCAAGAAGAACACCACCTTGGTCGGATAACCTATCTTGTTGTTTGGTCAATGTGATGGATGACGTCCACAGGCAGCCCCACAAATAGGCTAGCTTGTC
This sequence comes from Thinopyrum elongatum, assembly GCA_011799875.1. Taxonomy (NCBI): domain Eukaryota; kingdom Viridiplantae; phylum Streptophyta; class Magnoliopsida; order Poales; family Poaceae; genus Thinopyrum; species Thinopyrum elongatum. The sequence continues at coordinate 485,590,343 of CM022298.1, read as the reverse complement.
ACCGATAACCATGCAAGGGAGTGCCTGAAGACAACCACTGCGTGCATGTGGCCCAAACATATGTATGGAAGTGTTATGTGTGGTGTTTGAATATACCCAATGCACAACTTTGATGTGGCACCGTTCTTTTGGAACCAGAAAGTCCCCACATGGACCGAGGGTTCACGACACATATGGTATATATATAGGGATTCATGTGTATGCATGCGCTCAAACTTAGGTCTGGAATCTCACCATGATCGACGTACGACTATACGGTAACGCGAACCAAGAGAAGAAGAATCCACCCAGGTAACCTCTCTCGTTGTCGGTCGAAATGATGGACGTCCACGCCGGCCCGCGAATATATAGGCCGTCGATGATAACCAAGCGAGGGAGAGTGTCCAAAGACAGCCACTGCATGCATGTGCCCCAAACATATGAATGGACATGCGTGATGCATGCATATGTTTGAATACCAAAAGCACAACATTTTGATGTGGCGCATGCGTCGAAAATCGCACAGTCCCCACACAGAGCGAGGTTCATGACGTGTCGCGTGCTCGCCCCCTCGGGCCCCCCACTTCGATCCGATTTGAGGGATTCATGTGTACACATGCGCTCAAAGTATATTATGTGATCTCACAGCATGCCATGTACCGTATAAGATGAACCAAAATTTAATCCCTACAAGTCAAATTAACCTCTATCGCTGTCGGTCAAAGTGATTGATGAAGCGGGCACACAGATGGACGAAGCATCTCGTCGATAACCCCGTGAGTGAATGCTAGAGGACAACCGCCATTGCTTGCATATGGGTCAAACACATGTATGGAGATGTGTTGTTGTGATGTTTGAATACCTATTATGCACAACTTTGATGTGGCACCTGCCTTGGAAACCTTTAAGTCCCCACACGACGTGAGGTTCATGACACGCAGTATACGTTGGCCCCCCTCCCCTCTTCAACGCATAATATATACACTTCTACCATAACACAACCCGAAAATAATCCTCCTTGTTCGTCAAATTTACCTCTCTCGTTGGGTCAAATTAGATGGACGACTGATACATCTCCAACGTATCTATAAATTTTTATTGTTCCATGATGTTATATTATTATTCTTGGATGTTTTACTATCATTTCCTAGCAATTTTATATCATTTTTTGAGACTAACCTATTGACATAGTGCCCAGTGCCAGTTGCTGTTTTTTTGCTTGTTTTTTCCTTCGCAGAAAATCCTTATCAAATAGAGTCCAAATGCCACAAAACTTTTTGGAGATTTTTTTGGACTAGAAGACATCCAGGGAGTCAAGAGGCCACACGAGACAAGGCCCGTGGGGCCCACTAGACTCCAGGGCACGCCCAAGGCCCCTAGCGTGCCCTGGTACCTAGTGGGGCCCACGGGACTCTATTCCACCAATGTCTGACTCTATAAATACCCAAATATTCCAGAAACCCTAGGGGAGTCGACGAAAAATTGTTTCAGCCGCCGCAAGTTCCAGAGCCATGAGATCCAATCTAGAGCCCTTTTCCGGCACTCTATCGAAGGGGAACACGATCATGGAGGGGTTCATCATCCTCATTGGTGCTCCTCCGATGATGCGTGAGTAGTTCATCTGAGACCTACGGGTTCGATCTTGCGGTGCTCAATCCTAGTGACAGAATGGCACATGATACGTATGTATCGTTGCCATTAAGGATAAGAATATGGGGTCTATTCCTACAAGAATAGATCTTGCCTACATCATGTCATCGTTCTTAAGGCATTACTCCGTTTCTTCATGAACTTAATACACTAGATGCATGCTGGATAGCGGTTGATGTGTGGAGTAATCATAGTAGATGCAGGCAGGAGTCGGTCTACTAATCTTGGACATGATACCTATATACATGATCATTGTCTTGGATATCGTCATAATTATTTGCTTTTCTATCAATTGCCCAATAGTAATTTGTTTACCCACCGTGTGCTATTTCTCGAGAGAAGCCACTAGTGAAACCTTCGGCCCCCGGGTCTATTTTCTCATCATATACTTTCAAATCTATATTGCTATTTGCCTTTTCTTTTATTTGCATCTTTTATTTTCAGATCTATATTATGAAAAACCCAAATATACCTTGCTGCGTTTTATTTGCCTTTATTTTATTTGCATCTATCAATCTATCTTTTTGTCATATTACCTTACCCAAGTGGGATTGACAACCCCTCTACGCGTCGCATTGCGAGGTTTTGTTGTTTGTGTGCAGGTACCGTTTACATAACTTGCTTAGTTCTCCTACTGGATTGATAACCTTGGTTTCATAACTGAGGGGAATACTTACCGTCGCTATGCTGCATCATCCTCTCCTCTTCGGGGAATTACTAACGCGGATCATAGCCATCAACGACGACCTCGCGGGCCCATGGAGGGAAGCGTCACAGGCGAGTGAGTGACAACCATCGTCTACACGTGGCCCAAAGAGGTGTTGGTGATGTTTGAATACACAATATGCACAACTTCGATGTGGCATCTGCCTCGGAAACCAAAAAATCCCCACATAGAGCGAGATCGTTCATGACGTGTGTGTAGCATGTGTTGGTCCCCTCCTCCCCTCTTCGACACGTACTATATACTCCTAGCGCAACACAAACCAAAAAGAAACCTCCTTGTTGGTCAAATTAACCTCTCTTATTGGGTCAAAGTGATGGAGGACAACCTTGCCGGCCCACGGATGGAAGCATCACATGCGAGTGACTGTCCTATATGACGCATAGTATATGTTGCTCCCACCCTTTTGATGCGTACTATATATATATATACTCATACCGTACGTAACACAAACCAAAAAATGACCATCCTTGTTGGTCAAATTAAGCTTTCTCGCCGCAGGTCATAGTGATGGACGACGACCTCGCGGGCCCACAGAGAGTGTCACACGGGAGTGAGTGTGCTAGGACCACCGCGTGCATGTGGTCCAAAGATGCATATTAAACTTTTTCTGCAGCGAACATGCGACCAAAGGAGTTTAGTGTTAAAAATTAAAAAAAGATATCATTCGTCCGTTTTGTACATTGATTGATCTCCTAGGGATTTAATGTGCAAAAATCAAATTTGAGCTACATGAGACCCATGACAGTGCACCAAAATGGATTGAAAAATCATATGTGTATGTGTCCCTCGGTGCATGTTTAGTCCCCCCTGCAAGAAATTTCTAACATCGAGAATCTTTATTTTAAAATCTAGCAAATCCAAAACTAAGTCAAAATTCCTGAAAATTATTGTGGTGTCATATACCAATAGACTGTGATATTATATTTTTTGTCAAATTTGAGACAAGTTTTGATATAATCTTCTTACAGACAGGAAATTTTCAATAATTAGCAACTAGTATCGCAAACGGTCTCTTTATTCCAACCGTGTGCATTAGACTATCGGCATTCTGGGAACCGGGGTACCCAAACTTGCCTGCTTGTGGCCCGCGGCATGGCGCCATCGACGGCCTGGTAAGGCTCATCTACAACACCTTCAAGACAAGACCCTCGCGAGGGGCCCAGCCTCGCGAGGCGGGTGACACTAAGACCTCCGAGGGAGCGGCCTCCTTAAGCTAGCTCCTAAGGAGCGTAGATTTCTAGCAGGTGCCCACCTCATGAGGTTGAGGTGACGCTAGCCATGACGACCAAGGCCAGGAAGGCGCCAGTGGGTGCAGAGCAGCAGGTTTCCTCTTTGGTGCTAAGGAGGCAGGCGCAGGCGCGGGGTCCCGAGGAATCACCAAAAGGTTTCCATTCCCGTGCAACGAGACCAAGAGCGCCAGGACGGTAGGATGGATGTCATCCCCGAGCCAACCACGGCGTCACGACCAAAAACTTTGCAGGTGAAGACCACCTTTCGTCAGGATAAGATGTACTACTTGTCCCCTTTCAATTTGGCCGCTGTGGAATCCCTACCCGCCTTCATTTTCGGGGAAGAGGACCAAGGCCACTATATATAGGTTAGCCACCACCATAGGAAGGGAGATCCGATCGGACCCAGAACAACTCACCCTCACCAGAGCAAGCCTCGCGAGCTTGTTCATCCTCTGTACTAGTTCATCCTCAGCCCCTCGTGAGGCTAATCCACCACAAAGCAGGAGTAGGGTATTACACCGCAAGGTGGCCCGAACCTGGGTAAACTGCCGTGTCCATCTTCTTCCCTGTTCTTCGAGCTAGGCTGTAGGGCGGCGCGTTCGGTTGGCTGGATAGGTTGAGTTCTTCGCATACGCCCAAGAGTTCGAACCTTCTTTGGGCCAGCGGAGCCCTAAATCTGACATTTGGTGCACCAGGTAGGGGTGTGTCGAAACTTGGCCTCTTCGTCAATCACGTCCCGTCCTCGCTTCGTTGCGCCCATGGCATGGGATCCCTGAGCTTGCGCTGAGCATTTGGCAGTTCGCCTCGCCCAGGCGGCATTCTCCGGTCACGGAGCTCGTCACCCCGCGCTCCTTGCGGCCAGCACGGCCGCTGGTGTCGTTGACCATCAGCGACACGGGCCGCCCCGCCCTCTCCCGTACGGTGCCACAATTGTGCCACCGCGCGGCCTTCTAGCTATGATGTGGCATCGACCCTGCGTGCTCGCCGGGAGCAAGCGAACACGCGAGCCGCACTTGTCGTGGCGCGCGAGTTACTGCGATGTATGTTGGCGGAAGGCGGCCACAACGCCTTGCTTGAGCGGGTCGCCGAGCTGCTTGACGCCGCCTGCGAAGGCGCGGCACCTTTCTGCATCCTGCCCACGTCATGGGCGATGCTCGGGGTTCGCGCTTGCCCCCGCTGCATCGACCAGCCTCTCTGGAGGGGGTCCGGAGGGTCTCGCATCGGCGGCCTGGCGCGCGTCGAGGTAGGCGACGGCCCCTGGAGCCGTGCCGAAGGACTGCCCCTGGCCGGCATGGCCGGGCACCAAGGATGATGGGTGGCGAAACAGAGGGACCAGGGGTTGGCCTCGGGATGATGGCCCCTGGAGCCTCCATGCCGCCACCGACGGGTTCGCTCTACGGGCAGAGGTGAAGCCCGTGCGTGTTCCCCTCATTAGGTTGGACGACGGAGTCGCCGAGGCCACGCAGGGCCGGGGTCCTCCACGAGCCGGCCCAACGCCCTGATGACACCTCCCGCAGCAATAGCTATGTGTTACAACCCATATCTTCGGGATATGCCGCACTGACTTTGGATCGCAGGTAGATCGTGCAAAGACGGCGCACCTTCGAGGGCTGGCCTCGCCCTGGGCTGGCAGGGCGCACGAGGAGGTCGCCCATGGACGCGCCCCGTACACAGTGGGGGCCCAGCTCCAAGGCTCCCCTCATGTCGCGGGGCGTGTGGCGCCACCACTATGGTGGCGTGTGCCACCCCGAAGCGGGTCCCCTCTGCGGGAGGCGCCGGCGAGCCCTCCCCCCAGGCGGAGGCCCATGGCCCCCTCACGACCGCTCGCGTATTCCCTCGCCCCTTGGTCCTGTCCTGGTTTCCGGACGCCCCAACGGTGGACGGGGTATGCGCGGAGAGGGGTTCCTGCCCAGGGGCAAGGAGCGCCCCTCAAGTCTCTACACGTGACACTCTGCCGGGGCCGGGACACGAAATCCCACAAATTATCCCCTCGTGTCATCACCAGCCCAGGATTACCGTTACTGGTGGACACGTCCTTGTTACAGATTACCAAGCTATTACAAGAATTGGATACAAGACCATACAGGTCTAATGATACGACAGTGACTCCGGTGGTGGATGACGGAAGCGACTCGTGGTTCTCCAACGTCGATGAGGCTCCATTCCCACAGGAATGGCTGACCTGGATAATTCCTATCCTGCGTGGTTGCCATCCTAGGCTCCGCACGGACGTCGCTGTGATACTCCTCAAAGAAATCCTGACCTGGCCAAGTAAATAGCCAGGGACAAGCCTGTGAGTATGTTTGAATGTACTCGCAAACATCAAGAACAAAAGATATACCGAATGCAACAATTAAATTATATGATCATGATGAACCACCTATATGCGTATGCTCATGATGGACTTAAAGGTATGCTGTCAGGAATTAAATTATGGCATGATAAAATATTAGCATGCGCAAAGAAATGAATATATGATAAAAAAAGTAAAAAAAAAATTAGTGATAAACAGGGAAAGTTAAAGGAAAATAAAATAAAAGAAATGCCGGTCGGATGTCTAAAGTGACACCACGGTAGGTCTTGAAGAGAAATGCCAAACGGTTGCTAAAAGAGAAATCAGACGAGACAGGACCATCCGAGAACTCAGGCGACGCCACGAGAGGTCTTGAAAAGAAATGTCAGTCTGGTGTTAAGTGACGCCACGGTCGGATTGAAGAGAAATGCCAATCGGGTTTCCACAGGAGTAGTGGCGGGATAAACCACCTGTTATCTTGCAAAATACTCATGGTAGCATCAGGTTGACAATAATTAATTGTAAAATAATTCAGGCTCAATTTAAATATTTTCCTCCGAAGACCGACGCTAAGACCGACACTTGACCAACCCAGACTGTAGCCCTTAACCACGGACACGGCTATTCGAATAGGTTTAAACTCTGCAGAGGGTGTACTCTTTACCCACAAGTAAAGGATTTCTTTAGTCAGTACCGTGACACCGACTAATTCCTTTTACGGTCTTTGGGTTGAAAACACACCTAACCAGCACACACCAGATTATCTTTCCGGATGCCAGGAATCACCCAAAGCATCGTTCAAGAAAAACTTTAAGACGGAGAGACCAATGTCCTGCATGGGATCACTATTAATACACGCGGATTACAAGGGGTGCCCCCCTCTCAGTCACAACTGGAAACACCCATGCCCCCTGACCCGATGATAGGATTTAGTCCACCAACATGGAAACCCTCATCGTAGCCCTCTATGTGGTGTGTGCACGGAAAGGGGTTAACAACTTACTGAACCATACCCCACCTGTGGCAGGGACAAGTGGCAGCACTCGATCAACGGTTGACTCAGGAGGTTTAATTTTTCCTACAGTGGTTAGCTCAACAAAGCATTCTTTCAACAGCAATACCAAACAGGGCCACAACCCTTGCATGCTCCAACATGCATAACAACCAAGGCATGATCATGCTCCAACGTGATCACCCTTCTACCGGTAACGGTGTTTCTCTTATGCCTGCTCCTGCAAGTTAGTCATGGCAACACATGATGCACGGTACGATGAAACATGCCAATCCTACATGCATGCAAATATAGACATATGCCAATTTTTATTTGAATTCAAATTATTCATAGCTCCACTATTCATGCAAATAACCAACCATGCATTCACCATATCAAGTGTTCAAGATGCTTGCCTTGAGTATGCAGAAATATTGGGTGACTCCAAAAGTTTGAGAATTTTATCTTCCCTCCATTTCCTATTTTCAAAATATTTGAAATTACCATACAAAACCCAAGCAAGAAAATAAAGTGCTCTAAAAATGGAAATCTCACTTTTCTAGGACTTCTCTGGCTATATGAAAAATAACTAGAGTGTACCTACTATTTAAAGAGCAACTGAGGTTTTTGAACATTTCACTTAGGTGGAATAATAGAAATAAAAGAGCTGCAAGAATTCTATAGAGACCTTTTTATAAAAAAAGAGTTTAGGCACCTATTAAATGAGACATGTTTTTAGAAATATTTAGAAATTAGTTTCATTGGATTTGGAGTTGAGATGAAAAGTCTAGGGATTATCAAAGTTGACTTATACAAGAATATGATCTATAAAATAGGTCAGACAAGAATTATCCTTACGAAAAATGTTCACTAAGGCTAGTTAAATAAAGAACAATTTTATAGATCCATATAAATTTTGAATCATCAATTTTAGTTTAGAAATGAGCTCTATAGAATTATTATTCTACTGGATAAAAGAAAAAGACAAAAAAGGGGGAAAAAATCCTGACGGCAGAAGCTCGCACCGGGCGAGGCCCATCTAAAAGACACCCACCGGGCTGAGCCCAGACGAGCTGCCACGCGGGGTGAAACGGTGAGCCACCGACAAGTGGAGCCCACCTGTCGGGTTCATCTCCCACCCTTCGCGCGCCATGGACAGGAGCAGGGGGAAACTCCGGTGATGATTCCCGGCGGCAGGGGCCTCCATTCGAGAATCTGATGGTACCGGCGTGTTCCTGAGAACCAGCTGCTCCCGTGGGATAAGAATATGGTCACCGGGGAGCTCGGATTTGAGCAGGGCATCACCGATGGCGGAGGAGAGCTACGGTGAGATTTGCCGAGCTCGACTCGGCCTCGGGGAGATGGAATTGGAGCGCGAGAAGGATACCTGGTGGTTCAAGGAGGCTGTGGGTGACGACAGGGGAGGAGAGGGAGCTTGGTGGTGCCGGAACCAACCGAGGGGCAGCGGAGGTGGCTTCGGTCGGAAGCGGCGAAGACGACCCTCTCTGGATGGTTTGCCGCTCTGGGTGGCTTCCAGGTGAGAGCGGAGGGGTGCTGAGAAGTAGGGCGAGCTCGGAGTGAGCTTTATAGCGAGGGGGAGGTCGGTCTGTGGCTTACCGAGGAACATACTACGGCGGCGGCCATTTATGGCGCCTCCGAGGCTGGTGAGACCATTGCAAGGCCGGCGGAGTTAGGTGGGTGCGGTGGTCGCTCGGATTTATGCCAGGGACGCGTTGGTTGGCTCGGGATCGAGCCGCGTGTCTTGGGCGGTGGCTTGCCCGACACGGCGTTGGTCGTGGCCGGCATGGGCGGTGGTGGTCGGCGCCAGAAGACAAGAGGGAGTGTCGGAGGGGTCGGTGGGTTTCTGGTGGTGCTCCCTGGGCGGTTGCGAGGACTGGAGAGGTAGTAGGGGTCCGCGGCGGCTCGATGCCCGTGGCTGTGATACACGCGCCCTGGCCGCGCTCTGGACACGCGCACCACCTGCTCGACTAAATGCCAGTGGCATCAACAGGCATCCAAAAAAGTTACAACTTAGCAGGAGGAAGCTTCTGACCATTAGAGGAATAATGGACATGCTGGTTCGGCTAAAGGGGCTAGAGTGCAATGCAATTTAGAAAGATGCCCAAATTCTGTCATGAGCTCAAGGTGCTCGACAGAATGTTAGGGTGACCTAGGTGATCCTGATAGATATGTAATTTGGCAGGTGGAGTTCTCTTTAGAAGATAAATATAGTGGTGAAGTTGGTTTGGCAAAATGCAAAACTTGCTAGTGCAAGTTTCACTGAAATTCATTTCTGGACAGAAATTTAGGGGAATATTTGATGAACTAAAAATATTCCAATGGAGCTGAAATTTTGGAATTAAGGGTTTGGTTGGAAGGACTATAAGTGGGAAAAAAATTCAGGATTTTTGGAGCAAGGAAAAATGAGGTTGTAGTGCAAAATTGGATCTGGACCAGAAATGAAAAGAGCTTGTTTCACTCAAAATTTTCAAAAGACCAAGTAGGGTTTTTGCATAAAAGTGATATATAGGCATCACATGACCTCTCATAATTTTTGTGGGATTTTAAAACAATTATTTAAAGTGGTTGCAGTGCAACAGAAGCATTTAAAGAATTGAAAATGCTATTAAAAGAATTGTTTTGAGCAATATTTTATTATAAAAATAATTCTTACTGTTATTAAACTATAATTGAAATGTTTTAAGTGAACTACCAAAGCCACAATATTATTTCCAAAAATTGCTATATGGAGGGAAGAATTTTGAAAAACAGAAACAGAAAATGGTTCTGAAATTAGTAAAAGACCTAGCAAAAATTCAAAATTTTAATTCTGGCCAAATTTTATTTGGTAAAACATGATTAAATTTTTTGGGTGTTACACACTCTCACGTAATAATGAGTGGGGCTGTACACGCCCCGGAGTCTCCAGTGCGCTGCCCCTGAGCCTCACGGGGGCTCCCACCCACATCCAAGTGGAAGCACCATGCTCCGCACTGGCAGTCGACACTGCCCCCCAATGGCTATGCCCACGCCCGGTGGAGGCCCCATGCTCTGCGCTGGGGGAAGACTAGAAGACTAATGTAGACGTCGGACGCGGCCGTTTTTTTTCCTCTTTTGTAATCCAATTTGCTGCCTTTGGAATGAAATTCGAAGCTTCTTGCACTTATTAAAAGAAAAAGGGGGGAATTTTTTCGACTCGTGGTGTTTCCTTCTCCTTTTATTTGTGTTTTGGGAGGCACGGCTTCCGCCTGCTGCTCTCCCCCCGAGCACTGGATGTGGTGTGAGCATTTGAGCTAGCCAGAGCGGTGTCAGGGCCCCCTCGAGGCCAAGCACATCCGCCACAGGTTCGCCCGTGCGCACACCTTGCCAAAGCTTTGGCGTTTGGCTCCTCGCGCGGCGCTCTCGAGCGAGCCAGCAAGCATGTACCATGCCCGGCGCTCAGCCCCGGGCTTCAGGGGCACTCAGCGTTGGGCGCTACCCCACACTTCCGCGAAGCTCGGCGCCAGCAGAGGCGCACCGGGAGGCCCTAAGCCCCCACAAGCCCCTCCTGCGGTCCCGCGGACTGGGGGCACCGAAGGGCCCGTCTCAAGAGAAGCGCGTCCCCGCGGTACAAGAACCCATCCAAGGTCATGAGCACAAAAGCTAAGCCACGCCAACTACTCTAGTCACGAGCTCTCCGGCTCACGAGAGCATATTTTCAAAAATAGTTTAGATAGCACATCATTGTTTCATGCATTACAGGGAAGCCCCACCCCCCAAGAAATGCTTTCATGCCCCGCGGGGCCATATCCGAAATTTTGGCAGGCAAACAAGGAAATGCAAGCCTAGCGAGAAGCGCTGCTGTCGGCATCATTGTCATCATCATCACCATCAGCTTCGTCCTCTTCGGCTGTGAGCGCAGCCACGTCGTCGGCAAGGGCAAATTCCACGATTAGGTCGTCCACGTGGTCGTCAACCCAGTTCACCAGGGCGCCCTGAGTCGCTCTGGGCACGGGGGCTATTGCGGCGCTGAAGTCGAAGTCGGGGTCGAGGCTAAGAAGGTGGCTGAAGATGCATGAGAACGCGCGCCCGAGAAGGCCACGGCTCTTCTCTTCAACGAGATGGTGTGCCTTCGCGGCCCCACCTTCGAGGCAGGTCACGACCTGGGTGAAGAAGCGGAGGTAGCCAGCATCATCAGCCTCATATGGACGGGAGATGCTCTCGTCACAGATAGTGCTTAGGGCCCGGTTGGCCGTAACCTTGAGGTCCTCGAACATCAAGGAGCGCTCGCGCTGCAGCGTTCGGCGGCGGCCCGCCTCGTCTGAGGCCTTCTCCACGAGGGACGTAACACCATCGACTTGCTGAAGAAGGGAGGACAGCTCGGCCTCGGCAGTGGCCCGGGCCGCCTCGGTGGCTTTCTCGCGCCACTCGGCCACGGCCAGCTTAACTTTGAGGGCATCGACCTTGCCCTGCAGTTTAGTGTACCGTTGCTGGAAGCGAGCCTCCTGGAGCCCCAGCTTCTGGCGATATTTCTCGACAAGGGTCACATGAATCTTCGCCACCTTCCGCTCGACCTCCCATGGGAAGCTCGCCTCCCGAGAGTCAAGGGCCTCCTCGCCCGTGACCACCTGGCGCTCCATCACCTCTAGCCGCTTGCGTTCCAGGCTCAGCTCCACCGCCTCCAGCGTCAGCAAGTCGTCGGGCGTACAGGGCTTCGCCGCGCTCGCGGACGGCCTGGCTGTCGGGGCAGCAAGCGCCGCCATGCGCGCTCGGACTCGTTGCTCGAGTAGGGCGTCGGAGGCCTGGAGCTCCCTCTCGCGCGCCTTTGCCACGTCGCGCCGGCGATCTGCGGCTCAGGCCTCCTCCAGGGCGCGATCGCGAGCCCCCTGCGACACCACAAGAAACTCCTCTGCCTCCGCGTGGGCGTGCTCGCACTACAAGGGGCCAAGGTTGACGGCGACTTTCAACTGGTGCCATTTGCGCGCCAGCTGAAGGCCCTCCGCCTCGAGGCGCGTCTCGATGTCGGCAAGCTCCGCCCCAAGACGACCCAACATGCTTGTCGCTTCCCGGAGGAGGTCATGACGGACAACGCTGCACCCACGTGTGAACTCCAAGGCTCGGCAGATCCCTTCCCCCGCGCTCCGGTTGACCTGAGGAACGCGCGACGACTCACCAGCCTCTGGCGAGGGCCTGGGGGCGGGGGCTCCCCCGACTGCCCCTCGGGCGGAGGACAAGGCCATCACGTGGGCCGCCCAGTCGCCAGCAAGGACCAATGGAGGAGCCCTCGGCACAGCCTCTGTGCCCCAGAGGCTAATCTGAAAGAAGGACGCCGGGAGTGAAGGCCCGCGGTCCCCCAGGAGCGGTCGCGGCTCGTGGGCATACGCCACCTCGCGTGCTGCATCCAGTCTCGTGAGGCCCAGGGTCCCAACCTTAGCAGAAGCCTCCTGAGGTCGCGCTACAGGCGGGCTCACCCCCGCAACAGAAGGGATCTTGAGGATAAAAAGTTAGAAGGGGGCGTGATATGCGGAAGTCAAAGGGGACAAGGTACTTACTAATCCGCGGCTATCCACTTCCCCTTCTTCAGGGCCCGGGGAGCGGGGCCGCAGTGGCTCCCAAGCATCTTCCTCTTGCGGGACACCCTGAGGTCTAGGGAGGGCATGTCCCGGGTCGGCGCGCGGCCTTTCGCGGCGGCGACGGCAGCTGCCCCCATGGGCGGGGCTCCACCCGTGCCGCCTACGGGGGTGTAAGTCGTCGCCTCGGGAGCGCGCGGTGGTGCTCGCTCTCAAGCGGCCACCTCAGGAGTCCCCGGCGGCACTCGCTCCACCACGGCCACCTTTGGGGCACGCACACAGGACAGACGAGCACAGGAGCAACCAAGATGGGGTTCTCACGAGGCCCGTCGTGGCCCTCGGGGAGCAACCCCCACTCGTCAAAGCGCGGCATCTTCTCGGCGAAGGCCTTCTCGTTCGAGTTGTTGTACAAGGAGCGCCCCTCAATGAGAAGCGCGTCGGGATCCCCACCAGTCAAGAGCTGCAACACCCTGTGCAGTGTCTTTGGGGAGAGAGAGGGCACCTGGAGCCTTATGGGGTCGTCAGGGCTGGAGAAAGCCCACATTGGGCGAGTATGACGCTGGAGCGGAGCAATGCGCCATCGGACAAATTCCTTCACCACCATCGCCATCGTCACCACCTCTTGCCTTAGCTTGGCCAGCCTGGACAAGACGCACGCAATCCGCGGGTCGGCAAGCTATGCGTGCCCCCAACCGGAGCTCGGCTTCACCGGCGCCGATGGAAGAAGGAGCAGGGGAATGAGCACGGTGGCGTCCACATACACCCACTGCTTCTAGAACCCCCCTCGTATCCAGGCAGAGCGTGAAGTCGATGCCGGAGCCAGCGGTCGCCGCCACCGCTTGGAACGATACGCACCCCGAGCATTGCCTGCCATCGACCAAGTGGAGCAAGAAGAAATGGCGGAGCAGGGCCACGGACGGAGCGATGCCCATGAAGGCCTCGCACAAGAAGGCAAAAGCAGAGAGGAGGATGATGGACCCAGGATCCAGATGCAGCGCGTGGATCTGATAGTGCGACAGCACTACGTTGAAGAAATCAGAGAACGGAGGCAGCAGGCCAGCGAAGAGAGCGTGGAGATGGAGGGGGATTTCGGTGGCCTCCAAGTCGATCAAGGCCCGAGACGCAGGCTAGACCATCGTCGCCTTCCATTCGTTGGAATTGGCGGCAAGAGCCTGCCGGACTTTGTCCACCCCCTCACGGTTGATCACCGTGGACCGGTCCAGCGCTGGTTCCGGCCCCGGTGAGGGCTCCACGGCCACTCGGGCCTTCCCCTTCTTCGTCCTGGGAGCCATGGCGGCGGAGTGGATGGGAGCTGGCATGGTGCTTGGCAAGGAAGACGCGAGTTCACAGGAAGGAAAGGGGGGCAGAAGGCAAGCGCAGAGGGCAATGATGGCTGGGCCGCGTGCGCCAGGCAGTTGTCAAGTTAGGCAGTTGTCAAGTCAGGCAGTTGCCGAGGCGGCGTGGGGAAGCGGAGATGCCAATGTCCCATCAAAGCGCCTTGCGTCAGCCTGGTCCGTAGGCGATGGGGGCCCGCGGCGCTTCGCCCTTGCCCTTTGGCTTTGCCTCGTAGCTAAGTCCGAGTGCACCTTGGGCCCGGGGGCTACTGTCGGCGTTCTAGGAACCGGGGTACCCAGACTTGCCTGCCCGCGGCCCACGGCATGGCGCCATCGACGGGCTGGTATGGCCCATCTACAACTCCGTCAAGACAAGACACTCGCGAGGGGCCAAGCCTCGCGAGGCAGGCGACACCAAGACCTCCGAGGGAGCGGCCTCCTTAGGCTGGCTCCTGAGGAGCGTAGATTTCTATGCAGGTGCCCACCTCATGAGGTTGAGGTGACGCAAGCCATGATGACCAAGGCTAGGCTTGCGCCAGTGGGCACAGAGCAGTAGGTTTCCTCTTTGGTGCTAAGGAGGCAGGCGCAGGCACAGGGTCCCGAGGAATCACCCAAAGGTTTCCATTCCCGTGCAACGAGAGCAAGACCTCCAGGACGGCAAGACGGATGTCATCGCCGAGCCCACCGTGGCGTCACGACCAGAAGATTTGCAGGCGAAGACCACCTTTCATCAGGATAAGATGTACTACTTGTCCCCTTTCAAATTGGCAGCTGTGGAATCCCTACCTGCCTTCGTTTTTGGGGAAGAGGACCAAGGCCACTATATATAGGTTAGCCACCACCATAGGAAGGGAGATCCGATCGGACCCAGAACAACTCACCCTCACCAGAGCAAGCCTTGCGAGCTTGTTCATCCTCTGTACTAGTTCATCATCAGCCCCTTGTGAGGCTAATCCACCACAAAGTACGAGTAGGGTCTTACACCGCAAGGTGGCCCGAACCTGGGTAAACTGCCGTGTCCATCTTCTTCACTGTTCTTCGAGCTAGGCTGTAGGGCGGCGCGTTCGGTTGGTTCGATAGGTTGAGTCCTTCACACACGCCCCAGAGTTCAAACCTTCTTTGGGCCAATGGAGCCCTGAATCCGACATAGACCAACAATGTACATGTTGTGCTTCAGTTAAGCAATAAAGCGGCAGAATTAATCATCAAAAATGGAAAATCAATATAATACATACCTCAGGCGTCCCGTGTGCCGTACGAGCATGCGTGAGTTGACGAGACACATGCGAGTAGTCCGCCGCGCAGGCAGACCGGGAGGCAGAGGCATGCGCATGTTCGCTACGCGGTGTCATCGGGGGGCATGCTAGTAGTTGTGTGAAGTGACGGTAGTCATGCCACTAGTCCGCTGCACAGGCTCACCGGGAGGCCAGCCAGCACTTTGACCGCCACCCACCTCACTCCCACATCTCCATATTAATGGTGCACTCGGTCTGCTGGTCATAATAGGCGGCTGCACCCCCCGTCCACAGTTGTCACCACCGCTTGGAGTGTATGAGGATGCCGCCGAAGCGCACCATCGGAGGGAGTGGCGATGCCGGGGCTGGTGAAGCACCCGCGCAACGCATGAAGTTGCGCACAGATGTAGTGGTCGCCGCCGACGAGGTCTCGCGTGGGCAGCAGCGTGACCTTAACTTCGTCACCGTCGTCGTGCCTCCCCAACCGGAGCCAAAGGGCCGCAGCTACTCCGACAATGACTCCGACTCCGACGGAAAACCGGTTAGTCCCCCCTTCTTTTCTTGGAATAGAAATCCTATGGTTATGTTGACCCAGTCCAGGAAATTAGAGTAAGATTCGTTAGATCCGTGTAGTGTATTGATTGTTTGAATGGTATCTATGGTTAGCGATTAATTGTTTGTTCTGTACAAATGAATTTTTTGCTAATAATCCGACTAGAGTTAGCATTTGTGCTAATAATTCGTAGCCAGATCTTCCTACATATATTTATGCCATTTTTATTCTTCCAGATCTTTAGAATTGATTTTGAATGTCCTACATATATGTTTGTGCCAATCCCCCCACCCCCCTAGATCGGTATGTACACTAATGAGGCTCCGGCCAGCGGCGCCGCCGGTTGTAGATCGTACACCCGGCAGCGCGGGCAGAAGCGGCCACACCCTTGGATCCGAGGAACCTGTAGAATCTCGGGCGGACCGCATCAGCGATCTCCCAGACGCCATCCTTGGGAAGATTATCTCCCTTCTCCCTACCAAGGATGGCTGCCGCACACAGGTCCTCGCATCTCGGTGGCACACTCTATGGCGCGCCACGCCTCTTAATCTTGACTGTCGCCAGCTATCCGTCGTTCATGATTTTGAACTCCACGGAGCCATCATCTCCTCCCACCAAGGTTCCATTCAATGCCTATGCATCCCGACATGTTGCCTACTGCACATACCCTGCATGGTGGATGCCTGGCTGACATCCCGTCAATTCGAAAAACTCCAGCATCTTGAGTTCTACCATTACAATGCAAATAGCTTCTCACCAATCATTGTAGTTGTGCCCTCGCCATCGATGTCCAGCTCATGGTTTTCCTCCTATCTCCACAATGCCATCTTGGCCCGGTGCCATCCAGCAGACAATCTGGTACAAATGCTTCAACTCCCACTGCTAAAAAAATCACGCTTGTGGTGGTCGATCTGTCGGAGGCCTCACTGCACAGCATCATCCACTCCTGCTGCCCTGCCCTGGAGCACTTGCTGCTTGTTTTTGGAAAAGAAATCCATGTCTGTTGTCTCCAAATAAAGTCGTCTCACCTTGTAAGCATTGGAATTTGCTTTAAAGGAGAGGAGCTCATCATCAAAGATGCCCCTTCACTCCAAAGGTTGCTCCTTGATTATCGTTATGCACCTTCGCAGATTACTGTGGTCTCTGCGCCTAAATTGGAGACCTTGGGTGCAATTCCTGATCCACTTGAAGGTTACAAGATGGTGGTTGGCTCCACACTTATTTAGGTACTATATATTATCATCAACACTTCTGTAATCATAAGCTGCTTTTTTCATTTCTGCGCATAAGTTTTATATCATCAACACTTTTGTAATCATAAGCTACATTTTTCATTTGTGCGCATAAGTTTTATATCATCTTGGAGTACACTTTTGGTACTAATATTATGTTCTATGCTCAATGAAGAGTTTGTCCATGGATACCCTATCAATGGTGCTGGATTCTGTCAAGACCTTACATATCAGTATGTGGTGTTTTGATCTGAACATGATTATTGGCTTGTTGCGATGCTTTCCATGTCTGGAGAATTTGTATATAGAGGTGATGATTTCAAGCACATTGAAAAGCCCATATATAATTTACTAGAATTAACCGTTCAACTGTCGCTCTTTCGACATACTCTTTTTTTTAGACATTAAATGTTTTCACTCTTCATGTCTATTTAGGCAAAAGCACATGGACAAAAAGGTATAACCAATCGGTGGCATAAGAAGCACCGGGATTTTCTTAGTTCTCATGAAATTCGTTTGAGGACAATGACGCTAGAAGGGTATGCATCCAACCATGCAAAAACTAGCTTTGTCACATTCTTCATGTTCAACGTGAGGGTACTATTGTCCGTGAAGATTAAGGTTTTTAACAATATCTGTCTCATGGATGGACACGTTGAACAGCATAAAAAGAAGTTTCAGGTGGACAAAAGGGCTTCTGAACGTGCTCGGCTTCTATTTACAACAACTTGTATTCATGTACCAGTAGATTTTCTGGCCCATGATCTTGATTTTATGGATCAGACCGATCCATTTGATTGTGACTACTGAAAACTTTGGTTGAGTTAGATGTTATTGTCCTGTTCAATCAGGATTTTGTGTAAACCTGATGAACAATCAATCCTCATGCTTTTGTACCTTTTGTAAGTTGGAGTTTGATATTGTTGCCCTTTTCAACTCGGCTTTGACCCATATTTTATTTCATACAAATCGGAGCTTCTCTCAAGACGGCTCATGGTTCCGAGAGGGAACTTGGTCACCTAATATGTGTGCGAAATGATATACGCTGTCTCTTCCCACCTTGATTTATTTTACAGAGGCAACAAGCAACTATAGGAGTGTCGTGCTAAAAATATGAAATTATTCAGGGTTCGTTTTTCCTTTTTATACATTGATTTTCCTAGGCATTTTTTAACAAATAGCCACCACGTTATTATCACAAACGATCGTATTATTCAAACCATGTGCTTTCAACTAACCATTTACTAACGTGGGCAGCTGTTTGATTAGACGAGACGATTGCGAGCAGTCCGCCATGCACGCTCATAGTACCGAGAAGCGAGCCGCCAGCGCTACAATTTATTGCTGGTTTTGGACTTTTGGTTTCGGCCACCTCGGAAGGTACGCAGAATAGTCCTCCATTGTCATCTACAAGCACCGCCGACGAGGATTGCCGCCTGTTGCGAGATGGAGGATGATTCAGCCAACAAGCGGGGGCGGGTCGAGCCAGAACTGCAAGAGCCTCCGGCGAGCGTGGACTTCATCAGCAGCCTCCCCGACGAGATGTTCGTAACTGTCATATCCCACCTCCCCATCAAATCTAGCGTGCGGACCACTTTGCTCTCGCGGCTGTGGCGCCCCTTCTGGCACTCCACCCCGTGGACCTCATCGTCAACGATGAGTCCTGCAGCGGGGAGCGGCAACGCCTGGACGCATTGTCCCACGTCTTTGCCACGCGCCCTAGGCCGGTCAGATGCCTTGCTATCGGCCAGTTCAGTTCCCACTGCAAGGCCGAACCTAGGTTTCACTACTGGTTCCTATCCCTAGCCCTAGATCGGCTCGAGGAGCACAGCTTTCATGCTGGAAGTCCACGCTCCCTGCCGCCGTCCGCGCTCCGCCTCGCACCCACGTTGCGCCGTGCTACATTCAGGCATTGCATTTTCCCCCGGATTGATACCGCGCGCTCTTCATGTCCCTAAACTTAAGCACCTCGAGCTCATGGCCATCCGCATATCGAAGGAGCATTTGGAGCGCCTGCTCGTCGGCTCTACAATGCTCGAGTACCTTCGTCTTGAGGCATGGATCGGTTCAGTAGCCTCCACATCACCTCGACGAATGTCCGTGCGATTTATGTGCATTGCTGGCGCCACCGAAGGCTGTTAGTTGAGGTGTTTCACGATATGGTCATTGAGAATGCGCCTTTCCTTGAGAGATTGTATGTACTTGATAAATTAGGTTCAGCAAGAATCAGGGTCATTCACGCACCAAAATTGACAGTGTTTGGCTATTCGTGTGCTAAATTCAACAAACTTGTTACTGGATCATTACCCATTCAGGTACATCAGTCTTCTTCTTCTCCTTCTTATATATTATTGGACAACACATTTTATCTAATTTTTGTTGATCTATATGCTCACCTGTCATCCAGAAAATGATTCCCACAAGCTTAACCCAGCCTCTTCGCACAGTGAAGATCTTGGCACTACAATCTGTCGGCCCCGATCTGGATGAAGTTGTTAGATTCCTTAGATGCTTTCCTTGCACAGAGAAGCTATACATCGAGGTGATGCTCCTTTCCTGTTAATTGTTAACCACAACGGAGCTCAATTTGTTGTTACTTTTACCCATGATTACAATGACAAATGTAGAATGATTTCTAAAGGAAATTTGGAGGATTTCAATACATATATTTTTTAAGATGTTAATCATGAAAGATAGAAGGTGGCATTTCACTCTTTTCGTGTATTTTAGAAATCCTGCAAATCCAAGAGGTTCGAAGTGTTCAAATTTGCAGCTAGGCACTAATATGTTGTCTTCGTTTGCATTTACTTGCAGGACCGAAAGTAGAAAATCTTGGGGAATATAACAATCCCATTGAATTCTTCGATCTTCATCTCACAGAAATTACTTTTAACGAGTACCGAGGCAGCACACCAGAAATTAAATTTGCCAGGTTCTTTGTTGAGAAATCAAGGCTCTGGAGAAGCTGAATTTCAGTTTGTAACTTCATATGACAGATTATTCGGAAGTAACCGTATCAAGCTGCTATATGACTTCTCGGTGGTTGATCCTTTCGCAGAAATAATGCATGAAAAAGATTCTGAAGAAGATGAATTTTATTTGTCAGAATAGTTTGAACCTTGTAATCTTTGAATTTAGGCCTTGTAATGCTAGAATTTGAACCTTGCAATATTTATGGTATTTGTTATATAATATAATTGGATGTTTAATTTGGTTTTGCAATCATGTCCTGTTATAAGTATATATGTTGTTCTATTGTAGACAGAGCATAGATGTTGTGCAGCAAAGCATATCACATTGCACACGAACCACACTAGGGAACCCGTCAGTGATGAATTCATCAATCACTAACAATTGTATACCAGCAAGTGTTTGCCCACAACACACACGGCTTATTCCATCATAAACAATTTGGATGGATCAACTGTATGCCACGTATCACACACGCAACTCTAATCTGAATCGTGATTGATGTCTCCGCCATCGCTCGCAAAGTTTGTCTTATTTGCCACGTATCACTGTGCCAGCCTCTGCTCGTGTCCCTCGGCGCACTCTGCTCGTCGTTAGGCGCCACGGTGCGCTCTGCTCGCGCACCTCCACGCGCTCGGCTTGTGTACAACTTTTCCTTGCATGTTCAAATGCTATATGCATATATATGGTTGCTCGCCGTTGTGGCAGCCGCAGAGCACTCCACTCGCGTCACTCCGCGCGCGCTCTGCTAGCGGTTGGGACCGGCGCATGATCACGTTGGGGGCCCCATATGCATGTGGTTGCACCGCGCGCGTCACCACGATGTAGGTACGCGCGACACAATGGAGTTACGCTGCAAATTAGAACTACCATCCGGGCGTGCCAATATTCCAGACCGTCCGGCTTCCCCATTAATTCCCACGGCCATTATAACCTTAGTTTCTTCAACCTTTCGATCGCGCCCCACAACACAACAAGCACACCCACGAGGACACATATAGAGAGGATATCTAGTGGCGCTCCAATGGAGTTTGGCGAGCATAAAGTGGAGACCCACGGGAGGGAGACGGATCTCTCGGTGGTGTACACCATCGACCCGGCTGTGGTGGAGGACTACATCAACACCGTGGATCAGCTGCTTGCTCGAGACAAGTACAAGGTGGCCGGCATCGACCTCCAGTACACTGGCGGTCATCCTGGCAAAGAACAGAAGGTTGCCGTCGCCCAGTTGTGTGTGCGCCATCATGTCCTCATCGACCACTACTGCATGGCCACAGAGCCTTGCGATCATTTTGCCATGTTTGTCAACAGCACCGATGATACGTCTCCAACGTATCTATAATTTATGAAGTATTCATGCCATGTTTACAACAATTTTATATGGTTTTGGTATGATTTGGATGGAACTAACCCAGACTGACGCTGTTTTCAGCAAAACTACCATGGTGTTGTTTTTTGTGCAAAAATCAAAGTTCTCCAAATACAGCGAAACTTTTTGACGATTTTTTTTGGAACAAAAGAGGCACCAGAAGCTTCGTGGGAGGGCCAGAAGAGCCACGAGGTGGGCACAACCCACCAGGGGGCGCCAGGCCCCTTAGTCGTGCCTTGGTGTATCATTCTCACCTCGAGGCCCATCTTGACATGAGACCGACGCCAAAAAATCCTATAAATAGAGAAACCATCAGAAATGACCCTAGATCAGAAGTTTCGCCACCGCAAGGCTCTGTAGCCATGAAAAACCAATCGGGAGCCCATTCTGGCACCCTGCCGGATGGGGGAATCATCACCAGAGGCCATCTTCATCATCCCGGCGGCCACCATCACTACAAAAAAAATCACTTCCATGATGATACGTGTTTGTCATAGTAGGTCACGTTTTCTGTCATGCATGTACATCCATGACAATTTATGATAGAATCAAGATAGTCATACCTGTGCTATCGTAGAAGTGTTCCATGACAATACCATTCTACGTCGGGTTTGTATTTCAGCCCGTTAAATGCACGTTTACAGTTTGGCCCGATAATCATTTCGGCCTGTTAGCGGCCCTTCGTGCATCTGGGCCATTGTCGGCCCGGTTTCACTTTAGGCCATTTCATGGCCCCTGCTGCGATCGGGCTATTTCTTGTCCGCAGTGACTTTAGGCCTCTTAACGGCCCATAGGTTTCGTGGATAAATCTTAGCCCAACATGCCTATCAGCCTATTAACGGCCCGTGTAACTGTTGGGCCTAATTATAGCCCGCGTTGAATCAGGCTTGCTTACAACCCATCTGTTAATGGCCCGTGTAACGGTTGGGCCTAATTATAGCCCACGTTGAATCCGGCCTGTTTACAGCCCATCCGTTCAGGCCCATGACAGAGTTGGGCCTACAGCCCGTGTTGAAATTGGCCTGCTTAAAGCCCATAATTCTATTGGGCCAAACAGGGCCCGAGATACATTTTGGCCTGTTAACGGCTCGTATGCTGTTTGGGCCAAACATGGGCCTATGACAGTTTCGGCCTTTGTTGGCCCGTGAATTTTTCGGCTCAACGCTAGCCCAATCTAGTTTTCAGCCTATTAAAAGCCCATGGTTTGTTAAAGGCGGAAAAGTATACTATATGTTTAGGCCTGCTTATGGTCCAAGATGATTATAGGCCCACGATTCAGCCCATATATAGCGAGTTACGAGCCGGCCTGAAGACCGTTGAAGCTTCTGGCCTAAATTACAGCATACCGACTAAGAATAATCCTAGACTATACAATAAAGAAATTACAGCATATTACATCCACTGGGCATCCAAGTTCGCCACTAGTGATAATAAAGCGCAACGAGACCACATATTACATACAATGGGCATCAAATTAGGTCGCCACCAGTACATATAAATGCGTTGACAAAAGAATATACAAAACTGACAGCTCTTCAGAAGGCATTAGGCCTGCCTTGGAGGTGCACAACAAGCAGCAGAACAAGCTGATGAGACCTCAGTTGTCTCAATGTTAGATGCTCAACCCCTAGCTGCGTAGCAAGAAAGCGTGCACGGGTGTCCTCTAAGGTCTTCTTTAAATCATTGGCATCAAGTCTGAGCTGAGCTGAACCAAGCCTTCCTACTTTAAGTTGAGACTGAAGAAGTGGAACTGATTGAGGCAGCAACTACACAGAGGTTGTCTCACAACTGCTGGTGAGTAGCTTCAACTCACTGTCTTCATCAAGACATGACCTTGTGGTCATCTCGCTCTCTTCAAGATGGTTTGGATCACTATCTTCCCTAAAGTTCTGCCTGGCATAAGAGATATGACTCTGAAAGAGAAACAAGGAGACACATAACATGTTTCACAAATATATAAGCAACGATAGTCAGGGTGCTGACAATTATGTCCCATTTTATATTGGCAAATAAGAAAAATAAATGGATCTGGTTTGCATAAGGAACATGTTTTTACAACTACAATTTGAAACTGGCAGTTGTTGCAAACATCCAATCAGATGTAAACACCAAAGTAAACAGTAGTGGAGGAAATGATGCCTATCCAAATCAGTACTAGAACAAAGTTTGAAGGCTTGAGAAGGATGAACTTACATTACATGTTAACACAGGCTAGACAAAGCCCTTCTCCATGTCCATGGAAGGATAATTCAAGAAATTCCCCAAAGAAACTTCTTTATAAGCGTTGCCTTTATTCTACATATTGGAAAGAGTAAATATAGATCTAATAATATTGGAAGAAATAAAGGATAATGAAGCTCTGGTGCAGAGTGATGATACATAATCAAATAGCTATTAATTAAGTATAATATTGCAAGGCAAAAGGTACTGACAAGAGGAATGCAGACCTCAACATGTGCAGTGGCATTGGCTTTATTCAACATTTTGGTAAGATTAAATGTAGATCTGATAATTTGGAGAAAGTGGAGGGCAGGGCAGATAATGCAGAGTAATGCTATACAACCAACTATCTCGCAATGCAAGTACAGTAATAGTACCACCGTCCGTTATTACTTGTCGCTCAAATGGATGTATCTAGCACTACTTAAGTTCTAAATACATCCAATTGAGCAACAATTAATTCGATATAGAGGGAGTACATGACAACATGCACTTACATGAACAATCCAGAACTTCATAACCCTTGTGTTAATTCTACATTTATGTAAGAGTAATCTTATAATTTCGAACAAAGGGAGGATAAGGAAGCGAACATTTAAAGTGATGCTACATAATCAAACAGAAATGAGTGTAAGTATGCTGATAAAGGGCAAGAGGTACTGACAAGAGCAATGCTATGCCCAGTATTGTTGTGAGATCCTATGATCCTTTGAGAATTGAGATTCTTCTGAAATTAGTTTTCATACAAGAGAGATGGTAAGGCAAATGCAGAAATGTAGGACTTCAAATTTTGAATTGATATCATAGCCAGTACCTGACGTAGGGCTCTCCGCAGTTCTAATAGGGCTTTGGCTAGTGGAGTAGGGGTAAAGTGTGGTACAGTTGGGCCTGTGTTTTCTGTGGCTGCTGATCTATCTGATTTATCAGGTATCACTGCCTTTTCAAAATACTTAGTTTGTACTCCTTGACAATCTGCACTCACCCTCTTCCTTTTGGACATCTATTACGAAAGAACAACATTTGACTGGAAAAACATAGTATGATGACACATGGAATAGGTACAGAAAATGGATAGGCATGGCATATACTCATATATGATGCTTAAACTAAGCAGAAGGTGGAGTAACAAAGTAGAAGTAATGCAAGAGGCCATATGCAAGATATGTGCGACCAATACAACCTTGCCAAGTTAGAGCAAGCACCTTGATGGGTAAATAAGATAGGCCATCCTCCACCATGCCAACTTTGTTAGCCAGTGTATTGTTCCACAATATTCCTCTCGTGCGTCGATTCCCGTATTCATTTTGATCATGTTCAATACCTGAAATGCATGAAAATATAAAAATAATTGAGATTATATTTGTAATGCATAAGTGATTCTAGTCCAATACTGCCTCCATGTAAGCCCCTATGTGCTATCTCTGCAATTCTTCTGAGAGATGCCATGTGTGTTGTAATTTGGTGTGTGCATTAATATAATGTGGCCTACTACTCAAAATATGAGAGCTCTAGAAATAATGATACTTCGCAAATGACAGCTTCAACATATAGTAAGGAAGAACAACTCGACCTGACCAGACAGATTCAAAATATACTAAGGAAGAACACCTCGACCTGACCTGTCGACCGCAAATGTCGCTGCTACTCTTTCCAACAAGGAACATACTGTACTTATTAAAGAAGAAGAGAAGAGGATCATGTTAAAGAAGAGCAGAAGAGCAAGCAGATTGAAGATATTACAAGTCTTTCTATACAATGTCTGTTGCCCACCCATCATGAACCAGAGCGCACAAATAAATAATATTACTTCCGGTCTCTCCATATGTGGCTCACATGCATTTCGAAACTATAGTAGGAAAATTTAGCTATCCACATAAACTTGTCTCAGTTTTACTAATATCAGCATCATATCAGATTCGAATTTGTACACTCTAAAATATGTCTATGTACATCCGTATGTAGTTCTTATTGGAATATCTAAAAAGACTTATGTTTTACCAAAAAAGGCTTTCACCCTGTTTTATAAATAAAGCAACACTGAACAACACCCGGTACAATCGCACGCCACCACAACACACGCACGCACCCAAGGAAGTTTAGGAATGGAGGAAGTAATATACTTATTAAGAAGAACAGAAGAGGAACATGATAACAAAGAGCAAGCAGATTTTAGACAATACAATGTGTGTTGCCCACCCATGATGAACTAGAGCGTATAAAGAAATGCAAATCCCTACTGTCTCTCTATATGTGGCACACATGCTTTTCGAAACGAATATAGGGACATTAGCTGACCAATTAAACATTCTCTATTTTAGTAATATCAGCATCATATCAGATTCATATTTCAACAACTAAGCTTTGGAATTATGAGTGGCATGTTGTTTCGCTTGATGGGTTGAGATCTTGAGGAGCAGTGCTAGCATGAGACGAAGCACCTACAATGATGGTACTGAATATAAAGGGGAAAACCATAAGCTTTACGAGTATAGTGACCATGCCATTTCGGATCTAAAGGTGCAAAATGGACAAAGGTTACTTCGCAACCAATGTTTGCTTTCAACTAGCCACTACGATTTGGTATGAACAAGAAATGTACAGTAAACAAGTGACGATCTATTTTTCGAGTGAGATCAATAACTTAAGCAGATATGAAAGTGTACCACCTCTCTTGCGACGCTGTGTTGGTCCCTGCTGATACGTTGAGGGTGCTTCGGGTGCGATGGCTATCGGCGGTGCGTAAGAAGACTTGAGAGGGCGGACGGCGGCATCGGGGGGATAAGTCCTGTTGCCGTGGACTAGGCGGTCATAGGAGCGGCAACGACAAGGTGGACGACGGTGCCGATGAACCAAGAGGACGCGATGAAAGGATCCTGGTCTGGCGCCATGGATGAGAGACATTGATAACCCACAAGTATAGAGGATCGCAACAGTTTTCGAGGGTAGAGTATTCAACCCAAATTTATTGATTCGACACAAGGGGAGCCAAAGAATATTCTCAAGTATTAGCAGCCGAGTTGTCAATTCAACCACACCTGAAAGACTTAATATCTGCAGCAAAGTACTTAGTAGCAAAGTAGTATGGAAGTAATGGTAACAGTGGCAAAAGTAACAGTAGCAACTTTGTAGCAATTGTAACAGTGGCAACGGAAAAGTAACAAAACAGAGATCAATATGTGAAAAGCTCATAGGCATGGATCAATGATGGATAATTATGTCAGATGGCATTCATCATGCAACAGTTATAACATAGGGTGACACAGAACTAGCTCCAATTCATCAATATAATGTAGGCATGTATTCCGAATATAGTCATACGTGCTTATGGAAAAGAACTTGTATGACATCTTTTGTCCTACCCTCCCGTGGCAGCGGGGTCCTATTGGAAACTAAGGGATATTAAGGCCTCCTTTTAATAGAGAACCCGACCAAAGCATTAGCACTTAGTGAATACATGAACTCCTCAAACTACGGTCATCACCGGGAAGTGTCCCGACTATTGTCACTCCGGGGTTGCCGGATCATAACACGCAGTAGGTGACTATA
Organism: Thinopyrum elongatum; assembly: GCA_011799875.1. Lineage (NCBI taxonomy): Eukaryota > Viridiplantae > Streptophyta > Magnoliopsida > Poales > Poaceae > Thinopyrum > Thinopyrum elongatum. Next base: position 485,563,463 of record CM022298.1, on the reverse strand, counting down.
ACTTGCAAGATAGGATCAAGAACACATATATATTCATGAAAACATAATAGGTTCAGATCTGAAATCGTGGCACTCGGGCCCTAGTGACAAGCATTAGGCATAGCAACGTCATAGCAACATCAATCTTAGAACATAGTGGATACTAGGGATCAAACCCTAACAAAACTAACTCGATTACATGGTAACTCTCATCCAACCCATCACCGTCCAGCAAGCCTATGATGGGATTACTCATGCAGGGTGGTGAGCATCATGAAATTGGTGATGGAGGATGGTTGATGATGATGACGGCGACGATTTCCCCTCTCCGGAGCCCCAAACGGACTCCAGATCTGGTCTCCCGAGGAAGAACAGGAGGTGGCGGTAGCTTCGTATCGTAAAACGCGATGAATCCTTCTCTCAGATTTTTATCTCCCCTAACGTGAATATATGGAGTTGGAGTTAAGGTCGGTGGAGGTCCAGGGGGCCCACAAGGACGGGTGGCGCGCCCTGGGGGGTGGCCGCGCCCTCCACCCTTGTGGACAGGGTGTGGGCCCCCTTCAGCTGATTCTTTCGCCAATATTTTTTATTAATTCCAAAAATGATCTCCGTGAAGTTTCAGGTCATTCCGAGAACTTTTATTTCTGCACAAAAATAACACCATGGCAATTCTACTGAAAACAGCGTCAGTCCGGGTTAGTTCCATTCAAATCATGCAAATTAGAGTCCAAAACAAGGGCAAAAGAGTTTGGAAAAGTAGATACGATGGAGACATATCAACTCCCCCAAGCTTAACCCATTGCTTGTCCTCAAGCAATTCAGTTGACAAACTGAAAGTAATAAAGAAAAACTTCTACAAACTCTGTTTGATCTTGTTGTTGCAAATATGTAAAGCCAGTATTCAAGTTTTCAGCAAAGATTATGAACTAACCATATTCACAATAACATTTAGGTCTCACATTTACTCATATTAATGACATAATCAACTAGCGAGCAATAATAATAATTCTCGGATGACAACACTTTTCCAAAACAATCACGATATGATATAACAAGATGGTATCTCGCTAGCCCTTTCTGAGACCGCAAAACATAAATGCAGAGCACCCCTGAAGATCAAGGACTGACTAGACATTGTAATTCATGGTAAAAGAGATCCAGTCATACTCAATATAAATTAATAACAAAGCATACAAATGACAGTGGTGCTCTCTAACTGGTGCTTTTTATAAGAGGATGATGACTCAGCAATAAAAGTAAATAGATAGGCCCTTCGCAGAGGGAAGCAGGGATTTGCAGAGGTGCCAGAGTTCGAGTTTTTAAAACAGAGATGAATATAATTTTGAGCGGTATGCTTTCATTGTCAACATAACAACCAAGAGATCTCAATATCTTCCATGCTACATACATTATAGGCGGTTCCCAAACAGAATGGTAAAGTTTTTTACTCCCCCTCAACCAACAAGCACACTCCACGGCTGGTCTGAAACAATGGGTACCGTCCATACAATCAACAATCCTGGGGGAGTTTTGTTTTAATTTATTTTGATTTGATTTGAGCAAGGAATTGGACATCCCGATTACCAGCCATTTTATCGTGAATGATGAGCGGAGTCCACTCATAGCGAGAATAACCCACCTAGCATGGAAGATACTGACAGCCCCCAGTCGCTACATGAGCGATTCAGGCATAAAAAACAGATTATCATTTAAAGATTTAGAGTTTGGCACATGCAAATTTACTTGGAACGGCAGGTAAATACCGCATATAGGAAGGTATGGTGGTCTCATATGGAACAACTTTGGGTTTATGGAAGTGGATGCACAAGCAGTATTCCCGCTTAGTACAAGTGAATTCTAGAAAAAGACTAGGGAGCGACCAACTAGAGAGCCACAACTGTCATAAACATGCATTGAGATTAACCAATATTGAGTGCAAGAATGAGTAGGATATAAATCACCATGAACATAAATATCATAGAGGCTATGTTGATTTTGTTTCAACTACATGCGTGAGCATGTGCCAAGTCAAGCTACTTGAATCATTCAAAGGAGGATACCATCCTATCATACTATATCACAACCATTTTAAAAGCATGTTGGCACGCAAGGTAAACCATTATAAACTCCTAGCTAATTAAGCATAGCATGAATAACTATAATCTCTAATTGTCATTGCAAACATGTTTCATTCATAATAGGCTGAATCAAGAACGATGAACTAATCATATTTACAAAAACAAGATAGGTCGAGTTCATACCAGCTTTTCCTCATCTCAATCATTTCATCATATATCTTCATTATTGCCTGTCACTTGCACGACCGAACGACGTGAATAATAATAATAGTGCACGTGCATTGGACTAAGCTGGAATCTGTAAACATTTATTCAAAGGAGAATACAAGGTAATATGGGCTCTTTGTTAGATCAACAATAATGCATATGAGAGCCACTCAACATTTTCATCGTGGTATTCTCCCTTCGACCCCAAAGAAAAGAAAAGAATTTCAAAGAAACACACTGAAATGTTTTTGGGGTTTTTGTTTTTCTGAAGAAAGTAAAACAAGAACGAGAAAAACTATTTACACAGGAAAGCTCCCAACAAGTAAAAGAAGAACGAGAAATCTTTTTGGGTTTTCTTTTATACTACAACTAAGCATGGAAGGTAAACTAAGCTACAACTAATTTTTTTTATTTTTCTCAAAGGTTTTCAAATACTTAAGAAGAAAGCGAGAAAAAGAAATAACCTAACATGGATAATACAATGAAAAAGTATGAACACCGACAACTGGAATGAGTGTGTGAACATGAATGTAATGTCGGTGAGAAATACGTACTCCCCCAAGCTTAGGCTTTTGGCCTAAGTTGGTCTAGGGCCACCACTGGCCCAGATGATATCCGAAATCATAGTTGGGGTCGTATTGTGCTGCGGCAGCTACTGCTTGGCGAGCTGCCTCCTGGAGGCGAGCAGCCTCCGCTGTTCTCTCATACTCATTTGCCTCCTCTCTAGTTATAAAATATCTCCCCATTTACCTGAAAGTTAAAGAAGGCATGAGCAGGAAGGGTAATATGGATGGTACGCCGTCTGTCAAAGATTAGTCGGTACTGGAGGGACTGTTCGTTCCTCTCAAGAAATTGATAGCGTACTAAAGCATCCTAATCAAGAAAAGCAGGTGGCAACTCCATGTAATTCTCCCTTATGGGTACTCCAAGATAATTAGCTAAGCGAGTTGTATAAATCCCACCAAATAAATCTCCATCTTTAGCATTAAGATGTAACCTCCTTGCAATAATAGCCCCCAAATTATATCGCTTGTCACCTAACACTACACACTTGAGGACACTAAGATCTGGAACGCAAAGGTGGCTATGCTCATGCTTACTGTTAATGCATCTACCTATAAAGAGAGCAAAATAGTGTATGGCAGGAAAGTGAATGCTCCCTATAGTAGCTTGTGTGATATTTCTAGTTTCTCCCACAGTGATGCTAGTAAGGAAATCATTATATTGAGATTTGTGAGGCTCACTAAGAAGGCCCCACTGTGGGATTCTGCAAGCAGTATTAAAATTTTCAAGGTCCATGGTATATGATTCATCATAAAGATCAAATAAAACAATATGGGTATTGCGCTTAGATGAAAATTCAAACCTCCGCACAAAGGAATCAGTGAGATAATAGTATTGTTGGGACTTATCTGATACGAAGTCCTCAAGGTCAGCATTCCATACATATGCATCAAATTCATCCTTGAAGCCTGCACGAACCATGAATTCATCCGACGGCCATTCACAAGGCTGCATTTGAGCTTCCCTTGGTGGTTCAAGGTCTGGCTCATGTATCGCGAGCCTCGGTGCTTGCTTCCTCGATGAACCACCTTGGTACATTTTCCTAGACATTTTTTTTCCTCTGAAAAATTTCTGAAATTTTTAGTGACTCAAAATAAAAGTGAACCAAACTCAATAAAATTGATAACAACTACTCCTACAAGTGCCGAGAGGCTAAATCATGCATCAAAGCTACTTTGGACCATATAAATTTGACATGCAAGCTCAAGAATAGGGTCACCACAGTAGCAAAAATTTGCAATAAATAAAGCACTAGAACAAAACTTAATTGGACCATTGGAGGATTCACATACCGAAGAACAATCCCCCAAAGCAGTTTTGTGAATGGAGCTTTGAGCAAGGAGATCGAAAATGGCAGCAAAATGAGCAAGAACACGAGTTTGAGCTACGGGATGATTTTTTCTGGAGGAAGACGAAGTGGATGGGTGCTGGAATAAGTGGAGGGGGGCCACATGGGACCCACAAGGGTGGGGGGCGCGCCCAGGGGGTAGGGCACACCCTCTGTCCTTCTGGACAGGTGGTGGGTCCCCCTGGTGTGTTCTCAGTGCCAGAAATTCTCAAATATTCTATAAAAAATCATACTAAATTTTCAGGGCATTTGGAGAACTTTTATTTTTGGGACATTTTTTATTTCACGGATAATTCAGAAAATAGATGGAAAATACTATTTTTTCTTTATTTAGACTAAATAACATAAACTAAAAGGTGGGTACAGAAGGTTGTGCCTTCTAGATTCATCCATCTCATGCTCATCAAAAGGAATCCATTAACAAGGTTGATCAAGTCTTATTAACAAACTTCTTCTGAATGACATGAAACCGGAGAATTTTCGAATAACACTAGGTTACCTCAACGGGGATATGCATGTCCCCAACAATAAGAATATCATATTTCTTTTTGATATTAGGAAGAGGGAATTCAAAACCTCCAATAGTAATAGTTGAAAATTTTCCAATAGAATTGATACTATGAACTTGAGGTTGTTTCTTCGGAAAGTGTACCGTGTGCTCATTACCATTAGCATGAAAAGTGACATTGCATTTATTGCAATCAATAACAGCCCCTGCAGTATTCAAAAAGGGTCTACCAAGGATGATCGACATACTGTCATCCTCGGGAATATCAGGAATAACAAAGTCCGTTAAGATAGTAACATTTGCAACCACAACAGGCACATCCTCACAAATACCGATGGGTATAGTAGTTGATTTATCAGCCATTTGCAAAGAGATTTCAGTAGGTGTCAACTTATTCAATTCAAGTCTACGATATAAAGAGAAAGGCATAACACTAACACCGCCTCCAAGATCACATAAAGCAGTTTTAACATAGTTTCTTTTAATGGAGCATGGTATAGTTGGTACTCCTTGATCCCCAAGTTTCTTTGGTATTCCACCCTTAAAAGTATAATTAGCAAGCATGGTGGAAATTTCAGCTTCCGGTATCTTTCTTTTATTTGTAACAATATCTTTCACGTACTTAGCATAAGGAGGCATTTTAAGCATATCAGTCAAACGCATACGCAAAAAGATAGGTCTAATCATTTCAGCAAAGCGCTCAAAATCCTCATCATCCTTTTTCTTGGATGGCTTAGGAGGAAAGAGCATGGGTTTCTGAACCCATGGTTCTCTTTCTCTACCATGTTTTCTAGCAACAAAGTCTCTCTTATCATAACGTTGATTCTTTGATTGTGGGTTATCAAGATCAATAGCAGGTTCAATCTCTACGTCATTATCATTACTAGGTTGAGCATCAACATGAACATCATCATTAACATTATCACTAGGTTCTTGTTCATCACCAGATTGTGTCTCAGCATCAGAAATAGAAATATCATTTGGATTCTCAGGTGTGTCTATAATAGGTTCACTAGAAGTATGCAAACTCCTATCAGTTTTCTTTTTCTTTTTATTACTAGGACTAGATGCATCAGTATTAATTCTCTGAGAATCGTGCTCAACTCTCTTAGGATGGCCCTCAGGATACAAAGGTTCCTGAGTCATTTTACCACCTCTAGTCATAACTCTAACAGCATTATCATTGTTATTATTATTCAACTCATTAAGCAAATCATCATGTGCCTTAAGTACTTGTTCTACTTGAGTTGTAACCATGGAAGCATGTTTACTAATAAGCTTAAGATCATTAACCGTTCTACTCTTATAATCACCCAAGTAATCAAGCATGTGAGCATTACGTTTCAATTGTCTACTAACATAAGTATTGAAGTTTTCTTGTTTAACAATAAAATTATCAAAATCATCCAAGCATTGACTAGCAGACTTATTATGAGGAATATCACCTTCATCAATTCTACAGAGAGAGTTTACCTCTACTACCTGTTTCGGGTTATCAAGACCATGTATTTCTTCAATAGGCGGTAAATTCTTAACATCTTCAGCTTTAATACCTTTTTCTTTCATAGATTTCTTTGCCTCTTGCATATCTTCAGGACTGAGAAATAGAATACCCCTTTTCTTTGGAGTTGGCTTAGGAGTTGGTTCAGGAAGTGTCCAATCATTATCATTACTCAATATATTATTCATTAGCAATTCAGCTTGCTCAGCAGTTCGTTCCCTGAAAACACAACCAGCACAACTATCCAGGTGGTCTCTGGAAACATCGGTTAGTCCATTATAAAAGATATCAAGTATTTCATTTTTCTTGAGAGGGTGATCAGGCAAAGCATTAAGTAATTGGAGAAGCCTCCCCCAAGCTTGTGGGAGACTCTCTTCTTCAATTTGCACAAAGTTAAATATTTCCTGTAAGGCAGCTTGTTTCTTATGAGCAGGGAAATATTTTTGAGAGAAGTAATATATCATATCCTGGGGACTACGCACACAACCAGGAGCAAGAGAATTAAACCATATCTTAGCATCACCCTTTAACGAGAAAGGAAACAATTTAAGAATATAATAGTAACGAATTTTTTCCTCATGAGCAAATAGGGTGGCTATATCATTCAATTTAGTAAGATGTGCCACAACTGTTTCAGATTCATAACCATAGAAGGGATCAGATTCAACCAAAGTAATTAACTCAGGATTGATAGAGAATTCATAATCCTTATCAGTAACAAAGATAGGTGAAGTAGCAAAATTGGGATCATATTTCATTCTAGCTTTCAAGGATTTTTCTTTCAGCTTAGCTAGCAATTTCTTAAGATCTTCTCTATCATTACAAGCAAGAAAATCTCAAGCAGTTTCTTCATCCATAACATAACCCTCAGGCACAACAGGAAATTCATATCTAGGGGGAGAATCATAATCTTCAGTTTCAATAATATCATCAGTTTCGGCAATTTCATTTTCTCTAACCCTAGCAAGTTGTTCATCAAGAAATACACCTAGTGGCACAGTAGTATCAAGTAGAGCAGTAGTATCATCATTAGCATCATGCATAGCAGAAGTGGCATCATCAATTACTTGTGACATATCAGAATTACTAGCAGGTGTAGGTGTCGCAAGCTTACTCAAAACAGAAGGTGAATCAAGTGCAGAGCTAGATGGCAGTTCCTTACCTCCCCTCGTAGTAGAGGGAAATATCTTGGTTCTAGTATCTTTCAAATTCCTCATAGTGATCAATAGATATAAATCCCAAGTGACTCAGAGAATAGAGCTATGCTCCCCGGCAACGACGCCAGAAAAAGGTCTTGATAACCCACAAGTATAGGGGATCGCAGCAGTTTTCGAGGGTAGAGTATTCAACCCAAATTTATTGATTCGACACAAGGGGAGCCAAAGAATATTCTCAAGTATTAGTAGCTGAGTTGTCAATTCAACCACACCTGAAAGACTTAATATCTGCAGCAAAGTACTTAGTAGCAAAGTAGAATGGAAGTAACGGTAACAGTGGCAAAAGTAACAGTAGCAACTTTGTAGCAATTGTAACAGTGGCAACGAAAAAGTAACAAAATAGAGATCAATATGTGAAAAGCTCATAGGCAATGGATCAATGATGGATAATTATTTCGGATGGCATTCATTATGCAACAGTTATAACATAGGGTGACACAGAACTAGCTCCAATTCATCAATATAATGTAGGCATGTATTCCGAATATAGTCATACATGCTTATGGAAAAGAACTTGCATGACATCTTTTGTCCGACCCTCCCATGGCAACGGGGTCCTATTGGAAACTAAGGGATATTAAGGCCTCCTTTTAATAGAGAACCGGACCAAAGCATTAGCACTTAGTGAATACATGAACTCCTCAAACTACAGTCATCACTGGGAAGTGTCCCAACTATTGTCACTCCGGGGTTGCCGGATCATAACATGCAGTAGGTGACTATAACTTGCAAGATAGGATCAAGAACACATATATATTCATGAAAACATAATAGGTTCAGATCTGAAATCATGGCACTCGGGCCCTAGTGACAAGCATTAGGCATAGCAACATCAATCTTAGAACATAGTGGATACTAGGGATCAAACCCTAACAAAACTAACTCAATTACATGGTAAATCTCATCCAACCCATCACCGTCCAGCAAGCCTACGATGGGATTACTCACACACGGCGATGAGCATCATGAAATTGGTGATGGAGGATGGTTGATGATGACGACGGCGACGATTTCCCCTCTCCGGAGCCCCAAACGGACTCCAGATCTGGTCTCCCGAGGAAGAACTGGAGGTGGCAGCGGCTCCGTATCGTAAAACGCAATGAATCCTTCTCTCTAATTTTTTTCTCCCCGAACGTGAATATATGGAGTTGGAGTTGAGGTCAGTGGAGGTCCAGGGGGCCCACAAGGATGGGTGGCGCGCCCTGGTGGGGTGGCCGCGCCCTCCACCCTTATGGACAGGGTGTGGGCCCCCTTCAGTTGATTCTTTCGCCAATATTTTTTATTAATTCCAAAAATGATCTCCGTGAAGTTTCAGGTCATTTCGAGAACTTTTATTTTTGCACAAAAATAACACCATGGCAATTCTGCTGAAAACAGCATCTGTCCAGGTTAGTTCCATTCAAATCATGCAAATTAGAGTCCAAAACAAGGGCAAAAGAGTTTGAAAAAGTAGATATGATGGAGACGTATCAGACGTCCATCTCTTGCATTGGACGACGGGGTAGGGGTAGCGGCTCCGGCTGGGTGGAAGATGGGGTGGCGAACGGAGGAGGCTGGCCGGTGTGGGGAGGCTGTTGTGGCGCCGACGGTGTATGATTGGGGAAATTGAGGGGAGGGTTCCGGAGAGGGGGGGGGGTCTCAAACTTTGGGACGCGCTTGTCTGAAATGTTGGAAAGTTACAAACTTAGCCCCCATTTAAAATTTTGGACATCTCGTCGATTGGGGATAGGACGGTAATCTCGCATCTCCCCAATAATTGCCGAGAGTGAAGAGAGGAGTGTTTTGCCGCCCACGGTTGGCGCGCACGGTGTATGAATGGGGCTGACAGGTAGGGCGGTTGTGTCATGTTTGAGTGAAGTTGCACACCTTCCCCTATTTAAAATATTTGCCTACATCGATTTCGGCTGAGAGTTTGTTTTTCCGCCCACCGTGTATGAATGGTGAAATGAAGGGAGAGAGAGGTCTTTCGGACGAGTTTGAACCAAATGTGTGTTTGCCGCCCATGTTTGGCTCCCACCGTGTCTGAATGGGATGACAGGCGGTCGTGTCACGTCTGATTGAAGTTACTAACCTACCCCTATCGAAAGAAGTGGAAATCGGGCCGATTAGGATGTAAAGTGTCAAGCGTAGACAGTAATTTCCATCTCACTCAAAAGAGAGTGGGTGTTTTGCCGCTTCATTAAAAAATTGGGAGAATTAGCATTCACGTTTACCCTAGGCCCTGGCAACTAAATTAAAATCCAATTTGTATTTCGGTTACGAATATCCATACATCATTCTACGTTTTGTTATTTATTTCTTCAAAACCACAACAAAGATTTATTCCACCTTTATATATGAATATGATTTAGAAATGCCATGATCTTCGAATTCAGTAGGTTGGATACTCTTTGAGTCAAACAGTTATTTCATCCAATACAATCTGCTCACACGAAAAAGTACACTTATGTCCACTCATACAAGTAATGAGGATTACCACGCCTAAAAAAAATCAGATCATTACAACACATGGGACAACAAATATGGGGTCTTACAACATAATCCATTCAGAGATATGACACAACATGCAAGTATACTAATCTAATGACAGTTTCAACTGGTATCTAAAGAAGAACTGGGATTACCCTGGGCTTCAGATAGCAGAAGCAGCAGGACCTCCTCCGTCTTCAAATGCAACATTCTTACTTCCTCCAATTCTTGGTTTTCTTGCATAATGCGTGCAGCTAATTGCATAATTTCCAGCCTCAAGATCAAGATTACCTCATTCATGGCAGCCACACCACCTCTTTCTGCCTCTAGTAGAGCCTCGAGAACTATAATATCTGTGCTCAGACTGCTCTCCAACGGTGTTGCCTCTGAACTCCTAGCATCCGGTAACATGGATGGCGCACTGCTTCCACAAATAGATTCTGGGGTTGTACATTGTGTCCTAGTGTGAATGGCATCCTGAAAGGTTTCCGCTGGACGTAAGTAAGAGATAGTTATCACATGATCTAGACAGTAGGCTTACATGGTAAATGACATACGAATTATTGCCGAGCATGGCAAGCTATATTTAAATGGTTCGAAGCAGTATCAGCCGAAAATAAATTAAAATGGTAAGATGAAAGGCAGTGTACCACCGCTATATTTAAGTTGCCCAGGCATATAAGCAGTTGAAATAATCTGAGAAAGCACTTAAACAGTGTGGCCTCATATAAACTATGAAGACAGTCTTGTGATGAAGTTCATAGGTAATGTTAAGGAGTCAAATGAATTAGGCAAGCATTTCTTTACAATAGTACAGCCGGCACTGCTGACATTTGGCCAACTCTGGTATAGCCTCAAATCAAGCAATATAGCAAAGCAGCCGACACGCATTACATTTCAAGCAAAGTAACAAACAAGCATTCGAATGAAGCAATATAGCAAAGCAGACAACTGAACTATTTGTAGTTCTGTAGGATTACAGGTTGAGGGCACAAGCCAAGAAAGCATCCCACACGCATTACATTTCACATGTACTAAAACACACTAGCTTACCATAGGCTGCTGTGAAGCCTCGCTGCAGTTGCAATGTTCTTGGAAGAAATTGTCAGCATCCCATGGTTGCAAATCTAGTTGTTGTAGTTTATTCTTCCCCCTCTATTTAGGTAAAACTAATTTTAATCACATGCACTGGTTCGAATTGATCATCATGGTTAATCTAAACTAATGAAGGAAGGGTGTGTGCTTACACAACAATATATGTGCTTCACTCTATTTTTATGCTTGTTCAAGGTGCCAGCCCCAAAAGAAAAAATATTTTGCTTGATGGGTTTGGCAGATCCATAATGAATAGAAGCATCAAATTAGTCATGCAAGTTGGGAAGATGAAGAACGCACAAAAAAGTAATGAACAGAGACCCAGAGCAGTCTGTAATAGCTAGCATCGGAAAATGTATGTTAAAATGAACAAAAAGCAGCGGAACCACAAGCTAGTTTGCTGATGTGTAATTAAGCATAGAGAACATAGAAGCAGTCCAATACAATAACTGTGACCAATAGGTGGTATCAGAACAACACCATTATCATAAATATAGCATGCAAGAAGTAAAATAGTAAGCAGTGATATCTAGGAAGTATAGTACTAGTAATACTTAGGATAAAACAAAAGCATTATAACTATATGTGCACTGGTTTGTAATTTAGCACATGTAACCTGTTCACTGCCACACATATGGACCTACTGGTGCAAGAAGAATAACGCGTCTCATGAAAAAGTGAATGATGCCCTGAAGAAATTCGAAGGTGCGGTGCATGTGCTAAGAAAGTGAACGTAGGTGCTGGCCGGTGGATAATAGTACCTGATTCTCGGCGGCGTATGGGCATTGTTGTCATAGGTGAAAGCAAAGTATCATCGATGATGCCCGTGTTGCGGTTGAGTTTGGGCCGACTATCACTGTTGTTGAAGTGGCTCCGGTGCTTCGGTTGCGGCGCCTGTAGACATATAAGAAAGCTGATCTGTGGTTAGTGAACAGTTCCACGAGAAAGAAGAGAAAAAATGAAGGAGTACAAATCGAAATAACCTGATGAGGCTGCGGCATCAGTATAGCAGGGTCGGTGGAGTTGAATATCACGTCCGTGGAGGGGGTCCGGTGCAGTGGATGAAGGCGTCGGCGAAGCACATCTAGCGAAGTGTGCAGTGCTTTCGGTGAGGCGGATCTGTTACGGCGTACGACGGCTTGTATGAAGGGCCAGCTATGTGGCGGACGAGGGAGTCAGTGAAGGGCCTACACTGTGGTGGACGAGGGCGCCGGTGAAGTAGATCCGGTGCGACGGACCATGATGACGGTCAAGGAGATCTGGAGTGGTGGACAAGCCAGTCGCTGAAGCGGCTCCGGTGTAGTGGTGAGTTGGCAGTTGGGGGTTCCAAGGTGCGGAAGGTAGATCTGGTGGGGTGTGAGGTCCACCGCTGCGACGAAGGGCTAGATTCGGCGGCTTGGGGGGGTTGGGGGCCGGGAAGGATGCGGGGAGGGGAGGGGTTCTGGGGAAGAATGTTGGGGGCAAAGAGGGGAAAGCAATGGAGTTACCAAAGCAGCCCTTTTCCATTCATGTGGCAGGGGTAAAACAGGAATATCGCAAGGCTAAACTTTCAGGCGCGAGATATTTCAATGTGAGCGGGAAGTTTGAAAGCTTTTGGCGGCTGAAATTAAGTGTCCTGCTCTTGTACGACCGAATAAGATATCATGGCCGAGAAATTATTTGTTGTGCACGCAGAAAAAAGTGCAAGTTTCGAAAATCAATGTCTCCAACTCAAAACTTAGATTGTCCATTCAATTCAAAGATGGATCATTGAGCTAGTAGAAGAAAATACCATCATATGCTCCAAGTCAAATGAAATTCCAACTGTGTTTATCCTAAATATGATGACCGAAACAAAAATGTGTATGTGTATGAATAAAGTGGATGATTATAAGGTTTGAACATGACCATATGTGTATATCTCTAGGTTTGATATAGGAATTTGAAATCATAAAATCCCGGCTTAAAAAATGTACCCCTGTTTAAATGAATTACAAAAGCTTATAATGGAGTCGAATTCCAAAATTCCAATCTTAGGTTTGTAATTCTGGTACTTCAAAGTATAGCACGCATGTTCAAAAGTATCGTTCTCTCAGGTATATCTCAATTGTGAAACAAATTGATCAACCAAGAGTGCACACACTATTGACCATTTATATCTCAATTACGCTTATGTCTCATAGGTATAGACACCTCACTCTTTATCATAAGCCCACCACCTCATCCCCACTCCCCCCCCACACACAAGCCTTTCTCTCACTCGGACAGAAACACGGGAGCACATTAACCCGCATCTCTCTTCTAAGTCTGGACCCCAATATAGGTCTCTATCACTTTGTCTCTCAGGCATGCACACATCTCTTCCCCCACTCCCTAGGTATCTCGGCATCTCTCTTTCCCAAGCACACGCACTATATAGCAGTGTATCTTTCCCATACACATAAAATGTCGCTCCCAAAGGCCTATTTCCCTTGTTATGTGGTTCTCAGACACTCTCCATGAGCTCTCTATCTCTCTCTCGCATTAATTGATACACACCTCACTCACCAGCCCCACTACACACAAGCACCCTTTGTCTCCTTGTGCAACACTCTCCTCTTTCTATCTCTCCCACATGCGGACTCGGCCCAGCTCCTTGCCTATATACATATATGTCGTGACTCTTTCTGTAGCTCCCTAACGTATCATCGATCTCAATCTTGCACGTCACCATCTATTCTAGATCTCTTGTGAAGTCTCTGTCATGCACACGATGACTCGCTTTCCTTGTCTCTCTAACTCACACATCTCTCCCCTTGTCCGCATGTGTATCTCACTCACTCTATGATTATATCTATGTGTCTCCATGTTACACAACACAACACCCCATGCACATGTCTCTCTCTATCTTCCACACACACAAATACACAAAGAATCTCTTATAATTGCCTCAGCCTCTCCATATCACGCGCACACGCTATCTCTCTCTCTCTCTCTCTCGCACACAGGCTCAACCAAGGTTGTCTCATGAATAACTTACCGTCTATTCATCAACGGCCGCGACAGTACGACAAACACGAGACATGAAAAAGAATACATCTACACGTCCGTAGACAACCTAGTATGACTACGAGGACTAGAACGAGCCAAAAGCGCGCCGCCGTCACCCCCTCCTTATCGGCAACGGGAAAACCTTTGTTTTACACAGTTGGGAAGCCATCGTGCTAAGGCCCCACATTCTCAGTCGTTGAATAGAACGTAGATCCAAGTTTATGGAAACAAGTATCAATAATACGCTTGTATTTCCATTCTTATCTCTACTCTTATAAAAAAACTGAGTTGGTGATGATAGTGTGCCTGCCATCCTGCAATATAGACCGTCCGATCTATATATAACGGATAGAAAGCAAACTATGGCAATTTTGCAACAAGATACCCGCACCTCTCTCTACGTTTGCATATAAGGCCTTCCCTCATTCATCCTTATCTCCCGGAACCTCATTGTTGAGCAATTAAAAAACAAAGCCTATGTAATAATCTGGCATGGTGACCGCTGCCGGTGTCGTCCATCCCCATGCCTCCGCTCAGTCCAACCACCTACCACCACCACGCCCCACTCCTCCTCACCTTATCTCTCTTCTTTATCGTCTCCCCCACTCCGCTTAGTCTAAGTTGTCGGGACACCGACGGCGCCGTCGACGTGCTTGTGGAGGTCAGTGTCGGTGAGGATCTGCATCATTGGTGTGCGTGCTGAGTTATGTAAACCTGCAGATGTCATTAGTTTTTACACATGAGATTACTACCGCATGGGTCAATCACAATAGATATTTTGTAAAATAAATGCATCTTGTTGTTTCGTGCAATGCACATGCATCTTGCTAGTATACTCCTATAAAAGACTTAGATGGTGATGATGGTGTGTCTGCCATCCATCATTTCTGACCATTAGATCTACATCTAACAGATGTGAGGTAAGTGTTGCCTTTTCGCAACAACATTCCACTTCTCTACCCCAATTTGCAGAAAACCCCTTAGTATCTTAAAACCAACCACATCCCTCCCTCACCTCATCAAAACAGCCCGTGAAATATATTCTGACTGAAACATAATCTATTTTTTGTGATATGTGTATATCAAAATTAGAGTGTTTTCTACTCCCTCCATTCCCAAATATTTGTCTTTCTAGAGATTTCAACATGTGACTACATACGAAGCAAAATGAGTGAATCTACACTCTTAAATATGTCTACATACATCCGTATGTTGTGAAATGTCTAGAAAGACAAATATTTGGGAACGGAGGGAGTATCAAGTTTGTGAATAAGTATTATTCTACTTATAATCCATTGCAACGCAGGTGCACATTGCTAGTATTTCCATAGTTTCGAGTTTTCCATCAAGATATTAGTCTCTCATGGTCGATATTTAGTTTCAGTGACGTACACATAGGCACTACGTAACTACCCATGCTTATTGGCTTCCAAAGCTTAACTTTCACTTCTACTTACAGTATGTAGAGTATTTAACAAAAAACTACCATTTTCAACCAGCCCTACCCAGTGCCGATTAGGATTGTTTAAAAACGTTTATGACAGGGTTGGCCCACATGTCCATGCTGACGAGGCACCTTAAACCAACACTGTTTGTTTGATAGTGGTGTTGATCGTTAAGACATGAGGGACCCACATCTGAGCATCTATCCTCTTCTTCCTCCTCAAATCATTATTTTTCCTAGACATTACGTATGCGTGTTTGTCGCTGGCGCTGGTGATGAGTGAGATGGCCGTTGCTCCGCCGGACGGGCCGGATGCCGCGCTGGCCTCCGCACGGGTTGGATGGTGTCGTGGGAAACCACGGCCACCTATGGGTCCATCAGCCCCTTTTGGTTCAGCGGGGGGATGGACACGTTGCACAAAGAGCGGAGAAGCGTCGCGCAGCACGACAGAGATCACACGGGTAGTCTTTACCCAGATTCGGGCCACCGTGAGGCGTAAAACCCTACTCCTACTTTGCTGGATTGATGGTGGATAATGGTGGTGAAACGTAGCACACTCGCCCGGCAAGGTTGCTCTGGGGGCGAGAGTGGATACACGCGTATGGACATGCGAGGGTCCAACCCTTTCTATGGTCGCCATTGGCCTCCTTTTATAGATTAAGGGGTCACCACAGTGGCAAATCAGTCTTTGCGTATTGATTAGATAGCTAATAGTGCTATCATATCTAACTCTGCAGGCTGACAGAGCGCATTAAATGCGCCGCTCTGTGTCACATCACAGCTCGCCCGGCAAGCCCTGCCGGGCTGTTTTGCCAGCTTCGCGCCTGCTTGCTTGACACGTCTCAGGACGGGTGTCATATGGAGGTGTTTGCTGTAGGAAGTGGCTTCCATGTGGCAGAAAGCAGCCACTTAGTCACATTGGAGCTTGACACCGCTTCGATTACTGACTTGCGTCGCTTGTGAGGTGGAGCGGTGGAGTGGCTTGCCTCCGCCAGCCTCGGTAGGCCTGTCGGGATGATCTGGGAGCTTGCTTCCAGGGAAAAACCAACCCTTCCAGGCTCGCCTGCCCGGCAAGGTAGGCCCTTCCCTTAGCGATGCCTCGTTCCTCTGGTTCGCCTTGGCCTTCTCGACTTGCTCTTGGATCCTTCAAAGGAATTGATCCTCCTTGTTTGGTTTGATCTTGGTCTTGCAATCTTGTCTCTAGCCTGTGCACAGTCCATGCAATGGACCCAGGGTCTGTTGCACCGACAGGAGCCCCCGGGCCTGGCACGGACGCGCCGCTGGGTGTCGTCCGGGTAGGCCCTAACCAGTGCACAGGCAAAAATGTAATGGCGGCTCCGCCCTTTGAGATCTTCTTTGTTTCTTCATTAACTTGAGCTCGGGTCAGTTTCCGGTTTTCCCGCGCGTCGTGCAACGCTTAGGGAAAAAACTGAACCACGATCTGTGGGCGGCCCACGCCCCACGATCATGGGGTAGGAAACTGCCATCCCACTTGCCTCCTGCCCTAGAGCGCCTCCGCCACGTGAGCCACATGCATTGCGCAGGGTAGGTGGTGGACGCGGAGGGCGCGGGAACGGGCGCCATGGCAGAAAGTCAGGCGTCACCAAGTGGTCTAGAGGGGTGGCTCTGATTCCTTGAGCCCTTGGAGGCGCAAAGGGAAACCGCATTGGAGGAGCAAGGCGGTCGCCTGCTGAGTGAGAGGCTAGCCCCCTGCCTCATTCTTCTATAAAAGGGGGCAGGAGCAGTGTGTCTGCTCACACACCTTCCTTCTCCCTTTCTTCAAAGTTTCTCTTGCTTGCCATGGTGAGGGGGCGAGGGCGCGGTAGTACGCCAGTGGTGGCGACAAGAACTTCTGCTTGACAACGTCTCCCCCCTCCTCTCGATGATGTGGCGGTGGAACCCGCTGTGAGAGGAGGCGGAAGGGGGCGTGGCCGAGGTCGTCGTGGTGTGCAAGGCCGAGGAGGCTGGGGCGGCTCCTCAATTGCACCTGCACCGGACGCTCTTCCCCCGATGGAAGGCCACGTCGGAGATCAACCCTTGGAGTTCATCATCAGGCTGTACAAGCCTCTGCGCGGCCGCCTCCGTCTCCCTACTCCATTTGCCAGGGTGATGGAGCTCGAACAGCCGCGTGCGCTGAGGTTGCACATGAGGGGCTGTGGGAATGGCAGCATGCGGGTGGATGTTGACTTCCCTGCTACTTATGTCATGTACCTCCACCGCGGCTGGAAGACCTTTGCTCGAGCCCATAGCTTGTCGGAGGGGCACGTACTCCAGTTTAAATTAATGGAGAGCGGCCTGCTTTCCGTCAAGGTCTTTGGGTGCTCGGGAGCTCGCTTAGGGTGCTGCGCGGAGAGCCCAACCGACGACGAAAGCTCCTCCTCGAGCGAAAGCGACGAGGAGGAGACTGACGGCGATGACGACGGCAGCGGCCGGGAAGGCGACGACTCTGACTCCGGCTGAACGTCACCCACACCATCTTCATCAGGCGGCAGCACCATTATCTGCACCTGTGTTTTCTCCCCGGCAAGGTGGTTTGCCGGGAAGTTGGATGCAGAGGTGGTGATGGTGCCCCCTGGCCCTTCCAGCAGTCCTCCAGCTGGACCCCGGCAGGCTTCCTCTCGGGCTGCAGCTCCGTTAGCCCTGCCATGCCCTGCTGGCCTTTGTGGTGGCGGTCGATGGGTCGCCTCCGCCATGCTCTCCATCGATGTCTTCATCCACGCCCTCTCGTCCCTGCCGGGCATCCTCTCCTGGAGCCCGACAGGGTCAGGCTGGGCTTCTGCCCAGGCACTCCTCTTGCTTTCTTCGCCTTCTACCGTCGTGCCTAGGAGGAGAGGGACAAGAAAAGGCATTATGGGGCACTTATCTTTTTTCAGTCTTAAACCTGTAGGCACTTGCCAAATTTTAGTTTAAATAATGTAATCTCTTGTATCCATGTTTATGTTCCGTGAGATTTGTACTTGTTGATCAGCATATTAATGAAAAAGATAAGCTTGCCGGGCACTTGTGCATGTATGACATCCATGCAGAGGTGAAACTCCTCTATACTTTCACATAAACAAGTAGGTCCCGGTAAGCTACCTTCCCGGCACCCCATAGGACTGCTGCCGTGAGGCTGAGCCTGCCGGGCGCAGAACCTATTGGGAGAGACCAGCCCCCCGCCAACCCCTTTCAGCCAAAGGCTACTACGATCATCCTGACCGAAGCAACGTTCGTGCCAGTAGATGGGAGCACCTTTGTTTCCGAGGCGGCGAGGTTTTCATATGCACAAGTTCTACTCACGGAACATGTATGGATAAGAGATGGAACTTATCTGTTTGGCTTGCCAGAGATCGCAGTGTTGGCTTGTCTTCGCATCCTCTTCCTAGGACTAAGTCCACAGCAGGAGCCTGCAGTTTATGCAAATGAAGATGATGCCAGATGCAATCTATCTACATGATCATGCAACCTATCTACATGAATCATGAAATGCTTATGCATGCATGCAACTTGTCGCGGGCCCCCAGCGCTTCATTTATTTCTCTGTTGCTCAGGGTCTTCACCTGGCTTTGTACAAGGTGTTACAAGCAGCTGAGGCACGGCCTGTACAAAAGGGTGGCTGCCGGGCAGGGCCCGACAGCCGCGCCTTACGGGTAGAACTTGCGGAGATTCTCAATATTCCATGAGTTTTGCAATTGAATGCCATCTCCGGTCTCCAGACGGACTGCGCCAGGTCTGGTGACTCGTACTACCCGGTAAGGGCCTTCCCACTTCGGCGATAGCTTGTTTGTACCCTTGGCGGACTGAACGTGCCTAAGGACAAGGTCGCCTTCCTCAAAACACCGGGCATGAACCCTGCGGCTATGATAGCGACGCAGGGCTTGCTGATAGCGTGCAGCACGCGTAGCAGCCTAGAGACGGTTCTTCTCAAGAAGCACGGCGTTGTCACGCATGTGCTGTTCCTGCGCTACTTCATCGTAGACAAGCACTCGAGGTGACCCATAAATGAGTTCCATAGACTAGGGAGAAGGTAGTCTGCCCGGTAGCTCAGTTTGGTGTTGTTCTGAGGGACCAAAGAACCATTGCCTGCCGTGCTTCCGCAGCTCATTGATCCATTGCCTGCCGTGCTTCCGCAGCTTATCAAATGTTCTTGTCTTGAGTCCTCACAGCACTTCAGCATTCATCCTCTCAGGTTGTCCATTGCTTTTGGGATGTGCGATAGATGCAAATGAGATCTTGCTTCCGAGGGCATGAACATATTGCATGAAGGCGCGGCTCGTGAACTGGATGCCGTTGTCGGTGATGATCCGGGCAGGAACCCCGAAGCGGCACACCAATCCTTTCAAGAACTTGATAGCTGACTAAGTAGTCACCTTTCTCACGGCATCTACTTCCGGCCACTTTGTAAACTTGTCGATTGCAACGAACAAGAATTCAAAGCCCCCGGCAGCTCGGGGGAAAGGGCCGAGGATATCGAGCCCCCAGACCGAAAACGGCCATGACAAAGGGATTGTCTGGAGTGCTTGGGAAGGTAGATGGATATTTTTGGAATGGAACTGACAGGCTTCACACTTGGTGACGAGCTCAACCGCATGTTGGAGGGCTGTGGGCCAATAGAATCCTTGCCAGAATGCTTTCCCAACCAAAGCCCTTGATCCAATATGGGAGCCGCACATGCCTTTGTGTATCTCTGCCAGCAGTTCCTTTCCTCCTTCCCGGCAAATGCACTTCAATTTCACACCGTTGGGCCTTCTTCTGTACAGTGTGTCATTGACAAATTGATACATACTGGCCCTCCGGGCTACTCTTTCAGCTTCTTCTTGCTCTTCAGGAAGCTCTTCGGTTTGGAGGAAATGGACTATGTGCCTTGCCCAAGTTGGAGTCTGAGGCTCGGCAACAAGGACTAGCGGCACCTTCCCATTCATGAGGGTGCGTCCCTTTATTGTGGGGACCAATGGCCCGGCAGGAGGGTGCAACCCAGCAAGCGAAGGGGAGTTGTTTCCAGGAGAGGCTTACCAGAGTCCAATTTCTTCCTATTTCGGGCCATTGTTGTCGGGGATACAGAGGGCTGAGTAAGATGGAGAACAAAAGTCCCTGGTTCCACAGGAAGCTTCTGCGCAGCGCACTTTGACAGGTGATCAGCAATGTTGTTTTCCGCACGGGGTACGTGTTCTATTTGCAACCCGTCAAAGCGCTCCTCAAATCTTCTCACTTCCTCGACGTATGCCTCCATCAATGGGCTTTGGTAATCCTTGTTGACTTGTCTCATCACCAGATGTGAATCTCCTCGAATGATTGGCTTCTTGATTCCCAATTCTGTGGCAATTCTAAGCCTGGCAAGAAGCCCTTCATATTCTGCTGTATTGTTGGTTGACTCCTCCCGGGGAAAGTGCATCTGGATGACGTAACTCAGGTGTTCTCCAGTGGGAGCCACAAGAAGCACGCCAGCCCCTGCACCTTGTAGGGAGAAGGCACCATCGAAATACATGATCCATTCTTGGGGCGCTTCCTTGCCGGCGATAACTGTTTCCTGTACTTCTTCACCAGGGGTTGGCGTCCATTCTGCAATAAACTCTACCAATGCCCTGCTCTGGATTGTTGATGTGCTTTCAAACTTCAGGCCAAAGCAGGATAACTCTAGTGCCCACTCCACTATCCTGTCGGTGGCCTCTGGGTTTTGAAGTATCCTTTGCAACGGGAAGCGGGTGACAACCGTGATCTCATGGGCTTGGAAGTAGTGGCGCAGTTTCCTTGAGGCCATGGCAAGGCCAAAGATCAACTTTTGCATGCCAGAATACCTGAATCTAGCCCCCTGCAACAGGGAGCTGATGAAGTATACTGGGCGCTGCACCACCTTCTTCCTGGCCATGTCCTTGGGGTTGCTTCCACTGTCGTGCTCTTCTTTTGTCCTGATTCGTATCTGGCCTTGCCGGGCCACTCTCTTCCTCTTCTCGCTAGGCTACTAGGGCCGCACTAACCAGTTGATTAGTTGCTGCCAGATATAGCAGTAACGGCTCTTGTGGTTTGGGTGTGACCAAAGTAGTCACAGAAGACAAGTAGGCCTTCAAATCTTGCAGCACTGCATCTGCTTCCGGGGTCCACTTCATGGGTCCTGCCTTCTTCAAAATCTTGAAGAACAGCAAGGTGCGCTCGGCAGACTTGGAGATGAACCTGCTAAGCGCGGCAACGCATCCTGTCAAATGCCTCACATCCTTAACCATCTTGGGTGCCTGTATCTGCTCAATAGCCTTGATCTTATCGGGGTTGGCCTCTATCCCATGGTGGGACACAAAGAAACCAAGTAGCTTGCCGGAGGGAACGCCAAACATGCACTTCTCCGGATTCAGCTTCAAGTTGATCTTGCGTAGATTAGCAAATATCTCTTCTAAATCCTGAATGAGGGTTGATCTGTCCTTGTCTTGACCACAATATCATCCATATAGGCTTCAGTGTTCCTGTGCAACTGTGGTTCAAAGCCAATCTGGACTGCTCTTGCAAAAGTGGACCCGGCACTCTTCAACCCAAAAGGCATGCGCACAAAGCAGTACGTGCCGCATGGGGTGATGAATGAGGTCTTTTCTTCGTCTTCCTTGGACATAAAAATCTGATAGTATCCAGAGTATGCATCCAAAAAAGAGAGCAACTCACATCCTGAAGTAGAATCCACGATCTGGTCGATGCGCGACGAGGGAAATGGGTCCTTTGGGCATGCCTTGTTTAGATCCGTACAATCTATGCAAAGCCTCCATTTTTCATTAGCCTTGCGCACAACCACTGGGTTTGCTAACCATGTTGGATGCAGTACTCCTCTGACCAAACCAGCTGCTTCAAGTTTCTTGATTTCCTCGGCAATGAAATGATGCCGTTCCAAGGCCTGCTTCCGAACCTTCTGCTTGTCGGGCCGGGCATGTGGGAAGATAGCAAGGTGGTGCTCGATTACCTCCCTGGGAACACCGGGGATATCAGATGGTTGCCAGACAAACACATCAATATTTTCCCACAAGAAGGCAACGAGCGCGCTTTCCTATTTGTCATCAAGGGTGGCGCTAATAGTGAAAGTACCATCAGCGCCAGCCAGCCCTGCTGTGACCTTTTTCACTTGGGGTTGAGTAGCCTTGGATCTCTCACTGTTGGAACTCTCTGGCGTGTCATCAATGGGCGCGGCACATTCCACAAGGGTACGCTCCTCGGATTCCTTGCCAGTGCCTCTGCTATGCTTTTCCTTGGCGGGAACTGTGGCTTCCGCAACCTCTGCCGCGATCGCGTCCCGGTACATCTTATCCACGCAAATAATTGCGTCTTTCTTGTTCGATGGAATGGAAATGACACCCATCAGCCCTGGCATCTTCAAGGTGTTGTAGGCATAGTGGGATTTTGGAATGAATTTGGCCAGGGCTGGGCGCCCAAGGATCCCGTTGTACGGCAGAGGGAGGTCAACCACATCAAACACAACTTTCTCAGTCCTGTAGTTCAACTCCCCTCCAAATGTCACTGGCAATGTAACCTTTCCCTTAGGACGGCTCCTGCCGGGATTGACTCCTTGAAATGTGCCTGTGGCCTTAAGTTCTTCCTCTGCTATCTGGAGTTTGCTGATAACCTTTGGGGAAATCAGATTGAACCCGGCCCCGCCGTCAACCAGCATCTTTGTGACCTTGAGGTTGCGAATCATTGGCGAGACCAACAACGGCAAGTACCCTACCACAGTGATGCGGTCGGGGTGGTCATCTTCATCAAAGATGATGGGCGTGCATGACCATTTGAGCGGCTTCCGAGAATCTGCCGCTGGCTCCATGGCATTGACTTCACGCGCCCACTGTTTAAGTTGGCGGTGAGAGGAGTGCAAAGATGCACCCCCGTCAATGCACAGGGCGTCAGTGGCCTTCTGGAATTCCTGCTCGCTGGTTTCCTCTTCATTCCCTCCATCACTCTCATTACTGCAATCCTCCTTCTCTTGGCCCTTGGCGGGTTTCCCTTGGTTCCGAGGAGCCTTGCCGGGGCAATTTGCTTCACCACCCCGGCCCTTCCCGCCAGCGCCATTCTGACCTTTTTCCTTATCACGCTTCTCATACTCAGCCTTCTGTCTCTTGACGAGCTGCTCAACTTGATAACACTCCTGGAGATCATGGCCCTTGGTCCGATGAATCTTACAGTAAGGCCCATCACCTTTCCCAGCTTTCTCGGCAGTCGCCGCCTCCCGGCAGTCAGCGCATGTGCTAGCCTCCTTGCCGGGGGCTTCAGCCTTGGCCTTCTTGCCAGTACTAGGCGTGCCTGACCCCTCAACAGCCATCACTGTCTTATCCTTGCGCTTCTTGCTGTGCTTCTTGTTCTTCTTCTTCTTACTGATGGTTTCGTCGTCATCTTCTGAGTCGATGTCGATGCAATCTTCCTCCCCAGGAAGCTTCCTCCCCTCCTCCACCCGAGCACACTTGTCCACCAAAGTGTAGAGCTCCTTCACAGTCTTGGGCAACCGAACATTCATCTTGGAACGTATCCTGCAGTTGCAGACGTTGGATTAGAAGGCAGCTATCACGGCAGCTGGGTGGATATCTGGGATATTTCTGTGGACTCGACTGAATCTCTGCAAGTACTTCAGCAGAGCTTCTCCTTCTTTCTGCCGGAGAAGCTGCAAGTCGCTGGGCCGCCCTGGTTCTTGATGGCCACCCGTGAAGGCACCAATGAACTTGTGGCATAGGTCAGCCCAGGTCGAAATGGAGTTCTCTGGCAGGTGCATCAGCCAAGACCTCACATTTGACTTGAGGGCCAAAGGGAAGTAGTTGGCGAACACCTTCTCATCTCTTCCCCCGGCAGCTTGAACAGCGATGGTGTAGATGCTCAAGAACTCTGCCGGGTTTAGTCTCCCATCATACTTCTCGGGTATCTCTGGCTTGAACATGCGAGTGGACGGCCAACAGACTTGCCGTAGCTCACGGGTGAAGGCAGGGCACCCAACCTCGAAAGGCAGGCACCCGCCATCTCTGAGGGCGGGCTCGTCGACGTCAGGGACATCGCACCCATTGGTCTGGCGGGGGTTGTCGCAGTGCCGCTCGTCGATGAAGCGAGCGCCTTCCTTTGCCTGCCCTCCGGGGCACGCTGTCGGCCTTGACGTGCTCGAGGATCTGACAAGGCCATCGAGACGTCATCGGGCGCCTGGACTTGCGGCTCTCGGGCGGCTTGCCGTGGAGGGGATTGCACCGTGAGGGTGGCCCCTCCAGCACGATCAGCCGCACTAGCCGTCATTGCTGCCTGGGGAGGCAGTGCCGGTCTGGCCCGCTGTGATCCTTCTGCCTCGGCAAAACCAATCAAACATTGGATGGTGGCTCGCCACTCATCCATCTGGTCTGCTGTAGGTGAAAATCTCAACAGCAGTTGGGCTCGCGCCATGGCCTCTGAGGCAGTGCTTGGCATAGGTGATGACGATGTAGATCGTAGTGTCGCTCGGCTCCTGACGTTGCCGGTGGTGACTGCGACGCGCCCTTACTGCTGTGAACCAGCCGTTTGGACGGCATGGTGACGTGGCGGAAGTACCTGAGGACC
The DNA here is from genome assembly GCA_011799875.1 of Thinopyrum elongatum. Classification (NCBI taxonomy): domain Eukaryota; kingdom Viridiplantae; phylum Streptophyta; class Magnoliopsida; order Poales; family Poaceae; genus Thinopyrum; species Thinopyrum elongatum. The sequence goes on along the minus strand of CM022298.1, from coordinate 485,538,534 downwards.
AGCGGCTCCATTGGGCACAGTAGCCGGGTCAGCCCGCCCCGGGGGTGGCGCGTGCCCTGCGGTCGCGCCCACCTCGGGGGTGGCCGAAGGGTTGCGATTCACCCCAGAGCAAGCATCGTCACTACGGCTGTGCCCGTTGGTGAGGAGAAAGGGTTCAGGCGGAACGACCCCTCCATCCGTACCTCGTGGAGTATGGCCGTCAGGATGTTGCTGTTGCTGTCCTTCCCTGGTACCTCCTATTCCTGCTTCGGCCGTGGGGGAGGTGGCGACGGTGCCGCCTGCGCCAACCACATCCCCCGCAGCATCCACACCCTCGCGCGCCCTAGCATTCCCCGCGACGTTGGCGGTCATGGGCGGTGGAGCCTTCGAGGTGGACGGGTGATTTGCAGCTTCGGGCTTCCTCTTGGGCGCCATAGCAATGACGCCGTCGATGATGAAAATGTCGATGAAGATGACGCGCAGCGTACGCTCTTGGTTTCGCACAAGTGATCCCCCTACCTGGCGCGCCAAAGATGTCGTGGGAAACCACGGCCACCTATGGGGCCATCAGCACCTTTTGGTTCGGCTGGGGGATGGACACATTGCACAAAGAGCAGAGAAGCGTCGCGCGGCACGGCAGTGATCACACGGGCAGTCTTTACCCAGGTTCGGGCCGCCGTGAGGCGTAAAACCCTACTCCTGCTTTGGTGGATTTATGGTGGATAATGGTGGTGAAACATAGCACACTCGCCCGGCAAGGTTGCTCTAGGGGCGAGAGTGGATATACGCGTATGGACATGCGAGGATCCAACCCTTTCTATGGTCGCCATGGGCCTCCTTTTATAGATTAAGGGGTCACCACAGTGGCAAATCAGTCTTTGTGTACTGATTAGATAGCTAATAGTGCTATCATATCTAACTCTGCAGGCTGACAGAGCGCATTAAATGCGCCGCTCTGTGTCACATCACAGCTCGCCCGGCAAGCCCTGCCGGGCTATTTTGCCAGCTTCGCGCCTGCTTGCTTGATACGTCTCAGGACGGGTGTCATATGGAGGTGTTTGCTGTAGGAAGTGGCTGCCATGTGGTAGAAAGCAGCCACTTAGTCACCTTGGAGCTTGACACTGCTTCGATTACTGACTTGCGTCACTTGTGAGGTGGAGCGGTGGAGTGGCTTGCCTCCGCCAGCCCCGGCAGGCCTGTCGGGACTATCTGGGAGCTTGTTCCGGGAAAAAACCAACCCTGCCAGGCTCGCCTGCCTGGCAAGGTAGGCCCTTCCCTTAGCGATGCCTCGTTCCTCTGGCTCGCCTTGGCCTTCTCGACTTGCTCTTGTATCTGTGACACCCTGATTTTGACAACTTTTTCTTTTCGAACATTTCCTGGTTTTATTTGGAATTTGAATGGATTTTGAATCTTTCACTTGGTCTTGGACATTCTTGAATCTTCTTCCAGGTGATCCAAAGCCTCATCACCTTGCCAAAACCCTGCCAAGTATCTCAAGGACTCAAATTCCAATTTAAATTAGTTTCAATAACTCTTCTTTTATTTGAGGATTTAGGGCATTACTATGGGTTGTGAAGCAACCTATAGTTTGGATGGCCAGAATATTCTCAAATAATTCCCTAAAATACCTTGGACTATATTTTGCTCTAATATCCAAAAACATTTCATGGTCTAGTTCAAATATTTTGCAAAATAATTCATTTTAGCTCCTGGTCAGATTGAACCATTGTGAATGACGTGTATGCTAGTATTGTCCAATTGCTCTCAAATTTTTACAGCATGAGGACACCTCCAAACAACCTTCCTCCACCAAGTTTCAGCCCCAGGGGATCAACTAAGTGAGCAGTACCTCAACATTTCCATCCTGGACCAGTTTTGCAAGTTACACATGAACTACCCTCAATTCTTATCCAAACCACCTCAAACTTGGCCAGTTTGTAGTTCTTCCAATGTGGATCACTCTAGACAGTCTCTTTGGCTCAGTCTCCACCTCATCTCTTCTCTGGAACCTCCCCAAGTTTGCTGTTAGAAACTGTTGCTGATCATACCGCTCATCTCTGCGTGAACCAAGACAAACCAAGGCTGTAGGTGATCTGATGGATCGAAGGTCGACGTGCTAGACAAGAAACGCCAGGCATACGTGGCCTCCTGGTGCCAAGCACTGTGGTGAGCATGGCTGCGGCATGCTTGTTGCCGCGCTCTACGCCGCGCCCGTGTCTGTTCCGTTGCGTCCGACTGCCCCTCGCCTCAGTTTCATGTCTGAGCAAGCCGACATCGCCCCTGGTTGACACGTAGTCCCTCCAGAACCCTCGCCTGCGCCGGAGAAGCCCTCGCCGACCACCACGCCATCGCCGCACTGTGGCGCCCGTGCGGTCACAGTGGCGGGCACGCCATCGTCTTCCTCCTGAGCGATCACTTCCAGCATTCAATGCGCCTGCTCGCACAAGTCCTCTCGCCCGCAAGCAGCCAGCCAGCACGGCGTACGTCGCCGGCGCCATGGCCCGCATTGAGCCGCTTCGGGAGAGATCGCTACTCGCCTCCTCCGGCCTATATAAAGCCCCGCCCAGCCTCGCCTAGTTTCTCACCCCTCTCCCTCCTCCTCAATCGCCCCCTCAGAGCAAGATCCAAGGCCGAGAGGCCCTCTGGCCTCGAGCTTTGCCGGAGCTCCGCCGCCAGCTGAGCTCCACCTCCAGCCTTCTCTACCCCACCCCAGCCTCGCCCGACTACGCCCTCGACCACTGAGCACTCTACTGGTGCCCCTCGACCTCCTGGCCGAGCGAATCGCCGCCGGAATCGCCGTCGCCGACGATCACCGTAGCACCCATCCGCATTTCATTAACATAGATTATTCAAAGTAAATTATTTAAATGCCTTATGTTGATAACTCAAGCTGAAATGTTGAACCACCATGCTTGATAGATGAAACTTAGATGGTTGATCAAGAGTCACCTGTCCGGGCTTACCCATAAAGCCACATTCGCCGGTATGGGATGGCCTTGACTTGGTCTAGCTCCGTGCTCTTTCACCGGTACCTCCGTCTAGGGAGGGTTATGCACTCGTGCTGCCCTGATCAGGTAGACGGCGATAACCCTGTGAGCCCAGTTGAGTTATTTGCCGGCGTCCCTGTTTGGGACAGTTAGTTTGGCCACGACGGTGGCAGGTGTCACGAGGACACAGGGGCCACCCAAGGCTTGACTCTGGGGGAGTGTGATTGCCGGTGGTACGATGAGAGAGTCACGGGTCAGGCAGGTTTCGTTGGAGCAATGTTGGTCCACCCGAATGGGATCACGAGGTCAGTGCTCCATAGTGTGGGTGAAGTGCGCAACATCTGCAGAGTGAAAAATCTATTCGAATAGCCGCGTCCATGGAATTGGACATCCCGTCCAGACCTCTCTAGGTGATCAACCGTAATAACCATAATAACCATAATAATGATGGAAGAACTTGTCTTATGAGCGGAAGTACTCGTTGAGATTGAGTATTCCGAGGGTTGTGAGACAACCCGGAGACGAGTAAGTTGGTGACAGTAAGTGAATCACTTAAGTTTTAACATGCTCATTGCCATGCTATTATTTGCTGCATATTTGGTTGTCATGTGCTTGCGAGTACATTCAAAGTACTCACCTGGCGTATCATGCCAGATGCAGGAGAAGACTGTGACGAAGGTCTCGATGTCCGTGTTGCGATGCCTAGGATGTGTCCTCAGCAGTGTCCCTATGGATGGAGTTACTATCATGTTCCGCTACGCAGTAGTCTTCCGCTATAGTATTCCGCAGTAATACCGAGGCCCTGATATGTTGGATAAATAATGTAGATATTGTCATAGAAGACATGATCTCTGGGTTGGAAACACTGGTAAACCGGTTCTTTGAGCCGGGGTGCCACAACGCTTGGTATTAGAGCCGTGCTGACTGTAGGACACCCTAGGTAATACGCTCTAGGACTGCGATTAGCATAGGATTTTGAGTGTGTATCCTGCTTGTTGCATGCCATGCCTCATGCATCATAATTCATTATATTACTAACCCTTGGCATTGTGAGTGTAGATGGCACCAGTTCCATATCATTTCCATCATGAGCCAGAACCCCACACTTTGCCAGCTCTGCTTCATAGCGTCTGGCTCCGGCTGTATCCCAACGGTGACAACCCGGTGTATCAGGTGTTTCGGGAGCAGTTGGGCGAGTCAGTATATGAGTACCATGCAGTGGATTACATGACCGTGACTTCGGATATTGGAAGCTCTTCTCGCTCTTCCAAGGGCGGAGTGGCTTCTACTCCGGAGCTGGCGATCTAGTTTGCTTCCATGGAGGCTATTACTGACTTGCGCTTCCACGAGGTCGAGATGCAGACCCATCCAGGTTTCTTCCACTATCCCACTCTGTCGCCTACGACAGGGCGAGTCCTTTTCTCACCTGTTGACCTGGTGTGTGATCATGCGGCTGGTGTTTTGTCTCGCTATCTGAACGCCAGTTATCGTATGATCATTTCCTTGGCTGAGGAGTTGTGTCGTGTTCAGGGGGCACTTGCAGCAGTGACTCCATCTCCTCCTCCTCCTCCTGTAGTTCCACCTAGTTATTCACCACCAGTTCCACCTCCGCATGTGTTTGATACCCCTTCTGGTTTTTCTGGACCATCAGGCTTATCGTCTGGTAGTCGACTCGAGACCCCAGATGAGTGGGCCTCACTCTTAGCGACTCCTGCTCCGCCGATGCTGAGGCGACGTGTTCTTTCTCCCGCGGAAGGAGAGCCGTCTCGGCAGCGATGTCGCGTCTCCTTTAACCCGGTGACTCACATCATTAGTTCTGATTCTGATTCAGGATCTGACGACAAGGACTCTTCAGATGGGTAGTGTTCGTGTCACCGACGCACTAGACTGGAGTTTGAGTAGTAATGCATGTTTTTTTGCATATGCTGACTGTCGTATGAGCAGTCTAGTCATGATATCCCCCTACTAGCTTGCCATGTACGATGTTGGGTTATCTTGTATAATTATCTTGTTCTCTTTATTTGCCTTTTTCATGAATTTTCTTCTGGTGTCATATTACCGTATTTCTCCTTATGGATGTTGCTCATCGATTCGGTATTTGCCATGGGAACAAAAATTAGGATGAAGAAAGGAAGTAGCAGTCAAGGCGGCGATGGAAACCCCATTCTTCGATCCGCCAGGCAGGCAGGGCAACCGCCCGAAGACTTACCACCACCGCCACCTCAAGGACCAACCACAGATCAGATAATGAGAATGTTTGAGGAAAAGAGAAACCAAGACCTCATGGAATTTCTCAAGAGTATGCAGACAATAGTAGGTCAGAATAATGGCAATGGGGTGCGTTCCAAACTGACTGACTTCCAGCGCACAAAACCACCCAGCTTTAATCAGGCTGCGGATCCTATTGAAGCTGATGACTGGCTGAGAACCATGGAAAAGAAATTGGATATCTCTCGTTGTGAAGAAGCAGATAAAGTCCCATTTGTCACTCATTATCTCGAAGGCCCGGCAGCCATATGGTGGGACAACACCAAGTTAATGTGGCCTCCTGAAGAGATTTCCTGGGAGAAATTCAAAGAGCTGTTCCGCAAGTATCATATCCCCACGGGAATCATGAAAGTAAAGTAGAGAGAATTCCTGGCTCACACACAAGGAAACATGTCTGTGGGGGAATACCTAAACAAGTTCAACAACTTGGCCCGGTACTCTCCTCATGATGTGGCTACCGAAGAAAGGAAAATAGACCGGTTCCTCGGAGGGCTTAATCACGCCCTCCAATGTCAGCTATGCATGTTGGATTTCCCCGATTTCCAAACATTGGTGGATAAGGCCTTCATCGCTGAACGAGAACACAAGTCTGGGAATGATGATCGGTAGAGGAAGTTCGAGCCCAAGAAGGACAACAAGGAACCATATGCGCAAAAGCTGTGCAGTTCGCAGCCAGGGTCATCTGAGAACAAACCAGTGTGGAACAATGGTGGCAACAACAGCAAGCCAGGTAACCAGAACAAGACCTTCGGCAAGCAACTAGTCATAGAGGACTGCCGCCGCAACAACACCTGTTTCACTTGTGGCCAGAGTGGACACTACACCAAGCAGTGCCCTACCAATAACGGAAAGCAATCAGCTGACCACAAACCACAAGTCAATCACCTTGGATGTCGTCCCACCACAACTTCAGCCACGAATGCGTCCACCACATCTCTGCCGAAGAAGTCTACGAAGCTCCAGACATTGTCCTTGGTATGTTTTGCCACCTTGCACAAGTTTTCTCCTGCACTTTTGGACAAAATCATGGTGGTACAATCCCCTGGCTCTATGCTCAGAACAAATATAATATATAAGGATCTAGAAATTTCAATCCATGGAGTCAAATTCCCTGCCACCCTTGTTGCTATTGACTCCCCAGGACTGGACATAATACTGGGAATGGACTGGTTGGCACCACACCAAGTGTGTATCAACTGTGCCACCAGAACGGTGACATTGGTGAACCCCACCGGACAGACCGTCCAATTTCTGGCCAGCAAAATGATAACAAGAAAGGGCACGGCATACCAGACCACTGTTACAGATATGAATTTGATCCCGGTAGTGGGTGAATTTTCGGATGTGTTTCCTGAGGAATTACCAGGAATGCCGCCCGACCAAGAATTGGAGTTCGCCATCGAGGTAATTCCCAGTATAGCCCCGATATACAAGAAATATTATCGTATGCCAAGCCCAGAGCTGGCAGAGCTAAAGAAGCAGTTAGACGAATTGCTACAGAAAGGATATATTCGTCCAAGCATCTTGCCATGGGGGTCACCAGTATTTTTTGTCAAGAAGAAGGATGGAAGTCTACGAATGTGCATAGACTATCGCCAGCTTAACGAGGTCACTATTAAGAACAAGTACCCGCTTCCTTGAATTGTTGACTTATTCGACCAGTTGAATGGAGCACGGGTATTTTCTAAGATCGACCTCAGAACGGGATATCATCAACTGAAAATCCGAAAGGAGGATATCCCCAGGACAGCGTTCACCACTCGTTATGGACTATATGAATTTACAGTTATGGCATTTGGATTGACCAACGCTCCGGCCTACTTCATGAGTATGATGAACAAAGTCTTCATGGACTTTCTGGACAAGTTTGTAGTAGTGTTCATTGATGACATCCTGATATACTCTAAGGATGAAGAGGAACATAAGCAACATATCAGAGCTGTCTTGGAAAGGTTGAGAACCCATCGCTTATATGCCAAGTTCAGTAAGTGCGAATTTTGGCTAAAAGAGGTGGGATTCCTTGGACATATTCTGTCAGAGAAAGGAGTAGCTGTTGATCCCAGTAAGGTTACTGCGGTCTTGAACTGGAAGACACCAGCCACGGTAACCGAAGTTCGTAGTTTCCTGGGCTTGGCAGGCTACTACCGTCGCTTCATTGAAGGCTTTTCTAAGATAGCCAAGCCACTAACGGAATTGTTGAAAAAGAACCAAAGGTTTCTCTGGACAGCCGAGTGCGACAGCAGTTTCCAAGAGTTAAAGACGAGGCTAACCCCAGCCCGTGTCTTAGTCCTCCCAGACATTCACAAAAGTTTCGACATATATTGCGACGCATCCAGGCGTGGAATTGGATGTGTGCTAATGCAAGAGGGAAAGGTTGTAGCTTATGCATCACGACAGCTATGACCTCATGAGGAGAACTATCCCACCCATGACTTGGAGCTAGCTGCTGTGGTTCATGCCCTGAACATTTGGAGGCATTATCTTATTGGACAACGATGTGAGATATACACAGACCATAAGAGTCTCAAGTATATTTTCACACAACCCGACCTGAACCTCAGACAGCGAAGATGGCTTGAGCTAGTCAAGGACTATGATGTTGGAATAAACTATCATCCAGGGAAAGCGAATGTGGTTGCTGATGCCCTGAGCAGGAAACAAGCTACTGTGAATACACTAGTCGAGGGTATGCATCCGAGATTACAAGAAGAGTTTGTCAAGCTCAATATGGTACTATGCGGCCCAATGACCCCAGATACGTTGCAAATTACTCCAACCCTCATGGAGGAAATCAAGGAAGCACAACAGTCAGATGAAGAAATTCGGAAGATCAAGGAGTTAATTCAGCAAGGGAAGGCCAAATCCTTCCATATAGATGAACAAGGTACCGTGTGGTTCGAGAAACGAATTTGTGTGCCGAATCAGAACAGCTTGAGGCAACAAATACTCAAGGAAGCACATGAGTCCGCATATTCGATCCACCCAGGAGGTACCAAGATGTATCAGGACTTGAGAGAAACTTTTTGGTGGTCTGGAATGCGGAAAGATATAGCATACTATGTCGCCTGCTGTGACATTTGCAACAAGGTCAAAGCAGAGCATCAGAAACCCGCTGGGCTATTGCAACATTTACCGGTGCCCCAGTGGAAGTGGGACGACATATGTATGGATTTTATTGTGGGACTGCCCAAGTCCACGAGAGGCAATGATGCTATTTGGGTCATTGTAGACATCCTCACGAAAGTGGCTCACTTTATCCTAGTAAAGACCACTTTCAACGCAAATCAGCTGGCACAGCTCTACATGTCCTGGATAGTCAATCTGCACGGAGTACCCAAGTCTATCACTTCAGATAGGGGTTCCCTATTTACCTCAGCATTCTGGCTACGGCTACATCAAGCTTTGGGAACCATGCTGAAACACAGCACAACATACCATCCGCAGACAGATGGACAGACCGAGCGAGTAAACCAAATATTAGAGGATATGCTTCGGTCATGCGCTCTCTCCCATGGGCCCAAATGGGAGGATAGTTTGCCGTACTCTGAATTCTCCTACAAGAACAGCTATCAGGCAAGTCGCAAAATGTCACCTTTTGAGGCATTGTACGGACGGAAGTGTCGCACACCACTGAACTGGTCCCAAACAGTTGACCGTCACATTTTTGGTACGGACTTGATGCTCGAGGCTGAAAGGTAAGTTAAGGATATTCAAGAGCGTCTGCGAGCAGCCAAGTCCTGACAGAAAAGTTATTATGACCCAAAGCACCGGGAAGTAACTTTCGAGCCTGGAGACTATGCTTACCTGCGAGTAACCCCTATGAAGGGAGTAAAGAGGTTTGGCACTCGGGGAAAGTTGGCCCCAAGATACATCGGTCCCTTTCCAGTGATTGCTAGGAAGGGCAGAATCGCATATCAGTTGGAATTGCCACCAGCACTGTCTGACGTTCATGATGTTTTTCACATCTCACAATTAAGGAAATGCATTGCACCCCCAGCCAAGCAAGCGGATATGAGTGAATTAGAATTAGCTAAGGATTTGACTTAAGAGGAAAAACCTGTCAGGATCTTGGATGAGATGGAAAGAACTACAAGGAGTAAGGTGACAAGATTTTACAAGGTGCTATGGGAGCACCACACTGAAGAAGAGGCTACTTGGGAAAGAGAAGATTTTCTAAGATCCGCTTACCCATATTTGTTCCCTGAGCAACCGAATCTCAAGGACGAGATTCATCCTAAGGGGTGTAGGTTTGTGACACCCTGATTTTGACAACTTTTTCTTTTCGAACTTTTCCTGGTTTTATTTGGAATTTGAATGGATTTTGAATCTTTCACTTGGTCTTGGACATTCTTGAATCTTCTTCCAGGTGATCCAAAGCCTCATCACCTTGCCAAAACCCTGCCAAGTATCTCAAGGACTCAAATTCCAATTTAAATTATTTTCAATAACTCTTTTCTTTTATTTGAGGATTTAGGGCATTACTATGGGTTGTGAAGCAACCTATAGTTTGGATGGCCAGAATATTCTCAAATAATTCCCTAAAATACCTTGGACTATATCTTGCTCCAATATCCAAAAACATTTCATGGTCTAGTTCAAATATTTTGCAAAATAATTCATTTTAGCTCCTGGTCAGATTGAACCATTGTGAAGGAAGTGTATGCTAGGATTGTCCAATTGCTCTCAAATTTTTACAGCATGAGGACACCTCCAAACAACCTCCCTCCACCAAGTTTCAGCCCCAGGGGATCAACTAAGTGAGCAGTACCTCAACATTTCCATCCTGGACCAGTTTTGCAAGTTACACATGAACTACCCTCAATTCTTAGCCAAACCACCTCAAACTTGGCCAGTTTGTAGTTCTTCCAACATGGATCACTCTGGACACTCTCTTTGGCCCAGTCTCCACCTCATCTCTTCTCTAGAACCTCCACAAGTTTGCTGTCAGAAACTATTGCTGATCAGACCGCTCATCTCTGCGTGAACCAAGACAAACCAAGGCTGTAGGTGATCTGAGGGATCAAAGTTCGATGTGCTAGACAAGAAACGCCAGGCATACGTGGCCTCCTGGTGCCAAGCACCGTGGTGAGCACGGCTGCGGCATGCTTGTCGCCGCACTCTGCGTCGCGCCCGTGTCTGTTCCGTCGCGTCCGACTGCCCCTCGCCTCAGTTTCGTGTCCGAGCATGCCGACATCGCCCCAGGTTGACACGCAATCCCTCCAAAACCCTCGCCTGCGCCAGAGAAGGCCTCGCCGGCCGCCACGCCATCGCCGCACTGTGGCGCCCGTGCGATCACAGTGGCGGGCACGCCATCGTCTTCCTCCTGAGCGATCACTTCCAGCATTCAATGCGCCTGCTCGCACAAGTCCTCTCGCCCACAAGCAGCCAGCCAGCGCGGCGTACGTCGCCGGCGCCATGGCCCGCATCAAGCCACTTCGGGAGAGATTGCTGCTCGCCTCCTCCTGCCTATATAAAGCCCCACCCGGCCTTGCCTAGTTTCTCACCCCTCTCCCTCCTCCTCAATCGCCCCCTCAGAGCAAGAGCTAAGGCCGAGAGGCCCTCTGTCCTCGAGCTTTGCTGGAGCTCCGCCGCCAGCTGAGCTCCACCTCCAGCCTTCACTACCCCACCCCAGCCTCGCCCGACTACGCCCTCGAGCCCTGAGCACTCCACTGGTGCCCCTCGACCTCCTGGCCGAGCGAATCGCCGCCGAAATCACCGTCGTCGACGATCACCGTAGCACCCGTCCGCTGGAGAAGAAGGACTCAATGTCTTCCAGCCATATCCGGAGGAGCTACGGGTACAGGGTGAACCACCGTCGAGCGCCCGATCCATCCCCACCATCCACGAGCCCAACCGCCGCCGGGATCGCCGGCAACCATCGCCGGTGAGCCGCCTCCCCTCTCTGCTCTCTTCCCCCCCTCTGTATTAAATCGAAGGGGCCCACTGTCAGCCACTCACCGAAGCGGTAAGTGGAGGCGTATTGGGCCAATACACCTGCGACGTGGCCCGCTCAAGGATTTTCTGGTTTTTCTGATTTGATTTTATTTAACAGAATTGACCAGAAACTTTGACCATTAATAACTTTTTACAGAAAAGTCCAATTGACCTGATTCTTTTTGCATTGTGTTTGTATCAAAGTCCTTTATTTTTCCACCAAGTTTGGTATTTGTCTAATACTCACATAATTGTTGGGGAATAAAAAGGCTTTATGTGACAATTTCCTTTGCTATTTAAAAATATTTTCAGAAGGAGATTCTTGTGGATTTGAAGACCAGGAGTTTCTGAACAACCCAATTGATCAAGGCAAGCCAGGGCATCCATAATATGAAGCATTTCATAGCATTGCATAAATTCATACTCATCTCTTGCATTTCATTAACATAGATTATTCATAGTAAATTATTTAAATGCCTTATGTTGATAACTCAAGCTGAAATGTTGAACCACCATGCTTGATAGATGAAACTTAGATGGTTGATCAAGAGTCACCTGTCCGGGCTTACCCGTGCAGCCACATTCGCCGGTATGGGACGGCCTTGACTTGGTCTGGCTCCGTGCTCTTTCACCGGTACCTCCGTCTAGGGAGGGTTATGCGCGCGTGCTGCCCTGATCAGGCAGACAGCAATAACCCTGTGAGCCCAGTTGAGTTATTTGCCGGCGTCTCCGTTTGGGACAGTTAGTTTGGCCACGACGGTGGCAGGTGTCACGAGGACACAGGGGCCACCCAAGGCTTGACTCCGGGCGAGTGTGATTGCCGGTGGTATGATGAGAGAGTCACGGGTCAGGCAGGTTTCGTTGGAGCAATGCTGGTCCACCCGAATGGGATCACGAGGTCATTGCTCCATAGTGTGGGTAAAGTGCGCAACCTCTGCAGAGTGAAAAATCTATTCGAATAGCCGCGTCCATAGAATTGGACAGCCCGTCCAGACCTCTCTAGGTGATCAACCGTAATAACCGTAATAACCATAATAATGATGGAAGGACTTGTCTTATGAGCGGAAGTACTCGTTGAGATTGAGTATTCTGAGGGTTGTGAGACTACCCGGAGACGAGTAAGTTGGTGACAGTAAGTGAATCACTTAAGTTTTAACATGCTCATTGCCATGCTATTATTTGCTGCATATTTGGTTGTCATGTGCTTGCGAGTACATTCAAAGTACTCACCTGGCGTATCATGCCAGATGCAGGAGAAGACTGAGACGAAGGTCTCGATGTCCATGTTGCGATGCCTAGGATGTGTCCTCAACAGTGTCCCTGTGGATGGAGTTACTATCATGTTCCGCTACGCAGTAGTCTTCCGCTGTAGTATTCCGCAGTAATACCGAGGCCCTGATATGTTGGATAAATAATGTAGATATTGTCATAGCACTAGATCAGCTTTTGGCCTTGATGATCATGTAATATATAAGCTTGTACTCGACTATTATCAATAGAAGTTCAGCTATGTTCTGTTCCAAGTTGTTGTGTGTTTCTAGAAGACATGATCTCTGGGTTGGAAACACTAGTAAACTGGTTCTTTGAGCCGGGGTGCCACAATATCCTTCAAAGGAATTGATCCTCCTTGTTTGGTTTGATCTTGGTATTGCAATCTTGTCTCTGGCCTGTGCACAGTCCGTGCAATGGACCCAGGGTCTGTTGCACCGACAGATGGCTGGCCCGGGCGCGGCTCACGTGCGAGAAAGCCGCCGCGCTGGCCTTCGCTCGAGCCGGATGGCTCGCCTTAGCGCGGCATGCGCGAGCAAGCTGCCGCAACACCGTGCCAACCTAGCTAGCAAACCTTGTAGATAAGCAGTTGGATGCATCCAGCAGGGTGTGTGCTAGCTTGGCAAGCTGGTGGCCGTGAGCGCCCCACGGAGCTGGCATCCGGGCTGCAGCTCCGCGCCGCCGGCGCTTTTGACCTCGCCTTCTGCCGTTGGCGGTAGCTGCCTCCCATGGCCGGGGATGACTTCATGGATAGGCCGGAGGTAGGAGGTGACTCGAGGATTTTTTTTCCTGACTGACATGTAGGTCCCACAAGTCATAACGCCTAACTTGCCGGTCAATTAGACGGTGTTGACTTAAGGGGCGACATGGGTTTAAACGTGCCTATAACGGCAGTTGGTAGTTTATTGCGCTGGATTAAGAAATTTTTTGGTATGTTTTTGCTAATTTTTGTAGAGTGGTACTAGTTTCTTGGTAGTGGTTTCTTGTAAGGAACAATGTATTTGCAACAAAAGTGATTCTAGGTTGCGTTGTACTACTAGTGGTTGCGGAGTGTATAGCTCGTTTTGTTGGTTCTGTCCCGGCAGAACGCACGGCGGCCTTTTTATAAAATATTAACCTCGCTACATGCCAATATTGTACACTGGTAGTTTGACTTTCGAAGTCCGACGGACATGGCGCACCACAATCTGGATGCACTGGATAGCCCAGCCACATGAATGGGTTTTCCCTCCCATCATGTCGTGGCTCCCGTACTAGAGTAGTATGTACGCCCTAGCCGCACCTCGCTTGCTGCTTCCTCAGAGCAAGTACTATATTATTGTTGCTGAGTTGGAAGAGAGAGAAGAGGAGAGAGAAGAGAAGTGGGCTATAGCACAAGCTCCAAGAAGGTTTGTGAGAGTGAAAGGTGGACCATGTGTTGACAAAGTACTAGTAGTCTCTACTTTCTTCTATCTACTCTTATAATCTATCTATCTCTATCTACATATATACTTACCTTTTTCTTTTTCTTTCTTTTTCTTATCTCTCTCTTAATAAAAAACTGAGTTGGTGATGATGGTGTGCCTGCCATCCTGCAATATAGACCGTCCGATCTATTTCTAACCGATAGAAAGCAAATTATGGCAATTTTGCAAAAAGATACCTGCACCTCTCTCTACATTTGCATATAAGGCCTTCCCTCGTTCATCCTTATCTCCCACAATCTCATTGTTGAGCAATTAAAAAAGGAATCTGGCATGGTGGCTGCTGTCGGCGCCATCCATCCCCATGCCTCCGCTCAGTCCGACCACCTACCACCACCACACCCACTCCTCCTGACCTTATTTTTCTTCTTTCTCATCTCCCCCACTCCACTCAGTCTAAGCTGTTGGGACACGAACGACGCCATTGGCGTGCTTGCGGAGGTCAGTGTCGGAGAGGATCTGCATCAGCGGTGTAGGCGCTGAGTTATGTAAACCTGCAGATGTTGTTAGTTTTTACACATGAGATTACTCCTGCATTGGTCAATCACAATAGATATTTTGTAAAATAAATGCATCTTGGTGTTTCGTGCAATGCATGGGCATCTTGCTACTAGTACTTTCTTAAAGCCAACTAGTACTCCCTTCCGTCTAGGTTTAAGGCACCTTACGAAAACCAAATAATCCCAAAACACGACATATACTCCCACCTCATTTCTTGTTTCTTGACATAAATAAAGGAATCAACCAATAAGAGATATGGGGTGTGTATGCTTTCAATGATTTCAGACTAGCAAACACGACATGCAGTGGTCAGTTCATTACATGCAATGCTAGAGTATAAATTAGCAAATAAGTATTAAGTTCTCTTGTTTTTCACCCCCCTTGGTCACGGAGCACAACCTAAGATGACTATACACCTAGACGGAGGGAGTAGTATGTGTTGGCTATTACATTGGCTATAGATGACATGGCAACTAGTTATAGCCAGCAGCTGGCTATATTATTTTTTATCGAATACAACTGCCTATATTATTATTTCTTGAATACAGCTGGCTATATTATTAACCATGCTCTTCATCAGCAATAATCTTTAAACTAGTGCCTCCCAATTAAGCCCGAGGAGTCAGAAAAGCCTGGCGCCACATTGGGAAAAGTGCAATATGGCTCTGGACGTAAAGTACTAGTACTACTACTTTGTAGCTTGTGACATTGCACGCACGGACTTCGCGCCATTATCGAGTCTAAACTCTATAAAAATAAATTCCTATTTACACTATTTGTTGTTGTTTTGAAACGGAGGCAAAAGCTTTGCCTGGTCTCATTAATAAAGAAGGAATGACCAACAAACAAAGTTCGACGAGATCCATCCTCCACAAATGGAAGAGAAAAGTAGTCTCGCTATATCAAAGAACTCAAATGTTCTGCCCCCCAGTAACCGTTGCTGATAAATAAGCTGCTAGTGTGTGCGTGAGAGGAGCGGCGGAGTAGGCCAGCTACACGCTTGAGTAGAGCAGGGAGAGTACGCAGGTGTACTTTGCCTGCATTGATAGTACAGCGATGGTTCTAGAGAATAGTAGTACCCTCCACTTGCAACTGTATCTCCTCGGCCTTGAGATTAAAAAAACGAGACCAACCCGGGCTAGACTAGCCTGTTGGCCTTTTTTTGTAGAACAAAACTCCGTGAGCTGGCTGCGAACTCCCGCACCTTGCCAACAGAGCTAGGATCCGTTCTCTTGGCCTTGAGATTCAAGAGTTCAAAATTGGTGCACTATAGAAGTACAATAGACAATATATAGAGAAAGTACTACGTAGTGTACGTAGTAAATAATAACCGCACCATCGCACTACCACTATGCGTGCCCGCATAACTTCCTTAACGAAGGGACGAGGCCCTGCGGTTACGCTCTTATCTCCTCCTCGCCAGTTCCCCTCTCGAAGAGACTAAGGCAGTTCGTCGCTGCTGCCATGGATTCACCAGGCGGTTATCCTCCTTGTCGGGGCTTGGAGACCTTGGAAGACGATACTCTGGGCTAAATCTCACGTCGCTCCGACTTCCTCACCGCCGCAAGACTCGGTGGTTCCTGCACCAACTTTTTAAAGATGGTGCGCAAACAGGCTTGGGAGAAGGCCATGCTTGTTGGTCTTCCATGCGTCCTCGAGCAGAAGGTTATTCAATGGGGCAATCCATTTAATAGTCCACCTCAACGTGGCCGTGCTTACATGTTAACTCCACTAGAGTTGCCGACGTTGTGAGGTAGTCGGATTTTGTTCGATGAACAGGTCGGTCATGGAGTTTGACCATATAGTGTATATTCTAAATATAGTACTTAGTTATTCCATCTCGTAATTTCTCCACTGCCCACCGTCTTATATATAGGTTTGGGTTGGTGCCAATGGAGATTGGCTTGTATACCTCCGGCCCGATACCACCATCATTTTGCACAACATCCACAACAGTGAGGCCGTTCCCATAGACCCCTTCTCCACTATTGGGATCGGCCTTCCGGACTGGCTGGGCTTGAATACGTATGATGATGCCTACATGAGATTGAAGAAGATAGCAATTGCGGACCCGCCGTCAAAGCAATGCAGCTACGGCGATTACTATCTCATCGCGGTGTTCGACATAAAGATAGCCATCAATACAAATGGCCGTAACGGCAGAGGCTGGCACATGTTGGCCTCGGTAGATTTGTACCCCTACATGTTTGAAGATGCCGTGTGCCATGTAGGCCACATCTTCGTGGTGACAAGCCAGGGGACTTGTTTCATCTGGATGCTATCCTACGGTATGAGAGATTACAAACGAAATGCACAAACTATCATTTGCATCCCTAACGGTACTACATTATTTTGCACGGACCAGGCATCCCCCGATCAAAATAAGATCGATGATCCTGGATGTGCATTTGCATCCGTGATTCGGTCTAACCTGGAACCTTGTAGCTGATTTTGGCAGATTGGGATCAACTATCTTAGCAGTCGTTACCCATGGTACCACTAATGTGCAACATGGTCACACGATCTACCACGATCGGACCGTCACCATCTACCCAGGTATTCCATTTTCTATTTGCTGTGTGTTAGAGTAGTAGTACTACTTGTTAATTCGTTTCTTGACTGGGACATGTTTGTTGGGCCTCTACGGTAGGGTGCGTCGACTACAAATTAAAAAATTTCCTACGCGCAGAACAACCAAGAACATGCTACGGGAGATGGATCACAGATCTTTACCAGTAGACGCGCAGTGCCATGCAGCGGAAGTAGAGTTGAGGCAGCACATCCAGAGTCGTCTCCTCCTCATACGATCTCCCTCGAACAGCCAGAGTGGATCCCGCATACAAGTTCACTGGAACGGCGCAAGTGCATGACCTCTAATGGTATCCGCACAAGCAGGAGGAACATCGTGCGGCGGACTGCTAGGTCTTATCACACAGTTGGCAGCAAGTGGAGGTGGCTATTCGCAACACATGCAAACCCTAGTGACTGCGCCGAAGCGATCAACTGCATGAGTGTGCCGCACCCCCACTTTATATAGGCGTTCGTCGCGGGCTCAACACTTGGGCCTCGCACGGACCCTAAAGCCCAAAATCTATTCGGCCTGGATCCGAGTCTGAGTAGGATCACATCTGACTCGTGGAGTCCGATCCGGCCTCGCAGGTACCTTCCCTTAAGCGCGCGACCCCTTAGGTTCTCATTCACTTGGTCGCGAGTCAGATCACATCCGACTCGGCTAGTCGGAAGTGGCCTCTAGCAAAGCATGCCGACTCCAAGTGTTCGCTGAAGCTAGTTAGGCGAACCTGTACAACATGTCACACTTCTGTTCCCTTTGCCACACGATATATGTTATCGGGCTCAAGGCGAGTCTATCATCCTTGTGCTAGCCTGACCCCTTTCTCGTTCCAGTGATGCCGACAACTAACCGGATTATCATATAATCCCTGTCGCATGGCCATGCTTATCTTGGTCGGGTCACACGAGGGGCCCAGAGTATATCTCTCCTAATCGGAGGGGCAAATCCCATCTTGCTCGACCATATCTCGCAGCATGGGTCTGGTCAAGCCCAAAGCCTACCTTTGTAACTACCCAGCCACGGAGTAGCGTTTGGTTGGCCTAAAGCAGGTCTGTCACCATCCCGAGTACATGCGCCAGCTCAGGTCTTAGGACATAGAACGTATGTTGTACTAGTGACTCACAGATGACATATCGCTGTGTCTCATAGTTGGGTCTGTCCGACTCGGACCTTATCTCAACTCGGATCTGACTATGTCGAATCCGACCAGACCCTTCCGAGTCCATATTATCCGGTTAGCATCCAATGCTCCAAGGCTAGTGAGACCAAGCCATCAACCGTGTCATATGCTAGTCTAGTCGGCTGCGCGTCCACAAAGCCCTTTCGACTAGGGACCCTTTAGGATAGTCATTATAGAATGCATAGTCCCACAAACAAGTCACGTACTTGTTGATACACATCATTGATAATGTCCAAGGACTATCTTTATTCATAAACACATAGGAAATATCATCATACATGATTGCCTCTAAGGCATATCTCCAGCAGTCTCCCACTTGCGCCAGAGTCAATCAAATAGACATCGTATGCCCATAGCTCTAACGTGCCCCTCATGCTTGGGTTGTGGAAGTGGCTTAGTCAACGGATCCACAACATTTGCATCCGTGTGAATTTTGCATAAGTCAACATCACCACTCTTTACGATCTTTCATATTAGGTGATATTTCCGATCTATGTATCTGGTCTTGTGGTGATTCCTCGGCTCCTTGGCTTGTGCGATGGCACCAGAATTATCACAATAAAGGTCCAACGGTTTTACCGAGGCTAGGAAAATACCAAGATCATCCAGAAAGTTCCGGATCCAAACACCATCCTTTGCAGCTTCACAAGCCGCAATGTATTCGGCTTCTGTGGTAGAAGCAGCCATCGTACCTTGCTTGGAAGTCATCCAGCTCACTGCTCCTCCATTCATGATGTACACAAATCCGGACTGTGATCGACAATCATCTCTGTCAGTTTCGAAACTAGCATCGGCGTAACCCCTTACGACGAGCTCTTCCTCACCTCCATAAACTAGGAACATCTCTTTAGTCCTTTTCAGGTACTTCAAAATAGTCTTTACCGCTGCCAAGTGACTCTCACCTGGGTTGGCCTGGTATCTACTTGTTAGGCTTATTGCAAAAGCAACATTAGGCCATGTACATATCATGGCATGCATGATGGATCCGATTGCCGAGGCATACGGAATCCGACTCATCCTACTTCGCTCATCAGATGTCGAAGGACTCTGAGTCTCGCTTAGCCTTATACCATGTGAGATAGGCAAGAACCCTTTCTTGGCCTTACTCATGTTGAACCAATTCAACACTTTATATATGTACGTGCTCTGGCTTAAGCCGAGCAGCCTCCTCGATCTATCTTTATAGATCTTAATGCCCAATATGTAAACTGCTTAACCGAGGTCCTTCATTGAAAACTTGCCATTCAATGACTCCTTGACTGAGTTTAGCATCGAAACATCATTTTCGAGCAGTAGTATGTCATCCACATACAAGATCAAAAACACTATCGAGCTCCCACTAACTGCTTGTATAAACAAGCGTCCTCTTTGCTTTTGATGAAACCGAGACTAGTGCCGACCTCATCAAAATGAATGTTCCAACTCCGAGATGCTTGTTTCAACCTATAAATGGATCTCTTGAGTGTGCATACCTTACCAGCATTAGTCGGATCGACAAAACCCTCGGGCTGTATCATATACACGTCCTCGGTTAAATTTCCGTGAAGGAAAGCCGTTTTGACATCCATCTGCCATATCTCGTAATTGAAATATGCAGCTATAGCTAGTACGATCCTCATCGATTTTAGCATCACTACCAGCGAGTAAGTCTCATCATAGTCAATTCCTTGAACTTCTCCATAACCTTTAGCGACAAGCCGAGCTTTGTGGATCTGAACATTTCCATCCACATCGGTTTTCTTCTTAAAGACCCATTTGCAACCAATAGCTGTTATGCCAGGCGGCGGATCAACCAAGTCCCAGACTTGATTCTCATCCATGAACTTTAACTCGGATCTCATGGCATCCAGCCATGCCTTGGAATCTGGGCTCACCATCGCTTCCGCATACGTGGCCGGCTTGTTGCTTTCTAGCAACAATACATCACACACTCTGTGCAGTCTTACTGACCTCCATGGTTCAGGTGCCGCTTCCACCACGGGTTCCCTGACTGACTCTAGTATGATCTCATCACCAGCCGAGCCGTCCCCGAGTGGTCCTCGAATTTCTTTGAGTCGGACCGTCCTCCCACTGGCCTCCCGACTGAGAAACTCTTTCTCAAGGAAAACCCTGTTCCGAGCAACAAACACTTTGTTCTTTTCCCGGTTGTAGAAGCTATATCCCAAGGTTTCCCTCGGATATCCCATGAATATGCATTTATCCGACTTGGGTGTAAGCTTGTCTAACATAAGTCGCTTGACAAATGCTTCACAACCCCAAATCTTTAGAAAAGATAAACTGGGACTCTTCCCGGTCCACATCTCATGCGGTGTCTTGTGTACGGATTTTGACGGTACCCTGTTAAGTGTGAAAGCTGTAGTTTCTACAGCGTATCCCCAGAATGACAAGGGTAAATACGATTTGCTCATCATGGATCGAATCATGTCTAACAAGGTACAATTCCTCCGTTCCGACATGTCGTTTCTCTGTGGCGTGCCCGGAGGTGTGAGTAGAGGTACTATACCTTGGCTTTTCAGATGATCATCAAACTGCTGGCTCATGTACTCACCTCCACGATCAGATCGTAGAAGCTTTATAGTCTTGCCGAGCTGATTCTCAACCTTATTTTAAAACTCTTTGAACTTTTCAAAAGTTTCTGACTTGTGCCTCATCAAATAGATATATCCATATCTACTCAAGTCATCGGTAAAAGTCATGAAGTACTGATAGCCACCTCTAGTAGTTGTGCTCATCGGACCACACACATCGTTGTGTATAAGCTCCAACAGCTCGGACACCTTCTCACAACTCTTTGCAAAAGGAGACTTAGTCATCTTGCCGAGCAAGCATGATTCGCTTGTCTCGAACGACCCGAAGTCGGATGAAGTTAGGAGCCCATCATCATGGAGCTTCTTCATGTGTCCAAGCTGGCAATGCCAGAAGTATGTCGGATTTATCTCATTAGGCTTATGCCTCTTGACATTCACGTTATAGACTGGTTCCGTTTCTAGATTCAACATAAAAAGCTCATCAACAATGGGTGCATAGCCGTGGAACATACCTTTCAAATAAAATGAACAACCATTGTCCTTTAAATTGAATTCATAACCCTGACTCATCAAGCATGAGGCAGAAATAATGTTCCGACTAAGTGCAGGAATGTAATAACAATTATTCAATTCCAAAATAAATCCAGAAGGAATCTGGAGCTGCATCATGCCGACCTCCAACGCAGTAACTCTTGCTTTGTTGCCGACCCTGATGTCAATCTCCCCTTCTGCCACACGCCTAGTTCTTACTAGCCCCTGCATCAAGTTGCAAATATGAACAATCGATCGGTATTAAATACCCAAGAGCTACTAGGTATGTCAGCAAGCTAAATGTCTATAACATATGCAACAAGTGTACCTTTGCCTGAAGAAGCATTTCCGGCCTTCTTGTCATGCTCTGCAAGCTACCTGCTACAATTCCTCTTCTAGTGACCGGTCTCCTTGCAATGATAGCAAATGGTCTTCGAGTCCAGTCTAGACTTTAGAGTAGCGGCGGAGGTTACCGTCTCCGTGCCCTTTGCCTTAGCCTTTTTCTTGGACCAACTCTTCTTGAACTTAGCCGATTTCTGCACCATCAACACCTGATGCGTGCCTTTCTTAATATCCTGCTCTGCCACTTTGAGCATCCCATGCAATTCAGTGAGCTTCTTATCCATGCCATGCATATTATAGTTCGAGATGAACGTCCCATAGCTAGGCGGAAGAGAACACATAACTTCATCAGTAGCCAGCTCATCCAAGAGCGGGAAGCCCAACCGATCCTAAGCTTGCACATATCCGATCATCTTGATCACATGTGGGCTCAGTGGATCACCTTCCTTTAGCTTGCAATCCATCAAGGATCGCCAGATGTTGAACCTTTCGGTCCTAGCATGTGTCTGAAACTTGCTCTTGAGACTCTCGATCATATCGTAAGCCTCAACATTTTCGAAATGCTGTTGCAAATCGGGCTCCATACAAGCCAGCATTAGACAGCTGATCTCTGTTGTGTCAGATTCAGGGCTGCGCAGACCCAAGAAAGGTTCGAACTCTGGGGTGCGTGCGAAGAACTCAATCTCCCCAGCCTGCCGACTCGTGGATCTCACCGCCTAGCTCGATGAACAGGAAAGGAAAGGGACTCAGCAGTTTACCCAGGTTCGGGCCACCTTGCGGTGTAAAACCCTACTCCTGCTTTGTGGTGGATTGGCCTCGAGGTTGGCTGAGGATGAACTAGTACAGAGGGAGAACAACCTCAGGAGGAGTGTTCTTGTGCTGGTGTGAGGTGGTGAGAATGTTCCCGTTCCTCTCTTCTATGGTGGTGGCCTAGCTATATTTATAGTGGCCTCGGTCCTCTTCCCCCAAAATGAAGGCGTGAAGGGATCCCACAATGGCCAAGTTTGAAGGGAGACAAGTAGTACATCTTATCCTGACGAAAGGTGGTCTTCGCCTGCAAAGCTTCTGGTCATGACGTCATGGTGGGCTGAGCGATGACCTCCGTCCTGCCGTCCTGGTCTTGTAGCACGGGAATGGAAACCTTTGGCTGATTCCTTGGGACTTTGCGTCTGTGCTTGCTTCCTTAGCACCGAAGAGGAAACCTGCTGTACTGCGCCTGCTGGCGCCCACCTGGCCTTGGTCGTCATGGCTTGCGTCAACTGAACCTCACGAGGTGGGGCTTGCATGGAAATCTCCGCTCCTCAGGAGCCGGCCTGGGGAAGCAGCTCCCTCCGGAGGTCTTGGCGTTGTCCGCCTCACGAGGCTCGGCCCCTCGCGAGGGTCTTGTGTTGTTGATGTTGGAGAAGGGCCGTACCAGGCCGCTGATGAAGCCACACTATGGGCCGCAGGAAGGCAAGTCTGGGTACCCCGGTTCCCAGAACACCGACAGTAGCCCCCCGGGCCCAAGGCGTGCTCGGACTTGGCTTCGAGGCAAAGCCAAAGGGCAAGGGCGAAGCGCCACGGGCCCTAACCGCCTGCGGACCCAATCGACGCGTGGCGCTTGATGGGACGTGGGCGTCTCTGCTTCCCACGCTACCTCGGCAACCATCCAACTTGACAATAACCTACTGCATGGAAAAAGATCATCATTACCGGAGATCGTGGAGGCCGGCGGTTGGCCTCCCTCTGGCTATAAATGGGAGGAGGGGCGGAGCCCCCTACTCATCTCCGTCTTCCCACTGCTTGCTTCTTCTTCTTCCCTCTTACCTCACCGTCTTGTCGAAGCACCATGGCGCCGGGGAGGAGGTTTTCCGTGGTGGAGAAAGGGAAGGCCCCCAAGGAGGGGCCCGACTCGCCGCCGCCCAAGAGAGGCCGTGGGAGACCCCGAAAGCACGCAGCGACTCCGGCGGTGGCCCCTCGAGGGCGCGGGCGCGCTCCTCCGACAGCCGGCGCCACCTCCGGCAGCCGCGGTAGAGCTTCTTCCCGTGACCGTTCGGCTGCCACGACCGCACTCCCACTCAGCCGACGCGCTTCCGGAGTTCGTCGTGTGGTCGGAGAGGCCTGTGAGCATCTGGTTCCAGCTGCCGCGCTCCTTTGCGAGCGTGCTGCCGGCAGGAGGGCCTGGCGACCTCTGGCTGGAGACCGACAGCTGCTGCAGCAAGGCCTCCTTGGTGGATGTCGAGGTCACCGCCGCCGGCAACGTGTTCCTGAACCGCGGGTGGCAGCCGTTCGCCCACGCACGCGGCCTGCATGGGAGGTGCACCCTCCACTTCAGGTACGACGGCGCCGCGATCCTCTACGTCATGGTCTTCGGGGAAAGCGGCCGGCGCCTGGGGTGCTGCCCGAAGAGTGACAGCGACAATGAAGATGATGGCGATGGCGCCGTTGCTGGCGGTGAGCTTGCCCTTGGCGACGGCCGTGCCAGCTCCAGCAGAGGGGGCTCCTCTTCCGGGCAGAGTATGAGTGACGGTGACTGCGATGAGCCGCCACGCCGCCTGGCTCGGACCGGGGAGGGCGACGAGCCGCATCGCCGGCGCGCCCCGGTGAAACAGGAGGAAGACTCCGACTGAGCTTGGGTGTCGCCGGGGCCGAGCCTCAGGAGTCACCGTAGTCGCGCAGCTTGCTTTTGTTTCTTTTTTCCTCCTGCATTGAAAGAAGTAGAGGGCCCTGTTGGGGCGTGTAATGAACCCTGGTGCTTGCGCCGTTATGCTATGCTCGTTGTTTTCATGTCATGTTGTGATGTCCATGTTTCTACTAGGTGCGTTCAGGGTAACTTAGCTCGATGTGCTCGCGGTAGGCTTCCATGTCGCGAAGGCATGGCCTTCCAGGGGCATCTTCCAAGGGCTTCCTTCTTGAAAACTCGGGGGTCGTTGAGTCCTCGGGAGTCGCTGAGCCTCGGGAGGCGTCATGTAGCTGCAGGGTTAGAAAACCTCATGAAGCATCTCGTCCTACCTCACGCAGACCCCTGGGCACGGGTTGGCTGTATCCAGCACACCATGTCGCGATGCCCGGAGGCATGGACTTAAGATGGTGCGCATGCCCGTGAGCTCGTTCGAGGGCGTCACGCGAGGATTAAGGCGCCAAAGCTGGGCAGCAAGGTTTTGGCGAGGTGTGGTCGCGGGCGAGCCCGGGCGCACACACACCGTACCCAGCCCCCGCGCGTGGGGCGCGCGAGGAGGAGCGACGGGCAACTACTGCTCTTCCTAGGACAAGATTGGAGAGGTGAACACTGTGAAGAGAGAAGAAGAGAGAAACTTTCCAACTCTTGCAAACAAAAGACGCGAAAGCTCCAAATTTCACTCAAGAAGTCGAAAACCAGCTACATAAAGCAAGCAAAAGAAAGGCCGCATCCGGCACCTAGACTAGTCTTCTTGTCTTCCCACCAGCGGGGAGCATGGGGCCTCCACTAGGACATGGGTGGGAGCCCCCGTGAGGCCCAGGGGCGGCACTCAGGAGACTCCGGGGCATGTACAACCCCAACTCATTATTACGTGAGAGTGTCACGAGCGGAGACCTTCACAGGCCGGGGCCTTGCTTCATGGGTAGAACTTCCGGAGGTGCTGGATGTTCCAGGCGTTCTGGATGGGGATCCTGTCCTGCGTCTCGAAGCGCGCGGCGCCAGGCCTGGAGACATGGGCGATCCTGAACGGTCCCTCCCACATGGGCGAGAGCTTATGCAGCCCTTCCCTGGAGAGCACCCGCCTAAGGACGAGATCACCCACCTCGAGCGTCCTGGAGCGGATGCTGTGGCAGTGGTACCGCCGCAGCGCCTGCTGGTACCTCGCTGCCCGGAGCGAGGACTGGCGGCGGCGTTCCTCCCCCAGCACGAGGTCCATCCCCCGCGAGGCATCCTGGCATGCCTTGTCAAACGCCAAGACCCACGCGGAGTGATGCCTGACCTCATGAGGGAGGACCGCCTCGGCTCCGTAGATGAGGAAGAACGGGGTCTCGCCCGTCGGCTTGGTCGCGGTGGTGCGGATGGACCATAGCACGAACTGGAGCTCGTCGAGCCAGCCCCTGCCACAGGCCTCGAGCTTCTTCTTGAAGGTCCTCGCCTTGAGGCCTCTCAGGACTTCTGCGTTGGCGCGCTCGGCCTGGCCGTTGCTCTGAGGGTGTGCCACCGAAGCGTAACATATCTGTGTTCCAAGGTTAGCACAATATGTTTTGAAAAGGTTGCTGGTGAACTGCGAGCCAATGTCGATGATGATGCGGTTAGGGACCATGAAGCAGCTCACGAGGCCCTTGATGAACTTGACGGCCGAGTCGGTCGGGATGGCGCGGACGGCCTCCACCTCCTCCCACTTGGTGAACTTGTCGATGGCGACGCAGAGGTAGCGGTAGCCCCCGGGTGCTTGAGGGAATGGACCCAGGATGTCCAGCCCCCAGACCGCGAACGGCCATGAGAGCGGGATGGTTTGGAGTCCCTGGGCAGACTGGTGAATCTGCTTGGCATGAAACTGACAGGCCTCACAAGATCTTACCAGCTCGGTGGCATCATTGAGCACCATGGGCCAGTAGAATCCGCTGCGGAATGCCTTGCCGATGAGGGTGCGTGATGAGGAGTGATGCCCGCAGTCTCCGCCATGTATGTCGGCCAGCAGCTCGTATCCCTTCTCCCTGGAGATGCATCGTAGAGAAACATCGTTCGGTCACTTCCGGTAAAGCTCACCGTCCTGAATGCAGTACGCAGTGGCCTGGCAGGCTACTCGCTCTCTGTCTTCCCCCTTCTCTGGCAAGGTGCCTTGGAGCAGGTACGTCTTGAACTCCTCGGTCAAGCACCCCTCCTGAGGCTCGAGCGCGAGGAGCAGGCGGGCTCCCGAGGTCAGGCCGCAAGCTGGGGCGCCTGAGAGGGGCGCCTGGGGAAGCTCCTCCTGAAGCGGCGCTGGTGCTGCAGCGGGTGGAGCCGTCGACGGCATGAAAAGCCGCTCCTCGAAGATGCCGGGGTCCTGAGGTAGACGTCGGGACGCCCTCTTGGCGATGCTGTCCGCCTCCTTGTTTGTGCCACGCGGTACGTGCTGCAATTCCAAGCCCAAGAATCATTTCTCAATTTTGCGTACCTCCTCGAGGTATGCCTCCATGTGCTCGTCCTTTGGCTTGTACGCCTTGTTGGAGAAATTGACGAGGAGCTGGGAGTCACCCCTGATGGTGAGGCGCCTTATCCCTAGGGCCGCCGCAGCCTTGAGGCCGGCGATTAGGCCCTCATATTCTGCGATGTTGTTGGAGACCTTCTCACCGTGCTGGAGGCAGAGCTGCACATCGTAGTAGAGCTTGTCTTGTGTGGGCGAGATGAGCACGGCTCCAGCCCCCGTGCCCTGACGCGCGAACGCTCCATCAAAGTACATGGCCCAACCATCTGGCGCTTCGCTTCCGGGTGCGAGAGAACGGTCCTCACCCAGTTCCAGGCCAGGGGCATCAATCCATTCTGCCACAAAGTCAGCGAGTGCCGGACATTTGATGATCCTGGTGGTGCTGAACTCTAACTAGAACGCCTGCAGTTCGATGTTACATTCGGAGACCCATCCCGCGGTGTTCGGGCTCCGGAGCATCCTCTCCAAGGGATAAGCCGAGACAACCTTGATGGGGTGACCTTGGAAGTAGTGACGCAGTTTTCAGGAGGCGACGAGGAGTGCGAGCAAAAGCTTCTGCGGCATGGGGTAATGCGCCCGAGCATCGCGCAGCACCATGCTGACGAAGTATACTGGGTGCTCGATGAGGGCGGAGGCATTGGCAGGGTCTTGCACCTCCTGAGGCTGAGGGACCTCAGCAGCTTGGTCATTGGTCGAAGCAGCCGTGGCCTCCGGAGCGCCATCCTCAGGGGCTCGGCTGACCAGTGGGGTGGCCGAGGCCTCAGGAGCGCCATCCTGAGGCCGCTGCGCGTTGGCCGGGCGCGAGGTGCTGCTTCACGAGCCCTTGATGGGGCGCTCCTCCCGGACCGCCACCAGCGCTGCGCTAGCAGAGTGAGGGGTGGCAGCCAGGTAGAGCACCAAGGGTTCAAGGGGGCGTGGCGCCACCATCACCGGTGGGCTGGTGAGGTACCTCTTGAGGTCTTGAAAGGCCGCATCAGCCTCCGGAGTCCACTCAAATGGGCCCTTCTTTTTCATCAGCTTGAAGAAGGGGAGGGCGCATTCCCCTAACTTGGAGATGAAGCGCCTGAGCGAGGTCACGCAGTCCGCCAGCTTCTGCATCTCCTTGAGGGTTTGGGGCAGACTCATCCTTTCTATAGCCTTGACCTTCTCTGGGTTGGCCTCGATCCCTCGGTGCGACACCAGGAAACCCAGCAGCTTGCTGGACGGGACGCCAAACACGCATTTTTCTGGGTTGAGCCGCAGGTTTACTTGGCGCGGGCTGGCGAACGTCTCTTCTAGATCTTTGATAAGGGTTCTCGCCTCCCGAGATTTCACCACTATGTCATTGACGTATGCCTTAGCGTTCCTCCTGAGCTGCTGCCCCAGGGCGATGTGCATCAACCGTTGGAAGGTTGCTCCTGCATTACGCAGCCCGAACGGCATGCAGGTGTAGCAGTACACCCCGCACGGGGTCAGAAAAGCCGTCTTCTCAACATCCTGCACCGCCATCTTGATTTGGTGATAGCCCGAGAAGGCGTCCAGGAAGCACAGTAAATCACACTCGGCGGTGGAGTCGACAATCTAGTCGATTCGCGGGAGAGGGAAAGGGTCTTGAGGACAGGCCTTGTTGAGGTTGGTGAAATTAACGCACAGGCGCTCCTTCCCACCCTTCTTGGGGACGATAAATGGGTTCGCGAGCCAATCTGGGTGGCGCACTTCCCGAATGACGCCGGCTTCCTGCAGCTTGTGGGTTTCCTGGACGATGAACGATTGCTTCTCCGGGGCTTGCCGTCGTGCCTTCTGCTTCACTGGGCGTGCGTTGGGGCACACCATCAGGTGCTCGATTACCCCACGCGGAACCCCGACCAGGTCTGCAGCTTTCCATGCAAAAACGCCCTTGTTCGCGCGGAGGAAGCTGGCCAGTGCCTCCTCCTGGTCCGGAGGGAGGTCAGCGCCTATGGTGAAGGTAGGGCCGGCCCCTCCGTCTTCATCGACCGGCACCTGCTTCGTTTTAGCCTTGTCTTGAGAGAACAATTGCTTCTTCTTTGTTGGCGCAGCCCCTGGGCCCTCCGGAGCCTTATCCTCGATCGGCCGCGCGGCCGCCGCGACCTTGTAGGCGAGCTTGAGGGCCGAGAGCGCGTCCTTGGTGTCCCCCGCCATGGTGAGGACGCCGCTGCTTCCTGGCATCTTCATGAGGTTTTAGCCAGGATGGGTTGCCGCCAAGAACTGAGCCAGGGCCGGGTACCCGAGAATGGCGTTGTACGGGAGGCTGATGCGGGCGATGTCGAAGTCGATGAGCTCGGTGCGGTAGTTGTCGCGCATGTCGAAGGAGACGGGGAGGCGGATTTGCCCTAGGGGGCAGGTGGAGCCATCATCGACCCCAGAGAAAGGCTTGGTGGGGAGGAACCGGCCGTAGGGCACGTGAAGCAGGCCGAACGCCTCCACGGAAAGGACGTTGAGGCCGGCGCCACCATCGATGAGGGTCCTGGTGACTGCTACGTTGCAGATGGTGGGGCTGCAGAGCATAGGGAACGCGCTGGTGCCGACCATGGTCTTGGGGTGGTCCCCTGAGTCGAAGGTGAGGTCGGCCTTAGGCGCCGCCCAGCCCGGAGGAGCTCCCCGCTGCGCGCGAGCAGCACCCACTTGGTGGAAGAACTACTTGACATGGCAATCTGAAGCTGGCGCCTACGACCCGCCGAGGATGGCTAGGACGGCGTGAGTCGCCAGCACCATGGGGCGCGCAATGGAGAGGTCGTCAGCGCTCGTCGGTGCCGTCTGCACGACGCGGGCGGCGAGAGCGGCCCGGCGCTCAGCACGAACTCAAGGAGCATCGGCCATGGGAACGGTGGAACAGCGGCGAATCGGCCGGTGGAAGAGAGGATCCGACGCACCCCTACCTGGCGCGCCAAATGTCCGATTCAGGGCTCCGCAGACCCAAGAAAGGTTCGAACTCTGGGGTGCGTGCGAAGAACTCAATCTCCCCAGCCTGCCGACTCGTGGATCTCACCGCCTAGCTCGATGAACAGGAAAGTAAAGGGACTCAGCAGTTTACCTAGGTTTGGGCCACCTTGCGGTGGAAAACACTACTCCTGCTTTGTGGTGGATTGGCCTCGAGGTGGGCTGAGGATGAACTAGTACAGAGGGAGAACAACCTCAGGAGGAGTGTTCTTGTGCTGGTGTGAGCTGGTGAGGATGATCCTGTTCCTCTCTTCTATGGTGGTGGCCTAGCTATATTTATAGTGCCCTCGGTCCTCTTCCCTCAAAATGAAGGCGGGAAGGGATCCCACAACGGCCAAGTTTGAAGGGAGACAAGTAGTACATCTTATCCTGACGAAAGGTGGTCTTCGCCTGCAAAGCTTCTGGTCGTGACGTCGTGGTGGGCTCGGCGATGACCTCCGTCCTACCGTCCTAGTCTTGTAGCACGGGAATGGAAACCTTTAGCTGATTCCTTGGGACTCTGCGTCTGTGCTTGCTTCCTTAGCACCGAAGAGGAAACCTGCTGTGCTGCGCCTGCTGGCGCCCACCTGGCCTTGGTCGTCATGGCTTGCGTTATCTGAACCTCACGAGGTGGGGCTTGCATGGAAATCTCCGATCCTCAGGAGCCGGCCTGGGGAAGCCGCTCCCTCTGGGCCGCAGGCAGGCAAGTCTGGGTACCCCGGTTCCCAGAACGCCGACACGTTGATTCATCAACGAGTTTCTGGTAGGCATTCTTGGTTGTGGCATTAGCATTATCGGCAGGTTCCTCTGGAAGTGGATCCTCTAGAACATGTTCCTTTTTATCATGCTTGAGAACAATTCTCAGATTTCTATACCAGGTGATAAAGTTTGTTCCATTCAGTTTATCCTTTTCCAGAATTAATTTCAATGCAAAGTTGGGTTGAGCAGGTGGTGCCATTGATCTACAACAGAAAAATATGCAATCACTAAGCAATGTGTTTATGTGGAGTAATTCAAGCCTTAAACAGAAATACTCCCACTGAAGTCGGCATCCCTTCGCAAACTCTCAGTGATTCAGGATCCGACTAGCGCATGCGACTAGTGAGCTTTAGCATCACTGCTAGCCAACATAACTATCCGGTAAGCAACTCCTTGCTAATCGTATCTCTATACGACTCCTGTCGGTCGGGAAGGTATCTCACACCCCGGCTCCCAACCTTCTCTGCCACAAAGCACAAAACCATTTTGATAGCCTTGTCAAGATAACCTGATGCAGTGCATGCCCGTGTCCGACACGAACCCTTCAGTTCAAGGACACCTAGCAGCACCCCAATTTTATGATCCCACTACTAGACGTACTTGATGTGCAAAGGTGCAACATCTTGGATGGCAAGTCGCTTGATATTAACGAGGGATCTTTCTACCATTTTAACATGCATAGAAATAAAGAAGCATAACAATCACAAATAAATATATATTGTGAAATAGTACGGCTCCTTCATGGATGTTCTTCCAGGTCGGCTCCGACTCCGATGACCATCTAGGAACTCCATCTTGTTAGTCATGCCGGGACGCCAAGCCACCAACCTGATCTCTATTATCCAAATACTACAACTAATAATGAATTTTACATAGAGTCACAAGTCGACACGCAGGTCGTTATAAATTATAATGACATCACTTTGGCTCCTGCCGGCTGACAAACATGACACGCAGGCCATGTATAATTTACGCACATGCATCACATACACATGAGCCATACTATTCACATAAAACCCTGCAAAATAAAGTTATGCATAGAATCGCATTCTACCGGTTTGAGTGATCATGTACGAAATACAAGGTGCTACGCACATGTTCGAAGACGTCGTGTGCCATGTAGGCCGCATCTTCGCGGTGACAAGCCAGGGGACTTGTTTCATCTGGATGCCATCCTACGGTAGGGGGGATTACAAATGGAATGCACAAACCATCATTTGCATCCCTAACGGCACTATATTATTTTGCATGGACCAGGCATCCCCTGATCAAAATTAGATCGCCGATCCTGGATGTGCATTTGCATCTGCAATTCGGTCTAACCTGGAACCTTGTAGCTAATTTTGGCCGATTGGGATCAACTATCTTAGCAGTCGTTACCCATGGTACCACTGATGTGCAACATGGTCACACGATCTACCACGATCGGACCATCACCATGTACCCAGGTATTCCATTTTCTCATTGCGGTGTGTTAGAGTAGTAGTACTACTTGTTAGTTCTTTTCTTGACTGGGACATGTTTGTTGGGTTCTACGGTAGGGTGCGTCAACTGCAAATTAAAATTTTCCTATGTGCAGAACAACCAAGAACATGCTATGGGAGATGGATCACAGATCTTTACCACTAGACGCGCAGTGTCATGCATCAGAAGTAGAGTTGAGGCAGCGCATCCAGAGTCCTCTCCTCCTCGTCTGATCTCCCTTGAACAGCCGGAGTGGATCCCGCGTACAAGTTCGCCGGAGCGGCGCAAGTGCACCACCTCTAACGGTATCCGCGCGTGCAGGAGGAACACTGTGCGGCGGACTGCTAGGTCTAGTCACATAGTCGGCGGCGAGTGGAGGTGGCTATTTGCAACACATGCAAACCCTAGTGAAAGCGCCGTAGCGATCAACCGCATGAGTGTGCCGCACCAGCACTTTACATAGGTGTCCGTCGCGGGCTCAACACTTGGGCCTCGCACGGACCCTAAAGCCCAAAATCTGTTCGGCCTGGATCCGAGTCCGAGTAGGATCACATCTGACTCATGGAGTATGATCCAGCCTCATAGGTTCCTTCCCTTAAGCGCGCGACCCCTTAGGTTCTCGTTCACTTGGTCGCGAGTCAGATCACATCTGACTCGGCTAGTCGGCAGCGGCCTCTAGCAAAGCATACCGACTCCAAGTGTCCGATGAAGCTGGTTAGGCGAACCTGTACAACATGTCACACTTCTGTTCCCTTTGCCACACGATATATGTTGTCGTGCTCAAGGCGAGTCTGTCATCCTTGTGCTAGCCCAACCTCTTTCTCGTTCCAGTGATGACGACCACTAACCAGATTATATCATAATCCCAGTCGCATGGCCATGCTTATCTTGGTCGGATCACATGAAGGGCCCAGAGTATATCTCTCCTGATCGGAGGGGCAAATCCCATCTTGCTCGATCATGTCTCGCAGCATGGGTCTGGACAAGCCTGAAGCCTACCTTTGTAACTAACCAGTCACGGAGTAGTGTTTGGTTGGCCCAAAGCAGGTCTGTCACCATCCCGAGTACATGTGCCAGCTCAGGTCTTAGGACATAGAACGTATGTTGTACTAGAGACGCACAGATGACATGTCGATGTGTCTCATAGTTGGGTCTGTCCGACTCGGACCTTATCTCAACTCGGATCCGACTATGTCGAATCCGACCAGACCCTTATGAGTCCATATTATCCGGTTAGCATCCAATGCTCCATGGCTAGTGAGACCAAGCCATCGACCGTGTCATTTGCTAGTCTTGTTGGCTGCGCGTCCACACAACCCTTTCGACTAGGGACCCTTTAGGACAGTCATCATACAATGCATAGTCCCACAAACAAGTCACGTACTTGTTGATACACATCATTGATAATGTCCAACGACTATCTTTATTCATAAACACATAGGAAATATCATCATACATGATTGCCTCTAGGGCATATCTCCAACAATGTTTACTTGTACTAGTACTACAATTTAATATTAGATTTTTTAACCCTCTCGCCTTCTGTTTCATTGTAGTACTACTAGTACTAGTACTTTTTACCTTGGAGGACGCATATAGCTAGGCCCTTGAAGACTTGAACCCACCAGCTCCCACCATTTTTTTTCCTTGTCTTACTATCTCATCCATGTAGCCAAGAGTGGCGATATATAATAAGCCAGTTATTTTACTTCCTCTATACTAGAGTAGTACTACTTGTTCCATAATATTACTGACCGCCATATTTGAGCACCACATTATCTTGCATGGACCTTGACCATGTACGTCACCATGTGTCCAGATCTGAGATGCCGCGTGTACCAGATGAACGGCACCAAGTTCGAATCCCGTGATGCTATGCGGGTGCCGAGGAACACTCTTGGAAAGTACTCGCTTTTCATTGGGGATAGCTACCCCCATTGTGAAGCAGATGCCACCTTTCGTGCATGACTCCCAAGGCCTGCCATTCATGAAGCATGGTTGTGTCTTCAGTGCGCACCGCAGGATGAATGACATGCTGGGACATGCTATCCCTGATTTATGCCGCTTCAGCTTGGATGAGTCTCCATCGTGTGGAACTGGACTAGAAAGCTGCGACAATGATTCCCGTTGCCCACCGCTATGGATCGTGCCATCTATGAAGAACACCTCGGACTGGAACCTGGAGGAGTACATGGAGCCCATCTATAACTTGTAAGTGGAGTATGGTAAATTGTGAATGGTAGCATTGTAAATATAGGTAGAGTAGTCGTGCACAAATTTATCACATGAGTGGAGATGAACTTGTGTGGCATGCTGGCATTTGTCCTTTAGAATTTATTACTAGTAATTCTGTTATGTGTACGTGCAACTTGTGTGGCTGTTGCACGGGCTCCAACACGCTCTATGAGGAAAAAAGGTGGCACGGCTTTGGCTATAGGAGACGTGGCGTGATTGTTCGCTTGTAGTACTAGGACGACAACTCGTACTCCTATAAACCTTAGCACTTGGCTCTTCGCCTCTTCGGGAGGTTCAACAATTCTTACTCCTATAAACCTTGCACTTGGCTCTTTGCCTCTTCGGGAGGTCCAACAATGATGATACTACAGTACAATATGCTTTTGGAAATCTGACACCGAATGAACCGATGCACGTCCACCACGTGGGAGAGGGAGAGGGAGAGGGCGATGTAGTTAAAATCCTCTCCCCGTCCTGCGAGCCACCGCATGCGTGGGCGAGGGAGAGGGCGTAGGCGTACGTAGTAAGCAAGCTTCTCCTCATCGTGTGAGCCACCGCGCGTGGGCGAGGGAGAGGGCGTAGTAAGCAAGCTTCTCCTCGTTCTGCGAGTTGACGGGACAAATCAAAGTAGTAGTCCATACTGCATCCTTTCCGGTTAATATGGCTTAATTTGAAACAAAATAAATACGCTGGCAGTCAACGTATGTAACAATACGGTCAAGCACATCATACTACGCTCATTACGGTCACTATATAGTTTTGCGGTGATTATAGGGTCACTAGCTCACTGTAGAGCACCGTATTGCACCTTGCTGACCGGCCACATAGTCGACGTGGCACTTTGTTGACTGGTTAAATTGGCACCTGGTTTCTGGGTCCCACCTATCAGTTGGCAGAGCAAAGAAATTTATTAAACAAAACTTTACGCAGGCGCGACAGGAGTCCAACCCTTGCACGCGAACCACCATGGCTATGTTTGTGAGTGCATGCACGTGTACTCCCTCGGTCCGTGAAAAACCGTACATCTAGCATTAGATTTTTTTCCAACAAAGGCCTCCTTTGGTTCATACTTCATAGGGTCATAGGAAATGAGATGACATGTATCTCAAATCCTATGCATAGGAATAGAAAAGGAGATGCCCTTTGATGCACACCATAGGATTTTTTTTCCATTGAGTCTTGGCTAATGTTTATTTTCCTATGAAATGTGGAGAATAGGAAGAATTCCTCCATAGGAATAGGATTTCATTCCTACAAACCAAAGTGATCTGAAGGAACTTTTCCTATAGAAATCCTATCCTATGGAAATCCTATTAAATTTCCTCCAAACCAAAGGAGGCCAAAGAGTGTACATCTACACTTCCAATGCACTTAGCCTTTAATCTAATTGGTATTGATTGACTAATGTAGCAACTTGTGCTCTAGCTATAGGCTGCATGTCTATCCTTAATTACAGCATGCAGCAACCTTCATTTAATCTTATGACACCTCATCAAAATTGCCTAGTTGGCATGCATGATACTACCTATGATACTCCCATTACGGGCAGCCTGAGTGTGAGTGTGTGTGTCACGTCTTGTGCTGTGTGCCGATGGATGCGTGAGTGTTGCATGCATGCATGTGTATGTGTGAGTGTTGCATGCATGCATGCATGCATGAGACTTCTACTCCCTCCCATTGACATGTTCATATTTCGAGCTTCATTAAAACGTTACATGCAAGAATGAAGAGAAAACTCACCAATGCATGTAAAAGTTCTGGTCTTTTGTTCTTCACGCATGCATGCATGGATTCCAATTAATTCATAAACACAATTTTCTTGAGGAAAACGAGCCCATTATTGAGTACTTTTGGAAAAAATCTTCGGGCACTCATCATTTACTACTACCTTGGTTGATGATTTTTTTATTGATCTGTATATAAACCGGAAGGAGGGAGTAGGTTGTACTAGTAGTACTCCTACATAATGGGGGTCGGGTTCCTTGGCCAACGGTTCTTGTTGTTGGACAGGATGAGAGTAGAGGCATAGGGATACCGTAGATAGTTAGTGTTTGTGATCCATTATTCTCCATCTCGGTCAGAGAGAACTATTCAACTAGTCTTCACAGTGAAGTGACAATACACGCTGCAGTAGATGGGACACTTAATTAATAAGCTGAGCCAGAGTGTTGGTGCTACTAAATCGGCCTTACCCTGTACTGCCATCATGCTTGCTAGTGGAGCACGCTTCTGCAAATAGGCCTACGCACCTCTCTCTTCCATTAACTGACATATAGGCCCTCTTAAGGTAGACCCACATGTCATCGGCTTAACTATTTACAGTCTGAAGGACGGTATATCCTGGTAGGAGTACTAGTAGAATTGAGATTTAATGCACTTTCTTGCCCGTATTTCCCTCTTCTTCCTCCTCTCTTCCCCATCATCGGCCGCACACCATTTCCCCCCGCTCACTACTCGCCCGCCCGTGCCACCTTCCTCGATAGCTCATGCGTACCATATCCCCCCGCTCATTGCTCGGCCACACACGCCATCTTCTTTGCTCGCCCGCCCGAATCCACTTCCCCGCTCACTCGCTGGCACCGAAAACCCCAATC
This sequence comes from Thinopyrum elongatum, assembly GCA_011799875.1. Lineage (NCBI taxonomy): Eukaryota > Viridiplantae > Streptophyta > Magnoliopsida > Poales > Poaceae > Thinopyrum > Thinopyrum elongatum. The sequence goes on along the minus strand of CM022298.1, from coordinate 485,501,886 downwards.
ACTTAGCGCCCTAAAAAAACCTATGGAAGAACCAACTGACACGTAGAGCTGCAATTGGAATTCCCTCCCCGATGTTATCTTGGAGAAGATCTGTAATCGTATGGACCTGCTCAGAACCATGCATCTGGCTCGATGCTCGGTGTCTATGTACCGTGTACTCGCCTGCAACCTGCCGGCCCTTTTCAAGACACCCTGCTTGCTGATGCCCAATCCTCGCAGGTGGCCCAGCACCGACTTGACGATCCTACAGAGGTTGTCGTCGTGCCCCTCGACCTGCTACCACTACCTGCCCACCTATCCTTCATGCGCGGCCACTACTGGGCGGGCATGAAGGCCAACTGGATCGTCCTCATCCACCAATCTGGTAGTCCGTGGCGTCTCGTGGATATCTACACCCAGCGAGAGATCACCCTTCCATTGTTGGATACCGCCGGCATCGAGCCTCGTGGCTGATAACCCACAAGTATAGGGGATCGTTTGTATCCTTCTTCGATAAATAAGAGTATATGAAACTTGACATGCTAGCATGGAACGGCATCAACATGCAGTGGTAAAAATATTGTCCCATTTGGGGCAGGTTGGGGTATATAAGCTTCTCACAAACCAGAGCTTCTCACAACAAGCCTCATGGTTATGGCAGGGAACGTTTCACCTTTCTGTACGAAACGGTATCCGTTGCCTATTCTTGCTTTCAATTTTTTTAGTATCAACATAGAACAACAAGAGTGTTGTGTTAATTTTAGGAATTTTTCGGGGCTCGTTTGGACATTTTTATACATTAACTGAGTTTTCTATGCATTTATGTGCATAATTCAAATTTGAACTACAGGCACATGCTCTAATGCATATAAATTGGTTGAAAATTCAAATATGTGTCCTTGGTTGCATTCTTAGGTCCCATGCAAGAAATGGGAATGAATGTCAAACACCCTGCCACCGTCACTCGGCCGCAAACATGGAGTTACCTGGTTTTTAAATTCTAGTAAATCCAAAAGTCGTCTGAAATTCATGAAACTTGGCATGCTATCATGGAGCGGCATCAACATGCCATGGTAAAAATTTTGTCCCATTTGGGGCAGGTTTGGGTATAAGCTTCTCACAAACCAGAGCTTCTCACAACAAGCCTGATGGTTTCGGTAGGGAACGTCCCACCTTTGGGGACGAAACGATATCCGCTGCCTCTTATTGCTTTCAAAAAATTTCTAGTGTCAACATAGAACAATAGGAGTGTTGTGTTAAATTTTCGAATTTTTTGGGGTTTGTTTGGACATTTTTATACATTAACTGGGTTTTCTAGGCATTTTATGTGCATAATTCAAATTTGAACTACTTGCACATGCTCCAGTGCATATAAATTGATTGAAAAATCAAATATTTGTCCTTGGGTGCATGCTTAGGTCCCATGCAAGAAATGGGAATGAATTTCAAACACCAGGGCACTGTTGATTGCCTGCAAAACATTGAGATACTTTGTTTTTAAATTCTAGTAAATCCAAAACTCATCTGAAATTCATGAAACTTGGCATGCTATCATGGAATGGCACCCGACATGCTGTGGTATTTTTCGTGACCATTTTGAGAGAAGGCGCACTCGAATAACAGCCAACAAAGGCATTTTGGAAAAATAGCTGCCACTTTAATATCTCAAACGTTTGTATAATTCAAATCGTGTGCGTTCTGTTAACCATTCAGGTGACGCCACGTGTCTTGGTTTTAATGGCTATAGGAGGTGCCGTGCGGATAGCTGCTTGACTGAACGGGAGGCGTGCGAGCACAGTCCGGTGCGTAGGCTGATCGAGAGGCGTGCAAGCTGTCCTCCAATGCGCATGCTCACCGGGAAGTGTGTGAGCTGTATGCTGCGCAGGCTCACTAGGAAGCGAGCCCTTTGACTTCCATGGCCGCCCGCCTTCCTCTCCATTAATGGCGCCCGAGCCGCTGTTTAATACGGGCAGCCTTACTGTTCGCCTCCCATTCCCCTCCCTCCCGCAGACCTCCACCAACGCCATGGCGCAGAAGGATCATCTGCCACTAGTCTTCAAGTTTGGTGAAGTAGACTCCGAGCCGGAGGAGATAGAAAATAAGGAGGAATGGGGCCTCATGGACATGGCCCTGAACGAGCTGGCCGCGGCGGTTGCTGCCCCCGCTCCCGTCCCAGCTCCCATCCCCGCGCCCGCGCCAGTGACCATCCCTGTAGCATTGACAGGCTGGTCGCCGAGCACTATCGTAGAGCTAGAAGCCGCGGGCAGCAGCGTGGTCTCCGCGGACCCGCGCAAGCTCGTGTACATGCCAGCGCCAGCGCCCGTGCCTGTGCGCTCCCCTCCAACCACCGCGGCGCCGGTTCTCGTGCGTTTGGCTGCACCCGCCGCGCTCGTGCCCGTGCGCCCCCCCCCCTCAGCGGCATGGGACGCCACCGTCGACCGCTACCTCTCAGCGCCGCCAGTCGCCGTCCTCCCGCGCCTCGCCCATCGATCGCGCGACGACATGATGTTTGATTTACCTGTGAAGAACACTCTGTGCTGCCTTGAAGACTTCAACAATGGCGTGCCGGAGGATGACAACGACAACGACGGTGCGGCACGCCGCCTCCGCCGCCGCCGGAAATAGTTTTTTTTGGGGTTTAATACTGTATCTCGATCATATGAATATAAATTCGCAGTGTGACTGAATGAAAGATATGGTTTGAACGAACTTGCGTTTTTCTCTCTTAATGTATAGACTTATCAAACAATTTTCTTTTGGAAAAAAATCAATGGTTTTTAAATATAAAACACTCATCGCAAAAGTTTTAGTTAGAACACCCGTATGCAAACCGACAGCTTCCCCAGGAAGCAAAGGGAAAATGTGCCGAGCAGGATTTGTGCAGCTCTTGATCACAAACGTTTTAGATAGAACACCCGTATGCAAAGTGAGAGCTATGGTCTTCCCCCTTAAGTCAAGGGAAAATTCATAGCGCATGATTTGTGCATCTCTTCAACGCAAACGGTTCAGATTGAATACGGTATGCAAATCCAGACTTCGGTGCCAAGCTAAGAGAAAATGTGCCGAGCAAGATTTGTGCATCCCTTCAATGCAAACGGTTGTTTTGGATGACCCGTGTGCAACCACGTACAAACAATTTGGTAAGATTTGCATCTGTCATATTGGGTATGTTGCCGTCATCGACCCCTACTACATGAAGATGAAGGATGAGAGCAAGAAGGAGAGGAACGCCTGGCACAGTGTTTGGCATGAGAGACTGGATGAACAACACGTCAAGTACGCGGCCAAGGACGCGTACACAAGCTACGAGATGTACAGACAGATCGTTGACATGAGGAAGTGTCTTCTTCCTGCCCCAGACAAGGGATCGAGCCACAGAGCAGTGGCGGGAGCGTCACCAGAAGTAGAAGTAGATGATCTGTATAGTCACTTATGTAATTGGATGTTTATTTTAGTTATATATATATATATATATACACATGTTATTCTTCCATAGACAGAGCAAATCACACGGCTTATTAGCAGCAATCGTCTGCGTTATTATTGGTCTTCGCACACATTTCTGATTACGAACCTGTTTGCCGTGTATCACACACATCTTGTTCAGTTGAACCGTTTCCATTGTGTTGCCTAATCACACACAGTTCATCCTAGTGAACAGTATGCTGTATATCGCAAACACCCTCATCTGGCTGCCCGTTTCTGTTGTTCTGCATCATCGCAAACAGTTCTTCTTGATTAACCGTTTACCACTCACCGCACACGCAAATCTAATATGAACCGTGTTTGATGTCGCCGCCATCGCAAACATTTTGCATCTTTTTTGACGGTTTTATTACATCAGCGTTTGTGATTGATGCATCGCACACAGTTTCGTCGAAGGGTCTCTGATTCGACTGTCGCGTTTGGACCATCCTGCAGTAGTGCATGGTCTACTTAAGAGTTCTATGTGGGGTTAGGTTGTGGTGTGCAAGTTCAAGTGGAGCATCATGAAGAGATCATGCTTGAAGCTTTCCGTCCATTGTGGTGACAATGGACTTGTGAAGATGTGTCGATGAGTGGCTCAGCCATAGTGGAGTATGGGGGAGCAATCTACTAGTCTTCATCGAGCCAGCGCAATCAAGAAAGGTGGTCCAACTTGAGAAGGTCAAGATCGTCATCATCTAGCTCAAGTGGATTATGCGCAAGGAAAAGGTTTGTCCTTGATAGGTCTTCTATTTTACCAGTCTCATGGAGTTAGTTGGGAGACTGGATTATAGGACCGATAGTCGTACTATCAAGGGAGGCTCTTGAGTGAGTAGCTTGATCATATCGTTCGTAGAGAACTCAAATCACTGCATCCTTGGCATCATATTTCTTGGTTATTATTTGATTCCTCTCTTCGCGTGGTTTTAGATTTCGTGTTCGTCTTCTTGTCAAACTCAAGCTCATCAAAAATGGAGTTCGCATGCATCAACTTTGAGTTTTTTGGTGTTGGAGAGTTTGTCAGTTCATACTTGCGGAAGGTCCTCTTCATATCCTATTAAAATATCTTATCCATTGATACTTCTTAATATCCTGTCGTTGTTGGATAGTACTTGTCGTCTTCTATCCAACAAGCTTGAGTTTGCTGATTTCGGAGTCTGTTTGCAGGAGTTGTAGCTGTTTCAGTATTGGAGCATCCTTCTATGTTGCTTCGGTAGTTTTCTAGTTGTAAGTGGTAGTACTGCTCTAAGTGGCAGTACTGCTCCCCCGGGCGGAAGTACCGCTTGCACGGTACTTCCACTTCCTTCTACTACAACCACTTCCACTTACTTTTATGCTTCTGTTGCCCAAACTGCTCGAGCGGTTGTAGAGAGATAGTAGAGAGCAGTAGTACTGCTCCCCCGAGCGGTAGTACTGCTCAAGCGGTAGTACTGCTCCCCTGAGCAGTACTAACTCTCTGGCAACACTACCGCTCATGTTTTTTTGTCTAGCTGGGTTGTTTTGGCCATGCTAAGCGGTAGTACAGCTCCCCCAAGCGGTAGTACCGCTTGCGCACGACCAGTGGGCATAACGGTCGGATTCAGGGGGGCTATTTAAGGGGGCCTTCTTCCCCAATGGTCCCTATCCTTTGAGCTCGTGTTTGCATCCATTGTTGACCTTCTTTGAGCTTGCTATCTCTCAATCCCTTCAATGATTCTTGGTAGTTCTTGAGGGAAAATAGAGAGGAGATCTAGATCTACGTTTCCACCAATCACTTTCCCCTCTTTGTGAGGGGAACCCCTTGAATCTAGATCTTTGAGTTTTTGGTGATCTCCTTGTTCTTCCTCTCATATTCCTCCATAGCTTACATTGCTTTGGTGGGATTTGGGAGTGAGGGTCTTAACCACTTCATGTGTTCTTGCCATTGCATTAGTTGCACCGGTTTGAGTTCTCCACGGTGATACGCTGAAGTTACAAGTTGAGAAGCTTATTACTCTTGGGTGCTTGGTACCCTAGAGCTTGTTCCTCTTGGGTGCTCTGGCACTCTAGACGGTTGGTGGTGCTTGGGAGGTCAATCATTGTGGTTTAAAGCTCTGGGCAACCGTCGGGATCTCCAATTAGGTTGTGGAGATTGCCCCGAGCAATTTGTACAGGTTCCGGAGACCGCCCCAAGGGTTCCCAGAGTGTACGGGTTCGGTGACAGCCCCAAAGTATTGCCAATTATATGAGCTTGGTGGCTGCCCTCAAGGGTCCCGTAGTGGAATCACAACATCTTGCATTGTGCGAGGGCGTTAGGAGATTACGGTGGCCCTAGTGGCATTTTGGGGAGCATTGAGCCTCCACACCGCTCCAAACAAAGATTAGCATCCGCAAGGTTGTGAACTTCGGGATACATAGTCGTCTCCACGTGCCTCAGTTATCTCTTACCCAAGCCCTTTACTTACGCGCATTAATTTGTGATAGCCATAGTGTTTCATAATATATATCTTGCTATCACGTAGTTGTTTATCTTGCTTAGCATAAGTTGTTGGTGCACATAGGTGACCCTAGTCGATTTAGGTTTTGTGCTTGACAAATTAAACGCTAGTTTTATTCCACATTTGTTCAAGCCTTAACCATAATTATTTCAAAGCGCCTATTCACCCCACCTCTAGGCAACATCCACGATCTTTCAACAGTAGAAGATGTACCGTGAGGGATAAAGTGATCCCATGGTATGATAAGCATTGTCCATTACGCTTTCTGTACTAGCCCATGGTCTACTTGAGAGTTCTTTATGGGGTTAGGTGATATGTCTCCAACATATCTATAATTTTTTTATTGTTCCATGCTGTTATATTATCAATCTTGGATGTTTTATATTCATTTACTAGCAATTTTATATCATTTCTTGGGACTAACCTATTGACATAGTGCCCAGTGCCAATTGTTGTTTTTTACTTGTTTTTTACTTCGCAGAATATCAATACCAAACGGAGTCCAAATGCCACGAAACTTTTTGTAGATTTTTTCTACCCAGAAGACACCCAGGGAGTCCAAGAGGTGCACTAGAGGAGGCCCGTGGGGCCCACTAGGCACCAGGGCGCGCCAGAGGCCCCTGGCGCGCCCTGGTGGGTAGTGGACCCCACGGGAAGCTTCTCCACTGACCTCCGACTCTATAAATACCACAATATTCCAAAAACCCCAGAGGAGTCGACGAAAACTTGTTTCAGCCGCCGCAAGTTCCAAAACCACGAGATCCAATCTAGAGGCCTTTTCCGGCACTGAGCCGGAGGGGGAAACGATCACGGAGGGGTTCATCATCCTCATTGGTGCTCCTCCGATGATGCGTGAGTAGTTTACCACAGACCTACGGGTCCGTAGTTAGTAGCTAGATGGCTTCTTCTCTCTTTTTGATCTTCAATGCAATGTTCTCCTCGATGTTCTTGGAGGTCTATTTGATGTAACTCTTTTTTGCGGTATGTTTGTTGGGATCCGATGAATTGTGAGTTTATGGTCAGATCTATCCATACTTGATTATTATAGCCTCGTATTTCTTCTTCGATATTTTGGTTTGGTTTGGCCAACTAGATTGGTTTATCTTGCCATGGGAAGAGGTGCTTTGTAATGGGTTCGATCTTGCGGTGCTCAATCTCAGTGACAGAAAGAGAGATATGGCACGCATGTATCATTGCTATTAAGGATAACAAGATGGGGTCTATTCATACATGAATAGATCTTGTATACATCATGTCATCGTTCATATTGCATTACTCCTTTTTTCCATGAACTTAATACACTAGATGCATGCTGGATAGCGGTCAATGTGTGGAGTAATAGTAGTAGATACGAGCAGGAGTCGGTCTACTAATCTTGGACGTGATGCCTATATACATGATCATCATTTTGGATATCGTCATAATTACTTACTTTTCTATCAATTACACAACAGTAATTTGTTTACCTACCATATGCTATTTTCTCGGGACAAGCCACTAGTGAAATCTACAGCCCCCTCTATTTCCTATCATATTATTTTCAGACCTATAAAAATACCTTGCTGCATTTTATTTGCTTTTATTTTATTTGCATCTATCAATGTATCTATTTGTCAAATCTCAATACCGTCGAGGGATTGGCAACCCCTCTACGCGTTGGGTTGCAAGTTTTTGTTGTTTGTGCGCAGGTGCTGTTTACATAGTGTTGCTTGGTTCTCCTACTGGATTGATAACCTTGGTTTTGTACTTTGGGAAATACTTACCTCTGCTGTGCTGCATCATCCCCTCCTCTTCGGGGAAATACCAACGCGGATCATAAGTAGCATTAGGTTGCGGTGTGAAAGTTCAAGTGGAGCCTCACGAAGAGATCATGCTTGAAGCTTGCTATCCATACAACGGACTTGTGAAGATGTGCCAAAGAGTGGCTCACCCATAGTGGAGTATGGGGGAGCAATCTAACAGTCTTCATCGAGCCAGCACAATCAAGAAAGGTAGTCCAACTTGAGGAGGTCAGGATCGTCATCATTTAGCTCAAATAGATTATGCGCAAGGCAAAGGTTTTTCCTTGATAGGTTTTATATTTTACGGGTCTAATGGTGTTAGTTTGGAGATTGGGTTATAGGATTGATAGTCGTACTATCAAGGGTGGCTCTCGAGTGAGTAGCTTAATCGTATCGTTCGTAGAGATCTCGAACCATTACATCCTTGGCATGATCTTTCTTGGTTCTTATTTGACTCCTCCCTTCGTGTGGTTTTAGAGTTTGTGTTCATCTTCTTGTCAAACACAAGTTCATCGAAAACGGAGTTCGCATGCATCATCTTTGAGTTTTTCGGTGTTTGAGAGTTTGTCGGTTCATACTTGGGGAAGGTCCTCTTACTGTCCTATTGGCATTTCTTGTCCATTGCTAGTTCTTAATATCTAGTCGCTGTTGGATAGTACTTGTCGTCTTCTCCAGCAAGCTTGAGTTTGCTGATTTCAGAGTCTGTTCACAGGAGTAGCAGTTTCAGTATTGGAGCATCCTTCTGCTTTGCTTGGGTAGTTTTTCAATTTTAAGCGGTAGTGCTTCTCTCAGCGGCAGTACCGCTCCCCCGAGCGGTAGTACCGCTTGCACAGTACTTCCGCTTCCGTCTATGGCAACCACTTCCGCTTACTTTTATGATTCTGTTGCCCAAACTGCTCGAGTGGTAGTAGAGCGGAAGTACTGCTCCCCAGAGTGGTAGTACTGCTCAAGCGGTAGTACTGCTCCCCCGAGCAGTACTACCTCTCTGGCAGAACTACCGCTCTTGTTTTTCTGTCTCGTTGGGTTGTTTTGGCCGTGCTAAGCGGTGGTACCGCTCCCCCAAGTGGTATTACTGCTTGTGCACGACTAGTGGGCATAACAGTTGGATTTGGGAGGGGGCTATTTAAGGGGGCCTTCTTCCCCAATGGTGCCTATCCTTTGAGCTTGTGTTTGCCCCCCATTGTTGACCTTCTTTGAGCTTGCTATCTCTCAATCAATGATTCTTCATGTTCTTGAGGCAAAAGAGAGAGGAGATCTAGATCTACATTTCCACCAATCACTTTCTCCTTTATGTGAGGGGAAGCACTTGGATCTAGATCTTAGAGTTCTTGGTGACCTCCTTGTTCTTCCTCTCATATTCCTCCATAGCTTACGTTGCTTTGGTGGGATTTGGGAGTGAGGGACTTGACCACTTCGTGTGTTTTGCCATTGCATTAGTTGCATCGGTTTTAGTTCTCCATGGTGATACATGGAAGTTACAAGCTGAGAAGCTTATTACTCTTGGGTGCTTGGTACCCTAGATCTTGTTCCTCTTGGGTTCTTGGGCGCCCTAGACGGTTGGTGGTGCTTCGGAGCTCAATCATTGTGGTGTAAAGGTTCGGGCAAGAGTCAGGGTCTCCAATTAGGTTGTGGAGATTTCCCCGAGCAATTTGTACGAGTTCCGGTGACCTCCCCCAAGGGTTTCCAAAGTGTAGGGGTTCGGTGACTGCCCCCAAGGGTTTCCAATTGTACGGGCTCGCTCACCGCCCTCAAGGGTCCCTTAGTGGAATCACGGCATCTTGCATTGTGCAAGGGCGTGAGGGGATTACGGCGGCCCTATCGGCATTTTGGGGAGCATTGTGCCTCCACACCTCTCAGAACGGAGATTAGCATCTGCAAGGTTGTGAACTTCGGGATACATAGTCGTCTCCGCGTGCCTCGGTTATCTCTTACCCGAGCCCTTTACTTATGCACTTTACTTTGTGATAGCCATAGTGTTTCATGATATATATATTGCTATCACTTAGTTGTTTATCTTGGTTAGCATAAGTTGTTGGTGCACATAGGCGAGCCTAGTCAATTTAGGTTTTGTGCTTGACAAATTAAACGCTAGTTTTATTCCTCATTTTTTCAAGACTAAACCAAAATTATTTTTAAGCACCTATTCACCCCTGCATCTAGGCGACATCCAAGATCTTTCAATTGGTATCAGAGCTTCGTCTCTCATTATTAGGCTTTACTGCCTAGAGAGTAAAGATGTCGACTAGGGGATTAGGATTCTCTGAATCTCTTAGTTTTGATGGCACAAATTTTGATGTTTGGGTTATTCGCATGCTTAATCTCTTTAGGGTCATGGACCCTAATTTAAAGTGAATTGTAGATATGGGTTTTTCTCCTCCAAAGGATCCTCAAACAATATCTTTAGAGCATGAGAAAAACTCTTATATTAATGCTCAAGCTTCTAATGTAATTTTAGATGCTTTGGGCAATGTAGTTATATTTCAACTCATGCCATTCCGGGATGCTCATGAGTTGTGGACAAATCTTTAAGATAAATATGGTGTGTCCAAGATTTGTGGGGTTTATTGTTCTCCTTACACCTCCGGGCATGTTGTATTCTCAACTTCTTCTACTTCACCTACATGTGGATATCCACAAGGTAATGATATGGTGAGTAGTGTTGGTCATTGCAATGATGATATTGATCTTATTATTGTTGATCCTTCATCACTATCGTATTAGAATGCTCCATCTTTTGACTTTAACACTTTGAGCACCTTACATGTTTTACATGCTTGTGTTGATAGTCCTTGCATATCATGTAGAAATTGCTTGACAAAATCTCATGATAATATGCTTGCTATGTCTTGTTGCCATGATAAAAATGTATGTATTTCCTCTAGTTGTTGTGCTAACAATGTAGATGAAACCCAACACTCCATGGAACAATATGTGGTCTTGAATGGTGCCTCAAGGGATTCTACATCATCATCTCTTGCTTTCCACTTTTGCCTTATGGACAAGGCTTCAAAGCTATCTCCTACTTTGGAACCCAATATATCTTGTGATGATGATGTTGATGATAATGAGGATAATAATGAAGAGAATGATAATATTGCTTCCTTCAAAATTAAGGAGGAAATGATTTTTAAAGCTCTTCATAAGAATAAAATTGCTCGTTCCAACTTCATGGAAATCATGTCTATTGCCATTGAGGGCGAGAAATACATTGAGGAGTTGGAATCTCATCTTGAGGAGCATGAGGACACCATTGATAAAATGGAAGGTCATGAGCGTGATTACGCAAATGAGATCGCAGAGCTATCTCAAGCTCTTGAACTTGAACAACCCGCCAAGGAATCTCTTGATGAGACTTTTGCTCTAGAACTATCTAGAATAATGTAATCCCATGATAGAGCCCTTGAGGTGGCCAATGATTTCAAAACTAAAAATGATATGCTTGAAGTTGCACCTGTTAAACTCCTTGAGAACTTTAAGCACCTCGAAAATGGCTCAAGGGTCATTAAGAGTGAGCCCATCGAACTCACCGAGTCTCATGCTCAACTTAAAGCTTCATATTCAAAAGATATTGCCAAGTTGCCTTCTCCTCTTGTTGTTAATGTTAATGCTTGTGCTACTAACTCCATTTCTTGTGAAGCATCCATATTGAAGGATAATGTTGAGCTAAGGGCTCAACTTGAGTTGCTATTTAGCAATTATGAGAAATTAGAAGAAAGTCATGTAAAGCTCACTAGCATTCATGATGATCTCCTAGTATCCCATAATGTGCTAAACATAGCTCATGAGGCTATGACTACTAAGGTAACATCTAGTGAGCCTCATGTGGATACTAGCACTTCTTCAAGTCAAAATGCTTTATTGCCATGTGTTATTCCTTGTAGTTCATCTACTCATAATGTTGGTACATCTTGTGATGAATTACTTTTCTTGCCTTGTTGCTCTAACGTTGAAGCTTATACTTCCTCTGGTACTTGTGTTGAGACTAACCATGTAGAGGAAATAAAAGAGCTCAAGGCCCAAGTCACTTATTTGAAGAAAGACTTGCAAAAGTGTCATGAAGGGAAGTCCACACTCAACAATATCTTGAGTGTGCAAAAATCCCCCAATGAAAAAGGTGGACTTGGGTTCAACTCCAATGAGAAGAAGTTCAAGATTAACAAGAAGAAGGGCCAAGAACAAGTCAAGTATTCAGCCAAGATTATTTGCTTCAAGTGCAAAATTGAAGGGCACCATGTTAGATCTTGCGCATTGAATAAGAAGCCCATTAGTGACAAGCAACACGGGAAGAGGCCTCAAGTCCAAACTCAAGTTAGAGAATGGCCACTTCCCAAGAAGACTCAAATTAATGCTTCTCAAGTTGAGAAATCAAGTGAGAAGAAAGTGAAGAGTAGACGTTGCTACTTATGTCGTGAGAAAGGTCATGTCGCTTCTTCATGCACGAATGGTACCTTATCCAACCCAATTATTATTGATGATATCTATTCTCTTGGTAAGGATAAGGTTGGCAATGTGTTTGCCAAATTTGTTGTTACTCAAAGTGGTGTCAATAAAAAACCATTTGGGTATCCAAATCTATTGTGACTAACCTCTTAGGACCCAACTTGGTTGGGGACCAACAAGCTCAAACTCGATCAATAGGTGTTTTGGTGGGCATTGGAGACTTGGCCACATCATGAAAAATTAAGGGATCTTCATCATTCATATTGTCTCAAGCAATTCATGTGGATTATCAAGTATCTATCTTATATCCAATGTGCCTCATTGCAGTAACTTGTACTTTAATTGCTTACATTGAAAGTTACTTGCCCCTTTGCATGTTTTGGTTTTCTACCTTGCACTACAAAAAAAACCACTTCCATGATGATACGTGTTTGTCACAGTAGGTCATGTTTTCTATCATGCATGTACATCCATAACGATTTTATGACATAATCAAGATAGTCATACCTGTGCTGTCGTAGAAATGTCCCATGACAATACCAAAATTATCATCACGTAAGTGTCCACTTCCATGACGATAAATGACGCGTCATGGAAGTGTTTTCGTCAAGAGTAACCGACACGTGGCATCCACCGTAACGGGTCGCCGTTAAGCTATTGGGTTCCGGTTTGGATTTGATAACCCGTTAACAGCCAGGACCAATGGGGATTTTCCACGTGTAAAATTCTCATTCGGCGGAGCGTCCGCGTGTCGGCTCAGCGTTGGGACATATGTCATCCACTCATTGTACGGGAGGCGCCTATGATACGATGACACATGGCAAGGCCCAACAGTTGCCCATTAAGGTGAAAGAGGCCGGCCAAGTCAAAATTAGCAGGCTGGCCCATATAGGGCCTACTTGTGTCTGGTCCATTTAGGCCCATGGCCCATACAAGATGTGCCAATTCGGCCCGTGAACGGCCCGTTAACTATTTGACACCATTGCAGCCCATCATCAGTTTGAGCCCGTTAACAGCCCGCTATATATTTGGGCTCAATATCGGCCCGATGTAGTTTCGGCCTGTTAACAGCCCATTCAAGGGATGGGCCCATTTGCAGGATGTACATCTTTCGGCCTTTTAGCGACCCAGTTAAGTGTTGGGCCAATTTCCAGCCCGGTGTGTCTTTCAGCCTGTTAACGGCCAATAAGGGCGTTGGGCCATTTGCAGCCCGACCTGAGTTTTGGCCTCTTAATGGCCCATGCCTTCATGGTCCAATACCAGCCCGGTTTCTTTTTCGGCCTACTAAAGGCCCAGAACATAGTTGGGCCATATACAGTCCGACCTAACTTTCGGCCTCTTAGTGGCCCATGCTCTTCATGGACAAATACTAGCCTGCTGTCTCTTTCGGCCTGCTAAAGGCCCACAATACAGTTGGGCCATATATAGCCCGACCTTAGTATCGGCCTGTTAATGGCCCGTGAAATGGAATGGGCCCACTTATTGCCCGCTTTGATTTCGGTCTTTTAACGACCAGAGAGGTAACTGGGCCAAGCATTAACTATTGGCTCGTTTCAATCATAGCGGCCCAATAGAGCTTTCGTCCTGGTTACAGCCCATTTACTTGTTGGGCCTGCTAAAGTTCGAACATGTCTGTAGGCCCAATTAGACAAAGACGATTTTGGCCCAGCTATAATCTAAGCCCATTACGATGAGCATTTATGGACAGGACCAAAACCGATCAATCAAAGGCCTAAGAGAATTTTGGCCCGTGCGAGCCCATTAGAGAGGGGCCCATTAAGGGCAGTGGGCCGCTATCCTTCATATAGGGCCCATGACAGTTCGTGCTAGCTATTAATTTCACTGCTTTTTTGGCTTCCTAGCGACCAGTTAGCTGGAATGCGAGGCGCGCTAAGCAAATGTACGACATACAAGGAAAAACGTAGCATAACCAACATATATTACAGGAAATTACATCCACTTGGCAATCAAAGATTGATGCCAGTGCAAATAAATGAACAGAACTTAACAATCTACAACCCCACAATCTGCAACCTCGATGCGGATGACGCCCATAAGCATGTGAGCAAGTTCTTCCTTCTTTGCTACACTGTCTCTGAAAACAATGATTAGTTGTTGTTGCGCAAGAATGTGCACCTCTGATTCCTCCACGATTTCCATCATTGCTTCAGCCAGTAATTGGTTCACAAACATACATTTTTTCGTTGGATTCAAGATAGAGGAAATGGAACAGATTTAGATGGCGATTTCGGCAGGCTTGTATTATTGATAGTGGAGAGTGTCTCGACCACTGCATCATAACATAAATTAGAAGGGGAACCGAACTGATTAATCAAGAGTTATTGCCATATTACCTTCCCTAGATTTATTGGAAAGAAACAATGGGGTTACCTTTCTGTTTTCAGAGTTTGTCTTCTTATCTTCAGCAGCCTGCACTAAATTAACACACTAGCATTGCTATCATTGGCCAGGTCAGATAATAGGAAAGCAACATTGACAGAATGAACGTTTGGGCAACCAGACCACACCAGCCTACACCAAATTAACACAATATGGCACAACTATCATCAGCCAGGTAAGGTAATAGGAAAGCAACATTAACACAATGAATGATATGAGATAGTACACCACAATTTAGTAATTATATGAGATAGTACACTCATGCAGCTTAGTATGCAAAACAACCAGGCAGTTTTCCTTAAAAAAATCAACATTGTCGCCTTTAATTATACATTTTTCTACAAGTAAATTTTAGATCAGCATTGGAGCACAGAGAATTCCCGCAAGATAATTTCCTCGAACACGACCCTAGTTTAGAAAGTTGTCTATCCTTTAAGCTTATTTTCTAAAAGAGAGATGGGTAAGAAACATGTGGAAAATATGATCTGAATGCTATAAAATTTCATGATGTGAGGATACGCACATGCTTCTTAGAATGGAGTTGACATATTTTTGCTGGACTGGAGCGGACTAGTTCTTTGGTCACTGGAATCTGCTTATTATCAGGAGGAGTTGAGTTTCTCTGTGCTGGAGCAGTATCTATGAACACTAGAGTTGGTTTAGTATCTCCTGGCATTTGGATCTTTTGCAAAGACCTTGTTTGTAGCCCTTCAGATTCTATCATAGCCGTCTTCCCCTTGCACGCCTTATATAGAAGAATGGTGCTTCAATTATAAAACATGCTACGGCAGAGAGGTGGAATAGGTACAGAAGAATAGAAAGGAATGACATATTGACATGTATTCCCTCCATCTGGAAATAAATGGATGTGTCTAGGTGTATTTCAGTTCTAGATACATCCATTTTATCCATTTCTGCGACACGTAATCCGGACGGAGGGAGTATGATGTAAGAGCTAGGGATATGACAGGACAACAGAGTAAGAAAATACACTAGTTGAATGTAAAACTGTATGATAGTGGAATAGGTACAGAAAAACACGAAGCCAACATATGCGTGTATGATTGAGAAACTAACATGGCATTGCAATAGACCAGTAGAACAACACTTCAATGTAAAAAACATGGTATGGTAGACGGATGGAGTACATACTGATGAATAACAATGCATAAGATATTCAAAAGTATGATGTCCAAACTAAGCAGATGGCATTGCGACAGAGTAGAATGGTAGCACTCGAATTTGAAAACATGTTATCATGGATGGAATAGGTAGTGAAAAAAGGAAGGCATGACATATTTACATTCATGATCAGCAGTCTAAGCACAAGGCATTGCAACAGCGTAGATGCACTCCAGGACATTATATCCATGATATACCCATATCATGGGCCAAGTTAGAGCAAGGACCTTGTGGGGTGAATAGGATTCGACATCTTTCTGCAAGTCTTCTGAAAACTGCCTTTATATGTTCCATCATATTGGGTATCATTGACATCAAGTTTGTTGGCTGTTACATTGCTCCGCGAGGTTCTTGTGGATATATCAGTGTGTGCAATTATATATGACATGCATGGAAGACAACTAGTAGTTAGATTTATGTAATGAGTGCCTGTAGGAGATGACATAAATAGTAGGACTGGACTAAACTAGCAGCAACAGGTCACAAAAACTAAAGGGAGAACACAGATGAAAGCTACAGAATATGTATTGTTTGTACTCGAGATTAACTAGATGGCACACAAAAGTATTAAATAACAACAACATAGGTAATACTAGAAGTGGTATAATCACCAGCCTGTGGGATAGCATTGGATGATGGATGATACCTATGGAACAGCGTTACATCCTAAACACGTCTCTTATCTAAACTATGGACCAACGTTAACTCCTGAACAAGACTCTTAAGACATCAGCATGAATATACAATGACATGTGATAATCTATTTTCCATGATTAGATGAATAATGAAGCCATAAATGTTGCACACAACTAAGATGAGGGTACAACCTATCTGGCCGCCATCCATAGGAGTGAGCATCATCTGCTGACTTGTCGATGGCCCTGCAGTTGTTGTGGTTGTCCATATCGGGCACGCACATTCGATGCAGGGAACTGCTAAGTGGGGACTATAGCTCCCTTCCGGTGTATGCTTCCCTTGTTGGAGCAGCTGTGGTGAAAAGGAAGACAGTGTAGATGAAGATGCAGAAAACACATAGTGTTAAGAACGACACATATCTCTTGTCTGAAGCAATACCCTAAGAGATCAATAGTAAGGTACGAGACTGGTCACACATTTGTTAACTGAAAGCTAAATTGGGGTCACACGATTTTATTTTATTTTGGTACAGTCCAATCTACGCCGGATGGCATGATGGTCGTCTTGTGCCTCCCAGCTGACATAGTTCAGAATCTTCCCCGAAGAGCCAGCGACCACCGGCAGAGCAGCCTGCCTCCGCCGTCCCTGGCCGCGAGAGCTCCGACCAAAACCTTCCCCCCCCCGCCCCACCGCACTGTCGTGGTTGCACCGCCCCAGGCCAAACCAGAAAGACTCGCCGTCATCCAGATCTGGCGGCGGTAGTACCTTCAACCAATGCAACTCTAAGATCACCACCTAAGCTCTACTTCTGCGGCGAACTTGTGCCCCCGCACCCCTACGAATCTACGATAGACACCGAGGCACTACTGCCCCAGCCAACCGGCAGCCTAGGAGCTCCGCCGCCTCGAGGGGTGCTGCTTACCATTGGGAATCGACTGGCCCAGAATAAAAATTCAGGCCACTGACGCCTAAATAAAGTGATTTAAGATGAGTGTATGACCTATCTTGTGGCTCGGTGAAGTAGGCAGCTCCAGCTGCCGAGTCAGTGAGGCCAGCGCGGTTGCTGCCGCTCCCGACGGCAGGAAAGCAAATATGTCGCGACGGTCGACGGCTATGGGGAAGGAGCACCGGGGCCCTGGACGTGTCCACAGTTGGAGCCGCTCCGGTGCCGTGCACAACGGCGCGGGTGAATCAGGTCTGGTAAGGTTCACGCGGTCGTCGTCGAGGCAGCTCTGGCAGCATGGAGTAAGAGGCACACGGCCTAGTGTACGACGACAAACGGACAGCTGCTCCGGCATTGGGGAGGAGGGCAGTGAATTTGGTGCGGTGGGGGCGCCATGGAGGAGGGGCTATGGTTTCACGGCTGGGGAGAAGGTGATTTGGCGCCCACGCTGTGTGAATGGGGAATTGGGAGGGGGAACCATGTCTTACGGACGCATATGTCTGAAATGTGGGGGAAGTTACAGTTCTACCCCTATAGTTTTTCTTCTGGGCTTGTGTCTGTGTCTTGAGGGTCGAGGGTAGTAGGGTAACTTTGCTTCTCCCAAATAGTGGGCGCCAGTGATTTCGGGCAAGGATGGCGTGTTTTGAAATAGTGGGCGTGAGCAATTTCGGGCGAGGAGGGTGTGTTTTGAAATAGTTGGCGCGAGCGATTTTGGCCGAGGAGGGGGTGTTTTGCCGCCCATGCTTTATGAATTAATTGGCACTTGTCATTTCGGCCGATGAGGGGGCGCACTTGGATGATGTCGGGGATATCGTGCGACATATGCCAGGGGATGGCTTATCGTGGATGGGGACAAATGTACGTCGCCGGGCTCTAGAAGCGGGAGTGAGCGAGACCGCGTACGCTTGTGAATCTTACCCAGGTTCGGGGCTCTCCTAGGAGATAACACCCCTAGTCCTGCTCTGCGGGGTCTCCGCATGATCACTATTTCAACAGGTGGCTACAAGCTTGCTCCCAGAGCTTCCTGGCTGGAGGAGGAAGAAGGGTAAGGCTAGCCCTACTCCACTCTCTCTGCGTGTGAGTGTGGTGCTATGAGTGCTCGACGAGGCCTCTGCCAAGGAGCCAACTGCCAACCCCTTGCATGGGGTGACCTGGGGGGTTTATATAGGCCTACCCCCCAGGGATACAATGGTAATCCGGCCGGGCGTAGGACCCGGCCGTCAGTGTCTCTGGTCGCCGGCTTCTCCACCGACTGCAGGGGCCCGCCACCTGGTGGGTCCCCCCGGCGGTCTCGTCCTCAGCCGACAAGCTGGGCCCGCCGCTTGCGGGTCCTGTCGGCTGTGTAGCACTGTAGCCGTGCCACTGATGATGCATGCTTGGTCGGGGAGAGCGTGGACTCGGCATCCTAGGAGGCCGCCTGCCAGGAGTCGGCCCACTTCATGGCCGTCTTGTGGACTCCGCCGCCTCCCGGCAATCGGCTACTTGGACCAGCCGGCCTCAAGAAGGCGGCCCTTGTCCTTGATGTTTGAGGGGCGCAGCCTGCCCCGATGTCTTGAAATACCAAAGGGAGCTGATGGGGCTACCCGTGGTCATTTACTCCGACAGTAGTCCCCGAAGCTGATGAGGCGCCGCGGCTGAAGGGGCGAGAAGCCTCAGCAGCTTCATATTCCGGGTTGTCTGGTATTCTGCTTCGTCCGTCTTCCGAGGTGCCGACTGGTAGGTGTCGGCCATGACCAGGCAGGCCGCCTGGCGATTTCGAAACGTCGTGGTGGGAACCAGGTGGCATGCTAGCCAGGCATCAGACTTGCCACCCGCGCAGGTCGGCCACGTGGCGTCGTCAGGTCAAGCCGGCCTGCCAGCCCATGCGCGTGACGGGACGACGCCGCAGGCCGGGGCCCGCCACTACAGTGCCTCGGATCGCGCGCGGATCCGCTGCGGCCGAGGCGGACTGTTGGACTTCTGTGGCAGTTAATATGCGCCTTTACTGGCGCCGCAATAGTGGGATCGTGGGGGAGTGGGCGTAGTTAATCCCACGATCCCCCACGCCCCCGTCCCCTCGGCTTCGCCGCCTGGGGCTATAAGTAGGGGGAGGATGGGGGCGGCAGATGCACGCGCGCCCTCCTCTCCCTTTGCCGCTCTTCATTTTCTTCGCTACCGTCAAAGTGCTGCCACAGCCCGCCGCCGTCGAGCGTCCTCTCGCGGCGGCCGCCTTGCTCCGCCGCAGCCTCGCCCGCTCGCCACCGCGCCGCGCCTGTGACGAGCTCCTTCGTCCATGGCACGCTCACGAGCCGGCGACTGGGACGGCTCCAACGTCCACGATGACCATCTCTTCTTCCTCCGCCAAACACGGCGGCTGCCCCAGGAGGCGAACGTGCAGGTGCGTGTTCCCCCCGAAGCAGAAATCTCGCCGGCGCCGGAGGATGATGAACGCGTCGTCTTCCAGTCCCATTTCCTTCGCGGCTTCGGCCTTCCGGCCAGCGACTTCCTCCGCTCCTTCCTCGACTTCTACCGAGTCCAGCCGCACCACCTCATGCCAAACACGGTGGTGCTGCTGGCCGCCTTCGTCACCATGTGCGAAGGGTACCTCGGCACTCGCCCCACTCTCGAACTCTGGGGGGAGTGCTTCTACCTCAAGCTGGGCACCGCCGCCAAGGGCCAGGCGGCTCAATGCAGAGCCTGTGTGGCGGTGCGGTGCCCGGGCACCGGGAACCGCTTCCCGCCTATCTCCTTGCTGCAGTCGGCCAAGCTGTGGTAGAAATCCTACTTCTACGTCAAGAACATCCACCCGACAAGCGACTACGTCAACTTGCCGGCCTACGCAGCCGGCCCGCCAGCCGAGCCGCGCGCCAACTGGCAGTACAAGCCGAGTTCCCTGTCGGCCGCCTTCTCCGCTGCCCTTGCCCGACTTCAGGCGATGTCGGAGTCGGAGGGCCTGAAGGGCTCGGACTTGCTGGCTACCTTCGTGACGCACCGAGTGCTCCCCCTCCAAGCCCGGCCTCACATCATCAGCTGCATGAGCGGGCACCGGGACCAGTGCCGGATGTGCACACAGGACCTGCCGGACGTGGAGGTGGTCCGGCTGGTCAACTACATCTCCAACTGCAAGCTGTCGGAGGTGGACTGGCGGTTCGGCATGCGGCCGTACGACCGCGCACATCCGCCGCCTACGGTGAGTTTTGTAATTCTTTTCTCTTTGCTGGTCCGAGCTCTTGTTTTGCCGCCTGACCAGTCAGCCATGGTGCAGGTCCTCCCGGCCCAGTCGGCCGCCGGCGCTCTGGATCCAGGTCAGGAGTATATGCCGGATCGAACGAGGAGCGACGTGGAAGACCCCGACTTGGGGGCGGCCGCCATAGAGGAGGACGACGCCACAGGTGGCGGCGGTGGAACAGGCGGCTCCGGGGGAGGAGGCGGCCTTGAGGACTGGCCGGACGACGATGAGGAGGAGAACGAGCCGCGCCGCCCGCACGGCACCGACAGGGTGGGCGCGAGCTCCTCAGCCGCGCCGACCGCACCAGGCGGCCCAAAAAAGCGCCAGGCCGGCTCGTTGCTGTTCGGCAGCCGGCCGAAGAAGTCCAAGAATGCGGCCGCCGCGACCAGGCGGCAAGAGGCCACCGCAAGAGCGGCCCTGTTCCAGAGGGCCCCGAAGAAGCCCCCGATGGTGTCCGCGTAAGTGCTTGGCTATGTTTTCCTTTCTTCTTCCTAGCGAACTTTTTCTGAGTTTTTCTCTTGTCTTGCTTGAATCAGGGCCCCACTCACTCTTGAGCGATCTGCCGCTGCCTCCATGATCGGGGAGGCGGAAGGCTCCGACAATAACCGCCGCGTGGACCCGCTCGCCGACCTCCGGGCGACGACGGAGAGGAACACACGGGAGGCACGCGAGGAGCGGGAGAAGGTGGAGAGGTAGGAGGCGGAGGCGGCCAAGGCAGCGCGGGCGGACGCCGCCGCCAAGGCTCGGGCGGACGCGGTCGCTAGGGCGCAGGCGGAAGAAACCGCGCGCGGCCAGGCCCCGCAACTTGTCATTCCGTTGCGCGCGGCGCCGCTAGTGCCAGAGATCCTGGTGCCGACTGGAGGAGCCGGCGATGACCAGCCGGTCGTGGAGAGGGGAGGAGGCGACGCCATCGTCTCGGAGGCGGAGGTGCCCCCGCAAGCGCCGACTGTCGAGGCCCGAGGCAATCGGCCTGACGTGCCACCGGCGTCGCCGATCGGTGTCGAGTTGGTGGTGGGGGCGACTCTCGTGGTCCGCCCTTCGGTGCGCCGGCATGCGGCGAAGGCGGCCTCGGCGCCGCGGGCGCAGGAGGTCGGGGCCGCGAGCTCGTCGGCCCTAGACACAGAGGCCACCAGTGCCCCCCCACCGGAATGGACGCCTGGGGGCGGGACGGGCATGCTGAACAAGGCCACGCAGGACGTTTAGGCCCAGCTCCAGGCCCTCCAGGCCCAAGGCGCCGCACTCCAGCAGTGTACGAAGGCGTTCTTGGCGACGCGGATGGCCGTTCGGGTATGCTTCTTTGCTTTGTTTTTTTTATTCTTGCAGTCTTCCGTGGGGGCGCGCCAGCGCACCCACTGGGTGTAGCCCCCGAGTTCCGGGCCGGCTGCTGAGCAGGCAGCTCGGAACTTTAAGGTAGGTTCCGAGTGCTAACTTGTTTTTCTCTTCTTTTGTCTTCGTTGCAGGACTACCACAACATCCGCGCAGCCGCCTTCAACTCCTAGGTCCAGGAGTTGGCTAAGCGGACCGCCGACCTCACCGAAAGCCAGCGTAAGCATTCTGTCTACTTCCTCGCGGGGGCTCGTCAGCGCACCCGCTGGGTGTTGCCCCCGAGATTCGGGCCGACTGCTGAGCAGTCGGGCCGGATCTTCTGGCAACCACTTTCTTTTTTGGTCATCTTTGTTGATTGTCCTCTCTTTCTCATTTTTGCAGGCGCCAACGCCACACTGCAGCAGCATCTGGGCGAAGTCCAGACCGAGCTGCGCGTCAAGGAGGACGAACGCCGTAAGGCGGCCCTGGAGCGTGACCGTCTGGCCAAGAAGTTGGTGGACCAGGCGGACCAGCACAAGGCGGAGCTCCAGAAGCTCAAGGAGGCGGAAGGCACCCTTCAGGCCGAGTTTGAGGTCGAATGCTCAAAGTGGGCCGAGAAGGAGGCGATCCTCGCCGCTGGCTACGGCGAGATTGAGGACATGATCGACGGTAAGCTTCTTTCTTTGGAATAGCTGCCGACTGCATCGGGAGTCGGCTTCTGATCTCTGTTTTTCTTTTGCGTAGACTTCTTTCCAGGCCATGCCATCGCCGTCAGCCAGGCCATCGAGGCGCGGCGCGACCGACGTAGGAGGGAAGGAGTGGAGATCCCGCCCGACGCGCCTCGGAACATGAACGAGCAGCTCCTGGCCGTCAAGACGTGTTTACAGCCGATTCACCGTCTGCTCCGCCGCTTTCAGCGTGCCGGGTCTCAGCTGGTTTCCGCCCTCTGGCCAGGCGGCCAGGCTCCACGCACCCCCAGTCGGACCGCCGACTAGTTGGAGGCGGCAATCGGCCGCTTCGAGGCTTGGAGGGGCTCCTCCGCTCGGGCAGGCGCCCGAAGAGCCTTGGAGTTTGTCAAGGCATGGTATCCTGGGCTGGACCTAGCCCAGTTGGCCATGTTCCGGCAGGAGGCCATGGAAGAGTTGGTGGTAGCGGGGCCCGTGCATACCCATCGTGCGGTGGCGATCGCCGAGTACACCGACACCGGCGTCTTCTTCCCCGAGCTGGACGAGGAAGGTGCCGAGGTGCCGATGGACTAGTTCGGGCTGAACCCGGATGACAGCGAGGACTCGGCGGAAGAAATCGCCTCAAGCGATGAAGGTGAGGACGAGGAAGGTGAGGATGGTGAAGGCGACGCACCGGAGGGCGGAGTGGACGCCCAGCCTCAGCTTGATCGGGCCTCGAGCAACGAGCCACGTGCGAGTGCACCGACTACTGCTGAAGGCGACCAAGCCGAGACTCGCCAGACGGCCACTCCACCAACTGGCGCCGCCGACTCCACCAACCTGCCGGACCCGCCTGTTGCTCGTTTGGCCTAGGCTGCCAACTTATCTTATCTTTTCCTGCTTTGGTAATCTTTAGAACAAACTTTGTTAAATTCACGCAGTTCCACCCGCTGTGTGTATTCAAACTTTGTTGAATGTTGGCCGAGGGCCTCTTGCTATGTGATTTAATTCTCGCACAAGATGTTCTTCGCTGAGCTCTGACTTGTCTTGCTTTCTGTTCTTTTGGCTTTTTCCTTTGCCGCTTTCCCTTGGCTGCCACCTTGCCGGCCAGACAGCCATTCTCGGTCTGCTGGCCGGGTCAAGTACTTGGCCATTTTGGGAAGACAAGTACTTTGGCCGCTTAGAACGTAGCAATTTAAGTGAGAAGCCGGCCGGCTGCTCAGCAACCGGACGGCTAGGCGAGGAGCCGTCTTGGCCTATGTGGGTGCTTTCGTCCTTAGCCATTTTTCATGTGAGCACCATTTCTTGCCTTTGACTCTTGCCTGCTAGACAGTCGCTCTGCGAGCTGCGGCTTATGGCAATGGTGGGCTTAGATGCCGGCACACTACTTGTCCGACTGCAGGTAGAGCCAACATAGTACAAGGCGGCAAGCCCCCGGGCCGACTGGTCGGACCCGGTGCCGGGCGTAGGAATGAAATATCATACTCACAGGCATGAAACTTAGATAAGAAAGGTAGCCCCCGAGTGCTCCTCGAGGGACCCGGTGCCTTTGCCCTTAGTACAAAAGGTAGCGTGGTACATACTGTATTTAACTGTAAAATCTTCGGAGAAGATTTGCGTTCCATGGGCGCTCTGCTTCCTTGCCGGAATCGTCCCTCTTGCACGCCCTGGGCTTCTGCGCGTCGATGAGGTAATAGGAGTCGTTGCCCAAGGCTCTGCTGATGATGAAGGGGCCTTCCCAAGGGGCCGAGAGCTTGTGCTGGCCGGCTGTTCGCTGGATCAGCCGGAGCACAAGGTCTCCCTCTTGGAAGGATCGTGGCTTGACCTTCCGATTGTAGTAGCGGCGCAGGCTCTACTGGTAGATGGCAGACCGGCTGAGTGCTAACAGCCGGCCTTCTTCCAGCAGATCGATGCCGTCTTCCCGTGCTTCCTTTGCCTCCGCCTCCGTGTACATGGTGACGCGAGGCGAGTCGAACTCGATGTCAGTTGGGATGACGGCCTCGGCCCCGTATACGAGGAAGAAGGGAGTGAAACCGGTTGATCTGTTCGGAGTGGTGCGGAGACTCCAGAGGACGGCTGGCAGCTCGTCGATCCAGCAGCCGGCCGAGCGCTCCAGCGGCTTGACCAGTCGGGGTTTGATGCCGGATAAGATGAGGCCGTTTGCTCGTTCTACCTGGCCGTTTGACTGCGGATGGGCAACGGACGCTAAGTCCAGTCGGATGCCCTGCGTCGAGCAGAAATGGGCCAATGCGCCTTTGGCAAAGTTAGTGCCATTATCGGTGATGATGCTGTGTGGTACACCGTACCGGACGGTGAGATCCGCGATGAAGGTCACAGCAGTCGGACCATTTAGTTTCTTGATTGGTTTTGCTTCAATCCACTTGGTGAATTTGTCCACGGCGACCAGCAGATGGGTCATGCCACCGCGTGCTATCTTGAATGGGCCCACCATGTCCAGCCCCCAGACGGCAAAGGGCCAGGTAAGGGGGATGGTCTTGAGTGCAGAAGCCGGCAGATGTTGCTTGGAGCTGAATTTTTGGCACCCCTTGCATTTCTTGACCAGATCCTTGGCGTCCTCCAAAGCAGTCGGCCAGAAGAAACCATGGCGGAAAGCTTTGGCGACAAGGGATCTGGAGGCCGCGTGGTGGCCGCACTCGCCTTGGTGTATGTCTCTGAGGATTGCCTTGCCTTTCTCTGGTTGGACGCAGCGTTGGAAAACGTTGGTCACGCTGCGCCTGACAAGCTCTCTATTTACTATCGTGTAAGCTCCTGCCCGGCGTTGCACCTGCCGGGCCGAGATCTCATCAAATGGCAGCTCTCCGCCTACCAGAAAGTTGAGGATGGGCTGCGCCCATAATGGTGCTTTGACTTCATCCACTGTCATTACGGTTACTAAAACCAGGGCGGTTGGGTCTGGAGGTGGTGGGGCGGAGTCGGCCACGTCTTGCTGCGTTGTTGAAGTCCCCAGGATGGCCGTTGCAGCCCCCAGGCCGGGCTGTAGAGTCCCTGGGCCGGGTGCGACTGCCGCAATCCCCGAGCCGCTTGCCGAAGTCCCCGGGCCGGCCGCCGCAGCCCTCGGGCCGGGTTGTAGAGTCCCTGGGCCGGGTGCAACTGTCGCAGTCCGCGAGCCGCTTGCCGAAGTCCCCGGGCCGGCTGTTGCAGCCCCAGGCCGGGTCCGACTGCTTCAGGAGCAGCCGGCACGAAGATGGATTCTGATTCCGGGGAAGGCTTGATGGACGGCTTGCGGAGGCACTGAAGGGACACGCCGGCTGGTATGGCTTGCCTGGTGGAGCCGATCCGTGCCAGGGCGTCTGCTTGCTCGTTGTCGGCCCGTGGCACGTGAAGGAATTCGCACCCATCAAAATATCCGCTGATCTGCTGGACGAGGAAGTGGTAGCTCGCCATATTTGCATCCTTGGTGTCCCAGTTGCCGGACGACTGTTGGACCACCAAGTCCGAATCGCCGTAGCACAGAATCCGGCGGATGCCAATCTCCTTGGCCAGCCGGAGTCTGTGTACTAGCGCCTCATACTCGGCCACGTTGTTGGAGGCGGCAAAGTGGATTTGCAGCGTGTATCTGAGCTTGTCGCCTTTGGGAGAGGTGAGGACGACGCCGGCTCCCAAACCGGTGCGCATCTTCGAGCCGTCAAAGTGCATCCGCCAATGAGTGGAGTCTGGAGCTGGCGGCAGGTACTGGGTCTCGGCCCAGTCGACAAGGAAGTCGGCCAGTGCTTGGGACTTGATGGCGGCGCGAGGCTGGTAGAAGATGGTGTAGGGGGGCAGCTCGATGGCCCACTTGGCCACTCAGCCCGATGCGTCTCTGCTGCCTATGATCTCCGCAAGCGGGGCGGTGCAGACGACCGTGATGGGATGCTCTTGAAAGTATGGCTTGAGCTTCTTGGCGGCAAAATGCACGCCATAGCACAACTTTTGGTAGTGGGGGTAGTTCTACTTGGAAGCTGACAGCACCTCACTCAAGTAGTAGACGGGCCTCTGGACCGGCAGCGCCTTGCCGTCCTCTTGGCGCTCTACCACCATAACTGTACTGACCACCTGGCTGGTGCCGGCGATGTAGAGAAGCATAGGCTCCTTGGCAGCCGGGGCAGCCAGGACGGGCGGCGTGGTCAACATCTTCTTGAGCTGGAGGAATGCCTCGTCCGCCTTGTCGTTCCACTCGAAATGAGTGGTCTTCTTCATCAGCTGGTACAGGGGAAGAGCCTTCTCGCCCGGCCGACTGATGAAGCGGCTGATGGATGCCAAGCAGCCGGTGAACTTCTGAACGTCTCGCAGTTGGGTGGGCCTCTCCATCCTCTCGATGGCCTTGATCTTGACAGGGTTGCACTCTATGCCGCGCTCTGAGACAAGGAAACCAAGGAGCTGGACGGCTGGCACTCCAAAGACACACTTCTCTGGGTTGAGCTTGATTTGAAAACAGCGCAGATTATCAAAAGTTTCCTTGAGATCTTCCAGGAGGGTACCGCGCTTCTCCGTCTTCACCACAATATCGTCTACATAGACATGGGCATTTCTGCCGAGTTGCTTGAGGAGGCACTTCTGCATGCAACGCTGGAACGTGGCACCGGCATTTCTCAAGCCGAATGTCATGGTCAGGTAGCAGAAGGCTCCGAATGGTGTGATGAAGGCGGTCTTCAGGCGGTCGGCCGGGCTTAACTTAATCTGGTGGTACCCCGAATAGGCATCCAAAAAAACTCAACAGCTCGCATCCGGCTGTGGAGTCTATCACTTGTTCAATCCGAGGCAAGGCGAACGGATCCTTCAGGCAAGCTTTGTTGAGGCTGGTGTAGTCAATACACATGCGCCATTTGTTGTTCTTCTTCAGTACAAGGACTGGGTTGGCAAGCCACTCTGGAAAGAACACTTCCATAATGAAGCCGGCTGCTATAAACCGGGCTATCTCTTCACCAACAATTCTTCTCTTCTCCTCCGACAGGCGGCGGAGGGGTTGCCTGACTGGTTTTGCATCTGCTCTGACATGTAGCTTGTGCTCGGCGAAATCCGTCGGAACACCCGGCATGTCCTTTGGAGACCACGCAAAGTTGTCCCGATTCTCACGGAGGAAATCGACGAGCTCGCTTTCCTATTTGCTGTCAAGGTGAGCTCCTATGACAGCAAACTTCTCCGGGTGCTCTGGGTCCAAGGGTATCTTCTTGGTTTCTTTAGCCGGCTGGAAAGAGCCCTGAGCTTCTGACTCCTTGGGATCTGGCGATAGGTCCGGCTGCTTGCCGGCCATGGCCACAACCCGGTCAAGGAGCCGCTTCTCGGTAGCAATCACAAGGGACTCGGCCAGCCGACTGCTGGCTACAGCACACTCGGCAGA
Source organism: Thinopyrum elongatum (assembly GCA_011799875.1). Classification (NCBI taxonomy): domain Eukaryota; kingdom Viridiplantae; phylum Streptophyta; class Magnoliopsida; order Poales; family Poaceae; genus Thinopyrum; species Thinopyrum elongatum. Next base: position 485,474,088 of record CM022298.1, on the reverse strand, counting down.
CTTCTGGTAGTCGCCGGCTATGGTGATAATGCCCTTGGTGCCCGGCATCTTCATCTTGAGGTAGGCGTAGTGGGGGACCGCCATGAACTTGGCCAGAGCAGGCCGGCCAAGCAATGCGTGGTAGGGGCTCTCAAGGTCAACCACCTCGAACCAGATTGGCTCTCGGTGGAAGTGACTCTTGTCTCCAAAGAGGACATCTATCTTGATCTTGCCGATTGGTGAGCAGGATAGGCCAGGCACAATGCCATGGAAGACAGTCCGGCTGGGCTGGATCTGTTTTCTTTGATGCACAACTTCTCCATGGTGTCGCGGTAGAGGATGTTGATGCTGCTACCGCCGTCTATCAGAATTCGGGAGAAACGAGCAGCTCGCCTCTCTGTTGCGAAGGTGGCATCCAACACCAGGGCATAGGAACCCGGAGAAGGCATCACCTCCGGGTGGTCAGCTCGGCTCCAACTGATCGGCTTCTCCGACCAGTGCATGAACTCTGGGGCTTCAGAGGTGACAGTATTCACTTCTCGGCGCTGTTGACGCCGGCTGTGCCTGTCGTCAGTCACGCTGGTGAAGACGACGTAAGCTCCATGCTCTTCAGGAAACTCATCTTGGATCGCGCCGACTGGTCGGACCGCCGGCTGCTGGGGAGGCGGAGGCGGTGGGCCCGCAGGCGGCGGAGGCAGTCCTTCGTCTCTGGCGATGCGGGTGAGCCAGTGGCACTTCCGGGTGGTGTGGTTGGATGGCTTCGCGCCACTGTGGAACTTGCAGGGAGCGTCGAGGGTTTGCTCAAACAAGAAGGCAGGCAACTAGGCAGGCTTGCCGCCCTTCTGGCGTTTGGGGCCGGGCTGCTCTTCTGGCTGCTGGTCTTCGACTGTCGCCACCTGCCGGCTGGTGGTAGCCGGCTGCGGGGCCTTGCGCTTATTGTCGTTTGACTGTTGGCACCGACTGGAATCACCAGCCGGTGTCTGAGGAGCCGGAGGGAGCATCTTTCCTGACGCATCCACCCGGAGTTCCGATTTCATGGAGGAGTCGGCAGTGGCGTACTTGTCCGCTATGATCAACAGCTCGTCGAGCGTGGCCGGCTCGTCGCGGAGGAGCCGGTGCTTGAGTAGGGTGCCCTCCCGGCACCCGGCAGTGAAGTATTCAATGGCTTGCACCTCATGAACCCCTTCGCAGGAGTTGCGCAGCTCGGCCCACCGCGTTAAGTATTCGCGGGTGGACTCGATCGGGCCTTGGATGCACAGGGAGAGCTGGCGAGGCTTGGGCGGCCGCTTGTAGGTGCTGGTGAAGTTGCGGATGAAAACTTCGGTGAAGTCTAGCCAGCTGTTGACGCTGTAGGGCTTGAGGTTGTTCAGCCATGTCCGGGCCGTGCCCTGGAGCATGAGCGGAACATACTTCACGGCGACACGCTTGTTGCCATTCGCTATGTTGACGGCAGTGGAGTAGTCGACTAGCCAATCTTCCGGCTTCACAGAGCCGTTGTACTTAGGAGTGTCCCGAGGGAGCGAGAACCCTTTGGGGAAGGGCTCATCGCGAATGCGGGGGCCAAAACAAGGTGGGCCGATTGCATCTTCTTCTTCCAACGCTAGGGACCGAGCCAAGCGGTTGATCCGGTTGCGGGCGTCGTTCTCTTCGATTCCTTCGCGGGGGCCCAGCCGGCGCCCGAGAGTCGGATGCTCAACAGGCGGCGGAGAGGCGCGCCTCTCCCTGCGCGGGGGAGGGGGCTGACGATCGCCCCGCCGCTCCACTGCTCGTGGGCGGCCGTCTTGGTCGCGCTCAATGGAGATGCGGGTGCGGCTGCGGCTGGCAACCGGCTCTGGGTCTCCTCGGTCGCGGGCACCGGCTGTCGGCGTCCGGGAGGTCGCGCCGTGCTCCCGGCGAGGGGGAAGGTTCCCAGCCTGTAGGCCGGGTTCCACCACGCAGCGGCCGGCTTCTTGCTGCGCGGCGGCCGCGTCGATGATCTGCTGGACGCGCTCCGTCATGCAGCGACGTTCGTCGCCCTCCGGGTGGTCCAGCTCATCTGCCGCTGCCTGGGCGGCGCGCAAGTTCTCCATGGGCATGGCGTAGACCGGGCGGTCGGCCCCCAACATGCTGGCGATGGCGGCGCCGCGCTGCCGGACCGTGCCCACGCGGCAGGGCTCATCAGCAGCCGGTGTGCCGCAAACGGTGTGGTCGATCTCGCGGTGGTAAGCCTCGGTGAGGCGTCTCATGGCCGCCAACTTGTTGGCGCTGTCGAGAAGTGTGATACGGAATGCCTCCAGCGTTTCACCGCTCGCACCGGGCGCTACGGGAGCGGACAGGTCCCGCATTGCCGCCTGCAACGGGTCCCGGCCGGCCCGGTCGGAGGTTCCGTCGTGGCTGATGACCAGCACCTCAGTGACGGTGCTGGTGCCGGCGCTGCTGTCTGCAGCGGAAAGTGGATCGTCGAAGATCACCACGTCACCGGGGAAGGCATCAGGAAGCGCGACATCGGCGTCGACGACCATGTCGACGCACAGGTCGGTGGAGCCAACGGACTCCGGGTCGGAGACCGGCTCGTCGGCGATGTGAAGCTTGCCGAGGAGGTCAACGAGGCAGCTCTCGGAGCTAGCTGCGCCCGCGTCGAGTGCGGGCTCGTCAAAGAGGCGGATCCCGCCGATGAGATCAGCGAGGTTGCTTGCGGCACAAACAACTTCCACGCCGCGCAGCTTGTCGGCGCAAACGCCGTCGGGCGTGCCGGGCTGGCTGCGATCGCTAGGGAGGAAGAGGGTTCCCGTCCAGAACGTGTTTCTGGACGACGGTGCACCTAGCCCCACGGTGGGCGCCAAATGTCGGGGATATCGTGCGACATATGCCAGGGGATGGCTTATCGTGGATGGGGACAAAAGTACGTCGCCGGGCTCTAGAAGCGGGAGTGAGCGAGACCGCGTACGCTTGCGAATCTTACCCAGGTTTGGGGCTCTCCTAGGAGATAACACCCCTAGTCCTGCTCTGCGGGGTCTCCGCATGATCACTATTCCAACAGGTGGCTACAAGCTTGCTCCTTGAGCTTCCTGGCTGGAGGAGGAAGAAGGGCAAGGCTAGCCCTACTCCACTCTCTCTGCGTGTGTGTGTGGTGCTATGAGTGCTCGACGAGGCCTCTGCCAAGGAGCCAACTGCCAACCCCTTGCATGGGGTGACCTGGGGGGTTTATATAGGCCTACCCCCCAGGGATACAATGGTAATCCGGCCGGGCGTAGGACCCGACCGTCAGTGTCTCTGGTCGCCGGCTTCTCCGCCGACTGCAGGGGCCCGCCGCCTGGTGGGTCCCCCCAGCGGTCTCGTCCTCGACCGACAAGCTGGGCCCGCCGCTTGCGGGTCCTGTCGGCTGTGTAGCACTGTAGCCGTGCCACTGATGATGCATGCTTGGTCGGGGAGAGCGTGGATACAGTCCCGCCGCCTGGTGGGAACTCACTGTAGCCATACCCCATCGTATCTGGTTAATGGCGCACGGACTTCGAGGAAGGAGGAGGGCTGCCTGCTGGGAGCCGGCCTCCCACTGAGTCGACTGGTCTGGGCTTGCTGCCTTCTGGCTTGTCACGGACAGGTAGGGCCCGCCGCCTACGGGCCGTACTGGCCGCCCGTCGCGGGAGCATGGCTTCCTCTGCCATGGGTGATGTCATGAGTGTCATGGCAACAGTCCTGCGTTGGGCGCAGGACGCCTGCTCGGTACGCAGTACTGTGGCGACGCCCTGCCCTGGATTCGGGGGTGGCAGGCATGTACTGTAGCCACGCCCTGTCTCATCACGTTTATGTTGGCGCTGACTTTGAGGGCGCGAGGGGCCGCCTGCTAGGACTCGGCATCCCAGGAGGCCGCCTGCCAGGAGTCGGCCCACTTCATGGCCGTCTTGTGGACTCCGCCGCCTCCCGGCAATCGGCTGCTTGGACCAGCCGGCCTTAAGAAGGCGGCCCTTGTCCTTGATGTTTGAGGGGCGCAGCCTGCCCCGATGTCTTGAAATACCAAAGGGAGCTGATGGGGCTACCTGTGGTCATTTACTCCGACAGATGAAGTTACAAACCTACCCTTGATGTACAACGGGCCAATTGATGCATGCCCCACATAAGCCGGTAATTTCGCGTCTCCCATTTATTTGCTCGGGACAATTCCACCGAGCAAAGGGTGTTTAGCAGTTCATTCAATTTTTGGGAGAACGAGCATCCACGTCTACCTTACCAAGTTGATTCGAATCAAATTTTGAAATATTAGCTTGCCACTTCTTTTTTAGATGGTGAGATGATGCTCGGGACTAATGTGCTTTTACATGCTCGTTGCTATAATGATTTACTATTTGACAAATAGTTGACCCACTCAAAAACGGGAATCAAACCCAAAATGAAATATCTCGATTCAATGAAATAGCTCGTTCACCCGGACAAAATTGTGGACTAAATCCAAACCTCAATTGAGTAGCATGTTGTATTATAGTACTCCATGAACATGATGAAAGTCAAATTAATGAACTTGTTTGACACGCATATCTCCGTTCATGTGTGGATTGCAAACACCATGTTCTCCAATTCAAATATTTGAATGCAAATTTATATCGAAACATGGTTTATATCAGTCTTCGATGCATAAACGCAACCTCCCCCTCTCCTGGACTCTTGTTATCTATCTAGACGACAAACTTCGTTTCTACCGCATGCATACAAACACAAACCTTGTCGGTCCCTATCCCGCCCCTCTCTCTCTCTTGTTCTCTATGTAGCCGACAAACTTCATTTCTACCGCACGCATACAATCATTGTCGGTCTTTCTAGTTCGCATGCACACTCCTTGTATAGGTCCCTCTAGCACACAATGTATGATTCTCTAGTCCAAGCTAAATATCTAGGGTGCACTCATCATACGCACACAAATTCCCTAGCTCGTTGTCTGTAACTCTCTCACGCACCACTCTGCCGTCTCAGGGCTATTCCCTCTCTCTCTCAAACTCTCCATCTCCCTAGGTCACACACACACATGCATATCTCACTCGCACTAGATAGGCCCATCTAGAACTCTCTCTCTCTTTCACTCATTCTCTCTCCATCTCACACACACACACACACACACACACAATCTCACGCCTAGCTAAGTATGACTGTCTCTCACTCCATTGGAGGCACACGCAGTCCCCCTATGTATATGACTATTTCTCAGTCTCCATCACAAACATACGCATTGCCTCCTTCCCTCACTTGGTCTATCTCAATTTCTCTTGCGGCATCTTTCTATCGCACACACACCTTGTCCCTCGATCTCCCACCCATACAGTCCCCTCACGATCTCGAGGGGATCTCACTATCACAAACACACCCTCTCTCCCTCCCCATGCGTCCATCTTCTCCATATGTCCCTCTCAACCTCTATCCCTTGTTGGCCAAACCTCTATTGGACAGGTGCTATGGGAGGGGGTATATCTACGTTGCAAACAACCACGCACTAGCTATCTCCGTGTATCTCCTCACCTCGCTTTTCTATCTCGGAGATGCATGCGTGATATGTTTGCATAAGACATGCACACACACTCTCTCTCTCTCTATTTTAACGTTTGTTGTCCCTTTCTCTTTCACACACACACTTTTTTTGCACACTCACTCTTTCTCCTTCACACGCACTTGATCTCTCTCGACTTAGGTACTCTCTTCGGTCCATAGCATATAGATTTATTGAAAAGTCAAACTTCACAAAGTTTGACCAGGTACGTGGAGAAAAACATTTACATCTAGAACGGCAAATATATGTCATTAGATTCGTCACAAGATGTAGTTTCATATGTTGTATCTTTGGTATTGTAGATATAAATAATATTTTGTGTAAACCTGGTCAAAGTTTCCAAAGTTTGACTTATAAAAATTTATATGCATTGCAATATCGAACGGAAGGAGTATCTCTTTCCCTCTCTCAGCTATCTGACGCACCACTCAGCCGTATTGGGGCTCCTCTATCTCTCTCAAACTTTATATCTCCCTAGTTCACACATACACATATCTCGCTCACACTACATAGACTCATCTTACACTCTCCGCCCTTGTTGTCTCTCTATGTGACACGCACCCCCCTAAGTACCATAATATCTCACTCCATCATAGGCACAGGCACTCCCCCCACCCTAAGTATGAATATCTCTCACTATCCATCAGGAACACACGTATTGTCTCCTTCCATCCCTACGACTATCTCGATATCTCTCAGAGTATCTTCTATCGCACACACACCTTGTTAGTCGATCTCCCACCCATGAAGTCCCATCATGATCTTCAGGGGATCTCTCTATGACAAACACACACTCTCTCCTCCCCATGCCAGCATTTTCTCCATACGTCTCTCTCGACCTCTCTCCCTTGTTTGCCAGACCTCCCTTGGCCACGTGCTAGGGTCTTTCTCTCTCGGGTGCAAACAACACAAACTATCTCCTCACCTCGCTTCCGCTGTCGAAGATGCATGTGTGATATATTTGCATAAGACACACACACTTTTTCTCTACTTTTATCGTGTATTGTCCATGTCTCTTTCACACACGCACACACACTTTTTTCACTCACACATTCTGTTTCATACACACACTCTCTCTCTAATTAGGTACTCTCTCACGTCCATAACATATGGATGTTTTGAAAAGTCAAACCTCAGAATAGTTTGACCAGGTATATGTGGAGAAAAACATTTACATCTGGAACGATCAATAACTTCATCACAACATGTATTGAGTTCATACTATCATTTATCTTTGGTATTGTAGATATAAGTAATATCTTTATAAACTTGGTGAAAAGTTTCAAAAGTTTGACTTTAAAAAAAATTATAGGCACTACATTATCGAACGGAGGGAGTAGCTCTTTCTCTCTCTGTACTATCTATCTTTTTTTGCATGGCTCTCTATACTCTCACTCGATCTCTCTTTACCGAGGGATTATACGGTCACTGTGTCAGCGTATAGCTCCGTATATTATTTAGTTGACCGGTTAACCAGTCCACATGTTACCTTGTCAGCTTGTGTTCTCTATCTTGGTGTGCTGGCGCATGTGGCAGTGGGTGAAAATAAATAAACTAGAGGCCCATCTGACACGCGGTGAAGTAATCAAAGTTGAAACCACTTGTGGGAGCACCTCGCACGCTAGTAAATTGAGGGCACACTTCTTCCGCGTGAAGGACGCACTCGCACATGCTACACCTCTGTGCGGCGGCATGCACACAAGGACGCATTCGCACACACCAAGCACACGTGTACACCGGCGTCGCCGCCGGCTGAGATGGACGGCGAGGTAGCCAACAAGCGGAGGCGGCTCGAGCCAAAACCGCATCCGGCGAGCCTGGACTTCATCAGCAGCCTCCTAGACGACATGCTGCTCGTCATCATCGCCCTCCTCCACACCAAATCTGTCGTGTGGACCACCCTGATCTCCCGGCGGGGGCGCCCCCCTGGCAACGCGTCCCCCTCAACCTCACCGTCGACAGCTACCTCTGCAACAGAGATTGCAAACGCATGGCCGCAGTCTCCTAGATCCTTGCATCGCACCCTGGGCCAGCTAGACGCCTTGACATTCGCATGTTCAGTACCAATTGCAAGGTCCAAGCCAAGTTCGACGAGTTGTTCTTATCCCCCACCCTAGATTAGCTCGAGGAGCTCAGGTTTGAAGCTGGACGATGTCACTCTCTGCCGCCGTCGGCGCTCTGCCTCACGCCAACGCTGCGCCGTGCCAGCTTTAGCTCCTGCTATTTTTCCTAGATTAAAGCCGCGCCCGCCCTTCTTCTCCCCCAACTCAAGCAGCTCGACCTCTTCGACATTGGCATCTCGAAGAAGGCTATGGAGCACCTGCTCCGCAGCTGTACCACGCTCGAGTACCATCGTCTTTGGCAGATCCATGTGTTCATTAGCCTCCACATCGCCTCGACGAATCTCCGATGGATTTATGTGTCTTGCTGGCCCCGCAACAAGTCATCAATTGGGAAGAGATCACTTGAGCTGTTCCATGTTATGGTCATTGAGAATGCGCCTTTCCTTGAGAGATTGCTTGTATCTGATCTAGAACGTCCAACAATAATCAGGGTCATTGACGCGCCGAAATTGACAGCGTTTGTCTACTCGTCTGCCAAATTCTCCGAACTCGTTATTGGATCCATAATCGTTCCGGTACAACACTCATCTTCTTCTCCGTCTTCTTGAAATTCACATTTTTTAAATTTCTTCTTGATGTATTTATGACTGTCATCCAGAAAATGATTCCCACAAGCTTGACACAGTCTGTGCGCACAGTGAAGATCTTGGAAATAAAATCTATCGGCCCCAATCTGGATCAAGTTGTTCGATTCCTTAGATGCTTTCCGTGCACGGAGAAGCCACTCATCGAGGTGAAACTGCTTTCGTATTAAATAGTAATCACAACGGAGTTCAATTTTTTTTTGTAATTTTCCCAAATTATGGTGACAAGTGTAGTGTTCAAAACTGCATCTACGCACTACACCGAAAGAAATGTTTTTAGTATTTTTTTTCTCATGTGATCACCTGCATCGTTTTTTTGTTGTACTAGTAGCAAGTAACTTCGTCTAGTAACTAGTATATGGTTAGCCTAAGAGCAGGTACTACCTCCGTCCTGGTTTTCTCTTCGTATTTTGTACTATTAAATTTTGACCATAGATTTAACTCACAAAATGTTGATGCATGTCACTAGAAATTATATCGTTGGATTCGTATTTGAAAATAATTTCAAATGGTATATTTTTTGGTGACATGCATTGGCATTTTCTTTGGAAATTGCACAAACCACTTACTTTTGGTGCTAGTTTTGCACAGAACACTCACTTTATAGGTTTGTTGTAGAAAACACCACATTTTGGTGTAAAATGAAGGAATGTTAGAGGCGTTTAGCAGATTATTTACTATTGGTATTTACTATAGATAAAAATAATCTATAATTAATTTTATTTCACCATCAGTTTGTTTGTATGTAATGATTATAAATGTACATATTAAATATGTAATTTGCAAATTAATTTAAGTCATTTTAGCCTTAATCATATGGATTGAAATAAGGCAAGTGAGGGCATTGTAGCTTCTCTAACATTCCTTCTAATGTTAGAGGATCTAGTTCCCCTACTTGCTCCGGTGCCAAGTTAACTCACGCAATGAAAAAACACTTGCGTGGGAGAGGCAATAAAATAACACTTGTTTCGGAGAGGGAGAGGTTGGTGTAGTTTGTTTGATTGATTTGTTTATACATGTGGGTCTGTGTGCACAACGGTGCCAACTCTCTCACATTGCTAGAGCGGTGCCAAAATCTTCTGATTTGACATCGATGCATATTATGTGGCATACTTTTGAGAAGTATGGCATCAGCCACATAGTGGAAGGCAACAAATGCCCAAGCTCTTCATGTGCTCCTAGGTAAATGAGAGGAAAGAGAAAGAGAGAGAGTGAAAAATTATCAATAGCCTTAGAGAGAATGATATTGGTAACTCTTGATGACACGACAATCTTATACAGCCAGTTGCTCTAATATGTTCTCTTCTTTTACAGATAAAAAAAGACCCGAAAGTGAAAAATGTGTTGCACTATAACGATCTCATCGAATGCCTTGATCTCCATCTTACATAAATTGATTTGATCGACTACCGAGGCACCACATCAGAGATTAAATTGGCCAGGTTCTTTGTTTCGAAGGCAAATGTGCTCAAGGTAATGAGGTTTGGCGTTCTCTGGCGCAACAATGAATGGTGTGCTGATCACCGCAAGCGTCTAAACCTAAATGACAAAGGCTCTGCAGAAGCTGAATTTATTTTTGAAACATCAAGTCGCAAGAGACTCAAAAGTTTATTTGCCCATTAGTGACTTGTCAGGGTGGTGGATATTAGTTAGTATGATAACGCTGCATCCACCTAAAGTAACAAAAGTTCTTACATAAACTTCCTAATAATTCCCTCTTCGTAGGTGCAGCATTACTCCTAGAATTTGTATTATCAGTTTAAACCTTGTAATATTACGACTATCCAGCAAGAGGTACTACTTTACGATAAATGTTTGCGTGCATAGGTGTGGCAACAATATACCCATTACAATATTGATTATTACTCGTGGCAACGCACGGGAAATTATCTAGAACATGGCTAGTTGTAAGCAGGGTAGATCTACAGCCTTGATGATAGTGACTGCACATGGTGAGGATGACATTGGTAACCCAAACACGCAGCCTGGACTAGTGTCACCTCGGGCGCAGGGTCTTGTCACTTCACTGTGAGGAGCAGCACGTAATAATTTGACTAACGGGTAGTAGTAGATTGGTAGTACTACCACCGTCTAGATTTAGTATACTACCACCTTCGTCTGGATTTAGTATTTGACTACCAATATCTAGTAATGCATGTCACAAAAAATATACTACTCCCTCCTTTTTTAGGGTATATACTACTCCCTCGGTAAATAAATACATGGAGTATGCCCTCTTAGGCATGGTGCATTAACTACCCACCTCGTTCCCTGTTTTTTACCACAAAAAAACCAGCCAATGGGAGACGTGGGGCGTGTATGCATTCAATCACTCGAGATTACTTAGCACAACTTGTTGTGATCAATTCTCTGCATGCAATGACATTAACTACCAAATAAACATCTAGTTCTCTCATTTTTCCCCAACTTGGTCTCGATACTCATCCTAAGATGACCGAGGAGTAGATGACCAACAAACATGTAAATGCAACGTAGTCTGCACTTCTCATATAAAAGGCTCCCCGCCAGTCAAATCCATCTATGATATCCTACGCACCTACGCACCCTAACCAAGGGTAAGAGTGATCACTCCGATCGCAAGATCAATTGACCGGAAGCTAGACCCATGGAGGCGATGAGCGCGAGCATGAGCCGGCTAAGCCAGATGGTCCAGGACTGCGGCCTGCGGCCCGGCACGGAGGAACGTCTCCAGGTCGTGCTTGAGGCCGCCAGGGCGAGAGGCCTCTTGGACGATAGCTTCGTATCCTTGTTCGATGAGGCCCTCGTCGGCTTCCTCGACAAGTCCACCATCTTCAAGAAGCTCGCGGACGACCTTGACGTACGCCTCCAGCCCACGCGCCTAGGCTCTGCGATGCCCACCACCCTCACCGGCCTCTATGGTGACAACCTCTTCGACGCACTGGTGGCCCTGTGACTACCCGCCGCCGCGCCGGACAATGTCCACCTCGAGGTCGTGCTCGCCGCCCAGTGCCTCGCCCAACAAGACACCATCGACATAATCACCCACGTGTACGAGCAACTCGTCCACAAGGACCACTACCTGCCAGAGGAGGACGATAGGATGGTGGCCTTCTTGGACCGCAGAGCAACCTTGGATGGCATTGTTCAGAAGCACATTGACCTCGCCACCAAACGCCGCTGCTCCTCACCCGTCAGTTGGTGGCCCGGCGCACTAGGGTGTGAGGATGTCCTTGATGGATCCGTATGTATCTTTATCGTTCCGTCAATTCCATGTAGTTGTATATTGTAATTATCTTTCCTTCTGCATCAACTTCGTAATTTCCATACGTAGCATGCATGAACCGCGCCAGAACCAAGCTTCTCATTATTAATCTCAATCAAGATTTGATAAGCATTTTGTAACACAATCATATTAATACCACTGACGTGTACTTTATGGGCTGACATACGTATACAAGAGAATATATATAGCTCATTGCAATGCGCGGGCAATTATCTGTTGCGCTATAAAATATTTGGCCGTGTGGCAGCACCCTGTGAGAAACGACTCAAGGAGGGAGGGAGGATTCATCGGTCTTGCGTGTGGTAGCACCCCAGATGGTCGTTCCAGCCCGCCGCTTAACGCACAGTGCCTAGGCATTCCACTTACATGTGGGACCACATGTAAGTAAAGCGTTGATGGCCTAATTTGGCAAACCTCCCCCGCTTATTGCGCGGAAAAGCACAACGCTAGCGTTTCTAATCGCTATTTTTTATTTTTGAGGGAAAATCGTTATTTCTATCTATCGGTCGCGCGAAGGAGCACAACTAAATTTTACAAGTTACAAGTTCAAGAGGAAAAGCCTGCCGTGTTTGCGTCGCACCCCCACATGGTTGTTCCGGCATGCCATTCAAGGGGGAATGTGTGATGTGTTGCATTTTCACTTACAAGTGGGACCGCAGTTGAGCAAACCAACTATCGGCAAACACCCACCCCGTGATGGCTGAGTTAGAGAAAATAGGAGGGAGAAGAGATATCTGTAGCACGGACTCCAAGAAAATTGGTGTCAGATGGGACTCGCGTGGGTGGCGTGTGCTGTACGGCTAGACGTGAATGCTAGTTATGGCCAATGTCACCCCACTATATCGAGGTGCTGGTTATGTACAGCGAACACATCATCTCTCCAGGAGTACGGTACCACTAGTACTACTCACATTGTTGCGAAATTTCCTGGAGTCCGTGCTCAGCCCTCCTCTCTCTCTCTCTTCTCAGCCAGGGAGCAGATGCACGGAGTTTGCCCATCGTCTATTTGCTCACATTTGGTCCCACAGGTCAGTGAAAACGCAAGACGATGCACATTCGTTTAGTGAGCGGCGTGCCTGAATGACCATGTGGGGTGCGACGCATACACAATAGGCCTGTTGTAATTGTGCGCGACGGGCTAGAAGTTGAAAGTACAATAATGTGATGTAAGTAGGCTATAAGGATATAATACGTATAATATTTGTGCCTAGTTGGAGGAGAGATAAGACGAGAGAGAAGAGAAGCTACCGCTTATCATACCAAACCTCAACTGATCCAATGGCTATATTTTGTGGGATTCTCTCCCCGCGGTCGCACGCCAAAACTAGGTCGAGAGGATTTTTCTGGAGTTTCCACACACTGAACCTGCACATCTTTCACCTCGACGTGCTGGTGATGAAAAACAAATCCAATCAAGATCTTCGATGGCCGCTTTTGGAGTTACTCAAGAGTAAGATCCTATTTACAGTTTAACCCAAGATGCACAACACGTGCCTTCAACTAGCACAGTTAGACCGGAGGAGTAGGAAACACGGCAAGCCCTGTGTACTTACATCATACGTACATGCCGACCTCACGGTATCACCATACTTCTCGGCCTCCGTGCGATACCTAGCTCTAGTTGATGGTAGTATACTACTAGGACTAACTATTGTACTAGCATACTACTAGGTTGGCCCTATGTGATGTGGCAAGTTCATATAGCTTGGCTATACTACTACGGTACTCACACTCCAAGAAGTGACTCGAAAACCATTCATAAATTGAGTCTATCACATGCATATGCAAATGTACCATTCATTACATACAACAAGTCATCAACACACAATGACAACGAGGATACATGTTGGATTATAGATTATTTCCAACAAAACATTCTAGTAAATACTAAAGTTTTTATCACACAAAAAATAACAAGCAATGAAATGAACTTTAGCTCAAGCAATCCTCGGCATTGGAAACGCTTGCTTTGAACCGTAAGTGATTCTCTAGGCAGGGCCAACTGTTGTCAATATCGAGACCAACGCAAGACTCATCATCCAGGCTGAAGCGGCCTATATAAGGACGCATATTGTGATAGCCAGTGTAGGAACCATAGCACTGTCCGAGGTATAGATACAGTTGCTTCTCATAAATGGTAGTAATGTTGTGCCAATAGTAGCTGGATCGATTTTCACCATCATTGCATAGTTTAGTCCAAGGAAGAGCGAGTTTTCTTCAAGACTATCAATATTGAACCAGGGAGAAGGTGCTGGCGTTAGCACACTAGTATCCATCTCGAATACCCTGCAACGGATGTTGGAATATGTTCGGATAGTCCGACCATGGGAGACAACACCTGCTTCCTCTGTAACATCAGCAATGCCCTATATACAGACAAGAGGTGATCCATCGGAATAAGTTCCTAGGCGGCACTGAGCACGTAGGTCCTGCTCGTCTTCATGCTCATGATCCTCACCATCGTCATCTCCCCCTTGGTTATAAAATTTTCCAAGTATTGGTGGGGGAATGTTGACAGGACCTTGGAAAACAAAAGAAGGGTAATTAGTGTACGGGGATACTAAACTCACATGCATGGTGAATGAAACAATTATAATTACAGTGGAAGACAAACGTACCAAAAGAATAAGAATCCCATGCAAAAATAGTGCCAAAAGTGGTGGAAGCAAACACAAGACCCTCGTATTGAATTCCATCACAGTACACATCCTTGTACGGAAACTGATTTTTGAGCAATATCCATCGAGTCGAAGGACTAAGGATGGCAACAAGCTTGTCGAAGATAGCGACAACACAAGCATTCCTATAATTCCAAGAGCAACTCGGAACTCGACAAATTGCTATCTTCTGTAGACGACAGTCACCATGGTCGTATTTGAACGTATGTAGATCATCGGTGTGTACAACCTCAGGGCAGTCTAAGATTTTTGGAAGTGGAACGCGGTGACGAGTGTACACATTCACAAGTTCCCACTCGTAGTTGTACCCAATATAAACAACCCAATCTTCATTTGCGCCTGCCCAAACCTTACCCTTAAGCGATGGCATCTTAACATCACAGGTATCATTATCAAGGGGCATCAACTTGCACAAGGCGAGGCTTCCGTCGTCCCCACGTGTCGGTGCAACAAACACTGGGTCTGTTGCCCAGACCGTGCATAGGCCTAAAAGAGCAAGGTTGCAACATCCAAAGCGAGATCGAGTTGAAAAGATAGCCCTTTGATGAATCAAGGGCAGATCAAGAAGACCAAGACAAGCTAAATGAGCAAGACACCACTAAGGGAAAGCCTCCCTTGCCAGGCAAGCGAGCCCGGCGATGTCGAGGTGGCCCCGAAGACAAGCCTCAAGACCGTCCCGGCAGGCCTACCGTGCGCGACAAAGGCAAACTACCCCACTAAGGCTCCACCTCTCCACCTCACAGAGACGCAAGTCATCGATCGGTGCGGTGTCAAGCCCCCGAGTGACTAAGTGGCTGTTATTTGGCACGTGGCAGCCACTTCCTATGGAAATCACCTCCAAATGACACCTGTCCAGAGACGTGTTATGCAGACAGACGAGAAGATGGCCGAGCAGCCTGGCAAGGCTTGCCGGGCATGCCGTGATGTGAGACTAAGTGGCGCATTTAATGCGCTCTGCTCTGTCTGTAGAGTTAGGTATGATAGCACCATTCGCTATCTAATCAGTACATAATGACTGATTTGCCATTGTGGTGACCCCTTGATCTATAAAAGGAGGGCCATGGCAACCATAGAAAGGATTCGGACCCTTGTGCACTCGTACGTGCGTAGCTGCTCTCGCCCCGAGGCAACCCTGCCTGGCAAGAGCGCTACCTTTCCACCACAACCCACCATCAATCCACCAAAGCAGGAGTAGGGTTTTACGCCTCGCGGCGGCCCGAACCTGGGTAAAAATGCCCGTGTGATCTCTGCCTTGTTGTGCTACGTTCTTCGCTCTTTGTGCAATGTGCTCATCCCCCCTACCGAACCACAAGGGGCTGATGGCCCCATAGGTGGCTGTGGTTTCCCACGACATCTTTGGCACACCAGGTAGGGGAAGCGCTTGCGCGAACCCGAGAAGCGTACGGAGCACGTCATTATCTTCATCATCTTCACCATCTTCTTCATCGACGGCTCCATTATCCATGGCGCCCAAGAAGAAGCTCGGTGCTGCAGCCCATCCGTCCACTTCGAAGGCCCCGTCGCACGCTGCCGCCGACGCCGCGGGGGCTATGGGGACGCACGGAGACATGAACGCTGTGGGGGACGTGGCCGGCACAGGCGGCGTCGTCACTACCTCCCCTGCGGCCGAAACAAGGGCAGAAGGCACCGGGGAAAGACAGCACCAACAACATCCCAGCGGCCACGCTCCATGAGGTACGAGTGGAGATATCATTCCGTCTGCACCTCTCCGCCCGGCCGAAGGGCACAGCCACAGCGGTGGCACTCGCTCTGGGGCGAATCGCAACTCTCTGTCCGCTCCCGCTGCGGATGTGGCCGCAGGGCGTGGGCCACTCCCGAAACAAGCTGACCCAGCCGATGTGCCAAACGGAGCCGCTGGCCCTCAAACGCCTCCACCTCATCACCATGCTACACTGGCGACGGGGTCACGACGACGAGAACATGGCGCGGCTACTACCGGCACCATAAGGAGCCAGGCGACGCTACAGTCTATGTCATCATCCATGCCAAGCACCGCTTAGGAGGCCATGGCACGGGCCCAACTGCTGTTGAGATTTTCACCGGTGGCCAATCAGATGGATGAGTGGAGAGCCACCATTCAAAGCCTGATTGGTTTTACCGAGGCAGGAGGATCACAACGAGCTGGCCCGCCACGGCCTCCCCAGGTGACGACGACGGCCAGCGCTGCTAGCCGTGCCGAAGGGGCCACATCCACGGTGCAGTCCCCTCCGCGGTAGCCTGCGCAGGGGCCACAACCGGAGCCATGCGATCAAGAACCCGACGACGTCTCGATGGCTTCGCCCGACCCTCGAGCGCATCAAGGCCAACGGTGAGTCCTGGAGGACAGGCAAAGGGAAGGCGCGCGCGTCACCATCGAGCGACGCCACGACACCCACCGCCAGTCTGATAGGCACAATGGCCCTGACGTCGATGAGCCCACTCTTGGTGAAGGTGGGTACCTACCTTTCGAGGTTGGGTGCCCCGCCTTCACTCGTGAGTTGTGACAAGTCCGTTGGCCATCTACCCACACGTTCAAGCCAGAAATACCAGAGAAGTACAATGGGAAACTAAACCCGGCAGAGTTCTTGAGCATCTACACCATCGTTGTTCAAGCTGCCGGGGGAAGAGACGAGATGGTGTTCGCCAACTACTTCCCTCTGGCACTCAGGCCAAATGTGAGGTCTTGGCTAATGCACCTGCCGGAGAACTCCATTTCGACCTGGGCTGACCTGTGCCATGAGTTTGTTGGCGCCTTCATGGGCGGCCATCAAGAACCAGGGCGGCCCAGCGACTTGCAGCTCCCCCCGTAGAAGGAAGGAGAGACCCTGCGGAAGTACATGCAGAGGTTCAGCCGAGTACACAGGAACATTCCAGACATCCACCCGGCAGCTGTGATAGCTACGTTCCAGTCCAATGTGCGCAATCGTCGGATACATTCCAAGATGAATGTTCGACTGCCCAAGACTGTGAAGGAGCTTTACACTCTAGTGGGTAAGTGTGCTCGGGTAGAGGAGGGGAGGCGGCTCCCCAGTGAAGAGGCTGGCGTCGACATCGACTCAGAGGATGACGATGAGGCCACCAGTCAGAAGAAGAAGAACAAGAAGCACGACAAAAGGCACAAGGATAAGGCAGTGATGATCGTTGAGGGATCGGGCACACCTAGTACCGGCAGGAAGGTCAAGACTGAAGTTCCCGGCAAGGAAGTTGCCACGTGCGCCGATTGCCGGGAAGCTGCGGCTACCGAAAAGGTTGGGAAAGAGGATGGGCCATACTGCAAGATCCATCAGACCAAGGGCCACGATCTCCAGGAGTGTCAGTAGGTCGAGCAGCTCGTCAAGAAGCAGAGGGCTGAATACGAGAAGCGTGATAAGGAGAAAGGCGAAGATGGCGCTGGCGGGAAAGGACGAGGCAGCGGAGCAAGCCGCCATGGCAAGGCTCCTCAAAATCAAGGGAAACCCGCCAGAGGCCGTAAGAAGGAGGATTGCAATGATGAGAGTGATGGAGGAGATGAAGAGGAAACCAGTGAGCAGGAGTTCCAGAAAGCCACTGACGCCCTGTGCATTGACGGGGGTGCATCTTTGCACTCCTCTCACCGCCAACTTAAACAGTGGGCGCGTGAAGTCAATGCCGTGGTGCCAGCGGTAGATTCTCGAAAGTCGCTCAAGTGGTCCCGCACGCCCATCATCTTTGACGAAGAGGATCACCCTGACCGCACCACCGCGGTAGGGTGCTTGCCGTTGTTGGTCTCACCAACAATCTGCAACCTCAAGGTCACAAAGATGTTGGTCGACGGCGGGGCCAGGTTGAATCTGATTTCTCCAAAGGTCATCAGCAAACTTCAGATTGCAGAGGAAGAGCTCAAGGTTACTAGCACATTTCAAGGGATCAACCCCGGCAGGAGCCGTCCTAAGGGGAAGATCACGCTACCGGTGACGTTCGGGGGGGAGTTAAACTACCGGACTGAGAAGATCATATTTGATGTGGTTGACCTCTCCCTGCCGTACAATGGAATCCTTGGCCGCCCAGCCCTGGCCAAATTCATGGCAGCATCCCACTATGCCTACAATACCTTGAAGATGTCAGGGCCGATAGGCGTCATTTCCATTCCGTTAGACAAGAAGGATGCATTCATTTGTGTGGACAAGATGTACCGGGAAGCAGTCGCGGCAGAGGCCGTGGAAGCTAGTGTTCCCGCCAAGGAAAACAACAAGAAGAAGAGAGATAGCAAGGATGCCTGCAAGGAATCCGGGAAACATGCCTCTTCGGAGTATGTTGCGCCCGTTGATGACGTGCCGGAGAGTTCCAATAGGAAGCAACCCAAGGCTGCAGCACCCGCTGTGAGAAAGGTCCCGGCAGGGCTGGCTGGCGCTGATGGTACCTTCACTATCAGTGCCACCCTTGATGACAAATAGGAAAGCGCGCTCATTGCCTTCCTACGGGCGAATATCAATGTGTTTGCCTGGCAACCATCTGATATCCCCGGTGTTCCCAGGGAGGTAATCGAGCACCACCTTGCTGTCTGCCCACATGCCCGACCCGTCAAGCAGAAGGTCAGGAAGCAAGCTTTGGAGCGGCAGCAATTCATTGCCGAGGAGATCAAGAAACTTGAGGCAGCTGGTCTGGTCAGAGGATTACTGCATCCAACATGGTTAGCAAATCCTGTGGTGGTACGCAAGGCTAATGGGAAATGGAGGCTATGCATAGATTTTATGGATCTGAACAAGGCATGCCCGAAGGACCCATTTCCCTTGGCGCACATCAACCAGATTGTGGATTCCACCTCCGGGTGTGACTTGCTTTTTTTTCTGGATGCATACTCTGGATACCACCAGATTTTCACGTCCAAGGAAGACGAGGAGAAGACCGCGTTCATAACCCCATGTGGCATGTACAGCTTCGTACGGATGCCCTTCGGGTTGAAGAGCGCCAGATCCACTTTTGCAAGAGCAGTACAGATTGGCTTTGAGTCCCAGCTTGTAACATCCCAAATTATCAATCTGGAATGTTTTACAATTATTAGCTAAGCATCTATGCATTTTGTTTGAATTGAGTGGCATTTGGAAATTTCAGAGGCATTTGAGTTTTATCTGACTTTGAATTCAACTTGGCACTTGAAATTTATTTCAAAAATCCCTGACAAATACTTGTTCACAAGTATGAGAGGAGCTAAGATGACACTCCAAAAAGTCAGAAGAAAACAATGCCAAAAGTTTTGAATTCAAATTTGAGTTTCATTTGGATTTTTTTAGAAAAATGTTTTTTATAAAGTTTTTATTTTGCCTCTGAAAAATAGTTCATCTTGTAGGATTTCTTTTTTTGAATATATATATATATATATATCCTATATAAAAATATTTTTATTTTCTATCTTTATATTTATTTTTCTCTGTCTAAAAAAAACTGCTACACGCCCAGGCCAGGCCTAAGGCCCAGCCTTCCTCATGACCCAACCTGGGTCATCTTCAACCTGTGCCTCCTGTACGAGAGCAGGAAGCACGCACGCTGCACTCCCACCCAACGCCCCACCCCCTCCCCTCCTCTCCCTCACCCCGAAAATCCTCTGAACGGAACCCTCTCGCCTCCCTCGACCCTTTGCCCTCCTCAGTGCGCCCTGGAGACTTCCGTAGTGGCCATTACAAGGCAGAGGAACAACCACCATTAAACACCACAATCTTCTCGGATTCTGACCTCCCCAAGCCCTATATAAAGCACCCGTGGGAGCCCTCTCAACCCTCGTCCGAAGCCCCCTCCTTTAAGGAGATATCTTCCTCCCCATCCCGCTTAATTGCTCACCGGAGTTCTTGGATTCCGGTGGCTTCTCCACCGCGCCAGGAGACAAGACCGACCCCGTCGCACTGCTCCCCGGGTCTGTCTCACGTTGCTCTTCACCTTCCCCGCACACGTCCTTCGCCGAAACACACCGGAGCCGCCTTCTTCCTCGTCGCCGTCGACAAGTCCGGTGAGCACCCAGCCATGGGTATCCAGCCAATCAGAGAGCACCACTTGGCATCTGGCCAAATTTTTTTCTTCTCTTTTCCAGTATTTTTCCAATCTCAGATCCTATACCAATTCTTCTTTATAGTATAACTTTTAATATGTAGATCAGATTTAGTTGATTCTTTTTCCTACTAGTTCATAAAAATATCCTCTATCCAGAGAACCAAACAAAAAATATTTTTTAAAGTTTTAAAATTTGAATTCATACTACGTTAGGCCATAACTTGAGTTTTGTAACTCCGTTTTGGGTGATTCTTTTTTCAAATCGAAGCTTGTGATATGTACTTTCTGTTAAACCCAAAAACACATATTTTTGCTGCTGTAAGAATTACATTATGTACAGAAACTTTATTTGGTTGTTTTTGAAGTTTTCCGAAGTCTTTTATTTGTTTTTCTTTTTGGATCTTTGCTTGTATGTTTATGTATGTTATTGTTTGCTTACGCTAGATCATCCGGAGTGCGAAGCTTGCTACTACGAATCATTAGGGTTCAACGAACATCAGCAAGGCAAGTTCACACTTTGATCATAATTTTCAATACCCAGTTTTTACTATGCATTAGTTTAACCCTCAAAGATTGCATGAGTAGGATTGGGAACATGTTGTTATGCTTTGTAGTTCATGTGGTAGGAACCTATGACCTTTGATCACCCCGGGAATATTCATTATGTCATATATTGCTTAGCCATGCTCGTAGATGGGGATTGGTATGTGTGATCCATGCAAGTTGTGAGAGATAATATTTTTGGGACAACATAAGGTGGCAACCTTAATACACATCTGGGTGGATTGTTTGGGGCACCTGGAGAAACCAGTGCTTGCCCAAGGGGATCCCGGAGTACCCGTGCGATTACCCTAGGTTCGCCACCCAGGCTCAAAGGGATCATAAGATATTTCATGCCTAGAAACTTCTGTGTGCAGCCACAAGCCATTATGGGCTCTGGCATAGTTGAGTAAGTTGTGTGACCTCTTTTCGTGGTAGACTAGCTGATGTAGGGGAAAGTAGGTGTACCGGTCTACCCAGGGTTTGGAGGAAATACTACAGAAAGGCTATGTCTCGATCTTCCGATCATGGAGGTGGTCTAGTCTTGTGGGGAAAAGTGCGCAAACCTCTGCAGAGTGTACAAACTAATCATGATTAGCCGTGTCCCCGGTTATGGACAACTTGAGTATCTAGAAATGTATTATTAGTTGATCTCATCACTCTTTTTAATGAAATTATTGGGTTACTAATAACTTGGGAATTTTATGATTGAGTTGGAGGAACCTTCTCATTAAAGGCATTTTAATTTAGTAGTAAATAAAAATTTATTCCTTTGTTGTAGGGTAAAATTTGCTTTATGCAAAAATTAAACTTAGAGCCTCCACCAGCTAAATTTGCATATAGAGATAGCCTTTTTCATTATTATTCTATGGTGTGAAACTGCCAGCATATTCCATGTGCTGACCTACATGGCTGCAACGTCTCATGTTGCAGACTTTTCCGACGAGGATTAAGGTGCGATAGGTCGTTGTTCTGCACTCAGTTTGCCGTGGAGTTGGATGGACTCATTCATCTTCGAAGCTTCCGCGGTTATTTTATTTAGTTGGTCTTCAGCCATATTTATGTAATAAATACTCTTTTGAGGACCACGATGTAATAAAGTGTGTGATTGAACTCTGTTATAATTCCTCGAGTACTGTGTGTGTCAGCATACCGATCCAGGGATGACACTTAAGCACAGAGACTTCGATCCATTTGGGTCGGGTCGCTACAAGATGGTATCAGAGCACACACTGACTGTAGGACGCGACCACTAGGAAATGGAAAGCCATAGGAAGAAAACTCTATTTTACGACTTCCTTATATATCTGTCTTTCTATACTCTTCTCTATTCATTTCTATCTCTTCTCCACTTCAATAAAATAGTTGTTGAACACCATGATCAAGTTGCTCAGCCCGATGAGACCATGATCTATGAAGACATCATTGACGAAGAAGAAGAAACTAGAATTGACTTTAATTTGAGGAGATTTAGTTCAGACCACCACTACCAAGTTGAGTCCAACTAATGATTTGTAGTAGTATGAAGAGATCATATCTCTCGTGGATATGACCTTACCTATAGGTTTTGCTTGTGTGGTGTGATCTATGTGAATTGCTTGATTTGAAGTTTTCTTGCTATCATAAGCATATGGGTAGTGATTTCTCTCATTAGGCCCTTATTTTATTCTAATTTCTCCTCCACTCTAAACCGAACAGATGCCTCCGAGACGTGACCCGGAATTCCCACCGGAACTTACCCAGTTGATCCAGAACCAGAATGCCCTCATGCAGATGCTCATCTAGAATCAGAATCAGAACCAGAACAACAACAACCCACTGCCACCACCCCCGGTCGACAATCTTACCCTTTTCCTGAGGTTGAACCCACCCGTGTTCTCTAGCAGCACGAAGCCAATCGTCGCAGATGAATGGCTTCGCAAGATCGGAAGGGAGCTGACCACCGCAGGATGCACTGACGCTGAGAAGGTGCGCATTGCAGCACATCAACTGGATGGACCAGCAGCTTCATGGTGGGAGAATTACACCACCACATTCCCCATACCCAATGTGAATTGGGATCAGTTCCAGCAGGCGTTCTGTACCGCACATGTTTCAGCTGGAGCTATGAGTCTGAAGAAGCGTGAGTTCCACAACTTACGCCAGGGAAATCGTTCTGTTGGTGATTATGTGGAGGAATTCAGCAAGTTATCCAGGTATGCTCCCAGAGACGTGGCTGATGATGCCGCTAAGCAGGAGAAATTTCTGGTGGACAGGTATGAAGAATGATATTGCCGAGTATGTAGCAGTATGTGACGTATGTCAGAGAGTTAAGGCAGAGCATTAGAAACCAGCAGGATTACTTCAGCCCTTGCCGATACCCGATTGGAAATGGGATAAGCTTGCCATGGATTTTATCACCGGATTGCCCAGGACTCGTTCAGGATATGAATCCATCTGGGTTATAGTTGATCGCTTGACCAAAGTAGCTCACTTCATCCCTGTGAAAACCACATATACAACTGCTAAGTTAGCCAAGATATACATGACCAGGATCGTATGTCTGCATGGAGTTCCGAGGACCATTGTATCAGATAGAGGAACACAATTTACCTCAAAGTTTTGCCATCAATTACATGAAACTTTGGGTACCAGGCTAGAGTTTAGTACAGCCTTTCATCCGCAGACAGATGGGCAGACCGAGAGAGTCAATCAGATTCTGGAGGACATGTTGAGAGCTTGTGCGCTAGATTATGGATCTAGTTGGGATGATAATTTGCCATACGCAGAATTCTCATATAACAACAGCTATCAAGCTAGTTTGAAGATGGCCCCTTTTGAAGCTTTCTACGGAAGGAGGTGCAGGACACCATTAACGTGGGATGGAGTTGGAGACCGTAAATTATTTGGTCCCGACCTTATCAAAGATTCAGAGGAGAAGGTCAAGTTGATCCGTGACAGACTTAAGATAGCCTAGTCCAGGCAGAAGAGTTATGCTGATGCTAAACGCAAGGAAGTAACCTACGAAGTCAGAGATAGAGCATATCTTCGTGTGTCTCCACTTCGAGGTGTTAAACGGTTTGGAGTTAAAGGCAAACTAGCACCATGATTTGTGGGGCCATACAGAATTTTGGAACGCAGAGGAGAAGTTGCATATCAGCTGGAGTTACCCGAAGCCTTGTCCGGAGTTCATGATGTGTTTCACGTTTCCCAGTTGAAGAAGTGCCATGCGGAGATGGCCGATATTCCTTTGAGAGATACAGTGCCTTTGGAAGCAATTCAGTTGGAGAGTGATCTGACCTATGAGGAGAAACCGGTCAAGATTCTCGAGTTTGCCAACAGAGTTACCCGCAGCAAGGTCATCAAATTTTGCAAGGTTCAGTGGAGTCACCATACCAAGGAGGAAGCCACCTGGGAACGCGAAGAAGATCTTCGACAGGACCACCCACACCTTTTTGCTAGCCAACCCGAATCTCGAGGACGAGATTCATCTTAAGGGGGATAGGTTTGTAACATCCCAAATTTTCAATTTGGAATATTTTACAATTATTAGCTAAGCATCTATGCATTTTGTTTGAATTGAGTGGCATTTGGCAATTTGAGAGGCATTTGAGTTTTATCTGACTTTGAATTCAACTTGGCATTTGAAATTTATTTCAAAAATCCCTGACAAATACTTGTTCACAAGTATGAGAGGAGCTAAGATGACACTCCAAAAAGTCAGAAGAAAACAATGCCAAAAGTTTTGAATTCAAATTTGAGTTTCATTTGGATTTTTTTTAGAAAAATGTTTTTTATGAAGTTTTTATTTTGCCTGTGAAAAATAGTTCATCTTGTAGGATTTCTTTTTCTGAATTTATATATATATATGTGTCCTATATAAAAATATTTTTATTTTCTATCTTTATATATTTTTTTCTCTGTCTAAAAAAAACTGCTACACGCCCAGGCCAGGCCCAGCCTTCCTCATGACCCCACCTGGGTCATCTTCAACCTCTGCCTCCTGTACGAGAGCAGGAAGCACGCATGCAGCACTCCATCCCAACGCCCCACCCCCTCCCCTCCTCTCCCTCGCCGCAAAAATCCTTTGAACGGAACCCCCTCGCCTCCCTCGACCCTTTGCCCTCCTCAGTGTGCCCTGGAGACTTCCGTAGTGGCCATTACAAGGCAGAGGAACAGCCACCATTAAACACCACAATCTTCTCGGATTCTGACCTCCCCAAGCCCTATATAAAGCACCCCGGGAGCCCTCTCAACCCTCGTCCGAAGCCCCCTTCTTTCGGGAGATATCTTCCTCCCCATCCTGCTTAATTGCTCGCCGGAGTTCTTGGATTCCGGCGGCTTCTCCACCGCGCCAAGAGACGAGACCGACCCCGTCGCACTGCTCCACGGGTCTGTCTCACGTTGCTCTTCACCTTCCCGCACGCATCCTTCGCCGAAACACACCGGTGCCGCCTTCTTCCTCATTGCCGGCGACAAGTCCGGTGAGCACATAGCCATGGGTATCCAGCCAATCAGAGAGCGCCACTTGGCATCTGGCCGAATTTTTTTCCTTCTCTTTTCCAGTATTTTTCCAATCTCAAATCCTATACCAATTCTTCTTTGTAGTATAACTTTTAATCTGTAGATCGGATTTAGTTGATTCTTTTTGCTACTAGTTCATAAAAATATCCTCTATCCAGAGAACCAAACGAAAAATATTTTTGAAAGTTTTAAAATTTGAATTCAAACAGATTTGAATTCATACTTCGTTAGGCCATAACTTGAGTTTCGTAACTCCGTTTTGGGTGATTCTTTTTGCAAATCGAAGCTTGTGATATGTACTTTCTGTTAAACCCAAACACACATATTTTTGCTGCTGTAAGAATTACGTTCTGTACAGAAACTTTATTTGGTTGTTTTTGAAGTTTTCCGAAGTCTTTTATTTGTTTTTCTTTTGGATCTTTGCTTGCATGCTTATGTACGTTATTGTTTGCTTACGCTAGATCATCCGGAGTGCGAAGCTTGCTACTACGAATCTTTAGGGTTCAACGAACGTCAGCAAGGCAAGTTCACACTCCCAGTTTTTACTATGCATTAGTTTAACCCTCAAAGATTGCATGAGTAGGATTGGGAACATGTGGTTATGCTTTGTAGTTCATGTGGTAGGAACCTATGACCTTTGATCACCCCGGGAATATTCGTTATGTCATATATTGCTTAGCCATGCTCGTAGATGGGGATTGGTATGTGTGATACATGCAAGTTGCGAGAGATAATAATTTTGGGACAACATAAGGTGGCAACCTTAATACACATCTGGGTGAATTGTTTGGGGCACCTGGAGAAACCAGTGCTTGCCCAAGGGGATCCCGGAGTACCCGTGAGATTACACTAGGTCTGCCACCCAGGCTCAAAGGGATCATAAGATATTTCATGCCTAGAAACTTCCGTGTGCAGCCACAAGCCATTATGGGCTCTGGCATAGTTGAGTAAGTTGTGTGACCTCTTTCCATGGTAGACTAGCTGATGTAGGGGAAAGTAGGTGTACCAGTCTACCCAGGGTTTGGAGGAAATACTTCAGAAAGGCTATGTCTCGATCTTCCGATCATGGAGGTGGTCGAGTCTTGTGGGGAAAAGTGCGCAAACCTCTGCAGAGTGTACAAACTAATCATGATTAGCCGTGTCCCCGGTTATGGACAACTTGAGTATCTAGAAGTGAATTATTGGTTGATCTCATCACTCTTTTTAATGAAATTATTAATAACTTGGGAATTTTGGGATTGAGTTGGAGGAACCTTCTCAATAAAGGCATTTTAATTTAGTATTAAATAAAAAATTATTCCTTTGTTGTAGGGTAAAATTCGCTTTATGCAAAAATTAAACTTAGAGCCTCCACCAGCTAAATTTGCATATAGAAATAGTCTTTTTCATTATTATTCTATGGTGTGAAACTGCCATCATATCCCATGTGCTGACCTACATGGCTGCAACGTCTCATGTTGCAGACTTTTCCGACGAGGATTAAGGTGCGATAGGTCGTTGTTCTGCACTCAGTTTGCCGTGGAGTTGGATGGACTCATTCATCTTCGAAGCTTCCGCAGTTATTTTATTTAGTTGACCTTCAGCCATATTTATGTAATAAATACTCTTTTGAGGACCACGATGTAATAAAGTGTGTGATTGAACTCTGTTATAATTCCTCGAGTACTGTGTGTGTCAGCATACTGATCCAGGGATGACACTTAAGCATAGAGACTTCGATCCATTTAGGTCGGGTCACTACAAGATGGTATCAGAGCACACGCTGACTGTACGACGCGACCACCAGGAAATGGAAAGCCATAGGAAGAAAACTCTATTTTACGACTTCCTTATATATCTGTCTTTCTATACTCTTCTCTATTCATTTCTATCTCTTCTCCACTTCAATAAAATAGTTGTTGAACCCCATGATCAAGTTGCTCAGCCTGATGAGACCATGATCTATGAAGACATCATTGACGAAGAAGAAGAAGCTAGAACTGACTTTGATTTGAGGAGATTTAGTTCAGACCACCACTACCAAGTTGAGTCCAACTAATGATTTGCAGTAGTATGAAGAGATCATATCTCTTGTGGATATGACCTTACCTGTAGGTTTTGCTTGTGTGGTGTGATCTGTGTGAATTTCTTGATTTGAAGTTTTCTTGCTATCATAAGCATATGGGTAGTGATTTCTCTCATTAGGTCCTTATTCTATTCTAATTTCTCATCCACTCTAAACCGAACAGATGCCTCCGAGACGTGACCCGGCATTCCCACCGGAACTTACCCAGTTGATCCAGAACCAGAATGCCCTCATGCAGATGCTCATCCAGAATCAGAACCAGAACAACAACAACAACCCACCGCCACCACCCCTGGTCGACAACCCTACCCGTTTCCTGAGGTTGAACCCACCCGTGTTCTCTAGCAGCATGGAGCCAATCGTCGCAGATGACTGGCTTTGCAAGATCGGAAGGGAGCTGACCACCGCAGGATGCACTGACGCTGAGAAGGTGCGCTTTGCCGCACATCAACTGGATGGACTAGCAGCTTCGTGGTGGGAGAATTACACCACCACATTTCCCATAGCCAATGTGACTTGGGATCAGTTCCAGCAGGCGTTCCGTACCGCACATGTTTCAGCTGGAGCTATGAGTCTGAAGAAGCGTGAGTTCCGCAACTTACGCCAGGGAAATCGTTCTGTTGGTGATTATGTGGAGGAATTCAGCAAGTTATCCAGGTATGCTCCCGGAGACGTGGCTAATGATGACGTTAAGCAGGAGAAATTTCTGGTGGACAGGTATGAAGAAGGATATTGCCGAGTATGTAGCAGTATGTGACGTATGTCAGAGAGTTAAGGTAGAGCATCAGAAACCAGCAGGATTACTTCAGCCCTTGCCGATACCCGATTGGAAATGGGATAAGCTTGGCATGGATTTTATCACCGGATTGCCCAGGACTCGTTCAGGATATGATTCCATCTGGGTTATAGTTGATCGCTTGACCAAAGTAGCTCACTTCATCCCTGTGAAAAACACATATACAACTGCTAAGTTAGCCAAGATATACATGACCAGGATCGTATGTCTGCATGGAGTTCCGAGGACCATTGTATCAGATAGAGGAACACAATTTACTTCAAAGTTTTGCCATCAAGTACATGAAACTTTGGGTACCAGGCTAGAGTTCAGTACAGCCTTTCATCCGCAGACAGATGGGCAGACCGAGAGAGTCAATCAGATTCTGGAGGACATGTTGAGAGCTTGTGCGCTAGATTATGGATCTAGTTGGGATGATAATTTGCCATACGCAGAATTCTCATATAACAACAGCTATCAAGCTAGTTTGAAGATGGCCCCTTTTGAAGCTTTCTACGGAAGGAGGTGCAGGACCCCATTGACGTGGGATGGAGTTGGAGACCGTAAATTATTTGGTCCCGACCTTATCAGAGATTCAGAGGAGAAGGTCAAATTGATCCGTGACAGACTTAAGATAGCCCAGTCCAGGCAGAAGAGTTATGCTGATGCTAAACGCAAGGAAGTAACCTACAAAGTCGGAGATAGAGCATATCTTCGTGTGTCTCCACTTCGAGGTGTTAAACGGTTTGGAGTTAAAGGCAAACTAGCACCATGATTTGTGGGGCCATACAGAATTTTGGAACACAGAGGAGAAGTTGCATATCAGCTGGAGTTACCCGAAGCCTTGTCTGGAGTTCATGATGTGTTTCACGTTCCCCAGTTGAAGAAGTGCCATGCGGAGATGGCCGATATTCCTTTGAGAGATACAATGCCTCTGGAAGCAATTCAGTTGGAGAGTGATCTGACCTATGAGGAGAAACCGGTCAAGATTCTTGAGTTTGCCAATAGAGTTACCCGCAGCAAGGTCGTCAAATTTTGCAAGGTTCAGTGGAGTCACCATACCGAGGAGGAAGCCACCTGGGAACGCGAAGAAGATCTTCGACAGGACCACCCACACCTTTTTGCTAGCCAACCCGAATCTTGAGGACGAGATTCATCTTAAGGGGGGTAGGTTTGTAACATCCCAAATTTTCAATTTGGAATGTTTTACAATTATTAGCTAAGCATCTATGCATTTTATTTGAATTGAGTGGCATTTGGAAATTTCAGAGGCATTTGAGTTTTATCTGACTTTGAATTCAACTTGGCATTTGAAATTTATTTCAAAAATCCCTGACAGATACTTGTTCACAAGTATGACAAATACTTGTTCGCAAGTACTTGAATTCAACGTTGAAGCTTACATGGATGATATAGTGGTCAAGACCAAGGACAGATCAACCCTCATCCAGGATTTGGAAGAAACCTTTGCTAATCTGCATAAGATCAACTTGAAGCTGAACCCGGAGAAGTGCGTGTTTGGCGTCCCTTCCGGCAAGCTACTTGGCTTCTTTGTGTCCCATCGAGGGATAGAGTCCAACCCCGACAAGATCAAGGCTATCGAGCAGATTCAAGCACCCAAGACAGTGAAGGACGTGAGGTGTTTGACTGGATGTGTTGCCGCGCTTAGCAGGTTCATTTCCAAGTCTGCCGAGCGCACCTTGCCGTTCTTCAAAATCTTGAAGAAGGCAGGGCCTATGGAGTGGACCCGGGAGGCAGACGCCGGGCTACAAGATTTGAAGACCTATCTCTCCTCTATGCCCACTTTGGTCGCTCCCAAACCACAAGGGTCATTGCTGCTATACTTAGCGGCAACCAATCAAGTGGTTAGTGCAGCACTGGTGGCGTAGCGGGAAGTAGACGAAGCAGCAGCCACCGTCGTCCCCTCTGGAGAAGGAAGTGAACCCGTCCCGGGAAGACCAGAGTTAGTCCAAAGAGAAGAAAGGCAGGGCAGCGGAACCAGTTCTATGGTCGCGGCAAAGAAGAAAGTGGTGCAGCGGCCAGTGTACTTCGTCAGCTCCCTGTTACAAGGGGCTAGGTCAAGGTACTCTGGTGTGCAAAAGTTTGGCCTCATCATGGCCTCAAGGAAACTGCGCCACTACTTCCAAGCCCACGAGATCACGGTTGTCACCCGCTTCCCCTTGCAACGCATACTCCGGAACCCTGAGGCCACCGGCAGGATTGTGGAATGGGCTTTGGAGTTGTCCAGCATTGGTTTAAAGTTTGAAAGCACGTCAACCATTCAGAGCAGAGCACTAGAAGAATTCATTGTAGAGTGGACGCCAACCCCTGATGAAGAAGTGTTGGAGACAGTTATCCTCGGCAAGGAGGCGCCCCAAGAATGGATTTTGTATTTCGAGGGTGCCTTCTCCCTACAAGGTGCAGGAGTTGGCGTACTTCTCGTTGCCCCCACAGGGGAGCACCTGAAGTACGTCGTCCAGATGCATTTCCCCTAGGAGGAGGCTACCAACAATACTGCAGAGTATGAAGGGCTCCTTGCCGGGCTCAGGATTGCAACAGAACTGGCAATCAAGAAGCTGATCATCCGCGGAGACTCGCAACTTGTGGTGAGACAGGTGAACAAGGATTACCAAAGTCCATTGATGGAGGCATACATTCAGGAAGTGAGGAAGTTGGAGGAGCGCTTTGACGGATTGCAAACAGAGCACGTACCCCGTGCAGAAAACAACATCACCGATCATCTGTCGAAGTGCGCTGTGCAAAAACTCCCTGTGGAACCAGGGACATTTGTTCTCCATCTGACTCAGCCCTCCGTATCCCCGGCAACAATGGCCAGAAAGAGGAGGAAACTGGACTCCCACAAGCCTTTCCCGGCAAAGCCTCCCGAGGCCCCCGGCAGAGGGCTTGGCGGGAACAACTCCCCTTCGATTGCTGAGTTGCACCCTCCCGCCAGACAACCGGTCCCTGTGGTCGAGGAATGCTCTCCCACGAATGAGGAGGTGCCGCTAGTCCTCGTTGCCGAGCCCCAGGCTCCAACTTGGGCGCGGCACATAGTCCATTTCATCCAAACTGGAGAACTTCCCGAAGAGCAAGAAGAAGCTGAAAGAGTAGCCCGGAGGGCCAGTATGTATCAGTTCGTTGACGACACACTGTATAGAAGAAGGCCCAATGGTGTGAAATTGAAGTGCATTTGCCGGGAGGAAGGAAAGGAACTGTTGGCAGAAATACACAAGGGTATGTGCGGCTCACACATTGGATCGAGGGCTCTGATTGGAAAAGCCTTCCGGCAAGGATTTTACTGGCCCACGGCCCTCCAAGATGCAGTTGAGTTGGTCACCAAATGTCACTACTAGGGAAAAGCCTAGCAGTAGCGCGGGTCTTAGGGCTATTTGTAGCGCGGGGCACCGCGCTACTGATAGGGCGCTACAGCTAACGTTTAACAGTAGTGCGTTTCTTCCCGCGCTACTGCTATAGCTACTTAGCAGTAGCGCTGTCCATACCAACGCTACTGCTAAGTGGCTTAGCAGTAGCATTTTCCTGTTCAGCGCTAAAGAGCGCTATTACTATATTTTCACATATCTTTCTTTTTTGCTATGTATTTGCGATGTTTTTGTACAGATTTTATACAGTATTCTAATCATATCATAAACTGGCAATATGCTCATCATATCATACACATAATAGTCTCATCATATCACCCAACACAAATCATGTCGTCACATCATAATCACGATATAGCTATACAAGTTACATGACATGTCTCATCATACATAATGTAGTACTTCATGAGGCACCGGTTCGTTTCCCTCTCTCGCACTAGCGTGAACATAAACTAACTACTTTCCGCTTCGGCTCTGCTATCAAACCCTCTCTGGCTGTCACTCGGAAACTGATACACCTGGGCCTGACACTCCGGCCACTCGTCGTATACTCCTGGCGTAGCACTTCTTCGTCATCGATGATCTATGTACCTGCATCGTCACATGAGTCGATAATATGCAACATATATAGTTGAGCAATAGAAAGAGATAGACTTGGCAAAAATAGAAGCAACATATCATAAGCATAAATAACAAAGTTCATCGTACCGAAAATGCCCTAACTAGAGTGATCTTCGCTAGTTGAGGAGGACGGTTTAATTACATCACAAATAAAGTTTCGTCGTGCATAACTCAAACTTTCGTCATAGAGAAAGTATGGACTAAACGGACACTTTGTCATATATCGTCAATACTCCAACATGTCGTGCCATCCATCCAAGTCAGGTAGATAGTACCCGAGCACAGTGAAAGGCTTCAGGTCGAGACGCTGAGCCGATACGCGTGTTCGGACGTCTTCCCACGACATTTGCCCTTCTTCGTAGAACATCCCTGTTTTTTCGACGACCTCCTTCATGATGATTTGGGCAAGTTCACGCTGGATGTGATAGAACTCAGCTCGAAGTCGATGATCTAAGATATCTCCTAGGTTCTTTGCCCATTGCAGAATATGGGCATCACCGGATCTAGGTGACATGCGAAAGTTCTGCTGATCCCGTCTGTACTCCAGCATGTGGTGGAGGACATAGAATCCATCACTGAGAGTACCACTCGGTTGCTGGATGCAGCAGAAGTCGGTCTTATGGCCGAAGGCGGACGCGCGGTTCCTTGTCTTCTTGAGCGTGATCTCTCCACCCCGTAGGCTATAGCTAAAGATAGCACTGTCGAGAACAGACTTGATGTGGGTGTAATCCTTTTTCTTCATGTTCTTCGACGAGTCCAAGTAAAGAGCATGGGAGAATCAGGGGTAAAGGATGATGAGGACGGCGCGCCCGTCGCTACGCAAAATAAGTACACCTCAAATTAGCACGCGCCCGTGCAAATGAATGATTGAAATCGAAGGAAGGATATCCGCGCGGATGACTTACATGGGATGATAAGGCACGCGAATCGTCTCCTTGTCCTTATTGCTGACCATGAAATCGGGGATGTAGTTACTCGCGTATTCATGTTGCTTTGGGAAGACCGCCAAGAAGCCCTCGTGCATGAAGTACGGGTCAGTGACACAAATATAAGGTATCTGCTCAATCCTGATGATGTAGTTCATGTACAAGGCAAAAAGGTGGACAAACGTAAAATCTAGCTTTTTCAAGTGAAACATGTCGAAGATGTAATCGAATCGAAGGAAGAACTTCTCCGTGGGGAATGTGTCGACGTACAACCTTTGTTGTGGCACGTTAACCACGTAGAGCGGGTATCCTGGATTTTTTGAGGTGATCGGGCTTTTCTCTCTCCACAGCACATCGTCATGAAGTCTCCTTAGATCGCCGTATATGGCCTCCACCGCTGCCTTAGGTAGGATCGGATTACCAGGGATATGACATTTTGTTGCACCGGGGATAGGTATACGGTCTTGAACCCGAGGCTGCTGAGGTGGCTGGATCATAGAAGCAGCTTTGTTGCCTTTCCTCGGTCTCTTCCTATGCTTCTTTGCTACTGGAAGTGAGCCTATAATACGTTCATCCTCCGGCAATTCAGGCACCGACTCATCATGCTCAAACCGTAAGTACTCATACTGCTGAGCCATCAATCCTCCGTTGTCAGAGGCGCCGGTATTGAGATACTATAGAGGGTCATTGTCATCCTCATCGATGGCATCATGCATTGCTTCTTCGACGGCGGCAACGTCATCAGCCACTAATGGAGCCTCTTCCTCACGAGGCATGACAGGCGACACTAATTGGGTAGGTGGGGTGTTGTTGTTCATACCTTGCTGAGGCTGCTTGGTCGTGGGTGTGCTCTCGCCCACCTCCAGACGAAGTAGACTTTTCGGCCACAACAGGACCCAACACTTACAATCGCCAAGCCGCCGCGGGGTATCGTCGTCATCTCCCCCTAGTGCTACCATAGGAGCCAAATTCTCGTGCCCGGTTCGACACTAGCCACGGAAACCTTGAAGACGTCAGGGGGGATTGGCCAGTTGTGGCACAATTGTTCCTTCGGCTTCAATATCGTCGCCTTTCCCACGTCCACCTTCTAGCTGTCGATGGTGTACAGTATGGTGCACGGGGTTACGTCGGCCTACAAAGACATGTCTGCGACGTGAGACATCTGAAAGGCAACGAAAACGGGAGATTATACATATATTGAAGAGGGCCGGTGTGACAGGTACCGTAAGGGCGTCGAGCTCAGCCAAAGACGAAGCACTGCCGAGCACGCCAGAGACGGTGGACGGCCTGCTAACGGGTGTGGGAGCAGGTGCACTAAATGAGCTGCTCCCGAAGAAGTTGGAAAGGGGAAAGGCCGCTGCCTCTTTATTTGGATTTTGCTTGGTCCAACTGACGATAGCCGGAACCAAGACACTATACGAAGCTGCCATCTCCTCTTTTGTGGCAGCTACCGCTGCTTTGAATGTCTCAGTTGATCTCTTATCAACTGCAATCTTAACCTTCTTGTCGATGTTTTCTTCATTTAACCTCCGTCTTTCCTTTCTCTCCTCCGTGGTCTCATGGTAGTACTTCTTCCATGTGGCGCCATCTCCGACGCCATGCACGCGTCCATACGATGGCCGAGTGTCCACCAGGAGTCCTTTCAATATGTTCAAGGCCTGGTTGAATGGGGTGTCCCACTTGGGCCTCACTAATGCCTCAGACAGCGAGTCACTTTCGGCTACAATCCCGTGCTGCTCTTTCTGCAAAAGGAACGTGGATCATTTACAAATGTGACTAAATGTGCAGTAGAATTGATCAGAAGCTAAAATTAGGGAGTAAATTAATAATTACCAGCAGTCTCATGAACTCCTTCGTGTCCGCGTCCGTATCGAAAACCTTGTTGACTAGGTCCCAACGGTACCAGGCCCTGATGACATCACGCTCCTACGGGATGGTGAACTCCGCCAAGGGGTCTGGGATCCCCAGAATTTCGCGTTTCGCGTCCTCCTTGGCCCATATGGGTCTCTTCCCCGCGTAACCACGGCTTCCGAGGTGGTGGCACCCCATGTTCATCTCTTGGAGCCCCTTCATGTACTCCGACTTTTCTTTGGCATCTTCGGCAACACAAGCCTTCTTGAATATTTCGAACTGCTCTTACGTAATTGTCGGATTATCCTTTAAAATCTCGGAGTAGGGTTCCTTTTTGGCGATGATCCGATGTTTCACCCTTACTTTCCAGGCGGACAACGTGCCGCTAAACTTACCCATGGCACGTTTGTTTATCTTCTTCATTGCCGGGTCTTGCTAAGGTTGAGTATATTTGATTTCATCCCGGCCCGAGAACAAGAATACCTGGTGCAGCTTAGTTAGGAGGGAGTTCTCCATATCTGGTATCTTCTTTAGTTTCTCATTGTTGATGGTGGCAGTTGCCCGTATGATGCAGCCTATTTGATTGCCGTAGCACGCGCGCGCTTCCGCAGGCTCTTTTGGCTCAAAATTGCCGGAGTCCACCTCCGTGACCACCAGCCTAGTAGTGATGAGCTGGTTTGGGCGCCACATCCTCTTCCGTTTCCATTCTATACCGGCTTCGCTAGTCTCGGCGCCGGTCTCAATCTCAGTGCCGGTCTCGACGCCGGTCTCGATGTCGGTCTCAGTCTCTGATGTGACAGGTGGGCCCTACAACAACCGTTGCTCGTCGAGAAGGTTCAAATAGGCGTCTGCCGCCTCATAGATGTTGCAATCACCAGAACCCTATCCTTCATCGTTGCTAGCCTTGTTTCCTATGATTAAATCTAATCAATTAATTCTAAACCTAATAAAATGAATAATGACATAAAAAGGCCTATGTTTTGCAGGAATGTTGATTCATTGCCGTTGGGGCAAATCCCGGGCACTCGATATGTCCTAGTTTGTAGAACAAGTCATGCCGAAATTCACGAAAAATTTCGGCATGACCTTTGCTAAAAAGTGGACAAATCGAGCGCCTGAAATTTGCCGGAACGGAAATGAATCAACATTCCGGCAAAACATAGGCCACTCGGCTTCATTCTCTACAAACAACAAAAGGCCACTTGGGCACAATCGAACCACTTCAATGAAAAGATATAACATGACCACTTCAATGAAAAGATATAATCAATAATAATGGAATATGCAAATGAACATCAATGACATATATCATATAACATCAATCTTGTTTTTCGTTTATATAGCAACAATTACTTTAACCTTTGCAAAATGACCTCACTAAACACTTATCTACCTAGGATAGAACTCAAATTATGTTCTAGCTATTCCTCTCACACACACACATTATTTTCTTTTCATCCAAATTGTTGTAGAGCAAATATTCCAACAATACTTGACGTTATTAGAAATTGCAAAGGAACTCCATTTTCTCTAACCCTTCTGACCTCACCAAAATTTCCACAGCAAGACATTAGTACCTACACCCAATTTCTTCAAAAATATTCAGGTCCATAGTCCAAATAATTCAAATTTCATTTGAATGAAATTTGGACCAGATTCAGGTCCATAGTCCAAATAATTCAAATAGTCCAAATAATTTTTTATAGCTAAATGCTACTATTTTTTGTTTATAGCCTCTATTAATTTAAAGCTAAATTCTACTATTATTTATATACCCTCTGTTAATTTAAAGCTAAATGGAATTACTGTTTAGGAATTTTCATATAAATTTACCCTAGCTAATTTCCTAAAAAAATGCTAATCTTTTTTCCTAAATGCTAAAAAATGCCTACTGCCCTAAACAAATCTAGGGTTCATATGAACACCTAGGGTTCATATGAACACCATCACAGCAGCAACATATGAATTGCCCTAGCAGAGAGAGAGAGAGACAGAGAGACAGAGAGAGAGAGAGAGGAGGGTAGGGGAGAGGAGAGGGAGAGCCTTCGTCGGCGGTGAGGGCGGGCTCGGGCTCAGGCAGCGGCGGTCCTAGGCGGGCTCGGGCGGCGGCGGTCCTGGGCGGGCTCGGGCGGTGGCGGTGAGGCCAAGGGCGGCGACGGTGAGGTCGAGGGCGGCCTCGGGCGGCGGCGGTGAGGTCGAGGGCGGCCTCGGGCGACGGCCGGCGTCGAGGGCGTGCTCGATCGGGCAGGGCGATCGACGACGGCGACAGAGGAGTTGGGGGAGAGGGGGGAAAGGACTTAGCAAAATTTTGAGCCCACGCGGGGTTAAGTCAAAATAGCAGTAGCGCTGGTAGGCAAAAAGCGCTATAGCTAAGTTAGCTATAGCGCTACCAAAACGCACTACTGCTATAGGAAGTAGTTATTTATTTTCCTTTTTCTTTTCCTTTTATCTAAGGAACGTAGCTATAGCACGTGTGTACAAAACGCGCTACTGCTAGAGTAACTATAGAGCTTTGTGAGAACAAGCGCTACTGCTATGCCTTTCTTCTATATTTTTCTTTTTCTTTACATTCTCTTTTTTTCATTTCTCCTTTTTCTACTTCTTTCATTTTCATTTACTTTTCTATTTCTTTTTTATTTTATTTTCTTTTTTTAGCAGTAGCGCTTTATACAAAAAACGCGCTACTACAAGGCACTTAGTGGTAGCGTGCTTTTCGCAGGATCGCTACTACTATTCTTAGCCTACCGGCAACAGTGCGGGAATTATAGTAGTAGCGCTTTTACCTGCAGACGTGCTACTCCTACAACCATAGCTGTAGTGCGCTTTGTTGTAGAGCGCTACTACTAAGTAGCAGTAGCACTTTGTTCTGACCAGCGCTGCTGCTATACCTCTGTGTATAAGGTTTTCCCTAGTAGTTCCATCCCAGTTCCATTCCAAGAATATCCATCTGCCTGCCCAAGCTCTTCAGACAATCCCTTTGTCATGGCCGTTTTCGGTCTTGGGGCTCAACATCTTGGGCCCCTTCCCCCGTGCTACCGGGGGCTTTGAATTTTTGTTTGTTGCAATCGACAAGTTTACAAAGTGGCCGAAAGTAGAGCCCGTGAGAAAGGTGACTGCTCAGTCAGCTATCAAGTTCTTGAAAGGATTGGTGTGCCGCTTCGGGGTCCCTACCCGAATCATCATCGACAATGGCACCCAATTCATGAGCCACGCCTTCATGCAATACATTCATGCCCTCGGAAGCAAAATCTCATTCGCCTCTGTCGCTCATCCAAGGAGCAACGGGCAAGCTGAGAGGGCGAACACTGAAGTGTTGAGAGGACTCAAGACAAGAACATTTGATAAGCTGCTGAAGTGTGGCAGGCGATGGATAGACGAGCTGCCGGTGGTTCTTTGGTCCCTCAGAACGACACCAAATCGAGCTACCAGGCAGTCTCCCTTCTCCCTAGTCTATGGGGCACAAGCAGTTATCCCCACGGAACTCATTTACGGGTCACCTCGAGTGCTTGCCTACGATGAAGTGGCGCAAGAATAGCACTGGCGTGACAATGCTGTGCTACTCGAGGAGAACCATCTCCGGGCTGCTACGCGTGCTGCACGCTACCAGCAAGCCCTGTGTCGCTATCACAGCCGCAGGGTTCATGCCCGGAGTTTTGAGGAAGGCGACCTTGTTCTTAGGCACATTCAGTCCGCCAAGGGTACAAAGAAGTTGACGCCGAAGTGGGAAGGCCCTTACCGGGTAGTACGAGTCACCAGACCTGGTGCAGTCCGTCTGGAGACCGGAAATGGCATTCAATTGCAAAACTCATGGAACATTGAGCATCTCTGTAAGTTCTACCCTTAAGGCGCGGCTGTCGGGCCCTGCCCGGCAGCCACCCTTTTGTACAGGCCTTGCCAATGCTGCATGTAACCCCTTGTACAAAGCCAGGCGTAGACCCTAAGCAACAGAGAATAAACGAAGCGCTGGGGGGCCCCCAAAACTTGCATGCATGCATAAGCTTAGCATGATCATGTAGATCAGATCGCACATGGCATCATTTTCATCTGCACTAGGTTGCAGGGCTCTTACCGTGGACTTGGTCCCGAAGAAGATAAGAGAAGACAAGCCTACATTGTGGTCCCCTGCGAGCCAAACAGATAAGTTTTATCTCTTATCCATATGTGTTTTGTGAAGAGAAACTTGTGCATATGAAATCCTCAC
Organism: Thinopyrum elongatum; assembly: GCA_011799875.1. Taxonomy (NCBI): domain Eukaryota; kingdom Viridiplantae; phylum Streptophyta; class Magnoliopsida; order Poales; family Poaceae; genus Thinopyrum; species Thinopyrum elongatum. The sequence goes on along the minus strand of CM022298.1, from coordinate 485,435,085 downwards.
CACCTTTGAAACCTAGGTGCTCCCATCCCTTGACTCGAACGTTGCTTCGGTCGGGATGGTTGTAGTGGCCTTTGGCGGAAAAGATTTGGTGGGGGGCTGGCCCCTCTCTGTGGTTTGTGTCCGGCAGGCCTAGCCCCGCGGCAACGAACTGAGCATACCGGCAGGATAGCCTGCTGGGGAAAACTTGTTTACTTTAATGTATAGAGGCATTTCACCTCTGCATGGATATGTTACATGCACAAGTACCTGGCAAGGCTTATCTTTTTCATTAATATGCTGATTAACAAGTACAAATCTTGCAAAACACAAACATGGATAAAGAAGATTACATAATTTAGACTAAAGTTTGGCAAATGCCTACATATTTTAGATTGAAAAAAGATAAGTGCCCCGTAATCCCTTTCTTGTCCCTCTCCTCCTAGGCACTGCGGTGGAAGAGGAAGAGGGCAAAATGAGTGCCTGAGCAGATGCCCAACCCAATCCCGTCAGAACCTATCGGGCATAGCCTGACAAGATCGAGAGTGGTGAGGCTGCGAAGGAGAGGGGCGGAAGGAGCAGCTCGGCGGTGCCCTGGTCACCACCCCTGGACCAGTCAGAAGCCCCAGCATGAGCGCCGACGAAAAAAACCGTCGGAGCCTAGCTGGAAGACTGCTGGAGGAGACGAAGGTACCAAGAGAGTGACCCCCTCCTTGGCAGCCAGGAGGCCGATGATGATGGTGCCGGGGAGGGAAGGGAAGAGCGGAAAGATGAGGCAGCAGGTCGGCAATATGAGACGAAGGCGTCGGTGCCATCGTACTCCGACCTGACGCCCTGCCACCTGCCTTCTCCATCTTCCCTCATTCTTTCTTCATCACCACCACTCGAGGAGGACGCCGGCCCCTCGAGCCGTCGCCTTCCCCGAAGAAGCTGCGGGCGACAACGGTGTCCGAGACGCGCAAGGAGCATCGCTCCCCACCTTGGAGGGCAGGAAGATGCCGCCGTCTTCGACATTTGCCCCGGCTTCACCAAAGGGGGCAGTGTTGGGATTACCTAAGGACCCGAGCGCTGCACCCCAGACATATGCCGGAAGCCCTGGGGGGTCCGGCGTCAGGGCAGGAAGCCACAGTGGTTCACGGTAAGGCCTAGCGCTCCCCGCCAGATGGCCGACCCGAGGAGAGGAGACGAGCACGCCCCCACAGTGGAAAATCTTGGCATCTCCTACGCTGCGAGTGGCTCGACCGCCACGTCCCTTTCAGCCCCGGACCAGACTCACTCCGCAGGCACCTACACAAGCTTTTGGCGTCATCAACCCCAAGCTCGAGCCTGGGACCTGGCCCCGGTCTCTCCCTCTCAACATTGCAAGAAGAAAGAAGGAAACGAGGAGAAAAGGTGCGTGGATGGGCACTTCCGCTTCCCCTCGCCCCCCTTTTATATAGGCGGGCTGGGGGCTGGGAGCTAATCCCTCGATGGGTAACCGCCGTCCATCTCCACCAATCCAAGAAGGCCAGGCCCCTGCCTTGACGCTCTCCCGCGCCACGCGCCTCCGTTACCTATCCCACTCAATGCATGCAGCATACGTGGCCAAAGGATAAGGGCGTGATGGGAAGAGTGAATTGGCAGTTACTCACCCGTGTGTTAAAGTCATTTACGGGCCATTACAAGGATGGCCCCACCACAATTGGCATTGCACGACACGCGGGAGAACTGGAAACTGACCTGGGCTCAGGTTAATGAAGAAGCAAAGAAGATCTCAAAGGACAAGCAACTGCTACCCTCTTGCCTGTGCACTAGATAGGGCCTACCCCGACGACGCCCGGCAGCGCGTTCGGGCCAGGCCTGGGGGCTCTTGTCGGTGCAACAAACCCTGGGTCTGTTGCCCAGACCATGCACAGGCCTAAAAGAGCAAGGTTGCAACATCCAAAGCGAGATCGAGTTGAAGAGATAGCTCTTTGAGGAATCAAAGGGCAGATCAAGAAGACCAAGACAAGCTAAATGAGCAAGACAACACTAAGGGAAAGCCTCCCTTGCCTGGCAGGCGAGCTCAGCGAGGTCGAGGTGGCCCTGAAGACAAGCCTCAAGACCATCCCGGCAGGCCTGCCGGGCTCGACAAAGGCAAACTACCCCGCCAAGGGTCCACAGCTCCACCTCACAGCGACGCAAGTCATCGATCGGTGCGGTGTCAAGCCCCCGAGTGACTAAGTGGTTGTTATTTGGCATGTGGCAGCCACTCCCTATGGAAATCACCTCCAAATGACACCCGTCCAGAGGCGTGTCAAGCAGACAGATGAGAAGATGGTTGAGCAGCCCGGTAAGGCTTGCCAGGCATGCCGTGATGTGACACTAAGCAACGCATTTAATGCGCTCTGCTCTGTCTGCAAAGTTAGGTATGATAGCACTGCTCGCTATCTAATCAGTACATAATGACTGATTTGCCATTGTGGTGACCCCTTGATCTATAAAAGGAGGGCCATGGCAACCATATAAAGGATTCGGACCCTTGTACACTCATACGCGCGTAGCTGCTCTCGCCCCAAGGCAACCCTGTCGGGAAAGAGCGCTTCATTTCCACCACAACCCACCATCAATCCACCAAAGCAGGAGTAGGGTTTTACGCCTCGCGGCGGCCCGAACCTGGGTAAAAATGCCCGTGTGATCTCTGTCGTGTTGTGCTACGTTCTTCGCTCTTTGTGCAATGTGCTCATCCCCCTGCCGAACCATAAGGGGTTGATGGCCCCATAGGTGGTCGTTGTTTCCCACGACACCACACAAGCGAGCAGGGTCACAGCAAAGAAGATAGGGGAGATCAAACCGCTCTTGAACCCTTGGGTTCTTTTAATGATGTTATTCGTTGAGTCCAGAATGGTCTTGAATGAAACTGGCATGCTAGCCATGGTAATGATGTTGCACCGATCAATGAGTTCCTCCACCACGTCATCTTTCAGATTGGGGCAAGAATAACGGGGTCGTTTCCGGCCTAATCCATCCATCGAGAAGATGAACAATGGTAGAAGGAAGAGTCAAGGCAAATGGAGGGAGGAAGAGCGTGCGACAACAGTTCCAAATCGAGAGGGAAAGGCGAAGAGGCGGTGGATGGTTTCCACGGTATAGAAAGAGGCGCTCCGGCCTACATAGACATCCGTTCGGAAATTATACAAAAGCACTCACCGTCGTCTCACTGATATGTTGGAACGAGACCACATGTCAACGAAACATGGTGTGTCATTTCTCATGCAAAATGCGATCTAGCCGCGTTGGACCAAAGTGTCGCATTATTTCTCGGCCTTATTTTTTTAATGGCGTGCCGTTCAGTATTGAAGCACAACTAATAGGTACTGTATGCAGAGAAAATATAAACTACTCTACCACTACTCCACCTCTAGTAGTACTAGTAAGATATATAGGCTGGAGCTTCAGCGCTTGCTTGCTAAGGGCTGCACTTCCCTTGCTTCTCACACTATATCACCCTCTCTCCAGATCTAAAAAAGATGGCGGTGGCCCCTCTCTCTCCCCCTCCTCACCGGTGGTCATAGATCCCCCAGGACCACGTACGCCGGGGAAGAAAAGGACGTGCAGTGTTGACGCACTCCTCGTCGGTGAGCGAGGTCACACACTGACGACAAGGCCGTCCTCTCAGACCTAGCGCCAGTGAGGGATGGCCTCCGTCCCCAAGCTCGCTGCCGTAGTGTCTACGGAGGACGACAACAACGAGTGAAGCCACTTCCCGCCGACCCTCGGGTATGCTGCCTCTTTTCGAACCATACCCTTGTTCTATTGCCCCATCTGCCACGTCGCTACATGTGGATCTTTTTCCATTCCCCCATCTCTCCAATTTACTATCCTCTGCTCTGCTGGTCATGCAGACGGAAACCTTAATTTGCACTATTAAAGGAAACCCTAGTTCATGCAGACTAATCCATGTCTGGGTTGAATAAGGAAAGAAAGGGGGAAAGTATTGTCCAAGAGACTAGGTATCGAACCTGCATCTTGGTTGAAAAGGGGAAAAGCAGTAGCTAAGGAACGAGTCTCTTGTCTCTTTGTGGAAAAAGGGTAGAAAGGCATGACAACGCAATAGAGAATGACCAGGTCGATCGGTTTGTTGTCCTCACATAGGAAAAAGATGGCTAAAGAGAAGAAAAATGGGATGTAATCCACATATCCTGCCTGGATATTTGTTCCACAGCCAGTATACCAATGATGAAACTTGTTACTACCTTTAGATTTTTGCACTGTTAATGCTTATAGATTACATACCTCACTTCATGATGTAATGATAAGTCAAATTTTTTTGTACAGTGTCACCAAAATGCCAAGGCGGTGATGGCATTTTATTTCAATTAAACTGCACAAGAAATTTTGAAGAGAAGAGGAAAGGTTAAGAGTGGGCACCTCCTCCTCCTGCTATTTTCTTGATTCGTTTAATCAAGTTTTTTTGTTTGGTTGACTATCATGATTGGGATATCAATTTTTCAGGTCCCCTCGAGTTTGAAATGACATTTACCTTGAAGGTACATGGTTTGCAATTTTTTTATACTGTTATTAGTTAATAATGTTAGTTAGCTTCACACTTTTGTATTTGGTCTAATGTTGTTGCACAACCAGTATACCAATGCTGAAACTTGTTACCTTTAGATTTTGTATAGTTAATACAAGGTGGGGTATATGTTAACTAGCTGCTTGATATTTGTGCAAACAGATGTCTGCCCGTTTCTATTTGGCGAACAAACAAGGTGACCTCAATTTTTGTGGAACTGCATAAGAGAATAGTATAGTCACTGCATGCAGTGCCATTTGAAAATAGTCTCGCCGTGTGATCGACAGATGACCAACTCATATTTCTGTGGATGTTCCTCCATCATGTGTGGTTCACTCTCATGGTTCCATCTGTTGGTGAAACCACTTACGTTTTCAAGTGGAAATGTAGACTTCACAATCAAATTTGTCTTTAACTCTGTACTGAATGTTGGTCCAGAGAAGCATCCATGTTAGTAGGAAAAACATATGTTTTTTCTTGATGTTTGCTTTAGGAGCTACATATTGTATATGATCTGTGAATCATTGAGATGCATTAACATGTTTATCTTATGTATGGGAATCGTACTAGTTGGTTGTGAATTTGGGCTATTAATGGAACATATTACAAAGCCATACATGTGAGTCTCGTGAACGTTTTGAACGGATCAGCTCTTACTACTGTGCACAGCATGGTTCTTATTTCTGTGAGCTCAGTGTTTACAAGTCACTAGCAGTTCCTTATTTCTCTTCGCTCAGTGTCTACAAGTTATTGATCGATCACTAACTAGCCTACTAATACGCTCCTGGCAGTTTGAGTTGCGACGCAAGATCCAAAGGTGTCAGTTTTTTGAAAAAAAAATGCCTACTTCTGAAGAAACTGACAAGTTGTTCTGAAGAAAATGTCATGCGAATCTGAAGTAACTGCCAGCAAAAACGTTCGCAAATGCCTTATCTCCCAGCAAACGTTCATTAGCTATTGCGATCCTACACGTACACTATCCGACCGACTCAATCCTACACGAATAAACAGCAAATCACGCACATACCTCAGCTGGATCATTCGAGTGCACTCGTTTGACCGTCATGCCGATGTGCGACCCAGCATGGACGGGACGCACCACTGATGCGATGGGACGGGTCGGCACAGTCATAAATTCAGTTTTTCCAGTTTTCCACGGTACTACTTCCCCGTTTATAGGGCTTATCTCAAAATTTTAATTTTCCCGTTTTATAAGTCTCAATTTGGTTGTTCCCCATCACATGTTCAGATTTCAAGGTGCATTAAATCATTGCATGCAAGTATTAAGAGAAAATTGACAAATGCATGTACTTTAGGCATGCATGCATTGCAATTAATGCATTGGTAAACACAATTTTTTGAGGAAAACAATCACAATAATTGAGTGCTTTTGCAAACTACAAAAATTATTGCATCACTCACCATCTACCTTGGTTGGTGATATTTTTGAATTGAGCCCTTTAAACCGGAAAGGAGGGGCTCAATTCAAAAATCTCACCAACCAAGGTAGATGGTGAGTGGCGTTTCCCGCGACCCAACTCACCTGCTTATGCATTCCGATGATCGTCGCGTTACCCGCAACACGCTGGTTCCCCTACCTTCCGCCTATAATTACTGGTTCTTGGCGTTCTCAAGTGGCACCGTCACCCAACTCGCCCTATCCTCACAACCCCCCACCGGCTAGACGTCGCTCGCCACCTGCCCTCGCTCTCGCCACGTCCGTCATGCCCCCGACCGTCCGCAATAGGCGACGCCAGAGGCGCTGACCGTCGGAGCTAGTGTTCGGCTTTCCATCGGAAGGCAGACGAAGGGAGGAGGCATTCTATCGGTATTTAGATGGCAATGCGGAGTACGAGGACTTGTTGGTGCACGATCGCCTGGCGGAGGAGCAGCGTATCGCCTATTTGCACCGCCAGCGGGCCATGGAGTAGTAGCGCACCGCCGATCTGAGTTGCGAGCAGAGCGCCCGCAACTAGGGTGACTACATGGAGGCTGGCGCCCGGCAAATAGCCCTAGAGGCTATCGGGCATGCACGCGTGCGTGACGCTGAATTTTACTACCAGCTCATCAAGTGGGTTTTCCGCTTAGAATCCGAGCTTCGGTGGACCACGCCGGCATGGAAAGGGCCAACGCACGCGAGCAACGCGCCCTATCGTACCTCTTGCAAGTCCGAGGCGAGGAGGAGGACGTCGGTGCCGGCGTTTAGCATGTACCGTAGATGGCGGCCGGCATCGTCTAGTTAGCTAAGAGTAAGTTAGTACTTGTACACCAGAGTATTAGTGAGAGTAGATAGTTAACTTCGCTATGATTGTTACCAACGTTGAAGTTCAGTACTCTATATCTAGATCAGATCTGTTACTTTGCTCTAAATGTTGAACTTTCCGTGTGAACGTATGAAATGGCATGTATTTGTTCGCCACGGGTTTAGAGGCTGATTTGTGGGCCTACTAGGTTGATGCATACACAATCAGGAGATGATTGTACATGGAGAGGATGACAGCAGGGACCTACCAGGGTCATGGCAGTACGCAAGCAAGTGCCTCCTTATTTCAAGCCCAAAAAAATGGTTCCTCCTAATGGATTCCTGACATCTGGGTTCCATGTCATTGTCAACGTAGTCAGTATACGAGAGAATTGCACAACGAGCGGCTGACACCAGGGACCCAGAAGCTCGCCCAGTTCTTTTTGTTTTTGAGACGGAGCAGGTTATCAACTGGGTTGTGCGGGGCACTCTGGTCATTCTAGCGAGCCTTTTATTTTATGTTTACCACAAGACCAGCCCAGTTTTGTTTTCTCTCTGAAAATGGCTAGCCCAGTTTTTTGTTCTTTTGCAGAATACCCAACCGAGGCCTACTTGCTTTTGTCAGCCCTGCTGGGCTGCAAATCTTTCAAGACAAGGAGAGTTTCATTCGGCTTGCCCAGAAAATGGGCTATCAGTAATGAGAAATGGGCTGTATATTTCTAAAACACAGCAAACCGACAATTAGTTTCCAATTTATTTTTTTTGCATTTCGAGATTTTAAATTTCATTGATTTTATGCGTGGACAATTATTTGGATTTTATATTGATATAAATTTATTTTTCAAATTAGTTTGAATGTGACTCGAAATTTCGGGATTAAAAATAGTTCAGACCGCACCAAAATATGCAAAATTTCGTTCAATTTTTTAACCGTGGCGACAATATAGGCTGTAATGCTAACAAAAAGAATAAGGGCTCCAAAAAATTCCTTCAGAATTAGCAAATGGGCTGTAAATTATTAGAAATAATGGCAGATGGGTTGTATGCTGTTTTCCACAGATTTGAGGCTGACTTGTGCGCCGACTAGGTTGATGCGTACGCTTTCCTAAAAAAAAGGTTGACGTGTACTCGAGAGCAGTGACTGTTGGATGTCCACCCAATGGCCGTCGTGCTTATTCAATCTCTGATTTTCCTGCTCCAGCCGCCCAAACCAGCGCCGGAGGGACTGCCTGCTCCCTCCTCCCGTGGCCGACTATGCTGCCGCGCAGGCCTCACCGGCCGACCCTACTGCCACCGCTGGCCAGGCCATCCCTCTACCCATCCGCACCTCCTGTTATTTTCCAGCGACGCCAGCCTCACCAGTCATAGCCCTCGTACTCCCCTCAGCGTGGGCATCCACTGCTGTGGCTTCGCCGGCTTCGGGTCGTTCCCTTCTTGGGCCTCGTCGTCGTCCACCGTGTTGATGCTCTTGGCGCGGCATGGTCAACGTGGTCAACAAACAACAGCCGTCGGAAGAGGGATGTAAGTGGAGAGATTGACAGTAGGGACCCACATGGTCCATGGCCGCACGCAAGCAAGTGACACCTTATTACGCGGAAAAAAATGAATCCTACCCCTGACAGCTGGGACCGACCAGCCATATCTTCGCAGGCAAGGAAGTGCCTCTTTATTAAGGGAAAAATAATGATTGCCCCCCTTGACAACTCGGGCCCATCATATCAGGAGGCTGACTTGTGGACCTACTCAGTTGACATGTATGCAGGGCTTTGTCAACTTAGTTAACAAACGATTCTATCAGCAGTGACCGTTGGAAGTTAATCCAATGGTTGTTCTGCTTCTTCAACCTCTGGTTTTCTTGATGCAGCCGCCCAAACCAGCACCGGCGGGACCGTGTGCTCCTTCCTCCCGTGGCCGGCTGTGCTGCTGCCCAGGCCTCACCGCCCCCTCCTACTCCAACCGCTGGCTAGGCCATCCCTCTACTCACCCACACCCCCTGTTATTCTGCGACGATGGCAGCCTCACACCGCAGTCGAACCAGTCAACCCTCGTACTCCCCTCCGCGTGGGCATCCACTGCCACGTCTTCCCCGACTCTGCGTCTTTCCCTTCCTAGGCCTCGCTATCGTCCTTCGCCTTAGTGCTCTCGGCACGGTGTGGTCAACGTGGTCAATGAATGATAACCATCGGAAGAGAACTATACGTGGTGACGCTGACAGCTGGACCCACCAGCTACATCTTCGCACGCAAGGAAGTGCCTCCATATTACGCGCAAAAAAATTTATTCCTCCCACTGACAGCTGGGACCCATCAGCCATATATTCGTGTGCAAAGAAGTGCCTCCTTATCCTCTCTGACAGCTAGGACCTACCCGGTCGAAGCGTACATAGCGTTGTCTGTCTGGTCGCCAACGTGTACGTACATACTGGCCGATCGGTGTCTCTGCAAGGATGAACCGTGCCCGAGCAAGCAGCGGCACTTGTCGTAGTACAGTCCGGCCCCTACGTAGCAGTCCATGCAGTCCCGTCTAAATGGATTACATGTACGTATAGCCATGCTCCAAAACTACGGGCACATATGTACATACGAGCGGGGTCTGGAACACGTACTCACGCATACGTACGGTCAGGGCTTGTGTACATGGACAGGCAACAGACGGCAGCAATGGTGTCCTGTTCATCGGCAGCCAACCGGCTGGGTCAGAACGGAGAAACAGCGTGGTGTTCATCGGGAGGCAACGGAACGCGTCATGTTCATCCCGAGCCAACCGGCTTGGACAGAACAGCCGAAATTGGGTCTAGCGTACCGCAAAATGGAGGAAAACGACCTTCTGTTCGACCGCGTATGGTCGAAATGGGGTCCTATTCATCGGGATGGGCCTGGCGTACCGCAAAACGGAGGAAACAGACTTCTATTCGAGTGCCTACGGTCAAAACAGGGTCCTATTGATCGGGAAGGGTGTGGAGTACCGCAAAATGGATGCAACGGACTTTTGTTGGAGTGCTTACGGTCGAAACGGGGTCCTATTGATCGGGAGGGGTGTGGCGTACCACAAAACGGGACTCCATGGGTTATTGTTCATCCACCGTCTACTGCCTCGCTCTAGCCTCCACGGGTACTGTTCATCCACGGGCTACTGTTCATCCAGCCTCCACGGGATACTGTTCAACCAGCCCTCCACAGGTCTTGTTCATCCACCCCCAACCGGCTCGGGTGTAGCGGCCTCCTCGATCGGGGTCCTGTTCATCCAGCGGCAACGGCCTCTACTACCACGGGGTCTTGTTCATCCAACCCCCACCGGGAACTGTTCATCCAACCACCAACAACGATCACTATTCATCAAGAGGCAGGTTCGATCGGCTTTAGTTAGCAGCAGTAGTGAAGGAATCACTCGGGTTCAGTTAACAGCCAAGGGATCGATCGCTCAGGTTTAGTAACGTAGCTAGTGCAATCGCTCGTGTTCAGTAAGCGAACGCCTCGCTCGGGTTCAGTTAGAGCCCAACGCCTCGCACACACGCACGTACGTATACAAGAGAAACGCGCAAACCTCCGTGGATCACTCCGCCCTGAGCCCCCGACCACCCACCGAAACCGGGAACTCCCCGAAATTTTCCTCGCCCTCACTTCTACCACGATTTTTTCCGTCATGGACGGCCCAAAGAATGTCATGCAAGTGCGTCCCCAGCCCGCCCAGGACGAAAAGCCCATTTTCTGTCATGATTTTTTTCATGGATGTAGGAGCCCGGCACATCAATGATGATACGTGCTTTTGTCACAATTATCATCATAGAAGTGTCATAAGCATGACAGAAAAAAAATCGTTCGGGCCAAAATGTCACGGATGTGTCTTTTTTTGAAGTGTTGCTTGTGTATGTATATGTTGTGCTTCCAATTTGCTTATCTTGAGAAATCAAGTATGTGTATGTTGGTTTGGACATCATGTACATATGAGTCTTGTGTTGAGCCTTTTTGCATCTTGGTTGTATCTTAGTTGGCTCTTGTGAGATATTAATGGATCATCCCATTTTGGGGAAGTGATGTGCTTTGTGCACATCACAATCCTACAAATGTGTTTACATGAGGAATACCACCTAGTATTGATATTGCAAGATAATCCAGTCTCTATGTGGTATGTCTTCTCATGAGAAATTCAAATTCTAAATGGTCCATTAATTATCTCTTGTTTGCTTTTTATTGCCTCTTGTTAAGTTTTCATTGGTATCACATTATGGGGGAGTAATATGCTATGTGTATATTACAAGCCTAGAAAATGTGTACATTTGAGGTATTGCCACTTATAATTGATATTGTAAATTATCTTGTTCCTAGGTGGCATGTTAGCTCTACAACTTGCAAATTTGCTTATGTGTTGGGTGTGAAGATGATGTTGGATATCTTTGCTATCTACCATCGGGGATTATGTCCAAATACTTCTTGTCTTTTGACAATTGGTACTCACTTATGTGGTAGAAATTATTGATCATCTTTATGTTGGCTTTTGTTTATAATTACCCTATCTCTTGCCAAGGATTGTGTCAACTCCCATTGTCTTCCATGCCACTTGTGGATCTTGTTATTTCTTGAACTTGTGGAGTGTTTCTCTAGATACATTGAAAGTGGTGATCCCATCTTGTGCATTTTGTATTCAAATGCAAATTCTATATAATGCACGACTCTTGGGGGAGCTAGCCTATTTTCTTTAGAACACTCACCTTGTGATCCTTCAAGTGTGTGTTGGTGGAAGGAAAGCCGTTTCTTTTTGGCACTTTGTGCCATCGTGAAACTTTGTAGAGGGCTTGGTCTGTTTGGAACCATCCTCTCTTTTGGGAGTTTGATATCTTTCATTTTGCGTGTATCAATGGATATCTCATTCCTTGATGTATCTTTTAATTGATATCTTCCAAGTGATGATTTCTCCATTTGGTATCCTATTTTCGCTTGGTATTCCTTTTTCAATTGGCATCAGTTCTTTAAAGTCTTGAGCATGCATGTTTACTTCATGTATTTTCTTTAGCATGCTTTCTTTCTTTGAATCAATATATAGGGGAAACTCCACCAAGTCTAAAATTGGATGAGATGTGCATGAAATTCATTTTCATATCTATATGCACATATGTATGTGGAGTTTGTCCTATGTATTGTTGGTTCTCTAACTCTTTGGCCCAATGAGTTTGGGTACCATTTTGTTTGTGTTGTTGTTCTAGGAACAATTGTAGATGCATTGGATGCTCGGCTCACGCATAAGGAAGGTTTTGTCACCATGTGCTTAATGGAGTCAAGCTAGATGAGCAATGAACCATTATCTACTACATCTTTCCAATATTGTCTTGGTAACAAGTATCATTATCTACTTCTTGCATACTTTTCTTGCATTCAACCTTGTGTAGGTTGCATCATGGCATGAAGTTCATTCTTTCTTGTGATACTTGTTACCTTTCACAAAGCATCTCAACAATGATCTCTTGTTGCGAGTTGTGATGTCTTTGATGTTTGTGTGTGTGGAGTTCAGTGATATACAATAAGACAATATTAAGCCATGTGATATGCTTTTAAGCAAAGATCTTATTGGTATATCTATGACTTCCTTTTGGATATCTTGTTCCTCTGTGTTGTAACTATTTCATGTGTACATCCTTCTTTGTGGATTGATATCATCATGATTTTCACCTACCTATAACCTTATACACTTGAGTTACATCTCTAGATGATATCCTTTCTTTCACGTCCACCTTTTCTTTCTTGTATTATTTCTTTGGTGGCTCTGTGAAAGCGTGTGCCTTGAATGTGGGCTTATATCGTTGCACATTAATGCACTCATTTGTGTTGAATATTTTTTTCCTCATGCTTGCCTTGATGAGGCTTGCCATTTCATTGGTACCCCTTCTCTTGACGAGTCTATCATTTTCCATCTTCACCTTGGGTTGTCACAAGCGTTGGTTCTTAATTTGCATATTAGTAAGCTTGTGAACCCATTTACTTGGTGTGTCTGTGTGGGAAGGACATGTCTTCCACCTTGTATCTCATTTATTCAAGACTATGTTGATGCTTCATGGTCATCCTTATATTAGTCTTCTCAAGTGCTTTGCCATGACCCACATACATCATTTTGGTTGAGCCTATTCTTAAGTTGTCCCATTTACATTTTGCTTAACCATTTGTTTGTTGCAAGTGCTAGGCTTAGTTTCTTTTATACTCACTTGCACTTGTTTTGAGTTTCTATTGATTTGGAAGGGGGGGGGGTGATGATCCTATTTTTTGCACTTTGTATCCAAATACAAAAATTCTTATTTGTGCACAAATCATGGGGAGCTTCTCTAGTTTCTTTAGAACACTCCTTTGCTCGTATCATAATATATTTTAGTCAGGTGGCTCGTAGGGTCATTTGATTGCTTGTGTCTATTGGTATCTTTTGATTGATGGCTTCACTCCTTGGTATGTCCTTGTGCCATATCATCCTTTTGCAATCTTTGGATCCTCAATATAGTTTGTCTTCCTCCAACTATTTATCATTGGATATGTGTATCTCATTGCACTCATATTTTGAGAAACACACAATTTATGGAGGAACACATATTATATTGGCCTTCTAAGCTTTCCGTCCATTTTGGCAATCGATGCCAATGGGGGAGAAATTTAGAAAGTTTTGTGGAGAAGTTTAGATAGTTATTTCTTCAAACTTTGGTTTTATACTTAAGCATTTGCATCTCATGCTCATGCATTATTGGTTGTTGCTTTGCATGGTTACTTAATTCCTTATATAAACTCTCTTGAAAGTGATAGTCATCAATTACCAAAATGGGGGAGATTGAAAGAGCATGGTGCCCCCATGTGTGGTTTTGGTAATCACTGGTACAGCGAAGTGCTATACAAATGGTTTTTAACCCGTTTCCACGACGGCATTTGGAACCATCGCCAAGTGAGTGTGGGCGATAGGGGGGTCCTTCCCACACGACCAAGAAACCATCAGGGATAGGCCCTCCGGCCACACACGCTCGAGCAAAATGAGGTCGTGTGCGACGGGCGAGCGATCAAATGCGATTATACGTACAGTTGTATTAAAAAAATACAATTATACATGCCAAATTGTTTCCAGTCCTAAGTACATCCCACACAGTCAGTCCCAGCTAAACGTTTTCGTTCGTATGTACATTCCACACAGTCAATCCAAGGAATACGTTTCCGTTAGTATGTACATCCCACACAGTCAATCCAAGAAGTACGTTTCCGTTCGTATATACATCCCACATAGTCACTCCAATGAAAACGTTTCCGTTCGCATGTACATCACACACAATTTTCCCCATTAAATCGTTTGTGATAGCGTTGCCATTGCAGACAATATTAACAATTTTACCGTTTGCGTTATTGAATGCATCACACATGGTGCGTAGAAGAAACTATGTGGCATAGGCTGTCCATCACACACACTTTTTATGTGGTAAACATTTGCGCAAGGTGGCCTAACGCAAACAGTTTTCAAGAGGAAGTCGTGTGTGATTGTTCATTGATCCAACATGGTTTATTCCTACAAACTGTGTGCGTTGCCTGAGCTCATCGCCCACTGTGTTTTCTCAATAACTGTTTGCAATAGAAAACCCAATTAGCAGGCTAATCGGCCATTAGCAGGCTAATTGTCCTATTATTAATAATCCATTTATTACTCTAATTGACATTTCATATTAAGCACACAATATATTTCATTTTCGTATTAAGGAAGCAAGATTTCATAATTGAAATACATCAGAGTATAACATTGAAAGCATAAGTGCTCCCTGGGTGATTTTGGTAATTAATGTCAACATATCTCTTGTTGGACTAATGCTTTTACCTGGTGTATTTCAGACAAGTTCAACAATGGTGTGGCATGAACAAGAGGATGTGGAACCCCCTCAAAATGCTAAGGACACATGTTGGCAAAAGCTCAAGACTCTTCATTTATATTTTAGTGATCCAAGATCACATTGAGTCCATAGGAAAGCAAATACTATTAAAAGGGGATGAGGAGTTGCTTAATGGTCTACTTGCTCGAAGTGCTTAGTGATATTGTTCCAAAACTGTCAGCCACTTTCTCATTTCCAAATATGTCCAAAAACCTAAGTCAAACTCGGCCCCACCGAAATGATCTATCCGGCGCCACCGAGTTCACTTGACCTAGCCACTGCCAGAAACCCTAACTCCTCGGTCACACCGATACGGATCTCGGTCTCACCGAGATGGCCCTGCAAACTCTCTGTTTCCCTTTCGTAACATTTCGGTCTCACCGAAATGAGCGATCGGTCCCACCGAGTTTGCTTGGCCAATTCTCTGTTTGCTCTTTGCTGAAATTGGTTTCACCGAGTTCAAGCAATCGGCTTCACCGAGATGAGGTTTTGCCCTAGACCTAGCACATCGGTCCCACCGAGTTGTTCCAGTCGGTCCCATCGAGATTCCTAACGTTCACATTTTGAACTGAATCGACCTCACCGAGTTCTTCTATTCGGTCTGACCGAGTTGGCTCAAATGTGTGTAACGGTTGGATTTTGTGTGGAGGATATATATACCCCTCCACCCCCTTCTCCATCAGAGAGAGAGCCACCAGAATGTGCCTACACTTCCAGCTTACATTTTCTGAGAGAGAACCACCTACTCATGTGTTGAGACCAAGATATTCCAATCCTACCACAAGAATCTTGATCTCTAGCCTTCCCAAGTTACTTTCCACCCAAATCTTCTTTCCACCATATCCAAATCTGTGTGAGAGAGTTGAGTGTTGGGGAGACTATCATTTGAAGCACAAGAGCAAGGAGTTCATCATCATCACACCATCTATTACCTTTTGGAGAGTGGTGTCTCCTAGATTGGTTAGGTGTCGCTTGGGAGCCTCCGACAAGATTGTGGAGTTGAACCAAGAAGTTTGTAAGGGCAAGGAGATTGCCTATTTCGTGAAGATCTACCCGAGTGAGGCAAGTCCTTCGTGGGCGATGGCCATGGTGGGATAGACAAGGTTGCTTCTTCGTGGACCCTTCATGGGTGGAGTCCTCTTTGGACCCGCGCAGCCGTTACCCTTCATGGGTTGAAGTCTCCATCAACGTGGATGTACGATAGCACCACCTATCGGAACCACGCCAAAAATCTCCGTGTCTTCATTGCATTTGCACTCTCCAATCCCATCCCTTTACTTTCTTGCAATTAGCATGCTTTACTCTTTCCGCTACTCATAGTCTTGTCAAGCTTGCTTGAAATGTATTGTGAATGCTTAAACTGTTGCTAAATCTCCACCTCAACTTGAAGAACTTAAAAACTGCCACTTTTACTTGTTGAGGGTCTAATCACCCCCCTCCCTCTAGACCCCTCTTCTCGATCCTTTCAATTTGTATCAGAGCTTTGGTCTCCATTGCTTTGGTTTAATCACCATTGGAGGAAGATGGATGAGTCTACGATCGGGAGTATTAGATGTAGAGTGCCTTTTCTTGATGGGGAATTTTACAGCTCTTGGAAAAATGAAATGCTTGGGATATTTAATGAATATAATTTGAACAAGTATATTCTCAGCCCTTATGTGCCTCCTATTGACCCCTTGCATCCAACCCCACATGAGTATCTTGACATGGTTCGCAATCTTAGAACTATTGATCTTATCACTAGAGGATTGTCTAGAAACTTGCTTATTTGCTTACCTACCTTTAAATGTGCTTACACCATATGGAATTATCTTGAGAAACGGTTCCCAAACTATTCCTTGAAAAACCTAGACGAAATTCTTCAAAGGACTATTGCTTTTCACAAGATGGACACTAGAGATCCTAAATTTAATGAATGTCTTTTTGAACTTCGTGATCTTATGCGTGCAAAAGGAGATGTTAGAACTACAAGTGACATCATCTTAGAAGCTATAAGAATTCATAGGCTTGAACATTGTCATGATCAAAACTCTAACGACTCACTTGACCTAGGTGATGATCATATGGATGATGATGATGTTGAGCATGGCTATTATGATGAAGACGAAGAAAGTGACATTGAATTTGAGGAGACTATGAGAAATCTTAGTCTCATGCCAAATCTTCGCGATTATGTATCCGGAGGAAAGGAATGGGTTCTTGATAGTGGTTGCACTGATCATATAACCGGAGATAAAGACATGTTCAAAGAGCTTGCCAAAAATGATGGTCCACGCAAGTACGTCATGTTTGGAGATAACTCCAAGGGTAAGGTACTTGGCCTTGGTAAGGTGGCCATATCTAACGACAGCTCCATACAAAATGTTATGCTCGTTGAATCCCTTGGTTATAATCTGCTTTCCGTATCTAGACTAGCTGACTTCGGTTTCAATGTCTTATTTACTAAAGTAGATTGCCAAGTGTTTCGAAGAGATAATCATAACATGGTCTTTACCGGTGTTCGTAGAGGTGACCTATACATTGTTGATTTCAGTAAGAAAGCTCAACCTCGTACTTGCTTAATTGCTAAATCTTCTAAAGGTTGGTTGTGCCATAGAAGATTAGGTCATGTTGGTATGAGAAATCTTGATAAGCTTATTAAAGGAGATCATATCCTTGGTGTTAAAGATGTTATATTTGACAAGGATAGACTTTGTAGTGCTTGCCAAGCAGGAAAACAAGTTGGAGGAAGTCATCCCGTGAAGAACATCATGACCACGAGAAGACCACTCGAGTTGCTCCATATGGATCTTTTCGGTCCCAACACTTATAAAAGTCTTGGCGCTAACTCTTTCGGCTTGGTCATTGTTGATGATTTTTCAAGATTTACGTGGGTGTTCTTTCTTGATGATAAGTCACAGGTCCAAAAGGTCTTCAAGAACATCGCGAGGAAGGCGCAAAATCAATTTGAAGTGAAGATCAAGAAGGTTCGAAGTGATAACGAAATGGAGTTCAAGAACGCTAATATGGACACCTTTCTTGATGAAGAAGGGATTTCGCACGAGTTCTCAGCTACGTACAAACCTCAACAAAATGGAGTTCTTGAGAGGAAGAACCGGATGCTGATTGAGATGGCGAGGACAATGCTTGATGAATACAAGACGCCAAGACACTTTTGGGCAGAAGCGGTTGAGACAGCTTGTCATGCTATGAATCGACTATATCTTCACAAGCTTCTCGGCAAGACGGCATACGAGC
Source organism: Thinopyrum elongatum (assembly GCA_011799875.1). Classification (NCBI taxonomy): domain Eukaryota; kingdom Viridiplantae; phylum Streptophyta; class Magnoliopsida; order Poales; family Poaceae; genus Thinopyrum; species Thinopyrum elongatum. The sequence goes on along the minus strand of CM022298.1, from coordinate 485,417,220 downwards.
TTCTCACCAGTAACAAACCCCAAGTTGGATACTTTTGAGTATTTGGCTCAAAGTTTTACATTCTTGTTAAGCATCGCCGCTCTAAATTTGCCCCTAAATCTCATGAAGGTTTTCTACTCGGTTATGGCTCAAACTCTCACACTTACCGTGTCTACAACAACTTCACCCGAAAGGTTGAAGAGATGGTAGATGTGAAGTTTGATGAATCTAACGACTCGCAAGTAGAGCAACTGCCAATTGATGTAGGAGACAAAGATCCTTCCAAAGCCATCCAAGATTTGTCCATTGGCAAGATTCGCCGAACGGAGGTGAAGGAGAGTACCTCTTTGGTTCAAGTGGAAGCCTTAACTTCATGTCAGGGTGAACCACAAGTTGATTTGGAGGCATCCACAAGTGGAACACATCAAGACGAAGGGAATGAGGAAGTACACCAAGATGATCCACCTCAACCTCCTTCTCCACCTCCACTAGACAACAACTTCAACAACAATGAAGAAGGACAAGAAGAAGAAGACAATGATGAGGATGTTCAATCCCAACCCAAGCAAAAGCTCTCACGAGTTAGAGCAAGAATCTCAAGAGATCATCCCGTTGAACAAATCTTCAATGACATTCAAACCGGGAGAATCACTCGCTCTAAATCTCGTTTGGCTAACTTTTGTGAACATTACTCATTCATTTCTAATGTTGAACCTATGAAGGTTGAAGAAGCTCTTGATGATCCGGATTGGGTGAATGCTATGCACGAAGAACTACATAACTTTGAGAGAAATCAAGTATGAACATTGGTTGAAAAGCCCGATGAAAAGCACAATGTCATTGGAACAAAGTGGGTGTTCCGGAATAAGCAAGATGAAGATGGACAAGTTGTACGCAAAAAGGCCCGTCTCGTCGCTCAAGGCTACACTCAAATTGAAGGTATGGATTACGGTGAGACATATGCCCCCATTGCTAGACTTGAATCCATTCGCATCTTACTTGCTTATGCCAATCACCATGATATCACTTTATACCAAATGGATATTGAAAGTGTTTTTCTTAATGGAGAAATTGAGGAGGAGGAGTATGTGAAACAACCTACCGGCTTTGTCAATCCCAAGAAACCTAATCATGTTTATAAACTTCACAAAGCTCTTTATGGTCTTAAACAAGCTCTGGTGCGAATCGCAATCCTCTAGCCGCCCCCGCTGCGGGTGCGGCTACGAGGCACGCACCATCCCCAGGGCAAGTTGGCCAAGACGATGCACCGAATGGGGTCGTTAATCCCCAAGCACATCCACCTCATCGCCACGCCACCCTGGCGACCGGCCTGCGGCGACGAGAGCACAGCGCCGCCACTACCGGCACCATCAGAAGTCAGGCGACGTTGCGATCTGCGTTGTCGTTTATGCCAAGCACCACTTCGAAAGCCATGGTGTGGGCCCAACTCCTGTTGAGATTTCCGCCAGCGGCTGATCAAATAGATGAGTGGAGAGCCACCATTCAGAGCCTGATTGTTTCGCTGAGGCGGGGGGATCACAGCGGGCAGGCCCGTCACGGCCTTCGTAGACAGCAACAACGGCCCGAGCCGCTGGCTGTACCGAGGGGTCACTCCTATGGTGCAGTCCCCTCCACGGCAGCCAGCGCAGGGGCCGTGGCCAGAGCCACACAATCAAGAAACCGACGAGGTATCAATGGCTTCGTCTAATCCTCGAGCCCGTCAAGATCGGCGGTGGGTCCTGGAAGATAGGCGAGGGGAAGGCGCACGCGTCACCATAGAACGGCGCCGCGAAACCCACCGCCAGTCTGATAGGCGCAATGGTCTCGACGTCGACGAGCCCGTGCCCAGTGCAAACGGATACCAGCCTTTCGAGGTTGGGTGTCCTGCCTTCACTCACGAGCTACGTCAAGTTCGTTGACCATCCGCCCGTACGTTCAAGCCAGAGATACCAGAAAAGTACGATGGAAGACTGAACCCGGCAGAGTTCTTGAGCATCTACACCATAGTTGTTCAAGCCGCCGGAGGAAGAGATGAGAAGGTATTTGCCAACTACTTCCCTTTGGCACTCAAGCCAAACGTGAGGTCGTGGCTGACGCACTTACCGGAGAACTCCATCTCGACCTGGGCTGAGCTGTGCAATGAATTTGTTGGCGCCTTCATGGGCGGCCATCAAGAACCAGGGCGGCCCAGCAACTTGCAGCTCCTACCACAGAAGGAAGGAGAGAGTTTGTGAAAGTATAGAGATTTAGCCGGGTGCACAGGAACATTCCGGATATCCACCCGGCAGCTGTGATAGCTACGTTCCAGTCCAATGTGCGCAACCGCAGGATTCGTTCCAAAATGAACGTCTGGTTGCCCAAGACTATGAACGAGCTTTACACCTTGGCGGATAAGTGTGCCCGTACGAAAGAGGGCAGGCGTCTCCCCGAAGAAGAGGATGGCGTCGGCGTCGACTCAGAAGATGACGACAATGCTGCCAGCCAGAAGAAGAAGAAGAAACACAACAAGAACCGCAAGGATAAAGCAGTGTTGGTTGTTGAAGGATCAAGCACTCCTAGTACCGGCAAGAAGGCCAAGGCCGAAGCTCCCCGCAAGGAAGTTGCCGCGTGCAATGACTGCCGGGAGGCTACGGCGGCCGAGAAGGCTGGGAAGGCTGACGGGCCATACTGCAAGATCCATCGAACCAAGGGCCATGATCTCCAAGAGTGTCATCAAGTTGAGCAACTCGTCAAGAAGTAGAAGGCTGAGTATGAGAAGCGTGACAACGAGAGAAAGCAAGATGGCATTGGCGGGAAGGGCCAAGGTGGCAGAGGAAGTCGCCCCGGCAAGGTCCCTCAGCATCAAGGGAAGCCTGCCAGAGGCCATGGGAAGAAGGAATGCGATGATGAGAGTGATGAAGAGGAAACCAGTGAGCAGAAGTTCCAGAAGGCCACTGATGCCCTGTGCATTGACGGAGCTGCATCCTTGCACTCCTCTCACTGCCAGCTTAAACAGTGGGCCCGTGAGGTCAATGCAGTGGAGCCAGCGGCAGATTCTCGGAAACCACTTAAGTGGTCCCACACGCCCATCATCTTTGATGAAGAGGATCACCCTGACCGCAGCACCGTGGTAGGGTGCTTGCCGTTGTTGGTTTCACCAACGATTCGCAACCTCAAGGTCACAAAGATGTTGGTTGACGGCGGGACCGGGTTGAATCTGATTTCTCCCAAGGTCATCAGCAAGCTGCAGATAACAAAAGAAGAGCTCAAGGTTACCGGCACCTTTCAAGGGATCAGCCCCGGCAGGAGTCGTCCAAAGGGGAAGATCACGCTGCCAGTGACATTTGGAGGTGAATTGAACTACCGGACTGAGAAGATTGTGTTCGATGTGGTTGAGCTTCCGTTGCCGTACAATGGGATACTTGGACGACCTGCCCTGGCAAAGTTCATGGCGGCATCCCACTATGCCTACAACACCCTGAAGATGCCAAGACCAAGAGGCGTTATTTCTATCCCATCAGAAAAGAAGGACGCAATTATATGCGTGGACAAGATGTACCGGGACGCGGTCGTTGCCGAGGCCGCGGAAGCCGCAGTTCCCGCCAAGGAAAACAAGCAAGGGAGAAAGCTAGCAAGGATGCCGGCAAGGAATCCCAGAAGCGCACCTCTCCGGACTGTGCTGCAACCGTCGATGATTTGCCGGAGAGTTCTACTAGCAAGAGATCCAAGGTTGCTGCACCCACTGTGAAGAAGGTCCCGGCAGGGCTGGTTGGCGCTGATGGTACATTTACTATCAGCTCCACCCTTGATGACAAATAGGAAAGCGCGCTCATTGCCTTCTTGCGGGCGAATGTCGATGTGTTTGCTTGGCAACCATCTGACATCCCCGGTTTTCCTAGGGAGGTAATTGAGCACCACCTTGCTGTCTGCCCTCATGCCCGGCCAGTCAAGCAGAAGGTCCGAAAGCAAGCCTTGGAGCGGCAGCAGTTCATTGCCGAGGAGATCAAGAAACTTGAAGCTGCTAGTTTGGTCAGGGGAGTATTGCATCCAACATGGTTGGCAAATCCAGTGGTAGTGCACAAGGCGAATGGGAAGTGGAGGCTTTGCATAGATTTCATAGATCTAAATAAAGCATGCCCGAAGGACCCATTCCCCTTACCGCGCATCGATCAGATTGTGGATTCCACCTCCGGATGTGACCAGCTTTCCTTCTTGGATGCCTACTCCGGGTACCACCAGATTTTCATGACCAAGGAAGACGAAGAGAAGATCGCATTCATAACCCCATGCGGCACGTACTATTTTGTGCGGATGCCCTTTGGGTTAAAGAGCGCTGGATCCACTTTTGCAAGAGCAGTGCAGATTGGTTTTGAGTCACAGCTGCATAGGAATATTGAAGCTTATATGGATGACATAGTGGTCAAAACCAAGCACAAATCAACTCTCATTCAAGACTTGGAAGAGACCTTTGCAAATCTGCTCAAGATCAACTTGAAGCTGAACCCAGAGAAGTGTGTGTTTGGCGTTCCTTCCGGCAAGCTACTTGGCTTCTTCGTGTCCCACCGGGGGATAGAGGCCAACCCCGACAAGATCAAGGCGATGGAGTAGATTCAAGCACCCAAGACAGTTAAGAATGTGAGGCGTTTGACTGGATGTGTTGCCGCGCTGAGCAGGTTCATTTCCAAGTCTGCCGAGCGCGCCTTGTCATTTTTCAAAATCCTGAAGAAGGTAGGGCCCGTGGAGTGGACCCCAGAGGCAGACGATGCACTGCAAGATTTGAAGACATACCTTTCCTCTGTTCCCACCCTAGTCGCTCGTAAATCACAAGAGCCGTTGCTGCTGTACCTGGCGGCAACCAATCAAGTGGTTAGTGCAGCACTGGTGGCCCAGTAGGAAGTAGATGAAGGAGCAGCCGTGACTATCGTCCCCTCTAGAGAGGAAAGTGAACTCGTCCCGGCAAGATCAGGTGCAGATCAGAACAAAGAGGAGCAAGGCAGCGGAGACAATTCTAGGGTCACCGCAAGGAAGAAGGTGGAGCAACGGCCAGTGTACTTTGTCAGCTCCCTACTACAGGGGGCTAGATTAAGGTACTCTGGCGTGCAAAAGTTGATCTTTTGCCTCATCATGGCCTCAAGGAAAATGCGCCACTACTTCCAAGCCCACGAGATCACGGTTGTTACCCGCTTCCCCTTGCAACGCATACTGAGGAACCCTGAGGCCACTGGCAGAATAGTGGAATGGGCTTTGGAGTTATGAAGCTTTGGTTTGAAGTTTGAGAGCACATCAACTATTCAGAGCAGGGCATTGGCAGAGTTTATTGCAGAATGGACACCCGAGATGAAGAGACATCGAAGACAGTTATCCCCGGCAAGGAAGCGCCCCAAGAATGGACCATGTACTTTGATGGTGCCTTCTTCCTACATGGTGCAGGAGCTGGCGTGCTTCTCATCGCACCCACTGGGGAGCACCTCAAATATGTGGTTCAAATGCATTTCCCATGGGAGAAGGCTACCAACAACACTGCAGAATATGAAGGACTCCTTGTCGGGCTTAGGATAGCAACAGAACTGGGAATCAAGAAGTTGATCATTCGAGGAGACTCGCAGCTTGTGGTGAGGCAAGTGAACAAGGATTATCAAAGTCCATTGATGGAGGCATACGTGGAGGAAGTGAGAAAGCTGGAGGAGCGCTTTGACGGATTGCAAACAGAGCATGTACCCCGTGCGGAAAACAGCATTGCTGATCATCTGTCAAAGTGCGCTGCGCAAAAGCTTCCTGTGGAACCAGGGACTTTTGTTCTCCGTATCCCCGGCAATAATGGCCTGAAAGAGGAGGAAACTGGACTCCGGCAAGCCTCTCCCGGCAGAGCTTCCAGAAGCCCCCAGTAGAGAGGTTGGCGGGAACAACTCCACTTCGCTTGGTGAGCAGCACCCTCCCACCAAACTACCAATCCTCGCGGTTGAGGCATGCGCTCCCACGAACCAGGAGGTGCCGCTGATCCTTGTTGTCGAGCCTCTGGCTCCAACTTGGGCGTGACACATAGTCCGTTACCTCCAAACAGGAGAACTTCCCGAAGAGCAAGAAGAAGCTGAAAGAGTAGCCCGGAGGGCCAGTATGTATCAGTTCGTCGATGACGTACTATATAGAAGGAGGCCCAATGGTGTGAAATTGAAGTGCAATTGCCGGGAAGAGGGAAAGGAACTGCTGGCGGAGATACACAAAGGCGTGTGCAGCTCCCATATTGGATCAAGGGCCCTGGTTCGAAAAGCTTTCCGCCAAGGTTTCTACTGGCCCACTGCCCTTCAAGATGCAATCGAGCTAGTCACCAGATATGAAGCCTACCAGTTCCTTTCCAAGAATATCCATCAGCCTGCTCAAGCTCTCCAGACGATCCCTTTGTCATGGCCCTTTTCGGTCTGGGGGCTCGACATCTTGGGCCCCTTCCCCCATGCTACCGGGGGCTTTGAGTTCTTGTATGTCGCCATCGACAAGTTCACAAAGTGGCCAAAAGTGGAGCCCGTGTGGAAGGTGACCGCACAGTCAGCTATCAAGTTCTTGAAAGGATTGGTGCGCCGTTTCGGAGTACCCGCTAGAGTCATCACTGACAATGGCACCCAATTCACAAGCCGCGCCTTCGTGCAATACGTTCATGCCCTCGGAAGCAAGGTCTCATTTGCCTCTATTGCTCATCCCAGAAGCAATGGACAAGCTAAGAGGGCGAATGCTAAAGTGCTGTGAGGACTCAAGACAAGAACATTTGATAGGCTGTAGAAATGCGGCAGGCGATGGATCGACGAGCTGCCGGTGGTTCTTTGGTCCCTCTGAATGACACCAAATTGAGCTACTGGCCAGACTCCCTTCTCCCTAGACTATGGGGCAGAAGAAGTGATCCCCACGGAACTCATATACGGGTCACCTCAAGTGCTTGCCTACGATGAAGTAGTGCATGAACAGCACTGGCGTGATGACGCTGTGCTACTTGAGGAGAACCGTCTCCGGGCTGCTACGCGTGCTGCACGCTACCAGCAAGCCCTGCGTCGCTATCACAGCCGCAGGGTTCATGCCCGGAGCCTTGAGGAAGGCGACCTTGTCCTTAGGCGTGTTCAGTCCGCCAAGGGTATAAACAAGTTGATGCCGAAGTGGGAAGGCCCTTACCGGGTAGTATGAGTCACCAGACCTGGCGCAGTCCGTCTGGAGACCGGAGATGGCATTCAATTGCGAAACTCATGGAATATTGAGCATCTTCGTAAGTTCTACCCATAAGGCGCGGCTGTCGGGCCCTGCCCGGCAGCCACCCTTTTGTACAAGCCTTGCCGATGTTGCATGTAACCCTTTGTACAAAGCCAGGCGCAAATCCTGAGCAGCAGATAAATAAACGAAGCGTTGGGGTCCCCAAAAACTTGCATGCATGCATAAGCATAACATGAGCATCGCATGATCATGTAGATCAGGGCATATGTAGCATTGTTTTCCTCTGCACTAAGCTGCAGGTTTCTTGCCGTGGACGAGGTCCCGAAGAGAAGAAATGAAGACAAGTCTACGGATCGGTCCCCGACAAGCCAAACAGATAAGTTCTTTTTTATCCATACATGTTCTGTAAAGTGAAAACTTGTGCATATGAAAACCTCGTCACCTTCGAAACATAAGTGCTCCCATCCTGTGTCCCGAACGTTGCTTTGGTCAGGGTGGTTGTAGTGGCCTTTGACGAAGGAGGTTGGACGAGGAGCTGGTCCCTTTCCATAGTTTTGTGCCCGGCAGGCCAAGCCCTGCGGCAACAAATGAAAGGCACCGGCAAGATAGCTTGCTAGAGAAAACTTGTTTACTTAGACGTATACAGGTATCTCACCTCTGCATGGACATGGTACATGCACAAGTACCCGGCAAGGCTTGTCTTTTTTCATTAATATGCGATACGCAAGTACAGATCTTACAGGACATAAACATGGATAAAGAAGATTACATATTTTAGACTAAAGTTTGGCAAGTGCCTACATATTTTAGACTGAAAAAAGATAAGTGCCCCGTAATCCCTTTCTTGTCCCTCTCCTCCTAGGAACTACCATGGGAGGCAAAGAGGGAAAAAGGAGTGCCTGGGCAGAAGCCCAGCCTGACCCCGTCAGGCCCCATGGCAAGGAGTGTGACAAGATCGAGAGGGTGCAGGCGAAGGTGATGGTGAAGAGAGTGGCGGAGACGACCCCCTAGCCACCGCCACCAGGGCCAGCAGGATGCGGTGGGTGAACGAAGCCGGAGCCCACAAGGAAGCCTGTCGGGGCCCAGCTGGAAGGCTGCTGGAGGAGCCGGAGACACCATCCACACCTCCACATTCAACTCCCCGGCAAATCGCCTTGCCGGAGAGGGGATGCAGGTGCAGATGATGGTACCGCCGCCTGACGGTGATGGTGTGACTGGTATTCAGCCGGAGTCGGAGCCGTCATCCTCCCCGTCGGCGCCGTCATCATCGCCGTCACTGTCCTCGTCGCTATCGCTTGAGGGGGAGCTTTCGTTGTCAGTCGAGTTCTCCGCGCAGCACCCTAAGTGAGCACCCGAGCGTCCGAAGACCTTGACGGAGAGCAGGGTGGCGTCCATTAACTTGAAATGGAGGACGTGCCCAGCCGCCAAGCTATGGGCACGAGCAAAAGTCTTCCAGCCACGCCGGAGAAGCATGACATGAGGAGCGGGGAACTCCACGTCCGCCCGCATGCTGCCATTACAACAGCCCGTCATGTGCAGCCTCAACCCCAGCGGCTGCTCGATCTCCATCACCCTTGCAAATGGATTAGGAAGCCGAAGACAGCTGCGCGGGGGTCATCGCAGCTTGACGATGAACTCCAGCGGCTGGTTCCCGACATGGCCTTCATTAGGATCTTGAGCAGCAGGGGGAGGTGCGATCAAAGCACCACCTCTTCCTCCTCGGCCCCGAGCGCCGTGGCAACCACGACCACGTCCTCTCCCGCCTCCCCTCACGGCGGGCTCCGCTTCCATGTCCTCAATGGGAGGAGGGAGGCGCTATCGAGCAGAAGCCCTCGTCGCCGCTACTGGAGTACCGCTGCACCCTCTTCCCCTCACCATGATGAAGAAACAATATCAGAAGAAAGAAGGAGGAGATGGGTGTGAGCCAGCACCTCACCCGCGTCCCCTTTTATAGGAAAACAAGGCCGGGGGCTGGCTCCTCACTCAGGGGAGGCAACCGCCCCTCTCTGCTAATCCGGATTCCCCGCACCATCAACGGCTCGTGGAATCAAGGCCGCCCCCCTGCGCCAATCCATGGCGCCTGGCTTTCTCCCATGGCACACATTTCCGCGCTCCCCGCGTCCGCCACCAACCCTGGGCAATGCATGCAGCTTACGTGGCGGATACGCCAGAAGCGGAGAAGCTAGTGGAATGGCAGTTACCGCCCCCGTAAACGTGGGACGTGGGTAGCCCACGGATCGTGGCTCGCGACTCCCTCATAACGTCTTGCGCGACACGCGGAAAAACCGGAAACTGACTCGAGCACAGGTTAATGAAGAAGCAAAGAAATATCAAGGATGAACTACCACCAACTCTTCGCCTGTGTACTGGATAGGACCTACCCCGACGACACTCGGCAGCGCGTTCGGACCAGGCCCGGGGGCTCCTGTTGGTGCAACAAACACTGGTGTATGTTGCCCGGACTGTACACAGGCTCAAGGACAAGGTTACAGCATCCAAAACAAGGTCAAGCAGGAGATATAGCTCTTTGAGGAATCAAAGGGCAGACCAAGAAGACCAAGACAAGCCAAAGAAGCAAGATATCTGTCGGGGCTGGATTTCTGAAACATACTGTTCCAGAAATTAACACCTCATGTCATCACCAGCCCCAGGATTACTGTTACTGGTGGACACGTCCTTATTACAGATTACCAAGCTATTACAAGAATTGGATACAAGACCATAAAGGTCTAATGATACAACAAATTATATCTAGTGACGGGTGACGAAAGTGACTCATGGTTCTCCAACGTCGATGGGGCTCCATTCCCACAGGAACGGCTGACCTGGATAATTCCTATCCCGCGTGGCTGCTATCCTAGGCTCCGCACGGACGTCATTGTGGTACTCCTCGGTGAAATCCTGACCTGGCCAAGTAAATAGCCAGGGACAAGGCAGTGAGTACGTTGGAATGTACGTGCAAACATTATGAACAAATGATATACCGAATGCAGCAGATAATATATGGTCATGAAGAACTAGACTATATACGTATGCTCATGCTGAACTATATTAAAGGCATGCTGACAGGTATTAAATCATGGCATGATAAAAATATTAGCATGTGCAGAGTAATGAGAATATAAAATGTTAGTGACAAACAAAGAAAGTTAATGGAGAATCGGGCGAGACAGGACCGCCCAAGAATCCAGAAGAAGGTAAAAGAAATGCCAGTCGGGTGTCTAAAAGAAGAATCGGGTGAGACAGGACCGCCCGAGAATCCAAGCAATGACACAAGAGGTCTTGAAAAGAAATGCCAGTCGGGTGTCAAAAAGGTGACGCCACGGTCGGTCTTGAAAAGAAATGCCAACTGGGTGTCTAAAAGGAAATTTGGGCGAGACAGGACCACCCAAAAATCCAAGCGACGCCACGAGAGGTCTTGAAAAGAAATGCCAAATAGGTATCTACAAGAGAGTCGGTGAGACAGGACCACCAAAAACTCGAGAGACGCCTCGTAAGGTCTTGAAAATAAAACTGAATGCCCGGGGTAGTCTAGCCAGCCCCTGAGACACTCAGAAAATAAAATGAGAGAAATGGGTTAGTCCACAATAATATCCATACCATCAATAATATTCATGATACCAATATCAGTAGAGACAATAATCATTTTGCAAATATTCATGCTTGATTTATAATTATTTCCTCCGGAGACCGACTCTAAGACCGACACTTGGCCAACCCAGACTGTAGTCCTTAACCGCGGACACGGCTATTCGAATAGGTATAACTCTGCAGAGGGTGTACTCTTTACCCACAAGTAATGGATTTCTTTAGCCAGCACTGAGATGCTGACTAATTCTCATTACGGTCTTTGGGTCGAAAACACACCTGACCAGCACACACCAGCTTAACTTTCCGGATGCCAGGAATCACCCTAAACATCATTCAAGAAAAACTCTAAGTCGGGGAGACTACAATCTCGAATAGCATGGGATCACTATTCATACACGCGGATTACAAGGGGTGCCCCCTCTCGGCTACAACCGGAAACACCCATGCCCCCTGACCCGATGACAAGATTTAGTCCATGGCCATGGAAACCCTCATCGTGGCCCTCTGTGTGGTGTGTGCACGGAAAGGGGTTAACAACTTACTGGACCATATCCCACCTGTGGCAGGGACAAGTGGCAGCACGAATCAAGTATGGGGGTTACCGGTGACAAGACTCGATCTACGGTCGACTCAGGAGGTGTTACTTATTATCACCGGTATGCTTCACATATATCACGTGACACCACCGTGTCAAATATGTCCCGTGCCCACCAGCACGTCCAAGGCAGGAGCACACTCCTGGATTCTCACAACTTATGCATGTCAGAACTTGAGTGGAATGCATGCAAGAGAAAATATATACATGACCATGCATGCATGCAATATTACTACCCATATGCAATCTCTATTAAAATTATCAAAACCATGCTTCAAATATTCTAGCTAGCTATTATCAAACATTCACCATATCAAGTTTTCAAAAATGCTTGCCTTGAGCATGCAGAAATATTGGGTGCACTCCAAAAGTTTGAAATAGTTTCTTCCCTCCATTTTCCTATTTTAAAGAATATTGTAATTACCACATAAAACAAAAACAGTACTAAAAAGTGTTTCAAATATTTTTGAAATAAATACCAAAATAAACTAGATGAAAAATAAGAAATAACAGAAAAGAATCAATTTATTTGGAGTTATTACGAATTACTTATGGAATTTTTAAGCTGGAATAATTATGGAAATGGGATATTTAATAGATCCAGTGAAGATAAAGCATAGTAAAAATGTTCACCATACCTAGAATAATAGATCATGATTTTAGGAGTATTTCAAAATTTGAATCATCAAATTTGGATTTGTTTTGGCTGGTGTAGAAATATTTGAGTATTGCTGGAAAAAGAAAAAGGGGGAAAGCGTAGAAGTGCACCCTGAGCGCTGCTTAGCCTCCTGTCGCCACTGGGCCTGGCCCAGCCGCTCGGCCGTGCGGAGAAGTGGTCGACGTCGATGGCGTACTCGTTGAAATCCGTCTTCCGGAGGAGAAAGCGTAATTTTTGGAGTTACGCCTTCACTAAATCCGCGCTGACGTGACCCCTAGTCACTGACGGTGGGCCTCGCAGACCCACCAGTCAGGTTTGACTGGTCAGTTGTGCGCCTCCTCTCTCCACGTCGGAACAGAGAGCTCTGCCGGCGGCGATTGCCGGAGTTGGGTGTCACCACTCGAGGAGATGAGGCCATCTACGGGTCTAGGAGACCAAGGCGATCCCTTGGGTACCAGCCTTGGTCACTGAGGTGCACGGGGTTGCCGGTGATGCTGATTCCGGTGGACAGCAGCGTCGGGCAGAAGAGGGATTTCGCCCATGGGCTAGCTCGGGCTAAATTGAGAACTGGAACGGATTCGTGGGTTTAGGAGGGAGCTATTGGTGAAGAGTTTGGAGGAGGGGGAGTTGTGGTTTCGCCGGAACCATCGAGGATGCGGCGGCGGCAGAAGCTGCCGGAGGCGAGAGAGACGACCGTCTCTGGTCATTTGAGTACTCAGGGAGGCTTGGAGAGGAGGGAGGGGAGGTGCCGATGACGAGAGAGAGCTCGGGGAGGGAATTTATAAGCGGGAGCGACGCGGTGCCGTGGCTTCCAGAGGAAGGCACGTCGGCGGCGCCATTGAAGGCAAACCATGGACGACGACGAGGTGGTTGAGGGTGGTGGAGGTTGGTGAGGAGTTAGGTGAGCACTGGATGAGCTTGGGTAGTTGGCAGTTAAACGGGGGGAGTCGTGGCCGAGCGTAATTCGTCGGGCGGCGGCTCCGGTCAGCGTGGTTGGCGGAGGGCGGCGCTAGCGGCCAAGTGAACATGTCGGCAAGGTTGCTGGTTTTATGGCGACGCCACCTCGGTAGCTGCGGGGGTCGGGGAGGCAGCAGGAGGTTAGCAGGGCTCGGGCGCTGGTGGGTGCAACACGAGCGCTCTGGCCACGTCCAGTGCATGCCCACAGAGCACTCGATCAAATGCCAGAGGTAGCTACAGTGATCTAATCTAGCTGAGTTTTAGCAGGTGAATGCTCCTGGAATTTCTAGAGATGAGGGACATGATGGTTTGTCCATATGATCAAGTGTTCAATGTAGTCTAGGAAGAGGCAAAGTTTCTGTCATGCGCTCAAGGTGTTCGACAGAATGATAATGTGATCTAAAGGATTTTCCTAGACTTGGGAATTGGCAGGTTGAGATCTCCTTAGATGATAGATTTGGTGGTATGATTGGTTTGGCAAAATGCAAAACTTGCTAGTGCAAGTTTTGAAGAATTTCAGTTCTTGAAAGAAACTTGGAGGATGTATTTGGTGATTTTCCAAGAGGCATATGGAGCTGATCTTCTGGACTTAAGGGTTTAGTTGGAAGGACTATAAGTGGAAAAAAATTAGAATTATTGGAGCAAGGAAAATTGGGGTTGTAGTTGTAACCTAGAAAATGGACAGAATGGAAAAGAGGTAGTTCCACTCAACATTTCCAAAAGACCAAGTTGGGTTTTTGCATAAAAGTGATATATAGGCATCACATGACCTCTCATTATTTTTGTGGAATTATTAAAAGAATTATTTAAATTAGTTGTAGTGCAACAGATGCATTTCAAACATTGAAAATGCTATTAGAATAATTATCTTGGGCAAAATTTTATTATGAAAATAATTCCTACTGTTATTAAAGTATAAATGAAATGATTTGAGAAGACTACCAAAGCCACAATATTATTTCCAAAAATTTCTATATGGAGGGAAGAATTTTGGAAAACAGAAACAGAAAATACTCTGAAAATAATAAAGGACTTAATATAATTCAAAATCTTATTTCTGCCCAAATTTTTACTTAATAAAAATGTGGTTAAATTTTTGGGCTGTTACAACATCACTAAGGAAAAACCTCCCTTGCCGGGCAGGAGAGCCTGGCAAGGTCGAGGTCACCCCGAAGGCAAGTCTCAAGACTCCCCCGGCAAGCTTGCCGGGGACACCGAGGGTGGACCACCCTGCCAAGGCGCCCCCGCTCCACCCCACAACAACGCAAGTCACCTCTCAGTGCGGTGTCGAGCCCCCAAGTGATTAAGTGGCTGTTATTTGGCACGTGGCAAACATTTCTGAGGAAGATCACCCCCAAATGACACCCGTCCAGAGGCGTGTCACACAGGCAGGCGAGAAGGTGGATGAATGGCACGGCAAGGCTTGCCGGGCTACCTCACGATGTGACACTAAGCGGTGCATTTAATGCACCCTGTCATGTCTGCAGAGTTAGATATGATAGCACTGTGGCTATCTAATCACTGGATAATGACTGTTTTGCCATTGTGGTAACCCCTTGACCTATAAAAGGAGGGTTGTGGCTACCTTAGAGAGGATTCAGACCCTTGTACACTCATACGCGCGTAGCTGCTCTCGTCCCAAGGCGACCTTGCCCGGCTTGAGCACTGCGTCTCCACCACAGTCCTTTCATCAATTCACCAAAGCAGGAGTAGGGTTTTACGCCTCGCGGCGGCCCGAACCTGGGTAAAAACTGCCCGTGTCATCACTGTTGTGCTGCTCTATGGTCTCCGCTCTTTGTGCAACGCGCCCTTCCCCCTTGCCGAACCACAAGGGGTCGATGGCCCCATAGGTGGCCGTATTGAACCATGACACCGAGCATGCTTAACCGGCGTAGCTAGCAATTTGAACATAGGTCCTTATAGTGAGCTAATAACACAAGCTACTCCTCATCGTCGGAGATATCGATGATGATTGGCTCCTTGGACATGGAAGAGGGTGAGCCTCCACATCGTGGGTGCCCTCGTCGTAGTGGTGAGTTGCCTGAGCCGCTCAGGGCACCAACCTGCTGGCTCTCGAGTTGAGGTAAGCACGGGCACGCCGAGAAAACACCTCATAGTCTTCGTCGAAGGCACCGATGGTGGCCTCGAGAAAATGCCACGAACTGTTATTTAAAGCAGTCAACCGCGTCGCTGCGTCGGCGCACGAGGCGTCGACGGCGAGGTGCTCCTCCAAGATCTGGGGGTCGGCACGAATGGCAGCCATCGTGACCTCATTCGCGTGTGCGGCCGCGATTTGCTTCTCTGCTGCCAAATGCTCCTTGAGCTCCTGGCTATACTGCGTGTGGCATGGCTTAGGGCGGCGCTTATTTGGGGGAGGGGTCGGTGATTTGGGTGGAAGGTGTCGCACCGGCGGTCGGGGCATGTGGGATGTGGAAGGAGGAGGAGGATGGGGGTCGGTGTGGATTACTTGCGTGGATCGACGAGGCCGAGCAGCGTGAAGGAGGGTCGCCGGCGTGGAGCCTGCGCTGCAAGCAAGGAGTGGAGGTTTCAACTTGGAAAGGAAGGAGGAAATATGGGAAATGTGGCTTTTGGTAAGGGGGAGGGGTGGGGAGGTAGATATTTCCACGGAAGCCGAAAATTTTGGATCGGTGCAGCGAAAAAACTGGCGCGCAAAGTGTCATCAGACACGGTCCCTTATTCAGCACTGTGTACGATATGTGAACATCACAAACGATTCATATAGCTTACCCCGTGTGTGATGAGTTTGAACGTGCAAATTTTTGCTCCGAATTTCCTTGGTTACAGTGGTCATCCACGTCATTGCATAGTTTGGGTACACAAAGGAGACTACAGCACACCCACACTTCTTAATCGGGCAAGTTCAGCAATTAAACAGAGCTAGCTGACCTAAACATTACTCTAACACAAATTAAAGACCGGCGCTCTTAATTAAACAAAACAAAGAGTACTACTCCGGCTGGTGCTCGTCGATCTCCACCGCCTCCATGTCCAGCTCGCGCCCGGAGATCTCCTGGGGAAGGGGCTCCATGGCATCCATCGCACCATACTCGGCAAGCATCTCGCCATCCATGTTTGCCATATCTTTGGAAAAGGCCGCCACGAGCTGGGCGTGGGCGGCCACGATCTGGGCTTGGACGGGCTCCGTCGTGGCAAGGTATGCCGCGAAGGATCAGATGGCTGCTCGAACGCTCTCGGCGATTGCCAATTCGTCGGCCGTGGGTTGCCGACTGTTGTCGGAGAAGCTTCGTTTGATTTGTGCGGTGACCGCAAGGAGCTGGCCGTGGGCGGCCTTGACATGGTCGTGTGCGGCCTCCATTAGGGATAAGGCCGCCACTGCGGAACGGACAGCTGCTATGCCGCTCTCGCCAGTTGCTATCCCCGAGGCAGATGTTGCTGCCGCCACCTGAGAAGCAACAGCGGCCGTTTGGGCTGCCTTGGATGCCCAGTCGCAGATTGCAGCCGCGCTCATGCAACTTGTTAGCACGCGCATGGCAGTTGCGGCCGCGCTGTCGCCGGAGTGGGCCGCCAAAGTTGCCCTCATGACGCGGGTACACATCCCCATCTTCCACCGGCGATGATTGAACAGTGAAATGATATTTGGGGAGCGAGCTAGTGTGCTTGACACGCCGGCTGTGGACTGTAGCCGACGCACCTTCTTGTGTAAGCCATATGCGTACTATACTCCAGTGGTGCTCCAAGATATTTTGTACTGCGTCTCACACGGTTGGTGATAATAAACTGTGTGCGATCTACTTGATTTTTCGTCTTGATTTGAATAACATAATGGGGTCACAGCGGCAAAGGAGGGTGTTTGAATTGCTAGAACTTTTATCTGCAGTGAACATGCAACTATAGGTGTGTCGTCAAAAAATTAGAATTATTCAGGGTTCATTTGGACATATTATACATTAACTTAGTTTTCTAGCCATTTCAGGTGCACAATTCAAAATTAAACTACATGCACATGCTCCGGTGCACCAAAATGGGTTGTAAAATCATATATGTGTCCATGGGTTTATGCTTATGTGCCATGCAAGAAATGGGGCTGAATTTGAAACACCACGGCATCGTGGCTCTCCGGCAAACGTTGAGGTACTTGATTTTGTAATTCTAGTAAATCCAAAACTCGTCTGAAATTCATGAACTTTGGCATGCTATCATGGAATGGCATCAACATGCTGGGGTAAAAAATATTGTCCCATTTGGGGCAGGTTATGGTATAAACTTTTCACAAACCAGAGCTTCTCACAAGAAGCCTCATGGTTCTGGTAGGGAAACGTGTCACCTTTGTGGACAAAACGATATTCGTCGCCTCTTCTTGAGTTCATTTTTTTTTCTAGTGTCAACATAGAACAACAGGAGTGTATTGTTAATTTTGGAATTTTTTGGGGATCGTTTGGACATTTTTATACGTTAACTGAGTTTTCTAGGCATTTATGTGCATAATTCAAAATTGAACTACATGCATATGCTCCAGTGCATAAAAACGGGTTGAAAAATCAAATGTGTGTCCTTGGTTGCAAGCTTAGGTCACATGCAAGAAATGAGAATGAATGTAAAACACCTTGACACTGTCGCTCGGCCGCTGACATTGAGATACATGGTTTTAAAATTCTAGTAAATCTCAAACTCGTCTGAAATTCATGAAACTTGACATGATATCATGGAACGGCATCAACATGTCGTGGTAAAAATATTGTCCCATTTGGGGCAGGTTTGGGTATAAGCTTCTCGCAAACCAGAGCTTCTTACAACAAGCCTGATGGTTTCGGCAGGGAATGTGCCACCCTGGGGGACAAAACGATATCCGTTGCCTCTTCTAGCTTTCAAAATTTTTCTAGTGTCAACATAGAACAACATGAGTGTTGTGTCAATTTTTGGGATTTTTTGGGGTTCGCATGGACATTTTTATACATTAACTGAGTTTTCTATGCATTTATGTGCATAATTCAAATTTGAACTACATGCACATGCTCCAGTGCATATAAATGGGTTCAAAATTCAAATGTGTGTCCTTGGTTGCATGCTTAAGTCCCTTGCAAGAAATGGGAATGAATGTCAAACACCTTGCCACCATCGCTTGGCCGCTAACATAGAGATACATGGTTTTTAAATTCTAGTAAATAAAAAACGCCTCTAAAATTTATGAAACTTGACATGCTAGCATGGAACGGCATCAACATGTCGTGGTAAACATATTGTCCCATTTGGGGCAGGTTGGGGTATAAGCTTCTCAAACTAGAGCTTTTTCACAACAAGCCTCATCGTTACGGTATGGAACGTTTCACCTTTCTGGACGAAATGATATCCGTTGCCTCTTCTTGATTTTAATTTTTTTCTAGTGTCAACATAGAACAACAGTAGTGTTGTGTTAAATTTTGGAATTTTTCGAGGTTCGTTTGGACATTTTTATACATTAACTGCGTTTTCTATGCATTTATGTGCATAATTCAAATTTGAACTACATGCACATGCTCCAGTGCATATAAATTGGTTAAAAAATCAAATTTGTGTCATTGGTTGCATGCTTAGGTCCCATGCAAGAAAAGTGAATGAATTTCAAACACCTTGCCATCGTCGCTCGGCCGCAAACATTGAGATACATATTTTTTAAATTCTAGTAAAGCCAAAACTCGTCTGAAATTCATGAAACTTGGCATGCTATCGTGGAGCGGCATCAACATGCTGTGGTAATTTTTTTCCATTTGGGGCAGGTTTGGGTACAAGCTTCCCGCAAACCAGAGCTTCTCACAACAAGCCTGATGGTTTCGGTAGGGAACGTGCCACCTTTGGGGACGAAACAATATCCGTTGCCTCTTCTTGCTTTCAAAATTTTTCTAGTATCAATATAGAACAACATGAGTGTTGTGTCAATCTTTGGGATTTTTGGGGGTTCGCTTGGACATTTTTATACATTAACTGGGTTTTCTAGGCATTTTTTGTGCATAATTCAAATTTGAACTACATGCACATGCTTCAGTGCATATAAATGGGTTCAAAATTCAAATATGTGTCCTTGGT
Organism: Thinopyrum elongatum; assembly: GCA_011799875.1. Classification (NCBI taxonomy): domain Eukaryota; kingdom Viridiplantae; phylum Streptophyta; class Magnoliopsida; order Poales; family Poaceae; genus Thinopyrum; species Thinopyrum elongatum. Next base: position 485,398,228 of record CM022298.1, on the reverse strand, counting down.
TGCATGCTTAAGTCCCATGCAAGAAATGGGAATGAATGTCAAACACCTTGCCACCGTCGCTCGACCGCTAACATTGAGATACATGGTTTTTAAATTCTAGTAAATCGAAAACGCCACTGAAATTGATGAAACTTGACATGCTAGCATGGAACGGCATCAACATGCCGTGATAAAAATATTGTCCCATTTGGGGCATGTTGGGGTATAAGCTTCTCAAACTAGAGCTTCTCACAACAAGCCTCATGGTTACGGTATGGAACGTTTCACCTTTCTGGATGAAGCGATATCCGTTGCCTCTTCTTGATTTCAATTTTTTTTCTAGTGTCAACATAGAACAACAGTAGTGTTGTGTTAAATTTTGGAATTTTTCGAGGTTCATTTGGACATTTTTATACATTAACTGAGTTTTCTATGCATTTATGTGCATAATTGAAATTTGAACTATAGACGCATGCTCCAGTGCATATAAATTGGTTAAAAAAACAAATTTGTGTCCTTGGTTGCATGCTTAGGTCCCATACAAGAAATGTGAATGAATTTCAAACACCTTGCCATCGTCGCTCGGCTGCAAACATTGAGATACATATTTTTTAAATTCTAGTAAAGCCAAAACTCGTCTGAAATTCATGAAACTTGGCATGCTATCATGGAGCGGCATGAACATGCTGTGGTAATTTTTTTTCCATTTGGGGCAGGTTTGGGTACAAGCTTCCTGCAAACCAGAGCTTCTCACAACAAGCCTGATGGTTTCGGTAAGGAACGTGCCACCTTTCGGGACGAAACGATATCCGTTGCCTCTTCTTGCTTTCAAATTTTTTTTAGTGTCAACATAGAACAACAGGAGTGTTGTGTCAATCTTTGGGATTTTTGGGTGTTCGCTTGGACATTTTTATACATTAACTGGGTTTTCTAGGCATTTTTTATGCACAATTCAAATTTGAACTACATGCACATGCTTCAGTGCAGAAAAATGGGTTGACATATCAAATGTGTGTCCTTGGGTACATGCTTAGGTCCCATGCAAGAAATGGGAATGAATTTCAAACACCAGGGCACTGTTGATTGCCGGCAAAACGTTGAGATACTTTGTTTTTAAATTATAGTAAATTCAAAACTCGTCTGAAATTCATGAAACTTGGCATGCTATCATGGAACGGCACCCGACATGCTGTGGTATTTTTCGTGTCCATTTTGAGAGAAGGCGCACTCGAATAACAGCCAACAAAGGCATTTTGAAACAAATAGCTGCCACTTTAACATCTTAAACGTTTTGTATAATTAAAATCATGTGCGTTCTGTTAACCATTCATGTGGCGCCACGTGTCACTCTTTTAATGGCTAGGAGGTGCCGTGCGGACAGCTGCTTGACTGAACGGGAGGCATGCAAGCGCAGTTCGCTGCGCAGGCTGACCGAGAGGCGTGCAAGCTGTCATCCAATGCGCAGGCTCACCGGGAAGGGTGTGAGTTATACGCTGCGCAGGTTCACTGGGAAGCGAGCCCTTTGACTTCCATGCCAGCGCCAGCGCCTGTGCACGTGCCCGTGCGCGCCCCTGCACCCACCGTGGCGCCGGTCCCCGTACATTTGCCTGCACTCGCTGCGCACGTGCCCATGCGCGCGTGCCCCCCTCAGAAGCATGGGACGCCGCCGTCGACCGCTACCTCGCAGCGCCGCGAGTTGCTGTCCTCACGCGCCCCGCCCGTCGATCGCGTGACGACATGATGTTTGATTTCCAAGTGAAGAACATTATGTGCTGCCTTGAAGACTTCAACAACGGCGTCCCGGAGGATGACAACGACAACGCCGGCAGGGCACGCCGCCTCCGACGCCATCGGAAATAGTTTTTTTTTGTTTCGTACTGTATCTCGATCATATGAATATAAATTTGCAGTGTGACTGAATGAAAGATATGGTTTGAACGAACTTGCGTTTTTCTCTCTCAATGTACAGACTTAGCAAACGATTTTTTAAAAAAAATTGTCAAAATGTTTTTAAATATAAAACACTCATCACAAACGTTTTAGTTAGAACACCCGTATGCAAACCGACAGCTTCCCCAGGAAGCCAAGGGAAAATGTGCCGAGCAGAATTTGTGCAGCTCTTGATCGCAAACGTTTTAGATAGAACACCCATATGTAAACCGACAGCTTCCCCAGTAAGCCAGGGGAAAATGTGCCGAGCAGGATTTGTGCAGCTCTTCATCGCAAACGATTTAGATAGAACACCCGTATGCAAAGTGAGAGCTATGGTCTTCCCCATGAAGTCAAGGAAAAATTCGTCGCGCAGGATTTGTGCATCTCTTCAATGCAAACGGTTTAGATTGAATATGGTATGCAAAGCGAGACTTCGGCGCTAAGCCAAGAGAAAATCCGGCACGCAGGATTTGTACATCCCTTCAACGTAAACGGTTTTTTCGGATGACCCGTGTGCAACCATGTACAGACAATTTGGTAAGATTTGCATCTGTCATATTGGGTATATTGCCATCTATCAAACTGGAAAGATTGACATTTGTTGACCTAGTAACATTGTCATTTCTCAACCTTGTAACATTGTCATTTGTCAAAATATGCAGCTAAAAATCACTAGCACTATCTAATTTTTGCAACTAAAATTTAGTAATTAAGCATAGATTTCATTCATAGATTAAGCAATCGTTCCTTATACAAACAGTTCAACTCGACAGCTGAATCGACCAAACTTTTGCCCAATTGTTTCCAACCACATACTGAAATAGCTAATTCAACTATATATCTTTACCTAATAATAAAGGACGGAGCCTTTCATAGTTCTTCATACGTTATTAGTTGTTTTCCTTACGATTTATTTGTTTTCCGTGCGTTTTCGTGCGTTTATTAGATTGGGCTATCGATGGCATCTCAATTAGGCTGGGCCTTCCTTCCTCCCTATAAGAAAATACATGATGCGTTGCCGAGAGCGTTGTGGAGACAAGGTCTTCTTCCTCTTATTTCATCGATTGATCTCCTTCCTCTTGACGTCCCCCACAACAGCAGGACTCCCGGTCTCCTTCCTCTTCTTTGATCCACCCCGATGTCCTTCCTTTTTAATCTAAAAAATCCGTCGAACTAGCCCTCCCGAGGAGAGGAGTAGCGTCGTCCCGACCTCTGGCGACCGGCCGCCGAGCCCACCGCCAGAGCACCACCAACACCCGCAGCCCCCAGCGCCCAGCCAGCCTCCACGCTCACGCCCGGGCACGATCGAGCGGGAGTCGAACGCCTGCTCGGTAGGAGCACCCGAGCGCGCCCGCGCCACCCTGAGCCACCACCGGGGGAAGCTCCGCTACTCGCCGGCGACCTGCAGGATCCCTCGACCCCAATGCCACCGCTCTGCCGGCCTCCTCTCTCTATTTCTTCCTCCCCTTCTACTCTGGTTTTCTCTCTAATTTTCTCTCTCTTCTCTATCCCGTAGCAGGAACAGCCAATGGCGCTCGTCTTCGACCAACTCCGGTACCCTGCCTCACCGCCGACGCCGGGAACCATCCCCACCAGCCGGATCCGGCGCGTAGCCACCTCGCCGTTGCGCCGCCGTCACCCCTGCAATGGATCAACCCGCCATCCGCCTCCTGTTCTTCGGGAAGACGACGAACGCTCGTCCTCGAGGGTTGACCGCGCGCCCGCGTTCGTGGGCTGCATCCACGGGCAATCGATCGCCGCCTCATGTACACCACCGGGCGTCGGACCAATTTTCGTAAGCTTTATTTGTACATGACACATCCGGAAGCTTCAAAGTCAAGTGCAAGAAAACATCGCCCCAAAAAAATCACAAATTGCCAGCCTCCGCACCAGCCGGCGGAACCATAGCTTTCGGACGCCTCCTGCAGCGGATCGGTGGCTCCTTTCCCGGCGCCAAGCTTCGGAGGCTTGTGCTGCTAGGTATGCCTCGTCCAAATAATCCGTCCACGTCCTTCCTCTGGCTACACCTTCAGGTTTCGCACCGCACCAGTTCGAGGGTTTCGGAGGCTTGCTGCTGTTGTTGTCCTCTTTACCGCTGTGCGCATATATGATTCTGAACCCAGGGAGCAAGACTTTCTGACTCTGGCCCTTCTGTCGTTCATCTAGGTATGCACCCCCGATGCTATTACAGCTAATCTTTGTTAAAGAAGTTTGGTCCTGATGCAATTCATTGACGAACACAAGTAGGGCCTGTAGACTGGCTTACAATCTCCATTGATTCTCATTCATGTAGGCAATCTCCATTGATTCTCATTCATGCACTGACTGCCACTCTATGCAAGTAATTATTAGATATTAATGGAGCATCAAATTTTTGAAAAAAAAATTATAAGCCGATAACTCATCAATTCTTAGCAGATGAGTCGGTAAGTGCTTCCATTTTTTTTTATGTAAATAAGCAGTAGGAGTACTTCATCGATCACGTACCCCATATTAAATAGTCTATTTGCAAGAGTTATTATTATTCGAAGACGGATTCAGGCTCAGTACGCCCTGGCACGGTGTCCATATCGTACTTTTGATGAGCTACACTTTTGAGGAATCTGATGTTCAGGAGTCTCTAGATGGTCTGGTGTTAATGTGTTATTTAGTGGCAGTTTAGTGCAGACTTGCTTCCTAGCTCCTTCTCCACTTACATGTCAGCTGGGCGTGTTGCTTTGATCTTTTGATCTGGAAAAGATGACACACTAGGACGTACACGAAAACTCTCAGGTTAGTTCGTAGATCGTACATAATTGAATCCTCTCCGTGCAAAAACTGATGATACACAGTTTGTAAGAAAATCAATGAGGAGCTGAACTGCGCACAGTCTTCCCATACCGCCCAGCAGTTCCCAATTTATTTTTGGATTTTTATTGTTATTTGGTAAGCATAGTGCCTAATTTACAATGAAGTGCATCCATCAATTAGATTGTTTGACCATTAATACAGAGCACGTTCGTGTCCATGTCGTCAGCGTGTTGCTCGCCGACCGTATTGTTCTCGAGATCCGCCCTCAAGACGGTGGATCGGGCCTCCAGCACACATTGTTCTTTAGCATGTCCTCATGATGCTTCTATAGGAAGAGAGATCCCCTATACTTATGTTTCTAATCCACATGGATAGTACAATTTTTTTAATCTACATGGATAATTCTATAGAAAAAAATGTTATTTTGTTGCCTTCTTAACTTTGGCTACGAATATTCACTCTTCATATGTGACAAGAAGTGTGTGAACTTGGCTAATGTTTAGGGGCATAAGCATGATCATGTCAAAAGTGCATACACGCACCATGTTATTATGTTCTTAAAGATAAAACATTCAGTTTAGTAATTTCTCTTGGATGAGGGATTTGACTGCCATTCATTAGTACGTACGTGTTAGAGCTAGGATGCTGAACTTGCGAGATTCCTTTTTGGTATGTCCGCAGGGAAGTGTTGACTACTTGGACATGCTGGAAAGTGCTGGTACTTCTGTCGTTCATCTAGGTATGCACCCCCGATGCTAATACAGCTAATCTTTGTTAAAGAAGTTTGGTCCTGATGCAATTTATTGACGAACACAAGTAGGGCCTGTAGACTGGCTTACAATCTCCATTGATTCTCATTCATGTAGGCAATCTCCATTGATTCTCATTCATGCACTGACTGCCACTCTATGCAAGTAATTATTAGATATTAATGGAGCATCAAATTTTTGAAAAAAAAATTATAAGCCGATAACTCATCAATTCTTAGTAGATGAGTCGGTATGTGATTCCATTTTTTTTATGTAAATAAGCAGTAGGAGTACTTCATCGATCACGTACCCCATATTAAATAGTCTATTTGCAAGAGTTATTATTATTCAAAGACGGATCCAGGCTCAGTACGCCCTGGCACGGTGTCCATATCGTACTTTTGATGAGCTACACTTTTGAGGAATCTGATGTTCGGGAGTCTCTAGATGGTCAGGTGCTAATGTGTTATTTAGTGGCAGTTTAGTGCAGACTTGCTTCCTAGCTCCCTCTCCACTTACATGTCAGCTGGGCGTGTTGCTTTGATCTTTTGATCTGGAAAAGATGACACACTAGGACATACACGAAAACTCTCAGGTTAGTTCGTAGATCGTACATAATTGAATCCTCTCCGTGCAAAAACTGATGATACACAGTTTGTAAGAAAATCAATGAGGAGCTGAACTGCGCGCAGTCTTCCCTTACCGCCCAGCAGTTCCCAATTTATTTTTGGATTTTTATTGTTATTTGGTAAGCATAGTGCCTAATTTACAATGAAGTGCATCCATCAATTAGATTGTTTGTCGATTAATACAGAGCACGTTCGTGCCCATGTCGTCAGCGTGTTGCTCGCCGACCGTATTGCTCTCAAGATCCGCCCTCAAGACGGTGGATCGGGCCTCCAGCACACATTGTTCTTTAGCATGTCCTCATGATGCTTCTATAGGAAGAGAGATCCCCTATACTTATGTTTCTAATCCACATGGATAGTACAATTTTTTTAATCCACATGGATAATTCTATAGAAAAAAATGTTATTTTGTTGCCTTCTTAACTTGGCTACGAATATTCACTCTTCATATGTGACAAGAAGTGTGTGAACTTGGCTAATGTTTAGGGGCATAAGCATGATCATGTCAAAAGTGCATACACGCACCATGTTATTATGTTCTTAAAGATAAAACATTCAGTTTAGTAATTTCTCTTGGATGAGGGATTTGACTGCCCTTCATTAGTACGTACGTGTTAGAGCTAGGATGCTGAACTTGCGAGATTCCTTTTTGGTATGTCCGCAGGGAAGTGTTGACTACTTGGACATGCTGGAAAGTGTTGGCTACTTGGAGGTAGTTGCTTAGCATACAAAATTGCTCAAACCATTGTTAATATTTTATTTTCCATCGAGGTGACCTGAATTGCTCGATTGTTCATTCAACGTTGTATAGCTTGTTGAATATTTGAATTTACTTTCTGGATGTAGATGTACAGTAAATACTCTAACTGAAATTCCGATGCAAACATGTTTGGTAAATGGATAAAAAAGTTGGTTGAACTCTGTTCTACTGAGATTAAGCTTAAATGGATTTGAAATCATTCATATGACTCTACTTAGGTTAGATATTTTCTAAAATTCTTATTTAGATTGAAAATACAATGTAAGGTCATTGTAAATGATGTGTATGCTTGCAAATGTTGATATAAGGAAGATGTTGTCCTGATATTACCAATTCTTTCTGGTGTGAGCTCTAAATAGAGGACATGTAAAAAAATTGAATTACATGTGTCTTTTGGATAGTTGAATTCATGACATACTCTAATATCTATGCAAAATATGTAATCATGTGGATGCACTAGGTGCGGGGAGTAACTCGCGAAGGCTGGCCTTCACTTTGTGCTATTGCGGTTCAATGCTAGGTATCCCATGCGGTATTGAGCTCGTTTCCTTGAGATTGGCAACGTTTTGACAAATTATGATCAGGTGGACACTGCAGCCAACGTCCTAGAGGACGAGAAGGAAGGTACGTCATGACACCGGTGGGGCGCTCTCTATTGAAATAGAGGGTGCTTGTGCTTTGGGTCGGGGGCATGTGGTATTTTTTCTTTCGTTACATCGCACGGACATGTTTGCTAGTACTAGCTAATTTTAAGTATGTTGTATAGTTTCACCACATCTATAGTCAGATGAACTGAACAAAATAGCCCTTAAATTCTAATACGGAGGGGCTTTGTACTACTTCCGGCAGCCTCTCCTCTGCCGAGCGCGCTCAGTAAGAGGCAGAGGAGGAGGAGCCTACCGACGAGCTGGACAACTGCATTATGGTGCCTGCCACCGCTGCACCTTCAGCGACGCTCACCTCAAACACCCTCTACCGCTCCAGACGACCCCTCTCGAAGCGGCGAGACTCCTCATAGATCTCCTGATTCCTCACCTCTGCGGTGGCGTGTGCTGCGGCCATGGCGGCGGTAAGGCTCTTTGCATGCTCGACGAGGCGCTCCTCCTCCTCCCGCAGGAACTCGATGTAGCGTGCAAGGTCGCTGACGCACGTGCGGGCCTCCACCTCCGCCTCCCGCCTTCGGGCGGCAGTGGCGGAGCGGGTGATGACCCCGGCGGTCGACAGTGGGCTGGCGGCCACGGCGGCCGATGATGGGGTGGCAGCCACGACCACCACCTCCTGCCTTCGGGCCGCGGTGGCGGAGCGGGTGATGGCCACGGTGGCCGGCAGTGGGGTGGCGGCCACGACGGCCACCTCCCGCCTTCGGGCCGAGGCGGCGGAGCGGGCGATGGCCCTGGCTTTCGACGGTGGTGTGGCGGCCACGGCGGCAGACGGTGGGGTGGCGGCAACGGCGGCCGGCAATAGCTGCCGACATGCAGCGGCGACAGAGCGTGTGGTGGGTGTTCTGTGCACACCCAAGAGGGACGCCACGCGCACTACACTACGTCGGGGACTGTGTCGCCGCGGTGTAGCCTCCCAGCTGGAGTTCCTCTAATGACGGCGGAGTGGCTGAGCGACGACGACAGACCGGTGTCGTTGGCGATTGTGGGAGAATCAGACGAGATAAGCTATAGGGAGGGAGGGGAAAATGCCACGCAGGACTCGCCGGCCGTGAGGGTTTATATAGCAGGCCGGTAAGCATTGGGATTTTGTGGGATTTCACCGAGTCGGGCAAGAAGCTTGCGCGGTTGCGCGGGAACGGGCTCACCACCGTTTGGCCAAAAGAACGCCTCCGCGCGCTGCTCAAGCTTGCGCTCGAAGCCGTCTGCGGCAGTGGGGTGACAAGACGTGCGAGAGGAGGACGAAAGGACACGTAGACATACGGTTAATAAAAAAACATTTGCGATTTAATTACCTACTACCCCGTCCTGGTTTATAAGTCGTCTATGTATTTTTGTGCTAAATTTTGACTAGAGATTTAACTAATAAAATACGAATGCATGTCGCCAAAGATTACATCGTTGGATTCGTATTTAAACATAGTTTCCAATTATATAATTTTTATAAAATGCATTAACATTTTGTTGGTTAAATTTAAGGTCAAAATATGGCACAGAATATAAAGGGGACTAATAGACCAAGACGGAGGTAGTAGCACACGGCCGCTCTCTACGCAGCGACGCAACTGCCGGCCGGCTTGTAGACGACCATTCCCTGCGTGTTCAACTGCTCTATGCGTGTGGTTGCCCGCGGTTGAGGCGGCCGCGGCACACTCTGCTCGCGTCCTGTCGCGTGCGCTCTGCTCTCGCGTCCCTCCGAGCGCTCTGTCCTCGTCCCTCCATGCGCGCTGCTAGTGTTTGGGGCCGGCGCACGATCACATACGTCCGTGCTACCATTATGCATGCAGTTGCGCCGGGCGCGGCGCCACGATGCAGTTACCCGCTGCAAAAACTGTCATGCGGACGCGCTGAGAATCCAGGCCCTCCGGCCCCCATTTATTCCTGCGGCCATTTACTTTCATCTCCCACGTCACACGACACAATAAGCACACCCACGACGACACATACAGAGAGGACATCCAGCGGTTCCAATGGCGCTCCCCGTGGCTCCAATGGCGCTCCCAGCGGCCGACGACGACAACGGGGGGCAGTTCACCACGCATCACGTAGTGGACACCCACGTGAGGGGGAAGGCCCTCTCGGTGGTGTACACGAACGAGCCGGTCTCGGTGGAGAGCTCCATCCAAACTATGGAGCAGTTGCTTGCTGAGGACAAGTACCAAGTGGTCGGCTTCAACCTTGAGTTCACCAGCGGTCGTGCCGGGCACGATCAGAAGCTTGCCGTCACCCAGTTGTGCGTGCGACATGACGTCCTCGTCTACCACTACCACCTGGCCACAAGGCCTTGCGAGCGGTTCTTCAGGTTTATCAACAGTTCCGACTACAGTTTCGCTACGGTGGACACCACCAACGATCTAAAAGCGTTCAAGGTTTCGGGTTTGAAATGCCAGAATCTTGTCAACATCCAGGACCACTACAAGGTCTGGGGCAGTGACAACAACAAACAGAACTCCCTGGTTGACCTCGCCTCAGCCATCATCGACCCCTACTATATGAAGATGAAGGATGAGAGCAAGAAGGACAAGAACGCCTGGCATAGTGTCTGGCATCAGAGACTGGATGAACAACACGTCAAGTACGCGGCCAAGGACGCGTACACAAGCTACGAGATGTACAGGCAGATCGTTGACATAAGGAAGTGTCTTCTTCCTGCCCCAGACGAGGGATCGAGCCACAGAGCAGTGGCGGGAGCGTCAGAAGAAGTAGATGACTAGACGATCGTTTCTCCTAGTTTAGAATGCATGCAATTGTTTATTGAAGTGTGTGCGAATGATCTATATAGTCACTTATGTAATTGGATGTTTATTTCAGTTATATATATATATATATATATATATATATATATATATATATATATATATATATATATATATATATATATATGTTATTCTTCTGTAGACAGAGCAAATCAAACGGCTTATTAGCAGCAATCGTCTGTGTTATTATTGGTCTTCGCACACATTTCTGATTACGGACCTGTTTGCCGCGTATCACACACATCTTGTTCAGTTGAACTGTTTCTGTTGTCTTGGCTCATCGCAAACAGTTCATCTGAGTGAACTGTATGCCCTCCATCGCACACACCTTGATTTGGCTGATCGTTTCTATTGTGTTGCCTAATCACACACAGTTCATCCTAGTGAACTGTATGCCGTATATCGCACACACCCTCATCTGGCTGCCCGTTTCTGTTGTTCTGCTTCATCGCAAATAGTTCTTCTGGATTAACCGTTTGCCACGCATCGCACACGCAACTCTAATCTGAACCGTGTTTTATGTCACCGCCATCGCAAATGTTTTGTACCTTTTTTGACGGTTTTATTACATCACCGTTTGTGATTAATGCATCGCACATAGTTTCGTCGAAGGGTCTCTGATTGGACTGTCGCGTTTGGACCAACCTGCAATAGTGAATTGATGAAATTATCTATGGACTAATGGTTGCCTTGAGTTATATTTGAAGGATTTGTCCATAGGCTTTTTTTGAAGTCCATGTGTCGGTTTCAAAGTGTTTATGAGATGACCAAGGTGCTATTCAAGGAATTATCCAAAGATTGGTCATGTAGAAGACATGATACAAGGTTGATCAATAATAAGTCAAAGAGTGAATCAAGTTGATCAACGCGCAAAGCGTAGAAGATGTACCGAGAGGGATCAAGTGATCCCATGCTATGATAAGCATTGTCCATTACACTTTGTGTACTAACCCATGGTCTACTTGAGAGTTCTATGTGGGGTTAGGTTGTGGTGTGCAAGTTCAAGTGGAGCATCACGAAGAGATCATGCTTGAAGCTTGCCATCCATTGTGGTGACAATGGACTTGTGAAGATGTGTCGAAGAGTGGCTCACCCATAGTGGAGTATGGGGGAGCAATCTACTACTCTTCATCGAGCCAGCGCAATCAAGAAAGGTGGTCCAACTTGAGGAGGTCAAGATCGTCATCATTTAGATCAAGTGGATTATGTGCAAGGCAAAGGTTTGTCCTTGATAGGTTTTCTATTTTGTCGGTCTCATGGTGTTAGTTGGTAGACCGGGTTATAGGACCGATAGCCGTACTATCAAGGGGGCTCTCGAGTGAGTAGCTTGATCATATCATTCGTAGAGAGCTCAAACCATTGCATCCTTGGCATCATCTTTCTTGGTTCTTATTTGACTCCTCTCTTCGTGTGGTTTTAGAGTTTGTGTTCGTCTTCGTGTCAAACCCAAGCTCATCGAAAACGGAGTTCGCATGCATCAACTTTGAGTTTTTGTTATTGGAGAGTTTGTCGGTTCATACTTGGGGAGGGTCCTCTTCCTATCGTATTGGAATTTCTTCTCCATTTCTAGTTCTTAATATCCCACCGTTGTTGGATAGTACTTGTCGTCTTCTATCCAACAAGCTTGAGTTTGCCGATTTCGGAGTCCGTTTGCGGGAGTTATAGCACTTTTAGTATTGGAGCATCCTTTTGTTTTGCTTGGGTAGTTTTTTAGTTTTAAGCGGTAGTACTACTCTAAGCGGCAGTACTGCTCCCCCGAGCGGTAGTACCGCTTGCATGGTACTTCCGCTTCCTTCTACCGCAACCACTTTCGCTTACTTTTATGCTTCTGTTGCCCAAACTACTCGAGCGGTAGTAGAGCGATAGTAGACAGCGGTAGTACTGCTCCCCCGAGCGGTAGTACTGCTCAAGCGGTAGTACTGCTCCCCCAGGCAGTACTACCTCTCTGGTAGAACTACTGCTCTTGTTTCTCTCTCTCGTTGGTTTATTTTGGTCGTGTTGAATGGTAGTACCGCTCCCCCAAGCGGTAGTACCACTTGCGCACGACTAGTGGGCATAACGGTTGGATTCAGGGGGGCCTTCTTCCCCAATGGTCCCTATCCTTTGAGCTCGTGTTTCCTCCCATTGTTGACCTTCTTTGATCTTGCTATCTCTCAATTCCTCCAATGATTCTTGCTAATTCTTGAGGGAAAAGAGAGAGGAGATCTAGATCTACGTTTCCACCAATCACTTTCTTCTCTATGTGAGAGGAACCCCTTGAATCTAGATCTTGGAGTTTTTGGTGATCTCCTTGTTCTTCCTCTCATATTTCTCCATAGCTTACGTTGCTTTGGTGGGATTTGGGAGTGAGGAACTTGACCACTTCGTGTGTTCTTTCCATTGCATTAGTTGCATTGATTTGAGTTCTCGACGGTGATACGTGGAAGTTACAAGTTGAGAAGTTTATTACTCTTGGGTGCTTGGTACCCTAGAGCTTGTTCCTCTTGGGTGCTTGGGCGCCCTAGACAGTTGGTGGTGCTTCTGAGCTCAATCATTGTGGTGTAAAGCTCCGGGCAAGTGTCAGGGTCTACAATTAGGCTGTGGAGATTGCCCCGAGCAATTTGTACAGGTTCCGGCGACCGCCCCAAGGGTTGCCAAAGTGTATGGGTTCGGTGACCGCCCCCAAGGGTTGGCAATTGTATGATCTCGGTGACCGCCCTCAAGGGTCCCTTAGTAGAATCACGGCATCTTGCATTGTGCGAAGGCGTGAGGAGATTACGGTGGCCCTAGGGGCATTTTGGGGAGCATTGAGCCTCCACACCGCTCCAAACGGAGATTAGCATCCGCAAGGTTGTGAACTTCGGGATACATAGTCATCTCCGCATGCCTCGGTTATCTCTTACCCGAGCCCTTTACTTATGCACATTACTTTGTGATAGCCATAGTGTTTCATGATATATATCTTGCTATCACTTAGTTGTTTATCTTGCTTTGCATAAGTTGTTGGTGCACATAGGTGAGCCTAGTCGATTTAGGTTTTGTTCTTGACAAATTAAACGCTAGTTTTATTCCGCATTTGTTCAAGCCTAAAAAATAATTATTTTAAAGTGCCTATTCACCCCACCCCCTCTAGGCGACATCCATGATCTTTTAATGGTATGGTGGCAAGGATGAGTTTTCCTTCAGTCTGCCTCGCAAACGACGGTGATCGCTGCAACACATTGATGTCATTGTGAGACCTGGGCATGCCAAAAAAAGCATGACAAATCCAAAGATTTTTTATGCAAATGCTTCAAGAATTATGGTAGGCTTCTTAACATGACCCTGATATTGCCCTTGTAAAGCCTTCAAACGGTTCTTCCATTTCTAGTGCATGCAATCAAGAGATCAAAGCAAACCTGACCATCCTCGCTTCTGGGATTGCCAAGAGCATCTCCGTGTATGCCACGGTTGGTTCTCTCAGGTACCGAGGTCCGAACACCTCGACCACACCAGTTGCAAACCTGACCATGGCATCTCCCCATGTGTTCTCAGACATCCATAGGTACTTGTCCCACAAATCAGCGGTCGTGCCATTGATATGTCCATTTTTGCATCATGTTTTCTTGCTGTTATTTATAGTGTTTTTTACTAATATAATACTTTGTGGAGTAATTCTAATGCCTTTTCTCTCATAATATGCAAGGTTACACAAAGAGGGAGATTGCCGACAGCTGGAATTCTGTACCTAAAAAAGCTATATCAAAGATACCAATTCTACACATCTCCAAATGTGCTGAAATTTTACGGAGAATTATTTTAGAATATATAAAAAGTATTGGAGAAAAGAAATACCAGAGGGGGCCACCCAGGTGCCCACTAGGCACTAGGGCGTGCCCTGGTGGGTAGTGGGCCCCCTGGCCCTCCTCCGGCATCCATCTTCTGGTATATAAGGTCATTTGACCTAAAAAATTATAGAGAGGACTTTCGGGACGAAGCGCCGCCGCCACGAGGCGGAACCTGGGAAGGAGCACTTTTGCTCTCCGGTGGAGCGATTCCGCGAGGGATACTTCCCTCCAGGAGGGGGGAATCGAAGCCACCGTCATCACCAACAATCCTCTCATCATGGGAGGACCAATCTTCATCAACATCTTCACCAGCACTATCTCATCTCAAACCCTAGTTCATCTCTTGTATTCAGTCAATGTATCAAAACCTTAGATTGGTACATGTGGGTTGCTAGTAGTATTGATTACATCTTGTAGTTGATGCTAGTTGATTTATTTGGTGGAAGATTATATGTTCAGATCTATCATGCTATTTAATACTTCTCTGATCATGAGCATGAAGATGATCTGTGAGTAGTTACTTTTGTTCTTGAGGACATGGGAGAAGTCTTGTCAGAACAAATCATGTGAACTTGGTATTCGTTCGGTATTTTGATGATATGTATGTTGTTGATTCCCTTAGCGGTGTTATGTGAACATCGACTACATGACACTTCACCGTCTTTGGGCCTAAGGGAATGCATTGTGGAGTAGTAATTAGACGATGGGTTGCTAGAGTGACAGAAGCTTAAACCCTAGTTTATGCGCTATTCCGTAAGGGGCTGATTATGATCCATATGTTTAATGCTATGGTTAGATTTTATCTTAATTCTTCTTTCGTAGTTGCGGATGCTTGCGAGAGGGGGTAATCATAAGTGGGAGGCTTGTTCGAGTAAGAACAGCACCCAAACAACGGTCCACCCTGAAAGTACATGTAGTCCCCATGTGTGGTTTTGGTAATTGATGACAATCCTTATGGACTAATGTTTGCATTGAGATATACATTTGAAGGTTAGTCCCATTGGAAAATGATTGAAGAATAATGAAAGACAACTCCTTTGAAGCAACAATTACATTGAGATGATCAAAATGAAGTTCATTGGAGTATCTTAAGGGTTGCCATGCTTAGAGCTATGGTTTGAGCCATAATGGATCAAGATCTTAAAAGGATGATTTGAATGATGAATTCTAGGAGTGGCTCAAAGATATGATCATAATGGACTCATGTGTTGAGTCATGATTGATCAAGTATTCAAGCAAGCTATTCAAGTGAAGAATTCAATATACCCTTCAAGACGTCAAGATTAAACATGGAGTAGAGATATAGGTTGACCAAGATGAAGCTCAAAGATCGAACTCTAAATGGTCAACACACGAGCGCAAATGATGCACCACATAGGATCTTGTGGTATGATAAGAAATTATCAATTGCACTCTGTGTACTAACCCATACTATGTGTTGTCTATGTTTTTGAGGGTTAGGTGATTCTCATGGGCTCGCATCGAGAGAGAGATTTCAAGTGTCTATGAGAGGATGACATCAAGTGTTGGTGATCATGGTTGACAAGGGCAAGTTCAAGATAACCATCCCGAAGGATTACATGCTTGAAGCTTGTGGATGATCACATGATGGACAAGTGAAGATGAATACAAAGCAAAGCTTCCCACACTGTGTATGGGGGAGCAACTTGAAGACTTCACCAATGTCTTGCCTTCATCTTGAGGCAAGAAGAAACATCAACATCAAGCTCAAGTGAACAGTTCGTGTCAAAGGTATTAGTTCCTTTGACGTTAGTGTTGTGGAGTGACGACCACCAAAGAAACATATACACTCAAGAATGGATTCTCTATAGCTATGTAGTGTAGCTCTTTTATGATTCTTGAGTTATAGGGATCCCGCACTATTAAGAGGGGATCAAAGGGGTTCGTGATGGATTTGCTCAAGTCAACATCTTCTATACACAATTCCACTCATATCCTATATACCAAAGAAAATCCAAAGCCAAATAGTTTCCCAAAATATATGATGTAACCTTTGCATACTTTGCACCCTCCATTTTGGTTTATCTTGGGTGATTCTCTATGTGAGGACCTAGAGTTTTTCCATAGCTTCAAAATGAGCCCAAGATCATCAAAATCAGAGTCCGTATGAAAAAGTTGTGCATGTTTTAGTTTTGGGGTTCCTGCTGTTTTTTTATTGGCCAGACGTCCGGTAGCATCCGGAAATCCGGTGGCCATATCCAGCAGCAAACGGGCGGATTTCCGGTACTTACCGAACGTCCGGTCACCGGACGTCCGGAAAGTGTCGGATGTCCGTCAAACCTGTTTCGCAAATATCCTGCTACATTCGTCTGATGGCGTGCTACAGCCGTCGGACGTCCGGTGCCTGTTTTGCCACCGGACGTCCGGTAATCCACCGGACGTCCGACACTTTCCTGGGAAGAATTCCCCCCAACGGCCAGATTTGTGCCCATACTATAAATACCCCTTCACCACTTCGTGGAGGGGTTGAGCAACACAAATATCCTCACCCACATTTCAGAAAAGCTCCCTCTCCTTCTCCTACCTCAAATCTTAGATCCCGGAGAGATTTGTGAGAGTTCTTGAGAGAGATTTCACCCATTGATAGATCCACTCCCTCTCCCTCTCTTGACCAAAGGAATTTGTGATTTGAGCAAGTCTTGAGCATTTCCCCTTTGTTCTTATTACTCTTGGAGGTTGGAGACTCCTAGGCGGTAGGAGTGCTCCGGTGAGGAATCAACTTGTGATTTGTCCCCCGGAAAGTTTGTGAAGGTTTGGAGGCCGCCTCAAGGTCTACCACTAGTGGTTGGGAATCGCCTTCGTGGTGATATCTGAAGGAGAATAGGGTGAGCCTTCGTGGCGTTGGTGTGCCTTCGTGGTAACATCCACCTCTCTAACGGTGACTAGCTTCCCTCCAAGGAAGTGAACATCGGGATACATCATCGTCTCCGTGACTTCGGTTATCCCTAACCCTAACTCCTTAATTGTGGTTTATCTTGGTCACTTGACCGTGCATTCACTATTCTTGTTGTCCTCATTATATTGTGTTGGTTACCATATCATAGAGATTATTTAGGCCAACACTTTATAGTCCGCAATTCATACTTCCTACTATTGTTCTATCTTGTGTTTAGTGTGTATTGCTAGCTTGTAACATTCATTTCCATATCTCGTGATATACATTGAGTAAGTTTGTGTAACTTACTTGTGCTTACTCATATCCTCGTTGTTCTCATCTTGTTTATGCTAAGTTGTTGGTGCACTTAGTGAGCCTAGTATATTTAGGATTTGTGCTTGAAAAGTATCCACTTAGTTTATTTCCGCATTAGGATATAGCCAAATCCGTAAAAGATTTTAAAACGCCTATTCACCCCCCCTCTAGGCGACATCGTGGTCCTTTCAATTGGCATCAGAGCTAGGTCTCTCCTTATTAGGCTTAACCGCCTAGAGAGTAACGATGTCGACTAGTGAACTAGTGCACGATGACACATTTTGTTTTAATGGCACAAATTACATTATGTGGAGATTACGCATGATTTGTCACTTTCGGGCCATGGGTCCAAATGCTTTGCGGATTGTGGTTGTAGGGAATTCAAATCTAAAGGATGGACAATCTCCGTCACTTGATGATATGCATCTTGATTGTGAAGCTTTAAGTGTCATTCACCAAGCTATAACCTTCGAGGTGTTCAAGTCAATCTCGTCTTGTTTGTTGGCTCATGAGGCTTGGACCAAAATTGAAGATATATATGGTGGGTCCAATCTTGATGAAGACAATATTATTTTCGGGGAGTTAATGGAGGAGTTCTCTACATTTTTAAATCATGAAGAGCTCTTTATTGCTTCCACCCCCGATTACTTGCATACCTCAACATCTTTCACTTCACCAACATGTGGCTTACCACAAGGTAATGACATGGTGAGTGAAGAAATATCTCGTGATGATGGTATTAAGCTCATCATTGATGATCTTGCTTATGTTGATACTAGTGATGTATCTTCTATGGACACGAGCATATCTAACACCAAAAACATCGTACACTCTTGTGTAGAGAGTCCATGCATATCATCTAATGATGCACTCATAAATTCTTGTGATGATATGCTTGGTCGTTTGTGTTGCCATATTCAAAATGCCGTGATTCCCTCTAGTTCTCTTTGTGAAACTAACCATGCAAAGGAAATCAAGAAAAATGAGGCACGCTTGGTTGATGAAGAACCCTCTTCTCCAAAAGAATCATCATCAACCCCCTGTGTTCACATGTGCCTCATGGCAAGAGGTAATGACGAGGTATCATCTTCTCTTAGTGATAATGATGATAGTTGTAATGAGGAAGATGATGAAGTCTTGACTCAAAATCTCTATGAGATTGGGAAAACTCTTCGTAGAGCTAAAAATAACACTTATAAAAGGCTCCAAGATGTTCTTGCTTGCTTTAAAAAACGTAATGACTTATTTCTTTACGAGCAAGCAAAAAGTGAACAACTTGAACATGAACTTGCTATGGCTCATCAATGTCTTAGTGACTTGAGGTCTTTAAAAGAAGAGATTGAAGTTACTCATTGTAAACTTAAAGAGGATTTTGAGCACCTTGACCTTGACTACAAGAAGGTCAAAGGAGAGCTCACCAAACTCTCTAAGTCTCATGAGGAACTTCAAGCTACTCATGCGGAGTCTCTAGCTTCTACATGCTCCTCTCATATTGATAATGATGCTTGTGCTACTAACTCTATCTTGTGTGAAGCATCGATATTAAAAGAAAATGTTGAGGTAAGGACTCAACTTGATTTGCTAACTAGCAATTATGGGAAATTGGGAGAAAGTCATAAAAAGCTCTCAGGCACTCATGAGGATCTTCTAATCTCTCATGATGAGTTAAAGTTAGCTCATGAGGCTATGGTCACCAAGGTAAAATCATGTGAGTCTCATAAGGATGTTAGCACATCTTCTACTCGAAATGCCTTATTGCCATGTGCTAGTCCTTGCAATTCCTCTCTACATGATATTGGTACATCTTCTAATGAATTGCTCACCATGCCTTGTTGCTCTAACAATGAAGCTTCTACTTCCTCTAGTTCTTTTGTTAATACTAACCTTGTAGAGGAAAATAAAGAGCTCAAGGCCCAAGTCACTAGTTTGAAGAAAGACTTGGAAAAATGTTGTGATAATATCTTGAGCGTGCAAAAGGACCCTCAAGACAAAATAGGACTTGATTTCATCTCCAACAAGAAGAAGGGACAAGATCAAGTCAAGAATTCGGCCAACATTACTTGCTTTAAGTGCAAAAATGTTGGACACCATGTGAGATCTTGTCCACTAAAGAAGAAGGCTTCAAATAATAAGCAACATGGGAAGTGGCCTCAAGTTCAATCTCAAGATGTAGAAAGGCCTCCACCCATGATGAACAATGATGATGCTTCTCAAATTGAGAAAATAAAGAAGAAAAGAAAAGGAGGCATGTGTTGCTATGTTTGTCGTGAGAAGGGACACATAGCTTTATCTTGTCCCAACGGTAACATATCTAAGCCTCCTATAGTCAATAATCATTATTCGCTAAGGAAGGATATTGTTGGCAATGTGTTTGCCAAGTTTGTGGGTTCCCAAAGAAGTTTGAAAGTGGACAAGACCATTTGGGTTGCCAAGCCTATTGTTACTAACTTCTTAGGACCCAACTTGGTTGGGGACCATCAAGCTCAAACTTGATCAATAGGTGTGTGGAGGGCATTGGAGACTTGGCTACTTCATGAAGAAAAACTATTTTCACCATATGTTATGGTTAATGCCAAGTCAAGTGGATTATCATCATATCTATCAATCCAATGCTCCTCTTTGCGGTAACTTGTACTTGCATTGTTTACATTAAAAGTTTCTAAGTCCCTTGCATGTTTAGGTTTTGTACCTAGCATGTGCTTGTATATGTTGTGCTTCCTAGTATGCTTGATTTGTGTTATCTAGCATGTGTAGGTCGCAATGCACTTCATATATTTGTGTGTGTGGTTTCGAGCCTTTATTGCTTCATTAGTTGAATCTTCCTTGGCTCTTTTGAGATATTAATGGATCATCACACTATGGGGGAGTGCTATGTTTTACGCATATCACAAACCTTAAATGTGTATATATGTGGGATACCACCTATTATTGTTAGTGCAATATTATCTAGTTACTATGTGGTATGTAAAGCTCATTTGAAACTCAAATTCTCATCCATTAATTATCCTTAGTTGGGTTTCATTTGCTTCTTGTGGATAATACATGGATCATCATATTATGGGGGAGTGATATGCTTTGTGCATATCACAATCCTTGTTAATATGAACAATTGAGAAATGCCACTTAGAATTTATATTTGAGATTATCTTATATCTCCGTGGCATGCAATGCCTTGTTTACGTATGGCATTCTTATGCGGTTTTGCCCATGGTTATCTTTAAAATCATATTTGGAAAATCGTTTGATTAAAGCTATTCCAATTGTTGCTTTGCATGATGATCTATCTAGTTGGAATGTTAATAATATGCTATCCAAGCATTGTGTTTATTTCTAAACTCTCATGTTATGCTTGTGTTGGTATAGATGATCATGTACTTATTTGGTTTCTACATCGAACGATAACCCGAAATACCATTTTGTTCGAATTCATCTTATTGCTCTATATGAGAGTTTGTTATCTCATTGTTTATAGTGTCCTATATCTACTTGAGTGAGATATTCCTATGAGTATGTGTGCAATGCATATCTTATATGCTCATTGGTTTTTTCCGGTTCATATGTTGAACTTTGTGTGCTATCATATGTTGATTTGTCACTTTGATTCATTTTGGACAACATGAATGACTAGTGATGTTATTGGAAGTATTAATGGTTATGTGTTCATTTGTCCAATTTGTATCTCCCTGGATTTTGGTAGGCTTGTGCATGCATATTTACTATGTGTAAATTCACATGCCTTGTTTGCTTTATTTGATCCAATATATATATGGTAAATCCATCAAATTCTTAATAGCTAAGATGTGCATGAAATTCAAATTCATATCAATATGCACATATTTAAGTGGTTTTACCCTATGTGTTGTAGTTATGCTAACTACTTCGGACCCAATAAGTTTGGGGACCATATTGTACTTAAAATGTTTTAGGTACATTTGAGAAGCATTGGGTGCTTGGCTTATTCATGAAGGTGGTGGCACTATGAGGAAATTAGAGCCAAGCTTGGACATTTTATTGATCTACGACTTCATACCAATGCTATCTTGGTAACAAGTATTTACTTCATGCATATATATAGAAATGGGGTCAACCTTGTGTAGGTTGCATCATGGCATGAATTTCTTGACTCGTTCCTGTGATATTTGTTTCCTTTCTCAAAGCATCCCAACAATGATCTCTTGTTGCTAGTTGTGATGTCTTTGATGGTTGTGTGTTTGGAGTTCATTAATATACAATAAGATTATATTAAGCCACGTGCTATGCTTTCAAGCAAAGATCTCATTGGTATATTTTATGACTCCCGTTTGGATATCTTATTCTTTCCTTTTGTAACTATTTTATGTGTACATCCTTCTTTGTGGATATCATCTACCTAGAATCTTATACACGTGAGAGAAGTTACATCTCTAGTTGATATCCCTACTCTTTCATGTCCACCATTTCATTCACTTTTTATATCTTTGGTGGCTCCATGGAAGCAGTTGTTGTATGAGTGCATGTCTTACCTCTTTGCATCTTAGTGCACTCATGTTTGGTGAAGATTGTTGTCCTCATGCTTGTCTTGACAAGCCTATTATTTCAAATCTTCATCATGGGTTGTCACAAGCTTTGATTTTTAATTTGCTATTAGTGAGCTTGTGAACCCATTTGCTTGATGTGTGTGTGACCTTCTTAACTTCGTGTGTGTGGGAAGGACATGTCTTGCACCTTGTATCTTATTTACTCAAGACTTTGTTGATGCTTAATTCTCATCCTTATACTAGTCTTCTCAAGTGCTTTGACGTGACTCACACACATCATTTTGGTTGTGCCTATTCTTAGGTTGCCTCATTTACATGTTGCTCAACCATATGTTTGTTGCAAATGCTAGGCTTCTTTTCTTATCTATGCCTGCTTGCAATTGCTTTGTGTTCCTATTGATTTTGGGGGAGTGATGATCCTATTTTGTGCACTTGCATCCAAACACAAAAAATTCTAAATAGTGCACAAATCATGGGGAGCTTCTCTATTTTCCTTAGAACACTCCTTTGCCCAAATCATAATATTCTTTTATCCTTTTGGCTCGTCGGATCTTTTGATTGCTTGCTTCACTTTGTGTTATGCAAATGAGATCAATTTGTGCCATGTGCCTTGCTATTATGACTAGGTTTCAGTTGTATAATAATGGATTCACTTGTGTATATCATGTTCTTATCAATTGCGTCTATTTTGTGTATGTAAAGTTTCTTTGTGGATACATATCATGATTATGATTGGCCACTCAGAAATTTTTATACATGAGAAAGTTCATATCTTTCCTTGATATCATTTATTCCTTGCCGGCCACTTTGTGTGTTTCCTCTTATTCTTATGGTGGCTTCGGTAAGAGGTTGTGTCGTGAGTGCTTGTATGTTTGGCATATAATCTTGCGCACTCATGTGTTTTGACTATTTTCCTCACATGTCTAATGCTTGTTTTCATATCTGGTTGCATTCTATAGATTCTGAGCTCCTCAAATTGTTCATTATTGAATATGTGCATTTGCGTTCACTCACATTTTGTGATATGCACACATCAAGGAGGAACTCATACTATATTGGTCTTCTAGATGTTTTGTCTTCCATTTTGGCATTTGTTGCCAATGGGGGAGAAGTTTAGAGGGTTTAAGATAAATATCTTTTGAAGTTCTTGTTGTCATTTATGCATATCCACCCTAGTTATATATGCTTGTTGCATGAATGAATATATAGAGAAATCTCCAACTAGTTTATATCAACCAATATATGCAATGAAATTCAAAGTTCATTCACACATGCATATATTGTGGGGGAGCTTGCTCTATATATTGCGGTCTTACTAACATCAAATGCTTGTGTAGTGTTTTGATGTTAGTACAACCGGTTTTGATAAACATCAAGTTTCTTTGTGATAATTGATGCTATCAAAATCACCGCAAGTATACAATTTATCCTCGAAAAAAATTGCGTGCTTGTGTAAAAATTCATTATATAAACCCTCTTGTTGAGATTGTCATCAATTACCAAAATGGGGGAGATTGAAAGTACATGTAGTCCCCATGTGTGGTTTTGGTAATTGATGACAATCCTTATGGACTAATGTTTGCATTGAGATATACATTTGAAGGTTAGTCCCATTGGAAAATGATTGAAGAATAATGGAAGACAACTCCTTTAAAGCAACAATTACATTGAGATGATCAAAATGAAGTTCATTGGAGTATCTTAAGGGTTGCCATGCTTAGAGCTATGGTTTGAGCCATAATGGATCAAGATCTTAAAAGGATGATTTGAATGATGAATTCTAGGAGTGGCTCAAAGATATGATCATAATGGACTCATGTGTTGAGTCATGATTGATCAAGTATTCAAGCAAGCTATTCAAGTGAAGAATTCAATATACCCTTCAAGACGTCAAGATTAAACATGGAGTAGAGATATAGGTTGACCAAGATGAAGCTCAAAGATCGAACTCTAAATGGTCAACACACGAGCGCAAATGATGCACCACATAGGATCTTATGGTATGATAAGAAATTATCAATTGCACTCTGTGTACTAACCCATACTATGTGTTGTCTATGTTTTTGAGGGTTAGGTGATTCTCATGGGCTCGCATCGAGAGAGAGATTTCAAGTGTCTATGAGAGGATGACATCAAGTGTTGGTGATCATGGTTGACAAGGGCAAGTTCAAGATAACCATCCCGAAGGATTACATGCTTGAAGCTTGTGGATGATCACATGATGGACAAGTGAAGATGAATACAAAGCAAAGCTTCCCACACTGTGTATGGGGGAGCGACTTGAAGACTTCACCAATGTCTTGCCTTCATCTGGAGGCAAGAAGAAACATCAACATCAAGCTCAAGTGAACGGTTCGTGTCAAAGGTATTAGTTCCTTTGACGTTAGTGTTGTGGAGTGACGACCACCAAAGAAACATATACACTCAAGAATGGATTCTCGATAGCTATGTAGTGTAGCTCTTTTATGATTCTTGAGTTATAGGGATCCCGCACTATTAAGAGGGGATCAAAGGGGTTCGTGATGGATTTGCTCAAGTCAACATCTTCTATACACAATTCCACTCATATCCTATATACCAAAGAAAATCCAAAGCCAAATAGTTTCCCAAAATATATGATCTAACCTTTGCATACTTTGCACCCTACATTTTGGTTTATCTTGGGTGGTTCTCTATGTGAGGACCTGGAGTTTTTCCATAGCTTCAAAACGAGCCCAAGATCATCAAAATCGGAGTCCGTATGAAAAAGTTGTGCATGTTTTAGTTTTGGGGTTCCTGCTGTTTTTTTATTGGCCGGACGTCCGGTAGCATCCGGAAATCCGGTGGCCATATCCAGCAGCAAACGGGCGGATTTCCGGTACTTACCGGACGTCCGGTCACCGGACGTCCGGAAAGTGTCAGATGTCCGTCAAACCTGTTTCGCAAATATCCTGCTACATTCATCTGATGGCGTGCTACAGCCGTCGGACGTCCGGTGCCTGTTTTGCCACCGGACGTCCGGTAATCCACCGGACGTCCGACACTTTCCTGGGCAGAATTCCCCCCAACGGCCAGATTTGTACCCATACTATAAATACCCCTTCACCACTTCGTGGAGGGGTTGAGCAACACAAATATCCTCACCCACATTTCAGAAAAGCTCCCTCTCCTTCTCCTACCTCAAATCTTAGATCACGGAGAGATTTGTGAGAGTTCTTGAGAGAGATTTCACCCATTGATAGATCCACTCCCTCTCCCTCTCTTGACCAAAGGAATTTGTGATTTGAGCAAGTCTTGAGCATTTCCCCTTTGTTCTTATTACTCTTGGAAGTTAGAGACTCCTAGGCGGTAGGAGTGCTCCAGTGAGGAATCAACTTGTGATTTGTCCCCCGGAAAGTTTGTGAAGGTTTGGAGGCCGCCTCAAGGTCTACCACTAGTGGTTGGGAATCGCCTTCGTGGTGATATCTGAAGGAGAATAGGGTGAGCCTTCGTGGCGTTGGTGTGCCTTCGTGGTAACATCCACCTCTCTAACGGTGACTAGCTTCCCTCCAAGGAAGTGAACATCGGGATACATCGTCGTCTCCGTGACTTCGGTTATCCCTAACCCTAACTCCTTACTTGTGGTTTATCTTGGTCACTTGACCGTGCATTCACTATTCTTGTTGTCCTCATTATATTGTGTTGGTTACCATATCGTAGAGATTATTTAGGCCAACACTTTATAGTCCGCAATTCATACTTCCTACTATTGTTCTATCTTGTGTTTAGTGTGTATTGCTAGCTTGTAACATTCATTTCCATATCTCGTGATATACATTGAGTAAGTTTGTGTAACTTACTTGTGCTTACTCATATCCTCGTTGTTCTCATCTTGTTTATGCTAAGTTGTTGGTGCACTTAGTGAGCCTAGTATATTTAGGATTTGTGCTTGAAAAGTATCCGCTTAGTTTATTTCCGCATTAGGATATAGCCAAATCCATAAAAGATTTTAAAACGCTTATTCACCCCCCCTCTAGGCGACATCGTGGTCCTTTCACACCCACATATCAAATTATCAAAGTAACGAACGCGAATCAAAGTAATGAAAAGTGACTAGATGAATTCCTGTGTGTCCTCAAGAGCGCTTTACTTGCTATAAGAGTTTGTTCTGGCCTGTCCTTTGCTACAAAAAGGATTGGGCTACCTTGCTGCACCTTTTTTACTGTTACTATTACTTGCCCATTACAAATTATCTTGCTATCAAACTATCTGTTACCGATAATTTCAGTGCTTGCAGAAAATACCTTGCTAAAAACCGCTTGTCATTTCCTTCTACTCCTTGTTGGGTTCGACACTCTTACTTATCGAAAGGACTACGACTGATCCCCTATACTTGTGGGTCATCAGCCATATGAGTGCGGCTGAGCAATTCTTGTAACCAGAGAACCCAATCGTTCCCACAACGTATTTCTTCAGGATAAAGTAGTCATCATAGGACCGGACGCCATGGTACAAATGATCAAAGACAGTCTTGCGCATTCGAAAACACCGGCGAAAATGGTCAGCGAAGAGTGCATCGGGGGCAAAGTAGTCAGCCATCAGTGTCAAATCGATGCACGCTCTATTGTGATTGAGCACTTAATGGCCCTGATCTAGCCCTTGAAATTTAGAACATGCTCCTCCGCATTCTCCACGTCTTCAAGGACCGCCTGCATCATCGCCGTCTCATCGGAGTACTCCTCCTTGTCTGACGAGCCGTGGGATGAGGCAACATACTACTTGTATATGTACTCCAAATCGGAATCCATTGCTAGATAGAAGAAGGGAAATTTTTTAGCTCCGGCAACTCATCAAATAGTTGCCGACCATGGTGAGTATAGCAGTAGCCTACGGTGCCTGGCGGGACGGTCAAAGGACAGGGGTTGAACGATGACGGAGAAGAAGCAGGGTGGAGCCTTGCTGGAGCGTTGGAGGTGATGGAGACGTAGAGTTCTGGTAGGGGTGTGGCGTCGCGGTCGGGGTGGTGTAGCGGCGGTGAAGGCAAGAGAGAAAGAAAGAAGAAGAGAAAATGGGGATGATGGGTTTTGGATGGGACGGGGGTGTCAGAGTCCTACGTGTTTGTTGTTCGGACTCCCGCAAACCTCCCCCATGTGTGTCTTCGGTTTGCAGGAGAAAACGCGTCCGGACCGCCTCGCGGACCGATACAGACGCGCGTTGGACGGCTTTGGTGGTCAGGACAGCATGGTCCAGACGGATGCAGGCGGTTCACGGGTCCGCCTTGGAGATGCCCTAACCTGTCTAGTGTGTCCATTTCAAGATTTACAAATAATTGAAACATCAGATGGGTAGGAGTATCGACTTAGCTTGTGTTTGTTGTTGTTGTGGATTATCAGAGTGATCTATTTTCGCATTTATTTGACCCAAATTTTATGTTTTTTGGCGACATCTTCACATCAAATTACAAGCAGGTACCAACACAAGATACTTGAACACAGATCGGCGGCAGAAAACAGACATTGGAATTACCTTTCTAGACATGTAATCAAAGTTATCGTGAACTGTAGATTGATACTTGTTTTCCTTCCCTAACCCTAGGCGGCTAGGGCAAACTCTTCTCTCCAAATTTCGCCAACGAGTCCTTGGATTCGCCGCCCCTCTACATGCCGCTCCGGCAGCCATTGGTGGGAAGGGGAATCTCGGAGCCTCAGCTCCGGTTAGTAGTTTAGCTTAGGGTTTTTTAGTCTTCGCAAGTGTGGTGCTCAGGCGAATGGCGGTGCTACTTCTTTGAGTTTGTCTTTCAGGCTCCGATCCTCCTCAAGTACGTCTGTGTGGACATAGTCGATGGAGCTCCGGCATAGAATCCTGCTGTCTGTTTGGGGCGGTGAGGTTAGGGTTTCTCGTCTTGTGGCGAGATTTGGTGTCAGGTGCTTCAGATCTATGCAAGAGTTCAACGGCGACGGCTGTGGCTCCGGGGCACTGGTCCTTATGGGCATGTGCACAAAGAATTCCCGACTGTCATCGACAAGGTTAAGCCACCACCGGTAAGGGAGCGGCGGCATCATCACGTCGGCGGCTCATTTTGGTGGCAGTAGTGGTTGTTTGGGGTCTTGTAATCTCAATGTAATCTCTACTCCTAATGTCTCACCTGGTAGGCTAGCTTCAAAGGGTTTTTTCGTCTCCCACTTTCATCCATCTGGTTTTTTTTGTGTCCCCTCTCACCACCCCATTGGTTTATTTTCGCGTCACCTCTCCTTTCAACAAAAAAACCTTAACGGATCAGAACTTTCCATGCTAGCGCAAGTTATTTAGTAATGTCTTTATGTGAAAGAATCAATCACGATCAATCTCTAAAGATCAAATCTAAATTAATTAACCTTACCATAAATCACTCAATCACATTAATCATTTCATACGTTTACATTAGTTGTTTTTAGGGCAAAATTACGTTAGTTAACATTACGCCCAATCTTTACTCCTAATAACTCACTTGGTAGCCTCCACTCCACGGTTTATTTTCGTATGTTTTTTCTGTATCATCTCCCACCACCCCTCTCCAGACTTTCTTAACGTACAAAAGATCACGGGTCAAACTTTCCTGGCTTATCCAAGTCAACCGGTCCCTCTCGTTAGTGCAATTTATTTTAGGAAACAAATAACCGATTTTAAAAAATTATGTGTAAATCATAACAAAGAAATATCATTATTAAAGCATTTATGTACCTACTTAATTTGTAATGGTTACATGGAGTATGTAGGTCAGTCATTCATTCGTTACATCCCCCGATCGAAGGTAATCGCCAGCCCCACCGATTTTTTTACAAAGTAAGGAAGTCGCCAGCCCTGTCGATTTTTAAGGAAGGAAGGAAATCACTAGCCCGACCAATATTTTCGGAACGAAGTAAGTATCTAGCCTTGTAGATGTTTCCGGCGCTATATCCATGAATCCATCTTCCACCTCCTATACTCCGCTCGGCCGTCTCCCACCCGCACGCGTCGGTGCCCAGGCGATGAGGACCACAACGGCTTGCTCCCTTGCTCGATGACTGCTAGATCAAGGTCACCAAAGCCGAATTCATGTAGATCGAGGTCATCGTCGCGTGGGCCGATGGAGGCCATCACGCGTGGGACGCCGACGGCCCTCCTTTGCGAGCCACCCGATCAGTCTCTCCACCTCAGGCCGACGGAGTGCCTCCCAGGCGAGGTTGCGACGGCCACCTCCTCACGCCGTCTCTATCCCCATCCTCAACCTGTCAACGTTGCGTCCCCTCATCCGTGAGCTACCTGCATGTGCCCTATGGTGGAGGACGACGTCAACCATGCAACGGATCCCAATGGCGGGGTCCGACGATGTGGTCATCTCCAAGGAGCGGTGGTCGACGCCGACGAGCAGGGCCTCGGTCACCAGTCCTCCTCGTACTGCTATCTTCCCCATCCAAAGAATCCAGAGAAGCACGATGCGTTATTCCTCCTTATGTGGATTTGATGCAATTTAGTAAACTTTTGTAAATAATGTAACTTCAGAGGACGTTTTCCTTTTCTCCCATGAGGTAATTTCTTGCTTTTTTTAGTGCTTGTGTTATTACTGCTAAGGAAAAGATTGAAGAGGAGGATCCATGTTGATTAGAGTGTTGATGTACTCCTCAATCAGTAGGGATGAATTTTTGTTGTTACTGCTAAGGAAAAACATTAGTGTTACTGCTAAGGAAAAGATAGAGGACTATTTGATGACCCTCGATTGATAGGGAAGAAATTTTGTTGTGGTTTGATTACTTGTAAATTTTGTTGAAGAACTACAATATGTAAATCCTGGAGGACCTACCATTCATGTGAAATCAAGCTCAAGTAAAGGGCGGAAATTAGCATGCCGCTCGAAATAATGATGTTGTGAACATTTGTTCTAACAAAGAAACTAGCTCGAGCCATGCTTATCCTCCTAAATTACAATGTTTTTTATTTAAATTTTTTTATTTCGTGTCAACTGTAGTTAGCACTTTGGAAAATTTGTTTTCGAGAACTTGCTTTTTAATCAGGTTGGGTTTTAGGCAATTAGAGAATGATCACCTACCTAGCTACCCATCCTTGAAAACAAATAGACTACTTTGCAGGCGTTCATGAGTTCAAAAGCATGGTGTAGGAAATTACCTGCAAGTAGTATACAGATAGATTGATTTTATTGATATTTTTTGTCTCAGGTGGAAGAGAAAGAAACATGAAGTTTCCAAGGCAGTTAATGTTCCTCACGGTATACCGACATGGCCAAAACAACAGGTGTGTGGCACACCGAGCAAAGTAACACAAGATGTAAAGAAACGAGATTCTTTTTTCTCTACAATCGGGCTTTATTTTCTGTCTAAAGAAGAGATGAGTTTCAGACTTCACACTCTATTTGTTTGTAAAGGTATTTCAACTAAATCATAATCGTTTGATTATTTTCTTGTTTCATCTAGAAAACCAAACAAATAAGATATTAGCCAGTGGGGGTCGATGCGGGCTTGTTGGTAGCGTATAGGGACGACATCTACCTCCTTGTCACGGCAAAGGGTGGCCAAGCTGGAGATGAACCAGTGATAAACAATGTCAGGCTGAGCAATGAAAGAATCTCTTTTGATTATCTAGACCATGCTTAGAAACCGAATGACAATTTGTTGTGGTCACAGGTTAGACTATGCGGCCAGGTTACCTAAATTGAGTCTGATGCATACAAGTAGAGTTGCATGTTAGATGATGATTGTTGGGACATGAGTGCTCAAGATGAAACTATGGTGGAGCGACCCCAACTCTCAAGATTTCATATTTTTCATTACATTGATGATGTTGTTTAACTTTATTAAAAAAAATTGTAGGTTGTCGAAACCTGTCGAAGAGAATGATGTAAAAGATACATGGTGAAAAGGATTTTAAATTGAAAGAATGGATTTCTTGCTCCGGAGTGCTCCCTGGCCCTGCTTCACTGCCATCACCCTAATGCCTAAGCGGGCCAGCCTTCCCGCCTCATCTGGGGGCCTATGGGCAGGAGTCACCACCTCGGTAAGCCGTGTAGTAGGCGAGTTTTCTTCCCCAACACTGGCACTCACAAGAACCAACGAGGCCAAGACTCTTTGGATCGAGAACGTGCAACAACAGATGGATGAGAGCTGCATCTACACTTGATTGGCAACCCGCGAAGAGGTACGTTCTCGCTCTCCTATGCAATATCGTTGGAATATGTGGCATGATTCTTTTACTCCGTCAGATATCAGTTTTACAACATTCATTCATGAGCCTCAATGCGTTACTCAAATGGATCTATGGGTTAATTCAAATGGCATTCACTATAGGTGAGGTGTACGTGCTTATTCGTATGTATATATTATCTTGAGCTTATTGTTTTCGAGCATTAATCTTAGGAATACATTTATTTGCTAATGTGATGGTCGGTCATAGTTTAGTAAAGATTTTAAGTTGGTTGCATTGGAGTGCAATATGAACTGTTGTTGATGTTGTAACGAATCATGGCGGCTCTTTTGGTTGGTAGAGGTCGCTAGCCAAGATATCCCTGATGTAATAATGGTTGGCTGCAAATGATTTGTTGTTCGGTTCTTTGTTGAGTCTTACATGCATGTAATAGCCAGGATCCTCTTTTCTGTTCCTCTTTCAATATACTGGTATTTGTGCGTGCATGTTGTTCATGTGAATATCATGGCATTGGGTCGTAATTTTACAACGAAACACGATGTGTAGGGTGAAGTCGTTGATATGGTACACTTTATTTCAGGCTGAAAGCGACATGCAGTACAATGATCATCAGACTGATGCACAACATGGCTTGTCCACCTATCGATGCGAATCGTTATCTGTTATACGTCGCCGATTAAAATGGTGGCTAATATCACATGTTCTCTGTAATGCTTCAAAATGATTTCTTCTTCGTAAGGTCTCAACAACGCCTCATCACCAGATTTGTGCAATGGCATGTAGACATTGTGAATAGTTCTGGTCAAATATGACACCTCGGAACATCAGTAGGTTGAAAAGCATTTGCATTTTAGGATATGAAAGTTCATTCCTGAAAAGCAAGCAGTTCAGGACTAGGTACGACCTGAAAACATTCAAGGTAGGCTTGGTTCTGTTCTACGTGCTTATGCTCTTTTGATAGAGATTACTGAATTGGTTTGTGGCCTCTTGGATCACTTGCATGCCATAGTTATGGTGGCTAAATCAAGTACACGGCTAGATAGCTCCCAGCCTCCCTTGGAGAAATGGAGATGACGAAGGAAGTTGCGGCCTGGTCTCCCGTTGCCCTGGCCTGGACAAGCTTGAAGGTCCCTTTATATCCCAGAGAAATTGAAGCAACGGACAACACTTCTCAAGTTTTTGGAAGTTAAATGTATTCGGGTTCAGTTAGACAAAGGTTGAACTCCTCAAAAACAATCTTTTGAATAAGAGTTAAAGCCTTCTAGGGCTTGTGATAGAGATGACCATAATGTGATATTAGGCCTAGAGTAGAGCTCAAGAAGAAGTGCGGGAATTGAGGGGAGAGCACGCGTGATGGCTCCTCAGTTTGATTAGTAGCAGAAACCACCTTTGCAACAATGTTAGCTTCACCATCTAATCTAGGAGAGCGAAGGGTTGAGAGGAGAGACCCCATGAAAATAAAATAAGGTGCGCTCTACTAAACAGTTCGGGTCTCGTACAACGTTCAGAAGAGTGACACCACTTAGGATTCACCAAAAAAATAGAACACTTAGCCTGATATTGCCAAACAATCCGGTCCTCACAATGATCTGAGCAACACTTTCCAATGCATGCCACAGTTGCATCAACTCATCGTTGTTGCTTCTTCTACCAGGCCTATTCCGTTGGCATCCTATATATCAACTAGTCTTGCCTTGCTCATTAACTATGTAGTACAAGTCCCAAAAATCGAGTGGCTAAAGGAACAGACTCAAACCATCAGTCCTCCCAAAATATTAAGGGCAATTCTGCCAACGGTCAATCAATTTCAGTCATGTTAAGAACATCTATAGCTCTATAATATAAAGTCAAGACGATCATCGGCCATGGCTGATGAGCCTCGATATCTGCTCAAAGAACACACGGGACTACGCTTAGGCTGGTGGAGCTGGAGGAGGAGACCGAAGGAGAGGAAGAAGATTGCAGTTAGGCCGACGTCAAGAGGGTGCCTCGTGGGAGCGGGAGAAGGAGGACGAAGGAGAGAGGAAGAAGATACAGATCGAATTCGGTTGGCACTGTCAAAATTATGCTTTTGGCTCGGGGGGGGGGGGCATCACGGGCGGCGCACGCCTCCCTCCTTGATGGTTGTAGTGACGAACACAGAGGGAGGGGATCAGGGCGGTTGGCAGGGTACTCCTCCTTGCCGGTCAGTGGGGAAGTACGGCGTAAAGAAGAGAGGGCGTCATGTCGAAGGTGAGGTGGGCGTCATGTCGAAGATGAGGTGGGCGTCATCCAGTTTTAAAGGAGAGGGCTCTAGTGAGAAATGTCCCGCTACAACGGGAAACGGGAAACCAGACGAGGAGTGAAGGGTCCGACAGGAAAACGGAAGGGTGCGTCGGGGTGAGGGGGTTGTGTTGGGCCTGCATCTTGCAGATAACTTGTCAGATAGTCTGGACACCACATTTCTCCCCCACATATGTTTTGGATTTGGGAGCCCGGACTGTCGGGACCATTGAATTTTTGGGAGCCTGTTGGGCGCCCGTTTGATGACGAACACGGTATGGCATACGTATGAGAAAGAAATTAGCTTCGAACCTTGAAAACGGCCTTAATCATTTGTTGATCTATTTATATGCAATGTAACTCATACCAACGCATGGACGTTCTACTAGTTTTTATTATGTTCGAGGTGCTTTGTACCTTCGCTGAACTTTGATAATAGATCTGGATTATTTAAAAAAAAATTGAACCCACTCAGTCATAATTGAGTTAAATACACGGCGAGTGCCTTAACTTGTCCAGCGTGGTCACTTTGCTGTCTAAAGTTTTAAAATACATGAAACTGATGCTATAACTTGTCCTGTCGTGTAAATACAGTGCTACTGTACGTATTCAGGTGTATGCTTTGCCCGCCTGGCATGCCAGCAAGGCGTTGGCCCCCACGTCAGTGGCTCTCATCCGGTGAGGTTGTGGGTGACTTGCGCGTGACATTTTTCTCTTAAAAAAACACCACATATATTTTATTAATTATGTAGGAAAGCCAAATGTGGGTTTCACATATGATGAAACACCAAAAAAAACAAATTTTGCAGACTCTGTTTCAAACCAGTGGCCACGGGTTCTACAGCCTGCTAAAGCTGACCACCTCGGGTAAGTAAACGTATTTGAGCTAGACTTCTATACATCGCGTTCCTATTGACGTTTTCAAGAGTCTCTCTTATTATTTATTCAAATATATGGCGCTCTATGGGCCCGTAGAAGGTTCTTTTTTATTTTATGTTTATTTTTCCCGCTAGAAAATGTAAGAAACAATATTACAATAGTCTTAAAGAAAGTGCTATTGCATTTGAAAAAAATGTCCAACATATTTTTGGAAAATTCTTAGGCTTTGAAAAATGTCCTTCAAGCATTCAAAAAATTGGCAACATCTATATAAAAAATGTTCAACATGTATTAAATTTATGTTGTAAATTATTCTTATATTTCTACAAACACATTTAACATGTTTTAGCACATTTATATAATTTGTTGAACAGTTTTCAAAATACAACGTTGTTGAATTTTTAATAATTACGTATTCTAAAAATATAAAGAAGACACACAATAATTGTACGTGCTTGTGGTCCTGAATGAAGATAAAAATTTACAATATTTGATAATATACATTGAACTGTTTAAATCCCATAAATTTTAGAAAAAAAATCTTGTTGACCTTTTCAAACAACACAATAATGAAAAATAGAAAAAATATTTCAGATAGAGAATAATCACATATTGATAATTATTGTATTGTTATATGTGAAAATTTATATATCATAAAAACTAAACAGCGACTTCTAAAAATGGTAGATGACGTACAAGAAAATTACAGACCGATAAATAAAAGATCTATATAAGTTTCCAGTGAACAGTGGTTCACAAAGTACCTTGTTGTGGCCAGCATCAGTTTTGTGTATTTTACAACTTTGGGCAACAAAGTGACCGCGTCAGATAAATTAAGACACCTGCAGCGTATTTAACTCGTCATAATTTTCCCAGATCTGTCTAAAGCTCACACCATCTGCGCGCCGGGACCGGGAGACGACATGTCGCCTTCTACGACAGAAAAAGCAAAGGAGTCCACCTGTCATCGGTGCCTGAACCGTGTCACCCAGGTAAACGGTCGGTGTTAGAGCGACTTCAACGGGCCGATTCAAACGGACACCGATTTTGTTCGTTTTTTTGTCCGTTTGGATCGCCCGTCCGTCCATACGTGTTCACTTTTTCGTTTGGATCGACCGGTGCGCCCAGCCGGAGGCAGATGCATTTTGTAGATGCCCGCGTCGGCATTTCGTTAAACACCTAAGAGACAGGGTTGCTCGGTGCATGTTGGCCATGGCCAGGACGAGATGCACCCACGCGAACGCGTACAAGGGGCGCCTGGGCCTGCAGCAGCACCGGGGAGGCGAGGCCAGGCGCGGGTGCGAGGCGAGCACGACGCGAGGCGACGGATGACGAGCACGGCGAGGGGCGCGGGGAGGCGAGGCCAGGCCGGGCGCGAGCGCGGCGAGGCATGGCAAGCACGGTGAGGGGGGCGGGGAGGCGAGGCCATGCCGAGCGCGGGCACGGCGCGAGGCGAGGCACGGCGAGCACGGCGCGGTGCGAGGCACGGCTAGCGCAGCGAGGGGCGCGGGGAGGCGAGGTCAGACCGGGCGCGGCGCGAGGCGAGGCACGGCGAGCATGGCACGGCACAGCGAGCGCCGGCCGGGCGCGCGGAGGAGCACGCCAACGCGCTAGCTAGCTGCGCGCCGCCGCTGGCCGAGCTGGTTGTGTATGTGCTAGCTAGCTAGCTGCTTCACGCGTGTGTGTTATCTTGCCAGCCGGTGCACTTTTTGGTGATGAGGTCCGCGTTGGACGCCCTGGACGCGGCCTTGAGCAGCACCAGCTCGGCCCCGACGGCACCAGCGAGCAGGCCCACCTCCGGGTGGCGTGGCGGTGCAGATCTCCGGCGGAGCGGTGGCCCGCCTCCTGGTGGTGTGGCGGTGCAGATCTCCGGCGGAGCGGCTGTGCACGTCCGCGGCGGTGCCGCAGTTGGCATTCGACAGAGCGGCTTGGTGGGTGGGCGAGTGGTGGGCTAGAGAGAGACAGAAAGAGGATGTGTGGGTGAATGCCAGGTGGGCCAGAGAGCACGTGCAGCGGGCGGAGGCGGACGAAGAAGACACAACAAACGTGCGCTTTGTGTCCGCTTCGGACCCAAATCAGTCTCAAATTTGGCTTGGAACTGGGTCCGCGCGGACAAAAACGGACACGTTTTGGGTATGCGTCGACGCGTTGGACAATCGTTTTTGTCCGTGATGACCCAAACAGACGCGGGCGGACGAAATGGGTCACCCGGGTGAAGTTGCTCTTAATACCTCCGTCGATCTCACGCCCTGCACGTCCGGAGCCGTTGCCTTCCCTTTCCCCTTCCCCTTCCGCCTGCGCCACGCACTGCAAACCCCCTCCCCCTCCACAGCAACCGCAGCCGAAAAAGCTCCCACTAACAAAAACAAAGCACGAGGCTTCCATGAGAAAATTGGATATTTGCCACTTTGCATGTGGGGCTTCTCAAAATTGCCACTTTCAAGATTGGCTTCGCAAAATTGCCATTCAGCCTGTTGACTCCTTTATTACCATGCCATTTCTCTCCCTTAGCTGATTTCCCTTTTTATTTTCCATTTATTGGCAACAAAAAATACCAAACTACCCCTAAGGATATGTACACAAACATGGGCACCCATCTGTATCTGATTATGCATCTGGTTCGACCGAGGAGAAACGAGCCGCAAAATTACTCGTCGTCGGTAAGAGCGCCTGCTAGCATCGCCCGCCCGGTCACCGTTGCATCTCGCGCCACTCGACCTCTGGCTGCCCACTTTGCCCGGCCGCCATTGCCGCCCGCCCCGCCTCCTGCGCGCCACAACCGCTTAGCCCATCCGCCTACCCGCCGCTTGCGCAACCCGTCCAGCAAAGAGAGATCGGTCGCTATAAATTTTTGCACAAAGCAAGGGAAAGGCATGATACCACCCAGAAAGATTCGGCCACATGCCCAAGCGATACGCAGCACACACTCGTGCGCCTCAAGTGCCAATTGGATGCCCACGTACGTACCTGGTCTCAAGTGTAGTCTGGTACTTTTCGATGTTTATAAATGGAAAACGGAAAAAGAAATCGATGAAAGGAGAGATGGCATCGTAATCAAGGAGTCGATGAGCTGGGTGGCAATTCTGCGAAGACAATCTTAAAAGTGGCAATTTTGAGAAGCCACGTATTCAAAGTGGCAAATATCCGATTCTCTCGGCTTCCACAATGCAATCTCCATCCCTTCTTCCTCCTCCTGCACCCCACCCAAAAGGAAGCAAGAATCTGCGCCTGGACCGCAGTCCCTCCTTTCTACCTCCTCCCCGGAGCCCGCCTAGCATCAGATCCTTCGCCCCCGGAGCGGTTTCTAAATCCAGCCGAGCCAGCACAGTCCCACCACCAATGGGCGCCTTGGCGGTTCCTTTCGCTGCTCATTTTCTGGTGTAACCCCCCCGGCCCCGACCATCTATCCCATCTCCCTGCACTTTCGCGTCGGCAAGGCTCTCCTCCAACTCCAACCAAGCTTTCCAACGACACGGGCTTGTCTGTCGCCGGAGGGAGGGCCCACTGCCCCTGTCGTCTTGCTGGCGCTGGCACTCTGGTCCTTCCTAGGTTGTCCCTCCCTACATCGTCTTGGGGTGGTCTGAATCTTCACTCAGGTTCGTCAGGTCAGGGCTCGCCTGCTTCTTGATATATTTTTTACTCCCTTCCTTTCCTGCGGAGATGTCGTTGTTGTTGTCCAGCTTGAATAAGAAAATCATCGTCGGTTGTTGAAATCCATGCAGTTTCCTCTTACTCCTCCTCCTAGGAAGTATTCTAGCCTTGCTTGTGTTTGGGGTTACGCTAGTTGCTTCCGAAGTTTCCAAAGTTTTGCCAAGTTTGGGCGACCAAGGATTCCTGGTGAGGAGGATTTTGGTTCCCTTGAAACTCCTTGGTGCTCCGAATTTTGGGGGTTTTGGGAGGAAAGCTCCGAGTCTTGGTCTCCAGCTCCTTGGTTGGTTAGAACGAGGCAGAAGAAGAAGTTACCAATGGAGCCGCCTAGCAGCAGTAGGTTCTGGGCTTCTCTCTGGACCTTCATCAAGTTCCCGCCGTACTTCTGCGGACTCTTCATCCTTGGGCTGGTGACATCATGGTTATTCCACTGTCTTGGTTCTTTTGGTATGCAAGTCTGATATGTCATGTGTGAGTAAAATGGAATGGTCCTATGTGCCTCTCCATTTCCTTGCCTTGTATGCTACTAGTCTCTTGATTTCTCTGTTGCTTCTGTACATGCCTGATAGGCTGATACTTCTTCTTTCTTGGAGCACTTAATTAGGCCCAGCTAAAACTATTGCTCACTATGTTGTTCCATCTTTAGTTATGCTATATGACCAGATTGTGACCTGGCTTGAGTTATTAGCTTTGAAAAGTAGTTGTTGGTTTAACTGATGGGCTGGTGTCATTTCAGTTTACTTTGTTCATTATTGGATAACAGGGACTATGTTTTAATAATTATCAAATAACCCTTTATGGACAGACAGTATGCACTTACACCCATAAGGCTATATGGGATTTTTTGCATATGCTTCAACCTGAAAAATCTTGTAGTTTCTCGCACAAAAATACCTCGTGCTTGTTTTGTCAGAAATTAGCATCAATTGGAAACTAGTCTTAGAAAATGTTCTCTTTGTCTGGTCTATAGAAGTATTTAGTATGTATTGTGCCCATGGTTTTTATTTTTTTTACAAATGAAACCACAAAGTGTTCGGTACATATGTGACCTTGTGGATTTGTTGTATCTTTCGAAAGCTTTCAGTTCAATTATGTCGGCTGTTGATGTGTGAATGCAAATTCACACATGGATTTGCAAATTAGTGATAAAGTTTCATGGGGATCAATGTATGTAAAATCTGAAAGTGCAACGATGTTGTGTGCTTAAATACTTCTATTTGTGTTGTTAGTTCATCTTTGTTTGATTTTTCTACATATTTAAACTATGTATTGTGTCCCCTCACTTCATATAATTAACTCTAACAGGTGTTCTGCTATGCCCTTGGGCATGCCTTATTATGGCAATCGGAATATCTGCACTAATTCTTGGGTTATGGCCTATGCATCTGATTTGGACATACTGCTGCATCATCAGGTACAGTGTCTATATTCTGCAGTTTCACCCTTAGCAAGCACATTAATACGCGTCCAAATACTCATATTATATGTCTTCTTTTTCTCGAAGGCAGAACCAGAATGGTTGGACCTGTAGTAAAGCTTTTACTTCTTGTTTCTGCCACTGTGATCTTGATCCTATGGTTGATAGTTGGCATCCCGGGAAGCATTTTGGATGGATTATTATATGGCTTTCTAGCACCAATAATGGCCACATTCGATGCAGTTGGAGAAGTCAAAGAAAATACATTTGTTCATTGCTTTGTGGTAATTTTTCGTTCCGTGAAACATGCCATTCCTTCGTATTTATGCCCTTCCTGCTTTGTTAGAACATATTTTACATGTCTACCATCTCAAAACTGCAGGATGGAACATGGAGCACTATCACTGGGAGTTGTACAGTGGTCAGGGATTTGAAAGACATGCTTTTCCACTCCTATTTTTCAATTATGGATGACCTTCGTTTTCAGACACCTCCTAGTGGAAAGCCATATGAGATAAGGTTTGTTTCCTGTTTGTGTCTAGTACTAGCTTTTAACTTACATGACCTTCATCACATATGCACACTAGCACCTTTATGATTGACTTCATAGCCGAGAGAAATGAGCCCTAGATGAAGTGCTCTGTATTTAGGCAGCACATCTCTTTTTGTTCTTCCTTGAAGAATTATGAATTATTAATATTGAGTACAAATGTCTATCAGCAGATTGCCTGATATTCCCGGGGTGTTGTTGTCTGCTGCTTGTGGACTCATACTGGATGTAATAATGTTCACACTAATTTCCATCTACAAGTGCCCTGTGATGCTTTTCAAAGGGTGGAAACGACTAATTCAGGATTTGATTGGGAGAGAAGGACCTTTTCTAGAGACAGCGTGTGTGCCATTCGTGGGTCTTGCTATCCTTCTCTGGCCATTTGCGGTGCTAGGGGCTGTTCTTGCATCCATCCTCTCCAGTATTCCTTTAGGCCTGTTTGGTGCAGTTGTAGCTTACCAGGTATGGCAACTTTTAATTACGCAAATTATTATCTAGTGACAAATGCTAGGCGATATCCTTTTTCTTCTTGAAGTCATGGAGCCTTGCTCGTGTTGATTTCTCAGGAATCCTATGTAGTCATGGGACTCTCGTATGCTGTCTCATCTGTGTCCATCTTTGATGAGTACACGAATGATGTACTTGACATGGCACCGGGATCTTGCTTTCCAAGGTATAACCATAAACCATATTGCATGCCTTTGGACTAAATCATAAATAACTTAAGGTTTCTTGTACTCATGTTTGAACTCTCTAGGTTGAAATATCGGAAACAGAAAAAATGAAGATTCTTCACATGGTGGTCACCTATCTAAGCCAGGCTCATTCGACAAGGAGAACCAAGAAGGGAAGAAACCTCTAAACCGTGTTACATCATTTAAGAACAGCATGGATGAGTTCAATCCATTCAAGGTTATCTTTTCTTGCTAATACATCAGTACTCCCTCCGTCCCAAAATAAGTGTCTCAACTTTAGTACAACTTTGTACTAAAGTTAGTACAAAGTTGAGACACTTATTTTGGGGCGGGGGGAGTAGATCGCAATGCTTCTGCGTCTTGTGACCAGCTTCACTTTTTGTACAGTCCAATTGGAATAGACATGTTGGGAATAGGTTATTCAATTTTGTAAATGTCATTATCTGCTGCTTTCTATTCCTTGATAATATTTGAACTTACAGAATCGGGACATATAACCGATCGTAGCTGTTATGCAGATGCTGGACCACTTATTTGCTGAATGCAAGTGGCAGGGAGAGGTTTTGGTGAATGAAGGAGTGATAACAATGAAAGACATCCAAGAAACAAAGTCAGGCAAAGTTGGCAGTGGGGTTCTTAACGTTGGTTTACCGGCATATGTAATCCTTAATGCACTCCTTCGATCTGCAAAATCTAACTCTAATGGCCTAATCTTAAGTAAGTTCATGTAAAAACTTTCTTGTTACACCACTACCAGCAGGGTGTTATGATTATCTTAGCCTTACCTGCTTTGGAACATATTCAGGTGATGGCACTGAGATTACATCTGATAATCGTCCTAAAAGCACTCTCTTTGACTGGTTCTTCGACCCTCTTATGAACATCAAGGAACAAATTAAAGCCGAAAATTTGACAGAAGAAGAGGAAGAATACCTCAAAATGCGAGTCCTGATGGTTGGTGAGCCCAGTAACCTCAAAGGCACTCTTCCTCATGTGTCGTCACTAAATGAGCGGAAGAAAGCAGAAATTGACGCATTTGCTCGAAGGTACTGCCCTGCTTACTCTTCCATTTTGATCAACACCATCACCGATATTTGCTAAACCGCCTGCTCCTGCTATGTATCATCAAGATTGCAAGGAATCACAAAGTCGATATTGAGATATCCTACATCCAAGTGTTGTTTTGATGTTCTTGTGAAGTCTCTTCTATCAGAGCTGGAGAGGATGATGGGCGGCAGCGTACCGGCCAATGGGTCCCAAGCACTAAGGTTGAGAGGTGGCATTGCCCGGATGCTCAGTCTGAAATCCATTGGGAAGACGGCAAACATCATGGATGAAGATCCAGAAGCGCAAGTGACAAGGAAGGCTCGCACTCCATGATAACTTTGATGATGTATTGTCACTAAAAAAAAGACACATCCGTGACATTTTGGGCCGAACGAAAAAAAATTATGTCATGCTTAAGACACTTCTATGACGATAATTGTGACAAAACCCGGTATCATCATATATGCGCGTGTGTGCGAGGCGTTGGCTAACTAAACCCGAGCGATCGCACATTACTGAACCCGAGCGATCGATCCCTTGGCTGTTAACTAAACCCGAGCGATTCATTCACTGATGACTAAACCCGAGCGATTCCTTCACTGTTGCTGCTAACTGAACCGAGCGATCGGTCACTGCTGCTGCTTACTGAAGCCGATCGAGCCCCTATGCGAGACGTAGCCAGCCGCTGTTGGGTTGCCTCTCGATGAATAGTGAACGTTGCTACGATGCGCGCGGTACATAGAACGAGTTGAGACGTGGTGAGTCTTGCCGGTTGGTTGGCTGTGGATGAACAGTTCCTGGGGGGGTTGGATGAACAGGACCCCGTGGTAGTAGGAGGTTGCCACTGGATGAACAGGACCCCGAGGAGGCCATCGCACCCCAACCGATTGAGGGTAGATGAACAGGACCCCGTGGAGGCTCTATGAACAGTAGCTGGTGGAGGCTAGATGAACAGTAGCTGGTGGAGACTGGAGGAGGTCGACGGTGGATGAACAGTAGCCCCGTGGAGGCTGGAGTGAGGCAGTAGACGGTGGATGAACAGGACCCTGTTTCGACCATAGGCGCTCCAACAGAAGTCCGTTTCCTCCGTTTTGTGGTACGCCACACCCCTCCCGATCAACAGGACCCCGTTTCGACCGTAGGCACTCGAACAGAAGTCCGTTTTCTCCATTTTTCTGTATGCCAGACCCTTCCCGATGAACAGGACCCCGTTTCGACCATACGCGGTCGAACATAAGGCCCGTTTCCTCCGTTCTGCGGTATGCCAGACCTCGTTTCGGCTGTTCCGTCCAAGCCGGTTGGCTCCCGATGAACACGACGTATTCCGTTGCCTCCCAATGAACACGACGCATTCCGTTGCCTCCCCATGAACAGGACGCAGTTTCTCCGTTCCGACCCAGCCGGTTGGCTTCCGATGAACAGGACGCCGTTGCTGCCGTCCATTGCCTCTCCATGTACATGAGCCCTGGCCGTACGTATGCCCGAGTACGCGTTCGAGACCCCGCCCGTATGTACGTACATGGCCGTATTTTTTGGCATCTGGCTGTACGTATGTGTACACGGTTTTGACTGGACTGCCTGAACTGCTACCGCTCCTTACTCAGCCACAGTTCATCATGGCAGATAGACCGATCGACCGGTATGTACACAGACAACGCTACGCACGCTTCGACCGGTGGGTCCCAGCTGTCAGGGAGGATAAGGACGCACTTCATTGCGTGCGAAGATATAGCTGGTAGGGTCCCAACTGTCAGGGGGAAGAATCATTTTTTTTGCCCGTAATAAGGATGCACTTCCTTGCGTGCGAAGATGTAGCTGGTGGGTCCCAGCTGTCAGGGGGAGAAAACATTATTTTCAGGGTAAAAAGGATGCAACTGCATTCATGTTAAATAGGGCACTGTCTAAATCCATTGAGACGACACCGTATGAACTATGGTTTGGCAAGAAACCTAAGCTGTCATTTCTTAAAGTTTGGGGTTGTGACACTTATGTCAAAAGGCTTCAGCCTGATAAGCTCGAACCCAAATCGGAAAAGTGCATCTTCATAGGATACCCTAAGGAAACAATTGGGTACACCTTCTACCACAGATCCGAAGGCAAGATCTTTGTTGCCAAGAATGGAACCTTTCTAGAGAAGAAGTTTCTCTCGAAAGAAGTGAGTGGGAGGAAAGTAGAACTTGATGAGGTAATTGTACCTTCTCTCGAATTGGAAAGTAGTTCATCAGAGAAAACCGTTCCCGTGATGCGTACACCAACTAGAGAGGAAGCTAATGATGATGATAATGAAACTTCGGATCAATTTACTACAGAACCTCGTAGGTCAACCAGAATATGGTCCGCACCAGAGTGGTACGGGAATCCTGTACTGGAAGTCATGTTACTAGACCAAGGCGAACCTACGAGCTATGAAGAAGCTATGATGATCCTAGATTCCAACAAATGGCTTGAGGCCATGAAATCTAAGATAGGATCCATGTATGAGAACAAAGTGTGGACTTTGGTGGATTTGCCCGATGATCGGCAAGCCATAGAAAATAAAT
Source organism: Thinopyrum elongatum (assembly GCA_011799875.1). Lineage (NCBI taxonomy): Eukaryota > Viridiplantae > Streptophyta > Magnoliopsida > Poales > Poaceae > Thinopyrum > Thinopyrum elongatum. The sequence continues at coordinate 485,354,270 of CM022298.1, read as the reverse complement.
GGATCTTCAAGAAGAAGACTGACGCTGATGGTAATGTTACTGTCTATAAAGCTCGACTTGTCGCAAAAGGTTTTCGACAAGTTCAAGGGGTTGACTACGATGAGACTTTCTCACCCGTAGCGATGCTTAAGTCCGTCCGAATCATGTTAGCAATTGCTGCATTTTATGATTATGAAATCTAGCAAATGGACGTCAAAACTACATTCCTTAATGGATATCTCAAAGAAGAGTTGTATATGATGCAACCAGAAGATTTTGTCGATCCTAAACGTGCTAACAAAGTGTGCAAGCTCCAGCGATCCATCTATGGACTGGTGCAAGCATCTCGGAGTTGGAATATACGCTTTGATGAGGTGATCAAAGCATATGGTTTTATACAGACTTACGGTGAAGCCTGTATTTACAAGAAAGTGAGTGGGAGCTCTGTAGCATTTCTGATATTATATGTGGATTACATATTATTGATTGGAAATGATATGGAATTTCTGGATAGCATAAAAGGATACTTGAATAAGAGTTTTTCAATGAAAACCTCAGTGAAGCTACTTACGTATTGAGCATTAAGATCTATAGGGATAGATCGAGACGCTTGATAAGACTTTCAATGAGTACATACCTTGACAAGATTTTTTAAGGAGTTCAAAATGGATCAGTCAAAGAAGGAGTTCTTGCCTGTATTGTAAGGTATGAAGTTGAGTAAGACTCAAATATCGACCACGACAGAAGATAGAGAGAGAATGAAAGTCATTCCCTATGCCTCAGCCATAGGTTCTATAAAGTATGCCATGCTATGTACCAGACCTGTTGTGTACCTTGCCATAAGTTTTGCAAGGGGGTACAATAGTGATCCAGGAGTAGATCACTGGACAGCGGTCAAAATTATCCTTAGGTACCTAAGAGGACTAAGGAAATGTTTCTCGGTTATGGAGGTGATAAAGAGTTTGTAAAGGGTTATGTCGATGCAAGCTTTAACACCGATCTGGATGACTCTGAGTCTCAATCTGGATACATATTGAAAGTGAGAGCAATCAGCTAGAGTAGCTCCATGCTGAGCATTGTAGACATAGAAATTTGCAAAATACAAACGGATCTGAATGTGGCAGACCCGTTGACTAAACTTCTCACACAAGCAAAACATGATCACACCTTAGTACTCTTCGGGTGTTACTCACATGGCGATGTGAACTAGATTATTGACCCTAGTAAACTCTTTGGGCATTGGTCACATGACGATGTGAACTATGGATGTTAATCACATGGCGATGTGAACTAGATTATTGACTCTAGTGCAAGTGGGAGACTGAAGGAAATATGCCCTAGAGGCAATAATAAAGTTGTTATTTTATATTTCCTTATTCATGATAAAGGTTTATTATTCATGCTAGAATTGTATTGATCGGAAACTTAAATACATGTGTGAATACATAAACAAATACCGTGTCCCTAGTAAGCCTCTACTAGACTAGCTCGTTGATCAAAGATGGTTAAGGTTTCCTAACCATGGACATATGTTGTCATTTGATAACTGGATCACATCATTAGGAGAATGATGTGATGGACAAGACCCACCCGTTAGCTTAGCATAATGATCGTTAAGTTTTATTGCTATTGCTTTCTTCATGTCAAATACATATTCCTTCGACTATGAGATTATGCAACTCCCGGATACCGGAGGAGTACTTTGTGTTCTATCAAACGTCACAATGTACCTGGGTGATCATAAAGATGCTCTATAGGTATCTCCGAAGGTGTTTGTTGAGTTGGCATAGATTGAGATTAGGATTTGTCACTCCGATTTTTGGAGAGGTATCTCTGGGCCCTTTCGGTAATACACATCATAAGCTTGCAAGCAAATGACTAAGGAGTTAGTCAGGAGGTGATGTATTATGGAACAAGTAAGGAGACTTGCCGGTAATGAGATTGAACTAGGTATGAAGATACCGACGATCGAATCTCGGGCAAGTAACATACCGATGGACAAAGGGAATTACGTATGTTGTCATAACGGTTCGACCGATAAAGATCTTTGTAGAATATGTAGGAGCCAATATGGGCATCCAGGTTCCGCTATTGGTTATTGACCAGAGCGATGTCTCGGTCATTTCTACATAGTTCTCGAACACGTAGGGTCCGCACGCTTAACGTTCGATGACGATATTATATTATATGAGTTATGTGATTTGGTGAACGAATGTTGTTCAGAGTCCCGGATGAGATCACGGACATGAAGAGGAGTCTTGAAATGGTCGATAGGTAAATATTCATATATAGGACGATAGTATTCGGACACCGGAAGTGTTTCGGGGGGTACCGGGTACTTATCGGGTCACCGGAAGGGGTTCCGGGCACCCCCGACAAAAGATATGGGCGTTATGGGCCAAGAGGGGAAACGCACCAGCCACAAGGGGCTGGTGTGCCCCCCATATGGTCCAAACTTGGAGGAGAAGGAAAGAGGGGAAGGGAAAGGCAAGGGGGGATTCGGCCTCCCCCTTCCTTCTCTCCCCCTCCTCTTTCCTTCCCCCTCCTGCAGATATGGCAGGGGGGCGCGCGGCTAGGGAGGAGCCCAAGTAGGATTCGGTCCTACTTGGGGCGCCTCCTGGCCTCTCCCCTCCCCCTCCCACCTATATATATGTTGGAGGGGGGCGCCTAGCAAACACCAGATCAATTGTTAGCCGTGCGCGGCGCCCCCTCCACCGTTTACACCCCTGGTCATATTTTCGTAGTGCTTAGGCGAAGCCCTGCGAGGATCACTTCACCATCACCGTCACCACACCATCGTGCTGACGGAACTCATCTACTACCTCGATGACTTGCTGGATCAAGAAGGCGAGGGACGTCACCGAGCTGAACGTGTGCAGAACACGGAGGTGCCGTACGCTCGGTACTTGATCGGTTGACGTGAGAAGAAGTTCGACTACATCAACCGCATTGTGAAACACTTCCGCTTACAGTCTACGAGGGTACGTAGACACACTCTCCCCCTCATTGCTATGCATTTCCATGGATAGATCATTGTGTGTGCATAGAATTTTTTTTGTTTTCCATGCAACGTTTCCCAACACCAGATGCTCCAGAACCTCTGGTGGCCCTACAGCAGTGGTAGACAAGAATCTCGTCCTGGACGCATACCTGGGCGATGGTGATCTGCTGGTCCCTGTCAGGAGATGAATGGATGGGCACAAGGCCTAGTCCCACGACCTTGTGCTTTCTCCTCTTGTGGGTACTGCTTGAACTTGGCGAGGCAGAGCTTCACCGAGTCTGGATCATTGGTGCACATCACATTCAACTTGGTGCTGCCATGGGTCTGAACGGCGAACTCAAAGGTGAACTCCTTGCTCAAGTCCATATCCAGCAGGCTCACCCCTCGGATCGCCATTGGAGTCTCTTCTCATGCAGAGTTGATGTGGCGGTTACCGTTTGTGGGGATTGCGGGCAGGGGGGATGAAGACGATCGGCGTGTACTGGGGTACTGGGGGGTGGCACCGCCGCAACAGCAGTTTGTTTTTCCAATCTTGGGGAACTGCAATCAATGGCGAACGAGTGGGTAGGCGGTGGCAGCAGTTCATTTTTCAGTTTTTGGGGAACTGCATCCAACAGTAAACTGAGTGTGTACAGGCGACAACAGTTACTACACCTCCCTCGCCCGCTGCACGTCCGGCAGAACATGCCCCCTCGGGTTCATGAGCGGGTCTGTATTGGTACTATAATAGCAAGTGTTAGTGGCCACTTTACATAAATTTTATTAGCTTTAATTGAAATTTATTCTTAAAACAACCAAAGCATTGGCTCGTTCTATCAGTGCCATAGGATCAACATGCACAACAATTAGAATTATTATTCTCAAGACGCAAACGATCAACTCATTTGCCGCACTTTCACACAGATAATACTACCAAGTTTGAACAGCTAGTTATGGTTGCTGTCCTCTGCATCATCATGCCGTGTTTCCCAGCTTGCAAGATTCAGAACCAACCAATATGATTCAAATAATAAGTAAAACAAAGATGCCTACACATCACAATGATTCCCAGCTTGCAAGATTCAGAACCAACCCATTAGATTCAAATAATAATAAATACAACAAAGATGCCTACACATCTCAATGATTCACAGCTCGGAGCCAATCGTAAGTGTACAACTCAAACGTTGTGAGAATGTGAAAAAATAAATAAAAATTTATTGATGCTTCATGTAAGCAATTTGATCCAAGGATTTGCTTAAACATTGAAACCAGTCCTTTTTAAGGCCACGTAGGTCAAACATTGGCAGCTGAAATATTTTGCATCACTGGTGGCACTACCACTTCCAATATATGCACAAGAGGGCCTTCTAGATTTTGAAGTAGTGTGTATAGAGCCTCATCCTTAGTATTTAACAAATACACATAGCAGAATCTAGTGGAATCATCAATCAACGTCCTGAAATATATCTTTCCACCTTGCACACACGCATGGCACTTTAGATCCTTTGGATAAAGTGAATCTCGTGATTAAATCCATCTTGGCTAGCCATGTCATACAACACTGGGTGAATGCTTTTGACCATCACAACATCTGTAGTTGATTATTCATGTTTGCATAGATAAGAAAGAGCATGATTACTATAATATTGGCACTAGTTAAAGCAACTTTATTTCCAAAACAAGAAAAGATTGCGATAGAATAGCTTTATTAAAAAAATACAACTTTAGCATAGTATGAAAAAGCACAATCATGTTGATAAAGGACAGTACTGACCTATGTGAGATGACTTTGGGAGATCAAGTTATTCTTCATGTTCCCGTATCTTACCATGAAGACGATTCGTTGACATCCATTAACACCTCAGTGTGGCAGTAGAAGGAGGAGCTTCGACTCATTTCAATCACTTTTTTTGTGCAGTTCAACTAAAATTGTGGCGCCCGCCAGTTAGAGAGGTGGCCCGCGCCACCTCAACGGTAGGCGTGATGGACTCAACTAGTTCAGTGTAGCTATGTGATTGATGCAGTGCACATGGACTTGATTCTGCCAGATAGGTCTTCTACAAGCTATCTACATTGGAAATGAAATGGTAGCTAAGACAGTAGCTCTATTTTAAATGTATTATTACTTCATTTTATCAGTGGCAGTAGCAGTGCCAAAACAGTAGCACACGTTCACAAGCTGGATGCAGAGTCAAAATCAACCAAAAAGGAACATACCCGGTCATGGGAACCATAACTGAGAGAGGGGCCCTATGCCGCCACGACTCGATGTGGTGAACCTGCAGATCCACTCGGATGATTCAATTCATGCGACCTTTTTCTGCAGTCTGCCTGAAATGAAGCAAAGATTGCATCATGCAGCTAGCAAGAAGTACTTGCGCTCATGAGCTAACAGGTTCTTCTTTAGTAGTTGCACTAAAATTGAGCAACATTAAGGTGGCATTGCTTGTTTACCAGATACAGTAGATCAGCAGCAGCTAAAGAGTCGGTTTAAGGGCATGGGACAGTGGGGACACCAGGACACTTAGCAGCATAAAGAAGCAACTTACTTATCATACTGGGGAAAACAGTAGGAGTACCATTTGTAACACAGTTTAATTGCATCATATTATTGTAGGCATTACATTAACAATAACACCGGTTAGACATGTCCTTACAGTAACAGTGTGATTGCTTCATTTTACATGCGCCCTTACATTAACAACAGCAAAAAGTTGGTATAAGGACATGCGACAGTGGACGCATCAGCACAATGTACCTACAAGGAGGCATAAAGTGGTGATGCCAAGTTTGTTCATACTCTGTGAGGGCAGCAAATCTAATCCTGGAGACATTTTACTATATGAGGGCAGCAAATCTAATCCTGGACATACTATGTTGACTAGTCCACCAGCCGCCACTTTCTATCCTTTTTTTCAACCAATAATAGGTCTGTTCCTTATCCAGTTTGTACTGCCTTTTCCCTTTATTTCCCTTTTCAACCAAGAGACCGGTTGGGTATCCAGTCTCTACTACTTTCCCCTTGTTATTTCCTCTTTGAATCAAGTCCTAGATTCATGCTACAACTTTCCCCCCTTTCTTCGTTGTTTGAACCAAGTCCTAGATTCGACTGCATGAACTAGCTTTACCTCTAATAATACTAAAAATTTAGGTGGCTTTGGAAGAGCTGATGGAAGTAGAAAAAGATCCACATGCAGACACGTGGGGAGCTGGGGCAGTAGAGCAAGGCCACTTTCGAAGGAACTTATACCTGAGGGTCGTCGTGATGTGGCTAGGAGGCCGGCGGCAGGTCGGATCTGCGCACAATACGGCAGGGAGGAAGAAGGGTCGGAGGACCTCCCGAGCCGGCGCTGTGTCGGAGAGAACGGCACGGGCAGAGGATCAAGACCCGTCGGCAGCTGTGGGTTTCCTCCCTCGACGTTGATGACCGCGTGAACGATGCACCTAGTCCACTACACACACCGGCCGAAGGGATCCGGCCTGATCTGTGACCAGCGGTGAGCAGAGAGAAAATGTCGCTACCGCTGTCTTGTTTAGATCTGGAGAGGATGAGAGAATGAAGAGAGCAACCCTAATAAAGCAAGCGCTCAGGCCCCTGCCAATATATATAGTGGAGTGATTATCTTTTTCTCTCCACAACAAGCGTTTCAATTTGTGTACGTGGCATTAAAGAAAAGAAACTCTCTATTTGATGTGACTAACTGTACTACTCCTACTTACTAGTAGTAGTATTCACTTGTGCTCCCCAGCCCTCCATTCATTGAATAACCCCACGGGTGAATAAACATACAGTACTATTTATATAGGGCGAACAAGCTCGAACTATTTTGGCTTTGAGATATTGATGGTACAATTTGACCACATTGCATCAATGGTCTCAGTACTTTGAAGTAACCTATACATATAAACACATGCACGGTTTAGATTCTGAATCGCTAGCTAGAGCTTGAACTGTATTTGTTTACATGTACCACCTTTTTCTTTTGGTTTTCTGCTCCATGGCGCAATTCATCGATACAAAATTATACTATGAGTAGTTAAAAGTTGAGGGTGGGGCTTTTCCCGGGGAGTACGCACGGCAGTTTTCACGTACACGGTTTGACAGAGAGGCGAGGAGGGTGACGGAGTAGCGGATTCAACTTATTGCTGGAAAGGTCGGGCTGTTCGATTTTACGGCACGTTACTGCTGGAAAGATGGGGTCTTGTGATATGACTACTCACTATAGTCATTAATTACTGGCGCTACGACCGGGGTGATGCCCCCTTCCGTTCCCCACTCTAATCTGGTGCATGACACGTCGACCTGGATGCTGGCTCTCCCACATGTCCGCGAAGTAAGAAGGAGCAAAGAATCGTGCGGTATATATAGTGTATATACTAGTACTACTCACGTCGGAGGAGTGCGAACCACGGCATCCCAGTGAACCAGCAGGCGATAGGCTATAGAAAACAATGTGGTGATATGGCCATAAAAAACAATGTGCTACAGTCCAGTCTCTAGCATGTACAGTACTTCGCCTCTTCCTCCTCCTCTCGGTTCATCGCCATCATACTTTCCCCATTCCTGTGTTTTCAGTATCCTGCGAATCAAAGAGGCCCATCGACTGGTTTAGGTCCAGTCGTTTTTTATACTCCCCCCGTTTTTATTTACTCTATATATTATGTTTGACTGAATTCAAACTTCGTAAAGTTTGACCAAGTTTACAGAAAAAAATATAAATATTTATCATAAAAAATCAAAATGATGTGAAAGTACATTCAATGATGAATCTAATGGTATTGGTTTATTATTGTATATGTTAATATTTTTGTTTATAAACTTTGTCAAAGTTTACAGGACTTGACTTTTACAAAAGCTAATACGCGGACTAAATAAAAACGGAGGGAGTAAATGTGTTATGTCCAAAATTTAATGAACGTGCTCTGGTTTCTATGAAAATAATCTGGTTTGCATGTAGTAATTTATTTATTTATTCTTCTGTGGGGGGTTTGCATGTAATTCGTGAGGTCTGAAATGTAAAGTACGCTAGCATGGTTGCATATGCTCCGAGTCGTGCATGCACTACGACCCAGATGCTCTATGTCCCACATGTCGGCGAAAGGAAGCACGTGGAAATAGCCTAGGAGTACATATAGGAGGATAAATGCGTGAAAAAAATATGTACTATGAAGCGTAGCTGCGGTTCGAAAAAGAGGTGAACGAAAAGGAGACCTAAAGTTATGATAGTTATAGGTCGCACGCACCCAACTAGTGCTACTAGACGTACGACTACTTTTTCCCTCAAAAAAAGAGGTACAAGTACTCAGTACTCCTATTCTATCAACACGAGTCCTATCTGACAACAGCGTCCATGCTACAGCTAGCTCTTCTCCCTTGATTCTCTCTTCCAATTCTAACTCAGCCGACGCGCGGTGGGCGGGGTGGGGATTTGCGGATAGTCGGTTTTCTCAACTGCAGTCCCACCTGACAGTGAAAATGCTAAGACAACAAGCGTTCCCTAGCTTGAGCGGCGTGCCGGACAGACCATGTGGTGGTGTGACGCGAACGGCACGGGCATGCTGTACTTGTTCCACTTTCTTGTTTTGAACTCGTGACATGTAGTAACGCTCAGTTTTGAATATATAAGTTTGGTTGTCGCGCCAATATATACAGTACTCCCTCCATGTAGGTTGGGTCGCTGAAGTCAAAATTAGACACAAAACACGATGGTGACGGACCAGTCTACCTCCATCCTGGTTTATTGCTCCCCATCGTAATTTGTGCCAAATTTTGACCATAAATTTCACTAACAAAAGGTTCATGCATGTCACCAAAATTATATCATTGAAAACTATGTTCAAATACATATCAAACGATATAATTTTTGTTGACATGCACTAACATTTTTTCAGTTAAATCTTTGGTCAAAATTTAGCATAAATTGCAAAAGGGACTAATAAATCAGGACCTAGGTAGTACACCAGGACGAAGACAGTGATACTACATATAATTAATGCCAAATAAGAGCAAGGGATCACACATGTCATTTACGACTAAAATAAAAATTCCATACACTAATAAAATATTAAGGCCACGAGGCGATGCAGTGCTGGTTACATGAGGCAAGAAGAAAGATGCATCCATCGATGACGTCCATCTCCTCGACTCAGGGCGCCGGCCCACCAAACGGCGGCTAAGTAGCAGCGGCTTTTGTGGCCAGGTCGATGTGCTTCTGAACAATGGCGTCCAAAGATTCCAGCCGCTAGAAGAAGGCCAACGTCTTTTTGTCCTCGCTGGCCTTGTAGTGGCCTAAGTAGATGATTTCCTCATAGACATGGATGTGCAGGTCGACGGTTTCTTGCATGGCGAAGGGCTGCGCGGCGAGCATGGCCTCGAGGTGCACATTCTTCGTCGCGACCTCCGGCAGCTGTAGGGCCACCAGTGCTTCAAAGAGTTCGTCACCTTGGAGGCTGATGAGGGTGGCAGGCAACGAGGAGCCTGGGCGCGCGGGCTAGAGCAGTACAGCAAGGTCGTCCGCGCGCTTCATGACGGCGGTGAACTTGCGGATGGAGCCGACCATCATCTCACACATGCGAGAGGCAAAGCCGATGTCGACGAGGGCTATGACGTCGGCGGTCACCAGCACCGTCTGGAAATGCTGCGCGGTGCGGGGACGCAGGCCGGCGTCTTGTACGATCTGACACAGCCGACTGCCGCTCGTGTCCATCGATGCCATGGGTGCTTGTGGCTTCTGGTCACTTGGTCTTGGTCTTGGATTGGAGTGGGCAGTGTTGCGCACAGACTAGGAGTAGATGGATTGGAGTGGTGGGGTGCCTTTATATGAGAGTCCAAACTGCGTTACATTCACATCATGCTGGCTCCATTCTGCTTCTCCAATTACTTACCTCTGCATGCTAATTGAATGCGGAGGCATCATTGACCATTCAATGTTTCGGGAACCGCTACCCTCTCCCTCATTGGCATTCAAGCCGTATCAACATAAATGCGTGTCAAAAAGAGACTAGTCAGTAGTAGTATACTCAATATTGTGCACCGCGACCAAGGCGGAGAGGAAAATGAGAGAACTTAATACGTACTCCCTCCGTTCCTAAATATTTGTCTTTCTAGAGATTTCAATGAGTGACTACATACGAAGCAAAATGAGTGAATCTACACTCTAAAATATGTCTATATATACATCCATATGTGGTAGCCGATTTGAAATCTCTAAAAATACTTATATTTAGGAACGAAGGGAGTATTTATTTACGGTGTAGATTCACTCATTTTGCTCCGTATGTACTCATTTACGGTGTAGTCACTTGTTGAAATCTCTAGAAAGACAAATATTTAGGAACAGAGGGAGTAGTCCCTCCTTTCCGGTTTACAGGGCTATACTATTAAGGCTAGTCATAGTGGGAGTAAGACAAATTTGCTTATGTGGCATGGAGTTAATGAGGGGAGAGATGCTTGTGGTAACATAATATGTTACTGTAACATAACACACCCCGAGGTAAAATGAGTATATGTCTCAATTAATGAAGGCTTGTATGTTACCATCCATATGTTACTACCCATTATGAAGGTAGTAACATGGACTAGTAACAAAAGCATGTTACTAGCAACTACCACGTTCGGGTTGCGCTTGGCTCTTCGCCTCTTCGAGAAGTCGAATAATGATGTTACTACTTCTATAGTTTTGAATCAACTGCTGCATGTCCCATCCACCGCGTGGGCGAGGGAGAGCTTGTTGTAGGAGTAGTAAAAGCAAAAGCCTCTCCTCGTGTCACGCCCAATATGTGATCCTATCCGAGAGGAACTCGAAGGTCCCACCAAGGATAGAGCCGCATATTGAAGATGCTTTTGCAAGGTGGATATCATTATATCGTACCATTTACAACTCAAATGGGGATACATACATAGGCATACAAATGCCACATGAATACATCAAACATCATACAGAAGAGCAGCATCCAACTACGGATGAAAAACAAACGAAAAACACGAACGACATCCACCCTGCTAGCCCAGGCTGCCGACCAGGAACTTATCCCTCAATCGAAGAAGAAGAAGCAGAAGAAGGACTCCAAAACAAGCAAGCATCACTCTCACGTCATGTCATCTCATTACCTGCACCTGCAACTGTTGTTGTAGTAATCTGTGAGCCACGAGGACTCAGCAATCCCATTACCATGGGTATCAAGACTAGCAAAGCTTAATGGGTATGGAATGGATAAGTGGTGAGGTTGCAGCAAGCGACTAAGCATTGTATGGTGGCTAACTTACGAGTACAAGAATAAGAAGAGAAACTATGCATAACGGTCGCAAACTAGTAATGATCAAGAAGTGATCCTGAACTACTTACGAGTCAAACATAACCCCACCGTGTTCTCTTCTTGACTCACTCGAAAAGAGACGGTCACGGTTACGCACGCGGTTGGTGTATTTTATTTCGGGTCTGGTGTCAAGTTCTCTACAACTGGATATTAAAAATTCCCATCTACCACATAATCGTGGGCATGGCTTTCGAAAGATTAAACCCTGCAGGGGTGTCCCAACTTAGTCCATCACAAACTCTCACGATCTGCGGAGGAAAATCCTCCTCCCGGGACAACCCGATCAAGCTCGGAATCCCGGTTCACAAGACATTTTGACAATGGTAAAACAAAACACCGACCGTGTTAGGAACGCAAAATCAAGGAACATAACACCAGTATGACGGAAACTAGGGTTGCAAGAGTGGAACAAAACACCAGGCAAAAGGCTGAGCCTTCCACCCTTTACCAAGTATATATGTGCATTAATTAAATAAGAGATATTGTGATATCCCATAATATCCATGTTCCAACATGGAACAACCTGCGACTAGCAACGCTGTCAGAGGGGCTGAGCAAAGCGGTAACATAGCCAAACAACGGTTTGCTGGGATTGTGAAAAGGTTAGAGTTTGTTTCATGGCATATTGGGAGGCTTGATAAACAAGTGGTGGGTAGCGCGACATAGCGATAGCATCGAGACAACTAGCAAAGCAAAGATAGTAGTGAGATCCAAGGTATCAGTCATCTTGCCTGAAATCCCGCTAGGAAGAAGAACGAGTCCATGAAGAAGATGAACGGGCGTAGACGAACCAAGCGTAGTCGAACGAATCCTCACAATCGCAACGAAACCGGGACTATCGAGGAGAAGCACAACCGGAAAGAAGCAAACAACATAGTAAACACATAACACATAAACATGGCCTGAAGCACAAACAAGTATGATGCATGACAAGGCTACATGATGCTACTCATGGCAAGAGATGATGCATACAAGAACCCCACATCAAAGCAAGTTTAAATGAGGCCGGAAACAACATATAACAATTCTGGAAACTCCCCATGTGCAAATTTTGAAATTGGACCAGATCTGAATAACACATTATGTTCAAGTTGTTAAACAGCAAGTTAAGATGCACCATGATGATCTATGCGGTTTTCTAGTCAAGTTACATCTAAGGTTCATTTAATTCGGAACTACGGCCTAGAAGATTTGAGCAAAACAAGTTAAACATGGCATTGATGCAAAATGCATTCAAACATCAAACACACATGCTCAAATCAAGGATGCAACATGACATAATGAAACTACATGCAAAACCAAGCAAGTTTCATATAGATCATGCTCCAAACGGAGCCACGGTTCAACACATACACACGAAACAAGTTTAAGACACAATCTGCCCATAACAGCAACTAGGCACTATAGATGCAACATTTAGTTATGATGCAGAACTTAAACATGGAAAAAATGACATGGCATGATAGTGCACAACATCTACTACAAAACATGCTTACTGAACTATCTCTAAAACTCAATAGATCATCATCAAAACAGCATGGCAAAATGGCTAATGATAACAGTTTTTTATAGACTTGGTAAAAATATTGGACATGGCAGAAAACAGATTCATGTAGGCATGTTTGCAAGCTTTGTTCACTCTCTACAGTGCATCACATGGCAAGAAACAAAAAACTAGCAGTACGATGACATGTTTGTGCTCCAATTCTTGTCATGATATAGCTCATATGAAAATCACACAAAATCATGTAAAAATGCTAAAATGGCATATGCTGTAAAAATAACATATTCCAAAACTTTCTCAAATGATGAAATGGATGCCATAGATGAACTGGTAGGATTTTTCTACCCCAAAAACATATATAATATGCAGGGGTTACTGTAGAAAAATATCCACAAATGCATTAAGTTAAAACCTGCCTAAAATGGAATCTGACAGAAATAGCAATTTCCAGTAATGGAATGTCCAGAATTAGACTTGCCCGAAATGGAAAGCTATCATATGCCAGAAATGGAATTTCGCTGAGGTTGTAACATTAAAAAAAGGAAGCAGGGGAATAGAGTATGACAGGTGGGTCTGGCGTGCGTGTGAGGCTGAGAAGTGGGGCCCGTGGGTCCTCCTGGCAGTGACAGCGGCGGGTGCAGAGGCTGTCGGGGGGATGGACCCCGGGTAGCCTCATCCGAACACAATAACTTTTGAAGACATCGGGGCTGGCAAAGCCCCTTGTGCCAGCAGGCCACGCGGGCCGGCTTCCAGAAGACGGTGCACCCATAGAAGGCGGCTTTGGGGGCCGGCCGGCTTCCATCAGCCGGCTCCTCCTTCCCCTCGGAGTCCGCACTCACCTACTACGATGAGACGGGGCATGTAAATAGTGCCGCCTGCTCCCCCAAATCCCGAAGAAGTGTGGCTACAGTACGAGCTGACCCAACGGCCACCTACCTGCCTGGCGCGGGACTGTAGCCGTGCGACTCATGACGCGGCCCTCGTCAGCAACGATCGTGCTACGACAGAAGGCAATCAGCGTGGCCCACGAGCTTCCAGAAGACAGCGCGTCCCTCGAAGGTGGCCTCAGGGGCGGGCCGGCTTCCAGCTGGTGGCCCCTCCTCCCCCTTGAAGTCTGCGCTCACCCACTATGACAAGACGGAGCGTGGCTACAGTGTGCGCTGACCCAGCGGCTACCTTCCCGCCTGGCGCGGGACTATAGCCATACGACTCATGACGCGGCCTCCATCATCAAGGACAGAGCTACAGTGAAAGGCAATCAGCGTGGCCCGCAGGCGGCGGGCCCTACCTGTCGACCGGATTCTCGACAGCCGGCGGGGCCCACCATGGGCGGGCCCCAGCAGCCGGCGGAGAACCCGGCGACCTTAGACACTAACGTCCGGGTCCTACACCGGGCCGTATTACCATTGTACCCCTGGGGGGTTGGCCTATAAAACCCCCCAGGGTTCACCCATGCAAAGGATTCAGCCTTCATTTCCACACACACCATAGCTAGGAGAAGAGAGGTAGCTCTACCCTTCTTCCTCCTCTAGCAACACAGCTCAAGGAGCAACCTTGTACACTCTTTGATCATAGTCATCATGCGGAGACCCCGCATAGTAGGACTAGGGGTGTTATCTCCCCGGAGAGCCTCGAACCTGGGTACGTCTCGTGTGCGATCGAGCTCGTGCTCACTCTCGCTTCCAGGGCCCGACGACGTCCTCTTGGCTCCACCCATGATAAGCCACCCCCTGGCATCTGATGTGAGATTACCACGGCTGTTGGCGCCCACCATGGGGCCATCCGCGGCGTCGGCTGGAGACACGTTCTGGATGGGAACCACCTTCCTCTCCGGCGAGCAGGTCGCGGCCGGCCTGATCAGCCAGCCTGATACGTTCGCTTGCGCTTGCACTAGCGCATCGCCCGACACGGGAGCCATTTGCCCCGCGAGCTGCCTCGTCGACCTCTTCAGGAAGCTCAGCCTCTCCGATGCAGACGCTGCCGATGGGTTCCCCGGTGACGTGGTGGTCATCGATGACCCGCTCCCTCCCGTCTCTAGCATCGCCTCTGCCGGCGCACTCGACGCCGGCATCTTCGTTGAGGTGATGGTCACTGGCAACAGCCAAGACTCTAGCGGGGCCATCCAGGACCCATTGTGAACAGCAATGCAGGACCTGGCGGCTCCCGTCGGAGCCAACGCCGATGCGGCGGCACTAGAAGAAATCCGCGTCAAGCTCCTCGACAGTGCCACCAAGATGGCGGCCATGAAGCGCCGCGTTGAGGCCAACCAGCGTGAGATCGACCGCATAGCTGGTGGCATGCCGGCTGCGGCCGAGCCCAGCCAAGTCGGTGCCATCCGGCAATGCGATGCGGCCATCGCCAGCATGCTGGGGGTCAGACGTTCGATCTACGACACCCCCGTGCAGAACCTGCGCGCCGCACAGGCGGCGGCAGAAGAACTCGAGAACCTAGAGGGTGACGAACGGCGCAGCCAGCTAGACCGCCTCCAGGAACTCCTCAACGCTGCGAACACGCAGCAAGACGCGTGCAACCGCGTGGTGGGAGTCGGCCGGCAGGGCGACCTCTTGGAAGGAAACCCTCCACCCCGCCGCGAGAAT
Organism: Thinopyrum elongatum; assembly: GCA_011799875.1. NCBI lineage: Eukaryota > Viridiplantae > Streptophyta > Magnoliopsida > Poales > Poaceae > Thinopyrum > Thinopyrum elongatum. The sequence goes on along the minus strand of CM022298.1, from coordinate 485,338,891 downwards.
GGGGCGACCTCCCGGTCCCCATGTGGTGGTGGCCGCGGCCAGCGGAACACGGAGCCGGCTGCTAGCCGCAGCCGGCGCTCCCACGCGACGGTTGTGAACAACCGGCAAGTTCCTCCAAGAGTGGAGGGCCGGCGCTAGCAGGATGAAGGTCCTCCTCCTCCCCGGAGGGAGAGGCGGGCTTCTCCGGCACAGGTTGACCACCCGACGTTGGGGGGCCGGCTAGGCCCCCGCGAAGCAGTCAGTGAGAATGACGCTCGTCACCGGATCGAGCGGCTGGCTCGGTCCCTGGCAGTGGAGGAGGAGGATAAAGTCGGTCCGGCCTGCTTCGGCCCCCGCATCCGTGACGAGCCCTTCCCCAAATGGTTCACGCTCCTTCGCGACATTCCCATGTACACCGGCGCCGTGAAGCCGGAAGATTGGTTGACCGACTATGCCACAGCCGTCAATATAGCAAACGGCAACAAGCGTGTTGCCGTGAAGTATGTTCCGCTCATGCTGCAGGGCATGACCCGGACATGGCTGAACAACCTCAAGGCCAACAGCATCAACAGCTGGTTGGACTTCAGCGACGTCTTCGTCCGCAACTTCAACAACACCTACAAGCGGCCTCCCAAGCCTCACCAGCTCTCCATGTGCGTTCAGGGGCCGGACGAGTCCACTCGCGACTACTTGACGCGTTGGGCCGAGTTATGCAACTCCTGCGAAGGGGTGCACGAGGTGCAGGCCATCGAGTAATTCACCGCCGGGTGCAGAGAGGGCACCCTGCTCAAGCACAAGCTTCTGTGTGACAAGCCGGCTACCTTGGACGAGCTCCTGGTTGTGGCGGACAAGTACGCCACGTCCGACTCCTCCATGAAGTCGGAGATCCGGGTTGACGCGTCCGGGAAGGTGATCCCGCCGGCTTCTCAAGCACCGGCTGGTGACTCCAACCGGTGCCAACAGCCGAATGATAGCAAGCACAAGGCCCAGCAGACGGCTTCCAACATCCGGCAGGTGGCCACCGTCGAGGATCAGTAGCCGGCCGGGCAACCCGGCCCCAAGCGTCAGTGAGGCGGCAAGGGTGCCTGGCAGCTTGCCTTCTCCTTCGAGCAGGCCCTCGATGCCCCGTGCAAGTTCCACAGCGGCGCGAAGCCATCCAACCATACGACCCGGCAGTGCAGCTGGCTCACCTGAATCACTAAGGGTGAGGGCTTGCCTCCTCCTCCGGCCGGCCCGGCGGCCCCGGCTCCTCAGCAGCCGGCCCGCCCTGTCGGCATGCTCCAAGATGAATTCCCCAACGAGAACGCCACTTACGTCGTCTTCACCAGTGAAGCCGACGACAAGCGCAGTCGGCGTCAGCAGCACCACGAGCTGAATGCTGTTATTCCAGAGGTCCCCCAATTTATGCACTGGTCCGAAAGGCCCAGCACCTGGAGCCGAGACGACCATCCGGTTGTGATGCCTTCGCCGGGTGCTTATGCCATGGTGCTGGACTCCACCTTCTCAACAGAGAGGCGGGTGTGCCGCTTCTCCAGAGTCCTGATAGACGGCGGCAGCAGCATCAACATCCACTACCGCGACACCATGGAAAAGCTGGGTATCAAGGAGAAGCAACTCCAGCCCAGCCGGACCGTGTTCCATGGCATTGTCCCTGGGCTTTCCTGCTCTCCAATTGGCAAGATCAAGATCGACGTCCTGTTCCGCCACAAGACCCACTTCTGCCGCGAGCCTATCTGGTTCGAGGTGGTCGACTTGGATAGCCCCTACCACGCGCTCTTGGGCCGGCCTGCACTAGCCAAATTCATGGCGGTTCCACATTGCGCATACCTAAAGATGAAGATGCCGGGTCCCAAGGGCATCATCACCATTGCCGGCGACTACAAGAAGTCGCTCACATGCGCCGCAGCCAGCTCTCGGCTGGCCGAGTCCCTCATCATCGCCGAAGAGAAGCGCCTCCTTGACCGGGCTGTGGCCATGGCCAGCGAGCAGCCGGCCATGCCATCTGACCCCAAGGAGGTTGAGGCCGGGGCTCCTTCCAGCCGGCCAAGGAAACCAAGAAGATCATCTTGGACCCGACGCACCCAGAGAAGTACGTTGTCGTGGGGGCTAACCTCGACAGCAAATAGGAAAGCGAGCTCATCGACTTCCTTCGTGAGAATCAGGACATCTTTGCATGGTCCCCCAAGGACATGTTGGGTGTTCCGAAGGAATTCGCCGAGCACAAACTGCATGTGCGATCGGATGCTAAGCCGGTCAAGCAACCCCTCCTCCGTCTATCAGAAGAGAAGAGAAGGATCGTTTGTGAAGAAATTGCCCGGCTTCTGGCAGCCGGCTTCATCATGGAAGTGTACTACCCGAACTGGCTTGCCAACCCAGTCCTCGTCCTGAAGAAAAACAACAAGTGGCGCATGTGCATCGACTCACAAGCCTCAACAAAGCCTGCCCCAAGGATCCATTTGCCTTGCCCCAGATTGATCAAGTGATCGACTCCACGGCCGGCTGTGAGCTTTTGTCATTTTTGGATGCCTACTCCGGCTTCCACCTGATCAAGCTGGACCCGGCCGATCGACTGAAGACTGGCTTCATCACCCCTTTCGGCGCCTTCTGCTACATCACCATGACGTTCGGCTTGAGGAATGCCGGCGCCACTTTTCAGCGCTACATGCAGAAGTGCCTTTGTAAGTACCTCGGAGAAACGCCCATGTCTATGTGGATGACATAGTGGTGAAGACAGAGAAGCGTGGTACCCTGTTGGAGGATCTCAAGGAGACTTTCGCCAACCTGCGCCGTTTTCAGATCAAGCTCAACCCGGAGAAGTGCGTCTTCGGAGTACCAGCCGGCCAGCTCCTTGGTTTCCTTGTTTCTGAGCGTGGGATAGAGTGCAACCCCGTAAAGATCAAGGCCATTGAGCGGATGAAGAGACTGACCCGACTGCGGGACGTCCAGAAGTTCACCGGGTGCCTAGCATCTCTCAGCCGGTTCGTCAGCCGGCTGGGCGAGAAGGCCCTCCCTCTGTACCAGCTGATGAAGAAGACCACATGCTTCAAGTGGACCGACCAGGCGGACGAGGCGTTCCTGCAGCTCAAGCGGATGCTGTCCATGCCAAATGTTCTGGCCACTCCGGCTGCTAAAGAGCCCATGCTCCTCTACATCGCTGCCACCAACTGGGTCGTCAGCAAGGTGATTGTTGTCGAACGCCCAGAAGCCGGTAGGGCATAGCCGGTCCAGAGGCCGGTCTACTACCTGAGCGAGGTGTTGTCCACCTCCAAGCAGAACTACCCCCACTACTAGAAGATGTGCTACGGTGTGTACTTTGCCGCCAAGAAGTTGAAGCAGTACTTCCAGGAGCACACCATCACGGTCATCTGTACCGCCCCCCCTTGCCGAGATCATGGGCAACCGAGATGCCTCGGGCCGGGTGGCCAAGTGGGCCATCGAGCTGGCTCCCCACACCATCCTCTACCAGCCCCGCACCGCCATCAAGTCCCAAGCATTGGCCGACTTGTCGACTGGGCCGAGACCCAGTACCTGCCGCCTGCGCTGGATTCCACGCATTGGCGGATGCACTTCGATGGCTCGAAGATGCGCACCGGTTTGGGAGCCGGCATCGTCCTCACCTCTCCCAAAGGCGATAAGCTGAGGTACGCGCTGCAAATCCACTTGGTCGCCTCCAACAACGTGGACGAGTACGAGGCACTCGTTCACGGGCTCTGACTGGCCAAGGAGATCGGCATCCGCCGCATCTTGTGCTATAGCGACTCGGACCTTGTGGTCCAACAGTCCTCTGGTGACTGGGATGCCAAGGACGCCAACATGGCCAGCTACCGCTTCCTTGTCCAGTAGATCAGCGGATACTTTGATGGGTGCGAGTTCATCCACGTGCCACGGGCCGACAACGAAGTGGCCGACGCCCTGGCACGGATTGGCTCTACCCAGCAAGCCATACCAGCCGGCGTTTCCCTCGAGTGCTTGCGCAAGCCGTCTATCCAGCCTTCACCAGAATCAGAATCCATCTTCTTGCCGGCTGACCCTGGAGCAGCCGGATCCGGCTCGGGGACTCCAGCAGCCACTCCGGGGACTTCTGCAGGCAGCCCGGGGGCTGCAGCACCTAAACCCGGCCTAGGAACTCCAGAAACCGGCCCGGGGACTGTTGTAGTCGGCCCGGGGACTTCTGCGACGCAAAAAGGAGCGGCCGCCTCCAACCAGCCGCCTCCCAACACGGCCACCCTGGCGCCGGCCGCCGTCATGACGGTGGTAGAAGCCCCGTCTTGGGGGCAGCCCATCCTCAACTTTCTGGTGAGCCGCTGCATACACGATCATCAACAGAGAGCTCGTCAGGCGCAGCGCGACTGGTGTCTTTCAGAGCTACGTCGAGCCGGAGAAGGGCATTGCAATCCTCAGGGACATTCATCAAGGCGAATGTGGCCACCATGCCGCCTCCAGAGCCCTTGTTGCCAAAGCTTTCCGCCATGGTTTCTTCTGGCCGACTGCTCTGGACGACGCCAAGGAGTTGGTTTGGAAGTGCAAGGGGTGCAAGCGTTTCAACACCAAGCAGCACCAGCCAGCCTTAGCCCTCAAGACTATTCCCATCACTTGGTCGTTTGCCGTATGGGGGTTGGACATGGTGGGCCCATTCAAGACTGCATGCGGCGGCATGAACCATCTGCTGGTTGCCGTGGACAAGTTCATGAAGTGGATTGAAGTGAAGCCGATCAAGAAGCTGAACGGCCCCACAACCGTTACATTCATCGTGGATATCATCGTTTGATTCGGCATCCCGCACAGCATCATCACCGACAACGGCACGAACTTCGCCAAAGGCGCCTTGGCTCGTTTCTACGCAACGCAGGGCATCCGACTGGACCTCGCGTCGGTTGCTCACCCGCAGTCAAACGGCCAGGTGGAGCGGGCAAACGGCCTCATTCTTTCCGGCATCAAGCCTCGGCTGGTCGAGCCACTGGAGCGCTCGGCCGGCTGCTGGATCAAGGAGCTGTCGGCCGTCCTTTGGAGTCTCCAAACCATTGCAAATAGATCAACCGGCTTCACACCTTTCTTCCTTGTGTACGGGGCCGAGGCCGTCATCCCAACAGACATCGAGTTCGACTCGCCTCGCGTCACCCTATACATGGAGGCGGAAGCAAAGGAGGCCCGTGAAGACGGCATCGATTTGCTGGAAGAGGCCCTGCTGCTAGCACTCAGCCGGTCCGCCATCTACCAGCAGAGCATGCGCCGCTACCACAACAAGAAGATCAAGCCACGTGTTTTCCGCGAGGGCGACCTTGTGCTCCGGTTGATCCAGCGAACAGCCAGCCAGCACAAGCTCTCAGCTCCTTGGGAGGGGCCTTTCATCATCAGCAAGGCCCTGGGCAACGACTCCTACTACCTCATCGACGCACAGAAGCCCAGGGCACACAAGAGGGACACAGCCGGCCAGGACTCGGAGCGCCCATGGAACGCGAACCTTCTCCGCCAGTTTTACAGTTGATGCAGTGTATGTACCACGCTATCTTTTGTACAAAGTAAAGACAACAGGTACCCCGAGGCGCACTCGGGGGCTACCTTTTTATCTATATGATAAGTTTCGCCTATGTACGAATATTCTTTCTTTTGCCCTGCCCTGGTCCAGTCAGCCGGCCCGGGGGCTCGCTGACTTGGCCCAAGTTGGTACCATCCGAAGTCGGCTCAGTAGTGTGCCGATGCCAAAGCTCTCCCTTCGCCCCAGCCACAGCTCGCAGAGCGACTGTCCGGCTGGCAAGAGCTAAAGGCCGGAAACGCTGTCCACACGAAAAATGACTAAGGAAGAACGTCAGTTCAGGCCAAGCCGGCCTCTGGCCTACCCCGTCCGGCTGCTCAGCAGCCGACCGGCCGACTTCTCGCTTGACTAGCCACGCTTTAAGCGGCTGAAGTAATTTGCCTACTCTAAACGCCAAGTCCCTAACCTGGCCACAGACCGCAGCATGGCTGTCCGGCTGGCAGGGCGGTAGCCAAAGGAATACGGCAAAAGAAAAAGGCAAAGAAAGCAAAGGTAAAATCGAGTCAGAACTCGGCAAGGTACACAAGCATGTGGGGAAAGTAAATTCATTTACATTGCAAAAGGCCAGCGGCCGGCATTCATCAAGGTTTAAAATACACCCCAGTGGGTGGAACTATGCATAACTAACTCGTTCTTGAGCACAAGACAGAAAAACTTAAAAGATAAGGGCCGCCTAGGCCGGAGGCGCTGCGGGCTGCTTGGACGAGTCGGCGGTGGCGGTAGAACCGGCTGGCGGGGCCTCCGGCTGGTTGGTCTCGGTCTAGTCAGCGGCTGAGGCCGGATCGGGCTAATTCCAGCTGGTTGCTCCGTCATCTGGCGCGACGCCATCGCCTTCCTCGTCCCCGTCCTCCTCCGTGGCTTTGTCGCTAGAGGCGATCTCCTCCGCCGGGTGCTCCCCCTCGTCCGGGTTCAGCCCGAACCAGGACGGCGGCACCTCGGTGCCGTCTTCTGCCCGCTCCGGGATGAAGACTGGCCGTCGGTGTACTCAGAGAGGGTCGACGCGTGAATGGCGATCTCCTCGCACTCCGCTTCTAGCTCCGGCGCTGCCTCCTGGCGGAAGGTGGCCAGCTGCACTAGGCTCACGCCCGGGTACCACGACTTCACGAACTCCAGCGCCGCCTTGGCGCCGGCCCGTGCCGCGGCGCCCTTCCAGTTGTCGAGCCGCTCCCCCACCACCTCCAACCAGTCGGTGGTCCGGCTAGGAGTCCAGGGGACCTACGCACCCGGCCAGAGCCCTTCCAAGTCCTGTGACCCGGCGCGCTGAAAATGGCGGAGCAAACGGCACACCGGCTCAAGACGCAGCCGAATTGCCAGGAACTGTTTGCCCAAGTTCTGGGGCAGGTCCGGTGCAATCTCCATGCCCACACTCCTCCGCTGGTCGCGCCGTGCCTCAATCGCCTGGCCGATGGCACCAGAGTGATCCGGGAAGTACTCTGTCCAAAAGAAGACAAAAGAATTAGAAGTCGGCCTACCACGGTAGCCGGCAACTAACCAGTCAAGGAAGAAAGAAGATCTACCTTTGAGCAGATCGTAAATCACCGAGTAGCCCTCCGACAGGTACTTCTCCTTTTCGGCCCAGCCTGATCGCTGGGACTCGAACTCGGCCTTGAGGCGCTCCTCCTCATCCTTCAGCTGCTGGACTTGCTCCGCATGCCGGGCCGCCTGGTCAGCCAGCTCCTTCTCGAGCAGGTTGCGCTCCGCGGCCGCGTGGCTACGCTCCAGCTCTTTGGCCTGAAGCTGGCCCTCGAGCTCATGCACACGGTCCCGCAGATGGGCGGCGGCCTCTGCAAAGGCAAAGAAGAATCATCTACAATAGCATCCACAAAGACAAGAAGTCGCCGGGAAGATCCGGCCCTACTGCTCAGCAGTCGGCCCAAATCTCGGGGGCTACACCAAGTGGGTGTGCTTGCGCGCCCCCATTGAAAGCCGGCCTGCGTACCTCGGCTCTTCTGCAACTCAGCAGTTCGGTTGGCGAGCGTCTGGTTTTGGGAGTTGAAGGCAACCGCACGCAGGTTGTGGTAGTCCTGCGGCAAGCACGACATCTCAGCAATCGGAAAGACGTCTTAAAGTTCCAACCCACCTGCTCAGTAGCCGACTTGGAACTCGGGGGCTACACCTAGTGGGTGCACTGGTGCGCCCCCACTGAAGATCGCAAAAATAAAAGCAAGATCAAGAGCATACCCGGACAGACGTCTGCATCGCCACCATCTTGCTTCTCGCCTTCAGGAGGGTGGTGCCGTGGGCGGAGAACTTGTCCATGACGTCCTGCACCGCGAGGTTCAGGTCGGCCGGGCCGGCCCCTGGCATCCAACCAGGCGGAGCGGAACTCGTGGCCTCGGTGTCGGCTTCCTGCGAGCTCACGGCCCCGATTTCAACCGGCCTCGGCATAGAAACCGCCCGCGCCGGACGCAGGCGCGCGGGGGTGCGTGTCGTCATGGCCTGGCTCGTCGCCAACCCGGCGCTGGCCTGCAGCATCCCCGGCCCTCCGAGGTGGCCGTCACCTCGCTCGCTAGCACCCGAGGCGCGCTGAGTCACCTCCGCCTCCGGGATGACGGAGTCAGCAACCTCCAGCTCCGGTGCCGTCTGGTCGGCTCCGGCTGCCCCAGTCGGCACCTGGGCCTCCACCACCGGCACCTCCGGCTGCTCAAGATTCGCAGCCTCCGGGATCACACTGCTAGCCGGATCCTCCGCGGCCTTGGCGTCAGCCTCCACCTGTGCCTTGGTCGCCGCCTCCGCCTCCGCCTGCGCTGCGGCTTGGACCTCCGCCTGCGTTGACGCGGCGGCCTGGGCATCGGCGTCGGCCCGCGCCGCGGCAGCTTACCGCTCCTCCCGCACCTCCCACGTGTTCCTTTCGGTCGCCTCCTGAAGGGCAGCGGCCGTGTCCACGCGCCGGGCCTCCTCAGAGCTACCTGCTGGTCCGATCAGCGAGGCAGATGGAGCCCGTGATATGGAGATGGCGGCCCTGTTCAGCAAAGCAAGTAGAGATGAGAAGTTTGCGAGAGAGAAAAGCAACCAAGGCGGTGCGCCTAACACACTTACCCAAACACCATTGGGCGATCCTTTGGAGCCCTCCGGATGGCGGCCACCTTCGCGGCCTTCTGCTGCTTGGTCGCGGCCGCTTGCTTGGCCTTCTTGGGCGGCCGGCTGCCAAATAGCCCCTCGCCGCGACGTTTAGCCGTGCCGGGTACACCAGTCGGCGCTCCGCTTGGCGGCCGCGCCGTCGAAGGGCCGGCGCCTGCCCCCTCGACGCCTTTGGGGCGGCATTGCCCCTCTTCGTCCTCATCGTCATCCGGCCAGTACCGGACGTCGCCGTCTCCTCCTGCGCCGCCTCCTGTGGCTCCGCCTCCTCCGTCGCCGCCTCCCCAGGTGGCGTCGTCCTCGCCTCCGTCTTCCAGCGCGGCCGCACCTAGCTCGGGGTCGCCCACATCGCTCTCCTCATGATCCAGCATCCATTGATGGCCCAGAGCCGGTGCGCCGGTTGCTACCTGACCAGGGAAGCGCTGCCCCGCGTCCGGGTGGTTAGGTCAGATGAAGAGCACTGCATGAGCAAAGAATGGGGACCAGATACTAACCGGTAGTGGCGGGTTGGCGCGACTGTACGGCTGCTTGCCGAATTGCCAGTTGGTCTCGCTGAGCTGGCAGTCAGAGAAGTAGTTGACATGGTGGACCACCTCCACCATCGGCAGCTCCTTCGTGGACATCCGGCAGGGGTCCTGGCGGCCACTCATGTCATAGATCAGGTGCGGCTGGGCTTGGAGGGGCGAAACCCGGCGGTAGACGAAGGCGGCCAGCAAGTACGCTGGCTTGAGGCCCTCCGAGTCCGTCATCTCCTGAAGACGGACAAGGACATTGGCGATGGAAGCCGGCACCGGTTTGGGTTGTTGCCCCCAGTTGTTCCGCGGCTCGCCAGGCGGGCCGATCGCGAAGGCCGGTGGGTTGATGTAGTCATGAGTTGGGTGGAGGTTGCGGACGTAGAAGTACGACTTCTGCCACAGCTTCACCGATTCCAGCAAAGAGATGGGAGGAAAGCGGGTCCTGGAGCCGGTGCGCCGCACTGCGACGCACGATCCGCACTGGGCCGGCTCGCCCTTGGCCTAGGTACCCAACTTCAGGTAGAAGAACCTGCCCCACAGCTCGAGCGTGGGTAGGACACCGAGGTAGCCTTCGCAGAAGGTCACGAAGGCGGAGAAAAGCACCACCGTGTTGGGAGTGAGGTGATGAGGTTGGAGACGGTAGAAGTTGAGGAAGGAGCGTAGGAAGCCACTCGCGGGCAAACCAAATGCGCTGAGGAAATGGCTCCGGAAGATGACGAACTCGCCGGCCCTCGGTGCCAGCCAGATCTCCCTTTCATCGGGGATCCGCGTCCCCATGATCGCCTCGACAGGAAGCCTCCGCGTCGCGCAGAGGAACTCAATGTGGCCTTCGTGGACGTTGGAGCCATCCCACTCGCCTCGCGCCATAGCTTGCGATGGCCTGGCGGCGGCGCAGTGAGGCTGGATGGTGGTGAAGCCGCGGCGGCACTTCGGCAGCGTGCGGCGCGGCGGCACAGCGGCAGCGAGGAAGCAAAGGAGCGAGGAAGAAGAAGAGAGCGGAGGGGGCACGCGTGCATTTGGCCGCCCCCCTCCCTCCTATTTATATGGCCGAGACGGCGAGGCCGAGGCGACGCTTCGTGGGGGGGGGGGGGGCGTGAGATTAACTTCGCCCATGTCGCGCACGCCCGTGCAAAACCCGCGCCTTAATGGCGCGTAATTATTTTGCCCCCGAAGGGCAACCGTCTGCCTCGGCCGTAGCGGATCCGCGCGTGCGCTGAGGCTGTGTAGTGGTGGGCCCGGGCCTGTGGCGGCGTCCCATCGTGCGCGTGGGCTGGCAGGCCGGCCTGGCCTGCTGGCGGCGCGTGGCGTGCGTGCAACGGGTGGCAAGCATGCCACCCGGTGCCCGCCATGACGATTCAAATTTGCCAAGCGGCTGGCTTCGCCTTTGCCGGCTTATGGCATGCGGACGAAGCAAAGACGTAGGATCTCTCGGAGGAGGAAACTGCTGAGGTACTCTGACGATTGAGCCGTGGCGCCTCACCAGCTTCGAGGACTACTGTCGGGGGGATGGACCCCGGGTAGCCTCATCCGGACCCAATAACTTTTCAATACATCGGGGCTGGCGAAGCCCCTCGTGCCAGCAGGCCACGCGGGCCGGCTTCCAGAAGACGGCGCACCCATAGAAGGAGGCTTTGGGGGCGGGCCGGCTTCCATTAGCCGGCCCCTCCTTCCCCTTGGAGTTCGCACTCACCTACTACGATGGGACGGGGCTTGGCAACAGTGCCACCTGCTCCCCCGAATCCCGGAGGAGTGTGGCTACAGTACGAGTTGACCCAACGGCCACCTACCCGCCTGGCGTGGGACTGTAGCCATGCGACTCATGACGCGGCCCTCGTCAGCAAGGACCGTGCTACGGCAGAAGGCAATCAGCGTGGCCCATGGGCTTCTAGAAGACGGCGCATCCCTCGAAGGCGGCCTCGGGGGCGGGCCGGCTTCCAGCAGCCGGCCCCTCCTCCCTCCTCGGAGTCTGCGCTCCCCCACTACGACAAGACAGAGAGTGGCTACAGTGTGCGCTGACCAAGCGGCCACCTACCCGCCTGGCGCGGGATTGTAGCCATACGACTCGTGACGCGGCCTCCGTCATCAAGAACAGAGCTACAATGAAAGGCAATCAGTGTGCCCCGCAGGCGATGGGCCCTACCTGTCGGCCGGATTATCGGCAGCTGGCGGGGCCCACCATGGGCGGGCCCCAGCAGCCGGCGGAGAACCCGGTGACCTTAGACACTGACATCCGGGTTCTACACCCGGCCGTATTACCATTGTACCGCTGGGGGGTTGGCCTATAAACCCCCCCAGGGTTCACCCATATAAAGGGTTCTGCCTTCGTTTCCACACACACCATCGCTAGGAGAAGAGAGGTAGCTCTATCCTTCTTCCTCCTCTAGCAACACAGCTCAAGGAGCAACCTTGTACACTCTTTAATCATAGTCATCATGCGGAGACCCCGCAGAGCAGGACTAGGGGTGTTATCTCCCCGAAGAGCCCCGAACCTGGGTACGTCTCTTGTGCGATCGAGCTCATGCTCACTCCCGCTTCCAGGGCCCGACGACGTCCTCTTGGATCCACCCATGATAAGCCACCCCCTGGCATCTGACATGAGATTACCACGACAGAGGCAGAGCAACAGCAGGGCACTACCGGCGGCGGACGAAGCACGGCGGCGGCCTTGCCGGAGTTGCCTCCGGTGGCCTAGCAGAGTGGCGGAGGGGTGCTATGGGATCGCCACACAATCCCGCACTCGCGGGTGCCACCAGTTGCACCGGATGACGATAGAGGTGTCGCCGGCGACAAGGTGACAGAGGCGGCAACGACGAGCTGGAGCGACTCACTGCCGAGGGAGGGAGGCACAACGGAGCGGCTAGGCAGGCTCTACACACTACGGCGAGGATCATGGACCGAAGTGGTGAAGCAAAAGGAGTCGGGAACCTTGCCGGAGACGAGGCCCGACGGTGGCGCGTACGGGCGATTGTGGCAAACAGCGTCGGAGCGTGCAAAAGAGGAGGAAAAGTGGTCCGGGAGGTGCGGCTACTCATGGAGGTTCGGTGGAGGGGGTCGGTTGGGCTTGACGGCGTCCGGAGGCGACGAGGTAGCCGGAGGCACGCGGTTGCCGACGCCGAGGAAGACTACGGGGACGGCGGTGAACTTGGCGATCCCGATAGAGGAAGAGGGCGTAGAGGACGTAGTCGACGTCGGCGGACTTGCCGGACAAGGTCGCCGGGGCAGAGGTGAACGAAGAGCACGCCAGCGACGTAGCCGCGCTCTCACTTGCGCTCGGGAGTGATCGGCCAGGGGTAAGAGGGAAGGGGGGATCCCCTTTTGGGTGGCGGTGGAGATGGGGAAACCCTAGAGAGGGGCTCGGAGGCCGAGGGGATAAATAGGGGCGCGGGGGAGGCACGGCGCGCATGTGCTTGGCCACGGTGGCCATGGCGCGGCGAAAAGCAGAGGAAGGAGGAAGGAGAAAGGTGGCGGGTCGGGCTGTCTCGCTCGCTGACACGCGGGACCCGCATGGCCACGTGGGAAGAGCGGGAGTGAGGGGTGAGCGGCGAGTGGGTGAGAAATGGAAAGGAGGGAGAGGGCGCGCGTCCAGGTGGCTGCAGGGCGCCTGATGGGCTGCTGCTGGGTTGCGGCTGGTTGCTGCGCTGGCAGGCCGGCCCAGGTAAGCCCTTCTCCTTTCTTTTCAATTTCTGTTTATTTAAATAAATAGCTGATAGAAAATAAAAGGCCAGGGGGCTAGGGGAGGCATTTGGCAGATATAAAAATATCCTCATGCTCCTGGAATTATGCTCTATTTGATAAAATTGGTTTGGACATTTTTAGAGGTAGAAAAATGAAACAAGTTTGATTAAAATTCAAACTTGAGGCATTTTTGAACCTAACCAAAACCACTCCAAATAGAATTAAATTTGGCAGAGAGGTTTAGGATATTGTCCAATATTTGTATGGAAAAGATGAACATTAATGAAGAAGGGAAAATGTGGCACTTGCAAAAGAAAGGAAGTAGAAGGGAAGGAGAAGGTGATGATGCATGGGTCACACATAGAGCAAGCAATAACAAGATGAATAGCACAAGGTATATGATTAGCAAGCAAAAAGACAAGAGGCAATGCAATATGACAATGATGGGCATGACAATGCAATATAACCAAATGATGAACATGATGCAAGAAGCAAAATATGACAATGGCACCCATCAAGATCATGGCAACAAACAATTGAAACACACAACATCGACGAAATAAATGGAAGGTAACTAGAGCATTGGTCTCGGGGCGTCACACCTCGTCTGTGAGCCACCGCGCGCATGGGCGAGGGAGAGGGCGTACTATTAGTAATCAAGCTTGTCCTTGTTTTACGAGTTGATGTGACACATCATAGCATAGGCCCCACATGCTTGCCTCTAAACTTGGCTAAAAGACACACATTGTACAATATTTGCTGCAAACATTTACCCCACCACAAATTAAAATATATATTCCTCTCTTGACCAGATCAGCGTGCAAACTACAATAACCAGGATGACAGGTAGGGCCAGAAGATTATTTTAATCAAAAAATGCTTCAAGGCGGCCTCATAGCATGGAGCCGACTCCAATGATTTTAAGCTTAGAGGCACGGTACACGCTATCCTAGACTATGTTACTATACTACCTCCCCTATACACATGAAAATGCCACACGAGCGTTCGGGTTGCGCTTGGCTCTTCGCCTCTTCGGGAAGTCGAACAATGATGGCACTACTACAGTGGAGTACTACTAGTATGCTTCTGGCCATCTGACACCGAATGAACTGTGGCATGTCCATCGCGTGCGGGAGGGAGAGTGTGTAGCGAAAGCTTCTCTAGTCCTGCGAGCCGCCACGCTCATGGGCGAGGGAGAGGGCATTGTACTCAAACTTCTCCATGTTGTACGAGTTGACACGACACATCAAAGCAGTGCACTCAATATATTTCAATAATTTGCGTTTATCGATTCATTAATTACAACGCATGCATGCATGCCGTGACTATCCTTTTGATACTTGCATGTGTTGATTTAATGCAACTTGAAGTAGTATGAATAGGTGATGGTAAAACTTTCTAATGCCCCGGCCCTAAAGCGAGAGATGGTGGTGCACGAGGAGGGCGAGATCATGCCGACAGAACTGGACCCGACGATGGAGCTCTCTATGGTCTCTATGGACCTCACCTTGCTCCACTGCCCCTTGTGCCTCTGCCCCTTGAAGCCTCCAGTGTATGAGGTTCGAATACACCTCGTCCGTTCGGCTGATCGAGCAAGGTGCAGGTTTCTTGATTGATGTGCTGTTCGATTGATTTGTGCAGTGCAAGGGAGGGCACCTGGCCTGCGCGGACTGCCGCGGCAAGCGCCCCGGGAACCAGCGGCAGTGGCAGAAGTGCGAGTGTGGCGGCAGCTTCGACATGCGGAACATGGCGATGGACACCGTCCTCTCCTTGGTGAGGGTGGAGTGCCCGTATAAAGGCTGTGGGCTCTACGTCACTTACCACAAGCTCGCCGATCACCAGAGCGTGTGTCCGCTCGCGCCCTGCAAATGCCCCATGCCCGTCTGCGGCTATGAAGGCCCACCGCCGGCGCTCCCCACCACATCAGCACCGTGCATCCCATGCCCGTGCACAGGATCCAGTACGACAAGGTGCTCCAGCTGCAAGTGCCAGTGTCGGAGCCACGGCTCTTGCTGTTCACGGAGGAGGATGGCCGCGCGTTTTTCTTGGTTGGCGGTGTGCTCGACGTCGGCGCGCCTATCACCGTGTTAGTCGTCTGCATCAGAGCGGGGCCGTGCCCACCGCCGCACTACGCGGCCAAGCTATGGGCGAACGGCCCGCCGGGGGAGGCCAAAGGCAGGACCGACGCCGTCAAGGTGAAAATCAAGGTGACAAGCAGCAAGGATCCCGTCGTCGTCGCCGTGCAGGAGTTGACCTTCTTCACAGTTCCGCCCAAGCTGCTGGCCAGGGCTGGGTTGTTGAGGACGGTGTCCCTCCACATTCAGATTGACAAGCTCACCTCCTAAATGATTCTACAGTGCCTTCTGTTTATCTTAGTAATATGCTAATATAGGGGTTAGCTCGGTCTACTTTAGCTTAAGAGATGGTGAATTTTGGTGGCGATGCAGCAATTACTTCGACATCAGATCAGCAGTTAAAGTAATTTCCAATAGTGGAACGGATATTTTGTGTCTGTTGGATATAAAGATCCTTTGGGTAAGAAGTATAAGCTGCTTATATGCTTGGTTGTTGAGGAAGTGTTGCATACTTCTGCGAGTTGACGCGACACATCAAAGTAGTACTACTACTAGTAGTACTCACCCGACTGCGCACCAGGCAGACGAAGCTCGTGTCGTGTTGGTGCCGTGTGCGGCCCGCACATTAACCAAAACAATTCGCCTCCAGCTTAGCCTCCGCGTTTTAAACTTCTCGATCTCAAGGCCAAGGAGCAATGGGAACCTATGATAGAGTCAATCGGATGGTTGAGAACACTACGATTCATAGCTACAGATGCGTGTGTGAGAGAGGATGAGTGCGTGCGTGCACCTCTTCTCTTCATGTAGAATGTACTAAACTCAGAGTACAAATGTATGTGGGTGGCATCGACCTAGGGAGCTAGAGATGGTGCATGCGAGAAGTCCCGAGGGACTAAGGTGTGTGCGTGGGAAAGAGGGAGAGAGATGATATGTGTCGATGTAATGCGTGTGAAAAAAAGACTAGTCTATCACTACAGGAATCAGCTTCTTTGCCGTCTGCCATGGCAGACGGCAAAGGCATGAATGGCGGTCGGCAAAGCTCTTTGCCGACTGCTAGCTGTCGGCAAACAGTCCGGCTCAATTCCTGCCGGTAAAGGCCTTCTTTGCCGTCTGCTTCAGAGAAGCGGACGACAAAGGTTTATGCCGTCAGCCGTTTGCGGCCAGCAGACGGCAAAGAGCGTAGACGGCAGTGAGGTGAGGTGGGAGCCGTTAGGGGTTAACGGCGTGCTTTGCCGTCAGCCGGCAGACGGCAAAGAGGCTAAGGTCTTTGCCGTCTGCTGGCGGACGGCAAAGAAGTGGCCCGTGTGACCTACCCAGTGCAGTACCCCCGTGGGGTCCACTTTGGACTTTGTCGTCTGCTGGCGGATGGCAAAGAACTCTTTGCCGTCTGCTGGCGGACGGCAAAGAGCTCGCAGATGGCAAAGACCCTGTTTGCCATCAGCTGGTTCTTTGCCGTCTGCTTTGAGAAGACAGACGGCAAAGAGCCTCTTTGCCATCAGCTGGCAGACGGCAAAGAGCTGGCAGATGGCAAAGACCCAGATTCCAGTAGTGTATAGCTCGCCACGAGGCTATTCCTGGTGAACGCCCCAATAACCGTAAGATATGTATCCGATGGTGCCAGTTATTGCACGTACACAGCAGTAGAAAAAGAAGTACCGTGGCATACTACAAAACTGCTACACCACGGCTGAGAACGCGTTCCCACGTTACGCCATCCAGGAATAGTGCCGCACTTCAAAACTAGAACCGTCAAAAAAATTTGAGCTTGTGTCTCGTCACATTCCGAATTACTACCACGCTATATTTAATTGCAAACCTGGTCAACCGATCAAAACCTAAATGGTTTCCCACTTAGGAGCGTATTAGTACTCGGTTATAAATACTCTACTCCAAGATGACTGCACATTCCTCCTCAACTCCTCATCCACAAAAACAAACAAGTCTTTAATCGTCGTTCCCTTGCGTCTCCCATGGCCTGCATGAGTTCTGGGTCGAGAGATTACTACCAGGGGGAGGCGAGCATGGAAGCGGAAGAACGAGAGATGTCCCGCCTCGCCGCCGTAGCAGCCGACATGTCCCACCGGGCCCCCGTAGCAGCACAGAGGTCCCGCCGCGCCGCCAAAGCAGCACAGAGGTCCCGCCGCACCATCGATGCAGCAGACTGGTCCTGCCATGCCGGAAGTAGCAGAGATGTCCCGTTGCGCCGCGAATGCAGCAGGGAGGTCCTCCCGCACTGCAGCGGCCTGGGAAAATGTCTCGCGGGCAGGCGAGGACTCTCACAGGTGCATGCGCGCTATGCTCGATGGCCTGATGGGTCGGATCTTCGGCTGGATGAAGCTGCAGGACGAGATGAATGCCTCATTTGAAAATGCTACTGCCGTCATCCGGGGACTAGGGGAGGACAACGCGAAGCTCCGCACTGAGCATGACCTGCTGAGGGCAAAGATCGCCGGAAGGGCGAAGCAGGCAGAGGAGATCGCTGCCTTGTTGAAGAGGACGGGCGTCATCGTCAAGAAACTTATGGACGAGAATGCCATGCTCCGCATCGAGCGCGAAAGGCTCGTGTAGGAATCTGTGGATGCTGCCAAGTAGCGTATTAAGGATATGAAAATGATGAAAGAGATCATCGCCGCTCGCCACGAGAACTAGTCTCCGCAACCTGCAGCGCATCAAGAAAGTAGAGATCAGTGAGCCAGATCGTTGTATGCATCTTCCTTCTTCTTTTGCCCTTGTGTATTTCGGGCGTAGCCGCATGTGGCTTTTTTAATTATCTTCCTAAATATGTAAGACAATTATTATCCACTGTCGTCGTCCTTATATATTCATCAGTCTTGCTATACGTCGCAGTAGATGCTATATAGGTCCGTCGGATCTTACATCAAGATTCGTGCAAAATTTTCTTTTTAGATTTTCTTTTGTCTCTCTTAAATCTCAGTCGAGTGAGACATAGCCACGCCATTAAACAGGGCTCGGGCGCCATTAATGGAGACCTTGGGAGAGAGGTGGGTGGTAGATGGAGGTCAAAGGGCTCACCTCCCGATAAGCATGCGCAGGGGTCTGATCGCACGCCGCCCGTAATCAAATAGCTACCACGCACGGCGCCTCTTAGCCAATAAAAAAAGGGGACCCGTGGCGGCACGTAAATGGTAAGTAGAACGCCCACGGTTTCAATAATACTTGTGTTTTCGATTGTAACGTGGCAACACTTGTTCCAAAATAACTTTGTTGATAGTTAATGTGTGCGCCTTCGCAAATCGAATAGCAAAATTACCACAGCATGTTGGTGCCATGTCATGACACCAAGCCAAGTTTCATGATTTTCATGCGTGTTCTGGATTTACAGGAATTAAAAAACCAAGTTTCTCAATGTTTCCGGCCGAGCCATGACGCCCAGATGTTTGAATTTCATTCCCATTTCTTGCATGGAACCTAGAAATTTACCCGAGGACACACATGTGATTTTTCAACCAACTTTGGTGCACTGGAGCATGTGCTTGTAGTTCAAATTTGAATTATGCACATTAAATGACCAGAAACTCAATTAATGTATAAAAAAGACCAAACGAACCCGAAATAATTCCAAAATTTAACACGACACTCATATAGTTCTATGTTGCCTCTGTAAAGGAAATCAAGGGGGGGCATCGTATATCGTTTCGCACACAAAGGTGACACGTTCCCTCTCAGAACCATGAGCCTTCTTGAGAGAAGCTCCAATTTACAAGAAGCTTATACCAAAACTTGTTCCAATTCGACCAAATTTTTTACCACAGCATGTTAGTGCCATGACATGACACCATGCCAAGTTTCATGATTTTTAGTCGTGTTTTGGATTTACAAGAATTAAAAAACCAAGTGTCTCAATGTTCTTGGCCGAGCCACGACACCCAGATGTTTGAATTTCATTCCCATTTCTTGCATGGGATCTAGAAATTCACCCGAGGACACACATGTTATTTTTCAACCAACTTTGGTGCACTGGAGCCTGTGCTTGTTGTTCAAATTTGAATTATGCACATTAAATGACCAGAAACTCAATTAATGTATAAAAAAGGCCAAACGAACCCGGAATAATTGCAAAATTTAACAGGGCACTCATATAGTTCTATGTTGCCTCTGTAAAGAAAATTAGGGGGAGGCAACGTATATCGTTTCGCACACAAAGGTGACACGTTCCCTCTCGGAACCACGAGGCTTCTTGAGAGAATCTCCGGTTTGCAAGAAGCTTATACCAAAAGTTGTCCCAATTCGGCCAAAATTTATACATATGAAAATAGGGTTTAGATTATCACATCTCACTACCTAGACCAATGTATTGTGATTTGAATTCAACATAAAATGGATACAAATATTTGAATTGGAGATCGTATGGTACATGTAGTTCATATTGAAATATGATTACTACTACATGCATGTTTTCTGTTATCGAGATAATATTTAAATGATGGTATAACTTGACAAAATCGTATTCAAATAAGGAAAATTGATTCAAATTTAGTCCATATGGTAGACGACAATATATATATATATATATATATATTTCATAGGATGGAGTAAAATGTTCATAGAAGATGGAAGACCAAAATGTAGGACTACATCCATTATAAACAGCAAGATCACCTAACGATATATTCGAATTCAACATACCGTGGATTCAAAAATTGAAATTCAAGATCCTGGCATTTGTAATCATATAAAAAGGGGCATGACTCTTTCTTGTGGTGGGAATTGATTTATTTTTTGTTGTTGTTGAGGGAAGTGCGAATTGATTTGGTACTGTACAGGCTAATCTTGTTCTCCCGATTTTTTTACATTTTTCTTGTAGTTTTTTCAATGGCATTTATAGCAATATAGTAAAATGGGACATGACTCTCTTATGTCTTGTATGAATTGTTTTTTTTTGTACACATTAAGTTTGTTCTGCCGAACATGGAATCCGCGCCTTGTTATCCCGAAATTTTCAAGCTCGAGTATCTTTTGTCTCTTCTGTTGTGAAACTCCCGTCTCTTCAACCCGCGCCGCGCCTTGTTATCCCAAAATTTCGACGCGCGCAAAAACTCCCTCCTCATCCAAAATCGGTCCCGCAGCCCAGACACGCGAAATCCCCCTTCTACCCCTCAGCCAGAAATGCCGCCTCGACGTCGCGTGGTCAAAACTGATGGGGATACGTTCGTAACTTACCCCACATTTCGGAGAAGCGCATCCCTAAGCCATGGCTCCCCCTACCTTCCCCTTCGCCCCCCCCATTCGTACATCGAGGCCGCCAAAACCAGTGAAACCCCACGCTCCTCCGTCGGCCTCCCGACCGCCGCCCAGCCGGAGACTCTTCCCCGATGATGTCGTCCACAGCAACAGCTCGACGTCCCTCATCCACCGCACCGGATGAGGATCCGTCATCGATCTCGTCGTCCCGCAGATCAGCCGCCCCGTCCTCCACCTCCAAGGAGTTGCCCCGATGTTCGCCTCGTCTATCACGCCACCTCCATCCCCACAGCGCCGTCTTGACCTGCCCCACCGAAACCGCAGCACCCTCACCAATTCCTCCGATGAAGCCGATGCCTACTCGGCGCCACCAAGGAGGTTCTACACTCACCGCTGCTTTTATCTTTTATTCGATCTCACGGGGCTGCCGGTGCTCGATACCGAGCAGCCATGTCGGGTCTCCATCGACGGTGCCATCGTCGGCCACTTCCTCCACGGCGTGTCTCCCCCATGTCGTTGCTTCATCGGCGGCGACTTCCACACCAACACTAGTTGCTGCTGCTCCGGCTCTCGCTCGCGCTGCTGCTGCTGCTCCGGCTCTCGCTCACGTTGCGGCTCTGTTCTTGCTATCGGTCGTGCTGCTACACTGCTCTTGCTTTCGTTTGTGCTGCTGCTCTGCTTTGCTATTGTTGTCGGTCGCACTGCACCTCCGCTCTTGATCTTGTTCATGCTGCTACTCCGCTCTTGCTCTTGTTCGTGCTGCTGCTCTGCTCTGCTCTTGCTCTCGCTCGCGCTGCTGCTGCATGACCTGTGGCAGCTACAGGAGTTGCTGCTTTAGCACTCGCTCGCGGTGCTGCTGCACGAGTTCCTCTCTGCTAGTGCGTTCCCTGCTCGAGCGGCTGCTGATTTAGATCACTGCTTCTCTGCTACTAGTGCTCGAACACCCTAAACTTCTATTGCAATGCTCTGCTACTAGTTCAATCAGTTTCGACAGTAAAATTCAGTTTCGACTGTAAAGTTCAATTTCTTCAGTTAAGTTCAGAGTAAACAGTATTTACAACATCTTTCGGAGCGGCCGTGGCGCGGCTGATGCATTTTACATATAGCACTTTTGGTGATGTATTTTACATCATCTATTGCATAGAGTCCCACTTCAGATTAACATTGTCTGTCTTGTCCTGCTTCAGCCTCGCCATCGTACACATCACCGGAGCTGCTCCAACAACGAAACCGTCCATCATAAAGGAGCAGTACCCTCAGCGCCGTCTCTAGAGGCCTCAGATCTTCTTCCCCGCCTCCGACAGTCACACCAGCATCACCATCCTCCACGTCCAACCCAATGATGCTATGCCAAAGAGGTTGTACACTCATCGCATCACTTTGTTACTCTGCATTCATGTCGATCCCTCAGGGATCCTTTGGTTCAAAGCAGTTGCAAATCTAGAAATAAATGAATCGTGGTCACAAAGTTAACAGGGAGAAAACTAAATGCTCTTTTGAACCACAATTTGAATTGGTTTCGCAAGATAGCCATTATATGATACTCATGTGGACCAAATCTAAGCTCACAAAATATTTCGAGGGCAGGCTTCAGCCTGTTGAGGACTGCCTACTAGAATCACCACTGGTTCAAAGAAAAAGTGAAGGAAAACATAGGAATTGGAAACTTTACTATGGTACTACTATTCATGCATTTGGTTAGAAGGAATGGAGCAAAGCAAAACTGGAGGATTTTTTTTCCTTTGGTGTCTCTTTCAAAGAAAAAAACATAGGAATTTTAATATCCACTTGGACGTCCTTTTCAAATTAATATGCATGAAGAACAGGACTAATTGCATTACTGGCATAATAAGATTCTTATTTTACATTTTCATGTGGTTTGACTTTAATTTGACCATGTTTCTCCATTCCTGTGTTCTTCCAATTCATGTGAACCAAACACCCAGGTTGACAGAAATCCTATGTTTGCAAATGCTCTATTTTGCACGTGCATTCCTATCCTATTCCTGTGTTTTTCCTGTCCCTGCATTTTTAGAATCCTCCAATTCTAAGGAGCCCTTACAGATTTACTTCATTTTCAGATAGGTGTCAAAGAAAACTCTATGTGTTATGTCCTTCTCCTGCCGTGCCGTCATCCACCCCACCTGAGATGCACCATCGACGGAAGCATTCACTGCAGGAGAGATTCCCCCTGCAGACTTTCTTTCGCCGCCTTAGATCATCTTCCCCGTTGTCGGCAACCACGCCAACTGCATTACCATCATCGACTGAGCAGATGAACCCGAGGACTACACAGTTCCGGAAGAGAGGTCGCACTCTTTCGTGTCTGCTTATGTTATACATCGGTTATTATTACCTGCTACTTTATCGTCATGTTCACCTCTTAGACTCCGAGTCAGGTCCAAACTAATGTTCAAACTTGAGTTTTAAAATGCCTATGGGGCACATATCGAGGCAGCAATGAATAGTATCTGTTTACTATCTGGTTCATATGGGGTCTTCTATGTGGTTCATGTTGGGTGGGCAACAAACAGTAGATGATCCATTGTCTATCTTTTTAAACTGAAGCTATAATCTGCCTGCTATCATTAGTTTTGGATCTATCCACTCATTTGCTACCATCAGTCTTGATTTCTACATGCACCCCTTAGGCCTTACATAATCTAACTATGTTTTTTTATTATACATGTCAGTTGTTGTACACAATCGTACTGAACATGTAGAGAAAAAGAGAAGACCGTTACGTGGGAATATAATGTGATGCAAACGCCGCTCCATGGTCGGTGAAGTGGGCCCCCCTCCCCCCATTCCAGATTGTATTCCAGATGAAGATAACTGTTCAGAGGGAGCCGACCACTCCTATTTACCCCCTGAGGTGTTTGCTCTAACTTGGCATGCTGATGTTGGTCATATCATGCATATGGCGCCTCACATTGCTTACATTATACATCTTATATTTCATCAGCTTTGTTTAGATTTGCTTTGTGTGAATGCCACCTGTTTGGTTTCTATATCATACTCCCACCGTTCCTAAATATTTTTCTTTTTAGAGATTTCAACAAGTGACTACATACGGAGCAAAATGAGTGAATCTACACTCTGAAATATGTCTATATACATCTGTATGTGGTAGTCCATTTGAAATCTCTAAAAAGACAAATATTTAGGAACGGAGGGAGTATATGTGAATTATGCAATGTCGTCTTCTTTAGCCAGGCATCATATACCTGAATCATGCAATGCCATCCTGTTTAGCCAGTCATCATATATGTGAATTGTATCGTGCCATTTTTTTCATAATGTATTCCATTTGTCAACAATGTTTATACATTCATCTACTCTTCCTGTGCATCAGCCATTTGAGTCGGTCATGGGAAAATCTGGAGTGAAAACAAGGTCTTCTGAGCAGTTAGTGCTACCTGTCGATGCAGATTTCTTGCTGGTTATAGATAGCTCCTCGGAGGAGGATTCAGAGACAGATGACCAGTCGTATGCCCCCCCTGAGGTGTATGCTCTAACTTGGCAGGGTTATATTTCTCATATCATGCATATGGTGTCTTGCATTGCCATGCCATCTGCTTAGATTAGACATGCTTTGTGTGAATGCCTCCTGTTTGCTTTCAATATCAGATATGTTAATTATGCAATGCCATGTTTTTAGCCAGTTATCATATATGTGAATTATGCACCGCCATGTAGCCAGGCATCATATATGTGAATTATCTCATGCCATCCTTTTTTTCATTACGTATTCCATTTGCCGACATTCTGTGTATATTGAACTACTCGGCATGTGTATCAGCCATTTGAGCCGTTTATGAAAAAATCTGGAGTGAAAACATGGTCTTCAGAGCAGGCAATGGTACCTGTTGAAGCATATATCTCGATGGTTATAGGTAGTTCCTCAGAGGAGGATTCAGAGACAGATGACCAGTCCTATATCCCACCTGAGGTGTATGCTCTTAACTTGCAATGTTTATATTTCTCATATCATGCATATGGTGTCTTGCATTGCTTAGTTTAGACATCATATACACAATATTCAATGCCATCTGCTTAGTTTAGAGATCATACATGCGAGTGCCAGCTGCTTAGTATATGAATCAATTATGTGAATTATATCATGCCATCCTGTATACTTAGACAACATGTATGTGAATTATTTCATCCCAACCTATTTTAGAAAGACATCATATAGTTTTGTCATGTCATCCTGTTTAGATACTCATCATATGTTGAATTATGCCATTATATCCTATTAAGTTATCCATCATATATCTGAAACTGTGTCATGCTATCCTTTTTAGTTAGCCATCATATAAGTGAAATTGTGTCATGTTGTCCTGTTTGGTTAGACAACATATATGTGAATTACCACATCTGTCTATCTTACAATGTCTGTACTTTCAATTTCTTTTCTTGTTTATCAGCCATTTGAATTGGAGGGGGTGATGGAAATATCTAAGGGAGTAAAAACCCGTTCTTCACAAAAGAAGGTGCTACTCGTCGATGCAGATAGAACCATGGTTGTACTGGCCCATGAACTAGCCCCACCACATATAATCGAGACTCTTCCAGATTGTACACTTACACCATTGGATAGAGAATCAGCTACACCCCATCTAACCCCAACCCCAGCGGATAGTAACCCACTTCTAGTTGACACAGCACCATGTCCACCACAGAGTACCCCCACACGAGCAGTTTGTAAAGCAACTGCAGTGCCCAAAGCACGAAGACCACCATAGCGAACCCAAACTCCACGTTTAAAGCAGAAGAGCAACTGTTCTCAGGTCAGATTCCGTAGCTATGGTCTAAAGTCCTTTGCTCTTGCATCACTGTATTTACTCATACCAACTAATTTCGAATTTGAAGGATCCAATTGAAACTCCAATGGCGCAATAGGTATGTTTTAAACCTATTTCTTTAACTGGATTGCTGTTCTAACTTCTTACTCTATGTTGATTTCAGTTTCAGTTGTATAAATAGTTATGTTTTCATGTCATGCACATTACAAGTGTTGCCAGTTCTGTGTAGTTTCCCACACTTATATTCTATCTATGCTGTTGTGTCTTAAAAATATATGATTTGAACTGTGTCTTTATCTTGATTTGGTAACATAAACTAGAATGATATGGACCATACAGTGACCATAGTACATAGATATATGTTTGTTTCATGATGTTATCCTATCCGCCTTACTACTGAACCGGTTTACCAAAATGAGTTTCATATACTACATGCTAAGCCTGTGATGTGTCTGCTTGTTTCTCTTGTAGAATGCGAACAGAATATTAGAGAAGAGCACCCCGTTATGCAATGGTAGAGAAAGTAATGCAGATAAGGTTCAAGATAGTGAGACAACCCTGTTGGTTTCCAAGAAAGGTGATAAAAACTATCTTGTAGACAGTGAGACAACCCCAAAGTCCTGCATTGATGTAGTGTTCGAGTTACTGGCCACTACCGCCGGCACAAGCTCTTTGAACTCGCTGCCTGAA
The DNA here is from genome assembly GCA_011799875.1 of Thinopyrum elongatum. NCBI lineage: Eukaryota > Viridiplantae > Streptophyta > Magnoliopsida > Poales > Poaceae > Thinopyrum > Thinopyrum elongatum. The sequence continues at coordinate 485,313,336 of CM022298.1, read as the reverse complement.
TCTCTTCGGCTTCTTCAATCTCAGCTACAAGCTGAAAGGCATCAATCAGCTGTGCTATGGCAAGAAGCCGAAGAACTGAGGAAGTTCCTGTAGAATTCAGATGCATACTTTCTGGTGCAACAGCAAGCGCTGGACGATTTTGGCCCCAAACAAGAGAAAACTAATAAGCTTGCTAAGCTTCTTGCCAGCATGGTGGGTATCCAGGATATCGTTTCTTGAGCTCTTCTGAAGTGGTTTCAGTTGTGGACTTGTTTTGCTGTCGCGTTTATTTTCACTGGTGGCCAATTTAGACGCCCAGTGTATGTAATATGCTGCTTTGTTCACTATATTTGCACTGGTGGCAAACTTTGATGCCTAGTGGATGTAATATTTGTAATAGCCGTAATAGCCTAGCGTAAGTTGCTTGCTTATTTATTTCCTTATTGTCTTGTTTATTTTTTGGCTGGTAGTCGCTGCAGTTCTTTTTCCGCGGTAACCTTTTTATTTAGAAGTAGTCCTGCTGCCTGCTGTAGTGGGCCTCCTAAGGTCCGTATGATCCATGGGCCTTCTACGAGCCGTAGATTAAATGGGACTTCTACGGGCCGTATGATCGATTGGCCAAACATGGGCCGTACTTTCGTGGACAATTAACGGACCGCAATATGGGACGTAAATGGGCTATAATGGGAATAGTCTATTTATGGGCCGTTAACAGGCCCATGTGTACAATGGGCTTAATTCGAACGGCAGGCATAACGGGTCATTAATGGGCCATATGTGATGACGCCATGAAAACGGCCCAACGGATTAAAGGGCCACCGACGGGCCGCCTTTAACCACTGACTGAATTTGGCCCACAAGAGGAACAGGCCAGTAACGGACCGTAAGTAATCGAATGCCAGAAATGAGCCCAATAATAAATGGGCCCTTAGAAGGCCGAAAGATAACACGGGCTGAGACGGCCCAATGGAATAATGGGCCGTTAATGGGTATAAAGCTATATACTGTTCATTACGGGCCAGTTTCACCACGGGCCGTTTATGGGCCAAGATTTAGAAAGGGCCTCATATGCGCCGAAACACATCATGGGCCGTACATGGTCCGAAAGTTACAACGGGCTGGAATCATATTGGACGGCCTATATGGCGCTACTGGGCCTAATTCAGATAGGCTATAACGGGCCGTGAGTTAGCGAGATGTAAATGGGTTATATGCGAATAGTCCGTTAACAGGCCTTTGGTGGGCCGGGCTGCTACCTTTTGACTAAGTCAAATGGGCCGGCCTTTTGACCTGAATGGGCCACTGTTGGGCCATGCCATGTGTCGACGTATCATAGGTGCGTCCCGTCCATTCGCTGGATGACATCTGTCCCAGCACTGAGCTGACACATGGATACTCCGGCGAATGAGAATTTTACACGTGGAAAATCCCCACTGGTGAGGGCTGTTTACGGGTTATTGGATCCAAACCGGAACCCGATAGCTTAACGGCGACCAGTTATGGTGGATGCCACGTGTTGGTTACCCTTGACGAAAGCACATCTATGACGCGCGATTTATCGTCATGGAAGTGGACACTTCCGTGATGATAATTTTGGTAATGTCATGGAACACTTGTATGACAGCACAGGTACGACTATCTTGATTCTGTCATAAAATCGTCATGGATGTACATGCATGATAGAAAATGTGACCTACTGTGACAAACACGTATCATCATGGAAGTGTATTTTTTGTAGTGTGTGTAGCTGACAAGCTAGCGAGAGACCAACTCTGTAAAAATGTGTAAAAGAGAAGCAGCTATGAGCTAGTATGAACGTTCTTAGGTGTAGCTTGGGTTGTTGTGCAAACATTTATGAGAAAATCTTGCAAGATCTCGCTAGTATGTTGGCATTTGAACTTGTCTCTCTGGTATCGCGAGGAGAAATTGGCCTTAAACAAAACTCCCAAGATTTGGTAACTGGTTTTACTGGGGCTAATTTGTTACACAAACTTCATCGACTCATCCACAGGCAACAAAAAAGAGACCAATTGTCCAAAATAGCCACGGTGGAAAGGACCACAAACTGAATACAGCTGGAGGTGTTTATAATTTACTTATAACATATATAGCCAGACATGTTCAGCAGCTAAATCCACAAATGCGCAAAATTTTGGGAATTGCGCGAAACTCGCGTTCATTTAAGCACCAGGTCCATCCATTCATTCAGCCGCAAAGACTGTCTGGAGGCTGGCTATTAGGCACCTCTGTGTCCTCCAGTAGCTCGGTTGGTTTCAGCCTCGCTTTCTTGTAGCTAGTGGAGCCTCGGAGGACTGAGTTGATGTCACTCCTCTGTGACCTAAACAAATGGGGATCAAAGCAACTCAGGTCTCAGTAAGCTTCAACATGCAGACCAGTAAATAGCAAAATTAGACTATGTTTGTCTAGTCAAGCAGTTCTATACAAAATGTTACCGTGCATGCATCTACGCCCAGTGGGGATACAAGACGGCTACAACATATAGCTACCATAATAATATATTAATGTGTACCCTGCTCGCTCGTTCACATTTGCAGTGTGCTAAACTAGTTCGTCTAGTCGAGCAGTTCTATCCAAACTAGCTTTTTTTAATAATACAGATTCAAGAACTTACAACGATGCAATGCCTTCATCATCAGGTACGTCGCTTCCCTCCTAGGCCGTGGATGAAATTCCTGTTGAATGCACATCAGTTAGCCAATTTCCACAAGTGGACCAGCTTATCATCAGATGCAAAGTCGGAAAACAGTTCATGAGTATCGGTGCAACAGACCCTGGGACCATTGCACGGACTGTGCATAGGCCAGAGACAAGATTGCAAGACCAAGATCAGACCAAGCAAGGAGGATCAATTCCTTTGAAGAATCCAAGAGCAAGCCGAGAAGGCCAAGGCGAGCCAGAGAAACGAGGCATCGCTAAGGGAAGGGCCTACCTTGCCGGGCAGGCGAGCCTGGCAGGGTTGGGTTTTGCCCCGGAAGCAAGCTCCCAGATCGTCCCGGTAGGCCTGCCGGGGCTGGCGGAGGCAAGCCACTCCACTGCTCCACCTCACAAGTGACGCAAGTCAGTAATCTAAGCGGTGTCAAGCTCCAAGGGGACTAAGTGGCTGCTTTTTGCCACATGGCAGCCACTTCCTACAGCAAACACCACCATATGACACCCGTCCTGAGACGTGTCAAGAAAGCAGGCGCGAAGCTGGCAAAATAGCTCGGCAGGGCTTGCCAGGCGAGCTGTGATGTGACACAGAGCGGCGCATTTAATGTGCTCTATCAGCCTACAGAGTTAGATATGATAGCACTGTTAGCTATCTAATCAGTACGCAAAGACTGACTTGCCACTGTGGTGACCCCTTAATCTATACAAGGAGGCCCATGGCGACCGTAGAAAGGGTTGGATCCTCGCATATCCATACACGTGTAGCCACTCTCGCCCCCAGAGCAACCTTGCCGGGCGAGTGTGCTACGTTTCACCACCATTATCCACCATCAATCCACCAAAGCAGGGGTAGGGTTTTACGCCTCACGGCGGCCCAAACCTGGGTAAAGACTGCTCGTGTGATCTCTGCCATGCTGTGCAACGCTTCTTCGCTCTTTGTGCAACGTGACCATCCCCCTGCCGAACCAAAAGGGGCTGATGCCCCCATAGGTGGTCGTGGTTTCCCACGACAGTGAGCAGCCACACTGAATAACAAACACAGGACAAAACGTGGATTGTGGATGTCTATGAACATAATACTAAAATAAGTACCAGTGTATTGTGTGCCATTCTGGAGATACACTGAATACTGAAAAGGGGAATTTATCAAAGCAAAGCAAGAATTTTGGAATGAGTTCCACCACGGCAGAGGAATACATAAAAGATAAGAAGCAGTTATATTTTTTTCCGAAAAGGGGCGCTTTATTAGTTAAAATATTTAAGCATTACACCCGGCCTCTGCATAACTAAGATGCACACAGCCAAACAAAGTCCTCACATAGAAACGTAAAATAAAAAGGCGAAATACAAAGAAACATGTAGAGTCTGTATAACACCTAAAGCAGAGGGGGGCCAATCCTAAGATCATGCTGCCACCCATGTTGGATAAAAGTATCCCTCGCCGTAGCCTCCAATCGTCTACACACCTCCGTAAATAGGTCTCGATTCTCCATGCGCTGTAGAGATGACCATAAACGAAGAGTCCCGGTACATCTGTAGATACCTGCATAAAAGAAGTATTTTTATCGTTAAAAACCTTATCATTTCTACATAGCCAAAGCGACCAAATAACGGCGAGCGCTCCCACCCTGAGAAGAGTTCTAAACTTGTGATCAATCCCATGTAACCAGTTGCCAAAAAACATTAGCAACACTACAAGGGGGATACAAGCCAGAAGCTATTTGGATGATTGACCATATAGAACGAGCCAATTTGCATTGGAAGAATAAATGTTTTATTGTCTCATCATGGTGACAAAAGACACATTGAGGACTTCCATGCCAATTCCTCTTAGTAAGGTTATCTTTAGTAAGAATGACTCTGCGGCGAAGATACCATGAGCATATTTTATTCTTAAGAGGTATCTTCATCTTCCAGATCTTCTTGTTATTATCCACTGGCACATCAGACTGGATTAACGCTCTATACATAGACTCCACTGAGAATTGTCCATTCCCATGTAGGTACCAACGAAATACATCGGACCCATGTGACAATTGCACCATGGACAATCGCTGGAGCAGGATGTTCCACGATTGGAGCCTGGGACCAAATAAATCCCTTCTGAACGTCACATTTGGTGGAAATGATTCCAATACCGTGGCAATAGTATCCCCCTTGTGACGCACAATGTTGTATAGAGCCGGATATTGTTCTCGGAGTGTGGCATTTCCTAGCCACTTATCTTCCCAGAATCTAATTTCTGTACCGTCCTTAATCGAGAAGGATCCATAACAGAAGAAATATTTCTTCATTGCCATTAGCCCCGCCCAAAAGTGAGAGTCCCTAGGCTTCCAGTATACTTGTGATACTGCCTTGGAACCCACATATTTCCTCCTGAGGAGGGTTTGCCATACACCATCTTCCGTCAGTAGTTTAAACAACCATTTGCCGAGGAGGGCCCTATTCTTAACCTCAAGGTCATGAATGCCCAACCCACCTTGGTCTTTGGGGCGGCAAACCACACTCCATTTAGCCAGTCGATATTTCTTTCTCTTGTTATCTCCTTGCCAAAAGAATCTTGATCGGAAATAATCCAATCTATGTAAAACTCCTTTCGGCAACTGGAAGAAGGAAATCATATATAGTACCATATTACTTAGTACTGAATTTATGAGGACCAATCTTCCACCCAGAGACAGCTGTTTACCTTTCCAACTGCTAAGTTTTTTTTGCAGTCTCTCCTCGACGTGTTTCCATTCAGCATTTGTGAGCCTCCGATAATGTATCGGTATCCCCAAATATGTGATTGGAAACTGGCCCAACCCACATCCGAATAGGTCGGCATGCAAATGAGCCTCGTCTTGAGCCTCGCCAAAGAAAAATATTTCACTTTTATGAAAATTGATCTTAAGACCCGAGAGTTGCTTGAATGCTGATAAAATTAATTTCAGATTTCTCTCTTTCTCGAGGTTATGATCCATGAAGAGAATTGTATCGTCGGCATATTGAAGAATAGAGAGTCCACCATCAACTAGATGGTTTAGTACCCCATCAATTTGGCCATCAACTTTGGCACGCTCAATCATGACCGCTAGCATATCTGCCACTATATTGAATAGCATGGGCGATAGCGAGTCACCTTGTCGCAATCCCTTCTTCGTTTGGAAGTAGTGGCCAATGTCATCATTGACCTTAATGGCAACACTACCTCCAGAAACGAAGCTATGGATCATAGCGCACCACTCGACAGAAAATCCTTTCATTCTGAGAGTCTGTTGAAGAAAGGGCCATTTGACTTTGTCATAAGCTTTTTCAATGTCTATTTTGAGTACCACCCCATTCAACTTTTTCCATTGTAATTCATGGACTGTTTCATGAAGGATAACAAATCCATCTAGGATGTGTCTACCTTGCATAAATGCTGTCTATGAAGGACGTACCACATGTTCAGCAACCGAATTCAGCCTAATAGTCGCAACCTTCGTGAATATTTTAAAACTAACATTAAGGAGGCAAATTGGTCTATACTGTTGTATCCTTTCAGCCTCATTAATCTTAGGTAATAAAATAATCTCACCGAAGTTTAAGCGAAATAAATCTAGTTGGCCAACGTATAGGTAACTAAACAGGAGTAGGAGATCCGGTTTGATGACTTCCCAGAAGTTCTGATAGAACTCCGCGGGGAAACCATCCGGACCCAGGGCTTTGTTGTACTCCATTAGGAAAATTGCCTTTCTAACTTCCTCCTCGGAGTATGGGGCTGTTAGAAGGTTGTTTTCCTCATCAGAGACCTGGGGGTTGTCATCTGTTCGGTACTCATCCATCGAGAAGTTTCCTTCCTCTGGGGCTCCAAACAAATTTTTATAATAATTCATGATATAAGATTTAAGTTGCTCATGCCCCTCAATCGTGCCCTCATCCTGTTGTAGGGAATGAATAAGTTTCTTCCGGTGTCTGCCATTGGCGACTCCATGAAAATATCTAGTATTCGAATCACCTTTCAAGATAAACTGAGAGTTAGAATGCTGGTACCATTTGAGTTCCTCTTCACACAGCATGCTAGCTATCTGTGCATTCGATTGACTCTTGATCTCGATTTCATGCTCAGATAGAGGTCTAACCTCTGCCAAAGCTTCTAATTCATCAATGATAGATGAAAGACGGAGTTTCTCCTTTTTGAGGATACCCACCGTATGCCTAGCCCAACCACCAAGGAATTTACGTAATGCACGCATTTTGTTATTCCATTTTTGTATTGCGGTATGCCTGGCCACTGGTTTCTCCCACACCTCCTTGACCATGTCATGGAAGCCATCCCGATGCAACCAACCAAGTTCGAACTTGAACTTGCGTCTATGTTGTGGTCGTGGCAAACCAGTAGTTAGGAGAATGGGTGCGTGGTCTGATAAGGCCTTGATATGAGGTAGAGCACGAACAGACACCATAGGGAATTTAGATTCCCAGTTGGTATCCATTAAAATGCGATCTAGTTTCTCATATGTTGGTTCTGGAAGACTATTCGCCCAAGTGAATTGTCTTCCAGTTATGGAAACCTCTCGTAGATCTAGGCTGTCGATGACAGCGTTGAAAAGGAAGGGCCAATGATTATCAAACCTACCACGGCTTTTCTCATGTGGAAATCGAAGCAAATTAAAATACCCTCCTATAAGAATGGGGTAGGGATTATCTTTCGCCAGATTAACCAATTCACGAAGAAAATCGGCCTTGAACTCTTCCTGGGCTGCCCCATACACGGCCACGAGGGTCCATGTGAAGTTGTCGGCCTTGTTGCGAATATGGAGTTCAACGTGAAACTCACCATTCAAACTAGCCAACACATCCATAGTCCCTGTGTTTACGCCAAGTAAAATGCCCCCAGAACGACCTCTAGGTGGTTGTGAAACCCAAGTGAAGTCTATCCCGCCAGAAAGACGGTTAAGCAGACTTACTGAGAAATCACGTCTCCCCGTTTCAGAGATAGCCAAAAAATCTAAATTGTATTCCCTGTTACACTCCACAATGAATAAATGTTTAGCCAAGTCACCAAGACCTCTCCTATTAAAAAACATTCCATTCATGGGGAAACAATAGGAGATTTAGAAAAATTTGTCCTCTTATGGGACTTACTAACTTTTTTCGAACGTGCACTCTTTGATTTGCGTCCGGAGGCTGTAAGCTCAATCAAAGAACTAAGCCCGAGTTCATCTAGAGCCACTTCCGAAACCGCTCCTACTAAGTGAGAGAGTAGCTGACCATCTAATATGGCATGCAGCTCCTCCTCCTCAGTATGGGAGGCAAAAGACTTGCTAGAAACACATGGAATAAGTTTTAATCGATCATATTCCAAATGTTTCAAAGCGTTTGTCGAAACAGAAATATCCTTCTCATTCTTTCCAAGACTAACACCCACATTATTCAACTTAGAAACGATGGTAGTATTACCAAAAAAGGCTTTCGCCCCGCTTTATATTATAAAGCAAACCGCCCAAGCCAACATCCAACAAGGTTCACACACACACGCACACAGAAGTCTCACACAAACACAAGTAAACTGAAGGGTTAAAGCTGAGGGCACAGCTCAACAAGCCCTGGAGACAAAAACAACACACTCACACCCAGCAACCCGAACTCTAATCGGGATCCGGAGGAGGGGGCGGCAGCGGGGGCGCCACACGGACGGCCATCGAGCGAAGGTCGGCGAGGAGGGTGTTGATGGCGTCCCGGTCCTGGGGGCGGCTAAGCGGCCGCCAGAGCTGCAAGGAACCACACATTTTGAAGATTGCGTCAGTCGCACGTCGAAGAGGCACTTTCTGAAGAACAAGCCTGTTGCGGATGGTCCAAAGCGTCCAGGCCAGAACCCCGACGCACAGCGCCACCGAATGTGGCAGTAGCGAGGGGGGAGGTGTGGATCTCAGCAAGCAAGTTGGGGAAGTTGGTGTTGCACCACTGTCCACCAACCGTCTCGCGGAAGCAGGACCACAGGAATTGGGCTGTGGAGCAAGAGAAGAAGATGTGGTTAGCATCCTCGACCGTGCCGCACAGGGGACAAATCCCATCGCCTGGTCCATTACGCTTGAGGACCTCTACCCCAGAGGGAAGGCGTCCCCGGATCCACTACCATAGGAATATCCTGATCTTCAGAGGGAGGCAAATGTCCCAGATCAGACTAAAGGGCTCAGGGGCCGACGAGGGAGCGATGGCTGCGTATAAGGACTTAGTGGAGAAGCAGCCGGAGGACTCCAGACGCCAAGAGATGGAGTCAGGTGCATCCTCGACGTCCATCGGAAGAAGAGTGATGTCCTGGAGGAGGGAGTCCCAAGCGGTAACGATGGTAGTATTGGAAAAAGCTAGAAAGGATTTGGGTGACGACGTAATACCTTGGTTGTCGAGGTTCTGCGCTGCCTTATGCCACATATCCTTGGCCAAGAAGTCCTCGTCTGTGTCCATAGCACCGTCGTCGGCAACTGCATACCGACTACTCCGACGTGTAGGTGTCACCCATGTCGATGGTAGTTGCGCCGGCTCTGCTGCCGGTGGAGGGGATGATGGTGGAGTAGCAACCCCCTCCCCGGCAGTTTCAACCGTAGGCTCAAGTGACGAGACCATTGTCCCAAGTGTGCCAGGGACTGGACCAGTCGCACCCACCAACACGGAAAGGGTGGACGTGGCCGGCTTCACCTATGGCTGATGGGCGTAAAACGGCATAGTAGCATACACCTCCTGTGTAGCAGCCGTGGTGTCCGTGTCATGCACCTCCCGTGCAGCACCCATTTTGGCCACGGTCTGCACCACCTCTACAGGAGCTGGTGTGGGCATGACATGCACCACCTGTACAGGCAGTGGCGAATCCAGGATTGGGCCAAGCTCCGGGCCCCAGGCTTGCTACATGGTCGCTACAGTGTTAAACAGTGCACATGCGGCTACAATCACCAAAGAAATTGCTGCTCACGCCCCAGGCCCAGGCCCCCCGGCCTGGGGCCTGGATCCACCACTGTGTACAGGGGCTGGGGTGGCCACTTCTTGTACCTCCTATACAGGCTCAGCAGCAGGTGTGGACGGGATTGGAGGCCGATCCAGTGCTTGATCGGTCAGGCCAGTCTCCACGTGCAAAGTCATTTTTACCGGTTCCGGTAGCTACCGGTGGTCTTGCAACCAATGAGGTACTGCCATATGTAAAGTTGTGGGACCATATGCATGTGTATATCAAAGTATTAGTTCAACTCATCTCTTGTATTTCTGTTTTAGTCAAATCAATGTCAGGTCAGTGGGGCCGTGTCTGGTGAAAGAGAGAGACTTCCCTGACGTTGCATGTGGTGGAGTGGTATAATCCTTTCCTTTTATTCTCTCTTTAGCAATTTCAATCATCTGTACCTTTTAAACTATACTGTTATTTTTGAAACATTTTATATATTTGAATTCCTGACACCAAGAGCTTTAGAATAAGATCAAACTTGGATGCATTTCAAACATGTTTCATTTTCAATGTTTTAAATGAGTGAAATGAGATTTCTGAAATAAGTGAAATAAGTTTTTTAATTCAGTGAAACCACTGCTTTGAATAAGTGAAATTGTATTTTTATATGATTTTTTGTTGAAAGAAGTGAAGTCACTTTTCCAAAAAAGTATAACCATTTTCTAAATTGAAACTAATTATTCCAAATCATCTTTATAAATGAGCGAAATCTGTTTTATGAAGCGGGTGAAATTATTTTTTCAATTGATAATTTTTTGAACTGTTGGAATAGGTTTTTTGAAATAACTGAAATCGGTTCTTTGCATCGAGTGAAATAAATATGTTTTCTCAACTGAGTGAAATATGTTTTCTCAACTGAGTGAAATATGTTTTCACAACTGAGTGAAATATGTTTCTTCAGATGAATGAAATTGTTTTTTGAACGTAAAGAAATGAGGTTGTTTTAAAATGATTGAAACCAGTTTTCTGAAACGAGTGAAACTAGTATCTTGAAACGAGTAAAATTTGTGTTTTCTAATGTGTGAAAATATGTTCTCTCAACTAAGTGAAATATGTTTTCTCAGCTGAGTGAAATTATTATTCTAAAATGAGTGACATTACATTCTTCAGATGAGTGGAAGCAGCTATTTTTGAAATAGGTGAAATGCGTAAAAAATTAAGAATGGAGTGAAACTAGTTTTTTAAATTGAGATATGAATTTTGTGAACCTCCTTATTTTTGTGAAACTTGTTATTTCATTTTCATTTAATTTTCACATTTTGAATGGGCCTAAATCCATCTTTTCAAAATGAGTGAAATATGTTTTATCAAATGAGTGAAATATGTGTTTTAAAATAAGTGAAACCGATGTTTACAAATGAGTGAAATTAGGTTTTTAAAATGAGTGAAATTATTATTTTGAAATTTGCGAAACTGGAGGAAACACTTTTATGAAATAGCAAAACAATCTTATGTTTTATGAAAGTGATTCCAAGAATAATTGAAATATATAAAAAAAGTAGTTCAAATATATCCAAGATTGATCTTATTCTAATGGTCTTGTTAACAGGATTTCAAATATATAAAAAGTTTCAAAAATAGACATTTGCTTTAAAATATATCAATCATTCAAAATATAAGGATGAAATAAAATGTATGACATTAATGTGGGGAGAGAGAATCATGCATGCCCGGTCTCTCCATTCCAAATTTCTCTCTCTCCTGTGACAAAGCTGCATGGCAAGCATCTATTTTGGTACTATATGTCAGTGTATTCAGCAAGTATAAGAGGTGTGATTGATTTTTGTGTTTATACTTGTCAGAGCGCACGAATCTTGAGGAATTGCATGGATGGTTGATCCAACCGGTACATACTGGTTCCGGTAAATTTATTTATTCGAGTCTCCACGCGCAACCCTCCACCAGGAACTGGTACACCCGACCGCGCCGGGCTGTCTGCCATCGCGCTATACTGTGTACTCAGAGAGTCAACACCAGTAATCCCACGCTGTTGCATATGTTGCATGTGAACATCCCTAGCGGGAGCTAGGCTAGATGACAGTATGTTGGAAAAGTAGTATGCTCTGAGGTATCCATCTCATCGTCCTTCTCTTTCCCAATGTTGTCATTGTTTGCATCATCATTCTTACGCCTCCAAATAAATGGGATAAAATCCGGGTCTGGTATGAAATCATCCGGTTCCCTCATGAAAGTGAAAGTATAGCCCTTGAGTTTGACCAGCACATCCGTGGAAATGAAGTGTCCAACATCATCTTTCTCCTTAGACAGAATTTGAGTGTTGCTCATCGCCACCAAGATACAGACCACGCCACGACGCCTTAGGTTGATGAGATCAACGTCTAAGGTCTTGCCCATTAAAGAGCCAACTGCCTAAAGACCCCAAAAGTGACAGACTATGTGGGGAACACCCTCAACATGAAGCCAAACCTTCTTGAGTTCCAACTTATGTGGTATCTCCTCGGACTTCCATGCAGAAATAATGATCTGAGCATTAACTGAAGGCACATTCATTTGGATACCGTCAACCCTGTCCAAATCCTCAAAAAAAGAAAGCTAACGAGGTATGCATCCTCCCCATGCTGGATAGCCTCCCACTTTCACTGGGTCTGAACCGGACATCTCCTAGCAATCTGATTGTCGACAACGCAAGCAGGTACCATCAAACCACTCACCCACACACAAGCGATAGGAGTCTGAGTCGGCGCCAAGTGCTCTTTCACCACGCAATCAGGTAACTGAGCAAAGTAAGTCTCCTCTGCTCCCACTCCCGAAACAAAAGCATTAGGCTTAGGGAGCTTAAGAACGGGACAACGCAGCATCAGATGTGCAATCTTATCACAAATGTAACAATAGTGTTGAATTGTACAATCCTTCGCTGCGGGTGTGTCAACAGCACACTTCCAACAACGAACCCCCTTTTCAACTTTAGCCTTAGCCGCAGCTGTGGTAGGATCAACCTGCACAATGGGTACAGGTGTCGTTGTGGATGGTACAACCACTACAGAATTGTGCGTCTGACCCTGCGGCTGTTGCAGCGGCAACTGCGACTGCTGAATCATCTTTGGTTGTGTTCCAATCTGTTGAACCTGCCCGTACTGCTGTGGCTGCAAGTGCTGCTGCTGTACAACCTGGTTCAGAATGTACTGTTGTCAGTGTTGACAGGCATGCTACATGTTACCATCTAGAGGCGGCTGCAAAGTCTGCGGCTTTTCTTTTTGTTTCTCTTCATCTTGATTACCTACAATAAAAGGTGCATGCTGCTGCTGAGCCGTGAGTTGCTGATGACCCGGAACGCAACTAGGTTGAAACTGAGCGGGAACCGCATACCCTGCACCCGGAGCCATGAACGTAGGCGTCCCATATTACGCCACAAACTGCGTCCCTTAACCATGCATTTTTTTTAGAAAAAGAGGTTAAACCTCCGGCCTCTGCATCAATCGATGCATGCAACCAACTTTATTAATTATTCCAGAAAGGTCTGACAAAAATATACATCAATCCACCCAAAGCCATCATTCACACCTACAAACTCGATAATGTGGAGTGCTCTCACTCCCCATATCTAAAACCGGTGTCGTCGCTGATCCATCCATATAACGTATCGGGACCAACAGCTCGTGCAGCCTACCTAAAGCGCACACCACATGCACACGTTTTAGAAGCCACCATCATTGTCGGACCACTAACCCATCTTCAGGAGAGATATCCGCATCATCCTTGTCAGTCCGTACATCCGTCGACGCCACCATGGCGCCCAATGGCGCCACTGTCCTGCGCTCATCCGCCCAGACGCGAAGACTCTGGAAGATCTGTCGTGCGTAGCACCTGCCAACCAGGCATGACTTAGCGTAGCACCTGTCGCCCAGGCATGAGTTGACAGCTCCACCGAAACTCCGTGCAAGATGAAGCCGCTCCACCTCTTGCCTCTCTCTTCCAGTGCTGCTCCACAAACGATGCACCCAAGAAAGAAATGTCACCGTAGTACCGCCATCGTCCGATCTGTAAAACCAGATCCTAGGGTTTCCCCCGAAGCAGCACGAGTGGGTCGACAACAGTTACACAACGATGCCTTCATCAAGGTAACGGCGCAAAACGCCGCCATCGCCCACCAACGGCTCGGTTTTCACCGGCAACTATGTCTCCCCGACTCGTATCCGGGACTAGATGATGAATCTCGAGATCTGACCACCCAGCCACAGGCCGACCACCTCTGACAGAAGAGATGACCACCACCGCCGACTGCACTGGTCAGAACAGATCTGATCGGAGGTGTCGCCGATGCGACCACCAGGCCCTCCACACCGCCGCCGCCGATCCAAAGGCAGATGGCGCGTTGCCGACGCCGCCCGAACAGGGCTGGCCGCCGCGCCCGCAGCCGGCGCCGCCTCCGACGCCGCCACGCCACAGCCATCGCTATTGCCGATCGGATCGGCCGTGCCTCCCCAAGATTCAGGGCCCCGCATAACCCCAGATCCGCGGGAGAGAGGCGATGTCCTCCGCCACCACCGTCGGCCCCCAGGCTTAGACCAGCGGCGTCCCATGGCGGCGGCGGAGGGAGGGGAGGAGAGAGTATACGGCCCCGGTGGCTGGGTTTATGGCGCCGCCCGAGTCGCCCTAGCGGGACGACGCGGGGGCTGCGGGTGTTCTGCGGTGGCAAATAAGTATTACTTGGTGACCATGCATCTGAAAGTGAGGTCCTACATAAGCAATGGGAGCCGGTCCCCTCTGTTGAAGATGGCTGGCCGATGAACGGGCGGTGTTGGGCACCACAGGCAGCGGACGGGAGACAGGAGCCACCATCCCTGCAAGCGGACCACCGGGAGGCTGCCCGCCTGATGAAGGAGTTATATTCAGTAAGTAAATAAATGAATAACAAGTGCAAATGCAATCCAGCATAAAGTTGGCCAGCTAGTACATATTCCATGTTACATGTTCCTACCTGAGTCAGCAGTGTGGATGAATCATCTGATGAGGTTTCCTTGCCAACCTTTTCACCCATGGTGTTCAATAGTTCATCAGAGTCTTCACTTATGGTGTCACTAAAAATTGTGCCAGCGCCTCTCTTACTAGTATCCTTCTTGGATTTGTCATTGAGCTGTTCATATTTTTTTCTTGGAACTTTCCGAACTGCTACTCTAAATCGGTTAACAGCTGGTGTGTCGTAAGTGCTTTCATTTGATGCTTGTGGGCTCATGGAACTGCTCTGAACAACATTGCTTATAGCCATAGGATTTGCATTTGCCCTCCCATCAATAGACTCGTCATGTTTTCTATTCTTACCATGATGCTTTGTCTAAGAAGTAGAGTTCATTTGTTCTTTGCCCATGCCTGCATGGTCCTTCTTAGTGGGCAAATTAGTCTGATTGTCAGCACCAACCTTGCTTTGGCGGGGCTTCTTTTCAAAAGTGCTATCACATGTGGCATCTTCTTTTTCCTGTTGCAGCATACTATTATTCTGAATAACTTTATCATTCTTCTCTTTTGCATTACCCTGATCCATTTCCTTTCTGCGGTGCAGAAGTGTCAGTATCTTGATTACCACCATCAGGATTTTGAGACTCGGGTTTGACCAAATCCTGTTTTCTTTTGCTCTTCTTTTTCTCCTTGGTTTTCCTCACATTACCATCTTCTCTGTTAATGTTTTCTGCTTCAGTCTCCTGTTATGGCATACTATTATTCTTGGTGATTTTATCACTGTTCTCTTTTGCATTGCACTGTTCTATTCTTCCCTTCTGCACAACAGAATGCAGCAAATTTTGTGAACAATTATCAGTGTCTTGATTATTACCAGTAGGGTTTTCAGACTTGGGTTTGACCAAATCCTGCTTTCTTTTGCTCTTCTTTTTCTCCTTGGCCTTTTCCACATTGCCATCTTCTCTGTTTGTGTTTTCTGCTGAAACAGATGGCACACCCACATTGCCAGTATCAAAATGATCAGCTACACTAGTTTTATCTGTATGAAGATGGGATTCTGGCAGATCATTTGGTTCAATAACACCAGCACGTTGAGACTGCATATCTGGTTTTCTTTTGCTTTTCTTTTTGCCCTTAACTTCCCTTATAGTAGTTTCATCATTGTTTCCTACAGAAACAGATGGGCCATTCATCCCACTGGGGCTAAAATGGTCCAAGAAATTTATTTTGCCATTTTCAAAACGAATCGCTGCAGAATCATTTGGTTCAACAGCACTAGCAGAACCTTTAGGAATAGTTGCTCCCTCCTGAGCCCTGGAGTTCATCAAATCTGCAACAGAACCTTGTTCCAAAGCAGTATCCTGACTCTAAAGTTCAGTCTTGGAAGATTTCTTCCTTCCCTTTCGAGCATTAGGCTTATCATGTGTGATCATTGTGCCATCTTTATGAACTACTGATGATTCTGTTGGAGCTCCTACTATATTTTTGTCATTATGAGTCGCACCATCAGTTACATATTTTTCCTGGTCATCCTTTATGAACTGATTATCTTGTCCATATGTAGGATGATTTATTTCCTGTATTGTAGGAGTCTGAGTCTTCAAAGACTTTTTCCTTTTCTGCCGTAATACTTGACTAGTACTTGCAGGAGCGTCAATTAAAGAACCTTCCAGAAGCAATTCCTCTTTGGTGTCATTTCCTCCTTCCAAGTCCTCTGTGGGAACCTATCTGATTTGCACACCCAAAGACTGAATATCTTTACTGCCATCGGTAGAAACATGCTTTAATGAAGTCTTCTTTCTCTGACGCTTACTGGATTTGGTTCTGCCATCAGCTGGCACTACTGTATTCTCAGTCAAAACATCATTAAGATCGTCAGACTGATTATCTGCTGGATATTTCAGAGGTAAGGCTGCACTAACAACACCTTCACTATGTTCCTTTACTGGATCTCCACTTAAGTTGTCTGTGCATCCTAAATCTGCCAATACCTCATTAATCACTTTGGTTGCTACTACATCCGCAGTTCCATCAAGCTTCGCGCAATCACTTCCCATTGCTTCTCCTATAGTGCCTTGTGTTGTTTGCTCTGCATTTAGGGGATCGTCACTTGTATGTTGTGTCAAGCTTCCACCTGTAGTGAGTCCAGATGATTTTGTCAAAGGATCATCCTTTGAAGACTCCAATGGAGTTTTCTCTTCATTTTAAGCTTCCCATCACCAGTTGGATTTTCTGTTACAGTAGAATCCCCTTGATTCACCTTGCTTGGTTCATCTACAGTCTCCACCTGAGCATTTGCAATGGATCCAGATGGTTTTGCCACACCTTGAGTGGTAGGACCATCCTTTGAAGACTCCGAGTGGCGCCTTTTCTTCTTCTTCAGCTTTCCATCACCATCTGAATTTTCTATGACATTACAATCCCCTCGCTGCACATTACTTGTGATGTGCCACTTATAAGGGTCATTTAAGATCCCCCCTGAGTAGACACTATATCTGATTTGGCTGCTTTCTCGCTATACCCAGACTAGTCTTTTGCTTCAGCAGTATCCATGGAAGATAGGCCAACAGAACTAACCTTATTTGATTCCTGGCAATTCTTCTCATGAGAAATATTACCGGTTGTATCTGCCATATCCAAGACATTCTCGCTTTTACTTGCAAACATAAGTATTGCTGTGTTAAGCCATGATGAACCTCACCGGCTATCTTCTCTTTATATAAAGAACATCCAGGTTGAGTTACAACAGCAGTTACAAACACTTGATCATGGATAATCAAGAGAGAATTCTAGACCTTCTATATTCTAGCACTAAGCTCTAATTGCTCAACGTTACAACTCATGTTAATAGCAGCACTAACTCATAGTTATTCTAACATTCCCGCTCGATTGAAACGTGGGAAGCACATTGAGATCGCTTCTGAATCTTTCAAATTGTTGAGTCATCAATGGTTTGGTTACTATATCTGCGAGTTGATCATGAGTTGAGATATGTCTAATTTCAAGAGCCTTTTTCGCCACTCTTTCACACACGAAATGATAATCAATCTCAATATGCTTCGTGCGAGCATGAAAAACTGGATTCATGGAGAGATAAGTCGCGCTAATATTATCACACCACAAGGACGGCGGTCTGCTCTGTGGAATACCAAGTTCTCCAAGTAATGCTTGTATCCACATGAGCTTTGCTGTTGCATTTGCTACGGATTTGTACTCGGCCTCTGTACTTGAGCGAGAAACAGTAGGTTGCTTCCGAGAATTTCATGCAACTAGATTACCACCAAGGAAAACAGCATGACCACCAGTGGACCGTCGGTCATCTGGGCACCTAGCCCAATCGGCGTCAGAGAAAGCACTGAGCATCATGTATGGAGAACTTCGGAGCAGAAGTCCATATGTTAACATTCCTTGAAGATATCGCAGGATCCGTTTTACAGCTGTCCAGTGAGCTTTGGTCGGTGATTGTAAGAACTGGCAGACCTTGTTCACGCTATATGAGATATCGGGTCTTGTCAGAGTATGGTACTGAAGTGCACCGACCACACTACGATACTGTGTGTCCTCGGTTGAAGACAAGGGCGTCCCAGTCTTCTTGGATAGCTTCTTAGTTGTTGCCATTGGTGTAAGGCATGACTTGGAGTTTGCCATGTTGGACTTCTTAAGAAAATCAAGTATATACTGGCGCTGCCAAAGAGCAAGACCATCTTCAACAGTCTGAACTTCAACACCAAGAAAGTAGCTCAATCCCCCAAGATCCTTGATGGCAAAATCTTGACGAAGTTGATCAAGTAAACGACCAATGGCTGCATCACTCGAACTGATCTGAATAATATCATCAACATATATGAGGAAATACATGTGGATGCCCCCTTTCCGAAATATAAATAGAGATACATCAGAAGCCGATGCGTGGAAGCCTAGATCAAGAAGACGAGAGCTCAGGCGGGAAAACCAAGCACGTGGCGCCTGCTTAAGCCCATAAAGAGACTTCTTAAGTTTGCAAAGATAATGAGCGAACCGTTGGTCGGTGTAGCCCGGCGGTTGATACATGTACACATCCTCATTCAGAAAACCATGCAAGAATGCATTCTGAACATCAAGCTGCCACATACTCCAATGATGAGTGACTGCAAGAGACAATATAACACGAATAGTAGTGGGCTTCACGACTGGACTGAAAGTATCATCGTAATCAATTCCTTAGCGTTGTTTGAATCCTTTAGCAACTAGATGAGCTTTGTACCGATCAATAGAGCCATCCGCCTTGTGTTTGATCTTAAAAACCCATTTACTATCAATTATATTGAGTCCTGGACAAAACGGAACCAAACTCCAGGTTTCATTTTGATGCAAGGCGGCAATCTCATCATCCATTGAGGCCTTCCAAGATGGATGTTGTGCAGCTTCAGTGTAGCTAGTAGGCTCTACTGGTTCAATAGATGATGTCGTGCACACATATGTAACAGTGCCATTAGTGCGGATGTATGGCTTGACAATGCCCGACTGAGACCGAGTGTGCGGACGCATCTACTCTGGGGTAGGAGGTGCCGGGGCCACGGAGTCATTGCCGGTGGAAGAACCTGAGCTCGAGGTGGTGGAAGTAACTAAGCCAGGAGACAACCCAGAAGTGTCGGAGTCGGCCGTTGTAGAGCCAAGTGATGCTTGTCGAGGAGAACGGTCCATGCAATGTGGCGAGGACGGTGCCAACTCCGAATCAGCCACAGAACCTGCATGAGCATCAAAAGACACAGACTGCACATCAGCCATTAGATCATTAGAGCTATTAGTACTTCCGCTTGCTGGAATATGGACTGGTGAACTTGATGTGGGGGGTAAAAGTTGGACGTATGATTGTGCTGATGAATTTGCAGGTGCAAGCGTAGCTTCAAGCTTGCGAGCAAGCGGAAAAACCGCTTCATCAAAAACCACATCGCGAGAAATATATATGCGTCCAGTACTAGCATCAAGGCACTTGTATCCCTTATGGTGTGAACTATGACCAACAAAGATGCATTCTTTGGATCGGAAAGCAAGTTTTCTAGAATTGTAGGGGCGAAGATGTGGCCAACACGCACAACCAAATGACTTCAACATGGTGTAGTCGGGTTTGTCACCAAAAAGACGCTCCATGGGAGATGCATTATCTATGACTCGAGTTGGTAGATAATTAATAAGAAAGGTAGCAGCGAGGAATGCCTCATCCCAAAAGCGAACGGGCATGCAAGCATGTGCAAGAAGAGCAAGTCCGGTTTCCACAATGTGCCGGTGTTTGCGTTCAGCTGCGCCATTCTGCTGATGGGTGTAGGGACATGAAACATGGTGTGCAATGCCTTGAGCTTGAAGATATTTATGCAAGCCTTGATATTCGCCGCCCCAATCAGATTGAATACATTGAATTTTTCTGTTAAAAAGACGTTCAACATGGGCTTGAAAAAGGATGAAAATTTGCTGAATATCAGATTTAGCATGCAAAAAATAGATCCATGTGAATTTGCTAAATGCATCAATAAAAGAGACATAATATTTATAGCCACCAACTGAAATAGTAGCAGGGCCCCGAACATCCGAATATATGAGTTCTAAAGGAAATTTTGCGGAAAAAATAGATGAACCATACGGAAGTTGGTGACTCTTGGCCTGCTAACATGCATCACATATGGATGCATTATGAGAATGACTACACGGAAATTTATTCAAACTAAGAATTGACTGAATGACTTGGGACGACGGGTGACTGAGGCGATGATGCCACTGCTTTTTATTGACCGAAGCAAGCATGACAGCCTTCACATGGTGGAGGGTGGATGGTGGAATGGGGTAGAGGCCGGCTCTACATCTGCCTTGGAGCAGACTTGTCTTCGATGCTTGGTCCTTAATGACAAAAAAATCTGGGTGAAATTCAACGAATACATCATTGTCTTTGGTAAGTTTATGGATGGATATGAGATTCTTTTTTATATGTGGAACATGAAGTATGTTTCGAAGAATAAGAGGTTTAGAAGCAGAAGTATTTATCGGATTCAGGGCTCCGCAGACCCAAGAAAGGTTCGAACTCTGGGGCATGTGCGAAGAACTCAACCTATCCAGCCAACCAGCTCGTCGCCCTACGGCCTAGCTCGATGCACACGAACAAGGAAGAAGATGAACACGGTAGTTTACCCAGGTTCGGGCCACCTTGTGGTGTAAGACCCTACTCCTGCTTTGTGGTGGATTGGCCTCACGAGGGGCTGAGGATGAGCTAGTGCAAAGGATAAGCAACCTCACGAGGTCTATGGGTGAGGGTGGAATCGATTCGATCAAATCCGGGTCCCCTCTATGGTGGTGGCTAACCTATACTTATGGTGGCCTCGGTCCTCTTCCCCCAAATCGTAGGCGGGAAGGGATCCCGCAATGGCCAATTTGAAAGGGGACAAGTAGTACGTCTTATCCCGACGAAAGGTGGTCTTCGCCTGCAAAGCCTCTGGTTGTGACGCAGCGGTGGGCTCGACGATGACATCGGTCCTGCCGTCCTGGCGGTCTTGGTCTTGTAGCACTGGAATAGAAACCTTTGTCGGGCTCCTTGGGAACCCATGCCTGCGCTTGCCTCCTTAGCACCAAAGAGGAAACTGCCTCCTCTACGCCTGCTGGCGCCCGCCTGGCCTTGGTCGTCATGGCTTGCGTCATCGCAACCTCCTGAGGTTGGGTACCTGCATAGAAATCTCCGCTCCTCAGGAGGCAGCCTGGGGAGGCCGCTCCCTCGGGAGGTCTTGGTGTCGTCCGCCTCGCGAGGCTTGGCCCCTCGCGAGGGTCTTGTCTTGGTGGCCTTGGAGGTGGGCCATACCAGGCCGTCGACGGAGCCACGCCGTGGGCTGCAGGCAGGCAAGTTTGGGTACCCTGGTTCCCAGAACGCCGACAGAAGCCCCCGGGCCCAAGGCGCGCTCGGACTTGGCTTCGAGACGAAGCCAAAGGGCAAGGGTGAAGCGCTGCTGGCCCCAATCGCTTGTGGGCCAGGCTAACGCGTGGCGCTTGATGGGACATGGGCGTCCCCGCTTCCCCACGACGCCTCAACAACTGCCTGACTTGACAACTGTCTGGCGCATGCAGCGGGGCCATCCTGGCTTGGAGCGCGAGAGGCCGCCGGCTAGCTTTCCTCCGACTATAAATGGGGGAAGGGGGGCGGAGCCCCCAGCCCACCTTCATCTTCTTGCTGCTTGCTCCTTCTTCTTCTTCGCCACGCCGCCATCTCGCCAGAGCATCCATGGCGCCAGTGAGGAGGTTCTCGGCCGCCGAGAAGGGAAAGGCCCCCAAGGAGGGACCAGGCGTGCCACCGCCCAAGAGGGCTGCGGCGGTCCCCGCAAGCACGCCGCGACGCCGGCGGTGGCTCCCTGGGGGCGCGGGCGACACCCTTGAAGGTCGGTGTCACTTCTGGTGGTCTTGGGAGGGTTCCCTCCCATGCCGAAAGCTGCCGCGGCCGAGGTGGGTGCGGCCAAGGAGGGAGGCATGTGGCAGCCATTCGGCCACCGCGCCCGTGATCCCATGCGGCCGATGCACCCTCGGAGTTCGTGGTGTGAGCGGAGAGGCCTGCACGCATCTGGTTTCAGCTCCCGCGCTTCTTCGCGGGTGCACTGCCGGTCGGGGGACCTGGCGGCCTTTGGCTGCAGGCCGACGGTTGCTGCAGCAAGGCTTCGTCGGTGGAGGTCGAGGTCACCCCTGCCGGCAATGTGTTCTTGAACCGCGGGTGGCAGCCGTTCGCCTGCGCGCGCGGCCTGCAGGGGAGGTGTACCCTCTACTTCAGGCATGACGGCGCTGCGACCCTCTACGTCAGGGTCTTCGGGGAGGACGGCAGGCGCCTGGGGTGCTGCCCGGAGAGCGACAGCGTCGATGATGACGTCCACCCCTCCGACGATGACGGCCGGAGGGGCGGTAGCATCTCCGGCGGTGAACTTGCCCTTGGCGATGGTTGTGATGCTTCCAGCAGCGGCGGCTCCTCCTCTGGGGAGAGCACGAGCGATGGCGACTACGACGAGCCGCCACACCGCCGCACTTGGACCTGGGACGGCGACGAGCCCCGGCACCATCGCACCCTGGTGAAGCAGGAGGAGGACTCCGACTAGGCGCGGGCATCGCTGGAGCCGGGTCTCAGGAGCCGTGGTGGTCGCGAGGCCGCTTTTGCTTCTTTTTTTCTGCATCAAGAAGTAGAAGGCCCTGCCGGGGCATGTAATGAACCATGGCGCTTGCGCCGTTATATTAACATTTTTATATCGCATCCTGGCATTCGTGTCGCTACTAATTGCGGGTTCTTGCTGATCGTGATTAGGATAACTTAGCTTAGTGTGCTTGTGGTAGACTCCTGCGCTGCGATGGCGTGTTCCTTCAGAGCTTGGGCCCTCTGCGTGCCTCTCGTTCTAGAGAGATCTTGCCAGGGGTTTCCTTCTCATGGACCCGAAGGTTCTCCGGCCTCAAGAGGCGCTCAGTGGCCGCGGGGTCTCTAGTGGGTCATGAGGATATGTGGCCTCCGGGGCTGCCCCTCAGGGCGCCACGCCCCACGCGAGCCCCCGAGCGAGGACCAACTGCCGCTAGTACGCAGGGTCGTGATGCCCGGCGAGGCCAGGAGGTGCGGACTCAGGAGGGCGTACATGCCCGTCGGCTCGTTTAAGGGTGTCGCACGAGGGTTAGGACGCCAAAGGTTAGGACACGAAGTCTTTGGCGAGGTGTGCTCGTGGGCTAGCCTAGACGTACACACCGTACGCAGCCCCCACTTGTGAGACGCGCGGGAAAGAGCAACGGGCTACTGCCACTCTCCCTAAGGCGAGATTTGAGAGATTAAAATGCTGCAAGGAGAAAAAGTCCCACCCTTTCAAATAAAGACGTGAGAGTTTCGAATTTCATTCCAAGAAGTGGCAAATCAGCTACAGAAAAGCAAGCAAAAGAACAGCCGCATCCGGCACCTACACTAGTCTTCTGGTCTTCCCGTCAGTGCGGAGCATGGGGCTTCCACTAGGGCGTCGGTGGGAGCCCCCGTGAGGCTCAGGGGCAGCACCCAGGAGACTCCGGGGTGTGTACAACCCCACTCATTATTACGTGAGAGTGTCATGAGCGGAGACTTGAGAGGCACATGGCGCTCGTTGATCATGGATAGAACTTCCGGAGGTGCTGGATGTTCCAGGCATTCTGGATCGGGACCCCGTCCTGCATCTCCAGGCGTGCGGCACCAGGCCTGGAGACACGGGCGATCCTGGGCGAGTGCTTGTGAAGCCCCTCCCTGGAGAGCACCCGCCTCAGGACGAGGTCACCCACCTCGAGGGTCCTGGAGCGGACGTTGTGGCAGTGATACCGCCGCAGCAACTGCTGGTACCTTGCAGCACGGAGCGAGGCTTGGCGGCGACCCTCCTCCCCGAGCACGAGGTCTATCCCCCGTGAGGCGTCCTCTCGCAGGTGGGCTTAGTCGCGGTGGTGCAGATGGACCACAGCACGAACTGAATCTCATTGAGCCAACCCCTGCCACAGGCCTCGAGTTTCTTCTTGAAGCTCCTCGTCTTGAGACTCCTCAGGACCTCGGGTTGAGCCGCAGGTTTACCTTGCGCAGGTTGGAGAATGTTTCTTCCAGATCTTCAACAAGGGTCCTCACTTCCCGTGACTTGACCACTATGTCGTCGACGTACGCCTCGGCGTTCCTCGCGAGCTACAGGCCCAGGGCGATGTGCATCAATTGCTGGAAGGTTGCGCCAGCATTTCGCAATCCAAAAGGCATGCAGGTGTAGCAGTACACCCCCACATGGAGAGAGGAAGGCCGTCTTCTCGACGTCCTGCACCGCCATCTTGATCTGATGATATCCTGAGAAGGCATCCAAGAAGCACAGTAGGTCGCACTCGGTAGTGGAATCAATGATTTGGTCGATGCGTGGAAGAGGGAAAGGGTCCTGAGGGCAAGCTTTGTTGAGGCTCGTGAAGTCGACGCACATGTGCTCCCTTCCGCCCTTCTTAGGGACAATGACTGGGTTGGCCAGCAAATCCAGGTGCCGCACCTCCTGGATGATGCCGGCATCTTGCCGCTTGTGGACCTCCTGGACGATGAATGATTGCTTCTCCGGGGCTTGTTGCTGTGCCTTCTGCTTCACCGGGCGCGCACCGGGGCACACCATCAGATGATGTTCGATCACTTCTCGCGGGACGTCGACCAAGTCCGTCGCCTCCCATGCAAACACATCCTTTTTCGCACAGAGGAAACCGACCAGTGCCTCTTCTTTATCTGGGGGGAGGCGGCGCCTATGGTGAAGGAGTGGCCTGAGCCCCCGTCGTCGACTGGCACCTGCTTCATCTCGGCCCGATCTTGAGAGAACAATTGCTTCTTTTTTGCGGCGCCTAGTTTTGCGGCTGCCGCGGCCTTGAAAGCAAGCTTGAGGGCCAGGAGTGCACCCTTGGTGTCCCCCGCCACAGTGATGATGCCACTACTCCCTGGCATCTTGACAACGTTGTAGCCGGGGTGCGTCGCTGCAATGAACTTAGCAAGGGTCGGGTACCCAAGGATGGTGTTGTACGGCAGGCCAATGCGGGCGACGTCGAAGTCGATGAGCTCGGTGTAGTATTTGTAGCATGTGCCGAAGGTGACGGGGAGGCGAATCTGCCCTAAGGGAGCGGTAGAGCCGCCGACCACCCCCGAGATCGGCCTGGTGGGGGCGAGCTGGTCATAGGGCACTTGAAGCAGATCGAAGGCTTCCACGGGGAGGACATTGAGGCCAGCGCTGCCGTCGATGAGGGTCCTGGTGACCGTGAAGTTGCCGATGGTGGGCGTGCACAACATCGGGAGGGCGCCAACGCCTGCCGTGGTCTTGGGGTGATCCCTGGAGTCGAAGGTGATGGCGGTCTCAGGCACAACGCGGCCCGGAGGAGCCTCCTGCCGCGGCCGAGCAGCCCCGACCCGACGAAGAAGCTGCTTGACGTGGCGGCCCGAGGCCGGCGCCTGCGACCCGCCGAGGATGGCCGCAACCGCGCGGGGCGCCGGGGCTGTGAAACACGCGATCAGTAGGCCACACAACTCCTCCCAGGAAGCCACCGAAGACTCCAGCATGCCGAGCAACCAGGAGCGCGGCACGCCCGCGAGGGCCATAGGGAGCCAGTTCGCCATGACCTTGTTGTCACCACCCGCCGCCCAGATGGCCTGCGCGTATGCCTGGAGGAACTCCACGGGATCCGCCGTGCTGTTGTACCGCGGGGCAATGCCGGCCTAAACTTCGGCAGCAACCGCACCTGCCGCAGAGCGGGGGAAAAGGCCCAGATGCCCACGACTCCTCCGAATGCACCCAACGGCTCGGGGGGTGGGACGGCGCCGGCCATGGGAACCATGCAGTGCAGGCAGAGCGCGCTTGGTGAAGAGGCAGAGCTTCGACCCGTCCCTACCTGGCACGCCAAATGTCGGATTCAGGGCTCTACAGACCCAAGAAAGGTTCTAACTCCAGGGCGCGTGCGAAGAACTCAACCTATCCAGTCAACCAGCTCGTCGCCTTATGGCCTAGCTCGATGCACACGAACAAGGAAGTAGATGAACACGGCAGTTTATCCAGGTTCGGGCCACATTGTGGTGTAAGACCCTACTCCTGCTTTGTGGTGGATTTGCCCCACAAGGGGCTGAGGATGAGCTAGTACAAAGGATGAACAACCTCGTGAGGTCTATAGGTGAGGGTGGAATCGATTCGATCAGATCCGGGTCCCCTCTATGGTGGTGGTTAACCTATACTTATAGTGGCCTCGGTCCTCTTCCCCCAAATCATAGGCGGGAAGGGATCCCACAGTGGCCAATTTGAAAGGGGACAAGTAGTACATCTTATCTTGACGAAAGGTGGTCTTCGCCTACAAAGCCCCTGGTTGTGACGTAGCGGTGGGCTCGACGATGACATCCGTCCTGCCGTCCTGGCGGTCTTGGTCTTGTAGCACTGGAATAGAAACCTTTGTCGGGCTCCTTGGGAACCCACGCCTGCGCTTGCCTCCTTAGCACCAAAGAGGAAACTGCCTCCTCTGCGCCTGCTGGCGCCCGCTTGGCCTTGGTCCTCATGGCTTGCATCATCGCAACCTCCTGAGGTTGGGTACCTGCATAGAAATCTCCGCTCCTCAGGAGGTAGCCTGGGGAGGCCACTCCCTCAGGAGGTCTTGGTGTCGTCCGCCTCACGAGGCTTGGCCCCTCGCGAGGGTCTTGTCTTGGTGGCCTTGGAGGTGGGCCATACCAGGCCGTCGACGGAGCCACACCATGGGCCGCAGGCAGTCAAGTCTGGGTACCCTGGTTCCCAGAACGCCGATAGTATTAATAGAACTTTGACCAATATGTTCGATGTGCAAACCTGCTCCGTTGCCGACTTGGACGTTTTCGTGGCCGTTGTAGCGCTCATGGAAGGAGAGGCAGTCCAAGTCGCTAGTGATATGGTCTGTAGCGCCCATGTTTGAGTACCAGTTAGGATCAACCTGGTACCCGGCGCTAGTGCCGACGATATTCGTCGAGTGCTGCTCCTCATCGCCATGGAAGGAGCTGCAGAAGCGCTTGCGGCACTTCAAGGCAACATGTCTGTCGGATTCAGGGCTCCGCAGACCCAAAAGAGGTTCGAACTCTGGGGCGTGTACGAAGAACTCACCTAACCAGCCAACCGAACACGCCGCCCTATAGCCTAGCTTCAAGAACAGGGAAGAAGAAGGACACGGCAATTTACCCAGGTTCGAGCCACCTTGCGGTGTAATACCCTACTCCTGCTTTGGGGTGGATTTGCCTCACGGGGGGCAGAGGATGAACTAGTACAGAGGATGAACAAGCTCGCGAGGCTTGCTCTGGAGAGGATGTGAGCTCTGGGTCCGATCCCCTTTTCTATGGTGGTGGCTAACCTATTTATAGTGGCCTTGGTCCTCTTCCCCGAAAACGAAGGCGGGAAGGGATTCCACAATGGCCAATTTGAAAGGGGACAAGTAGTACATCTTATCCTGACAAAAGGTGGTCTTCGCCTGCAAAGCTTCTGGTCGTGACGTCGTGGTGGGCTCGGCGATGACATCCGCCCTGTCGTCCTGGCGGTCTTGGTCTCGTTGCACGGGAATGGAAACCTTTGGGTGATTCCTCGGGACCCCGCGCCTGCGCTTGCCTCCTTAGAACCAAAGAGGAAACCTGCTGCTCTGTGCCTGCTGGTGCCCGCCTGGCCTTGGTCGTCATGGCTTGTGTCATCTCCATCTCATGAGATGGATACCTGCATAGAAATCTCCGCTCCTCGGGAGCCAGCCTGGGGAGGCTGCTCCCTCCGTATGTCTTGGCGAGGGCCAGGTACCCGAGGATGGCATTGTATGGGAGGCTAATTCGGGCGATGTCGAAGTCGATGAGCTCGGTGCGGTAGTTGCTGCACATGCTGAAAGTGACATGGAGGCAAATCTTCCCCAGGGGGGCGACGGAGCCGCCGAACACCCCTGAAAAGGGCCTGGTGGGGAGGAGCCGATCGTACGGCACCTGAAGTAGGTAGAAGGCCTCCACAAAGAAGATGTTGAGGCCAGCGCCGCCGCCGATGAGGGTTCGGGTGACAGCAACACCGCCGATGGTAGGCGTGCACAACATGGGAAGCGCGCCCGCGCCGACTGTAGTCCTGGGGTGATCCCTGGAGTCGAAGGTGATGTCGGTCTCGGGTGCCGCCCATCGCAGGGGAGCCCCCGAGCGCGCCTGGGTGGCCCCATCTGCAGGAGGAACTGTTTGACGTGGCGACTAGAGGTCGGTGCCTGCGACCCATCGAGGATAGCCACAACGGCATGGGGCGCCGGCGCCACGAAGTGCACGACGAACAGGTCGTGCAGCTCCCCCCAGGAGGCCACCAAAGATTCTGGCAAGCTGAGCAGCCAAGTGCGTGGCGCGCCCGTGAGGGCCATGGGAGCCAATTCGCCATGACCTTACCATCGCCGCCTGCCACCCAGATGGCCTCTGTGTATACCCGGAGGAACTCCGTGGGGTCCGTCGTGCCGTCATGCTGCGGCGGCAACTTCGGCATGAACTTCAACGGCCACCGCACTTGCCGCAAGGCGGGGGAGAAAGCTCGAAGGCCCGCGATGCCCCCGAACGCGGCTGCCGGCCCGGCGGGTGGAGCGACGCCTGCCATGGAAGACACGCGGCGTGGGCTGAGCGTGGTCGATGGAGAAGCAGATCTTCGACACACCCCTACCTGGCACGCCAAATGTCGGATTCAGGGCTCTGCAGACCCAAAAGAGGTTCGAACTCTGGGGCGTGTGCGAAGAACTCAACCTAACTAGCCAACCGAATGTGCTGACCTATAGCCTAGCTCAAAGAACAGGGAAGAAGAAGGACACGACAGTTTACCCAGGTTCGGGCCACCTTGCGGTGTAATACCCTACTCCTGCTTTGGGGTGGATTTGCCTAACGTGGGGCTGAGGATGAACTAGTACAGAGGATGAACAAGCTCACGAGGCTTTCTCTGGTGAGGATGTGAGCTCTGGGTCCGATCCCCTTTTCTATGGTGGTGGCTAACCTATTTATAGTGGCCTTGGTCCTCTTCCCCGAAAACGAAGGCGGGAAGGGA
Organism: Thinopyrum elongatum; assembly: GCA_011799875.1. NCBI lineage: Eukaryota > Viridiplantae > Streptophyta > Magnoliopsida > Poales > Poaceae > Thinopyrum > Thinopyrum elongatum. The sequence continues at coordinate 485,284,293 of CM022298.1, read as the reverse complement.
TTCCACAATGGCCAATTTGAAATGGGACAAGTAGTACATCTTATCCTGACGAAAGGGGGTCTTCGCCTGCAAAGCTTCTGGTCGTGACGTCGTGGTGGGCTCGGCGATGACATCCGTCCTGCCGTCCTGGCGGTCTTGGTCTCGTTGCACGGGAATGGAAACCTTTGGGTGATTCCTCGGGACCCCGCGCCTGCGCTTGCCTCCTTAGCACCAAAGAGGAAACCTGCTGCTCTGCGCCCGCTGGCGCCTGCCTGGCCTTGCTCGTCATGGCTTGTGTCATCTCCACCTCATGAGATGGATACCTGCATAGAAATCTCCGCTCCTTGGGAGCCAGCCTGGGGAGGCCGCTCCCTCCGGAGGTCTTGGCATCGCCCGCCTCACGAGGCTTGGCCCCTTGTGAGGGTCTTGTCTTGAAGGTGCTGCAGATGGGCCGTACTAGGCCAGCGATGGAGCCACACCATGGGCTGTAGGCAGGCAAGTATGGGTACCCTGGTTCCCAGAAGGCCGACAGTAGCCCCTGGGCCCAAGGCGTGCTCGGACTTGGCTTCGTGGCGAAGCCAAAGGGCAAGGGCGAAGGGCAAGGGCCCCAATCGCCTGCGGACCGAGCCGACGCGTGGTGCTAGATGGGACGTGGGCGTCTCCACTTCCGCATGCCGCCTCGACAACTGTGCGACTTGATAACTACCTGAAGCACACAGAAGAGCCATCATTGCTCGGAATGTGAGAGGCCGGCGGTTGGCCTTCCTCTGCCTATAAATGGGGCGGGGGGCGGAGCCCCCAGCCCATCTTCATCTCCACGCCGCCTGCTCCTCCTTCTCCTTCTTCTTCAACCCGCCATCTTGTTTAAGCATCCATGGTGCCGGTGAGGAGGTTCTCCACCGCGGAGAAGGGGAAAACCCCCAAGGAGGGACCAGACTCCCCGCCGCCCAAGAGGGGCCGCCGCCGCCCTCGTAAGTATGCCGTGACACCAGCGATGGCCTCCCGCGGGCATGGGCGCACGCCCTCAAAGGACGGCGCTGCCTTCGGCAGTCGTGGGGGTGCTCCTACCCGCAGCGGGACCTGCCGTGGCCGGGGCAGCCACGGCGAAGGGGAAAAGCACGCAGCGGTGATCCGGCCACCGTGCCCGGTCCTCGGAGTTCTTGGTGTGGGTGGAGAGGCCCGCCGGCGCCTGGCTCCATCTCCAGCGCTCCTTTGCATGTGTGCTGCCGGCCGGGGGGCCTGGCGGCCTCTGGCTGCAGGCCGACGGCTGCTACAGCAAGGCCTCCTGGGTGGCAGACGAGGTCACCCCCGCCGGCAACATGTCCCTGAACCGCGGGTGGCAGCCATTCGCCCGCGCACGCGGCCTCTAGGGGAGGTGCGCCCTTCACTTCAGGTACGACGGCACCGCGACCCTCTATGTCCGGGTCTTCGGGGAAGATTGCTAGCGGCTAGGGTACTGCCCGAAGGATGACAGTGACGACGATGGCGGCGGTGAGCTTGCCCTTGACAACGGTCGTGCCGCCTTCAGCAGCGGCGACCCCTCCTCTGGGGAGAGCACCAGCGACGGCGACTATGACGAGCTGCCCCGCCTTCGGGCTCGGACCAGGGAAGGTGATGAGCCACCTCACCGCCGCGCCCCGGTGAAGCAGGAGGGAGACTCCGACTGAGCGCGGGCGTTTCTGGAGCCGGACCTTGGGAGCTGCTGTAGCCACGTGGCTGCTTCTGTTTCTTTCTTTTTCCTGCATCAGAAAAGTAGAAGGCCCATCGGGGCGTGTAACGAACCAGGCGTTTGCGCCATTATGCTATTGCTCTGTATCGTGTCGTAACATCCGTGCTGCTGTTGATTGCGATCGGGATGACTTAGCTCGACATGTTTGCGGTAGACTCTCGTGTCATGAGGACCTGCCTTTTGAGTTTCCTTCTTGAAGATCTGGAAGTCATCGAGCCTCAGGAGGCACCTTGCGACTGCCAGGTTCAGTGGATCTCCGGGGGTACCACACCTTGCGCGAGCCCCCGAGTGTGAGCCGGTCGCCTACCAGTACGTCACATCGCGATGTCCGGAGGCACGGACTCAAAAAAAAGAGGGGGGGCGTGCATACCCGTAAGCTCGTTTGAGAGCGTCGCGCAAGGACTAAGACGCCAAGGGACGAGGCACCGAGGCCTTGGCGAGGTGTGCTTACACACCGTGCCCAGCCCCCACGCGCGCGATGCGCGAGGACTAGCCACGGGCAACTGTCGCTCTCCCAAAGGCAAAAGCTGAGAAAACGGACACTGCGAGAAAAGAAAAAATTCCCAACCCATCAAGTAAGACGCGAAAGCTCCAAATTTCATTTCAAGAAATTGCAAGTCAGCTATAGAAAGCAAGCAAAGAAAAGCCGCGTCCGGCACCTACACTAGTCTTCTGTCTTCCCACCAGCGCGAAGCATGGGGCCTCCACTTGGACGTGGGCGGGAGCCCCCGTGAGGCCCGAGGGCGGTGCTCAGGAGACTCCGGGGCATGTACAACCCCACTCATTATTACGTGAGAGTGTCACGGGCGGAGATCTTGAGAGGCGCATGGCCTTGTTCATGGGTAGAACCTCCGGAGGTGCTGGATGTTCCAAGCATTCCAGATGGGGACCCCATCCTGTGTCTCCAGGCGCGCGGCGCCATGCCTGTAGACACGAGCAATCCTGAACGGGCCCTCCTACATGGGCGAGAGCTTATGAAGACCTTCCCTGGAGAGCACCCGCCTCAGGACGAGGTCACCCACCTCGAGGGTCCTGGAGCGGACGCTACGGCAGTGATACCGCTGCAGCGCCTGCTGGTACTTCGCGGCGCGGAGCGAGGCTTGGCTGTGACCCTCCTCCCCCAGCGTGAGGTCCATCCCCCGCGAGTCGTCCTGGCATGCCTCGTCAAATGCCAAGACCCGCGGGGAGCGATGTTTGACCTCATGAGGGAGGACCGCCTCAGCCCCGTAGATGACGAAGAACGGGGTCTCGCCCGTGGGCTTGGTCGCGGTGGTGCGGATGGACCACAGCACAGACTGCAGCTCATCGAGCCAAACCCTGCTGCATGCCTCAAGTTTCTTCTTGAAGCTCCTTGCCTTGAGGCCCCTCAGGACCTCCGCGTTGGCACGCTCGGCTTGGCCATTGCTCCGTGGGTGTGCCACCGAAGCGTAGCATATCTGCATTCCAAGGTTAGCACAATACATTCTGAAAAGGTTGCTCATGAACTGAGAGCCATTGTAGGTGATGATATGGTTCGGGACCCTGTATTGGCTCACGAGACCCTTGATGAACTTGACGGCCGAACCAGCCGGGATGGTGCGCACGGGCTCCACCTCCGCCCACTTGCTGAACTTGTCAATGGCGACATAGAGGTAGTGGTAGCCCCCAGCTGCACGAGGGAATGGTCCCAGGATATCCAGCCCCCATACCGCGAACGGCCAAGAGAGCGGGATGGTTTGGAGGCCTTGAGCGGGCTGGTGGATTTTCTTGGCGTGGAATTGGCACGCCTCACAGGACCTCACCAGATCAGTGGCGTCATTGAGCGCTGTGGGCCAGTAGAACCCGCTGCGGAACACCTTGCCCGTGAGGGTGCGTGACGAAGAGTGATGCCCACAGCCCCCACTGTGGATGTCAGCCAGAAGCTCACACCCCTGCTCCTTGGAGATGCACCACAGAGAGACGTCGTTTGGGCGCCTTCGGTAGAGCTCGCCATCCTGCAAGCAGTAGGTGGTGGCCTGGCGGGCCACGTGTTTTGCTTCTTCCTGCTTCTCCGGCAAGGTACCCTGGAGTAGGTACGCCTTGAACTCCTCGGTCCAGCACCCCTCCTGAGGTTCGAGGGCCAAAAGCAGGAGGGCTCCGAAGGACGGACCACAGGCCGGGGCTCCCGAGGCGGGAGCCTAGGGCAGTTCCTCCCGGAGCAGCGCTGTGCTCGCGGTGGAGGGGACCGCCGACGGCTTGAAGAGCCTCTCCTCGAACACGCCTGGCTTCTGGGGGTCACACCGTGATGCCCTCTTGGCGATGTCGTCCGCCTCCTTGTTCATGCCGCACGGGACATGCTGCAATTCCAGACTCAAGAACTGTTTTTTCAATTTTGCGTACCTCTTCCAAATATTCCTCCATGTGCTCGTCCTTGGGCGTGTATTCCTTGTTGGAGAAGTTGACGAGGAGCTGAGAATCGCCCTTGATGGTGAGGCGCTTGATCCCCAGGCCCGCCGCGGCCCGGAGGCCTATGATCAGGCCTTCGTACTCCGCGATGTTGTTGGAGACCTTCTCACCGTGCTGGAAGCAGAGCTGCATAGCATAGTAGAGCTTGTCCTGAGTAGGCGAGATGAGCACGGCTCCAGCTCCCGTGCCCCGGCGTGCGAATGTGCCATCGAAGTACATGACCCACCATCGGGCGCCTCATCTCCGGGCACGAGGGAGCGGTTTTCACCAACACCTCGGTCAGGGGCGTCGGTCCATTCCGCCACAAAGTCAACGAGGGACGCGCCCTTGATGACCCTGGTGGTGCTGAACTCCAGTTGGAACGCCTGCAGCTCGATGTTCCATTCAGCAACCCTGCCTGCAGTGTTTGGGCTCTGAAGCACCCTCCCCAGGGAGAACGCAGACACAACCCTGATGGGGTGGCCTTGGAAGTAGTGGCGCAGCTTCCTGGAGGCGACGAGGAGCGCGAGCAGAAGATTCTGCGGCATGGGGTAACGCGCGCGCGCGTCACGCAATACCATGCTAACGAAATACACAGGGTGCTCGACCAAAGAAGGGGCGCCGACGGCATTTGGCCCCTCGTGAGGCGTGGGGGCCTCAGGAGCCCCGCCCTTTGCCGAGGCAACCAAAGCCTCAGGATCGCCGCCACTTGCTGGGGTGACCAATGCCTCAGGAGCGCCGTCCTGAGGTGGCGATGTCGTGGCCGAACACGGTGTACTGCGCCGCGCACCTGCGCCCGCGTGCTCTTCCCGGACTGCCACAAGTGCTGCGCTCGCCGAGTGGGGTGTGCCAGCCAGGTAAATGTCGGGGTGGGGACACAAAATATCCCAGAAATTAACCCCTCGTGTCATCACCAGCCCAGGATTACCGTTACTGGTGGACACGTCCTTGTTACAGAGTACCAAGCAATTACAAGAATTGGATACAAGACCATGAAGGTCTAATGATACAACAATGATTCTAGTGATGGATGATGGAAGCGACTTGTGGTTCTCCAACGTCGATGGGGCTCCATTCCCACAGGAACAGCTGACCCGGATAATTCCTATCCGTGTGGCTGCTATCCTAGGCTCCGCACGAACGTCGCTGAGGTACTCCTCGCTGAATTCCTGACCTGGCCAAGTAAATAGCCAGGGACAAGCCTGTGAGTACGTTTGAATGTACTCGCAAACATCATGAACAGAGGATATAGCGAATGCATATGCTCATGTTGGATTAAATGTTATGCTCATGCTGACTGAAATTTAAATCATGACATGACAATAAAATGATATGGATGTGAACATAGCATGTTAGTCATAATCAAACTTATTAGAGATAAAGCAAATGAATGCCATGGGTAGTCTAGCCAGCCCAAGTGTCATTCAGAAAAATAAAAGAAATGCCAATCGGGTGTCCACAAGAGTAGTGGCGGGACCACCTGTAAACTCGAGGGACGCCGCGAAGAGGTCTTGAAAAGAAATGCCAGTCGGGTGTCAAAAGTGATGCCACGGTCGGACTTGAAGAGAAATGCCTATCGGGTATCCACAAGAGTAGTGGCGTGATAAACCGCCTGTTAACTCGAGGGATGCCACGAAGAGGTCTTGAAAATAAAGTTGAGTGCCCGGGGTAGTCTAGCTAGCCCCTGAGACACTCAGGAAATATAAAATAAGAGAAACGGGTTAGTCCTCAATAATATGCATAACCATAAAAATATTCACAGCAATAGTATTCAAAATAACCACGACAGTGTTAGTGATGATAACAATATCATGCAAAATAGTTCAGACCCAATTAAATTATTTTCCTTCGAAGACCGACCCTAAGACCGACACTTGACCAACCCAGACTGTAGTCCTTAACCGCGGACATGACTATTCAAATAGGTTTAAACTCTGCAGAGGGTGTACTCTTTACCCACAAGTAAAGGATTTCTTTAGTCAGTACCGTGACACTGACTAATTCCCATTACGGTCTTTGGGTTGAAAACACACCTGACCAGCACACACCAGATTAACCGTCCGGATGCCAGGAATCACCCAAAGCATTGTTTCAGAAAAACTCTAAGTCGGGGACACAACAATCTCGAGTAGCATGGGATCACTATTAATACACACGGATTCCAAGGGGTGCCCCCCTCTCGGACACAACCGGAAACACCCATGCCCCCTGACCCGATGACAGGATTTAGTCCATGGCCATGGAAACCCTCATCGTGGCCCTCTATGTGATGTGTGCACAGAAAGGGGTTAACAACTTACTGAACCATACCCTACCTGTGGTAGGGACATGTGGTAGCACGGACAAGTATGGGGGTTACCGGAACAAGACTCGATCTACGGCCGACTCAGGAGGCTTAAGTATTTCCTGCAGTGGTTAGCACAATATATTCCTTGGTGATACCCAACAGCATTACCACCCGGCATGTCCCAACATGCCCTTACTGATCATTCTCATCACAACGAGATTTCCGACTCACGGTCACCTTTCTCGTGTCTGATTCTTTCCTGCAGATTAGTCCGGATCACATAGACATATATGACATGTGAAAGTAACCATCCTCATTCATGCTTCATGCAGATGCAATCTCAAGGTATCATGCATGCATAACAAGCTATATGCAAAATTTTGTTCAAATTCAACATACTCATGCTTTAACTATTCTTGCAATTAATTCAACAATGCAATCACCATATCAAGTGTTCAAGATGCTTGCCTTGAGCATGTGGTGGTGCTGGTCACTTCAAAATTTGCAAGAAATCATCTCCCCTCCATTAGCCTATTTTTTTAAAAATATTCAAATTACCATATAAAACAAAAACAATGCTAAAAAGTGTTTCAAACATTTTCGAAATAAACATTAAAATAAACTAGATAAGAAATAAGGAATTTCAGAAAAAGAATCAAGTCATTTGTAGTTACTATGATTTTCCTAGGGATTTTCTAAGGTGGAAAGAGTAAGGAAATGGACTACTTAGAAAATATCCTATAGAAAGAGAGCCTAGAAAAATGTTCACCCTAGCTGGTTTAATAGAGCATGATTTTAGAAACCTACAGAAATTTGAATCACTGGATTTGGATTTGAAAAGGTTCTTGTTGAAATATTGGAAGTTTACTGGAAAAAGAAAAAAAGAAAAAGCAGAGGAGCGCCCTGAGCGCTACTTAGCCATGAGGTGAAATTGGGCTGAGCCCAGCCGTTCGGCCACAGAGGAGGCTGCTGACGTCGAAGACGCCTACAAAGGAATACGTCTTCCCTGTGTGAAGACAGACTCCAGGAAACCCGTCTCCACTTAATAGCGCCTCGGGTGTGACCGTAGGTCACTGACAGTGGGACCCACTTGGCCCACTTGTCATGTTTGACTGGTCCTCCCGCCCTTCTTCCTCGCGACAAAGCAGAGGCGGCTGCGCCGGTCGTTGTGGCCGGCGAACGGCGGCGCCCCATGGAAAGATGAGCTCACCAGCGTGATCCTCTCACCGAGACGAGCCCGGTGAGCTGCGTTTTTTACCACCGAGGATCACCGAGTCACTGGCGGCGAGGTTTTCAGCGGACGGCGGTGTCGGTCAGAAGAGGGATTTCGCCCGTGGCTAGTCCCGAGCAAAATTGAGGGTGGGGATGGACTCGTGAGACCATTGGGAAGCTGTTGGTGAAGAGAGTGGAGAGGGGGAGGCCTAGTGGTGTTGGAATCAACCGAACCGTGGCGGCGGCAGTAGTTGCCGGAGTTGGAGAAGCTGACCATCTCCGGTCGTTGGGCTACCCGTGGTGGTTTACAGAGGAGGGAAGGAGTGATGCTGATGATCGAGAGCAGCTCGGGCGGGGTTTTATAGCACGGGGAAGGTCGGTTCCTCTCGGGCTTATCCGACCGAAGACGACGACGACCATTAATGGAGGATAAGGGCGGTGGCGAGGTTGGTGGTGGACGGCGAGGTTGGTGAGGACAGTGGTGTCCCTTAGTAATAGCGAGGCGAGTTGGTGGTTGGGGATTGGGCCAGGTACCCCCAGACGGTGTCGTGCCCGAGCGGCGGACGACGCAGGTCGGCGGGGTCGGTGGTGGCCGATGCTAGGTGACGCGGGGAGGTGTCGGCGGGCTACGGGGAGGTTGGAGTGATCCAGAGAAGAACCAGGACGGGGAGGGGAAGCAGTAGAGGGGGTGGCAGGGCTCGGGCGCCGGTGAGTGCATCACGGGCGCTCTGGGCACGCACTGGACATGCCGACCAGCTGCTTGATGAAATGCCAGAGGTAGCCACAATGATCTAATCAAGCTGATTTTTAGCAGATGGATGCTCCTGGAGATTCTAGAGATGAGGGACATGATGGATTGGCCATGTGATCAAGTGTTCAAAGTAGTTTAGGAAGGGGCAAAGTTTCTGTCATGCACTCAAGGTGTTCGACAGAATGTTATGTCTGTCTAGGAAGCTTTGTTGGGTGCTATAATTACCAGTATGGTGTCTCCTTGGATGATAAAGATGATGATGGAGTTGGTTTGGCAAAAACAAATACTTTCTAGTGCAAGCTTTGAAGAATTTCAGTTCTGGACTGAAAATGCAGAGAATAATTTGGTGGATCTAAATGATGAAAATGGGGCTGATCTCCTGGACTTAAGGGTTTGGTTGGAAGTACTATAAGGTGGAAAAATTTCAGAATTATTGGAGCAAGAAAAATTGGGGTTGTAGTAGAAACTCAAATTCAGGACATAATTGAAAAGAGGTTGTTTCACTCAAAATTTTCAAAAGACCAAGTTGGATTTTTGCATAAAAGTGATATATAGGCATCATATGACCCCTCATAATTTTTGTGGAAATTTTAAAAATTATTTAAAGTGGTTGCAGTGCAACAGAAGCAATTAAAGTATTTAAAATGCTATTAAAAGAATTATTCTGGGGCAAATTTTTATTATGAAAATAATTCCTACTGTTATTTAAGGATAAATGAAATGATTTAATAAAACTACCAAAGCCAGTAATATTTTAAAAAAAATTCTTTATGGAGGGAAGAATTTTGGAAAACAGAAACAGAAAATACTCTGAAAATAATAAAGGACTTAATATAATTTCAAAATTTTATTTCTGGCCAACTTTTATTTAATAAAATCATGGTTGAATTTTTGGGGTGTTACAGTAAAGCACCAAGGGCTCAAGGGGTCGAGGTGCCACCATCACCGGAGGACTGGTGAGGTACCTCTTGAGGTTTGGGAAGGCCTCCTCAGCCTCCGGAGTCCATTCGAACGGGCCCTACTTCTTCATCAGCTTGAAAAACGGGAGGGCGCGCTCGCCGAGCTTGGAGATGAAACGCCCCAGCGAGGTCACACAACCCGTGAGCTTCTGCATTTCTTTGAGGGTCTACGGTGGGCTCATCCTCTCTATCGCCTTGATCTTCTCTGGGTGAGCCTCGATTCCTCTGTGCGACACCAAGAAACCCAACAACTTGCCAGACGAAACTCCGAACACACACTTCTCCGGGTTGAGGTGCAGGTTCACTGCGCGTAAGTTGGAGAATGTTTCTTCTAGGTCTTCAATGAGGGTTTTTTCTTCCCGCAACTTGACCACTATGTCATCGACGTACGCCTCGGTGTTCCTCCCGAGCTGCTTGCCCAAGGTGATGTGCATCAATCGCTGGAAAGTCGCGCCGGCGTTGCGCAAACCAAACGGCATGCAGGTGTAACAGTACACCCCGCACAGGGAGAGTAAGGCCGTCTTCTCGACGTCTTGCACCGCCATCTTGATCTGGTGGTAGCCCGAGAAGGCGTCCAGAAAACACAGCAGGTCGCACTCAGCGATGGAGTCAACGATCTGGTCGATGCGCGGAAGAGGGAAGGGATCTCGAGGGCAAGCTTTGTTGAGGCTTGTGAAGTCGACGCACATGCGCTCCTTTCCCCCCTTCTTGGGGACGATGACTGGGTTGGCCAGCCAATCTGGGTGCCGTACTTCCCGGATGATGCCGGCTTCTTGCAGCTTGCGGACCTCCTAGACGATGAACGATTGCTTCTCTGGGGCTTGCCCCCACGCCTTTTGCTTCACCGGGCGCACGCCAGGGCACACCATCAAGTGGTGCTCAATTACGTCCCACGGGACACCAACCAGGTCCGTTGCCTCCCATGCAAACACATCCTTGTTCACGCGAAGGAAACCGACTAGCGCTTCTTCCTGGTCCGGTGGGAGACCAACACCTATGATGAAGGTGAGGCTTGAGTCCCCATCGTCGACCCGCTCCTGCTCTGCCTCAGCTCGGTCCTGAGAGAATAGAGGCTTCTTCTTCGCGGGTGCAGCCTCCGGGGCCTCCGGAGCGCTCTCCGCCTCCGGTCGCATGGCCGGCGCGGCCTTGAAGGCAAGCTTGAGGGCCAGGAGGGCATCCTTGGTGTCCCCCACCACAGTAAGAATGCCGCTGCTCCCCGGCATGTTGATGACGTTGTAGCCGGGGTGCGTCGCCGCCCTGAACATGGCGAGGGCCGGGTACCTGAGGATGGCATTGTATGTGAGGCTGATTCGGGCGATGTCGAAGTCGATGAGCTCGGTGCGGTAGTTGCTACGCATGCCGAAGGTGACGGGGAGGCGAATCTGCCCTAGGGGGGCGACGGAGCCGCCGAGCACCCCTGAAAAGGGCCTGGTGGGGAGGAGCCGATCGTACGACACCTGAAGTAGGTCGAAGGCCTCCACGGAGAGGATGTTGAGGCCAGCGCCGCCGCCGATGAGGGTTTGGGTGACTGCGACGCCGCCGATGGTAGGCGTGCACAACATGGGAAGCACGCCCATGCCGACTGTAGTCCTGGGGTGATACCTGGAGTCGAAGGTGATGTCGGTCTCGGGCGCCGCCCAGCCCAGGGGAGCCCTCGAACGCACCTGGGCGGCCCCCATCTACCGGAGAAACTGTTTGATGTGGCGACTAGAGGTTGGCGCCTGCGACCCACTGAGGATAGCCGCAACGGCATGGGGCGCCGGCGCCACGAAGTGCACGACGAACAGGTCGCGCAGCTCCCCCCAGGAGGCCACCGAAGATTCTGGCAGGCTGAGCAGCCAGGCGCGTGGCGCGCCCCTGAGGGCCATGGGGAGCCAATTCGCCATGACCTTGTCGTCACCGCCTGCCACCCAGATGGCCTCTGCGTATACCCGGAGGAACTCCGTGGGGTCCACCGTGCCGTCATACCACGGCGGCAACTTCGGCTTGAACTTCAACGGCCACCGCACTTGCCGCAAGGCGGGGGAGAAAGTTCGAAGGCCCGCGATGCCCCCGAACGAGGCTGCCGGCCCGGCGGGTGGAGCGACGCCTACCATGGAAGACACGCGGCGTGGGCGGAGCGCAGTCGATGGAGAAGCAGATCTTCGACAAGCCCCTACCTGGCGCGCCAAATGTCGGATTTAGGGCTCTGCAGACCCAAAGGAGGTTCGAACTCTGGGGCGTGTGCGAAGAACTCAACCTTACCAGCCAACCGAACGCGCCGCCCTACAGCCTAGCTCGAAGAACAGGGAAGAAGAAGGACACGGCATTTTACCTAGGTTCGGGCCACCTTGCGGTGTAATACCCTACTCCTGCTTTGGGGTGGATTTTCCTCACAGGGGGCTGAGGATGAACTAGTACAGAGGATGAACAAGCTCTTGAGGCTTGCTCTAGTGAGGATGTGAGCTCTGGGTCTGATCCCCTTTTCAATGGTGGTGGCTAACCTATTTATAGTGGCCTTGGTACTCTTCCCCGAAAACGAAGGCGGGAAGGGATTCCACAACGGCCAATTTGAAAGGGGACAAGTAGTACATCTTATCCTGACGAATGGTGGTCTTCGCCTGCAAAGCTTCTGGCCGTGATGCCGTGGTGGTCTCAGCGATGACATCCGTCCTGCCGTCCTGGCGGTCTTGGTCTCGTTGCACGGGAATGGAAACCTTTGGGTGATTCCTCGGGACCCCGCGCCTGCGCTTGCCTCCTTAGCACCAAAGAGGAAACCTGCTGCTCTGCGCCCGCTGGCGCCTGCCTGGCCTTGGTTGTCATTGCTTGCGTCATCTCCACCTCATGAGATGGATACCTGCATAGAAATCTCCGCTCCTCGGGAGCCAGCCTGGGGAGGCCGCTCCCTTTGGAGGTCTTGGCATCACCCACCTCGCTATGCTTGGCCCCTCACGAGGGTCTTGTCTTGAAGGTGCTGCAGATGGGCCGTACCAGGCCGTCAATGGAGCCACGCCATGGGCTGCAGGCAGGCAAGTCTTGGTACCCTCGTTCCCAGAACACCGACAATGTCCTTTTATGCCACACAGCTGACACGTGGGCTGTTGTCCCCCACCATTTCCATTGTTGCCACCGTAGCCGCGGCCTCTGCTACGACCATTTCCACCATTTCCGCGGCCGCGGCCTTGACCGCCACCATAATTGCCACGACCTTGTTCGCCTTGATTGATGCATCCTGACTGTTTGCCGGAGAAGTTGGCGGAGTGGTTGGAGCCCGTACCGACGTAGCTAGCCGAGGAGCTCGAACCAAGCTGGAAGTCGGAGCTGTACTACTCATGATGATGATCATTGCCAAGAAGAGCAGCATAGACATCATCAAGAGTCAAATCAGTCTTCACGTTCAGTGAGTCCGCGAGGGACTCGTACTCCACCCCAAGGCCTGACAACAGGTAGGAAACGATCTCATCAGCATGAAGAGGCTGTCCAATGGATGCAAGTGTGTCAGCCAAGGTCTTCTTCATCTTGAAGTAGTTTGTGCCTGTCATGTCATGCCTTTTCGGAGTAGCCAGTTGTGCGCGTATCTGAACGAGGCGAGCACGAGAGCGCAATGCAACCATCTGCTCCAGCTGCCCCCAGGCCTCGGCCGCAGAGGTGGCAGCCATGACGTACGGCAAGATGTCCTCGGAGACGGTAATGAGGATGTTGCCGAGGATCATCTGGTCCTTACGGTACCAGATCGTGTACTCTGGGTTCTCCACCTGAGTGGTGGTGCGCGCATCGAATGTGCCCGTGCTCTGGTCCACGGTCGAAGCAGGCGCCATCTCTTTGCCAGATGCGGTGCTAAGGAGATCGTAGGTGCACAGGAACGTGAGGAACTGTGCCTTCCACATGAGATGGTCGTCGTGAGAGAGACGCACGGTGATGACGGTGGTAGCCGCCAGCACGGAAGCCATGAGAGAGGAGGAACATGTTGACATTGGTCAGATGGCGTCTGATACCATGTAAACAGAAGTATTGTTATGTTAAGCCGTGATGAACCTCACCGGCTGTCTTCTCTTTATATATAGAACATCCAGGTTGAGTTATAGCAGCAGTTACAAACACTTGATCATGGATAATCAAGAGAGAACTCTAGACCTTCTATATTCTAGCACTAAGCTCTAATTGCTCAACGTTACAACTCATGTTAATAGCAGCACTAACTCATAGTTATTCTAATCCTTTCTCCATGTTGCTTACCTCAACTGCTCTTTCATCATGATATTCATCATTGATTCCTTCTGTAATTGTTTCTTCACCAGCTACAGCTTTGCAAGTTGAATTACTGGTCTCTTCAACTGCTGGATTTCCATATCCTTCATGTAAAATATCGATGTTACTTTTGTCAGCAACTAGATCAGTAGTTGCCCGAGCGTCAGTACCCAACTACCTTCAACTATTGAGTTGTGATGATGGAAGATGCATGTCAGATGGTCTGACCATTGCTTTGTCTCTGCTAGTCATTTCAACATTATCTGCACCATCACCTTGTTGCCCTTGGTTTTCATGAAGCAGGCCTCCATCTAACGCTTTTGGTACCTCCACTATTCCAGCTGATGGTTTTGTTATTTCCTGGGCAGAAACATCTTTGGGAGTGACTGACTGATGTTTTTTCCTTTTCGTATTCTTTCCAGGAATGATTGGATTTTCAGGCTAGATTGAATCCTCTTGTGCATTTCCATGTGATTCTTGCTGAAAAGAATTACTTGGAATTACCCCAAGAGAATTAGTGTTTGTTTCCAATGAAGTCTTATCCAAGCTATTCACATCCCTGGTTTTGTAAACATTAGTTTCTCTAACAGGATCTACAGCTGACGTGTTAACAGAATCAGTCCTTCTAGCCCGTTTGCGCTCCTTTTCCTGAGAGGGATCATCCAGTACATGAAGCTCACAGACAGTTCCCTCCCTTGTCCCCACTTGCTTGTCACCAGAAACAACACCAAGATCATGGTCTTTGACACTATGCAGAAGGTTTTCCTTTCTTGCGAGTAACTCCTCTCCAACCAGGGCCACATTGCTTTGATTTGAAAATCTACTGACATTTGCCATAGAATTTGTCTGTACATCAGTAGCCAGGCTTACTGTTGCATCCTTCTTTGTTTCTGTATTTGGATGTGATGGGGATGATAGCTGCACATCATTTGGCACTGCATCATGTGCATGAGCATTAAGCAATGCTGCAGCCTCCTCACTACCTACAAAAGCACATGAACTATTAGATTTTAAAATAACTCAACATAAACTATATGAAGGGAAATCAACAATATTAGCAGGTTCAACCTCATGCCTCAACAGACGATACAACTACAAACAGCATAAATTTTAACAACTTACATGCATACTGAAAAGAGGTTAATCATATGCATGAGAAAGAACATATTGACTCAAGCATGTCAAAGAAATCCACAGCCTCCACTGAGTAAGAAGAAGCTGTAGGTTGACCATACACAGGAGATTTTACACAAAGGTTCGCTTCAGAAACACAAAAACTTGAATGATCAATTCAACCGAACAGCTAACCTCATATCCAGAATAAGACTTTAACCAACAATAAACAAACTACAAAACAGTAGCAATGCTAACTTGACTCAACAATTAATACAGTTCAAATGCCACAGTGGATGCTAACTCAATACCTTCCAGCATTTGAGGATTTACACCGCCTGATATTGTTGCAGGCAACACCATAAGACAATTGTCCATATCAACTCCAAGACAACCTCTACTTGATCTCCCTCTATCCTCGTCTCTGCAGTAGTGTGAGTCCGTCGCAACTGTGAAAGTGCAACTAATCCCTAGGTGGTTTTGATAATTCATAACAACATATAGCTCATTGAACTAATATCCATTCAAGTTAAATATTTCAGAAAGTTCAATGATTGGCATGGCATTCACTAGGGATGTGGACCCCTCAAAATGCTAAGGACAAAGATTGGCAAAAGCTCAAGACTCTTCATCTATATTTTAGTGATCCAAGATCACATTGAGTCCATAGGAAAGCCAATACTATTAAAAGGGGATGAGGTGTTGCGTAATGGTCTACTTGCTCAAAGTGCTTAGTGATATTGCTCCAAAACCCACAGCCACTTTCTCTTCCAAATATGTCCAAAACTCAAAGTCAAACTCGGCCCCACAGAAATGATCCATCCGGCGCCACCGAGTTCAGTTGACATAGCCACTGCCAGAAACCCTAGCAATTCGGTTACACCGATACGGATCTTGGTCTCACCGGGATGGCCCTGCAACTCTCTGCTGCCTGTTGCAATTATTTTGGTCTCACCGAAAATGTGCAATCGGTCCCACCGAGTTTGCTTGACCAACTCTCTGTTTGCTCTTTGCTGAAATCGGTCTCACCGAGTTCAAGCAATCGGCTTGACAGAGATGAGGTTTTGCCCTAGCCCTAGCACATCGGTCCTACGGAGTTGTTCCAGTCGGTCCCACCGAGATTCCTAACATTCACATTTTGAACTGAATCGGTCTCACCGAGTTCTTCTATTCGGACTGACCGAGTTGGGTCAAATGTGTGTAACGGTTGGATCTTGTGTGGAGGCTATATATACCCCTCCACCCCCTTCTCCATATGTGAGAGAGCCATCAGAACGTGCCTACACTTCCACTACTGTCGGTGCAACAAACCCTGGGTCTGTTGCCCTGACTGTGCACAGGCACGAGAACAAGATTACAGCACCAAGGCCGTGTCAAGATACAAGAGACCAAGATCTTCGAAGAACCAGCAGGCAGATTAAGAAGGCCAAGACCAAGATAGAGAAGCGAGACACCACCAGGAGAAAAGCCTGCCTTGCCGGGCAGGCGAACCTGGCAAGGACAAGGGCTCCCTCGGAAGAAAGCATTCAAGACATCCCGGCAGGGCCTGCCGGGACTCACGAGGGCAAAGACAACTCACCAAGCCATCTCACCACGACCCACGTCGTTGATCAATGCGGTGTCAAGCCGCAAAGTGACTAAGTGGCAGCCATTCGCCACATGGCGGCTTCTTTCTACAGGATATACCTACAGATGACACCCGTCCTGCGACGTGTCAAGCAAGCACACATGGAGCTAGCAAGACGAGCCCGGCAAGGCTTGACGGGCGAGCAACTATGTGACGTTGAGCAGTGCATTTAATGCACTCTGTCAGCCTACAGAATTAGGTATGACAGCACTGTTTGCTATCTTATCAGTGCATAATGACTGTTTTGCCACTGTGGTGACTTCTTAACCTATAACAGGAGGCCCATGGCAACCGTAGTAAGGGTTGGAAAGTTGAACACCCCCACGCTCGTACGCGCGTTGTCCCTGCCTCCCCAGGGCGAGCCTGCTGGGCAAGTGTACTACGCTCCACCACCACTTTTCCACCATCAATCCACCAAAGCAAGAGTAGGGTTTTACGCCTCGCGGCGGCCCGAACCTGGGTAAAATTGCTCGTGTGATCTCTGCCGTGCTGCCCCACGTTCTTCTGCTCTTTGTGCAACACGACATCCCCCTGCCGAACCAGCAAGGGGCCCCTTGGCCCCATAGGTGGCCGTGGTTTCCCGCGACATCTTTGGCGCGCCAGGTAGGGGGATCGCTTGCGCGAACCTGAAAGCGTGTGCAGCGCATCATCTTCATCACCATATTCATTTTCGACGGCGCCATCGGCAATGGCGCCCAAGAAGAAGCCCGGTGCTGCTGCTCACCCATCCACCTTGAAGGCGCAGCCGACCACAGCCACCAATGCTGCGGGGGACGCGGAGGCGCACGAGAGTGTGGACGCCGCTGGGGCTGTGGTCGGGGCAGGCGGCACCGTCACCACTTCCCCTGCGGTCGAAGGAGGAGCAGGAGACGCCGGAGGAGAGCAACATCAGCAACACCCCGATGGCCACGCTCCGTGAGGTACGGGTGAAGGTGCTACTCCATCCACACTCCTTCCCCTCGCCGACGGGCACAGCCGCAGCAATGGCGCTCGGTCCGGGGCGAATCTCCGCCCTTCGGCCGGGCCCACCACGGGGGCGGCCGCAGCGCGTGCAACTCCCCCAGGACGAGTCGACCATGCTGCTGCGCCTAGTGGAGCTGCTGACCCTCAAGCGCCATCACCGCACCACCATGCCTTCCAGGTGGCCGCCCCACAGCAGCGGGGACATGATACGGTCGCTGCTAGCCCCGTCAGGTGCCGAGCGACGGCGCGATCTGCGTCATCATCGCCCATACCAAGTACTGCTATGGAGGCCATGGCGCGGGCTCAACTGCTGCTGAGGTTTCCGACAGCGGCCGAGCAGATGGATGAATGGTGTGCCACCATCCAGAGCCTGCTCGGCTTCGTCGAGGCAGGGGGCTCGCAGCGAGCTGGCCCGCCACGGCCTCCCCAAGCGACGATAACGGCCCGTGCTACTGGTCGTACGGAAGGGGCCACCCCCACGGTACAATCCCCGCCACGGCAGCTAGCGCGGGCGCAGCGGAATCAAGAACCTGATGGCGTCTCGACGTCCTCTTCTGACCCTCGAGCGCGTCCAGGCCGGCAGCATGCCCCGGAGGACAGGCGGAGGGGAGACGCATGCGTTGTCGTTGAGCAACGCTGTGACGCCCACCACCGGGCCAATGGGTGTGACGGTCCCGATGTCGACGAGCCTGCACTCGATACTGGTGGGTACATACCTTTCAAGGTTGGGTGCCCTACCTTTACTCGTGAGCTACGGCAAGTCCGTTAGCCGTCCGTCCGCACATTCAAGCCAGAGATACCCGAGAAGTACGATGGGAGGCTGAACCTGGCAAAGTTTCTGAGCATCTACACCATCGCTGTTCAAACTGCCGGGGGAAGAGATGAGAAGGTATTCGCCAACTACTTCCCTTTGGCTCTCAAGTCCAATGTGAGGTCTTGGCTGATGCACCTGCCAGAGAACTCCATTTCGTCATGGGCTGATTTGTGCCATGAGTTCATTGGCGCCTTCATTGGCGGCCATCAAGAACCAGGTCGGCCAAGCGATCTGTAGCTTCTTCAGCAGAAAGAAGAAGAGACTCTCCGGAAGTATTTGCAGATATTTAGCAAAGTCCACAGAAACAACCCAAATATCCATCCAGCAGCTGTGATAGCCGCCTTCCAGTCCAATGTGCGCAACCTGAAGATTCGTTCCAAGATGTATGTACGGTTCCCAAGACTGTGAAGGAACTTTACACCTTGGTGGATAAGTGTGCTCGGCTGGAGGAGGGAAGAAAACTGCCCGGAGAGGAGGATTGCATTAATGTTGATTCAGAGGATGATGGCAAGTCCACTAGTCAGAAGAAGAGCAAGAAGCGCAATAAGAAGCGCAGGGATAAGACGGTAATGTCTGTTGAAGGGTCGGGTATCCCTAGTACCGGCAAGAAGGTTAAGGCCGAAACCCCCGGCAAGGAAGCTGCCGTGTGCTTTGACTATCGGGAGGCCGCGGCTGCCGAAAAGGCCGGGAAAGGTGATGGGTCGTACTGCAAGGTCCATCGGACCAAGGGCCACGACCTTCAAGAGTGTTATCAGGTTGAGCAGCTTGTCAAGAGACAGAAAGTAGAATATGAGAAGCGTGACAAGGAAAAGGGACAGAATGTTGCTAGCAGTAAGGGTCATGGCGGTGAAGTAAATCGCCCCGGTAGACCTCTTCAGAACAAAGGGAAACCCGCCAGGGATCGAGAGAAGGAAGCCTGCGGTAATGAAAGTGATGAAGGGGACGAAGAGGAAACCAGCGAGCAGGAGTTCCAGAAGGTCGCTGACGCCCTGTGCATTGACGGGGGTGCGTCCCTACACCCCTCTCACCGCCACCTCAAGCGGTGGGCGCGTGAGGTTAATGCCATGGAACCAGTGCCAGGGTCCCGGAAACCACTCAAATGGTCATGCACGCCCATCATTTTTGGCGAAGAGGATCATCCTGACCGCACCACCGCGGTAGGATGTTTGCCGTTGTTGATCTCTCCAACAATCCGCAACCTCAAGGTCACGAAGATGTTGGTGGATGGCGGGGTCGGGTTGAATCTGATTTCCCCAAAGGTTATCAGCAAGCTTCAGATAGCAGAGGATGAGTTAAAAGTCACCGGCACGTTTCAAGGAGTTAATCCCGATAGGAGTCATCCTATGGGAAAGATCACGTTGCCTGTGACGTTTGGGGGAGAGCTGAACTACCGAACTGAAAAGATTGTGTTTGATGTGGTTGACCTCCCCTTGCCGTACAATGGAATCCTTGGACGCCCAGCCCTGGCTAAGTTCATGGCGGCATCCCACTATGCCTACAATGTCTTTAAGATGCCAGGGCCAGTTGGAGTCATTTCCGTCCCATCAGATGAGAAAGACGCCAACATTTGTGTGGACAAGATGTACAAGGACGCAGTCGCGGCAGAGGCAGCAACAGCGGCAGTTCCCACCAAGAGAACAGAGGGAAGAAGAAGGATAGTAAGGGCTCTGGCAAGGAATTCGGGAAGCGCACCTCTCCGGAGTGCGCTGCTCCTGTTGATGACTTGCCGGAGAGTTCCAACAGCAAGAGATCCAAGGTTGCTGCTCCACAAGTGAAGAAGGTCCCGGCAGGGCTGGCTGGCGTTGATGGTACTTTCACCATCAGCGCCACCCTCGATGACAAATAGGAAAGCGCGCTCATTGCCTTTCTGCGGGCGAATATCGATGTGTTTGCCTGGCAACCATCTGATATCCCCGGTGTTCCCAGAGAGGTAATCGAGCACCACCTTGCTGTCTGCCCACATGCCCGACCTGTCAAGCAGAAAGTCCGAAAGCAGGCCTTGGAGAGGCAGCAGTTCATTACAGAGGAGATCAAGAAACTTGAGGCAGCTTGTTTGGTCAGAGGAGTGCTGCATCCTACGTGGTTAGCAAATCCAGTTGTTGTCCGAAAGGCCAATGGGAAATGGAGACTTTGCATAGACTTCACAGATCTCAACAAGGCTTGCCCGAAAGACCCATTTCCCTTGCCGCGCATCGACCAGATCGTGGACTCCAGTTCAGGCTGCGATTTGCTCTCCTTTTTGGATGCATATTCTGGGTATCATCAAATCTTCATGTCCAAGGAAGATGAAGAGAAGACCTCGTTCATCACCCCGTGTGGTACGTATTGTTTGATCCGCATGCCTTTCGGATTAAAGAGTGCCGATTCTACTTTTGCAAGGACAGTCCAGATTGGTTTTGGGCCTCAGCTGCACAGAAACATTGAGGCTTATATGGATGATATTGTGGTCAAAACCAAGGACAGATCAACCATTATCCAGGATTTGGAGGAGACATTTGCCAATTTGCGCAAGATCAACTTGAAGCTCAACCCGGAGAAGGGTGTATTTGTTGTTCCCCCCGGCAAGCTGCTCGGGTACTTCGTATCCCATCGGGGGATCGAAGCCAACCCCGATAAGATCCAAGCCATCGAACAGGTCCAAGCACCAAAGACGGTCAAAGATGTAAGACATCTGACAGGGTGCGTTGCCGCGCTAAGCAGATTCATTTCCAAGTCTGCCGAGCGCGCCTTGCTGTTCTTCAAAATCTTGAAGAAGGCAGGGCCCATGAAGTGGACTCCAGAAGCAGATGCGGCTTTGCAAGAGTTGAAGGCCTACCTATCTTTTGTGCCCACCTTGGTTGCTCCCAAACCGCAAGAGCCGTTGCTGTTATACTTGGCGGCAACCAATCAAGTGGTTAGTGCAGCCTTGGTGGCGCAGCGGGAAGTGAATGAAACAGAGAGTGTGCAAAGACCGGCAGAGTCAGATAGGGATCAGGACAGAGATAAGCATGGTAGCGAAGACAACCCCAAGGACACGGCAAGGAAGAAAGTGGTGCAGTGTGCAGTGTACTTCATCAGTTCCCTGCTACATGGGGCTAGATCGAGGTACTCTGGCGTGCAATAGTTGATCTTTGGCCTCATCATGGCTTCAAGGAAACTGTGCCACTACTTCCAAGCCCATGAGATCATGGTTGTCACTCGCTTCCCATTGGAAAGGATACTCCGGAACCCTGAGGCTAGTGGCAGAATAGTGGAGTGGGCTTTGGAGTTATCCAGTTTTGGTTTGAAGTTTGAGAGCACATCAACAATCTAGAGAAGGGCATTGGCAGAGTTTATTGCAGAATGGACGCCAACCCCTGACGAGGAAGTGCCAGAAACAGTTATCCCCGGCAAGGAGGCGCCCCAAGAATGGATCATGTATTTTGATGGTGCTTTTTCCCTACAAGGTGCAGGGGCTGGTGTGCTTCTCGTCGCTCCCTCCGGGGAACACTTGAAGTACGTCGTCCAGATGCATTTTGCCCGGGAAGAGGCAACCAACAATACAGTAGAGCATGAAGGGCTCCTTGCCGGGCTCAGGATTGCCACAGAATTGGGAATTAAGAAGCTGATCATTCGAGGAGACTCACAGCTTGTGGTGAGACAAGTCAACAAGGATTACCAAAGTCCATTGATGGAGGCATACGTTGAGGAAGTGAGAAGATTAGAGGAGCGCTTTGACGGGTTGCAAACAGAGCACATACCTCGTGCGAAAAACAGCATAGCTGATCACCTGTCAAAGTGTGCTGCACAAAAGCTTCCTGTGGAACCAGGAACTTTTGTTCTCCATCTTACTCAGCCCTCCGTATCCGCAGCAACAATGGCCCGGAAAAGGAGAAATCTGGACTCCGGTAAGCCTCTCCCGGTAGAGCCATCCGCTCCTGGCAGGGACCCTTCCGGAAACAACTCCTCACAACCTGCCGGACCGCACCCTCCAGCCGAACACATGGTCCCTACGGACGAGGAATGTGCCCCCGCAGTTGAGGAGGTGCCGCTGGTCCTTGTTGCCGAGCCCCAGGCTCCAACTTGGGCAAGGCACATAGTCCACTTTCTCCAAACCGGAGAACTCCCCAATGACCAAGATGAGGCTGAAAGAGTAGCCCGGAGGGCCAGTATGTACCAGTTTGTCGATGACACTCTGTACAGAAGGAGGCCCAACGGTGTGAAATTGAAGTGCATCTACCAGGAAGAAGGGAAGGAACTACTGGCTGAGATACACAAAGGCATGTGCGGCTCCCACATTGGATCAAGGGCGCTGGTTGGGAAAGCATTCCGACAAGGATTCTATTGGCCCACAGCCCTCCAAGATGCGGTTGAGCTAGTCACCAAATGTGAAGCCTGTCAGTTCCATTCCAAGAAAATCCACCTGCCTGCCCAAGCTCTTCAGACAATCCCTTTATCATGGCCATTTTCGGTCTGGGGGCTCGATATCCTCAGCCCTTTCCCCCGAGTGATTGGGGGCTTTGAATTTTTGTTCGTTGCTATGGACAAGTTTACAAAGTGGCCGGAAGTTGCTGTCGTGAGAAAGGTGACTGCTCAATCAGCTATCAAGTTCTTGAAAGATTTGGTGTGTCATTTTGGAATCCCGGCAAGGATCATTACCGACAACGGCACCCAATTCACGAGCCGCGCCTTCATGCAATATGTTCATGCCCTCGGAAGCAAGATCTCGTTTGCTTCTGTTGCACATCCCAGAAGCAATGGGCAAGCTGAGAGGGCGAACGCTGAAGTGCTGCGGGGACTCAAAACAAGAACCTTTGATACGCTGCAGAAGCACGGCAGGCGGTGGATCGATGAGCTACCGGTAGTTCTATGGTCCCTCAGAACGACACCAAATCGAGCTACCGGGCAGACACCTTTTTCCCTGGTCTATGGGGCGGAAGCAGTTATCCCCACGGAACTCATTTACGGGTCACCTCGAGTGCTTGCCTACGACGAAGTAGCACAAGATCAGCACCGGCGTGATGATGCTGTGCTACTCGAGGAGAACCGTCTCCGGGCTACTACGTGTGATGCACGCTATCAGCAAGACCTGCATCGCTATCATAGCCGCAGGGTTCATGCCCGGTGTTTTGAGGAAGGCGACCTTTTCCTTAGGCGCGTTCAATCCGCCAAGGTTACAAACAAGTTGACACCGAAGTGGGAAGGCCCTTACCGGGTAGTATGAGTCACCACACCTGGCGCAGTCTGTCTAGAGACCGGAGATGGCATTCAATTGCAAAACTCATGGAATATTGAGCATCTCCGCAAGTTCTACCCGTAAGGCGCGGCTGTCGGGCCCGGCCCGGCAGCCACCCTTTTGTACAGGCCTTGCCTCAGTTGCATGTAACCCCTTGTACAAAGCCAGGCGATGACCCTGAGCACCAGAGAAAATAAATGAAGCGCTGGGGGGCCCCGACCAAGTTGCATGCATGCATAAGCATTCCAAGAGCATTTGCATAAGCATTTCATGAGCATTTGCATATGCATATAGATAGGATCGGATCCTGCATCATTCTCATCTACATAAAGCTGCAGGTTCCTGCCGAGAACTCGGTTTCTGCAAGAAGAGGGGGAGATGAACCAACACTGCGATCCCCGGCGAACCAAACAGATAAGTTCTACCTCTTGTCCATAAGTGTTCTGTAAGCTAAAACTTGTGCATAAGAAAACCCCACCACTCTTCGAAACTTAGGTGCTCCCATCCCTGGCTCGAACATTGCTTCGGCCTGGATGGTCATAGTGGCCTTTGATGAAAATAAGTTGGCGGGGGGCTAGTCCCTCTATTTCTTGCCGGTAGGCTCAGTTCCCCAGCAACGAAGAAAGGGTACCGGCAGGATAGCCTGCCAGGGAAAACTCGTTGATTTAAAATAAAGAGGCATTTCACCTCTGCATGGACATATACATGCACAAGTTCCCGGCAAGGTTCATCTTTTTCATTAATATGCTGGTCATACAAGTACAAACCTTACAGAACATAGACATGGACCCGAGAGATTACATTATTCAAACTAAAATTTGGCAAATGCCTACGAGTTTAAGATTGAAAAAAGATAAGTGCCCTGTAATGCCTTTGCCCTTGTCCTTCTCCTTCAGGAAAAGGTCGAGGAGGCCGGTGGTGAACCCAGCTGGGATTCGGCGCCTCCCCAGGATCAGGGTGGCGCCGCCCCTCAGCAAGAAGAAAGAAACCGGAGGGCAGGCGCGGATGGTGACACTGCCGGAGGACCAGATGGGGGACACAGAGTCACCGGCAAACACGGCTCGTCGGAACGGTCGTCCCCGTTCTTGACGCGTCATGGGTTGCCGCCGCCGTCCGCATCGCTACCACCCAAAGACCTCAGCACGACAGCCGCGCCGAACACCATGCTCTCTGGCATATCCCACAGAGAGCTTGGTCGTCCCCAACGGCCCTGACGTCAGAAGCCACTGCATGTTCCGTAGAAATGTGTGGGAGCAAGGAGCCCTCCCGCACGGCGATAGGATGACGCCCGGAAGGGTCAGGTTCGCTTTCATCGCCGGCGAACACCCCCTGCGACTCTTCCCCAGCATCGCGACGGAATGAAGAACGAGGAGCGATCGACTACCACGCCCAGCACCCGATACAGGCCTCGGCATGGTGTCGTTCGCATCCCCTCACACTAGAACCAAGGCTACGGGCGACCCGACGACAAGCGCACCGGAGTCGCCACCCCCGGTGTTGTCGCCGCGCCGCCCGAATACCCCTTTCGGATCCATGGGGAATTCTAAACTAAAGCCCGGAGCTTGGCCCCAGGCTCTTCTTCTCAACATGACCAACGAAAGGCAGAAGTGGGGGAAGAAAGGATCTGGAGATGGGTGGCTCGGCTCTCCCTCCGCCCCTCCTTTTATAGGTGGAGCAAGAAAGGGAGCCGCTCCCACAACAAGCAATCGCCGCCCCTCTCCGCCAGTTAAAGAAGACCGGGCCCTCGCCTTGATGCTCTCCCGCGCAACGCGCCTCCGTTACCTACCCCGCGCGATGCATGCTGCATACGTGGCTAAGGATAAGGGTGTGGTGGGAAGAGTGAATTGGCAGTTTCTACCCCGTGCGTTAAAGTCATTCACGGGCCATTGCAAAGATGGCCCCACCACGATTGGCTTTACATGATGGACGGGAAAACCGAAAACTGGCCCAGAATCAAGATTAATGAAGAAGCAAAGAAGACTCCAAGAGATTAGCCTCTTCAGCGCCCCTGCCTGTGAACTTATTAGGACCTACCCCAACGACGCCCGGCAGCGCGATCGGGGCAGGCCCGGGGGTTTCTGTCGGTACAACAAACCCTGGGTCTGTTGCCCTGACTATGCATAGGCACGAGAACAAGATTACAACACCAAGGCCTTGTCAAGATACAAGAGACCAAGATCTTTGAAGAACCAGTAGGCAGATTAAGAAGGCCAAGACCAAGATAGAGAAGCGAGACACCACCAGGAGAAAAGCCTCCCTTGTCGGGCAGGAGAACCTGGCAAGGACAAGGGCTCCCCCGGAAGAAAGCATTCAAGACGTCCCGGCAGGGCCTGCCAGGACTCACGAGGGCAAAGACACCTCACCAAGCCATCTCACCACGACCCACATCATTGATCAATGTGGTGTCAAGCCGCAAAGTGACTAAGTGGCAGCCATTCGCCACATGGCGGCCTCTTTCTACAAGAAATACCTACAGATGACACCCGTCCTGCGACGTGTCAAGCAAGCATACAAGGAGCTGGCAAGACAAGCCCGGCAAGGCTTGCTGGGCGAGCAACGATGTGACATTGAGCGGTGCATTTAATGCACTCTGTCAGCCTACAAAATTAGGTATGATAGCACTGTTTGCTATCTTATTAGTGCATAATGACTGTTTTGCCACTGTGGTGACCCCTTAACATATAAAAGTAGGCCCATGGCAACCATAGCAAGGGTTGGAAAGTTGAACACCCCCACGCTCGTACGCGCGTAGTCACTGCCTCCCCAGGGCGAGCTTGCCGGGCAAGTGTACTATGCTCCACCACCACTTTTCCACCATCAATCCACCAAAGCAGGAGTAGGGTTTTACGCCTCGCGGCGGCCCGAACCTGGGTAAAATTACCCGGGTGATCTCTGTCGTGCTGCCCCACGTTCTTCTGCTCTTTATGCAACACGACATCCCCCCTGCCGAACCAGCAAGGGGCCCCTTGGCCCCATAGGTGGCCGTGGTTTCCCGCGACATCTTTGGTGCGCCAGGTAGGGGGATCGCTTGCGCGAACCTGAAAGCGTGTGCAACGCATCATCTTCATCACCATCTTCGTCTTCGACGGCGCCGTCGGCAATGGCACCCAAGAAGAAGCCCGGTGCTGCTGCTCATCCATCCACCTCAAATGCGCCGCCGCCCACAGCCACCAATGCTGCGGGGGACACGGAGGCGCACAAGAGTGTGGACGCCGATGGGGCTGTGGTCGGGGAAGGCGGCACCGTCACCACTTCCCCTGCGGTCGAAGTAGGAGCAGGAGACACCGGAGGAGAGCAACATCAGCAACACCCCAATGGCCACGCTCCGCGAGGTACGGGTGAAGGGGCCACTCCATCCACACTCCTTCCCCTTGCCGATGGGCACAGCCGCAGCAATGGCGCTCGGTCCGGGGCAAATCTCCGCCCTCCGGCCGCCCCCACCACGGGGCCGGCTGCAGCGCGTGCACCTCCCCCGTGATGAGTTGACCAGGCTGCTGTGCCTAGTGGAGCTGCTGACCCTCAAGCACCATCACCGCGCCACCATGCCATCCAGGTGGCCGCCCCGCAGCAGCGGGGACGTGATATGGTCGCTGCTGGCCCCGTCAGGAGCCGAGCGATGGCGCGATCTGCATCATCATCGCCCAGACCAAGTACTGCTATGGAGGCCATGGCGCGGGCTCAACTGCTGCTGAGGTTTCCGCCAGCGGCCGAGCAGATGGATGAATGGTGTGCCACCATCCAGAGCCTGCTCGGCTTCGCTGAGGCTCGGGGCTCGCAGCGAGCTAGCCCGCCACGGCCTCCCCAAGCGACGACAATGGCCCGTGCTGCTGGTCGTACGGAAGGGGCCACCCCCATGGTACAATCCCCGCCACGGTAGCTAGCGCGGGCGCAGCGGAATCAAGAACCTGATGGCGTCTCGATGGCCTCTTCTGACCCTCGAGCGCATCCTGGCCGGCAGCGTGCCCTGGAGGACAGGCGGAGGGGAGACGCACGCGTTGTCGTTGAGCAACGCCGCGACGCCCACCGCCGGGCCAATGGGTGTGACGGTCCCGATGTCGACGAGCCTGCACTCGATACTGGCGGGTACCTACCTTTCGAGGTTGGGTGCCCTACCTTTACTTGTGAGCTGCGGCAAGTCCGTTGGCCGTCCGTCCGCACGTTCAAGCTAGAGATACCCGAGAAGTACGATGGGAGGCTGAACCCGGCAGAGTTTCTGAGCATCTATACCATCGCTGTTCAAGCTGCCGGGGGAAGAGATGAGAAGGTATTTGCCAACTACTTCCCTTTGGCTCTCAAGTCCAATGTGAGGTCTTGCCTGATGCACCTGCCAGAGAACTCCATTTCATCATGGGCTGATTTGTGCCATGAGTTCATTGGCACCTTCACTGGCGGCCATCAAGAACCAGGTCAGCCATGCGATCTGCAGCTTCTTCAGCAGGAAGAAGGAGAGACTCTCCGGAAGTATTTGCAGAGATTTAGCAGAGTCCACAGAAACATCCCAAATAACCATCCAGCAGCTGTGATAGCCGCCTTCCAGTCCAATGTGCGCAACCGGAAGATTCGTTCCAAGATGAATCTAAGGTTGCCCAAGACTGTGAAGGAACTTTACACCTTGGTGGATAAGTGTGCTCGGATGGAGGAGGGAAGAAAACTGCCCGAAGAGGACGATTGCATTAATGTTGATTCAGAGGATGATGACGAGTCCACCAGTCAGAAGAAGAGCAAGAAGCGCAATAAGAAGTGCAAGGATAAGACGGTAATGTCTGTTGAAGGGTCGGGTATCCCTAGTACCGACAAGAAGGTTAAGGCCAAAACCCCCGGCAAGGAAGCTGCCGTGTGCTCTGACTGCCGGGAGGCCGCGGCCGCCGAAAAGGCCAGGAAAGGTGATGGACCGTACTGCAAGGTCCATCGGACCAAGGGCCACGACCTTCAAGAGTGTTATCAGATTGAGCAGCTTGTCAAGAGACAGAAAGCAGAATATGAGAAGCATGACAAGGAAAAGGGACATAATGTTGCTGGCGGTAAGGGTCATGGCGGTGAAGTAAATCGCCCCAGCAGACCTCTTCGGAACAAAGGGAAACCCGCCAGGGATCGAGAGAAGGAAGCCTGCGGTGATGAGAGTGATGAAGGGGATGAAGAGGAAACCAGTGAGCAGGAGTTCCAGAAGGCCACTGACGCGATGTGCATTGACGGGGGTGCGTCCCAACACGCCTCTCACCACCAACTCAAGTGGTGGGCGCGTGAGGTTAATGCCGTGAAACAAGCGCCAGGGGCCCGGAAACCACTCAAATGGTCACGCACGCCCATCATTTTTGGCGAAGAGGATCATCCTGACCGCACCACCGCGGTAGGATGTTTGCCATTGTTGGTCTCTCCAACAATCTGCAACCTCAAGGTCACGAAGATGTTGGTGGACGGTGGGGCCGGGTTGAATCTGATTTCCCCAAAGGTTATCAGCAAGCTTCAGATAGCAGAGGATGAGTTAAAAGTCACCAGCATGTTTCAAGGAGTTAATCCCAGTAGGAGTCATCCTAAGGGAAAGATCACATTGCCTGTGACGTTTGGGGGAGAGCTGAACTACCGGACTAAAAAGATTGTGTTTGATGTGGTTGACCTCCCCTTGCCGTACAATGGAATCGTTGGACGCCTAGCCCTGGCTAAGTTCATGGCGGCATCCCACTATGCCCACAACATCTTGAAGATGCCAGGGCCAGTTGGAGTCATTTCCGTCCCATCAGATGAGAAAGACGCAATCATTTGTGTGGACAAGATGTACCGGGACGCAGTCGTGGCAGAGGCAGCAGCAGCAGCAGTTCCCGCCAAGGAGAACAGAGGGAATAAGAAGGATAGTAAGGGCTTCGGCAAGGAATTCGGGAAGTGCGCCTCTCCGGAGTGCGCTGCGCCTGTTGATGACTTGCCGGAGAGTTCCAACAACAAGAGATCCAAGGTTGCTACTCCACAAGTGAAGAAGGTCCCGGCAGGGCTGGCTAGCGTTGATGGTACTTTCACCATCAGCGCCACCCTCGATGACAAATAGGAAAGCGTGCTCGTTGCCTTCCTGCGGGCGAATATTGATGTGTTTGCCTGGCAACCATCTGATATCCCCGGTGTTCCCAGGGAGGTAATCGAGCACCACCTTGCTGTCTGCCCACATGCCCGACCTGTCAAGAAGAAAGTCCGGAAGCAGGCCTTGGAGAGGCAGCAGTTCATTACAGAGGAGATCAAGAAACTTGAGGTAGCTGGTTTGGTCAAAGGAGTGCTGCATCCAACATGGTTAGCAAATCCAGTGGTTGTCCGGAAGGCCAATGGGAAATGGAGACTTTGCACAGACTTCATAGATCTCAACAAGGCTTGCTCGAAAGACCCATTTCCCTTGTCACGCATCGACCAGATCGTGGACTCCACTTCAGGCTGCGATTTGCTCTCCTTTTTGGATGCATATTCTGGGTATCATCAAATCTTCATGTCCAAGGAAGACGAAGAGAAGACCTCGTTCATCACCCCGTGTGGTACGTACTATTTTATCCGCATGCCTTTCGGATTAAAGAGTGCCGGGTCTACTTTTGCAAGGGCGGTCTAGATTGGTTTTGGGCCATAGCTACACAGAAACATTGAGGCTTATATGGATGATATTGTGGTCAAAACCAAGGACAGATCAACCCCTATCCAGGATTTGGAGGAGACATTTGCCAATTTGCGCAAGATCAACTTGAAGCTCAATCCGGAGAAGTGTGTATTTGGTGTTCCCTCCGGCAAGCTGCTCGGGTACTTCGTATCCCATCAGGGGATCGAAGCCAACCCCGATAAGATCCAAGCCATCGAACAGGTCCAAGCACCAAAGATGGTTAAAGATGTAAGGCATCTGACTGGGTGCGTTGCCGCACTAAGCAGATTCATTTCCAAGTCTGCAGAGCGTGCCTTGCCGTTCTTCAAAATCTTGAAGAATGCAGGGCCCATGAAGTGGACTCCAGAAGTAGATGCGGCTTTGCGAGAGTTGAAGGCCTACCTATCTCCTACAACATCAAGTGAGAAACAAGTCTTCAATGAAGAATTGATCTTAATGGTGCAGAACTTCAACAAATTCTACAAGAATAGAAGCAAAGAGAGAAGTTCCAAGTCAAGGTCCTACAATGACAAAAGATCTTCTAGTCGAGATCGTAATTGCTACAATTGTGGAAGACCCAGACACTACTCCAATGAGTGTACCGCTCCCTACAGGAAAAGAGAAGAATCACCTAAGAGGAGAAGTAAAAGAGATGAATCACCACCAAGAGAGAGGAGGAGTAGAGATGATCGTTATGAATGAAAACCCTCTCGTAGAAGCAAGGATTCGTAAAGGAAGGACAAGTCATCAAAGAGCTACACAAGACAAAGACATCAAGCTCATGTTGGTGAATGGGTATCCGGTTCTGACTCCGACAACTACTCCGAGAGAAGTTATCACTCTGACTCCGAATATACTCAAGATGAAGGTGTTGCCGGTCTTGCACTTGTGTCATCCAACTCCTACGACATATTTGACTCACCAAATGAAGGAATTGGAAGATGCTTCATGGCTAAAGGCCCCAAGGTATCACACCCCGAGTATGTTGATTTCAATAGTGATGAAGATGATTTGCTAGGTGATGATTATTTACTTGTTGACAACACTAGTGATGAAAACTATGATGAAATTACTATTAATCATGCTAATCAAGATGAAATGAATAACAATGATAAGAAGGAGATTGAGCGTCTAACTAAAGAGCTCAACACTCTTAAGTTAGCACATGAAACAACTCTAGAGGATCATAGAGAGCTCCTTAAGACTCATGAGAAGCTACGCTCTGAGAAGCTAAATTTAGAGCAAGAGCATGAGTTCTTAAAAGCTATCAATGATGATCTTCGAAAGAAGAGTTCTTCTTATCTTGCCAAGCGTTTACTCTTGTCTACTTAAATGACACAAGTAAAATCTAGCAACAAGAGCAAGAAAGATTCTTCTTCTAGTAGTAACAATAATCATGTTAAATCCAATATTGTTGCTTCTAGTAGTTCTCTTGATACCACTAATGATTCTATTAGCCAAGTTACACTTGAGCAAGAAAATAGCTTATTGAAGGGATTATAGAGAAAGGTGTTTACAAAAGCCTTGTCGTAAGTAAGCAATTTGAGGAAATTGTACGCAAGCAAGGAAGGCACTGGAAGAATCAAGGTGTTTGTTTTGAACGAAAGTTCAATGCCAATGGAGTTGAGTGGGAAGAAGATCAATACCCCAAGACGAAGTTTGTTCATCAACAAGAGAAGTATGACCCCACTTCCTTCAAGGGAACACAAGCTCAAGATGATCTTCCACCACAAGACCACAAGCTAAAAGGCAAGGACAAGCTTCATGAAGAGATCGATTCATTTGAAGAAGCACCTAAGACCATGGTCAAGTGGGATCCCAAGACTACATCAATTTCCATATCTTGCACTAATTCAAGGGGTCACAAACCCTCTTGTTGGTAAGACAAGGGACAAGGTAAACTAATGCTTTCATGGACATCATCATATGTGTGTTTCACTCTATGTCTGTGGATATCCTTGTGTGTTCCTTGTGGGACTAACCCATGTAGGTATTGAAAGTGCAATTCACTCCAATGGATTGCCCCAAATGATCTACATCAACATTGAGCATCCACATCTTCAACACCTACATGAAGTCATCATCGACAAAACCCAAGGTTAGTTCATCCCTCTAAGGGGGGATATCACATCTAGGGGAGCTTTGCTCTAAGAAAATTGAGCTAAAGCAACTCTAATGATGTGAACACAACAATGCTTTATGTAAAAGTGGTAACCCCACTTGTTCTTAAACGATGAGTATGACCTATGATCAAATGTTCTCATTTGACTCCTAAGTCAATATACTCATATATAGATGACCTAGTCATCGCCTATTGCTTGATAGATGCTAGAGTGTTTGTGCATGCTTTGCCACATGTTTTATTTGCCATCTTATTGTGTGAGCATGTTAGTTGCATAATTCTCTTCACTCGAGGACATCCATTTGTTGCTTTGATTGTTTGGTTTTTCTTTTTGCCAAATGGATGGACAAGAATGCCTAAGTACTCCCTCTAGTTATCTATGCTTTTTCTCATCTCAAACTCTATTTATGCTACATCACAAAGTTTGAACAAGTCACCTTCGGACCCTCCGGGTGAGGAGCACTCGGAGCCGCCGATCCGTCAAGGGCTTAACTTCCAAAACATCATAATGCCTTTCGGTCAGACCAACTCATTCCTACTCGGTCTCACCAAAGTCATTAAGTTGATCTAGGTTTTAACTCGGTGCAACCGATTAGAACCATTCAGTCACACCGAGTTGCAGCAACTGCTAGTAGTTTTGCATCTCGGTGCCACCGAGTAGTTCCACTCGGTCACACCGACAGCGCATGGGTATTTATACTCTGCATACCCGAACGGTTGAAAATCACTTCAACCGCACGAGCCCATGCCCCAGCACTGCCGCCCCTGGTCTCCGGATCATCGTCGTCGTCGCCAGTGACCTTCTACCGCTGGTCTCCACCGTCATCAATGGAATCCTCACCGCCGTTGTCGCCGTAGCAAGTCCGTCACCAAGTTAGGGTACGGATTTGACCGTTTGTGCTTTCCATTGCTCCGATTCTTGCACAAAGTATAATGCCTATGTTCTTCCCATGTATGAGATTGATCTAACCACCAAACGAACTCCTTAGAATAGATTTGATGCAAAAACTTAGGGTTAGGTTTCCGCCGAACCATCTCGGACCGACCGATTTGAGGATGTCGGTCACACCGATTGGCCCTGGCCATTGCACAAGTACAACTCGGTCTGACCGAAGTGTACTGATCGGTGCGACTGAAATCACTTTTTCTGTGTAACCCTAGCATCTCGGAGTCACCGAACTCCATTTCGGTCTGACCGAAATTGTGTGTTTAGACTCTGTTAGTGCTTCGGTGTCACCGAGTTTGTCAAATCGGTACCTCCGAAATGCTTTCTACAGAAAACTAAAATTAAGTTTTTGTCTCAATTTTTTGCAAAATAAGCTGCACTTTGTGATGCTCGTCTACTCTATCTATACCCAACTATTCACAGGGTCAGTTTCAGCAATGTCAGAGGGTAGTGATAGTCAGAATAGGTCTGAAGAGCAGCTCAACATCAGTGAGGGCACTAGTCCCTCAAGCAGCTATGATGATGGAAGCTAAAGCACTCGCTGCAATTTGCCTAATGCAGCAACTAGGGAAAGGAAGAAAAGAACATCTGAATCTGAGGATGAAGATTTTGTTATGGAGGAGGAAGTGACATCCAAGAAGAAAGTACTCAAGAAAGGGTATGCTGCTGCTGCTGCCACAAAGCCTAGAATGCAGAAGAAGGCTCCTGCTAAGAGAGCTCCAATGTCAAAGGCCAGAGCCTCAACTCAAGAAACCATGGAATTTACTCTTGAACCAAGAGAGGAAGAGGTTGCTGGAGGAAAGAAGAGGAAGGAAAGAGTCAGAAAGACTATTACCAGAGTCATTGGTAAACCTTTTATGATGAGAGATTCTGATGAAGAAGATGAGGAGGAGGAAGAGCCTATTGCACCTCCTGGAAAGACTCAGAAGCTTATGGGGGATGACATAAGGACTGGGGCTGCTCCATCTAAGCCCAAGTCTGCCCCCAAACCTTTAGCTCAAGCTCAAGCCCCCAAGCCATCTGCTCTGAAGAGATCAACAAGGAACATTTTTGCTGCTGAAAAGAACAAGGCCCCAGTGCCTGAAGCTCAAGAAGAACAAGGGCCACAAGTGCTTAGAAAGCTCAAGCCCAAGATTCCAGATCATAATGATGATCCTCCTGTGGCAGAGAATATGAAGCTAAGAAAGGATGCCTGTCTGAGACTTTGGAGAAAGACTGATCCCTATGCCACCAGAAGAAGAACTGCTGTGGACTATCGGTTTCACACAAAGGAACAGTAGGACTTCTATGAGACTGTCCTTTTGTACAAGAAGCCCATTGTTTGTCATATGAAATGGATTGACTGGAAATACATTGATGACAATGAAGACTATTTCCCAAGTGTGCATGAGAGCTTCAGAATGAATGGTGTTGACAAGTTTGTTTTTTAGAAGTTGACTAAGTGGAACGATGAGATGATCATGCAATTCTATTCCACTGCTCACTTCTATCCTGATGGAAAGATAGTCTGGATGACTGAAGGAACAAGATATCAATCTACTATCTCAGAATGGGCCAAGCTGATCAATGCCCCAGAGGAAGAGGAGAATGACATTGATGTGTATGCTAAGCTGAGGAAGGATCACAACTCCATGGCTAACATGTACAAACCAATTCCTGATAATGCCTTGGACACTCACAAGTTTGGATCAATATACTATTTGCTTGCTGGCTTGACCACAATCAACACTATATTGAGGCACACTCTTTTGCCCATGTCAGGAGATCATATAATGATCCATGGTCACTCCATCAACCTGCTTCACTTGTTTGATGTTCCTCAGAAGTTCAAGGTGATGAGCCTGATTGTGTAAATTGTGAAGAGAACAGTTGCAGATCAGAAGAGATCTTGTGGATATGCCCTGACATTCAAATGTTGATCAATTCCAAGATGGGAACTGGGACATATCTACTTGATAGAGAGCATCTTCCCCTGAGTCCAGACATTGAGGACAATGAGGTTGTCATGGGTGCTTCCCATCCTACTTGTGCTGAAGCCCAGGAGAAGAGAGAGAAAGCAAAGACTGCAAAAGTAGCAAAAGCAAGTGCGCCAGATGCCTCCACAATGCTACTCAAGACCAAGCAAGATCAACTCAGTTATCTGCTTGAGGCTACAGTGAGAATTGAGAAGTGCCTGGCCACCCTGACTCAAAATCAGGAAAGTCTTGAGAGGATCATTGAGACAAAATTTCATGACCTAGATGTGAAGGTCATTGAGATACAGACCATTGTGGAGAAGCTCCAAGAGGATGCTGAGGACAGGGAAGATAGACCAACTACAGACACTTTCCAGAGAGTGCTAAGGGCACAAAGGTCATTAGCAGTGCCAGTTGTCAGAGACTCCAGGACTACTACTTCAGCACCTGCAGCAACTGCCACGGTCGTACCTCCAGTGTCAACCCCTCCAGCTCCACATACTTCTGCCAAAGCTTTTGCAGATGCCCTCCTCTCCACGCCATCTACGCACACCGGAGCGACAAGCTAGAAGACCCCTTCAGGAGCTCCCAGAGATTGTGCCTAGAGTGCCGTATAGCACTATACGTTTTCAACCTTTTTGGTAACTTGTTGCCAAAGTGGGAGAAAGTGCATAGATCTTAGGCTTTGAGAGAGAGAGAGTGTTGGTTTTATTTGCTTCTCTTGCTACTTGCATCGTTCATTTGTTTGATTCCTATGCTACTATTTGTATTATGCTCGTGAGATACTTATGTGATCATGTGTTTGATCATACTATGCTTAATGTGTGGTTGCTTGCTTATATCCATGAATTTGTGTATGAACAATCACTTGTACCCTTGGTGATGCGTGCATGTTATTTAACTCTTATCATTTTGAGTGCTTCACCAAGATGTATGTGACATGGAAGGGTGACCCATGATCCTAATCGATTGTGCATTTGCATTCAAAAATAAACTTTAAATAATGCACAAATTTAGGGGGAGCTCTTGCTTATCACATACTTCTCAAAGCGATGATGTATTTCATTCATATTATCATTTGTCAAAGCTTTCATCTATATGTTGTCATCAATTACCAAAAGGGGGAGATTGAAAGTGCAACTAATCCTTGGGTGGTTTTGATAATTCATAACAACATATAGCTCATTGAACTAATATCCATTCAAGTTAAATATTTCAGAAAGTTCAATGATTGGCATGGCATGGACTAGGGATGTGGACCCCTCAAAATACTAAGTACAAAGATTGGCAAAAGCCCAAGACTCTTCATCTATATTTTAGTGATCCAAGATCACATTGAGTCCATAGGAAAGCCAATACTATTAAAAGGGGATGAGGTGTTGCTTAATGGTCTACTTGCTCAAAGTACTTAGTGATATTGCTCCAAAACCCTCAGCCACTTTCTCTTCCAAATATGTCCAAAACTCAAAGTCAAACTCGGCCCCATCGAAATGATCCATCCAGCGCCACCGAGTTTAGTTGACAAAGCCACTGCCAGAAACCCTAGCAATTCGGTTACACCGATACGGATCTCGGTCTCACCGAGATGGCCTTGCAAACTCTATGCTGCATGTTGCAATTATTATGGTCTCACCGAAATGTGCAATCGGTCCCACGAGTTTGCTTGACCCACTCTCTATTTGCTCTTTGCTGAAATCGGTCTCACCGAGTTCAAGCAATCAGCTTCACCGAGATGAGTTTTTGCCCTAGCCCTAGCACATCGGTCCCACCGAGTTGTTCAAGTCGGTCCCACCGAGATTCCTAATGTTCAGATTTTCAACTGAATCGGTCTCACCAAGTTCTTCTATTCGGTCTGACCGAGTTGGGTCAGATGTGTGTAACGGTTGGATCTTGTGTGGAGGCTATATATATACCCCTCCACCCCCTTCTCCATATGTGAGAGAGCCATCAGAACGTGCCTACACTTCCACTACTCATTTTTAGAGAGAGAACCACCTACTCATGTGTTGAGACCAAGATATTCCAATCCTACCACAAGAATCTTGATATCTAGCCTTCCCCATGTTGCTTTCCGCTGAAATCATCTTTCCACCATAGCCAAATCTGTGAGAGAGAGTTGAGTGTTGGGGAGACTATCATTTGAAGCACAAGAGCAAGGAGTTCATCATCAACACACCATCTATTACCTTTTGGAGAGTGGTGTCTCCTAGATTGGTTAGGTGTCACTTGGGAGCCTCCGACAAGATTGTGCAGTTGAACCAAGAAGTTTGTAAGGGCAAGGAGATCGCCTACTTCATGAAGATCTACCCGAGTGAGGCATGTCCTTCGTGGGCGATGGCCATGGTGGGATAGACAAGCTTGCTTCTTCATGGACCCTTCATGGGTGGAGCCCTCCATGGACTCATGCAACCGTTACCATTCGTGGGTTGAAGTCTCCATCAACATGGACGTACGATAGCACCACCTATCGGAACCATGCCAAAAATCTCCATGTCATCATTGCGTTTGCACTCTCCAAACCCTTCCCTTTACCTTCATATGCAATGTTTTACTTTCCGCTGCTACACTCTTAGAATTGCATGTGTAGGTTGATTGCTTAACTTGTGCTAAGTTGCTAAAATCTCCCAACAATTAAAATTGGGAAAAGGTTAGATTTTTATTTGGTCAAGTAGTCTAACCCCCCCCCCTCTAGACCTACTTTCGATCCTACAAACTACTACCATCTTGAAATGCAGAAAGCACCCAGCTTTGACTTTGGAAAATGCACTCCTCACTGCCATCGAATCAGAGAGGTGGTACATTGCACCCTTATGTAGCACCTGGCAGAAATACTAACACATTTAGAAACTTGCACTACCTTTTAAAAGGTCTCCAGATTGCACATGCTAACTGTATGGAGTTTCAGAAGAACATGCCATTCAGTCCAGGACTATAAGGTGGGAAATGAGTTGCCCTGACTATCAAGAATCAAGATATACATCTTTGAAGAATCACAATTCATGTATATATTCAATGAACTTTGTAAATTTTGATAGCCATCTATTGCATTTTTTATCAGAGAAACCAGAATTTTTTATCCATTAGGTGTTTGACGAACCATAGACACTGATTCGGAGGCAGGGTTTAAGGTTTGGGGGTTTGGAGGCACTATGCTTCCAGCTGATCAGACGCCAATTAAGTAAAAGTACGCAAACTAAAGCATCTGATCACCTAACAAAACACTGGAAAACCATCACCGAAACATCCGTACACAGGACAAACTACATGTCAGAATACATGAAATCTAAGCGGCCATGAGGAGCTTACTACTCTACATCCATAAAATAAATCATGTGAAAACATCGAAGCAATAAACTAAACCTCAAAGGACTTGACGGCGACGGGGCCGAGGTTGGGGAAGGCGGCGGCGTGCTCCACGGCCACTTGCGTTGAGGGGAAGCTAACAGGCGAATCAGATAAAGTTCTCCCGGTTTGGGTTTGATAGGAGGAGGGGAGGGGAGGCGACGAGAGGCGTACACTTGAGGCAACGGATGGTGGAGTCCGCGGCGACGTTCAGGGCGAGGTGCGTGCCGAGGTCGGTGTCGAGGAACAGGGACAGGTGGGTGCCTCCGTCGGTGGAGCGCGCCTGCGGTGGCGGCAGTGATGGTTACGACCACGGGCCGGCCATTGCTGGGGTGCAGCCGCCGCCAGCAAGAGAGGGGAGGAGAGGGGTTTGATAGAGATAGACGAGAATTGGCGTATTTTGAGGGTGCGCTTTAGGTTATAGGCCAACCATTTCGAAATTACTGGAGATTTTTTTAGCAAGGGCGAGCATGGTCAAAATAAAGAGGCGGACAAATTCTTTTTTTAACAATAAAGAGGAAGATCTAGTTCTACAGTACACATAGCATTTACCCTTTTTCACAAGAAGGTCCTTTTTTATTACACCACAAAGAGTTTCCTCTCGTTTAACTCCAAATTTACATTTGACAAATGTATTCTTTCTGGAGCAAATGAGCACTAGATATAATAACTACAAAGAGATAGTACCATGTACAAACTATGGCATGCTTATATGAGGGGTACCCGCAAAAGAAAAAAAATGCTTATATAAGGTGCAACTTGCGGAAAAAAAATGAATATGTGGAAATGGATTGCTTACCAACTAGTAGTAACTAGTTAATGCGCATGTGCAACACACATTAATATTTAGGCAATATATTAATTGCACGTGGATATTATGTATGCTATTATTTGTGTGTTAATCCTGTGATTAGTGCAATATTTGGTATGATATTAATTGCACGTTAAACACATTTAACGCTCGCCATTGGAGTAGTCTAGGTTGTTGGATTGACTATATTTGATGGCCGAGATCAGTTGGATCTGCCCCTTTGGGTCTTTTTATATTGGTATAGATGTTGCCTTTGATAGATGTTTTGGAAGACCAACAA
Source organism: Thinopyrum elongatum (assembly GCA_011799875.1). NCBI lineage: Eukaryota > Viridiplantae > Streptophyta > Magnoliopsida > Poales > Poaceae > Thinopyrum > Thinopyrum elongatum. Next base: position 485,244,975 of record CM022298.1, on the reverse strand, counting down.
AAGACATCGACATATTGAAAAATGTGTCCAGGGCTAAGATAACGCATACAAAGGGAAGTTTATATGATTTGGTTCTAATGTGTTTGCATCACTGTAACCAGATAAAATATTGTCTTGTTCATGTAGTGTAAAATTCGTAGAAAATTCGGGTGAACAGCCCTGCGGGCTATCACAGAGAATGATTTATCTTGGTAAACCATTGATGTATAACTTGATTTGAATGAAGTACTAAATTTTTCTAGACCAAGATTTTTAAAACAGACGTGTGGGACATGACCTGAACGGTACAATATTCTAAACCAAGTGTACAACTTCCCAAGGTTTTTCAAGCGCTAGGTGCAGAGCGAGCGTTGTGCCTCCGCTTCATTCAATAACAGCTTAAGCGGCGCCTAGGCGTGCTTTAGCGTTCTGCATGGTGTCGTACATACAGGAACAAGGGCACACCAAAAAATGCAAAGCATGTATTAAGCCTAAAATCCCAATCTTGTTGGAGAAGGAGAAACAAGGAGGAGCTCGAGTTCAGGGGAGGGGAAGAAAGCTGGAAATGGCAAGGTTGGGAAAGAGAAAACACCAGGCTCCAGCCTAGACGAGGAGAAGCTTGAGGTAAAGAAAGGGGAATAAAGTTGGCAACTGCAAGGTCGGGGAAGAGAAGCCACCAGGCTCCAGCCTAACAAGGAGGAGCCCGAGATCGAGAAGGACTAGTGGTGAGTTCAGTTTTGAGAAACACGGTACATAACAAAACAAAAATATGTGCATGCGAATCATCCCAAGATCACTATGAAGAAGCAAGTATGATTGTATCTAGATTGGATCGCTTACCAACGTAACACACCAGAGAGGAGAGTTGTTGTATATTCCCGTGGCTAGGTTATACCTCCCATTCGCGAGAATTTTATCCCTAGAACCGATACATAGATAGAGCACTGAAAGTACGGTGCCTCTGTAGGTATCCATACATAGGGAACCATCCAACAGAGCTTTGTCATCCAGAACTATGCTATGTCGGATAACTAGAGGTGGAGGAGTATCCTTGCAGCGTTGGAACAATTCCCGGGAGAGAGGGGGGAGGGCACAACCATGAGGAATGAGAAAATTTTGTCCTTTGGGGTTGCCCCTCCCCTCTATTTATAATAGCGCGTAGGTGGCCAAGTTGGATAGGGAGGCAGCCCCCAAGCGGTGCGCCCCATCTAGGGATGTCTGCCCCAAGAGTGGCGCGCCAACCCTGCGCGCCATAAGGGGGCTTGGCCCCCAAGCAAAAGGGTGCCCCACTAATGAGCCAAGAGGCCCATGTAGGGCTGCCCCATTTTGGTCCGAAGCTTTCCTGGACTTTCTAGACACTTCTAAAATCTTTCTATATTATCTAGAGGTTTGTCAGGGTTATCTGGAACATACCCGGTTTTCTCGGTTCCCTTTGAAAACCCTTTCAGATATTTTCTGGTGAATTTATCTCATGCTTCTACACTTCTAATTCTCAATAGATAAATGACCCTTAAGCATGTGACCCAGCAGGTTCGATAAAGTGTGGACATGAACCCGAAACTCCTTTTGGTTCAATGATCAATAACGAAACCATGGACATTGATACGTCTCCAACGTATCTATAATTTTTTATTGTTTCATGCTACTATATTATCAATCTTAGATACTTTATATGCAATTTTATATCATTTTTTGGGAACTAACCGATACGTCTCTGACGTATCTATAATTTTTTATTGTTTCATGCTATTATATTATCAATTTTAGATACTTTATGTGCAATTTTATATCATTTTTGGGAACTAACCTATTAACTCAGTGCCCAGTGCCAGTTCTTGTTTTCTGCATGTTTTTGGTTTTTCAGGAAATCAATACCAAATGAAGTCCAAACACTAAAACTTTACGATGATTTTTTCTAAACCAAAAGGGACCCTAGGAGTCTCAGGAGGGGAGACCAGGGGGCTATGCGAGAGCCACAAGCTCACCAGACGCGTCCCTATGGGGCGCCCCCTGAGCTTGTGGGACCCACGTAGCTCCGATCGCCCTAATTCCAACTCCATAAATTCCCATAAATCCTGAAACCAACAGAGAGCCACCTGAAACACTTTTTCCGCCCCCGTAAGCTTCTATTCTTCCGCGATCCCATATGGAGGCCTTTTCTGGTACTCTGCCAGAGGCGGAATCGAGCATGGAGGGCTTCTACATCAACCCTTGCTGCCCTCCAATGATGTGTGAGTAGTTTACCACAGACCTATGGGTCCATAACTAGTAGCTAGATGGCTTCTTCTCTCTCTTTCATCTTCAATACAAAGTTCTCCATGATCTCTGTCGAGTTCTATCCAATGTATTCTTCTTTTGCGGTGTGTTTGTTGGGGTCCAATGAATTATGGGTTTATGATCAGATTACATTGAAAGTAATTGAGTCTTTGTTGTACTCTATTATGCATGATCCTTGAGAATGCAAAGGAAATTTGGGATACTTTGGTTGATATGCACGAAGGTACCGAGTCCATTAAGGAATCCAAATTGGATGTGCCTCAAACTCAACTTGACAAGTTCAAGATGAAGGATGGTGAAGGAGTCACTGAGATGTACTCTAGGCTTGCTCTCATCACAAATGAGATTGCCGGCTTAGGAAGCGAAGAGATGACCGACAAATTCATGATCAAGAAGATCCTAAGAGCCTTGGATGGAAAATATGATACCATGTGCACCTTGATCCAAATGATGCCCAACTACAAAGATCTCAAGCCAACGGAAGTCATTGGTAGATTTGTTGCTCATGAGATGTCACTCAAGGATAAGGAAGAGCTCCACAACGAGTCAAGTGGTGCTTATAAAGCATCATGTGATGTTCCTACAAAATCAAGTGAGAAACAAGTCTTCAATGAAGAATTGAGCTTAATGGTGAAGAACTTCAACAAATTCTACAAGAATAGAAGCAAAGAGAGAAGTTCCAAGTCAAGGTCCTACAATGACAAAAGATCTTCTAGTCGAGATCGTAATTGCTACAATTGTGGAAGACCCGGACACTAATCCAATGAGTGTATGGCTCCCTACAGGAAAAGAGAAGATTCACCTAAGAGGAGAAGTAAAAGAGATGAATCACCACCAAGAGAGAGGAGGAGTAGAGATGATCATTATGAACGAAGACCCTCTCGTAGAAGCAAGGATTCGGAAAGGAAGGACAAGTCATCAAAGAGCTACACAAGATGAAGACATCAAGCTCACGTTGGTGAATGGGTATCCGGTTCTGACTCCGACAACTACTCCGAGAGAAGTTATCACTCCGACTCCGAATATACTCAAGATGAAGGTGTTGCCGGTCTTGCACTTGTGTCATCCAACTCCTATGACATATTTGACTCACCAAATGAAGGAATTGGAAGATGCTTCATGGCTAAAGGCCCCAAGGTATCACACCCCGAGTATGTTGATTTCAATAGTGATGAAGATGATTTGCTAGGTGATGATTATTTACTTGTTGACAACACTAGTGATGAAAACTATGATGAAATTACTATTAATCATGCTAATCAAGATGAAACGAATAACAATGATAAGAAGGAGATTGAGCGTCTAACTAAAGAGCTCAACACTCTTAAGTTAGCACATGAAACAACTCTAGAGGATCATAGAGAGCTCCTTAAGACTCATGAGAAGCTACGCTCCGAGAAGCTAAATTTAGAGCAAGAGCATGAGTTCTTAAAAGCTATCAATGATGATCTTCGAAAGAAGAGTTCTTCTTATCTTGCCAAGCGTTTACTCTTGTCTACTTACATGCCACAAGTAAAATCTAGCAACAAGAGCAAGAAAGATTCTTCTTCTAGTAGTAACAATAATCATGTTAAATCCAATATTGTTGCTTCTAGTAGTTCTCTTGATACCACTAATGATTCTATTAGCCAAGTTACACTTGAGCAAGAAAATAGCTTATTGAAGGGATTATAGAGAAAGGTGTTTACAAAAGCCTTGTCGGAAGTAAGCAATTTGAGGAAATTGTACGCAAGCAAGGAAGGCACCGGAAGAATCAAGGTGTTTGTTTTGAATGAAAGTTCAATGCCAATGGAGTTGAGTGGGAAGAAGATCAATACCCCAAGACGAAGTTTGTTCATCAACAAGAGAAGTATGACCCCACTTCCTTCAAGGGAACACAAGCTCAAGATGATCCTCCACCACAAGACCACAAGCTAAAAGGCAAGGATAAGCTTCAAGAAGAGATAGATTCATTTGAAGAAGCTCCTAAGACCATGGCCAAGTGGGTTCCCAAGACTACATCAAGTTCTACTTCATCAAGTACGACTACAACTCCAAGGATTCCCATCAAGTTGATGTGGATCCCAAAGAAGAAGAACTAGAGAGTTCTTGAGGGTGACTCCGCCAACATACTTCACTCACATTCATTTTGGCAAGGACAAGTGCAATCAATTTCCATATCTTGCACTAGTTCAAGGAGTCACAAACCCTCTTGTTGGTAAGACAAGGGACAAGGTAACCTAATGCTTTCATGGACATCATCATATATATGTGTGTTTCACTCTATGTCTGTGGATATCCTTGTGTGTTCCTTGTGGGACTAACCCATGTAGGTATTGAAAGTGCAATTCACTCCAATGGATTGCTCCAAATGATCTACATCAACATTGAGCATCCACATCTTCAACACCTACATGAAGTCATCATCGACAAAACACAAGGTTAGTTCATCCCTCTAAGGGGGGATATCACATCTAGGGGAGCTTTGCTCTAAGAAAATTGAGCTAAAGCAACTCTAATGATGTGAACACAACAATGCTTTATGTAAAAGTGGTAACCCCACTTGTGCTTAAACGATGAGTATGACCTATGATCAAATGTTCTCATTTGACTCCTAAGTCAATATACTTATATATAGATGACCTAGTCATTGCCTATTGCTTGATAGATGCTAGAGTGTTTGTGCATGCTTTGCCACATGTTTTATTTGCCATCTTATTGTGTGAGCATGTTGGTTGCATAATTCTCTTCACTCGAGGACATCCATTTGTTGCTTTGATTGTTTGGTTTTTATTTTTGCCAAATGGATGGACAAGAATGCCTAAGTACTCCCTCTAGCTATATATGCTTTTTCTCGTCTCAAACTCTATTTATGCTACATCAGAAAGTTTGAACAAGTCACCTTCGGACCCTCCGGGTGAGGAGCACTCGGAGCCGCCGATCTGTCAAGGGCTTAACTTCGAAAACCTCTTAATGCCTTTCAGTCAGACCAACTCATTCCTACTCGGTCTCACCGAAGTCGTTTAGTTGAACTAGGGTTTATCTCGGTGCAACCGATTAGAACCATTCGGTCACACCAAGTTGCAGCAACTGCTAGCAGTTTTGCATCTCGGTGCCACCGAGTAGTTCCACTCGGTCACACCAATAGCGCCTGGGTATTTATACTCTGCATACCCGTACGGTTGAAAATCACTTCAACCGCACAAGCCCGTGCCCCGGCACTGCCGCCCCTGTTCTCCGGATCATCGTCGTCGTTGCCAGTGACCTTCTGCCGCTGGTCTCTGCCGTCGTCAACGGAATCCTCACCACTGTTGTCGCCGTAGCAAGTCCGTCGCCAAGTTAGGGTACGGATTTGACCCTTTGTGCTTTCCATTGCTCCGATTCTTGCACAAAGTATAATGCCTATGTTCTTCCCATGTATGAGATTGATCTATCCACCAAACGAACTCCTTAGAATAGATTTGATGCAAAAACTTAGTGTTAGGTTTCCGCCGAACCCATCTCGGACCGATCGATTTGAGGATGTCGGTCACACCGATTGGCCCTGGTCATTGCACAAGTACAACTCGGTCTGACCGAAGTGTACTGATCGGTGTGACCGAAATCACTTTCTCTGTGAAACCCTAGCATCTCGGAGTCACCGAACTGCATTTCGGTCTGACCGAAATTGTGTGTTTAGACTCTGGTAGTGCTTCAGTGTCACCAAGTTTGTCAAATCGGTAGCTCCGAAATGCTTTCTGCAGAAAACTAAAATTAAGTTTTTGTCTCAATATTTTGCAAAATAAGCTGCACTTTGTGATGCTCATCTACTCTATCTATACCCAACTATTCATAGGGTCAGTTTCAGCAATGTTAGAGGGTAGTGATAGTCAGAACAAGTCTGAAGAGCAGCTCAACCTCAGTGAGGGCACTAGTCCCTCAAGCAGCTATGATGATGGAAGCTGAAGCACTCGCAGCAATTTGCCTAAGGCAGCAACTAGGCAAAGGAAGAAAAGAACATCTGAATCTAAGGATGAAGATTTTGTTATGGAGGAGGAAGTGACATCCAAGAAGAAAGTACTCAAGAAAGGGTATGCTGCTGCTGCTGCCACAAAGCCTAGAATGCAGAAGAAGGCTCCTGCTAAGAGAGCTCCAATGTCAAAGGCCAGAGCCTCAACTCAAGAAACCATGGAATTTACTCTTGAACCAAGAGAGGAAGAGGTTGCTGGAGGAAAGAAGAGGAAGGAAAGAGTCAGAAAGACTATTACCAGAGTCATTGGTAAACCTTTTATGATGAGAGATTCTGATGAAGAAGATGAGGAGGAGGAAGAGCCTGTTGCACCTCCTGCAAAGACTCAGAAGCTTATGGGGGATGACATAAGGACTGGGGCTGCTCCATCTAAGCCCAAGTCTGCCCCCAAGCCTTCAGCTCAAGCTTAAGCCCCCAAGCCATCTGCTCCAAATAGATCAACAAGGAACATTTCTGTTGTTGAAAAGAACAAGGCCCTAGTGCCTGAAGCTCAAGAAGAACAAGGGCCACAAGTGCTTAGAAAGCTCAAGCCCAAGATTCCAAATCATAATGATGATCATCCTGTGGCAGAGAATATGAATCTAAGAAAGGATGCAGGTCTGAGACTTTGGAGAAAGACTGATCCCTATGCCACCAGAAGAAGAACTGCTGTGGACTATCAGTTTCACACAAAGGAACAACAGGACTTCTATGAGACTGTCCTTTTGGACAAGAAGCCCATTGTTTGTGATATGAAATGGATTGACTGGAAATACATTGATGACAATGAAGACTATTTCCCAAGTGTGCATGAGAGCTTTAGAATGAATGGTGTTGACAAGTTTGTTTTTCAGAAGTTAACTAAGTGGAACGATGAGATGATCATGCAATTCTATTCCATTGCTCACTTCTATCCGGATGGAAAGATAGTCTGGATGACTGAAGGAACAAGATATCAATCTACTATCTCAGAATGGGCCATGCTGATCAATGCCCATGTGTATGCTAAGCTGAGGAAGGATCACAACTCCATGGCTAACATGTACAAGCCAATTCCTGATAAAGCCTTGGACACTCACAAGTTTGGATCAATATACTATCTGCTTGCTGGCTTGACCACAATCAACACTATATTGAGGCACACTCTTTTGCCCATGTCAGGAGATCATATAATGATCCATGGTCACTCCATCAACCTGCTTCACTTGTTTGATGTTCCTCAGAAGTTCAAGGTGATGAGCCTGATTGTGGAAATTGTGAAGAGAACAGTTGCAGATCAGAAGAGATCTTGTGGATATGCCCTCACAATCAAATGTTGATCAATTCCGAGATGGGAACTGGGACATATCTACTTGATAGAGAGCATCTTCCCCTGAGGCCAGACTTTGAGGACAACGAGGTTGTCATGGATGCTTCCCATCCTACTTGTGCTGAAGCCCAGGAGAAGAGAGAGAAAGCAAAGACTGCAAAAGTAGCAAAAGCAAGTGCACCAGATGCCTCCACAATGCTACTCAAGACCAAGCAAGATCAACTCAGTTATCTGCTTGAGGCTATAGTGAGAATTGAGAAGGGCCTGGCCACCCTGACTCAAAATCAGGAAAGTCTTGAGAGGATCATTGGGACAAAACTTCATGACCTAGATGTGAAGGTCACTGAGATACAGACCATTGTGGAGAAGCTCCAAGAGGATGCTGAGGACAGGGAAGATAGACCAACTACAGACACTTTCCAGAGAGTGCCAAGGGCACAAAGGTCATTAGCAGTGCTAGTTATCAGAGACTCCGGGACTACTACTTCAGCACCTGCAGCAACTGCCACGATCGTACCTCCAGTGTCAACCCCTCCAGCTCCACATACTTCTGCCGAAGCTTTTGCAGATGCCCTCCTCTTCCCGCCATCTACGCACACCGGAGTGACAAGCCAGAAGACCCCTTCAGGAGCTCCCAGAGATGGTGCCTAGAGTGTCGTATAGCACTATACGTTTTCAACCTTTTTGGTAACTTGTTGCCAAAGTGGGAGAAAGTGCATAGATCTTAGGCTTTGAGAGAGAGAGTGTTGGTTTTATTTGCTTCTCTTGCTACTTGCATCGTTCAATTGTTTGATTCCTATGCTACTATTTGTATTATGCTCGTGAGATACTTATGTGATCATGTGTTTGATCATACTATGTTTAATGTGTGGTTGCTTGCTTATATCCATGAATTTGTGTATGATCAATCACTTGTACCCTTGGTGATGCGTGCATGTTATTTAACTCTTATCATTTTGAGTGCTTCACCAAGATGTATGTGACATGGAAGGGTGACCCATGATCCTAATCGATTGTGCATTTGCATTCATTTTTTTTTAAATAATGCACAAATTTAGGGGGAGCTCTTGCTTATCACATACTTCTCAAAGCGACGATGTATTTCATTCATATTATCATTTGTCAAAGCTTTGATCTATATGTTGTCATCAATTACCAAAAGGGGGAGATTGAAAGTGCAACTAATCCTCGGGTGGTTTTGATAATGCATAACAACATATAGCTCATTGAACTAATATCCATTCAAGTTAAATATTTCAGAAAGTTCAATGTTTGGCATGGCATGGACTAGGGATGTGGACCCCTCAAAATACTTAGGACAAAGATTGGCAAAAGCCCAAGACTCTTCATCTATATTTTAGTGATCCAAGATCACATTGAGTCCATAGGAAAGCCAATACTATTAAAAGGGGATGAGGTGTTGCTTAATGGTCTACTTGCTCAAAGTACTTAGTGATATTGCTCCAAAACCCTCAGCCACTTTCTCTTCCAAATATGTCCAAAACTCAAAGTCAAACTCGGCCCCACCGAAATGATCCATCCGGCGCCACCGAGTTTAGTTGACATAGCCACTGCCAAAAACCGTAGCAATTCGGTTACACCGATACGGATCTCGGTCCCACCGAGATGGCCCTGCAAACTCTCTGCTACATGTTGCAATTATTTCAGTCTCACCGAAATGTGCAATCGGTCCCACGAGTTTGCTTGACCAACTCTCTGTTTGCTCTTTGCTGAAATCGGTCTCACCGAGTTCAAGCAATCAGCTTCACCGAGATGAGTTTTTGCCCTAGCCCTAGCACATTGGTCCCACCGAGTTGTTCAAGTCGGTCCCACCGACATTCCTAACGTTCAAATTTTGAACTGAATCGGTCTCACCAAGTTCTTCTATTCGGTCTAACCGAGTTGGGTCAAATGTGTGTAACGGTTGGATCTTGTGTGGAGGCTATATATGCCCCTCCACCCCCGTCTCCATATGTGAGAGAGCCATCAGAACGTGCCTAAACTTCCACTACTCATTTTTAGAGAGAGAACCACCTACTCATGTGTTGAGACCAGCATATTCCAATCCTACCACAAGAATCTTGATCTCTGGCCTTCCCTAAGTTGCTTTCCACTGAAATCATCTTTCCACCATAGCCAAATCTGTGAGAGAGAGTTGAGTGTTGGGGAGACTATCATTTGAAGCACAAGAGCAAGGAGTTCATCATCAACACACCATCTATTACCTTTTGGAGAGTGGTGTCTCCTAGATTGGTTAGGTGTCGCTTGGGAGCCTCCGACAAGATTGTGCAGTTGAACCAAGAAGTTTGTAAGGGCAAGGAGATCGCCTACTTCGTGAAGATCTACCCGAGTGAGGCATGTCCTTTGTGGGCGATGGCCATGGTGGGATAGACGAGGTTGCTTCTTCATGGACCCTTCATGGGTGGAGCCCTCCGTGGACTCACGCAACCGTTACCCTTCGTGGGTTGATGTCTCCATCAACGTGGACGTACGATAACACCACCTATCGGAACCACGCCAAAAATCTCCATGTCATCATTGCGTTTGCACTCTCCAAACCCTTCCCTTTACCTTCATATGCAATGTTTTACTTTCCGCTGCCACACTCTTAGAATTGCATGTGTAGGTTGATTGCTTGACTTGTGCTAAGTTGCTAAAATCTGCCAACAATTAAAATTGGGAAAAGGTTAGATTTTTATTTGGTCAAGTAGTATAATCACCCCCCCTTTAGACCTACTTTCGATCCTACAAACTGCTACCATCTTGACATGCAGAAAGCACCCAGCTTTGACTTTGGAAAATGCACTCCTCACTGCCATCGAATCAGAGAGGTGGTACATTGCACCCTTATGTAGCACCTGGCGGAAATACTAACACATTTAGAAACTTGCACTACCTTTTGAAGGGTCTCCAGATTGCACATGCTAACTGTATGGAGTTTCAGAAGAATATGCCATTCAGTCCTGGACTACGAGGGGGGAAATGAGTTGCCCTGACTATCAAGAATCAAGATATACATCTTTGAAGAATCACAATTCATGCATATATTCAATGAACTTTGTAAATTTTGATAGCCATCTATTGCATTTTTTATCAAAGAAACTAGAATTTTTTATCCATTAGGTGTTTGACGAACCATAGACACTGATTCGGAGGCAGGGTTTAAGGTTTGGGGGTTTGGAGGCACTATGCTCCCAGCTGATCAGACGCCAATTAAGTAAAACATACGCAGACTAAAGCATCTGATCACCTAACAAAACACTGGAAAACCTTCACCGAAACATCCGTACACGAGACAAACTACATGTTAGAATACAAGAAATCTAAGCGACCATGAGGAGCTTACTACTCTACATCCAGAAAATAAATCATGTGAAAACGTCGAAACCGTAAACTAAACCTGAAAGGACTTGATGGCGACGGGGCCGAGGTCGGGGAAGGCGGCGGCGTGCTCCACGGCCACTTGCGCTGAGGGGAAGCAAACAGGCGAATCAGATAAAGTTCTGCCAATTTGGGTTTGATAGGAGGAGGGGAGGGGAGGCGATGAGAGGCGTACACTTGAGGCAGCGGATGGTGGAGTCCGCGGCGACGTTCAGGGCGAGGTGCGTGCCGTGGTCGGTGTCGAGGAATAGGGACAGGTGGGCGCCTCCGTCGGCGGAGCGCACCTGCGGTGGCGGCAGTGACGGTGATGACCGCGGGCCGGCCATTGCTGGGGTGCGGCCGCCGCTAGCAAGAGAGGGGAGGAGAGGGGTTTGATAGAGAGAGACGAGAATTGGCGTATTTTGAGGGTGCGCATTAGGTTATAGGCCAACCATTTCGAAATTACTGGAGATTTTTTTAGCAAGAGCGTGCATGGCCAAAATAAAGAGGCTGACAAATTCTTTTTTAAGAATAAAGAGGCGGATCTAGTTCTACAGTACACAAAGCATTTGTCCTTTTTCACAAGAAGGTCCTTTTTTATTACACCATAAAGAGTTTCCTCTCGTTTAACTCCAAATTTACATTTGACAAATGTATTCTTTCTAGAGCAAATGAGCACTGGATATAATAACTACAAAGAGATAATACCATGTACAAACTATGGCATGCTTATATGAGGTGTACCCGCAAAAGAAAAAAATGCTTATATAAGGTGGAACTTGCGGAAAAAAATGAATATGTGGAAATGGATTGCTTACCAACTAGTAGTAACTAGTTAATGCGAACGTGCAACGCACGTTGATATTTAGGCAATATACTAATTGCACGCGGATGTTATGTATGCTATTATTTGTGTGTTAATCCTGTGATTAGTGCAATATTTGGTATGATATTAATTGCACGTTAAACACATTTAACGCTGGCCATTGGAGCAGTCTAGGTCGTTGGATTGACTTAATTCGATGGCCGAGATCAGTTGGATCTGCCCGTTTGGGTCTTTTTATATTGGTATAGATGTTGCCTTTCATAGATGTTTTGGAAGAACAGCAAAGGACATCGACATATTGAAAAATGTGTCCAGGACTAAGATAACGCGTACAAAGGGAAGTTTATATGATTTGGTTCTAATGTGTTTGCATCACTGTAACCAAATAAAATATTGTCTTGTTCATGTAGTGTAGAATTCGTTGAAAATTTGGGTGAACAGCCCTGCGGGATATCACAAAGAATGATTTATCTTGGTAAACCTTTGATATATAACTTGATTTGAATGAAGTACTAATTTTTTCTAGACCAAGATTTTAAAAAGAGACGTGTGGGACATGACCTGAACGGTACAATATTCTGAACCAAGTGTACAACTTCCCAAGGTTTTTCAAGTGCTAGGTGCAGAGCGTGTGTTGTGCCTCCGCTTCATTCAATGACAGCTTAAGCGGCACCTAGGCGTGCTTTAGCGTTCTGCATGTTGTCGTACATACAGGAACAAGGGCACACCAAAAAATGCAAAGCATGTATTAAGCCTAAAATCCAAATCTTGTTGGAGAAGGAGAAACAAGGAGGAGCTCGAGTTCAGGGGAGGGAAAAAAAAGCTGGCAATGGCAAGGTTGGGAAAGAGAAAACACTAGGCTCTAGCCTAGACGAGGAGAAGCTCGAGGTCAAGAAAGGGGAATAAAGTTGGCAACTGCAAGGTCGGGGAAGAGAAGCCACCAGGCTCCAGCCTAACAAGGAGGAGCCCGAGATCGAGAAGGACTAGCGGCGAGTTCAGTGTTGAGAAACACGGTACATAACAAAACAAAAATCTGTGCATGCGAATCATCCCAAGATCACTATGAAGAAGCAAGTATGATTGTATCTAGATTGGATCGCTTACCAACGTAACACACCGGAGAGGAGAGTTGTTGTAGATTCCCGTGGCTAGGTTATACCTCCCATTCGCGAGAATTTTAAACCTAGAACCGATTCATAGATCGAGCACTGAAAGTACGGTGCCTCTGTAGGTATCCATACATACGGAACCATCTAATAGAGCTTCGTCATCCAGATCTATGCTATGCTGGATAACTAGAGGTGGAGGCGTATCCTTGCAGCATAGGAACATTTCTCGGGAGCGAGGGGGGAGGGCACAACCACGAGGAACGAGAAAAGTTTATCCTTTGGGGTTGCCCCTCCCCTCTATTTATAATAGCGGGTAGGTGGCCAAGTTGGATGGGGAGGCAGCCCCCAAGTGGTGCGCCCCATCTAGGGATGTCTGCACCAAGAGTGGCACGCCAACCCTGCGCGCCATAAGGGGGCTTGGCCCCCAAGCAAAAGGGTGCCCCACTAATGAGCCAAGAGGCCCATGTAGGGCTGCCCCATTTTGGTCCGAAGCTTTCCAGGACTTTCTAGACACTTCTAAAATCTTTCTAAATTATCTGGAGGTTTGTCAGGGTTATCCGGAACATTCCCGGTTTTTCTCGGTTCTCTTTGAAAACCCTTTCAGATATTTTCAGAAATTTTCTGGTGAATTTATCTCATGCTCCTACACTTCTAATTCTCAATAGATCAATGACCCTTAAGCATGTGACCCAGCAGGTTCAATAAAGTGTGGACATGAACCCGAAACTCCTTTTGGTTCAATGATCAATACCAAAACCATGGACATTGATACGTCTCCAAAGTATCTATAATTTTTTATTCTTTCATGCTATTATATTAGCAATCTTAGATACTTTATATGCAATTTTATATCATTTTTTGGGAACTAACCGATACGTCTCTGACGTATCTATAATTTTTGATTGTTTCATGCTATTATATTATCAATTTTAGATACTTTGCATGCAATTTTATATCATTTTTGGGAACTAACCTATTAACTCAGTGCCCAGTGCCAGTTCCTGTTTTCTGCATGTTTTTGGTTTTTCATGAAATTAATACCAAATGAAGTCCAAACACGATAAAAATTTACGATGATTTTTTCTGAACCAAAAGGGACCCTAGGAGTCTCAGGAGGGGAGACCAGGGGGCTATGTGAGAGCCACAAGCTCACCAGGCGCGTCCCTACGGGGCGCCCCCTGAGCTTGTGGGACCCACGTAGCTCCGATCGCCCTAATTCCAACTCCATAAATTCCCATAGATCCTGAAACCAACAGAGAGCCACCAGAAACACTTTTTCCCGCCGCCGCAAGCTTCTATTCTTCTGCAATCCCATATGGAGGCCTTTTCTGGTACTCTGCCGGAGGCGGAATCGAGCATGGAGGGCTTCTACATCAACCCTTGCTGCCCTCCAATGATGTGTGAGTAGTTTACCACAGACCTACGGGTCCATAACTAGTAGCTAGATGGCTTCTTCCCTCTCTTTGATCTTCAATACAAAGTTCTCCATGATCTCTGTCGAGTTCTATCCGATGTATTCTTCTTTTGCGATGTGTTTGTTGGGATCCGATGAATTATGGGTTTATGATCAGATTACATTGAAAGTATATGAGTCTTTGTTGTACTCTATTATGCATGATTGTTATAGCTTTGTATTTCTCTCCAATCTATCTGTCTGGTTTGGCCAACTAGACTGATTTATCTTCAGTGAGAGATGTGCATCGTAATGGGTTTAACTTGCAGTGTCCTCACCTTGTGATAGAAGGGGTAGCGAGGCACGTATTTGTATTGTTGCCATTAAGGGTAAAATGACAGGGTTCATTCATATTGCTAGAGTTTATTCTGTCTACGTTATGTCATCTTGCTTCATGCATTACTCTATTTGTTATGAACTTAATACCATAGATGCATCTAGATAGCGGTTGATTGGTGGAGTAATAGTAGTAGATGCAGAATAATTTCGGTCTACTTGTCACGAACGTAATGCCTATATACATGATCATTGCCATGAATAACATCATAACTGCACTTTTCTATCAATTGCCCAACTGTAATGTGTTCACCCACCGTATGCTATGTTTCAAGAGAGAAGCCTCTAGTGAAAACTATGGCCCCTGGGTCTACTTTTATCATATTACAAAAAAATAACTTGCTGCAATTTATTTATTTTTATTTTGTTTCTGCAATTTATCTATCTACCACTATCAGATTTAATCCTTGCAAGTAATGAGTTCAAAGGGATTGACAACCCTCTTGCCCGTGTTGGGTGCAAGTATTTTCTCTTGTGTGTGCAGGTGTTGTTCAGTAGGCTTGGTGTGATTCTCCTATTGTTTCGATAACCTTTGTTCTCACTTAGGAAAATACTTATCAGTTACTATATTGCTTCACCCTTCCTCTTCTGGGGAAAACCCAACGCAGCTAACAAGTAGCACTAAACTATTAACCTAGTGCCCAGTGCGAGTTCCTGTTTTTGACTATCATTATGTTTCCCAGAAAATCAATACCAAATGAACTCCAAACACGATGAAATAGTGATTTTTTTTCTAGACCAGAAGGGACACTAGAAGCTTTGGGGTGGCCAAAAGATGTATGAGAGGGCCACAAGCTCACACGACGTGCCCCTTGGTGGCACGCCACCTGAGCTTGTGGGCCCCATGTAACTCTGTTTGACCTAATTCCACTTCTATAAATTCCCATAAATCCCCAAAACACCATAGCGAGATCCGAAACAAATATTTCGCCGCCGCAAGCCTCTGTTCTTCCATGATCCCATCTGGAGGCCTTTCCGATACTCTGTCAGAGGGGAATCGTTCATAGAGGGCTTCTAAATCAACCTTGCTGCACCTCCGATGTTGTGTGAGTAGTTTACCATAGACCTACAATATTAGCTAGATGGCTTCTTCTCTCTCTTTGATCTTCAATACAATGTTCTCCTCGGCGATCTATTCGATGTAATCTTTTTGTGGTGTGTTTGTTGAGATTCGATGAATTGTGGGTTTATGATTAGATTATTCATCAAAAGTAATTGATCCTTTTCTGAACATTATTATGCATGATTATTATAGCTTTGTATTTCTCCATTCTATACGTTTGGTTTGGCCAACTAGATTGATTTATCTTCAATGGGAGAGGTGCTTGGTAGTGGGTTCAATCTTGCGGTGTCCTCACCTCGTGACAAAAGGGGTAGCGAGGCATGTATTGCATTGTTGCCACTAAGGGTAAAATTATGGGGTTTAATCATATTGCTTGGTTTTATTCTATCTACATGGGCCCGCATATATTAACTACAAAGAGGTAGTACTATGTACAAACTATGACATGCTTATATTAGGTGTACCCGCAAAAGAAAAATGCTTATATAAGGTGGAACTTACGAAAAAATGGAAATTTTAGCACATAATATAAATGTTTCCTTACCAAATTCCACACAGCAACAACACTAGAAAAGAGTATTGATGGCCCACAAGTATATGGGATCAATCGTTATCCTTTCGATAAGTAAGTGTGTCGAACCCAATGAGGAGCAGAAGGAAATGACAAATGGTTTTCTGCAAGGTATTTTCTGCAAGCACTAAAATTATTCGGTAACAGATAGTTTGATAGCAAGGTAATCTGTAATGAGGAGAAGAAGGAAATGACAATACTTCTCCCATGTCCTCAAGAACAAAAGCAACTACTCACAAATCATATTCATGTTCAAGACCAGAGGGGTATTGAATAGCATTAAAGATCTGAACATATAATCTTCCACCAAATAAACCAACTAGCATCAACTACAAGATGTAATCAACACTACTAGTAACCCACAGGTACCAATCTGAGGTTTTGATATAGAGGTTGTGAAAGTGCATTTGGAACTTAAACTATATTTTGGTGTGATGACAATGTGGTTAGTGGAACTAATATCGGTTGCACAAGTTTATCTCAAGATATTGGTTCCATATTGCTTCTGATGGAGATGTGCAACCCCCCAATTCAAAAAGATCAAAGACGTGGTCTACCGACGATTCAGAGGTTTTAGTTTTGGTTCTTTTTCGAGTCAGAGGAAAGACCGCACTATTAAGAGGGGTCGGTGTGGATACGTGTTGTGGGGAATGTCATTACCGAAACATAAAACACAAGCCTACCCATTCCTTCCATCTAAATTCATAGTGTGTGTGATTGTGGTACTCAGAAAGCTAGCAATAGAAAAGTTTCTGGGTACCCCATGCGCACGGGGTACTGCGTAACTCTCTGAGTACCCCATGCGCACGGGGTCTTTTGACCCCCGTGCGCACGGGGTACTGTGTGACTCTCTGAGTACCCCGTGCGCATGGGGTCTTTTAACCCTCGTGCGCACGGGGTGGTGCGTATCACTCTGAGTACCCCATGCGCACGGGGCTGACTTAGCCCGTGCGCACGGGGTCCAACGGGCAGAAATGGCCACCCAGGCAAGAACACTATAAAACCCCCCTTTCTTCCACCTCCATGCCCAACCCTAATGTCTTGTTGAGCTCCACCATTGCTACACTCCATTTTTCTCAATACTCTCAATCCCTCCACCCAAACTTGTTGAAACTTTGGGGATTGGGAGAGCAAGACCCAATCTACATCTTGACCAAACCAAATCGCGTTCCCCGCAACATTTCTTCCCCTTTGACTTGTTAGTCTTGGAGCTTGGGATCCTAGGAGGTTAGAGGTTCCTCTGTAAGCTTCCTTGCTTGTGGTGTGCTCCGGAGAAGTTTGTAAAGGTGTGGTGGTCGCCTTCAAGATCAACCCCGAGTGATTCGAGGCTCATCCGTTGGGGGTGATTCGAAAGAGATTATGGTGAGCCTTCGTGGCGTTCCGCAAGCTTTGGCTCCGGCACCACTCTAAACGGAGAGTAGCTCTTCCCAGGGAAGAGTGAACTTCGGGATAAAATCCGCGTCCTCATCTCACTTGTGGTTAATCCTTTCCTGCACTTTACTTTGCCTTGTATGCTTGTTGGCTTGCTATTTAGATTGTTACCTAGCATACTTAGCTTTAAGCTTGCTTGTCATATAGGTTGTGTTCACCTAGTTGCATATCTAGTGAACCCTTTTTATCCGCTAAACCTTAAAATTGACAAGAAAGTTTAAAATTTGTAGTCTCCTATTCACCCCCCCTGTAGTTGACCGTATCGATCCTTTCAATTGGTATCAGAGCCTCATGATCTAATATAAGGTTTTACAACCTTAGAGGATATGGACGACCTAGCGAATGTGGGAGGTGGCGCACACGTTGTGGAGGATGGTGAAAACCTACCCCCCGCCGTGGCTGTTGCACTTGGTGCTCCGGTCATTGCTCCTGCCGCTCCGGTTAACCAGGGTGCCCCCTTAACCGTGGCCGATATTCTTTCAATGTTTGAGGACCTTAAAACCACTATGTTCAAAGAAGTTCGATCCTTGGTCAAGGAGGAAATTGATGCTCGCTTAAAGCCCTCGACATCCGCATCAAACCCTTTTGACCCTAATGCCATTCATGATGTGGATGATTCGAGAGAACTGCTTGCATCTCCGGCTCGTACCCAAGTTCCCAAGTACAATGCCGTGGAACCTTTTTACTCTCCGCAACCCTTGCAACATCCTCGCATTAATCCTGTTGAGCCTCCGCCCCCTTTGAAAGCTAATGCATTTGCTAAATGGAAGCTAGATATGTAGTCCCATATTCGCAGTGCTTCAACACAACTTTGGTGGATCATCGTCAATGGATTCAACCCCAAGGACCCAATGAATCTCACTCCAAGAGAAGCCATTGATGATCAACTCAATGCAAATGCCCACAACATGTTGCGCACCGCGGTGACCGATGACTATAGTGACTCCATTGCTCTCCTTAAAACTGCCAAGGAAATTTGGCATTGCCTTGAGGAGGCTCTTGAAGGAGATGAAGCAATTCGAAGATCTCGATTGGCTTTGCTCAAGCAAGAAGTCAATCTCTGTGTAAGAAATGAGGGTGAGTCGACGGAAGAGGTTTACAGAAGGTTGAAGTCTCTTGTGCTCAACTTGAGAACCTTTGGGTGCACTTGGGCAAATGATGATTTCATCAAGGACAAGTTCATAGATGCTATGGTCCTCACGGAACACACCATGGTCATGATGATACATCAACGTCTGGATTATCACAAGTTGAGTGGAGCTCAAGTTGTCTCCACTTTCTCCACTCATGTTCTTTTGGAGACCAAGTCCAAGAAGACCTTTGCAATTGCTCAAGCAATCAAGAACTCCAATCTTGCTTTGAAGGCCAAGAAAGTGATTAGTCAACCCTCAAGGGATGACGAAGTAAGTGAAGAGACTTGTGAGGAAGATGTTGACACTTCATGCCCGGAAAATGACTTTGCGGAAGACTTGGCTCTCTTAGTCAAAAAGTACTCCGGGACCATGGCAAACAAAGGGAAGAATCTTCAAGGAAGATCGTTTGGATGAAGGAAATGCTACAATTTTGATAGCCCAAGACACTTTGTGCATGATTGTCCGTATGAGAGATGTGAAGACAAGTTCGAGAAGCTTGTGCTCAAGAAGAAGAAATTCACCAAGTTTGCAAAGAGGAAGGATGACAAGGCTCTAGTCCATGAAGAATACATGTCCGGAGATGAAGATGACGGTGATGATGATCAAGTGGGCACGGCCACCATTGCCATGCATGCCACTACCTCCTCCTCCACCACCGGGCTCTTCAACTCTCCTAACGAGGACAAGCCTTTCACTCATCGGTGCCTTATGGCCAAAGAGGTAAAAGCAAAGTCCAAACCTCAAAGAACCACCACCTACACTCCCAATGTCTCATGTGAGATAGTGCATGTCGGTGCAACAAAACCTGGTGTATGTTGCCCGGACTATACACAGGCTCAAGGACAAGGTTACAGCATCCAAGACAAGACCAAGCGAAAGGTATAGCCCTTTGAGGGATCAAAGGGCAGATCAAGAAGACCAAGACAAGCCAAAGAAGCAAGATATCACTAAGGAAAAACCTCCCTTGCCGGGCAGGCAAGCCTGGCAAGGTCGAGGTCACCCCGAAGGCAAGTCTCAAGACTCCCCCGGCAAGCTTGCCGGGGACACCGACGGCGGATCGCCCCGCCAAGACGCCACCGCTCCACCTCACAGCGACGCAAGTCACCTATCGGTGCGGTGCCAAGCCCCCGAGTGATTAAGTGGCTGTTATTTGGCACGTGGCAGCCATTTCTAAGGAAGATCACCCCCAAATGACAGCTGTCCAGGGGCGTGTCACACAGGCAGGCGAGAAGGTGGATGAATAGCACGGCAAGGCTTGCCGGGCTACCCCCGCGATGTGACACTAAGCGGTGCATTTAATGCACCCTGTCCTATCTGCAGAGTTAGGTATGATAGCACTATGGCTATCTAATCACTGGATAATGGTTGTTTTGCCATTGTGGTAACCCCTTGACCTATAAAAGGAGGGCCATGGCAACCTTAGAAAGGATTCGGACCCTAGTACACTCATACGCGCGTAGCTGCTCTCGTCCCAAGGCAACCTTGCCGGGCTTGAGCACTGCGTCTCCACCACGGTCCTTTCATCAATCCACCAAAGCAGGAGTAGGGTTTTACGCCTCGCGGCAGCCTGAACCTAGGTAAAAATTGCCCGTGTCATCACTGCCGTGCTGTTCTACGGACTTTGATCTTTGTGCAATGCGCCCTTCCCCCTTGCCGAACCACAAGGGGCCGATGGCCCCATAGGTGGCCGTGTTGAACCACGACATCTTTGGCGTGCCAGGTAGGGGGGATTGCTTGTGCGAACCCGAGGGTGTAAGCAGCGCGTCATCTTCATCGTATTCTTCTTCATCGACGACTCCATCATCCATGACGCCCAAGAAAAAGTCCGGTGCTACGGCTCACCCGTCCACCTCGAAGGCCCCCTCGCATGCAGCCACTGATGCCATGGGGGCTCCGGGGGCGCACGGGGACTTGGACGCCGCGGGGGACGTGACCGGTTCAGGCGGCGCCATCACCGTTCCCCCTGCGGCCGAAGTGGGAGCAGGAGGCACCGGAGGAGGACAAGATCAACAACATCCTAGCGGCGACGCTCCACATGATGTGGGTGGGGAGAACATTCCATATCCGCCTCTCCACCTCGCTGAAGGACGCAGTCGCAGCGATGGCACTCGCTCTGGTGCGAATCGCAACCCTCTAGCCGCCCCCGCTGCGGGTGCGGCTACGGGGTATGCACCATCCCCAGGGTAAGCTGGCCAAGACGATGCGCCGAATGGGGTCGTCAATCCCCAAGCACATCTACCTCGGCGCCACGCCACCCTGGCGACCAGCTCGCAGCGATGAGAGCATGACGCCACCACTACCGGCACCGTCAGAAGTCAGGCGACATCGCGATCTGCGTCGTCGTCTATGCCGAGCACCGCTTCAGAAGCCATGGCGCGGGCCCAACTCCTGTTGAGATTTTCGCCAGCGGCCGATCAAATGGATGAGTGGAGAGCCACCATTCAGAGCCTAATTTGTTTTGCTGAGGCGGGGGGATCACAGCGGGCAGGCCCGTCATGGCCTCCCCAGGCAGCAACAATGGCTCGAGCCACTGGCCGTACCGAGGGGGTCACTCCTACGGTGCAGTCCCCTCCACGGTAGCCAGCGCAGGGGCCGCGGCCAGAGCCACGCAATCAAGGACCCGAGGAGGTATCAATGGCTTCATCTGATCCTCGAGCCCGTCGAGATTAGCGGCGGGTCCTGGAAGACAGGCGAGGGGAAGACGCACGCGTCACCATAGAACGGCGCCGTGAAACCCACCGCCGATCTGACAGGCGCAATGGTCCCGACATCGACGAGCCCGCGCCTAGTGGAGACGGATACGTGCCTTCCGAGGTTGGGTGTCCTACCTTCACTCGCGAACTATGGCAAGTCCTATGGCCAACCGCCCGTACGTTCAAGCCAGAGATACCAGAAAAGTACGATAGAAGACTGAACCCGGCAGAGTTCTTGAGCATCTACACCATCGCTGTTCAAGCCGCCGGAGGAAGAGATGAGAAGGTATTCACCAACTACTTCCCTTTGGCACTCAAGCCAAACATGAGGTCGTGGCTGATGCACTTACCGGAGAACTCCATCTCAACCTGGGCTGACCTCTGCAATGAATTTGTTGGCGCCTTCATGGGCGGCCATCAAGAACCAGGGCAGCCCAGCGACTTGCAACTCCTCCCACATAAGGAAGGAGAGAGTTTGCGGAAGTATATGCAGAGATTCAGCCGGGTGCACAGGAACATTCCGGATATCCACCCGGCAGCTGTGATAGCTGCGTTCCAGTCCAATGTGCGCAACCGCAGGATTCGTTCCAAAATGAACATCTGGCTGCCCAAGACTGTGAACAAGCTTTACACCTTGGCGGATAAGTGTGCCCGTACGGAAGAGGGGAGGCGTCTCCCCAGAGAAGAGGATGGCGTCGGCGTCGACTCAGAAGATGACGACAATGCCGCCAGCCAGAAGGAGAAGAACAAGAAACACAACAAGAAGCACAAGGATAAAGCAGTGCTGGCTGTTGAAGGATCAAGCACTCCTAGTACCAGCAAGAAGGCCAAGGTCGAAGCTCCCGGCAAGGAAGTTGCCGCGTGCAATGACTGTCGGGAGGCTGCGGCGGCCGAGAAGGCTGGGAAGGCTGACGGGCCATACCGCAAGATCCATCGGACCAAGGGCCATGATCTCCAAGAGTGTCATCAAGTTGAGCAACTCGTCAAGAAGCAGAAGGTTGAGTACAAGAAGCGTGACAAAGAGAGAGAGAAAGATGGTGTTGGCGAGATGGCAGAGGAAGTCGCCCCGGCAAGGTCCCTCAAAATCAAAGGAAGCCTGCCAGAGGCCATGGGAAGAAGGAATGCGACGACGAGAGCGATGAAGGGGATGAAGAAGAAACCAGCGAGCAGGAGTTCCAGAAGGCCATTGATGCCCTGTGCATTGACGGAGGTGCATCCTTGCACTCCTCTCATCGCCAGCTTAAACAGTGGGCGCGTGAGGTCAATGCTGTGGAGCCAGCGGCAGATTCTCGGAAACCACTCAAGTGGTCCCGCACGCCCATCATCTTTGATGAAGAGGATCACCCTGACCGCACCATCGCGGTAGGATGCTTGCTGTTGTTGGTTCACCAGCGATTCCCAACCTTAAGGTCACAAAGATGTTGGTTGACGGCGGGGCCGGGTTGAATCTGATTTCTCCCAAAGTCATCAGCAAGCTGCAGATAGCAGAAGAAGAGCTGAAGGTTACCGGCACCTTTCAAGGGATCAACCCTGGCAGGAGTACTCCGAAGGGGAAGATCACGCTGCCAGTGACATTTGGAGGTGAATTGAACAATCGGACTGAGAAGATTGTGTTTGATGTGGTTGAGCTTCCATTGCCGTACAATGGGATACTTGGACAACCTGCTCTGGCAAAGTTTATGGCGGCATCCCACTATGCCTACAACACCCTAAAGATGCCAGGACCAATGTGCGTTATTTCTATCCCATCAGACAAGAAGGACGCAATTATATGCGTGGACAAGATGTACCGGGATGCGGTCGCTGTCGAGGTTGCAGAAGCCGCAGTCCTCGCCAAAGAAAACAAGCAAGGGAGAAAAGCTAGCAAGGATGCCGGCAAGGAATCCAGGAAGCGCGCCTCTCCGAAGTGTGTTGCACCCGTCGATGATTTGCCGGAGAGTTCTACTAGCAAGGGATCCAAGGTAGCTGCACCCGCTGTGAAGAAGGTCCCGGCAGGGCTGGTTAGCACTGATGGTACATTTACTATCAGCTCCACCCTTGACGACAAATAGGAAAGCGCGTTCGTTACCTTTCTGCAGGTGAATGTTGATGTGTTTTCTTGGCAACCATCTGACATCCCCTGTGTTCCCAGGGAGGTAATTGAGCACCACCTTGCTGTCTGCCCTCATGCCCGGCCCGTCAAGCAGAAGGTCCGGAAGCAAGCCTTGGAGCGGCAGCAGTTCATTGCCGACAAGATTAAGAAGCTTGAAGCTGCTGGTTTGGTCAGAGGAGTATTGCATCCAACATGGTTGGCAAATCCAGTGGTAGTGCGCAAGGCGAATGGGAAGTGGAGGCTTTGCATAGATTTCACAGATCTGAATAAAGCATGCCCGAAGGACCCATTCCCCTTGCCGTGCATCGATCAGATTGTGGATTCCACCTCCGGATGTGACCTGCTTTCCTTCTTGGATGCCTACTCTGGGTACCACTAGATTTTCATGTCCAAGGAAGACGAAGAGAAGACCGTGTTCATATCCCCATGCGGCACGTACTATTTTGTGTGGATGCCCTTTGGGTTAAAGAGTACTGGATCCACTTTTGCAAGGGCAGTGCAGATTGGTTTTGAGTCACAGCTGCATAGGAATATTGAAGCTTACATGGATGACATAGTGGTCAAAACCAAGCACAAATCAACTCTCATTCAAGACTTGGAAGAGACCTTTGCAAACCTGCGCAAGATCAACTTGAAGCTGAACCCAGAGAAGTGTGTGTTTGGCGTTCCTTCCGGCAAGCTACTTGGCTTCTTCGTGTCCCACCGGGGGATAGAGGCCAACCCCGACAAGATCAAGGCGATCGAGCAGATTCAAGCACTCAAGACAGTTAAGGATGTGAGGTGTTTGACTGGATGTGTTGCTACGCTGAGCAGGTTCATTTCCAAGTCTGCCGAGCATGCCTTGCCGTTCTTCACAATCCTGAAGAAGGCAGGGCCCGTGGAGTGGACCCCGGAGGCAGACGCTGTGCTGCAACATTTGAAGACCTACCTTTCCTCTGTCCCCACCCTAGTCGCTCCCAAACCACAAGAGTCGTTGCTGCTGTACCTAGTGGCAACCAATCAAGTGGTTAGTGCAGCACTGGTGGCCCAGCGGGAAGTAGATGAAGGAGAAGCCGCGACTACCATCCCCTCCGGAGAGGCAAGTGAACTCATCCCGGCAAGTTCAGGTACAGATCAAAACAAAGAGGAGCAGGGCAGCAGAGACAATTCCAGGATCACGGCAAGGAAGAAGGTGGTGCAGCGGCCAGTGTAATTTGTCAGCTCCCTACTGTAGGGGGCTAGATCAAGGTATGCTGGCATGCAAAAGTTGGTCTTTGGCCTTATCATGGCCTCAAGGAAACTGCGCCACTACTTCCAAGCCCACGAGATCATGGTTGTTACCCGCTCGCCCTTGCAACGCATACTGAGGAACCCTGAGGCCACTGGCAGAATAGTGGAATGGGCTTTGGAGTTATCAAGCTTTGGTTTGAAGTTTGAGAGCACATCAACTATTCAGAGAAGGGCATTGGCGGAGTTTATTGCAGAATGGACACCAACTCAAGATGAAGAAACGCCGGAGACAGTTATCCCCGGCAAGGAAGTGCCCCAAGAATGGATCATGTACTTTGATGGTGCCTTCTCCCTACAAGGTGTAGGAGCAGGCATGCTTCTCGTCGCACCCACTGGGGAGCACCTCAAGTACGTGGTTCAAATGCATTTCCCCCGGGAGAAGGCTACCATCAACACTACAGAATATGAAGGACTCCTTGCCGGGCTCAGGATCGCAACAGAACTGGGAATCAAGAAGTTGATCATTCGAGGAGACTCGCAGCTTGTGGTGAGGCTAGTGAACAAGGATTATCAAAGTCCATTGATGGAGGCATACGTGGAGGAAGTGAGAAAGCTGGAGGAGCGCTTTGACAGATTACAAACAGAGCACGTACCCCATGCGGAAAATAGCATTGCTGATCATCTGTCAAAGTGCGCTGTGCAAAAGCTTCCTGTAGAACCAGGGACTTTTATTCTCCACCTGACTCGGCCCTCCGTATCCCCTACAACAATGGACAGAAAGAGGAGGAAACTGGACTCCCGCAAGCCTCTCCCGACAGAGCTTCTAGAAGCCCCTGACAGAGAGCTTGGCGGGAACAACTCCCCTTCGCTCGATGGGTAGCACCCTCCTGCTGAACTACCAATCCTTGCGGTTGAGGCATGCACTCCCACGAACGAGGAAGTGCCACTGTTCCTTGTTGTCAAGCCTCAGGCTCCAACTTGGGCACGACACATAGTCCATTACCTCCAAACAGGAGAACTTCCCGAAGAGCAAGAAGAAGCTGAAAGAGTAGCCCGGAGGGCCAGTATGTATCAATTCATCGATGACGTACTATACAGAAGGAGGCCCAACGGTGTGAAATTGAAGTGCATTTGCCGGGAAAGAGGGGAAGGAACTGCTGGCAGAGATACACAAAGGCGTGTGCGGCTCCCATATTGGATCAAGGGCCCTGGTTGAAAAAGCTTTCCGGCAAGGTTTCTACTGGCCCACTGCCCTCCTAGATGCAATCGAGCTAGTCACCAGATGTGAAGCCTGCCAGTTCCACTCCAAGAATATCCATCAGCCTGCTCAAGCTCTCTAGACGATCCCTTTGTCATGGCCCTTTTCGGTCTGGGGGCTCGACATCTTGGGCCCCTTCCCCCGTGCTACCGGGGACTTTGAGTTCTTGTACATCGCCATCGAAAACTTCACAAAGTGGCCAGAAGTGGAGCCCGTGAGGAAGGTGACGGCACAGTTAGCTATCAAGTTCTTGAAAGGATTGGTGTGCCGTTTCGGAGTACCCGCCAGAGTCATCACTGACAATGGCACCCAATTCACAAGTCGCGCCTTCATGCAATACGTTCATGCCCTCGGAAGCAAGGTATCATATGCCTCTGTTGCTCATCCCAGAAGCAACGAACAAGCTGAGAGGGCGAACGCTGAAGTGCTACGAGGACTCAAGACAAGAACATTTGATAGGCTGCAGAAATGCGGCAGGCGATGGATCAACGAGCTGCTGGTGGTTCTTTGGTCCCTCCGAACGACACCAAATTGAGCTACCGGATAGACTCCCTTCTCCCTAGTCTATGGGGCAGAAGCAGTGATCCCCACAAAACTCATATACGGGTCACCTCGAGTGCTTGCCTACGATGAAGTAGTGCAAGAACAGCACCGGCGTGACGATGCTGTACTACTTGAGGAAGGTTCATGCCCGGAGCCTTGAGGAAGGCGACCTTGTCCTTAGGCGCATTAAGTCTGCCAAGGGTACAAACAAGTTGACGCCGAAGTGGGAAGGCCCTTACTGGGTAGTACGAGTCACCAGACCTGATGTAGTCCGTCTGGAGACTGGAGATGGCATTCAATTGCAAAACTCATGGAACATTGAGCATCTCCGTAAGTTCTACCCGTAAGGCGCGGCTGTCGGGCCTTGCCTGGTAGCCACCCTTTTGTACAAGCCTTGTCGATATTGCATGTAACACTTTGTACAAAGCCAGGCGCTGACCCTGAGCAGCAGATAAATAAACAAAGCGCTGGGGGGCCCAAAACTTGCATGCATGCATGCATGAGCATAACATGAGCATCGCATGATCGTGTAGATAAGAGCATCCCATGATCATGTAGATCAGGGCATATGTAGCATTGTTTTCTTCTGCACTAAGCTGAAGGGTTCTTGCCGTGGACCCGGTCCCGAAGAGAAGAAATGAAGACAAGTCTATGTATCGGTCCCCAACAAGCCAAACAGATAAGTTCTTTCTTATCCATACATGTTCTGTAAAGTGAAAACTTGTGCATATGAAAACCTTGTCACCTTCGAAGCATAGGTGCTCCCATCATGTGTCCCGAACGATTGCTTCGGTCAAGGTGTTTGTAGTGGCCTTTGACGGAGGAGGTTCAACGAGGAGCTGGTCCCTTTCCATAGTTTTGTGCCTGGCAGGCCAAGCCCCGCGGCAACAAATGAAAGGCACCGGCAAGATAGCTTGCCGGAGAAAACTTGTTTACTTAAACGTATAGAGGTATCTCACTTCTGCATGGACATGGTACATGCACAAGTACCCGGCAAGGCTTGTCTTTTTTCATTAATATGTGATAAGCAAGTACAGATCTTACAGGACACAAACATGGATAAAGAAGATTACATATTTTAGACTAAAGTTTGGCAAGTGCCTACATATTTTAGACTAAAAAAAGATAAGTGCCCCGTAATCCCTTTCTTGTCCCTCTCCTCTTAGGAACTACCGCAGGAGGCAAAGATGCAAAAGGAGTGCCTAAACAGAAGCCCAGCCCGACCCCGTCAGGACCTGCCAGGCACAGCCTGGCAAGATCGGGAGTGGCGAGGCTGCAAAGGAGGAGGGCGGAGAGAGCAGCTCGGCGGTGCCCTAGTCACCACCTCCAGGGCCAGCAAGAAGCCCCAGCACAGGCGCCGGCGGGGAGGGCCACCGGAGCCCAGCTGGAAGACTGCTGGAGGAGGCAAAGGCACTAAGAGAGCGACCCCCTCCCTGGCAACCGTCCGGAAGAGGCCGGTGATGATGGTGTCGGGGAGGGAGCGGAAGAGCGGAAAGATGAGGCAGCGGGCCGGCAATACGAGGCGAAGGCATCGGTGCCATCGTACTCCGACCTGATGGCCTGCCACCCGCGTTCTCCGTCTTCCCTTGTTTTTTCCTCATCACCATCACCCCAGGAGGACACCGACCCCTCGGGCCATCGCCTCCCCCAGAGAAGCGGAAGAAGACGGCAACGTCCAAGGCGTTCGAGGAGTGCCGCTCCCCGCCTTGGCAGGCAGGAAGACACCGCCATCTTCAACGTCAATCCCAGCCCTGATGGAAGGAGCAGTGCTGAGATTACCAAGGATCCCAAGCACGGCACCACAGGCGGGCGCCGGAAGCTCCAGGGGCCTCACTGACGAGATGACAAGCCTCAACGGCTTGCGGCAAGGGCAAGTACTCCCCTCCAGGCGGCTGGCTTGTGTGGGGGAAATGAGCGCTCCACCATTTTGGAGAAGCGCAACGCCTCCCACACTGCGGTCGACTTGACGCCCACATCTGTGACCGCCGTGCCTCCTACAACCCCGGACTAGACTCACTCCCCAAGCATCAGCACGAGCATTCGGCATCGTCACCCCCAAGCTAGAGCCTGGGGCCTGGCCCCGGTCTCCCTCCCTCGGCATAACAAAGAAGAAGGCAAGAACTAAAAGAGGAGAGGTGCGTGGATGGGCGCCTCCGCTCCTCCTCACACCCCCTTTTTATAAGCAAGCTGGGGCTGGGGGCTGTTCCTTCACCCCCGAGGGGCTCTTTCCGATCCGACCCATCCAAGCTACCACCGACAGCCGGATCCAATCACCGCCCTCGTACACAAATCCAAGTAGACCAGGCCTTTGTCATGACATTCTTTCCCGCACCACGCGCCTCCGTTACCTACCCCACTCGATGCATGCAGCATACGTGACAAAGGATAAGGGCGTGGTGGGATAAGTGAATTGGCGGTTACTCCCCCGTGAGTTAAAGTCACTCACGGGCAATTACAGGAATGGCCCCACCACGATTGGCATTGCACGACGCGCGAAAAAACCGGAAACTGACTCAAGCACAGGTTAATGAAGAAGCAAAGAAAATCTCAAGGATGAGCAACCACGAACTCTTCGCATGTGTGCTGGATAGGGCCTACCCCGATGACGCTCGGCAGCGCGTTCGGACCAGGCCCGGGGCTCCTGTCGGTGCAACAAACCCTGGAGTATGTTGCCCGGACTGTACACGGGCTCAAGGACAAGGTTACAGCATCCAAGACAAGACCAAGCGGAAGGTATAGCCCTTTGAGGAATCAAAGGGCGGATCAATAAGACCAAGACAAGCCAAAGAAGCAAGATATCACTAAGGAAAAAACCTCCCTTGCCGGGCAGGCGAGCCTGGCAAGGTCGAGGTCACACCGAAGGCAAGTCTCAACACTCCCCCAGCAAGCTTGCCGGGGACGCCAAGGGCGGATCACCCCGCCAAGACGCCACCGCTCCACCTCACAGCGACGCAAGTCACCTATTGGTGAAGTGTCGAGCCCCAGAGTGATTAAGTGGCTATTATTTGGCATGTGGCAGCCATTTCTGAGGAAGATCACCCCCAAATGACACTCGTCCAGAGGCGTGTCACATAGGTAGGGGAGAAGATGGATGAATAGCACGGCAAGGCTTGCCGGGCTACCCCGCGATGTGACACTAAGTGGTGCATTTAATGCACCCTGTCCTGTTTGCAGAGTTAGGTATGATAGCACTGTGGCTATCTAATCACTGGATAATGACTATTTTGCCATTGTGGTAACCCCTTGACCTATAAAAGGAGGGCCGTGGCAACCTTAGAAAGGATCCGGACCCTTGTACACTCATACGCGCGTAGCTGCTCTTGTCCCAAGGCGACCTTGCCGGGCTTAAGCACTGCGTCTCCACCACGGTCCTTTCATCAATCCACCAAAGCAGGAGTAGTGTTTTGCGCCTCGCGGTGGCCCGAACCTGGGTAAAAACTGCCTGTGTCATCACTGCTGTGCTATTCTACGGTCTCCGCTCTTTGTCCAACGTGCCCTTCCCCCTTGCCGAACCATAACGGGCCGATGGCCCCATAGGTGGTCGTGTTGAACCACGACAGTGCAGGATGAGTGTGATGAGGGCATGGATAATGATGAGGAATCCTTAATGGCTTTCATGAAAACTCTTCATGGTGAAGCTCATGCTTGCTTTGGCGATCTCCTTAAGTCACTCGCCGAACACGATGATTTTATTGAGAACATTGAAAACCTCCTCATCGTGGAAAAAGAGAGAGTCAAACTCCTCGAGCACGAACTACATGAAGAGAGTGTCATGAGAGCATCACTTGAGGAAGCCATGTCGGCTCATCAAATTGAATTTGCTAAAACCAATGATTCTTTGCAACTTGCTCTTGAGAACAAAGATGCCCTTAATGTTAGGGTTGAAAAGCTTCTAGTTGATCACACGAGAATTGTTGAGGAACACGAGTGCCTTGTGACTAGTTCCAAGGTTGTCAAGGGTGACCTCATTGCCCTCACCGAGTCTTATGCTCAACTTAATGCTACAACCATTAAGACACTTACTTCCGTACCTCATATGGAGTTAAATGATGATTCTTGTATGGCTAACTTTGTTCATGATTGTGCCTCACTTCAAGAGGAGAATAAGAAGTTAAAGTCCCAAATTGAGAAAGGGCTTGTGTCATGCATTCAAGGGGAGAAAAACCTCATGACCTCTTGAGCAACCAAAAGGAGTGTGTTGCCAAGGAGGGAATTGGGTTTGATCCCGCATCCAAGAAAGGTAAGAACAGGAAGAAGAACAAGAAGAAGATTGGTCAGACTCCTCCTCCTCCCCAAAAGGTAGTGTTTGTGCAAGAAGGGCACAAGGACAAGGAGAAGGAAAAAGGGGTTGTTGGGGATGGCAAGGTCACTAGAGACAAGGCCATTCCCAAGGATTTTGCCGGCAAGAACAATCCATCTTATGTCCTCATGAGAGGAGATGATGGCTATACCTTTGCCAAATTTGTTGGCACTAACTATGATGATTATGCTTAGACTATTTGGGTTCCTAAGACCCTTGTTGCTAACTCTCTAAGACCCATTGCACAATGGGTACCTAAAACCTAAGCTTGACTCTTGTAGTACTATATCTCTGGTGGAAAACAATGGGTGATCGATAGTGGATGCACCAATCATATGACCGGAGAAAGGGAGATGCTTGTGGAGTTCGTTGATTCGCTCAAGGCCTCTTCGAACATCTCCTTTGGTGACAATAGTAAGGGCAAGGTATTGGGTTTGGGCAAAGTGGTAATCTCTAATGATTCCTCACTTTCAAATGTCATGCTTGTCCAATCTCTTCACTACAATTTACTTTCAACAATTCAATTGGCTCGTGCCGGTTATGATTCTCATTTCAGTGAATTCCATGTGACCGTCTTTAAGAGAAGCAATATCAAAGAGCTCTTTGTTGGGCATGTTGAAGACAACCTTTACGTGGTTGATTTCTCAAAAGAGAAAACTCATATTGCAACATGCCTAATGGCCAAGGCCGGCGTGGGGTGGCTATGGCACCGATGGCTAGCCCACGTGGGCATGAGAAATTTACAAGCTCTCTTAAAGGGGGAGCACATCCTTGGACTAACCAATGTGTCTTTTGCAAAAGATTGTCCTTGTAGTGCTTGCATTGCCGGAAAACTACATGAAAAAGCTCATAAAGTGAAGACTATCATCACCACCTTGAGTCCTCTCGAGCTTATTCACTTGGATCTTTTTGGGCCTCCAACTTATGATAGTTTGGGAGGGAGGAGGTATTGCCTTGTCATTGTCGATGATTTCACAAGATATACTTGGGTATTCTTT
Source organism: Thinopyrum elongatum (assembly GCA_011799875.1). NCBI lineage: Eukaryota > Viridiplantae > Streptophyta > Magnoliopsida > Poales > Poaceae > Thinopyrum > Thinopyrum elongatum. Next base: position 485,213,068 of record CM022298.1, on the reverse strand, counting down.
CTCAAGACCAAAGATGAAACTCAAGAAACCTTCATCAACTTTGCCAAAGAAGCTCAACATCAACATAATTGTGAGATCAAGGCAATTCGAAGTGACAATGGCACCGAGTTCAAGAATTACACGATGGATGAGTTCTTAAGTGAAGAGGGGATAAAGCATCAATATGCCGCGCCATATACCCCCCAACAAAATGGTGTTGCAGAGAGGAGGAATCGGACTCTTATTAAGATGGCTAGGACCATGCTTGACGAGTATAAGTCTCCATACAAGCTTTGGGCCGAAGCCATCAACACCGTGTGTCATGCATCAAACCGGCTTTATCTTCGCAAGCTCAAGAACAAGACCCCATATGAACTCCTAATCGGGAGAAAACCTGTAACACCACAAAAATTTGACCATGATTTTTTTATTAAAATTTTGCCAGGAAATTAAATTTTTATTTTCTGGATTATCTTTTGATTTCAGAATCACGCTTTTTCTCTGAATTGTGGAGTTTTTCCCTCCAAGTGGAAACTTTTCAAAAATATTGTTGGACTTGTATACCTTCTCAAAAATATTTCTCTTATCAGTGGAATTATTTCTATAATTATTTTCCTAAGTTTTATTTCTTTTAAAATAGTTACTCATAAGTGCTAGAGTCCCTTTTTGCACTACAACCCTTTGATAAATTCATTTGAAAATTCCACCAAAATTTGGGGATGACATGTGATGTTCCTAAATCACTTTTATGCAAAAATTTCTCTTAGTCATTTGGGGATTTTGAGCCCTACCTCAAGTTTTCAAATCTGGTTCAGTTTGTAGTTTGCACTACAACCTATTTTTATTTTTGCTCTATTAATCTTGGGATTTTTCCTGCTTGTACTCCACCCTACCAAACTCTTAAGTCTAGGAGATCAGTCCCATTTGAGGATTTTAAGCACATGCAATAATGGCATATGTTTTCTGTCCAGATTTGGTTTTCCCAAAAACTTGCACTAACTAGTTTCTGTTTTTCTCAAACTAACCTTGCCACCCTCTTTATCATCTAAAGAGACTCTGATCTGGAGATTTTGGCCACCAGAAGAGATGCCTAGATGCCCATGGCATTCTATCGAGCACCTTGTGTTCATGAACAGAATTGGCATGCTCATGAGTTTGCATTATGGACTTGCCACAGCAGCCAAACCAACATGTCCACTAATCTCCTAGCCACCTCTAACCTTGTGCTGTTATTTTGCATCGTCACCCAAGCCCTCTAGGATGCCTTGGCAATTCGTCGAGCACATGGCGTGCGTGCTCTGGGCGTGGCTAGAGCGCGCGTTTTGCACGTGCGGCCTCCCGAGTCGCCGCGTCCCAGGTTGACCCCTCCCCCGAGCTCGATCTGATCCGCTGGTGCAGCCGTGCCTCGCCCGCACTCGACCACTCCCTGGCCCCCTACAGCGTCGCCGCAGCAAGCCCTTGGCGGCAAGCCTGCGGCCGCAGCAAGCCTCTGCCATGGCCGGCACCGCCCCGACCACCCCAGCTCGCCAGCTGCCCCTGGAACAGGCCATCCTCATCTCCAAGTTCGTCGGATAGCCCGACCAGGCCCATCGCCGCAGAGCCACCACCGCAAGCCGCCACTGCCATCCTGCCAGCCTCTGCCATGGACGGCGCCGCCCGAGCCTTCCCCGTGCGCCAGCTACCCTCTGGTACAGCTCGAGCTCATCCGCGAGCTCGTTGGTTAGCGCCGACCAGCGCCACGTCGCCCTACTACAGCAGAAGCGGTCGGCCGGCGATCTTATCTCCGGCCGTCACGGGAACCACCTCACCGCGCTATTAATAGAGACCTCGAGCTCAACCAGACCCTCAGACGACCTCCTGCCTCCCCTCTAAAGCCCTCGCAGCAATCAGAACGACCGGAAGAGGTCATCTTCCTCATCTCTGGTCAGTTCGGCCGCCACCGCCCATGCTAAATTCGAGGCCACCCGAGCCCCATCCTCCCCTCCGGTGCCTATAATAGGTAACCTTTGCCTCCCCTAGGCCCTTCCCCCTGTTAAATGGTGCTCGGGAGCCACGGTAGGTGAACCCCCCCTTTGGCTGTGACCACCTCACGCCATTGTTGAAGCTCTGCTCAACCCCGAGCCTCTCGGTATCCACCTCTCCCACCAACCGACGCGGCCTATCCCCCTGAGCACGCCGGTGTGCCCAGCGCCGGTGATGGTGCCCCCTACCACCGGCAATCGTCGTCGGAGCCGGCCTCTGTCTCTGGCCAGGAGTGCGCGTGAGAAGGGAGACAAACCCGACAGGTGGGCCCCACCTGTCGGTGTCACAACCCAACCGCCAGTGGCGCTGGCCCTCGAGTACGTCTTCTCCGCGAGTACGCGTACTACTGGGTACACGTTTTCTGTCTCTGGAAAACGTATTCGTCCCCGAACCGTTTTCTTTTTTTTATTCTATTTAAAATCAGATTTTGACCTAAACTTTGAATGGCTCTAGTTTGTAAACCACAACTCCAATGGACTTGATTCTTTTTCTGTTGTTTCTCAAATTCCATCTAGTTTATTTTCATATTTATTTGAAAATTTTCCGAACAACTTTTCTGTACTGTTTTAAATTGTGTGTTAATTTGAATCTTTTCAAAAATAGGGTTTTGGAATGACGATAAAGACCTTCAAAAGTTTTGGAGTGCACATCGCCTACCTACACATGGAAGGCAAGCATTCTGAACCCTAGTATAATATTTGCCGTGTGTTGTTTTGATATAGCTACAACACCGAGCTGATTGGAACATGCATTATTTCATGTGATGTTATGATCATGTCCCTGTGTGCATGTTGGAAATTCCTTGCTGTTGGAATTGATATACTTGTGACAGTATTCACCCACGTATGCCTTTCATGCCTACTAGAAGGAATCCGGAAAAGTCTCTGTCGTGGGTAGACACGAGCTTGATACTGATATTTCGTTGAGACGAGCATATTCAGTAAGGCATGGTGAGGTATGATGAGTGGTGATTCTGTCTGTTGGTGTGGAATATATTTGTTATACTAATCATGCAGGGAATACTTAAACCTCCTGAGACAACCATAGATCGAGTCTTGTGCCAGTAACCCCCATACTTGCTTCGTGCTACCACTTGTCCCTGCCTTAGGTAGGGTACGGTTTAGTAAGTTGTCAACCCCTTTCTTAGCACACACCATACAGAGAGGCCATGGTGGAAGATACCGGCTGCCTCCGGTAGACATGCCACCTGGTCCGGGGGCATGGGTGTTTCCGGTTGGAGCCGAAGGGGTAGCTCCCCTAGTTTGCGCGCGTTATAAATTTTGTGATCCCATGCTAGTCGAGGTTGTAGCCTCCCCACTTAGAGTTTTGCTTAACGAGTGTCGTGGGTGATTCCAGACACCGGTAAGTTAAGCTGGTGTGTGCGGGTCAGGTGTGTTTTCAAGTAAAAGACCGTAAACGGAATTAGTCCCGATGGACTAAAGGAATCCGTTACTCATGGGTAAAGAGTACACCCTCTGCAGAGATTATATCTATTCGAATAGTCGTGTCCATGGTTAAGGACTACAGTCTGGGATAGGTCAAGTGTCGGTCTTAGTGTCGGTCTTCGGAGGAAAACTGCTAAACCAGAACATTGATCATGACATGTGAAATATGATGATTATGATTATTATTATTATGGACTAACCATTTGTATTATTTGAATTATTGAGTATCCCTGGGATGGTTCTACCTCCTGGATATTCACTGTGATTATTCTTATATAAGCCCTTTATGTGGTGTCGCTCAGACGCCCGACTGTGGCACGTTTGTTATTTACTTTCTTTATAAGCCCTTTATGTGGTGTCGCTCAGATGCCCGACTATGGCACGTTTGTTATTTACTTTCTTTATAAGCCCTTTATGTGGTGTCGCTCAGACGCCCGACTGTGGCACATTTGCTATTTACTTTCTTTATAAGCCCTTTACGTGGTGTCGCTCAGACGCCCGACTGTGGCACGTTTGTTATTTACTTTCTTTATAAGCCCTTTATGTGGTGTCGCTCAGACGCCCGATTGTGGCACGCCTGCTATTTATTTCTTTATAAGCCCTTTATGTGGTGTCGCTGAGACGCCCGACTGTGGCATGCTGATTATTTAATTTCCTTTACAAGCCCTTTATGTGGCTTCGCTCAGACGCCCGACTGAGGCATGCTTTATATTTTTATCCTTTCGCGGCGTCACTTCAGACACCCGATCGGTTTATTTTATTCTTATTATCTAGATTACTTTTCATATTTATTAACTTGTTTGCATGCGGCATGAATTTTACTTCGTGACTGGCTAAGTGATCATGAAAATATTTCAGAGCATGATTACCATCTGTTATATTATACCTGTGTTCATAATGTTTGCGAGTACATTCAAAGTACTCACTGGCTTGTCCCTGGCTATTGTCTTGGCCAGATTTCTCGCTTGGAGAGGAGCGCTACGATGACAGCCCTGGAACCTAGGCAATGATGATAGCAGCCTCGCAAAGATAGGAGTTATCCAGGTCAGTTGTGCCTGTGGGAAATGGAGTCCCATAGACGCTGATGAACCGCAAACCGCTTCCGCCATCAACCACTAGAAACCTTTTGTTGTACTCATAGGCCAGAATGGTCTTGTACTTCATATTTTGTATTTTTGCTTGGAATTTCTGTATCAAGTTTGTGTCTCATCAGCTAACAGTAATCCTGGGTCTGGTGAGCACAAGGGTCGTTTACTAGGAAATTAATATCCTGGAAAACCGGTCCCGACAACCTTGGTACCAGAGCCAGGCTGACCATTTGCTAATCCTATCTTAGCCAGGTCAATAAACCTAGGTTAACCAACCCACCAGACCTTAACCTAAACCCGGCCAAGCTTCTCATGTAAGATAGCCACATAGTGACCCCGACACCTTTTTGGCAGTCGGTGCCTAACCTATCGGCCTAGCCTGTCGATCACGCGCTAGTGACCGACACCTAAATTGTCTCATTCGCAAGCGTGCGAAGGAAGACTCCATCCTCTTTTTCTATAAAAAGGGAATGCTAGCCCCAACCCAGCACCGCACAGCCTCTACCCCAAAACTGAGCCAAGATGCCTGGCCCCATTGTTCACAATGAGACCACAGCAACCGACCTTGGAGGTTTTGTGACCGTGCTAGCAAACCTTACCCGTCGTACCTTTGCATTAGAAGAGCCCCCAGAGTATGTTGTGTACCAAGGGCCCATGAGCGGTGAGAGCCGTCAATTCTGGGCCACTGTGCACGTCTATGGTAGGGGTATGTCGCCAGAACGCCCCTACAGGTTCACCGGAAGGACAACTTCCTTTGAGCCACAAGCCATTCAGCTAGCTGCTCGAGAGGCTATAGTTCAACTCCGGCACTTGTCGCCCAGAGTTAACTGCCGCTCGTTCTACTACTACCCCAGCCGTGACGGGTATGGTAGGCCACCCCAGGTTGCCAACGGAGACCACGAGACGGACCCTGCATTGCTGCATCTGGTGCGCTATGTAAGTGCACTAGAGGCACTATTCAATCAGATCACCCTTGATCTGATCGCCGCTCATGGAGAGCTTGTTCGCCGAGCCCCGGCAAGAGGAGAAGAGGAGCCCGACGCCGACAACCCAGTTGTGCTATTCGGGCAACCGATCGACTCCTTGAGGTCTGCCCCTGCCATCGACCGAAATGCTTTGGTGTCCCTAGAAGTGCTTCGTCGCCTTTTGGGAACACGCTCCAACGGGATTGTGGCCAACAACCCCCGCGATGGTCATCATCGCTACCCCGACCCTGCAGCTCCTCAACCCCATCCAGCTAACCCCGATGGTGAAGCCCATGGAGAAGCCTCGACGTCCACCAGGCACGCCCACTTAGATATTAACGAGGTAGACTAAGCCACTCGAGTAGTACCGAGTCTTAGTATTTCTACGCCTTGTAATAGTGTGACCTTGTACTCGCCTTGAATGAATGCAGACTGCTTGTGTGCCTCTGTTTTGAATAGTAGCCATGCATAATTATGTTGGCGTGCGGTTGCATTTTTAATTCCGGGCGTAGCTACCAAAAACCACCCGACGACACCCACAGTAATACGTCACTTTTGTGAGATATGTGTATCTGTGGCTTTGACCCCGACCCCATAGAGCATAACCGACAAACTAGTTGCCCCCACACCATGATAAGTAACCCAGCCCTGATGCTATATAAGAGGCCACTCCGTGACCTTACTAAGCATCCCTCACTTTGTGCACACCTCGCTCAGCCATTTCTTTGCCATGCCGAGCCCTAGTATTTATCTGAGAACTCCAGACGCAACCCCGGGTAGTTTTGCAAAAATATTGTGGGACTTTACCTGCAGTACCATGAGTTCTACCCATCCACCCCAGTACGAGCTGCTCAAATCGAGGATCACCCCATCCACCTCGAAATATTGGGCAGTAGTGCACATCCCTCCCGCAAACCCAAACCAAGACCCAACGGAAGTCTCCTTCATGGGGAAATCTATGCCGACTCCGCAAATGGCCATAGAAGCTGCTGCGTACGAAGCTATCACTCGTCTTCGCTTCGCAGTACCCTATGCCAGCGAAAGGGGGTATTATTACTTCTCGAGCCATGCAGCACCCGGAGAAGTAGCATCTTTTCTCGGTGGGCGAATTGAGAGGGACCCAGTACTGGCCAACCTTGCCCAGTATGTCATCGCTCAAGAGCGTTTGACCCAACGAGTAATGGGTTATCTCCAGAGCCTTGCCGATTTGAATCCTCAGATCACCATTGGCAGACCACTGAGGCCAGACCAGGAGAGATGCGTTCTTCGACTAGTCAATCCGCTCCCCCCGGTAGAAGAAGATTGTGCCCCAGTGCCGGAAACTTTTTCTCAGGACCCAGCATATTTTACGCTTGCGTCATAGACGCCACTTTTGTGTTTATTAGCCTGGCATGTGTTGCAGCTTATGCGTTGTATCCTAAGTTTGTGTGGTGAATTAATTGTTTGGTTTCAATTAATGAGAGTAGTTTTTACTGCTGTTATTTTTGATTAACTGTTTTCGCTCTAGGTAAATTCTGAGGTGGGATTTTCCTTGAGTTATTGCAGCATATATTTCTCCGTGACATAATTTTTTTTAATTCACGCAGCACCACGACAGCAGGCTCACAACCACACGCACTAATTGCATAACCACGTACACATTTTGCACCTAACTGATCACCTCACTAACACACCACAGTTTCTGAAGGAGAAATTTGTGGGTAATTATTCTAGTGCAGATTGCCTCCAGCACACTGACAGCAGTTAGCACCCGACACCAGCACCTAATCCTCATGATCACCGCCGCCGCGAAGAGCTAACACTCGAGCAGCAGCATCACGACGATCATCGAGGATCATCGCGCACAAGAGCCCGGAGAACCCCAGCAATGCCGCCAACCCTCCGCACATCAGGATCATGTACCAATCCGGCATCACCTCCGCCATTAGAGCCTCGTCGCGAGCTCCTACAAACAGTAATGGAAGGAGAAGAAGAAGCAAGGCCAGGTGTGAGGAAGAAGAGTGGAACACCGCGGTCATTTTATAGCTCGAGATCGGTGTACGATGGGCGAAGTCCACCAGCGCCGCTCGTCGCTCAATCGCTGGTGTTCGGAGGCGAATCCGCGAGCAGTGCCGCCAGCGCACTGGCCCGCGAGGTGAGGGCACGCTGCGCCGGCAACTAGCGCGCCGCGCACTACCGCAGTACGGCCTAGGCGCCCTACTCGCTAGGTGTCGCAGGTGGAGAAAGCGCGGACGCACGCGAGAGAGAGAAGGAAGAAGAGAGGCGGAAGAGGAAGAAGAGACTGACAGTGGGCCCTGGGTCCACTTGTCAGCCAGAGAGAACTATGCACTCGGGTACGACCAGCGAAATTTAGAAATTTAGAATTTTATTCTAAATTTACCCTAGCCAATAGTAGAAATTTCTCGGTTTCCCCAACCGTAGAATTTTTCCATGCAGCGCCAGTACCCCACTGTAGTTGTACCAATTATCTGCCCTCTCGCTGTAGCCTCGTCATATCGCGTGAGCAGGTTATTTAATTCTCAAATTATTATTGCATGATAGTCGGAGTTAATTTTTTTAAACCATTCTCAGCAAATCTCGAGGACGAGATTTTTTTCTTAAGGGGGGTACTGTTGTAACACCCCAAAAATTTGACAATGATTTTTTTATTAAAAAATTTATAGGAAATTAAATTTTTATTTTCTGGATTATCTTTTGATTTCAGAATCACGCTTTTTCTCTGAATTGTGGAGTTTTTCCCTCCAAGTGGAAACTTTTCAAAAATATTGTTGGACTTGTATACCTTCTCAAAAACATTTCTCTTATCAGTGGAATTATTTCTATAATTATTTTCCTAAGTTTTATTTCTTTTAAAATGGTTACTCATAAGTGTTAGAGTCCCTTTTTGCACTACAACCCTTTGATAAATTCATTTGAAAATTCCACCAAAATTTGGGGATGACATGTGATGTTCCTAAATCACTTTTATGCAAAAAATTCTCTTAGTCATTTGGGGATTTTGAGCCCTACCTCAAGTTTTCAAATCTGGTTCAGTTTGTAGTTTGCACTACAACCTATTTTTATTTTTGCTCTATTAATCTTGGGATTTTTCCTGCTTGTACTCCACCCTACCAAACTCTTAAGTCTAGGAGATCAGTCCCATTTGAGGATTTTAAGCACATGCAATAATGGCATATGTTTTCTGTCCAGATTTGGTTTTCCCAAAAACTTGCACTAACTAGTTTCTGTTTTTCTCAAACTAACCTTGCCACCCTCTTTATCATCTAAAGAGACTCTGATCTGGAGATTTTGGCCACCAGAAGAGATGCCTAGATGCCCATGGCATTCTATCGAGCACCTTGTGTTCATGAACAGAATTGGCATGCTCATGAGTTTGCATTATGGACTTGCCACAGCAGCCAAACCAACATGTCCACTAATCTCCTAGCCACCTCTAACCTTGTGCTGTTATTTTGCATCGTCACCCTAGCCCTCTAGGCTACCTTGGCAATTCATCGAGCACATGGCGTGCGTGCTCTGGGCGCGGCCAGAGCGCGCGTTTTGCACGTGCGGCCTCTCGAGTCGCCGCGTCCCAGGTTGACCCCTCCCCCGAGCTCGATCTGATCCGCTGGTGCAGCCGTGCCTCGCCCGCACTCAACCAGTCCCTGGCCCCCTACAGCGTCGCCGCAGCAAGCCCTTGGCGGCAAGCCTGCGGCCGCAGCAAGCCTCTGCCATGGCCGGCACCGCCCCGACCACCCCAGCTCGCCAGCTGCCCCTGGAACAGGCCATCCTCATCTCCAAGTTCGTCGGATAGCCCGACCAGGCCCATCGCCGCAGAGCCACCACCGCAAGCCGCCACTGCCATCCCGCCAGCCTCTGCCATGGACGGCGCCGCCCGAGCCTTCCCCGCGTGCCAGCTACCCTCTGGTACAGCTCGAGCTCATCCGCGAGCTCGTTGGTTATAGCCGACCAGCGCCACGTCGCCCTACTGCAGCAAAAGCGCTCGGCCAGCGATCTTATCTCCGGCCGTCATGGGAACCGCCTCACCACGCTATTAATAGAGACCTCGAGCTCAACCAGACCCTCAGACGACCTCCTGCCTCCCCTCTAAAGCCCTCGCAGCAATCAGAACGACCGGAAGAGGTCATCTTCCTCGTCTCTGGTCAGTTCGGCCGCCGCCGCCCCATGCTAAATTCGAGGCCACCCGAGCCCCATCCTCCCCTCCGGCGCCTATAATAGGTAACCTTTGCCTCCCCTAGGCCCTTCCCCCTGTTAAATGGTGCTCGGGAGCCACCGTAGGTGAACCCCCCCCTTTGGCCGTGACCACCTCCCGCCATTGTTGAAGCTCTGCTCAACCCCGAGCCTCTCGGTATCCACCTCCCCCACCAACCGACGTGGCATATCCCCCTGAGCACGCCGGTGTGCCCAGCGCCGGTGATGGTGCCCCCTAGCACAGGCAATCATCGCCGGAGCCGGCCTCTGTCTCTGGCCAGGAGCGCACGTGAGGAGGGAGACAAACCCGACAGGTGGGCCCCACCTGTCGGTGTCACAACCCAACCGCCAGTGGCGCTGGCCCTCGAGTACGTCTTCTCCGCGAGTACACGTACTACTGGGTATACGTTTTCTGTCTCTGGAAAACGTATTCGTCCCCGAACCGTTTTCTTTTTTTTTATTCTATTTAAAATCAGATTTTGACCTAAACTTTGAATGGCTCTAGTTTCTAAACCACAGCTCCAATGGACTTGATTCTTTTTCTGTTGTTTCTCAAATTCCATCTAGTTTATTTTCATATTTATTTGAAAATTTTCCGAACAACTTTTCTGTACTGTTTTAAATTGTGTGTTGATTTGAATCTTTTCAAAAATAGGGTTTTGGAATGACGATAAAGACCTTCAAAAGTTTTGGAGTGCACATCGCCTACCTACACATGGAAGGCAAGCATTCTGAACCCTAGTATAATATTTGCCGTGTGTTGTTTTGATATAGCTACAACAACGAGCTGATTGGAACATGCATTATTTCATGTGATGTTATGATCATGTCCCTGTGTGCATGATGGAAATTCCTTGCTGTTGGAATTGATATACTTGTGACAGTATTCACCCACGTATGCCTTTCATGCCTACCGGAAGGAATCCGGAAAAGTCTCTGTCGTGGGTAGACACGAGCTTGATACTGATATTTCGTTGAGACGAGCATATTCAGTAAGGCATGGTGAGGTATGATGAGTGGTTATTCTGTCTGTTGGTGTGGAATATATTTGTTATACTAATCATGCAGGGAATACTTAAACCTCCTGAGACGACCATAGATCGAGTCTTGTGCCAGTAACCCCCATACTTGCTTCGTGCTACCACTTGTCCCTGCCTTAGGTAGGGTATGGTTCAGTAAGTTGTCAACCCCTTTCTTAGCACACACCGTACAGAGAGGCCATGGTGGAAGATACCGGCTGCATCCGGTAGACATGCCACCTAGTCCGGGGGCATGGGTGTTTCCGGTTGGAGCCGAAGGGGTAGCTCCCCTAGTTTGCGCGCGTTATAAATTTTGTGATCCCATGCTAGTCGAGGTTGTAGCCTCCCCACTTAGAGTTTTGCTTAACGGGTGTCGTGGGTGATTCCAGACACCGGTAAGTTAAGTTGGTGTGTGCGGGTCAGGTGTGTTTTCAAGTAAAAGACCGTAAACGGAATTAGTCCCGATGGACTAAAGGAATCCGTTACTTGTGGGTAAAGAGTACACCCTCTGCAGAGATTATATCTATTCGAATAGCCGTGTCCATGGTTAAGGACTACAGTCTGGGATAGGTCAAGTGTCGGTCTTAGTGTCATTCTTCGGAGGAAAACTGCTAAACCAGAACATTGATCATGACATGTGACATATGATGATTATGATTATTATTATTATGGACTAACCATTTGTATTATTTGAATTATTGAGTATCCCTGGGACGGTTCTACCTCCTGGATATTCACTGTGATTATCCTTATATAAGCCCTTTATGTGGTGTCGCTCAGACGCCCGACTGTGGCACGTTTGTTATTTACTTTCTTTATAAGCCCTTTATGTGGTGTCGCTCAGACGCCCGACTGTGGCACGTTTGTTATTCACTTTCTTTATAAGCCCTTTATGTGGTGTCGCTCAGACGCCCGACTGTGGCACGCCTGCTATTTATTTCTTTATAAGCCCTTTATGTGGTGTCGCTGAGACGCCCGACTGTGGCATGCTGATTATTTAATTTCCTTTACGAGCCCTTTATGTGGCGTCGCTCAGACGCCCGACTGAGGCATGCTTTATATTTTTATCCTTTCGAGGCGCCGCTTCAGACAACCAATCGGTTTATTTTATTCTTATTATCTAGATTACTTTTCATATTTATTAACCTGTTTGCATGCGGCATGAATTTTACTTCGTGACTGGCTAAGTGATCATGAAAATATTTCAGAGCATGATTACCATTTGTTATATTATACCTGTGTTCATAATGTTTGCGAGTACATTCAAAGTACTCACTGGCTTGTCCCTGGCTATTGTCTTGGCCAGATTTCTCGCTTGGAGAGGAGCACTACGATGACAGCCCCGGTACCTAGGCAATGATGATAGCAGCCTCGCGAAGATAGGAGTTATCCAGGTCAGTTGTGCCTGTGGGAAATGGAGTCCCATAGACGCTGATGAACCGCAAACCGCTTCCACCATCAACCACCAGAAACCTTTTGTTGTACTCATAGGCCAGAATGGTCTTGTACTTCATATTTTGTATTTTTGCTTGGAATTTCTGTATCAAGTTTGTGTCTCATCAGCTAACAGTAATCCTGGGGCTGGTGAGCACAAGGGCCGTCTACTGGGAAATTAATATCCTGGAAAACCGGTCCCGACAAAACCTAACGTCAAATACTTTCAAGTATTAGGTTGTAAGTGTTTCATTCTAAACAAAAAATCCCGTTTAGCTAAGTTTGAGCCTAGAACTTATGAGGGCATATTTGTTGGATATGCATCAAACTCCCATGCTTACCGAGTTCTCAATAAATCCACCGGATGCATTGAGGAAACGGTGAATGTGGAGTTTGATGAAGATAACGGTTCCCGTGTGGAGCAAATTGTTCCTAGTGTTGTAGGTGATGATGCTCCTTCACAAGCTATAAGGACAATGGGGATAGGCCATATTCTTCCACAAGAAACACCCCAAGTCCAAGTAGAAGAAGAAGGAGTAAGAGCCCCTCTTGTGGAGTCTCCACAAGGGAAGTCATCACCGGCACCACTTGTACAAGATGCTTCAGGAGATCATGAACCTATCCAAGAACAAGATCAAGTCCCTCATGTTTCCGAGCAAGATCAAGGGCAAGCTCATTCAAATGGTGAAGAACCAATCATTGAGGCTCAATATCAAGCTCAAGTTCATGATCAAGATCAAGATCAACAACAATCACAAGTGTCTTCATCATCGTCGCTTCCTAATGAACAATAACTTGTGGTTGCCAAGAGAAGGGTGTCTCCAAGGCTAAAACAATCTCAAGGACAAGCCTCTTCATCAAGTCCAAAACCAAGTGAAGAAGAGCTTGCAATCAATGAGCAAAAAGTGGCCGCCAAGTTAAAGCATCTTCAACATCTCACCGAGAACATTTATGGAAGCATAAAGAAAGGGGTAACCACTCATAGACGTTTGGCAAACTTTTGTGAACATCACTCATTTGTCTCTTGTGTTGAACCCCTTAAGGTTGAAGATGCACTTGACGACCCGGATTGGGTTGATGCCATGCATGAAGAACTCAACAACTTCACCCGCAAAAAAGTACGGACCCTTTTGGAGAGACCCAAAGAGCATCATAATGTCATTGGAACAAAGTGGATTTTCAAGAACAAACAAGATGAACATGGACAAGTAACAAGGAACAAGGCAAGGTTAGTGGCACAAGGTTTCACCCAAGTTGAAGGTTTGGACTTTGGTGAAACTTTTGCCCCCGTTGCCCGTCTTGAATCCATTCGCATCTTGCTTGCATATGCCTCTCATCATGATTTCAAATTATTTCAAATGGATGTGAAGAGTGCATTTCTTAATGGTCCTCTTAAAGAGTTGGTTTATGTCAAGCAACCTCCCGGTTTCGAAGATCCCGATCACCCCTCCCATGTTTATGAATTCCATAAGGCGCTCTATGGACTTAAACAAGCACCTCGTGCTTGGTATGATCACCTTACGGCGTTCTTAAGCAAGAAGGGGTTCCAGATCGGGGTAATAGATTCCACTCTCTTCACAAAGAGGGTAAAAGGAGAATTGTTTGTGTGCCAAATATATGTTGATGATATTATCTTTGGGTCCACGAACCATGCTATTAACATTGAGTTTGATAATCGTATGACTAAGGAATTTGCCATGAGCATGATGGGGGAGTTGAAGTTCTTCCTCGGGTTTCAAGTAAAGCAATTGAGAGGAGGAACCTTCATCAACCAATCTCTTTATATTTAAGACATGCTCAAGAGATTCAAAATGCAAGATGTTAAGCCCATGAAGACACCCATGCCCACAAATGGCCAACTTCATCTTGATCCCAATGGTAAAGTGGATCAGAAGGTATATCGCTCCATGATCGGTTCCTTGCTTTACCTTTGTGCATCTAGGCCAGATATCATGTTGAGTGTGTGTATGTGTGCAAGATTTCAATCCGCTCCTAAGGAGAGCCACTATTCGGCAGTGAAAAGAATCCTTCGGTATTTGGTTCATACCCCAAACTTGGGCCTTTGGTATCCCAAAGGATCAACTTTCAAGTTAATGGGATACTCGGACTCGGATTGGGCCGGAGACAAGGTTGACCGCAAGTCCACTTCCGTTTCATGTCAATTCCTAGGGAGGTTGTTGGTAAGTTGGTCTTCAAAGAAGCAAAACTGTATATCTCTCTCAACCGCCGAAGCTGAGTATATTGCCGCCGGAAGTTGATGCGCTCAGCTATTATGGATGAGGCAAACTTTGATGGATTGTGGTGTCAAGTGTGACAAAGTGCCTCTTTGGTGCGACAATGAAAGTGCAATCAAGATCGCCAAGAATCCAGTGCAACACAGCAAGACCAAGCATATTGAGATTCGTCATCATTTCATTCGGGATCATGTGGCCAAGGGAGACATTAATCTATTCCATGTCAACACCGAGAAGCAACTAGCAGATATTTTCACCAAGCCACTTGAAGAAGCAAGATTCCGCAAGTTAAGGCATGAGATAAATATCGTGGATATAAGTAACTTGGGTTGAAATTCTTGCTCATGCACACATACTCATATAATATCTTGCTTAGATGTAGGCACATGTCCAGGGGGAGCTAGCTCAACTCATGAGTTACCTCATCCTAGGAGTGCATAAATTGAACAAAATCTTTCACATTAGCCACTTTTAGGTGGAACTTGTGCTTCAAACATGAGTATTGGTCTTGGTCCCAAGGTTCATATCTTCACGGTGCCATACCAAACAAACTCAAACATGGTGGCTTCGGCCATTGCCCCCCTTTTTAGGGGCCTTTGTTCGTTTTTCTTGTGTGTGGTGTGTTTGGTTTTCTCCTCTCGTTTGTGTTTTTCATGTGGTGATTGTGTGTCAATCTTCTTTTCTAGTTCAAGTGCTCCATATATTCCCTTCTAGTAGTGATAGGATTTCGCTCGCGACGTATTCAGAGACATAGACTGAAATGCTCTTTAAAGGCTTGGTAAGAGTCTTCACTCAGCCATGCTTTCAAGGGGTATCCTTGGTCGAAAGTTCCTAAATACCCCGTGTGCACGAGCGTGTATCATGCGCACGGGGCCCCATGTCCACGAGCTCTGTACCGTGTGCACGGGGTCTGTGGTTCCAGGCCCTGAAGAGGTGGGGCGTGGGGGGGGGGCTTGGGTTCATTCCCACCCGTCGCCCCCTCCACTCCCTAGGTCACCTCCAGCGCCGCCGCCGTCGTCTCCTCTGGCCGGCGCTTCTCCGGGCTCCGTCGAGTTCCTTTGCTTCGTGGATATCTTTCGGGATGGGCTCCTCCTCTGGTATCCCCTTCCTCCCATCCCATCTTTTCTCTCCTTGGATCCTCTACTAGGTTTTAGGGTTTCCTTTTGATCTCGAGTTTAGGGTAGGTGTTCTCCATTGTTTGGACAGGGGCGAGTGCTGATCTTGTGTGGTTCCTCTGCTGCACTCACTTCCAGATCTCGATCTGGCAGTGGCTGCCGCTGGGGAACCCCCGTGTCCACGGGGTGTTTGACCCCCCTGCGCACGGGGGCCCGTGCCCATGGTCGTGTACCGTGCGCACGGGACCCCAGTGCCCACGGGGTCTAACCCCCGTGCACACGGGGTACACATGAAGTTTTGCCCAGTCTGTCCTTCTCCTCTGCCATTTATCTCTTGCACTTGTACTCAGTTGTTGTTCTTGTGTTGTGTGTGGTTGGTGTTTGTGTGTTTTAGACTCCGCGGTCAAGAGGGCCGAGCTCCGTCGCAAGCGCCCAAAGGCAGCTTCCAAGGAATTCACTATTGCTCGTCGCCAGCCTTCTGAGAGCATTGGTCAGGGGTCTGGGTCAGGTCAGGGTCATGTTCGCCGTGCTACCACTAAACAGCCCGTTGTTGAGGCCTCCGATGATTCAAAGGAAGAGTACTACTCTCAAGAAGATGCTCACTATGTCAACCCCAATGCTGAGATAGAGGCTGATGATGATCTAGTTGATGAGGATGATGAAGAAGAGGAAGAGTACGTGTCTAGTCCCGAGAAGGCCATTCCTGGCGGTCGTGATCTTCGTGGCATGCCCTTGTCTCAATGGTCCAAGACGGAAGTGTTTGCTGAGAGGCAGGCTCATCCTTATGTTGCTGCCACCGGTGTGGGGGTAGATCCCCGGTTCAAGAATGATTTTCAATAGCGGGTCTACCATGAGTTGCTTATGACCAAATCGAAGAAGTTTGCTCCACACAAGCAAGTCAATGTTGAGGGTCTCCGGGACAATGATCATATATACCCTGGTGTATACGCTGCTCTGTCGTTTGGGTCTCCTTCCGTTTGTCACCTTCAACCATCCATACAATGAGGATCATGTGATGCAGTTCTTTGCCACATTGTACTTCGCCAATGACTCTGCGCGCACTCTCACTTGGATGCCTGGGACTCGTCAGTGTTCTGCTTCCATGGCCAAGTTTTCTGAAATTCTTCCCTACCCATTGATGAGGACATGACTACCTTGGATACGACCAAAAATATTGAATACATGTATATTTGTGAGGTGATTTCTAATGCAAACTATGCAATAATTTATTTATGTCATCCAAGACAAAAATACTTCACAAACTTTTGTGCCATGTCTAATTGCAGGTGTATGGGAGATTTGTACAATCCACATATGAACATAAGGGAAAAAGAGAAGTTTATGTGCTGTTTAAAAAGTCCTCTCACGTCACTTTTGGGCCAAGAGAAGATAGAGTCCAAGTCTCTCACGTTCTGGATTCAGATTCGGACTGCACAGACATACCTGACTCAAAACGCCAAGAATTATTTCATACAGACTCCGAATTGGGTGATTCTTTTTTTGTTGGAAAGTAGATTTCGTGCTCTTTCTAACCCAATTGGTTTCACCTTCAAATTCATCCGGAGCGTTGAGTTGTCATCGAAACAATCTGACGCTGTAGTAGAATCCGAGTCAAACTACAAGTCCAAAGGTGTTGCATCACCTCCACTTGGGCCCATTGGCCTTGTATGACCTAGGGTTAGTTTTAGGCTGCCTTGGGACATCCTCCCACCTCCTTGGCCGCCACCCCTTGCTCCTATATAAGTAGATCCATCTAGTAGCTTTTTGCTTGGGATTTGTTTAGTTAAAAGTTAGCCATTGCAACTTCGTGTACTTCGTTTGTGTCCAACGACCAGACCAAGACCGCTTTCGGATCCCCACCTTTATCAATACTTCATCTATATTTGCAATATTCAGATTGCATTATCATATTCTTGCTTGTTCTTCGATTGCGTGCAGGAATAGACCTTCGTGGTCAGGCTGATCGTGCTTTCAGCATCGCCAGTAACCTCGGGAGATTGGTTTAGCGATTGCCAAGGCGCAACGTCGTGCACGTTTGTAGTCGGATCGTCAAAGTCGACTCCACCAAATCGATAGCTATCATCTCATCGAAAGATTGGGACACCCCCGCCTCTATCAAGTGGTATTAGTTTTCAGGTTGCTCGGTGAGAATTTCCAGTTTTCACTAGGTTAGATTTTTTTCTTACCTATTGTCCAAGAAAAAGCCACAAAAAAATAAGTTAGATCTATTCATCCTTTGTCCAAGCCAGTCTAAGCCTTTGCAATTTTCATTTCATTGTTTGCATTATTGAATTATCGGTTGCATCACCGTGTCGAGTTGCTGGTCTTAGTTTCTAGTTCCTTTAGAGTTTCGAGTTCTGTTCACATTAGTCACGCCGCCGCTGCATCATTATCCCTTCCGCTGTCCATAACCTCTCATCCATCAAATTCCACCACGTGCTACCCACCGTTCATTGTCATAATCATAGCTGACGCCGTTCATATCTTCACTTGATCCAATCTGCATCTTATCTAGTTTGTTTTGGAAAGAGAGAAAAAAAAGTCAAAAAAAAGAGAAAAAAAGTGAGATAAAAAAAGAGAGAAGAAAAAAAAGCACAAAATTCGGATCTATCTAGACTCACTCTCGTACCTGAATTCGGATTCGACTCTGTTTTGTGCACTATTCAGTAAAACAGGCATATCTTCGTCATACGAAGTCCGTTTTGGCTCCGTGAGTACTCAAATTAAAGCTAGCGACGATCCGCATCTAAATAGTTGCAGAAGCTAGTTCAATATTTGACACCTCAAAATCGGCTTCTAAATAGGTCTTTTTTCCCTCCGAAGTTCATGAACACAGCTTGTTCCAGTTTTTCAGGCCAGTTTTAGAATTTTTTGACTCCTCATATCAACTCGGAATTGAGTGATTCTTTTTGCATTTGAAAGCTTGAGTCAGTGCCATTCTTGAGAAAAAATTATCAGAAAATTGGCAAAAACTGTTCCAGAGGAAAGTTGGAGAGAAAGTTGTTGGTATATCCTGCTTGGCAGTTATTTCACATCTTTATCTTTACTGCTATTATGGTATTCACTTTTATCTTACTGTCCAGAGCTACTTCATATTCTTTATTGATGCTAGTTGTGCTACGCCGTGGCCTCATTACTGTTCTAGGCTCGCGTCTCTAGTCCGGTCTAGCCTAGGACCAGCACAATACCGTCGTTGAGCGTTTATTCAACATTGCATCTCTGAATTGATTATTGCTAATCTTTTGCTACCAAATATTTAAGCCTTCCAAGCTCCACATATTTCTACAACGTGTATACGTACGTTCCCCTGGCAATCGCTTTACTCAATCTTCGGAGTTATTTGACACCGCTGGTTGCCTGTCACCACCTGCTGCATGGTAAGAACTTGTAAGATATTGATATTTGCTACACTATGAGCGTTTTACCACCACATCCTAGTAGTTCATAGGAACATTATTCTTGGATTTTGTTTCTTGTTTTCTACTAACTATGGCAGGTTCCGGAGTTGTTAGTTCTTGGGCTTCATCGATCGTGGGAGATTTGCCATCACCTAAGAAAATACAACAACCGCCACAAGAGGAGCAATTACATCAGAATGCACATAATCAGGTTAAAGTTTCCATGCCACCATTTACTGGTCATTTTAGGCCTGATTTATATATTGAATGGGAGTACGAAATAAATGCTATATTTGCTTCCCATAATTTTGATGAGCGTGGAAAATTTCAAGCTGCGGTTAGTACTTTTAGTAGCTTTGCTTTAGTTTGGTGGAGTGAATATTGTCGGTTAAATCCTGATCTTATACCTACTACTTGGGATGATTTAAAACTTGTCATGAGAGATAGATTCGTTGATGTTTATTATACTCGTGGCATGATTAAAAAATTACAACATTTAAAACAAGGCACTGACACGGTAACAAAATACTATGATGATTTACAAACTACATTATTGCACTCATTTTTAGAAGAAAGTGAAGAAGATTTTATGGATAGATTTTGGGGAGGATTAAACTGTGATATTCAAGAGATTCTAATTCATGAAGAGTGTTATCCTATGGACCATTTGTTTCGTCTTGCTTGCAAAGCTGAACAGGA
Source organism: Thinopyrum elongatum (assembly GCA_011799875.1). Classification (NCBI taxonomy): domain Eukaryota; kingdom Viridiplantae; phylum Streptophyta; class Magnoliopsida; order Poales; family Poaceae; genus Thinopyrum; species Thinopyrum elongatum. Next base: position 485,193,479 of record CM022298.1, on the reverse strand, counting down.
AATAAAACGACGTGTTGGCCACAAGGAGAACAAGCGCACGGTGCACATTCCAAGTGTTGATACAGATGTTTCTTCAACTACTAGGCGTACTATGACAACCACATCCGTTGTTGCGAGGACTACATCATCTCCATCATGTGACACATCACCTCCAAGAGTGCCTACATCGTCTGAGTTTATCATAAGAGGTAATGACAAAGGTACAGATTTTCAACTTTCACATGAGAATGATGCATGCCTAGTTAACTTGAATACATCATGTGTTGTGTTACCTATTGATTTGAGCACACCAGCTATTTTAGAGAATTGTGTTACTGTCATGAATGCGTCATGTGATCAAAGAGTTGAAGTATCAACAATTTTGAGTGCACCCAATGAATTAACTGTTGATGCAAAAGAAACAATGTTTAATCATTTTGATATGGCCTCTAATCTTGGTGATGATTTTGTGTCAAATGACTTATTGCATGTTTGCTTATTTAAGCATGTTGTAGCATGTAAATTTGATGCAAGTAAGGTTTATTCACCAATGTTGGGATGGTTTAATGATGAACATTGTCAATCCTTTGATATGAATAAGAGCTTCACTTATATGTGCAAATTGAGTTGCAATATTTTCATGTCTTCTAATACTTCTGATAATATTTTGGCTTTAGATTTTATGAACTATGAAGGTTACTCATGTATACATGTGTCATATATGCAAAAACTAAGGGAAGTAAAACTGGATGACATATAGAAATACAACATGTACACCTTGTCTCTTTTGTTAGCCACATTTCAGCTTAAGCAACGCCGAGGACGGCTTTGTTTTCAAGAAGGGGAGGATGATGAGGACATGACTACCTTGGATACGACCAAAAATATTGCATACATGTATATTTGTGAGGTGATTTCTAATGCAAACTATGCAATAATTTATTTATGTCATCCAAGACAAAAATACTTCACAAACTTTTGTGCCATGTCTAATTGCAGGTGTATGGGAGATTTGTACAATCCACATATGAACATAAGGGAAAAAGAGAAGTTTATGTGTTGTTCAAAAAGCCCTCTCACGTCACTTTTGGGCCAAGAGAAGATAGAGTCCAAGACTCTCACGTTCTGGATTCAGATTCGGACTACACAGACATACCTGACTCAAAATGCCAAGAACTATTTCATACGGACTCCGAATTGGGTGATTCTTTTTTTGTTGGAAAGTAGATTTTGTGCTCTTTCTAACCCAATAGGTTTCACCTTCAAATTCATCTGGAGCGTTGAGTTGTCGTCGAAATAATCTGACGCTGTAGCAGAATCCGAGTCAAACTACAAGTCCAAAGGTGTTGCATCACCTCCACTTGGGCCCATTGGCCTTGTACGACCTAGGGTTAGTTTTATGCTGCCTTGGGAGGTCCTCCCACCTCCTTGGCCGCCACCCCTTGCTCCTATATAAGTAGATCCATCTAGTAGCTTTTTGCTTGGGATTTGTTTAGTTAAAAGTTAGCCATTGCAACTTCGTGTACTTCGTTTGTGTCCAACGACCAGACCAAGACCGCTTTCGGATCCCCACCTTTATCAATACTTCATCTATATTCGCAATATTCAGATTGCATTATCATATTCTTGCTTGTTCTTCGATTGCGTGCAGGAATAGACCTTCATGGTCAGGCTGATCGTGCTTTCAGCATCGCCAGTAACCTCGGGAGATTGGTTTAGCGATTGCTAAGGCGCAACGTCGTGCACGTTTGTAGTCGGATCGTCAAAGTCGACTCCACCAAATCGATAGCTATCATCTCATCGAAAGATCGGGACACCCCTGCCTCTATCACCCATTCTTTGAAGAAGGGGCTGAAAATGATGAGTTTGGCCGTGTTCGGGAAGGAGGGCAGCGGCACAAGGATGAGATTGCTTTTGCCTATAAGCAGAATAAGCCCTTTGTCACTGGCTCAATCAAATACCTAGTGCCTCTCTATGACACTATGCGCCATATCTTGAGGTACACTCTCACTCCAAAGGCAGGTGATTCTCACAATGTGCGGAGCTCCATGTTAGATGTGTTTGTGTACGTGCATCAGAGGAAGAAGGTGGATGCCCTGGACTTCATGTTCTATGAACTTCGTCAGTGTGTGCAGGAGAACAAGTCTTTGATCTATGCTTCGTTCATTCAGGCGTTGATTGAGTCAGTCTGTCCAGCTAGGTATATCTCTCAATACAAGACGACCATTCCCAAGCGCAACTCAAACTGGTCGCCTGCAGCTCCTGCTCCATATGTGCCTCCCAAGCAGGGGTGCAATCCTAGGCCTGAAGATTGTGCCACATACACTCCTGGTATGTCTTCCACTGCTCGGATCCCTCGTGGTAAGGGCAAGAAGGTCGTGTTTGAGGCCAGTTTCACCAAGGGAGAGAAGAAGACCTTGTTCAAGACCATGAGCAACTTGTTCAAGATGTGTCAGTCCATTCAGCGCCGTCAGGTTAAGGAGGTAAACAAGGGCAAGCTCTTGCGGCATGAGATGAAGGCAGAGAGGGCTGCTGCTGGTGAGGAGGTTGTTCCAGGGTCCGAGGATAACGAGAGTGAGGTCACAGCTTGCTCCTTTCCAATGGCAGGATGGCATTTTGACAATGATGATGATGATGCTTCGAGGGCGCCCCCTCTTGTCTAGTGTGTCTTTGTGTTTCTTTTTTTCTCTCCTTTTTTGTTGTCTTGATGACAAAGGGGCAGAAGTGGTTGGTGTTAGTGTGTGTTGAGATCTCAAGCCTCGTTTCTTTTCTGAGTTGGTGATTGTCTTTAATTGGCTTGAGATACTCTTATTTGCTTTTCGTGGTGTGGTTGTGAGCTACTCATGTTAGCTCGTGAGACTCTAGCTTTTTATCTTGAACCTTAAATGATTATGCTATGATCATGTTATGTTGTTTATTATGTGTCTCACGATATTTGCTCACTACACCATTTCATGAGATCTAGCACTACTGCAGGATGCTGCTAACACGACACTACGATCAGAGACCCTTTGACGAAACTGTGTGCGATGCATTAATCACAAACGGGGATGTAAAAAAACCGTCAAAAAAGATGCAAAACGTTTGCGATGGCGGAGACATCAAGCACGGTTCAGATTTTAGTTACGTGTGCGATGTGGGGCATACGGTTGATCCATACGAACTGTTTGCGATTAGACAGAACAACAGAAACGGGCAGCCATATCAATGTGTTTGCGATATACGGCATACAGTTCCCTCCGATGAACTGTTTTCTATTAGGGAATGCAACAGAAACGGTCAGCCAGATCAAGGTGTGTGTGATATACGGCATACGGTTCACTCGGACGAACTGTTTTCTATTAGGGAACACAACAGAAATGGTTCAACTTAACAAGATGTGTGTGATATGCGGCAGACAGTTCACATAGATGAACTGTTTGCGATGAGCCAAAAAACACAAATGATTCATGTAAACAAGATGTGTGTGATACGCGGCAAACAGCCCACTCGGATGAATTGTTTGCGATGAGAAAATAGAACACACACGGTTACTAGAGTTAAGTCGTGTGCGATTATGTGTGTACTAAAAACTTTGAAAATGCATACTAGTTGCTTGCGATGGCTAGGAGTATCGCACACGATGCGTGTGCGAGTACTCGTGTGCGATGATTAGTAGGTTACACATATGTTTCCTTATGTTAACACGTGTCCGGTAACACGTGACAACGCATATGGTTGTCGGGTTGTGTGCTCAAGTCTTCCCACGCTCCAGCGAAGGCTTCCCGCGCTCCACAGGGGTGAATTGTAAAATCCCCAATCCCCTAGCCAGCTGCTAGCTATAAATAACCACAGCAATGGCCGCCGGCGGCGACTCGCTACTGATCCACTTGCTAGCTAGTTACCCACACATACCGGCATACCCCCAACGGCCGACGACAGGATGGAGTTGCGCGACGGGAATGGGCGCCGGAGATCATAGTTTAGGTTAATTAATTATACCTCCAGAGCCGGATGATTCTGGCTCTGGAGGTATAATTAATTAACATAATCTAAGATCAAATAACTAAAGCTTCCCCAACCGCTAGCAGAGCGCGCGCGGAGGGACGACGCGACCCGAGCGAGACTTGGCGCCTAAATGGCGAGTAGAGCGCGCAGAGGGACACGACCCGAGGGCGCCTAAACGACGAGTAGAGCGCGCGGAGGCACGCGAGCAGAGCGTGCCGCGGCCGCCTAAATGGCGAGCAAGCACATGCCTAATTATTGCATATAGCAGATGAACATAGCCGGGAATAGCCGTCCAACAATATTATTTTCGATGACATGCATTAATATATTCTTAGTTAAATCTAACGTCAAAGTTTGGTACTACAAAATACGAAGGGGGCCAATAAAGAATAAACCATGACAGAGGTAGTACCTATAGGAACACAGACGCCCAGTATGAAAGAAAATGTGGGTCAAAACCTAGTTGAAAAGGGCAACAATGTCTAACTCCAGCTTACAAAAGGTACAAAAGCACGAGGATTAATTGTTCATCAGGTTTACACATAACCCGGATTGAAAAGGGCTATAACATCTAACTCAACCAAAGTTTTTGGCAGTCACAATCAAATGGATCGGTCCAATCCATAAAATCAAGATCCTGGTACAAAAGATCTACTGGTCCATGATGACGACAAGTTGTTGTAAATATAAGCCGAGCACAATCAGAAGCCCTTAGGTCCACCTGAAACTTCTTTTTATGCTGTTCAACATACAATTCCGTGAGAAATTTCTTGTTGAAAAACTTAATCCTCACGAACAATAGTGCCCTCACATTCCTCATGAAGAATGTGACAAACCTAGTGTTTACATGGTTGGATGCATATCCTTCCATCGTTATTGTCTTCAAACGAATGTCATGAGATCTGAGAAAATCCTTGTGCTTCCACTTCCATTGATTGGTTAGACCTTTTTCTCGAAGTCCTAGTGCCTAAATAGACATGAAGATTGAAAACAGTTAATGTCTAAAATAGAGTATGTCAAAGGAGCGACAGCTGAACGGTTAATTCTAGTACATTATATATGGGCTTTCAATGTGTGTGAAATCATCACCTTTATATACAAATTCTCCACACATGGAAAGCATCGCAGCAAGCCAATAGTGGTGTTCAGATCAAGACACCCTATATAAATATATAAGGTCTTGATAGAATACAGCAACCGTGATATGCCATCCACAGACAAGTTCTTCATTCAGCATAGAACATAATATTAGCACCAAAAGTGTACTCCAAGATGATATTTAACTTATGCGCACAAATGAAAAATGCAGATTACTAAAGTGTACATGGATAACATACAGTACCTGAATAAGTGTGGAGCCAACCACCAACTTGTCACCTTCAAACGGATCAGGAAATACACCCAAGGTCTCCAGTTTAGGCGCAGAGACCATAGTAATTTGCGAAGGTTTATAACAACAATCAAGGAGCAACCTTTGAAGTGAAGGGGCATCTTCGATGATGAGCTCATGTCCTTCAAAATGAATTCCAATGCTTACAAGGTGAGGCGACTTTATTTTGAGACAAGGGATATGGATTCCTAGTCCAAAAACAAGCACCAAACGCTCCAGTGCAGGGCAGCTGGAGTGGATGATGTTGTGCAGTGAGGCCACCAACAGATCAACCAACACAAGCGCAAGTTTTTTCAGCAGTGGGAGTTAAAGCATTTGTACCACATTGTCTGCTAGATGGCACCGGGTCAAGGTGGCGGTGTGGAGAGAGGAGGAAAACCATGAGATGGGCATCGGTGGCGAGGGCACAGATGCAGCTCTTGGTGGTAACCTATCGCTGTAGTAATGGTAGAACTCAAGCTGCTGGAGTTTCTTGAATTGACGGGATGTTAGCCAGGCGGCCACCGTGCAGGGTATGTCCAGCAGGTAGCATGCCGGGATGTAGATGCGTTGAACGAAGCCCTGGTGGGAGGAGATGATGGCTCCGGGGAGTTCAGAATCATCATCGATAGATAGCTGACGATAGTCGAGATTAAGAGGCGCGGCGCGCCACTGAGTGCGCCACCGACATGCGACGACTTGTGTGCGGCAGCCATCCTTGGTGGGGAGAAGGGAGATGATCTCCTCAAGGATGCCATCCGGGAGATCGCTGATGCGGTCCGCCGGAGATTCTACTGGTTCCTCAGGTCCAGGGGGCGTGGCCACTTCTAGCCGCGCAGCCGGGGCCAAGATCTACATCCGGCAGTGGCACTGGCCGGAGCCTCATCTGTGTACATACCAATCTGAAATAAAAAAAATGGCAGAAACATACATGTAGGACATTCAAAATCAATTCTCAAGATCTGGAAGAAAAAAGGCACAAACATATATGTAGGACATTCAAAATCAATTCTCAAGATCTGGCCACGGATTATTAGAACGCAAGCAAACCCTAGTCGGATTATTAGCAAAAATCATTTGTATAGAACAAACAATTAATCACTAACTCTATACGGATAACATTCAAACAATCAATACACTATGTGCATCTAACGGATCTTAATTACTCTGATTTCATGGACTGAGAGAACATAAACATAGGATTTGTATTCCAAAAAAATTATAGAGGGGGGGAGTAACCAGAGAAAACACATGATATGTTTGCCACACAAATGGGTATATAGATGACTAACCGGTTTTCCGTCGGAGTCGCAGTCGTTGCCGGAGTTGTTGTTGACCTCTGGCTCCGGCTAGGGGGCACAACGGCGCCGACGAAGTCAAGGTCGTGCTGCTGCCCGCGCGAGACCTCATCGGCGGCGACGACAACCTCTATGTCCAGCTTCACGCATTGCGCGGGTGCTTCACCAGCCACGGCGTCACCGCTCCCTCCGATGGTGCGCTTCGACAGCATCCTCATACACTCCAGAGTCCAGACGTTGGTGACCACTGTGGACCGGGGGTGCGGCCGCCTATTATGGCCGGCGGCTCGGGCGCGCAATTAATATGGACCAGTGGGAGCGAGGCGGGCGGCGGTTAAAGGCTATCTCGCCTCCCGGTGAGCCTACGCGGCGGACTTCTGCCATTCCTACCATCATTTCACACAACTACTCACACGCCTCCCGTCAATACGCACACCTGCACGCATGCCTCCTGGTATGCCTGCGCGGCGGACTCCTCGCATGCGTCCCGTCAACTCACGCCTACTCGCACGGCACACGGGGCGTGTGGCAGCACGTATATTTTTTGGTTTATTGATGATTCATTCTGCCGCTTTACTGCTTAACCGAAGCATGGCACGGTCTAACGCACACGGTCCAAATAAATAATCTGTATGAGATATTGGTTGCCAGTTTTCAATAATCTCCCATTTGTAAGAAGATTATATCAAACCGGGTCTCAAATTTGACGAAAAAAATACAATATCACAGTCTACTGGTGTCCATATATGACACCACGATAAGTTTCATGAATTTCAACTAAGTTTTGGATTTACTGAATTTTCAGTTTCCACAATATGTTAATATCAGCGACGTACCCATTCGTTAGCCCGCAAAGCTTTTCAGTTTCCACCGACAACGAGAGAGGCATTTGACCAAAAGGAGGATTCATCTTGGCATGTGTGTGGTGTGGATCATGGTGAGATTCCATATCAAAGTTCGAGCACGTGCGTACACACCCTCCCACCGGCTTGAAGTGAGGGGGCTACACGCATCATGGTGTAGTGCGTTTCCGGTTTGCGAAGCATGTGCCACGTCAAAGTTGTGCATTGGGTAGTATTCAAACATCAACACACGGGCACATGCACATGGTAGTTTTGTCCTATGACATCACTCGTGTGTGCCTCTCTCTGTGGGCCCACAAGGTCGTCGTCGACTAGTTGAACGTACAACAAGAGAGAGGTTAATTTGACCAACAAGGATGGTTCTTTTTTGGTTTGTGTTACGTATATGCACGGTAGGAGTATGTACGTGTCAAAGAGGGGGCAACATGAATACTCTATATATATGTGTGTCATAACCTCGCTCCATGTGGGGACTTTCCGGTTCCCGAGGCAGGTGCCACATCAAAGTTGTACATTATATTGGTATTCAAACATCACGCAATACCATGCAGGCGGTGGTTTCCCTATAGGAACTCACTCGCGTGTGGCGCTTCCATCCGTGGGCATGCGAGGTTGTCCTCCACATCACTTTGACCCAATGACAGAGAGGTTAATTTGACCATCAAGGAATGATTCTTTTTTGGTTTGTGCTATACAGTAGAAGTACATATATACCATGCGTCGAATGGGGGCGTACATATAGCACATACCACGCATCATGAACCTCGTGCTCTCTGTGGGGACTTTTTGGTTTCCTATATATGTGGTGCCACATCAAAGTTGTGCATTGCGTATTCAAACATCACACAAACACCTCTTTGGGCCACATGCAGATGGTGGTACGTAGTCCTATATAGGATGATCACTCGCGTGCGACATATGCTTTGCTTCTGTGCTGGGCCCGCGAGTTCGTCGTCCATCACTTTGACCTAGCGAGAGAGAGGTACGTTTGACGAACAAGGAGGATTAATTCTTTTAGGGTTGTGTTACTAGGTGTATAGTACGTGTCGAAGGGGGGGATGACCAGTATATATATATATATACTAGGTGTCACATGAACCTCACTCTATGTGGGGACCTTGCGGTTTTTGAGGCAAATGCCACATCAAAGTTGTGCATTAATTAGGTATTCAAAACATCACAACACACCTCTTCATATATATGTTCTGGCACACGTGCAATCACGATGGTTGTTGTCCTATATATGGCACTCACTCACGCGGTTATCGGCGATGCTTCCATCTGTCAGCCCGCTTGGTCCATCACTTTCACCGACAGCGCGAGAGAGGTTAACTAATTTGACTTAGGAGGGGATTAATTTTTTGTTTGTCTCATGATATAGATCATGATGTGAGATTACATATATATAATAGCACATGTGTACACATGAATCCATCCCGCTGGATCGAAGGGGGGGGGCGAGCACACGACACGTCATGAACGACCTCTTGCTCTGTGTGGGGACCTCTGCGATTTTCAACGCATGCACCACATCAATGTTCTGCATTGGGTCGGGTATTAATTCAACACATATGCATGCATCACACACCTCCATAAATATGTTCGGGACACACGCATGCAATGTCTTTGGACAAACTCTCACTTGCTTGGTTATGGGTGGCAAGCCTATATATATTCGTGGGCCCGCGTGGACGTCCATCATTTCGACCAACGACGAGAAAGGTTACCAGGGTGGATTCTTCTTCTTTGCTTCGAGTTACCGTATAGTAGGTCGACCATTCCAAGCCTAATTAAGTTTGAGTGCATGCTACGCATCGTGAACCCTCGCTCAGTGTGGGGATTTTATGGTTCCAAAGCATGGTGCCACATCAAATCTGCGCATTGGATATTCAAACACCACACACACCACTTCCATATACATACTTTGGGCCACATGCACAGAGTGGGTTTGTCTTCATACAGTACTCCCTCACGAGGTTATCGGCGACAAGCTAGCCCATTTTGCGGGGCCATGTGGACGTCCATCAGTTTGACCAACAATGAGTGGGAGAGGTTGTACGACCAAGTTGGATTCTGCTTGGTCCGTGCTACAATACGTCTTGGTGAGATGCCCTCCCCCCGACGTGTGTGTGTGGGGGGGGGGGCTACTTCGCGCTACCTGCAACCTCCATGGGGTCGGGAAAGTCCGGTTAATTTGCGAGGCACACGTGCCACATCAAAGTTGTGAATGGTAGTTAAATATCACACCACACCCTTTTCATACATATAGTAGGGCCACCCGCATGTGGTTCGTATGTGGTCTCACCCATCTCGTGCCACAAGCACACATTTGTGGGTCGGCACACGGTCCACCTTTCTCGGGAAGCGAAAGGGGAAGTTTGACCATATATATATGATGGACTCCTATAGGTTTTGTGTTATGATAGGGTGAGATTTCGGACCTAGCTATTTGGGGGCATGCATTTGTAGCTAGGATTCCCTTACAGCCGACACGAAGTGGAGTTCGTAGGGGGTGGCTCACTAGCAATACTGTGCTTTTGTGCGACAGGTGCCACATCAAAGTTGTGCATTCGGTATTTGAACATCAAACCACCCTTTTCATACATATATTTGGTCCACATGCAAGTGTGTTCGTGTTATGACCCTCTCCCACGTTATTCTTTTTGCCAAATTTATAAACAGCACACGAGTTGGATGTAGAAACCGTCTGCGATTAGGTACGCAACAGACACGGTTCGGTCAGACTACCCGTGTGCCATGTCTGTGCCCTGCAGTCCCTCACATCGGCACAGTTAGATTAGGCTCCACGAGGCTTGCCTCCCGGTCTCGAAAATATCTACTGCCTCGTAATCTCGAAAATATCTACCGCCTCGAAGGTTTTAATGTTTGATAGCACACGATTAGTATGTGCGGACCGTGTCCGATGTCTATTACTCCCGCTCTGCTTCAGTCCCTTGATTCAAATTTTCAGTAGCCCCGGCATTTTACTCCCGCCTCTGCATCCCTCGCAATCTCAAAAATATCTACTCGCCCTTGGTTCAAAATTTCAGTAGCCCCGCCTTGTTACTCCCACCTCTGCATCCCTCGCAATCTCAAAAATATCTGCTCACCCTTGATTCAAATTTTCAGTTTCCCCGGCATTTTACTCCCGCCTCTGCATCCCTCGCAATCTCAAAAATATCTGCTCGCCCTTGACACAAATTTTCAGTAGCCCTGTCTTGTTACTCCCACCTAGTAAAATTTTCAGTTGCCGCGGTATTTCCTCAAACACCACCTTGCCCCCCCACCCCCTCCACACACACCACACACTCCCCAAAACCTCCGCTCACACAGACACCCACCACCCCTCCCTCGCTCGCCGCAGCCGCTGCCGCCTCCATCCTCAACCTCTGCCTGTGTGCCGAGGGGCTCGAGGAGCCAATGGCAAAAAAGAGGTTTATCCTGGACTCTTCACCCGACGCCGGCGAGGTGGCCGCCGAGGTGTCCCCGTCGTCCTTCGCGGGCTCTTTATCGATCCGCCGTCGCCGGTCGCCCGATCCGCCCGCCGCCGCGCCCCTACACCAGTTCAAGGACTTCCCCATCCTCCCTCGGGCCCGGCTGCCGACGAAGTCCTACCTCGGAGTCCGGCAGCGGCGGTGGGGGACGTGGGTCACCGAGATTATGGATCAGGAGACCCACACCCGCCAGTGGCTCGGTAGCTTCCACACAGCCGAGCTCGCGGCCATGGAGTACGACCTCTGGCAGGTCCGCTACCACGGCGCGGCGGCAAGGCTCAATTTCCCTTTTGGCACACGTCCGGTCAACCTCGTTCCACCGGAGCCAGGGCTAGTGAGCTCGGCTATGGCGCGGGAGGACCACGAGGCATGGGAGCACCTCGAGGCCGAGGCCGCCGACGAGGCCTACATGCAAGAGCTCCGCCAGCAGCACCCAAAGCTCGTGGAGGCAGAGCGGGTGATCTTTGCCGGCGCGGAGGGTGGCGAGGTTATCGTGCTCTCCTCCGATGATGAGGTCAAAGGCGGCGAGGACGGCGGCGCGGAGGCCGTCGAGGTGGGCGGCGAGGACGAGGAGATCGACGTCGACGAGTGGAGGTGTGTCTTCCCCAACGACCCCGATGACGGCACCGGCCCGGACCCGGCTTGCAGCACACCCTACCTGATGAGGAAGGATTGGCTCGACCTTCACTTTGACCAAAAGTAGTTTAGCTTAGTTTCAATTTATGTTCGGTTAGGCAAAACTATCTATGTTTATGTTTGAATGCATGCTACTTTCGGTTGAACCTGCTTTGAACTTGATCAAATTGAAGTTTACAACGTTAAGTTTAGGGGATCGACTAGAAACTGCCAAAAATTGTTGGAGTATATATATATATATCCACTAAGGGTTTCGGTCCGTTAACTTTTAAAGGATCGGCTAGAGATGGCCTTATGCCTTGTTTGTTTCAGTTCTTCACAATGTGATGCTCTATAAGTGCAACTATTTGCCGTGCAGTTCAATTTCATCAATAACAGTATCAACAATACCACTATTAATTACGATATTTGGTTGTTGTTAAGGATGTTGTAGTTAACATGCCTTTTCATTTTTTTAACAATAACTAGTGTACTTTAGACCTGCACAATACAAGTTTGAATGACTATTTGCTTGTTTTTAAATTGTATGCCTGATGCAGTTAACACGCCTTTCCACTTCTTGTTTTGCTTAACTAGCGTGCTTAAACCTGCACACTGAAGCTATCATTTGTAGATTATGTTGTCTACCATGGATATATTTGGTTGATGTTCAGCCTGTTGTGCTTAACATGCCTTTATATGTACTCATACAGGACAATATTGAGAACAGTGTTGTTTTCCATCGAGGTTAGTTTCATCGCATTGCTTATATGTACTCACTGTTCAGGATATCGGTAGCTGGTACCATATAGCCTGGGGGCTGGTAAGGGATTAATCATCGAATCGGACATTTCACTGAATATATCAGTAACCCATTTATCAGTAGGTTAACTAGGGCCATATTTAATATATCTGAGGCTACATAGCAACATGCATTGTACTGAATGACTAAATATGCAATCCTAGGCTACATAGCAACAAGGAAGAGTGTTACCTTAATGTTCTTATGATGTCTAGATATACATGTAATAAAATCTTATATAATGGGATGGAGGGAGTGTTGTACTACATCAGTTTGCAATTGTTGTTTAGCGTCTAATATTAACTTGGTGCTTTTAGGTACATATGTCATTGCCAAAGATCCACACTTTGACCCTTTCTGCGTATGGGGCAATGAGATATTCATGAACCAGCATTAAGTGAGGAAACTGATAAATATTGTTATTAAAATGGGTCAAAAGATGTCAATCAAACTATTTGTTTACACTTTATGCAAGACAACAATGAACTACAGGATGGGTAGCCTTCTTTTTACTGCCCGTAATGAGTTGTGTTAGATGACAATGTCTGAATCTTTTTTCCTTTGCAGTGGATCCTGAAGCAGTTTACTCAAGATTACCTCTCAAACTACATGATTGGCGGCCGGCAATCACAAGGGGTTGGACTAGAGTCGTGTGTGCCTTCTGCATCCAGGAGAGCACAATAGGGCCATTTCCCTTCACCTTGTTCAGCAACCAGAATGTCTGTCGCCTCTTTCTTTACCATCTGTAATAGTACAAGTATAGAACCCTGGTTCATCATTCTTTATTTGGTGCTTATGTAATTCTTAAACATATGTACCTATGAATTGAATAATGCATTGGTTGTTTGAACCTGATGGATATGAATAAATCTATAGCCTATTTTCAAGTTCAAATTAGGTACAATTTTAAATAGCAGCAATTAAATTAGGGTGAAATTACGGTGTGCATGTCATTATGGCGCACACGGTCTATAAAGCACAGTGTGTGTGATATACATCATAATCCGACATGGTTCACGGAGAGGAAACGTGTGTAACAATGCACACATTTGCCGTTTGCAAAGCATGTGTGATGTCAGACACTATCACAAATGGTGCGGGAAAACTAAATGTGTGTGATTGTCAACCTATCGTACATGGTTTACAATCATGAACTGTTTGTGATGTGCTAGGCATCGTAAACGTAGAGCCAGTTTGTTACATGCCTGGAATGTGCCTGGTTTTCGGTAAAACCACAAAACTCCGACTGCGATGGCAATGCGAGCACAAACGAGTAGCAAGGATGAAGCGTTTGGGATATTCGAGATATCAGAAACGGTTATATACGGACAACTATATGCATCAAGGCTCCCTATCCCCGACGGTTTCTGGGTCGTGTGGGAAGGATCCCCCCCCCCTATCGCCCAAACTCACTAGGCGACGGTTCCAAATGTCGTCGCGGAAAGGGGTTAAAAACCATTTGTATAGCACCTCACTATACCAGTGTAGGCACCGCTATAAGTTTATTATGATTGATCTCATGTCTTGACAATGTTGATCTTGGGGGAGCCTCGTATGTGTGTGCTAGATGCATACTCAAGCATATATTTTATCTGGGCACACATATAGGGGGAGCTTCTATGATCAATCATTATCTTGTGGCTATTTAAAATTTTCATATCTTTTATGCCTTGTTCTAACCATGTTGTCATCAATGCACCAAAAAGTGGGAGATTGAAAGTGCATTTGGCACTTAAACAATGTTTTGGTGTGATGACAATGTGGTTAGTGGAACTAATATTGGTTGCTCAAGTTTATCTCAGGATATTGGTTCCATATTGCTTCTGATGGAGATGTGTGACCCCCCAATTGAAAAGATCAAAGACGCGGTCTACCGATGATTCGGAGGTTTTAGTTTTGGTTCTTTTTCGAGTTGTAGGAAAGACCGCACTATTAAGAGGGGTCGGTGTGGATATGTGTTGTGGGGAATGTCATTGCCGAAACATAAAACACCAGCATACCCATTCCTTCCACCTAAATTCATAGTGTGTGTGCTTGTGGTACTCAGAAAGCTAGCAACAGAAAAGTTTCTGGGTACCCCGTGCGCACGGGGTCTTTTGACACCCGTGCGCATGGGGTACTGCGTAACTCTTTGAGTACCCCGTGCGCATGGGGTACTGCGTGACTCTCTAAGTACCTAGTGTGCACGGGGTCTTTTGATCCCTGTGCGCATGGGGTGGTGCGTATCTCTCTGAGTACCCCGTGCGCACGGGGCTGACTTAGCCCGTTCGCACGGGGTCCAACGGGCAGAAATGGCCACCCAGGCAAGAACACTATAAAACCCTCCTTTCTTACACCTCCATCCCTAATAACCCACAAGTGTAGGGGATCGTTTGTAGCCTTCTTCAATAAATAAGAGTGTCGAACCCAACGAGGAGCTAAAGGTAGAACAAATATTCCCTCAAGTTCTATCGACCACCGATACAACTCTATGCACACTTAACATTTGCTTTACCTAGAACAAGTATAAAACTATTTTGTAGGTGTGATGCTAGAACTACTTTGCAAGAAGAAAACTACGAGTACTTTGCGAGATAATAAAAGTTAGTTGTTTAGTAGATAGCTTTTGTAACAAAAGAGAAAGTTTTGTCCCTAGGCAATCGACTACGTTACTAGACCGATAGCAAGTTTACGTGTATGAGAGGCCACTGCTAGCATGTCATCCCTTACTTGGAACTCTATGCACTTATGATTGGAACTCTAGCAAGCATCTGCAACTACTATCGTTCATTAAGGTAAAACCCAACCATAGCCTTAAGATAAATTGGTCCCCCTTCAATCCCATATGCATAAATTTCTATGCTAGTCTGAAGTTGCTATCACCCTTGCCCTCCAATACATAGTCCTATCAGCATACAACTAACCCTATGGTGTGATCCACACGCGCGCTCATATGATGGGCACCAAAGGACAGCAACATAACCACAAGCAATTTAAACCAATCATAGCAATTTCACCGATAAGCCCATAGGACAAAATAGATCTACTCAAACATCATAGGATAACCACATATCATTGGGAAATAATATATAGCGTTGAGCACCATGTTTAAGTAGAGAATTACAAAGGGAATAGAGAGGTTACACCGCTGCATAGATGGGGAGAAAGTTGGTGTTGATGGTAGCAAGATTGTTGATGTAGATCGCCGTCATGATCCTTGCCCCAGTGGCACTCCGATGCCACCGGGAGAGAGGGGAGAGAGCCCCCCTCCTTCTTCTTCTTATTCTTCCTTGGCCTCCCCCTAGATGGAAGGAGGGTTTCCCCTCTGGTCCTTGACCTCCAAGGCTGCGGAGGGGCGAGAGCCCCTCCGAGATTGGATATGTCTCTCTTTCTCTTCTGTTTCGCGTTCCCCAGATCTGGCCCTTCACTGTTTCATAAATTCCCAGAGATCCGTAACTCCGATTTTTATTGCATTTGGACTTCGTTTGATATGGATTTTCTGTGAAACAAAAACATGCAACAAACAGGAACTAGCACTGGGCACTGGATCAATAGGTTAGTCCAAATAAATCATATAAATTGTTGCCAAAAATATGTAAAAGTTGAATAATATTGGCATGAAGCAATCAAAAATTATAGATACGATGGAGACGTATCAGCATCCCCAAGCTTAATTCCTGCTCGTCCTCGAGTAGGTAAATGATAAAATAATAATTTTTGATGTGGATTGCTACCTAGCATAAACTTATCATATGTCTAATCATGGCATGAATATTAAGACATGAGTGATTCAAAGCAATAGTCTATAATTTGACATAAAGACATCAATACTCGGGCATCCCAACAAACAATCATGTCCTTCAAAATATCAATGCTAAAGAACGGTATCCCTACAAAATCATATAGTCTTGTCATCACTGGTACAGCGAGGTGCTATACAAACGGTTTTTAACCCCTTCCTACAACGGCATTTGGAACCGTCGCCTAGTGAGTGTGGGCGATAGGGGGGCCCTTCCCACACGACCCAGAAATCGTCGGGGATAGGGAGCCTTGATGCATATACAATACTTGCTACTCGTTTGTGCTCGCATTGCCATCGCAGTCGGTATTCTGTGGTGCTACGTTTACGATGCGCGGCCCATCACAAATGGTTCACTATTATAGAATGTGTATGATAAGCAGACAATCACACACATTCACTTTTCCCAAACCATATGCGATAACTAATTAAGAAGATTAGCTAATCATCGTATGACTGTCGGACAGGATTATGAAACGTCGGACCGTCGTAACATCGTCGTACACGACAACTATCGCACACGCTATTCTGTGGTGCATCATTTACGATGCATACCGCATCAGAAACAGTTCATGGTTGTGAATCATGTACGATAAGGCAACTATCACAAACGTTTAGTTTGCCCGCACCGTTTGTGATATTGTCTAACATCGCACACGCTTTGTAAACGGCAACTGTGTGCATGCTTGCACACGTTTCCTCTCTGTGAACCGTGTTGGATTATGGTGTATATCGCAAACGTTTGTGTTTTACCAACCGTGTGTGCCGTAATGACCTACGGAGCGTAATTTCACCGTAATTTAATTGCTGCTATTTCAAATTGTACCGGATTTGAATTTGAATGTATGCTATAGCTTTATTCATATCCATCAGGTTCAAACAACCAATGCATTATTCGATTCATAGGTACATATGTTCAAGAATTACATCAGAACCAAATAAAGAATGATGAACCACAGTTGTATACTTGTACTATTAAAGACGGTAAAGAAAGAGGCGAAATACATTCTGGTTGCTGAACAAGGTGAAGCGGCATGCCCATATAGTGCCCTCCTCCATGCAGAAGGCACGCACGACTCTAATCCAACCCCTTGTGATGGCCGACCGCCCATCCTTCACGGTCTTCATGAAAACATCTAGATAATCATCGTGTTCTGGTAGAAATACTTTAACATTTGCATGCCCACCAATCATGTAGTTTGAGAGCTAATCTTGAGTAAACTGCTTTCGGAACCACTGCAAAGGAAAAAGAATCAGACATTGTCATCTAACACAACTCATTATGGGCAGTAAAAAGAAGGCTGCAGAGTTCTTACTTACCATCCTGCAGTTCGTTGTTGTCTTGGATAAAGTGTAAACAAATAGTTTAATTGCCATCTTTTGACCCATTTTACTAACAATCTTTTTCAGCTTCCTCACTTGATGCTGGTTCATCGATATCTCATTGCCCCATTCACAGAAAGGGTCGAAACGCGGATCTTTACCAATGACATATGTACCTAAACGCACAAAGTTAATATTAGAAGCTAAACAACAATTGCACAATGATGTAGTACAACACTCTTTTATAATATCTTATAACATCCAATATACTCACATATTAGATGAATTAACATCTTATATTATGGGCCGGAAGGAGTTTATTGCATTCTTACAAATTATCGGCTGATTAACTGTTGTTGTATCCATGGGTTAGAGTTAGTTTGACCTAGTTCGGGCTCAAATAGCCCTAAAGTATATCCAAACATGAGGGCTAGTTTGAGCTAGTTGCATCTAACCCACCCAAAAAAACTATCCAACCCAAGAGGTGCTAATTGGAGCTAGTTCTCCTATTGCATTTATTGTCAATCTAACCCTGTCATCCAAACACCTCTTTGGATGGAGTTAGTTCAGGGTTAGTCATGAGCTAGAAACTAACTCTAACCTCTAGCTAAGTTGAGTATCCAAACAGGGCTATGTTGTTGTTGTTGCTGCTGCTGCTCTTCTACGTATATCTAGACATCATCAGAACATTAAGGTAACACTCTTCCTTGTTGCTATGTAGCCTAGGATTGCATATTTAGACATTAAGTACAGTGCATGTTGCTATGTAGCCTCAGATATATTACATATGGCCCTAGTTAACCTAACGATAAATGGGTTACAGATATATTCAATTAAAAGTCCGATTCACCGATTAGTCCCTTATCAGCCCCTGGCCTATATGGTACCAGCTACCGATATCCTGAACAGTGAGTATATATAAGCCATGGGATGAAACTAACCTCGATGGAAAACAGCAGTCGTTCCCAAAATTGTCCTGTGTAGGTACATCAAGAGGCATGTTAAGCACAACAGGCTAAACATCAACCAAATATATCCATGGCACACAAAATAATCTCCAAAAGATAGCTTCAGTGTGCAGGTTTAAGCACGCTAGTAAAGCAAACCAAGTGGAAAGGTGTGTTAACTGCAACAGGCCTAACATTTAACAGCAAGCAAACATAGTCATTCAAGCTGGTATTGTGCCGGTCTAAGTACACTGGTTATTGTTAAATAAAAATGGAAAGGCGTGTTAACTACAAGATGCAGCAACCAAATGTAGTCATTCATAGTGGTATTGTTGAAACTGGTATTGATGAAATTGAACTGCTCAGTTCATACTTGCACATATAGAACATCACGTTGTGAATAACTAGAATAAACAAGGCATACTACGAAGAAACAAAGATAGCATTTGAAACTGGACATATGCTAACTACAAACAACCGAACAATCAAAAAACTTTAAAAGAGGCATATGCTAGCTATAACAGGCTTAACAGCAAGCAAATATATGCATTCCTATCGGTATGTTTAAAACTGGATTGATGAAATGTACTGCACAGTAAATAATGGCACATATAGAGCATCACATTGTGAACAACTGAAATAAACAAGGCATGCTGCAAACAACCAAATATAGCAATTAAAAATGGACATATTCTCACTACACTACAAAAGGGACTCAATGGGTTTCCTCACTTGTCACAGATGGGCTCGTTCTCGTGGGAAGAGCACGGACCCTGGATGCGCTCCATGTTGTCGCAGATGGGCTCCTTCCCCTAGGAAGAGCACGGCTCTAGGGTGCCCTCCCTAATGTCGCAGACGGTCTCTTTCCCCTTGGAAGAGCAGATGGGCTCTTTCCCCTTGGAAGAGCCAGAGAGGGTGCCCTCCTAGTGGTCGCCGTCGATGAGGTCTGACTTGTAAGCTGTGGATCCCAAGCCAGTGTCACAGAACGTGTCCTTCAGAAATGACAAAAGGGGCTCGATGGCGATGTAGGATGGCAAATTCTTGACAGTGAGCCAGAGGAGATCAATGGCGGGGCCATGGATGAGATCGACGACGATTGAACCCGAGGGGTTGGGGGTGGGGCACTTCACCTGTGGCATAGCCCGCCTCAGGCCGTCGCTATCGACGACCTCGATGTCGTAGCCAGCATCCGAGACATACCCACGTACTCTAGCCCGCTGATTGAGTGCATGCGGCCAGTAATGGTCGTCAGCTTCCTCGGCGATGTTGGGCGAAGAGACCGTGATACACCTCTTTTGGGCCAGTCGCTCCTCGAGCTCCACGGGAAGCATAGCCGGGCTTAGGCTGCGACGCTCTGGAGTAGGGGATGGGGATGGGGATCTGTGGGAAAGGGGGCGTTTGGCAGGTGTCATCTAAGAAACTCAGGGTGGCCTGGGTATGGAGATCGGTGGGTAAGCTGCACGGGTAAACCGGCAGATGTTGACAATGGAGGCCTTGTGGCGGCGGCGACGACCTTGCTAGGATTTCGAGCGAGGGAGGGTGTGTGTGTGTGTGCGCGCGCGCGCCCGAGGAGGTTTTGGTGTGTGTGTGTGTGTGTGGAGGGGGGCGGGGGTGTGTTTGAGGAAATGACGCGGCTACTGAAAATTTTACTACGTGGGAGTCAAACGCGGGAGTGAAATGCCGGGGCTATTGAAAATTTGGATGATGGTGCATCGCACATGGTCCGGAGATAACAACCGTGTGTTATGAAACAGAAAAACCCTCGAGGTGGGCAGAAATTTTCGAGGGATACACGCGGGAGCGGGAACAAGAAACATCACACACGGACAAAACATAATAACCGTGTGTTATCAAACAGAAAAAAGCTGCAGGCGGGTAGATAATTTTGAGAGGGGAAGCCTCGTGGAGCCCAATGTACTATGCTGATGTGCGTGACAGGGGCACCGGCGTGGCACATGGTTAGTGTGAGTGAACCGTGTCTGTTGCGTCATCCGACTTGTCTAATGTTCATAAATTTGGCGAAAAATGACGCGAGAGAGGGTCAGAACACGAACACACTTGCATGTGGACCAAATATATGTATGAAAAGGGTGGTTTGATGTTCAAATACCAAATGCAACTTCGATGTGGCACCTATCCCGCAAAGCGCACGGTATTGATTGCCCCCCACCTCGTGTCGGCAGGAAGGGAATCCTAAGCTATGAATGTCGTGGGGATGGACCCCAGGTAGCCTCATCAGCGCTTAACCATATTTCAAGACATCGGGGCTGGCCAAGCCCCTCAGTCCGACTGGTCGTAAGACCGGCCTCCGGGGCCGGGCGGGACCAGAAGGCCGCCTCCTAGAAGACGGCGCACCCCCAAGAAAGCGGCTGAAGCTAGAAGGCCGCCTCCTAGAAGATGGCCCGCCCCAGAAGGCGGCGAGGGTACGGGCCGGCTCCTGGCTGGCAGCCCATCCCCTCCCTGGAAGATTGAGCCCGACCAGGAGACAAGCTGGGGCATGGCTACAGTGCGCCCTGCCTCCCCCGAACCACGGCTGCATGGCTACAGTGGGCGCTACTAGGCGGTCGCCGACCCGTCTGGCGCGGCGCTATAGCCATGGCGCGCCCGACACGGCCTCCGTCAGCGCGGGCGGCGCCATAGTGAAGAGCCGTCAGCGGGGCCCGCAGGCGGCGGGCCCCACCTGTCGGCCGGTTCCTTGGCAGCCGGCAGGGCCCAGCAGAAGCGGGCCCCAGCAGCCGGCGGAGAACCCGGCCCCCATAGACGCTGGCGGCCAGGGCCTACCACCCGGCCATATTACCATTGTACCCCTGGGGGTTAGCCTATAAAACCCCCCAGGCCACACCCATGCAAAGGGTTCCTCTCATGTTCCACCTCAGTTCTACACTCACCATAGCTAGAGAAAGGAGAGAGCTAGCCTCGCCCTTCTTCCTCCTTTGGCCAAACAGCTCTAGGAGCACCATTGTACTCTTTGCTTCATAGTGGTCATGCGGAGACCCCGCAGAGCAGGAGTAGGGGTTTCATCTCTTAGGAGAGCCCCGAACCTGGGTAGATCTCATGTCCATCCGAGCTTGTGCCCACTCCCGCTTCTAGGACCCTACGATGATCTCATGGCCCCAACCATGATAAGCCACCCCCTGGCATCTGTCGAGATTTTACCACGATAGTTGGCGCCCACCGTGGGGCCAGCAGCGACGTCAGCTGGAGACATGTTCTGGACGGGAACCTTGTTCCTCTCCGACGAGTGTGCCGCGGCTGGCGAGATCAGCCGGCCCGATGCGCCCGCCCACGCCGGCCTTGGCGCATCGCTTGACGCCGGAACCGCCTTCCCCGCGGGTCGCCTCGCCAGCCTCTTCAGCGAGCTCAGCCTCTTCGATGAGCCCGCCGCCGACGCACGAGCAGCCGACTCCCTCACCGAGCTCTTAGGCAAGCTCACTCTCATCGACACGGCCTCCGCCGATGACTTCCCCAGCTACGTGGAGATCATCGACGATCCCCTCCCTCCTGCCGCCAGTGACGCTCCTGTCGGCGCGCTCGACGCCAGCACCCCCGTGGAGGTGATGGTCATCGGCGATGGCCTGGGCGCTGGCAGATCTGGCCAGGATCCGCTGGACGCGACCATACATGCCCTGGCGACCCCTCCTCCCCCTGGCGCCAGCCAGGAGGAGCTGGAGGAGTTCTGCGTCAAGCTTTTCGACAACGCCTCCAAGATGGCGGCGCTGAAGCCACTCAGCGCGAGATCGATCGCGTGGTCGATGGGACGCCGGCTGCGGCCGAGCCTAGCCGGGCCGGCGCCATCCGGCAACGCGGTGCTGCGATTGCCAGCATGCTGGGGGTCGAACGCCCGGTCTACGAGACCCCAGCGCAGAACATGCATGCCGCCCAGGCGGCCGCAGGCGAGCTCAAGCACTTGCGGGGCGACGAGCTACGCGAGCAACTGGAGCGCCTCTAGCAACTCATCGACGCTACGAACACGCAGCAGGACACGAGCAACCGTGTGGTGGGATCGGGCCGGTGGGTCGACACCCACGTGCCCCGTCGTGAGAACGGCGCGACCTCTCGGTCCCCTAGCGGCGGACGCCGTGGGCAGTCGCGAGACCCACAGCCGGTTGCTAGCAACAGCCAGCGTACGCCCCGCACGCTAGCGGACGGCCGCCAAGAGCTCCAGAACCCGAAGCCTCGGCGCCGGCCGGAAGAGCGCTTACCTCCTCGGAGAGAGAGGGCGGCCAATCCCGCGCCGCCGCTCGATCACCCCACGCTCAGCGGCCGGCTTGGGCCCCGCGAAGCAGTCGGCGAAAACGACACACGCCACCGGATCGCCCGGCTGGCTCGGTCCCAATTGTTGGAAGAGGAACGCACAATCGGGCCGGCCTGCTTCGGCCCCTGTATCCGCGATGAGCCCTTTCCCAAAGGGTTCACGCTCCCCAGAGACACGCCCAAGTACAACGGCGTCGTGAAGCCGGAAGACTGGCTGATCAACTACTCCACAGCAGTCGGCATCGCCAACGGCAACAAGCGCATGGCCGTCAAATACGTCCTGCTCATGCTTCAGGGCACGGCCCTGACGTGGCTGAACAGCCTCAAGCCCAACAGCATCAACAGCTGGGTAGATTTCAGTGACACCTTCATCCGTAACTTCACCAGTACGTACAAGCGGCCCCCCAAACCACGCCAGCTCTCCATGTGCGTTCAGGGGCCGGCCGAGTCCACTCGCGACTATCTGACGTGTTGGGGTGAGCTGCGCAACTCCTGCGAGGGGGTCCACGAGGTGCAGGCCATCGAGTACTTCACCACTGGGTGCCGAGAGGGCACCCTGCTCAAGCACAAGCTCTTGTGCGACGAGCCGGCTACCTTGGACGAGCTCCTGGTCGTGGCCGACAAGTACGCCACCGCCGACTCCTCCATGGGGTCAGAGATCCGAGTTGACGCTGCCGGCAGGGTGGTCCAGCCTGGTTCCCAAACTCCGGCTGGTGACGCCAACCGACACCAACCACCGAACGACAACAAGCGCAAGGCCCCGCAGCTAGCTTCCAACAGCCGGCAGGTGGCCACTGTTGAGGATCAGCAGCCGGCCGGGCAGTCTGGCCCTAAGCGTCCGCGAGGCGGCAAGGGTGCATGGCAGCCTGCCTTCTCCTTTGAGCAAGCCCTCGATGCCCCGTGCAAGTTCCATAGCAGCGCGAAGCCGTCCAACCACACCAGCCGGAAGTGCAACTGGCTCGCCCAGATTGCCAAGGGCAAGGCCCTGCCGCCTCCCCCACCGGCCGGCCAGATAGCTCCGACTGTTCGGCAGCCGGCCCGAGCTGCCAGCATGCTTCAAGATGAGTTTCCCAAAGAGAACGCCACCTACGTCGTCTTCACGAGCGAAGCCGATGACAAGCACAGCGGACAGCAGCGGCGACGCGAGGTGAATGCCGTCAGCTCAGAGGTCCCCACCTTCATGCGCTGGTCCGAGAGGCCCATCACCTGGAGCCAAACCGACCACTCGGCGATGATGCCCTCGCCAGGTGCATACGCCTTGGTGCTGGACTCAACCTTCTCAACGGAGAGGCGGACTTGCCGCTTCAGTCGAGTTCTGATAGATGGCGGCAGCAGCATCAACATCCTGTACCGCGAGACCATGGAGCGGTTGGACATCAAGGTCAAGCAGCTTCAGCCCAGCCGGACTGTCTTCCACGGCATAGGTCCCGGCCTTTCCTGCTCTCCAATCGGCAAGATCAAGATCGATGTCCTGTTCAGCGACAAGAACCACTTCCGCGGCGAGCCAATCTGGTTCAAGGTGGTCGACCTAGACAGCCCCTACCACGCGCTCTTGGGCCGCCCAGCGCTGGCCAAATTCATGATGGTCCCGCACTACACCTACCTGAAGGCCAAGATGCCGGGCACCAAGGGCATCATCACTGTCGCCGGCAACTACCAGAAGTCGCTAGACTGCGCCACCGCCAGCAGCCAGCTGGCCGAGTCCCTAGACATCGCTCAAGAGAAGCATCTCCTTGACCGGATGGTAGCCATGGCCAGCGAGAAGCCGGCCATGCCGACTGATCCCAAGGAGACGGAAGCAGGGGCCTCCTTCAAGCCAGCTAAGGAAACCAAGAAGATCGCCTTGGACCCGGCGCACCCGGAGAGGTTTGCTGTCTTAGGGACCAACCTTGACAGCAAATAGGAAGGCAAGCTCGTCGATTTCCTCCGTGAGAATCGAGACATCTTCGCTTGGTCCCCCAAAGACATGCCGGGTGTCTCGACGGATTTCGTCGAGCACAAACTACATGTGAGACCGGGTGCTAAGCCGGTCAAGCAACCCCTCCGCCGCCTATCAGAAGAGAAGAGAAGGATCATTCGTGAAGAAATTGTCCGGCTTCTGGCAGCCGGCTTCATCATGGAAGTGTTCTACCCAGACTGGCTTGCCAACCCAGTCCTCGTCTTGAAGAAGAATAACAAGTGGCGCATGTGTATCGACTACACGAGCCTCAACAAGGCCTACCCCAAGGATCCTTTTGCCTTGCTCCGGATAGATCAAGTGATTGACTCCACGGCCGGGTGCGAGCTGCTGTCTTTCCTGGACGCCTACTCCGGCTACCACCAGATCAAGCTGAACCCGGCCGATCGGCTGAAGACCGCCTTCATCACACCATTCGGAGCCTTCTGCTACCTGACCATGACGTTCGGCTTGAGAAATGCCGGCGCCACGTTTCAGCATTGCATGCAGAAGTGCCTCCTCAAGCAGCTCGGCAGAAACGCCCACGTCTATGTGGACGACATTGTGGTGAAGACGGAGAAGCGCGGCACCCTCCTAGAGGATCTCAAGGAGACCTTCGAAAATCTGCGCCGTTTTCAAATCAAGCTCAACCCGGAGAAGTGCATCTTTGGAGTACCAGCCGAACAGCTCCTCGCCTTCCTTATCTCTGAACGCGGCATCGAGTGCAACCCCGTGAAGATCAAGGCCATCGAGAGGATGGAGAGACCCACCAAGCTGCGTGACGTCCAGAAGTTCACCGGGTGCCTGGCATCCCTCAGCCGCTTCATCAGTCGGCTGGGCGAGAAGGCGCTCCCCCTGTACCAGCTAATGAAGAAAACCACTTGCTTCGAGTGGAACGACCAGGCGGACGAAGCTTTTTGTCAACTCAAGTGCATGATGTCCACGCTACCCATCCTGGCGGCTCCGGCTGTCAAGGAACCGATGCTCCTCTACATCGCCGCCACCAGCCGAGTCATCAGCACGGTGATTGTGGTCGAGCGCCCAAAGGCCGGCAAGGTGCAGCCGGTCCAGAGGCCAGTGTATTATCTGAGCGAGGTCTTGTCCGCCTCCAAGCAAAACTACCCCCACTACCAGAAGATGTGCTACGGCGTGTACTTTGCCGCCAAGAAGCTGAAGCAATACTTCCAAGAGCACTCCATCATGATTGTCTGCACTGCCCCCCTTGCCGAGATCAAGGGCAACAGAGATGCCTCAGGCTGGGTGGCCAAATGGGCCATTGAGCTGGCTCCCCATACCATCCTCTACCAGCCCCGCACCGCCATCAAGTCCCAAGCGCTGGCCGACTTCTTAGTCGACTGGGCCGAGTCCCAGTGCCTGCCGCCAGCGCCGGACTCTACGCATTGGCGGATGCACTTTGACGGCTCAAAGATGTGCACCGGCTTGGGGGCCGGCATCGTCCTCACCTCTCCCAAGGGCGACAAGCTAAAGTACACACTTCAGATCCACTTCGCCACCTCCAACAACGTAGCTGAGTACGAGGCGCTCATCTTTGGGCTCCGACTGGCCAAGGAGATCGGCATCCGCCGCATCCTCTACTACGGCAACTCGGACTTGGTGGTCCAGCAGTCGTCCGGCAACTGGGACGCCAAGGACGCCAACATGGCAAGCTACCGCTTCCTCATCTAGCAGATGAGTGGGCACTTCGATGGGTGCGAGTTCCTCCACGTGCCAAGAGCCGACAACGATGCAGCGGACGCCCTCGCCCTCATCGGCTCCACCCGGCAGGCTAAACCACCCGTCGTCTCCCTCGAGTGTCTGCGCAAGCCGTCTATCAGGCCGTCGCTAGAGTCCGACTCCATTTTCGTGCCGGCTGACCCCGGAGCAGTCGGATCCGGCTCGGGGACTCTAGCAGCCGGCCCGGGGACTTCAGCAGTCGGCCCGGGGACTTCAGCAGGTGGCCCGGGGGCTGCACCACCAGCACCCGCCCCAGGAATTCCAGCAGGCGGCCAGGGGACTGCAGCAGTCGGCCCGGGGACTTCATCGACACCACCAGGAGTGGCCAGCTCCAGCCCGCCGCCTCCCAACCCGGCCGCCCTCGTGCCAGTTGCTGTCTTCACAGTGGTGGTGGCCCCATCTTGGGCGCAGCCCATCCGCGACTATCTGGTAAGCCGCGTGCTACCAGCAGACAAAGTGCTAGCCCGGCAGATCCAGCGCCGGGCAGGCGCCTACACCATCGTCAACAGAGAGCTCGCCAGGTGGAGCGTAACCGGCGTTTATCAGCGCTGCATGGAGCCGGAGAAGGGCATGGAGATCCTCAGAGACATCCACCAAGGCGAATGTGGCCACCATGCCGCCTCCCGGTCCTTCGTAGCCAAAGCCTTCCGCCATGGTTTCTTCTGGCCGACTGCATTGGACGACGCCAAGGAGTTGGTCAAGAAGTGCAAAGGGTGCCAGAAGTTCAGCACCAAGCAACACCAGCCGGCCCCTGTCCTCAAGACCATCCCTATCACCTAGCCGTTTGCCGTGTGGGGTTTGGACATGGTGGGTCCTTTCAAGACAGCACGCGCCGGCATGACTCATTTGCTGGTCGCCGTGGACAAATTCACCAAGTGGATAGAGGCCAAGCCAATCAAGAGGCTAAACGGTCCGACTGCCGTCATGTTCATCGCCGACATCACCGTCCGATACGGCGTCCCCCACAGCATCATCACCGACAACGGCACCAACTTCGCCAAAGGTGCCTTGGCCCGTTTCTGCGCAAACCAGGGTATCCGACTGGACCTAGCGTCCATTGCCCATCCGCAGTCAAACAGTCAGGTGGAGCGAGCAAATGGCCTCATCCTGTCTGGCATCAAGCCCCGCCTGATCGAGACGCTGGAACGATCGGCCGGCTGCTGGTTCAACGAGCTGCCGGCCGTCCTCTGGAGTCTTTGGACCACGCCCAACAGATCAACCGGCTTTACGCCCTTCTTCCTTGTGTACGGCGCCGAGGCTATCATCCCCATGGATATCGAGTTTGACTCGCCTCGCGTCACTATGTACACGGAGGCGGAAGCAAAGGAGGCGTGAGAAGACGGCGTTGACCTGCTGGAAGAGGCCCAGCTGCTAGCGCGCAGTCGGTCTGCCATCTACCAGCAGAGCCTACGCCACTACCACAACAAGAAGGTCAAGCCGCGTACCTTCCGTGAAGGCGACCTTGTGCTCCGCCTGATCCAGCGATCAGCCGGCCAGCACAAGCTCGCAGCACCTTGGGAAGGCCCCTTCATCGTCAGCAAGGCCCTGGGCAATGACTCGTACTACCTCATCGACGCCCAAAAGCCCAGGGCACGCAAGCGAAGCACAGCGGGCGAAGAGACGGAGCGGCCATGGAACGCGAACCTACTCCGTCCGTTTCACAGTTAAAGCGAGTGTATGTACCACGCCAACTTTTGTATTAAAGTAAAGACCTCAGGTCCCCCGAGACGTACTTGGGGGCTACCTTTTTATCCACGAGATAAGCTTTTACCATGAATTGAGTTTTTTTGTATATTCTTGCCCCGTCCGGGTTCTGGCCAGCCGACCCGGGGGCTCGCCGCCTTGGCCTAAGTCCGCACCAGCCGGAGCCAACTAGTAGTGTGCCGACGTCAAAGCCCTCTCTTTGCTCCATGTTACAGCTCGCAGCGCGACTGTTCGACTGGCAAGAGTCAAAGGCCGGAAACGCTGTCCACACGAAAAACGACTAAGGAAAACGCCGACTACGGCCAAGCCGGCCTCTCGCCTCCCTCGTTCGGCTGCTCAGCAGCCAGCAGGCTGGCTTCTCGCTCGACTAAGTTACGCTCTAAGCGGCTGAAGTAACTTGCCCATTCTAACACGACCAAGTCCCTGACCCAGCCACAGACCGCAGCGCGGCTGTCCGGCTGGCAGGGAGGCGGCCAAGGGAACGCGGCGAAGGAAAAAGCCAAAGAGGGCAAAAGCAAACTCAAGCTAGAACCCGGCAACACATGCAAAATGTGGGGAGTTAAACTTTGTACATTGCAAAAGGGCCCAAGGCCAGCATTCATCAAGTTTAAAAATACACCCCTAGTGGGTGGAGCTGCGCATAACTAACATTGTTTTCAAGCGAGACAGAGAAACTGGAAAAAAGATAATAGGCCATCTAGGCGGACGGCCCCTCGGGCTGCATGGACTGGTCGGCAGCAGGCGTAGCTCCTGCTGGTGGGGCTGCCGGCTGCGGAGCCTCGTCCTGGCGATCGGCGGCGGCTGACGTGGTCTCCAGCTGGTCGCCAGTCGGCGCCGGGTCGGGCCGAGTCTGGCTGGTCGCTCCGCCACCTGGTGCGACGTAGCTGCCGCCCTCGTCCTCATCGTCCTCATAGCCTTTGTCGCTGGACCCAATCTCCTCCACCGAGTCCTCCCCGTCCGACGGGTTCAGGCCGAACCAAGACGGGGGCACTTCGGCGCCGTTGTCTTCCCGCTCCGGGACGAAGACGCTGACATCAGCGTAGTCAGCAAGAGCCGACGCTCGGATGGCAATGGCGTCGCGCTCCGCCGCCAGCTCCGGCAGCGCCTCCTGTCGGAAGGTGGCCAACTGCGCCAGGCGCAGCTCGGGGTACTAGGCCTTGACGAACTCCAGTGCCTTCGCAGCCCCAGACCGCGCCGCGGAGCTCTTCCAGGCTTCGAGCCGGTCGGCCGCCACCTCCAGCCAGTCAGCCGTCCAACTGGGAGTCCGCGGGATCCGAGCACCCGGCCACAAGCCCTCCAAGACCTGCGACCCGGCCCGCTGAAGCCGGCGGAGTAGGCGGCGCATTGGCTCGAGGCGCATCCGGACGGCCATGAGCTATTCGCACAAGGTCCGAGGCCGGTCCTGTGCGATCTCCTTGCCCCGCCGCCTGCACTCCTCGCGCTGGGCCTCGATAGCCATGCAAACAGCGACAAAAGTGGCCCGGGAGGAATTCTATTCAAAAAAGACAAAAGCGTCAGAAGACGGCTTCCAGCAACAGCTGGCAGCCAGCAGTTGGCTACAAAAAGAAAGTGACGCACCGTCGAGCAGATCCTCGACCACGGTGTAGCCATCCCGAAGGATCTTCTCCTTCTCGGACCAGTCTGAGCGCTGGATCTCAAACTTGGCCATGAGGTTTTCCTCGTTCGCCTTCAACTGCCGGACCCGCTCCGCGTGCCGCTCGGCCTGGTCCGCCAGCTCCTTCTCCAACCGGTCGCGCGTCGAGGCTGCCTGGTCGCGCTCCTGCACCACAACCCGGAGCTGGCCCTTGAGCTCGGCCATGCTCTCCCTCAGCTGGGCAGCAGCCGCTGAAACAAGCAAGAGACGTCGCCATCTACTCCAACAAAAAACAAGAACAAGCCGCCTGTGAAGATCCGGCCCGACTGCTCAGCAGTCGGCCCAAATCTCGGGGGCTACACCCAGTGGGTGCGCTGGCGCGCCCCCCACTAGAAGCCGGCTTATGTACCTCAGCTCTGAGTCAGCTCAGTGGTCCGGGCGGTGAGCGTCTGGTTCTGTGTATTGTAGGCGGCCGCCCACATGTTGTGGTAGTCCTACAACAGCAGCAAGCATTTCAGCCAAAGAGAAGAATACCTTGGAGTTCCAACCCGCCTGCTCAGCAGCCGGCTCGGAACTCGGATGCTACACCCAGTGGGTGCGCTGGCGCGCCCCCACGGAAGATTACAAGACAAAAAACATAGCAAAATAATGTGTACGTACCCGGACGGCCGACCGCGTCGCCAACAGCTCCTCCCTCGCCCTCTGCAGAGTGGTGTTCTGGGCGAGGAACCGGTCCTCCAGGTCGCGCACCGCCAGGTTCAAGGCGGCCGAGCCGGCCCGCACCACCCAGCCTGAAGAAGGGGCGCTCGTGGCCCCGGCGTCGGCTCCCCGCGAGCTCGAGGCCCCAGCCTCCACCTGCCACCTGGGCTCCGATGTCGCCGGCGTCGCACGCCGGCGCGCAGGAGCACGCGCCACCAAGGCATGGCTCGCCGCCTGCACGGCGCCGGCCGGTGGTACCTCCGGCTGGTTGGGCTCGCCGCTTCCTCGTCCTCCGGCATCCGGCGCGCGCTGGGACTCCTCCACCTCTGGGATGATGGTGTCGGGGACCACAAGCTCCGACACCGACTGCCCCAGGAAGCGTTCGGTTCTCCGTCACCTGCACTTCCGGCTGCCCAAGAGTTATGGTCTCCGGGACCTCACCATCGGTCGGATCCATCGTAGCCCTGGCGTCGGCCTCCGCCTGCGCCTTGGCCGCGGCTTCCACCTCCGCCCTCTCCACGGCCTGGGCCTGCGCCGCTTCCTCCGCCCGGGCGTCGGCCCGCGCCTTTTCCGCGGCCTCCTGCTCCTCGCGCATGTTCCTCGCCGTCGCCTCTCGAAGAGCGGCAACCGGGTCCATGCGCCTGGCCTCCTCGGAGCCGCCCGCTGCGTCCATCAATGAGGCAGACGGAGCCCGCGTAATGACGCAGGCCGTTCTGCTCAACAAAAAAGCAAAGATGAGGAAACCCCCAGGGGAGAAGAAAAACGTGAAGTCAGGGCAGCAAGCGCGTGTACCCGGACGTGTACGGCATGGGCTTGGGCCCCTTCCAGGCGGCGGCCACCTTCAGGGCCTCTTGCCGCCTGGTCGCGTCCGCCTGCTTGGCCTTCTTCGCCGGGTGGCTGCCAAACCTCCCCGCAAGGCGGCGGTGTTTCTGTCCGCCGGCTTAAGCAGCCGGCCGCGGGGCAGAAGGGCTGGCTCCCGCCCCCGCGCCTCCGCCAGGTTGGCGCCGCTCCTCGGCGTCGCGGAAGAGCAGCAGCTGTGGCAGCGAGAGGAAGAAGAGGGAGTAGGAGGGGGCGCGCATGCGTTCTGCCGCCCCTCTTCCTCCTCCTCCCCCTCTTTATAACCGGCGGGGCGAAGCCGAGGCGACGTGGGGGTGTGGGATTAACTGCGTCCCATGCCCCGCATGACCCCGCGTATTCCGCGCGGTTACGGCGCAGTTAGCGCGCCGCAGAAGGGCAACCGCTTACCTCGGCCGCAGCGGATACGCGCGCGGGCCAAGGCCCTATAGCGGCGTGCCCCAGCCTGCGACGACGTCTTGTCGCGCGCGTGGGCTGGCAGGGCGGCCTGCCCTGCGGGCGCCGCGTGGCGCGCGTGCGGCGGGCGGCGCCGCACCAACTCCCGCCTGTCGATTCGACTTCCACCAGGCGGCCGCAGCCGCGGCCAGCTCCTAGCGTCCGGCTCCTCCCAACCGGATGGAGCAGAAGGCAGAAGACCACTCGAAGGGGAAACTGCTGAGGCGCTCCGACTGCTAAAAGCCGTAGAGCCTCACCAGCTTTGGGGACTACTGCCGGGGGGATGGACCCCAGGTAGCCTCATCAGCGCTTAACCATATTTCAAGACATCGGGGCTGGCCAAGCCCCTCAGTCCGACTGGTCGTAAGACCGGCCTCCGGGGCCGGGCGGGACCGGAAGGCCGCCTCCTAGAAGACGGCGCACCCCCAAGAAAGCGGCTAAAGCTAGAAGGCCGCCTCCTAGAAGACGGCACGCCCAGAAGGCGGCGAGGGTACGCGCCGCCTCCTGGCCGGCTGCCCGTACCCTCCCTGGAAGATTGAGCCCGACCAGGAGACAAGCTGGGGCATGGCTACAGTGCGCCCTGCCTCCCCCGAACCACGGCTACATGGCTACAGTGGGCGCCGCCAGGCGGTCGCCGACCCGTCCGGCGCGGCGCTGTAGCCATGGCGCGCCCGACACGGCCTCCGTCAGCGCGGGCGGCGCCACAATGAAGAGCCGTCAGCGGGGCCCGCAGGCGGCGGGCCCCACCTGTCGGCCAGTTCCTCGGTAGCCGGCAGGGCCCAGTAGAAGCGGGCCCCAGCAGCCGGCGGAGAACCCGGCCCCCATAGACGTTGGCGGCCGGGGCCTACCACCCGGCCATATTACCATTGTACCCCTGGGGGGTTAGCCTATAAAACCCCCCAGGCCACACCCATGCAAAGGGTTCCTCTCATGTTCCACCTCAGTTCTACACTCACCATAGCCAGAGAAAGGAGAGAGCTAGCCTCGCCCTTCTTCCTCCTTTGGTCGAACAGCTCTAGGAGCACCATTGTACTCTTTGCTTCATAGTGGTCATGCGGAGACCCCGCAGAGCAGGAGTAGGGGTTTCATCTCTTAGGAGAGCCCCGAACCTGGGTAGATCTCGTGTCCATCCGAGCTTGTGGCCACCCCCGCTTCCAGGACCCGACGACGATCTCATGGCCCCAACCATGATAAGCCACCCCCTGGCATCTGTCGAGATTTTACCACGACAATGAATGCATGCCCCCCCCCCCCCCCCCCCCCCCGACGGAGGTCACCTAGCAAAGTGCGGAAGTAGCAGTCCCCCCCCCCCCCCCACACACCCACTTTCAGTCGGCGGGCCAGAGAGGCATCTCACCAAGATGGATCATAAAACGGATCAAGAATAATCCACCTTGGTCGTACAACCTCTCTCTTGTTGTTGGTCAAATTGATGGACGTCCATGCGACCCCGAAGATGGGCTAGCTCGCCAATAATCACGCAAATAGCTAGTCCCCGAAGACAACCACTGCCTGCGTGTGGCCCAAACATATGTATGGAGAGGTGTGTTTGAATACACAATGGAACAACTTTGATGTGGCACCATGATTTCGAACCAAAAATCCCCACACTGAGTGAGGGTTAGTTGACGATGCATATGTATGTCACACCACACTTCAAGCCGATGACGGGGATTCATGCATGCATGCGTGCATAGTATGCGCTCAAACTTAATTAGGTCTGAATCTCACCATGACCTATACTACGATAACACGAACCAAAGGAAGAATCCGCCATGGTAACCTATCTTGTTGTCGGTCAAGGTGATGATGGATGTCCACACGGGCCCACGAATATATAGGCTTGTCGCCGATAACCACGCAAGGGAGTGTACCGTTCGAAGACAACCACCACATGCATATGTATGGAGGTGATGCGTGCATGCATGTTTGAATACCATTTCACAACATTGATGTGGCGCGTGCATCGAAAATCATACAGTCCCCGCACAGAGCGAGATCGGTTCATGACGTGTCGTGGTACTAGCCACTTTGACTCGATGGGAGGAATTCATGCTTACACATGCATGTGTGCGCTCAAACTGTATCATGTCATCCCAGAGCATGAACTATATATATACCGTATTACAAACAAAAAAATAATCCCCTCCTAAGTCAGATTAACCTCTCTCGTTGTCAGGCAAAGTAGTGATGGACCAAGCGGGCCCACAGATGGAAAGCATCGATATCGCTGATAACCGCTTAAGTGGGTGCGAGAGGACAACCACCATCGATTTGCATGTGGGCCAAACATATGTTGAATACCCAAAATGCACAACTTTGAGGTGGCACGTGCCTCGAAAACTGTAAAGTCCCCACACAGAGCGAAGTTCATGAAGCGTACTACATATGATGGTCCTCTTCCCCCTTTTCGATGCATACTATATGCTCCTACCGTAATACAATCCAAAAAGAATCCTCCTTGATGGGGAAATTAATTAACCTCTCCCGATGTAGGTCAAAGTGATGCATGCATCGACGATGGCCTCGTGGGCCCACAAATGGAAGCGTCACATGTGAGTGTCCTAGGATAACCACCGCCTGCATGCATGTGGCCCAAAGAGGTGATGTGTGATGTTTGAATAGCCAATTTCACAACTTTGATGTGGCACGTGCCTCGGAAACTGAAAAGTCCCGACACTGAGTGAGGTGTACTTGTTCATGGATGCGTACGTATAGTATATATGCTAGTCCCCTCCCACCTCTTCGACGCGTACTATATATATACTCCCACCATAACACAAACAAAAAAGATTCTACCTTGCTGGTCAAATTAACCTCACTGCTGGTTGTTCGTCAAAGTGATGGACGACGACCTCGCGGGCCCACAGAAAGCGTCACACGCGAGTATCGAGTGTCGTGTAGGACAACCATCGACTGCATGTG
Organism: Thinopyrum elongatum; assembly: GCA_011799875.1. NCBI lineage: Eukaryota > Viridiplantae > Streptophyta > Magnoliopsida > Poales > Poaceae > Thinopyrum > Thinopyrum elongatum. The sequence goes on along the minus strand of CM022298.1, from coordinate 485,158,888 downwards.
GCCAAAACATGTATGTATGAAAGGGTTGTGTAATGTTTTAAATAATGAATTCACGACTCTGATGTGGCACCTGCCTCACAAAACGGCCAACCCACACGGTGGCTCACGACTCGTAGTGTACTGCGAGCCACCCGCCACCCCCCAGACGCACACACACACACACCGCGAATCCACCGCAACTACGATGCATGTTAAATTATCCCGCGGTGAACATATGTTACCAAAAGAGGGACGTTTTAATTTAAAAAAACACAGAGATCATTAAGATGTTTTAGTACATTGATTCATTTTCTAGGGGTATAATGTGCAAAAATCAAATTTGAGCTACATGCACACATGACAGTGCACCTAAATGGATTGCAAAAACACACGTGTCTCCACTACAAAAAAAAACTACTTCTGTGATGATACGTGTTTGTCACAGTAGGTCATGTTTTCTGTCATGCATGTACATCCATGACGATTTTATGACAGAATCAAGATAGTCATACCTGTGCTGTCATAGAAGTGTTCCATGACAATACAAAAATTATCATCATGGAAGTGTCCACTTCCATGACGATAAATGGCGCGTCATGGAACTGGTTTCGTCAAGGGTAATCAACACATGGCATCCACCATAACGGGTCGCTGTTAACCTATCGGGTTCCGGTTTGGATCCGATAACCCGTTAACCGCCCCAACCAATGGGGATTTTCCACGTGTAAAATTCTGATTCGCCATAGTATCCACGTGTCAGCTCCGCCTTGGGACAGGTGTCATCCAGCGAGTGGATGGGACACGCCTATGGTATGTCGACACGTGGCTCGGCCCAACAGTGGCCCGTTTAGGTTAAAAGGCCGGCCTGTCAAAATAAGCGGGCCAGCCCATTAGCAGCCTACTTGAGTCAGGCACATTCACAAGCACGGCCCATACAAGTTACGCAGAATCGGTCCATCAAAGGCCCATTCTAAATTCGACAATTTCCAGCCCATCGTCAGTTCCAGCCTGTTAACGGCCCGCTACGTCTTTGGGCCCAATTACGGCCTGACCTTCTTTCGGCCTATTAGCAGCCCATTATAGATATGGACCAATCTGTTGCCGGTACGTCTTTCGGCCTTTCCTCGGCCCATTCTGTAGTTGGGCCAACTTCTAGCCCGTTGTGACTTTCGGCCTTTCCTCGACCCATTCTGTAAATGGGCCAATACCTAGCCCATTCTGTTTATTGGCCTGTTAATGGCCCGCACAATAGTTGGGCCTTTGACAGTGCCACCTGATTTTTGGTCCATTAGCGGCCCATGTTCCGCAGGGCACACTTTCAGCCCGACGTGACTTTCGGCCTGTTAAACGCCTATTTTGTAAATTGGGCCTCTTCTAGGCCAAAACACTTTCGGCCTGTTACTCGCCCGTCATGTAAAAGGGCCGAGACAAAATTAACAATTATTTCAGCCTGCTAGAGGCTTGCGGGCCATTTCCATTTATACGGCCCTATCGAGCTTTCGGCCTGTTAACGGCCTGCTAAGAGCCGTTGTTACGGTCGGCCACGTCGTTTGGGAAGAACTAAATATTAAGTTGACCAGCCCAATTAAGGCCCGCTTTGACATGTTTGTTCGTTCGAATGGCGCCCAGGTAATGTTTGGGCGTGTTGGCCCCAGTTTCAACGATATAGCATATACAAAGAATTATCCTACTCTATACTATCGCCTCTAAAAAACCTACACTATACAATAAAGAGACAAAGGCATAGAAACAAAGAATAATCCTACACTATACAATAAAGAAATCACAGCAGATTATACCCACTGGGCATTACAGTTCGGCACCAGTGATAATAAAGCGTACACAAACAGCAAATTACATACAGTAGGCAAATAAAGCTCATACATCATGGACACGCATCAACAGAACTTACCATTTGAACTATAATCTCTTCAGAAAATAGGATTGGCCGGATTCAGATAGCACAAATTTCAGTCTGCAAAATCTCCAATTCCTTTGTGGTTACCTCAATGTCTTGTTTCATTTTTTTGACTCCTGCATCTAATACCTGCAACTGCAGTCTCAACATGTTGATTGCATGTTGAGAATCATGTACACGTTTTCTTGCCACCTCTAGTTGATGCTCGATAACATCAGCACATTCCAATTCCAATCCATAATCATTTGGTAACGGCCATGCCGCACTGCTCTCAGATCTTTGTGTTGATGTCACTTCATCCTGAAATGTTTCTGTAAGTACACATGACTAGGGCAAAAATATAGTTACAACAGTGAAGCAAGCAAGACAGACTATTTTGTACATGGCAAAACAGGACTAACAATAATTTTACACGTCATGAAGCATAAGTAGTTGATATTTTAAAAATTATAAAAATGGTAGTCTGTGCAGGCCGCATACAGAAATCTCTCTTAGCTCACCAGAGGAGCAAGATGTTGGGGCCAAATCCAAAACAGACAGGTTACAAATTTAGACCACACGCAGCTACTGACAATTATATATATCTTGCGTATAAGTAAGCAAGCAGTTTGCCATTCTGTAGCTCAATTAAAGTCTTAGGGAGCATAATGAACAGCAGAGGGATTCATACAAACCTACTACAGCAAGCAAAACTATGCAATCATTAGCCTCGTATAAACTAGATTGTGAGCCTCATGCAGTAATAGTTGGTTAATAGACTTCAAAGCTTTAGGCACACTTCGTCAGAGTAATTAAATGGTAAGGCCTTTAATTATGTCAACTAATAGTTATACACGCAGCTACAAGTAATTTAATGGAGTACCCAACATCAAGCATCATTGTTTGGGCATCTCATTAACTGAGGACAAATAAAGCAATTGAAAAGAGCAATTTAACTATGCCTGAAACAAACAAGCAATTGAACTGTTGAGTTGCGAGAAGGCATACATGCACGCCTCAATAACATCCATGGCCTAGCTACATTTACTATATAAAGGAACAAGTAATGTAATATTGTTTGCCCCCTATGAAGTATCTCGACTAGTATGTAATCAAGATCCTAGTAATGATAGGGAGGCTAATGATGTGAATATGCGTTTGGTTATGACATCGACAACTCTACCATAGCAGGAAGCAGTTTCACACTGTTCACTACTATAAGATGTTTTAGATATTTAAAAGTAGACTACATCTGTAATGAGTGAACAGACACATTAAAAATGTGTTTACATACATCTGATTTACAAAAAAGTTAGAACATCATATAGTAGTGAGCGGAGGGAGTTTTAATCAATGGCCTAATGACTGGGTTACAGGTGAAGAACCCTACGCAAGCACAATGTCAGACAAATAGGATGTCCTGGTAATTGTAATACAGTGACTTACCATAACTGGTTAAACAGGCTCAGCGCTGCTCCTCCTTCTCTTGCAAGGCTCCTTCCTAACATCTTGTACTTGGAAATCCTCAATCTTATCTTCATTGCACCCCCTCTGCAAGGTGACACAAACTAGTTAATGGTCTCCTTGGAAGATAAATATGTATACTTTCCAGTCTGTGAACAACACCAAAGGATGATTTTATAACAAAACAACACCACATAATGAAACTTGCCACATCTCTTGCACACAATGAAATGAGCATTTATTATGTGTGCGTTGTGTAAAAACTAGGCATACCTTCGAACTGGATCTCCAGGTACTCTTGGAGAGCCTACTTTAGTGTACAGCCAAACCTTTCTGTCACCTATGAGTTATACAAGCCCCCACTATAGCAGCCCTTAGTGTTTAAATCGTTGACAAGCTCTGTTAGGTCAAGAACAGCAAGTAATCAAAGCAAACAGTCCTAGTATGGCTGGCTGATACAAACAAGCAATTGAACAGATGTGTGAGCAAATCTTGCACAACACTAAATTACATATCAAGAAAAGAAGCATAGAAGGAGGCTTAAAGACCATCACTTGACTGACCAGATTTAAGGGGCATTTAAACATCATGTCTAACGTATGAACTAACATAAACATTGCATATTTTAGATTCTATAATGAAATGCACATGTATTAGGTTATGCCATGTATGATGCCTAAATGTACACTATATCAGGCAGGAGTCATTCATCATTGCACGTACAATTGAATTGCAGGTTAAGGGTCAGTTCTATTCCGCCTTTTCAGTGCTTATTGTCAAAATAAGCCATAAAAGATGTAAATAAGTCATTTTTGAGTTATGGGCTTGGGCTTAACTTATTTTGCTTTGGGGGGAGGGGGTGCTTTGGGTAGAAGCTCACTAAAAATTGAAGGGAAGGGGAATAGCGAAATGACTCTGTTGTCTGCCTATATTACACTCAAAATGCCACTGCTTACGACCGCGTTACACCTGACCCTCAAGTAAAAACAAACAAGCAAGCGTTCACTGCCCTGCCCGCTTGCATATCCTCTCCCCTTTCCCTCTACCTCGATCCCCTGCCTGCAGCGCTAGGGTTCCTCCAGCGAGTAGTCGCCACTGGTCCCATCTGGCCTACTCCTCGCCGATGCTCTGTCTAGCTAGGCTACATGGCCGGCAGGTAGGACCAAATCTCCCCAGCTGCTCCTCTCTCTGGCGCCGCCCCTCATTCTCATGGCCTTCAGCAGCTGCTCCGCTATGGTCCGTCCAACGCACTACTCCTGCGGTCACTGCACAACTACGACCGATGCCCCACTCCGGCAGAAGGCACCCCGTTCCCCCTCCCCTCATACGAGGCCATGGCCTTGAGGTGCTGTTGAAGGATGAGCTCATCCAACAAGGTGAGGATCTCCTCTGATTTTTTTGCCAAATTTTCATTCTGATCCGCTATATGATGAATTGTTATGAGCTGCTGCTGCTATATGATGCATTACTATGAGCTGCTCCTGCTGCTGCTATATGATGAATTGCTATGAGCTGCTGCTACTATATGATGAATTGCTATGAGCTGCTGCTGCTATATGATGAGTTGCTATAAGCTGCTCCTGCTGCTGCTATATGATGAATTGCTATGAGCTGCTCCTACTGCTGCTATATGATGAATTGCTATGAGCTGCTCCTGCTACTGCTATATGATGAATTGCTATGACCTGCTGCTGGTATATGATGACTTGCTAGCTGCTGCTGCTGTATGATGAGTTGCTATGAGCTGATGTTGCTGCTATATGATGCTTTCATGTGGTGCTGCTATATGATAATAACCAGCCGCTTGGACCATCGAATTTCGATAACTAATGGTTCTTCATTTAAATTTAGGCAATGCGTTCTTCATTTAAATTAGGCAATGGGCTCTCTATGGAAGACATTGACCAAAGTAGATTGTGCCAAGTAGATGGTATCTTTGTATTTGCATTTTGAACAAATTTTGATGGTCAGTTTTCCTATCATATTAATTACTGCACTGGGTTCAATTTGTGATGTTTGCAAGTCAAATTAATTTTCATATGGGCAGCAAAATGACAACATATAATGCAATCTAGACTTTTCACTGATCATACCACAGATAAGCTGAAAAGGTAGGCAATGAAAAGAACTGATTGGCTTATTATCTGGAGGTTATATTCAAAGGTACAAATAACATGTCACGATGATTGCAATGGAGGCCCAGTTCTTTTGCCAGATTCTGGATTCTCCCAGAATCTGACCCCTACCCAGATTCTCCCAGAATCTTTGAGCCCCATTTGTTTTACAATCCTAACATTGTAAAACAAATGGGGGTCAAAGATTCTAGGGGAAGCTAGAGAGGGGCAAATTCTGGGAGAATCCTGCAAAAGAACTAGGCCGGAGTGACCTACCATAGCACACTGTATCTGCTCACCGCTGCCTCTCCTTTTTTTGCGATGTTCCATGAAATTGCCACATACATCTTGTACTAAGAAATCTTGTACTTTTTCATTGCGGCACCCCATCTGCAAGTTGACACGGCTAATTTGAGATATCTCTACATGATAATACATTGCATATCCCTTGCGCATATTTAAACCACCAATTAACAATTGTGTGCGTAGCATAAACTAGCCATGACTCTGTGTACTGGACTAGCAGGCACTCTAAGGGAGCCTAATGTAGTGCACTGGAATTCCTACATGCCACCTACGATTTTGTGTAATGTACTACCTATATTCCTAAATATATGTCTTTGTAGAGATTCCAGTATGGACCACATACAGATGTATATAGATGCATTTTCGAGTGTAGATTCACTCATTTTGCTCTGTATGTAGTCTATAGTGGAATCTCTAGAAAGACTTGTATTTAGGAACAGAGGGAATATCATGTATGACATCTACATCTCTAATTTAGCAGCTAGTAGTGGAAATCATTGTCTGCACAAAGGGATTCCTGGTCCAAAATCCTAGCAAAGCACGCTGGTAGGCACACAACAATACAAGAGAGAGACGCACTTACAAGATCATAGCAATGCCTCAGTCCAGGATCTTGGTTGGCCAAGCTGTTAGATCCAGAAGAAACATCGTCCTTGTAGTTTTTGCCAGCTGCATAACATGTAACAGCGACCTGTTAGTATATTTGAAGTACATCGGGCAGGTGATGCTAGACGGGTTTAAAGGTGACAAGTACCTAGGCCACGGCGGGTGCTTGGAATCTTGCCAGATGGTGGGAATGAGGTTAGAAACATAAGGGTGATGACGTTGCACTGGCTGTCGAGGTGCGGTAAGGAGATCTAGAACCGTGGAGTAGTGTGTTTGTGGAGCGGCTCCGGTAGGGTGGACTACGGTGTGGGCGAAGCGGATCTGAGGCTGTGGACGACGGCGTCAGTGAAGCTACTCCGGTGGTTGGGTTCAAGATGGTGTCGACGATGCGGATCTGCGGCCGTGGACGGGGCGTCAAAAGCTGCTCCGGTAGGTTGGACGAGGGTGCGATGAAGCGGATCTGAGGCCATGGACTTGGGCGTTGGCAAAGCGGCCCCGGTAGGGTTGAGAATGGTATAGGCGAAGCTACTCCGGTAGGGTTGAGGATGGTGTCGGCGAAGCGGCTCCGGTAGGGTTGAGGAAGGTGTCGGCGAAGAGGATCAGAGGCCGTCGATGGGGCGTCAGTGGGGCAGCTCCAGGGGTGTGGACGAAGCGTCTCCGGTGGGGAGTACGAAGGAGCCGCTGCAGATGCGCTGCGGTTGACGACAGTACCAGCGAAGCAGATCCGGCGCTGTGGACAAGGCCAGAACTGAATGGGCTATGGTACAGTGGTGGATGAGCAGTCTACTTGTTTCTAGGGGAGGTGGGAGGGGTAGATGCAGCCGCAGAAGCAGATCCGGCGAGGTGGACGCCACTGGGAGTGAATGGGCTCTGGTACGCCAGTGGATGAGCATCCTAGGGTTTTGAGAGGGGAGGGGTAGAAAGGCCGATGAAGTACGGACGCCGTGATGTAAGATGCTCTGGTGCTGTGGAGTAGTTGTTTTTGCGGGAAGGGGAGAGGAAATGGGGGTGCTGTGTGGTGGGGGGAACCGGAAGTTACCAAAGCAGCCCCGACTTATTATGTAAATGAGGGCAGTATTGTAACTATTGTTCTCCGTGCACCAAGGACAAAAGGAGAATTTCGCATGCTAAAGACTAGGTGGCAGAAATTTAGAAGGAGGCGGGAGATTCTGCCGCCCGCGGGATCGTTCGTATCTAGTTTCAACTAATTTTGGACAGTGCTAGCGGGAAGGTCATGAAAGACTTTGTACATGGGGCACACGTCAGCAGTTAATAACTGGTATGAAGTCCACCCCAGAAAAAAGATAATAACTCGGGATGATGCACCGATAACTTGGACATTCTCACGGGCGCGGCCAATCGTACGGGTGTAGAGGCGCGTTCACAAAAAAACGGATCAAACGCTCAGCCTATGTATTTCTCATGTAAATATATAATTTAGTGCCATTGGTTATTTATTTTAAACATAATGCATTGACATATTAATTTTAATATAGAGGCACAAAAAGAAATGGATATTGTAGTCCCACAAAAGAAATGGATATTGTAGTCCGCTACTTCAAAGTGTTACCTCATATGATTACATGGCCTCCATTTCATAAATTGCGTACCTGTTGAATTCATATATGAATATTACATATATTACTTCATAATAGAACCTTAAATCATCCAAGACTAATGAATTTGAATGCAAAACTAACAATGGTGCATGTACATGATAACTACAGTGGTTGTTTGAAGAAACATCACTGTAACTTTGGCATGCACAATTGAAAAGTACTATTTGGAAAAAAAATGCGATATGTGAGTGTCCAATCTTTATAGCGTTGAATCGATATTGTATCTTTGGCCACGATACAAAGTAGATATTGATTTATGTTCAAGTGATGCACGTCCACGATCGCTAGATAGTGATACGTGAATGAATTGTGCAATCTCTCTCACACGCATACACATCTCATTTCTCCGTGTGCATCGGAATCACACACGCGCACTTTGTGTATTTCTCTCCCTCCGTCAAGGTTAGAATTCATCTTTCTACCCCGTCCTACAAGTCTCTCGCACAAAAACACACACGCTCTCTCTATCGAACACGCTCAGCCCTTTAATTCCGCCCACCCACCGCCACTAATGTCTCAAAGTATAACTATGTCTCGCACACATATGCGTAAGGTTAACTCGAGTCCCGGAACCATATGAATACATACAATGGGATTCCAGCAGAGCACCTTTTGTTTTTGAGATTTCGCTCACACACACACACGACAATGTTTCTCTCTTCATTTTTATCCGGCACTTGCATGCACACCGCTTGTTTATCTCCGTGATGCTTTAAGTATGCCTCGCACACATGCTATCTACCTATCCCTTAATATAGATAGGTATCACACAAACCCTTCTCCCTATATCTAAGTGTCACTGCCCCGCCCCCACACACCCACTCCCCGACACCGAAGGAGTAGGGTGACACCTCGATCTTGATACTAATCTATCTACTGGCTTCTCTCTCAAACACACACACACACACTCGCTAGTCGTGCCTCTGTGCCTACCGCGCACACACTATCGATACGTCTTTCTCTCCCTCCCCCCTCCCCACCCTCAGCCCCCACCAACAATGACAGCAGAAGAGTGACAACTCGATCTTGATCTTAATCTATCAATTGGCTTCTATCTCAAACACATACACACACACGCGCGCACTAGTTGTGTCTCTGTGCCTCGCTCACACACACTCGATACGTCTTTCTCTCCGTTGCACCCTCAATATGTAGACTTCTCGCATGCGCATAGCTGTAGTGACGATGACGCTGAACCCAGTGTGCCTTGTTTTTACCGGCCTCATGTGATAGTTTTCACCCTGTTTTCTTTTAATTAACAAGGCAACCTTTTCTTTGTTACTACTAGTGAATTTGAGATCATTCGGGGCAGACATAAAATATATCACTTCAATCCAATTATCGCAGTAACTATTTTAAAAGAAACTAGCAAGATGCCCGTGCGTTGCACGGAACATCAAGATGCATTTGTATGAGTAGTTTATCTTGTGAGAGAAAAGGATGAACGAGGGAAGGCCTTATTTGCAAATGTGGAGAGGGGTGTGGGTATCTTTTTGCAAAATTGCCATAGTTTCCTTCCTATCCGTCAGATATAAATCAGACGGCCTATATTGCAGGATGGCAGGCACACCATTATCACCAACTCTGTTTTTATAAGAGTAGAGATAGATATACATATAGATATCTCTACTCCTATAAAAGACTCAGTTGGTGATGATGGTGTGTCTGCCATCTGCCATTTCTGACCATTAGATCTGCATCTAACTGTTGTGATGTAAGTTGTGGCCTTTTTGCAACAATTCCCACTTCTCTGCTCCAGTTTACACAAAACCCCTTAGTATTTTGAAACCAACCACATTCCTCCCTTACCTCACCAAAACAGCCCAAAGAATGTATTTGGAGTGAAACATAAGATTTTTTTGTGATATGTATATCAAAACTAAACTGTTTTCTTTCAAACTTGCGAATATGTATTATTCTACTTTGGGTCCGTTGCAATGGGCAGGCACATTGCTATAGAGATATATCTCTTGCATCATCCACAACGAACATCTGGTGTACTGGTCCGGGCCGGATGCTCGCAACGCGATGACCTGAGTTCGAATTCTGTCCTGAACTTTAGTTTTTTATATTTTTTTAATATATACTTCTTTCACTACTGTACTGATAGTGGAACCCACAGAGTACTTAGAATACAAGATCAAGGATGGATTTGTTTCTTTTTAACTTTCTGTACGAATCTGTAGCCAGCCTGCAAGTCATGTACACTGTACTGACAGTGGAACCCACAGAGTACTTAGAATACAAGATTAAGGATGCAATTAACTTTTTATAGAGGGAGAATCATACACGCAATTAACTCAAATGGATTGGATGTGACTCTATTATTCTCCAACGGCAACCGGCAAATTTCCTCCAGCTTCCTTCCATGGAGGACGACATCCAACGCCAGCGGCATACATTTTCACAACTCTAACCAACCAGAGGAAATCGTGCAAACACGGACTGATTTCATATAAGCATGAAGGATTTCGTATAAAAAAGCCGGATCTTCATATAAACATGAAGGATTTCATTACATTTACATGAACTAAGCGGTGCTAATCCGGCTCTCGTGGTATAATTAATACCTAATGTAAATGGCTGCCTGCGGATCCCTTTGTCTTCCTCATGTCTGGCAGACACATGGGAAAGACACTTGCGGGGTCGACGAAGGTCCTCGAAAGAGACGAAGCAACAAATAAACCACCTGAATACGCAGTCGTCGCCTTGGCGGTGGCCTTCATGGGACCCAAGTGGCGGCGGCCTCCCGTGTTCTACTTCTCCTCGATGATGGCGGCAGACATGGAGAAGCTGGCCACCGACTCGTCGCTCTCCGCGCACCCGACTTCTGTATCTGCCTGCATGGCACTGCCGCAGGCACGGGAGGCGCGGCCGGAGACACTGGTGGCGTGGTACGACGCGGCAGCGACGACGCCCGTGCCGCCGTGCTCGCCGCCGTGCCAGCGTGGAGCAACTCGCCACTCCTCATCGAGCTGAACTGGAGCAGCGAGTTGCTAAACCATGCGCCAGCTTGGGGCGGTAACTGGCTCCGTCGAGCCAAGCGAGGTAGGTGAAGCACCGAGCGGCCTCGCTCGTACCCGGAGGGCTCGGCGGGCCACCCAGCCGGGTAGTATGCCGGAGAATGGCTCCTCAGAAGCCATCGGAAGAGTGGAGAAAATGGTGAAGGAGGAGATGGGGGAGCGGCGGAGGGGTGCCATTCTTGCCCGCTGTCTGGCCTCGTTTAAATAGAGGGTGGATGGTAGGAGCTTGGTCGGCGTCTGGCCACGTTTAAACTGGGGGCGGATGGGAGGAGCTCGGCCGGCGTTGCGTTTAATTCCAGCCCGCTCATGAACGGACGTGTGGCCGAAGTAGGTTTCTCGGTTTGCATGCGAGTTTAATGGAGGTGAGGAGGCGTGTTCAGCCGGGCGTGCAGCGGGCGGTGCAGTACTATTCGATTTGACAGCTAGTACTAGTAAACCAGGACAGTTCCCAATACGGCTTTAATGCAGACGAGGGAGAGGGTAGTGGTTCCCGAAATGTTGAACGGCCAATGATGCATCCTCCTTCAATTAGCATGCTGAATGCATGAGGGAAGTAATAGAAGGAGGACGGGGAAAAGAGGCAGCACGATGTGAATGCAACGCAGTTTGCACTCATATAAAGGTGGCCCTCCATTCCAATGCATCTACCACATCGTACACACCTAAGCACCTACACTAAGCGCAAAAGTGCTCACTCCAGACCCATGGCGGCGATGCACACGAGCGGCCAGCGGCTATGCCAGATGGTCCACGACACCGGCCTGTGGCATGGCACCGAGGATCGTCTCCAGACAGTGTTGGCGACCGGCTGGTTCATGGCTATCGTTGACGCCAGCTACGACTCTCAGTTGGACAAGATGATCGTTGCCACCATCAACAAGTTCACCGTCATCAAGAAGCTCGCGGACGACATCACCGTACTCCTCCAGCCCGCACGCCCGGGCTCCTCATTGCCTGCCACCCTAATCGGCCTCCATGGTGAGAACCTCTTTCAAGCACTGGTGGCCCTGCGACTTCCCGCGCGACGCAATGAAGAATGTCCACCTAGAGGTCACGCTCGCCGCGAGGCGCCTCACCCTGCAAGAATTCGTCAACCTACACATCCACGTGTACGAGGAAGTCGTGTACATAGGTATCTACAAGGCCGGTGAGGACGCTACGACGTTGGCCTTCGTCAACCGGCTGGAAGCATTGGACGCCTTTATTGAGAAGCACCTTGACCTCGCCACAAAAGCCGCCGGTCGGTGGCCCAGCGCACTGAGTCGAGGAGGAGGAGGTCGTACGTTGATGGATGCATCTTTCTTCTTGCCTCCTGTAACCACCACTGCGATCGCATCATCGTGGCCTTAATTCTTATTGTGCTATTGCATTCTCGTTCCAGTCAATACAGACATGTGCTATCCCTTTGCTCACATTTGGAGGCAATTATATGCATCACTGTAACTAGTACTCCATCCGTCAATTTATAAGTTGTGCTTACCTTTTCCATCAACTTCGTGCAACGCACGGGCATCTTGCTAGTATCACTACAACATGTTGGACCGCATGTGACCAAACCGACGATGCGCCAACCTAGCTACTACCCTGCTTATCTGGCGGAAAAAGCCCCGCCCTAGCGTTTCCAATTGTTATTTCTATCGATCGTGCCAAGGAGCAGAACCAAATGTTACAATTTATACATGTTTTCTACTCCTATAAAGACTCAGTTGGTGATGGTGGTGTGTCTGCATCCGTCATTTCTGACCATTAGATCTGCATCTAACGTCTGTGAGGTAAGTTGTGGCATTTTTACAACAATAGCCCACTTCTCTGCTCCAATTTGCAGAAAACCCCTTATTATCTTGAAAGCAACCACATCCCTCCCTCACCTCATCAAAACAGCCTGAGAAATATATTTTGAGTGAAAAGTAATATATTTTTAGTGGTATATATGTATATCAAAACAAGAGTGTTTTCTTTCAAGTTTGTGAACAAGTACTATTCTACTTTGGATCCGTCGCAACGCACGGGCACATTGCTAGTAAAAGGAAAAGGCATGCCGCGTTCGTGTCGCACCCCCATACGCCCGGGAATCGGGAGTACTCCACGGCCCGTCCGGCACGCAACATAGCAAGGGAAGGCGTGTTGCCTAGCATTTTCACTTTCATGTGGGACCGCAGTTGAGCAAACCGACTATCGGAAAACCGCACCATGCCTGTCGCGTTGGAAAACAGAAACGAGGAGGGGAAGATCTAGTTGTAGCATGAAAGCCAAGAAATTTGGTGTCAGAGGGGACTCATTGATAGAATAGGAGCACTCCGTACTACTACTCCTACTACGAAGTTTGTACTACAACTACTACCACTATACAACTAGGTATGTGCACGGCACAGCATCGTAGGAACAAAAAATGGGAAGATCTTGTTTTGGGTGATTTATCTTTTTTTCAGTCAACGTAGTATGAATAATATGATGTGGGGGGCACCCATGAAGCTTATGTGGCTTGGTTGCATGGCTAGGAAAGGCTAGAGAAAAATAAATAGATAATGTGTTTAGAGTGCACTCCATTAAATAGATACTTTGGATCCATTGCAACGCACGAGCCGGCACATTGGTAGTAGTAAGAAACAAATTCCGGGTTTGGCATGAGTTCGTACTGCGGGAGTACCACAAGGCCTGGCGCAGGAGTTATATTTCCCTCTCGGGGCCCATGGGACCGAGCTTCATCGGCTTAGTGCATCGGCCTTTGAGTCAAGGACATGTGGACCCTAAATGTGGTTGGCCCACATGTCATTCTCATGAAAGCAGAGCAGCGGTGGGACCGAGAGGGGTGAGGCGCAGGTCGGCGGACGTGTGATGTCATGGGTTCGAGAGGCGTCGGACGAGGCTTGCCTGCTCCCCTCCCATGCTCCGATTCGTACTCCTACACCACTAATTTTCATGCAACGGTTATAATAGATTTCCTCATGTGGGTCATCTATAGACTCAAAGAAAGGTAAACAAAGGCCGTATTTCCAAGAAATAATTTCTTGCATGAATCTGTACACGCATGCAAGAACCTTTCCTTTCCTACTCGTCCTCCTCCGGATCATCAGCTGCGTTGACAATGCCGGTGCCAACGCCAGAGCGTCACAACAGGTGCCTGCCTAAGCCATGTAGCACGCTGTGGCGCCAGCAAGTACCACCTCCTCCACGCCAACATCGGTGTCTGGGCCATGCACATGCAGCTGCTCCCGTAGTATTTTACCCGCATGTTCGACTACAGTACCACACCGATCTTGGACGAGACCATGGAGCTTGTGGCCAAGAAAAGTCTCTGCCCGGCCGACGCATGTCGAGGTGCTTGTCTGTTGTGACGTGCCGCATGACGTTTACTAGCTCGCACTCCGGATGAGTGGTAGGGTGCTGCTCCCGATCGTCAGTGGTGCGACGGCAATGACGGCCGGGTGGGAGCTCGAGTGGGAGCCAGTGATCTACCCGGGGCACATAGCTCGACTTTGGCTCGAGATTCTGACCGCTTGCACCGTCCCGAGGATGTTCCACTCAGCGACGAGGCTGGAATGTTGGATACGTATAGGCGTGTGCTCGTGGGCGGGAGCAACCTCTCAACAGATACCGGTTTGCGAACATGATGTACTCGACGTAGTTGAGCCAGTAAGCCTGGAGGCGTTCCTGCCGTCGTACGTTGATGCGCGGCTCAACGGCGTGCAGCCACGTCCCAGCGTAGGTCGGCTACGGGGAAGCGGCATCGGTGTGGTTTGAGATGCCCAGCTAGCCGTTGTCACGGTGGCGTTCGCGACTCACTCGTTCGAGATGAACCGGCCGGTGGTGGCCTGGCCCTGGCGAGGGTGCCACGGCTGGATGTCGGGGCGTTACGAGGCGTACATGGCCACACCGGCGGGTACTACCTGTATTACAGAAGTACTCCAGCTGAGGAGTGATGCCCGGGACGAAATGTGTCACAGCCGCTGGATGAAAATTGGATGGTGCGGGAGTACGGATCGGAGCACAGGAGCGGAGCTGGCAAGCCGCGTCCAATCGGGTGTGGCTATGGTAGAAACTTGATGGTCGCTACAGTTCAGCTGGCCCGCATGTCATGCACACAAAGGCAGAGGAGCGGTCGGGCCGAGAGGGGTGAGGCGCACATTGGGGGACGTGGTGCCGTGGGTTGGAGCGGTGTCGTGGGAATCGCGTGTGGCAGTGGTAGAAACATGATGGTCGATGTGGTTCAACTTCCATGGACAAGTTGTCATGTCTGCTGACACATGCATTGCATACCGCTCACTGCAAGGAGTAGTAGTAGAGAAAACTTGTTCCAAAGACATGCACACCAGCGAAATAAATGAGATCCATGGGCACTAGCACCCCGGACATAGTTTTATAGAAGAAGCCCACCCGTGTGAGGAACCAGAAATTCGACCCTGACAGGATTCGAACCCTGGCCGCAGGGTGTGCCACCGACCCAAACTCAATTTTTTTCAGACGCTTAGGTGCACCGGATGCTGTGCCATGCTACAAAATGTAAAAAAAAACAGCTCCGATTTTTTTTAAACCTATTATCTTCAAACCAGCCACACCCGTCCCTCACCTCATCAAAACAGCCCGCGGAATATATTTTGAGTGAAGCATGATTTATTTTTACTAATATATGTGTATCAAAACTAGAGTGTTTATATTTCAAGCCTGTGAACAAGTATTATTCTACTACTTTGGATCCATTGCAATGCACGGGCCGGCACATTGGTAGTAGTAGTCTCTACTCTTATAAAAAACAGAGTTGGTGATGATGGTGTGCCTGCCATCCTGCAATATAGGCCGTCCGATTTATATCTAACGGATAGGAAGGAAACTATGGCAGTTTTGCAAAAAGATACCCACACCCCTCTCCACATTTGCAAATAAGGCCTTCCCTCGTTCATCCTTTTCTCCCACAAGATAAACTACTCATACAAATGCATCTTGATGTTCCGTGCAATGCACGGGCATCTTGCTAGTAAGAAACAAATCTCGAGTTTGGCACGAGTTCGTGCAGCGGTAGCACCACAAGGCCTGGCGCAGGAGTTACATTTCCCTCTCGAGGCCCACGGGACTGAGCTTCAGCGCCTTACTACACCTGCCTTTGAGTCAATAACATGTGGACCCGATAGGTGGCTGGTCCACATGTCATGCTTCAGAAGGCAGAGGGGCGGTGGGCCCGAGAGGGGTGAGCCACAGGTCGGGGGACGTGTGGTGTCATGGGTTCGAGCGGCGTCGTGGGAATCGCGTGTGGCTGTGGTAGAAACTTGATGCTCGCCGCATTTCAGCTGGCCCACATGTCATGCACACAAATGCAGAGGGGTGGTGCAGCTGAGAGGGGTGAGGCGCACGTCGGGGGACATGGTGCCTTGGGTTGGAGCGGCGTCGTGGGAATCGCGAGTGGCAGTGGATGAAACGTGATGGTCATCGTAGTTCAACTTCCATGGACTAGCTGTCATGTCTACTGACACATGCATTGCATATCGATCACTGGAAGGAGTAGTAGAGAAAGCTAGGCAGATAAATAGTTCCTTATAGTCAAGCGGACCTACGCTACTACTTGTTCCAAAGACATGCACACCATCGAAATAGTTCATCTATATCAATATACACAGAGAGGAAATAATTTTTTTACAAGAGAGGAAATAGTTCATCCATCCATAATGCCCTGCTGCTGGTGCAGCTTCTTCTTCTTCTTCTTCTTCTTCTCATTTTCTGTGGGAGACGGCTTCGCAACAAGCTCTTTGGACCTTGCAGCTATCTCTAAACTCACACAGGCATCAAGGGCAGCATATTTTATCCGCTAGTACGTCAAGGGATAATTCTCCCATCCAGACGACCTTAATGCCAGCCTCTCATCACCCTTCTGAAGATTTGTTCTGAGCACAAAATTTGCTACGTCGAATAGGGATGGTGTCTGTTTATCACAATCTTCTACAGGAATTTTGATTCTAGTTTGTAGGTCAGCGATGCTTTTCAAATCAAGGTTGTACGGCGCCAGCTTCTATTTTTCCCCTTTGATGGCTGCCCCATAGAAGTATATGTCCACCCGAGACAAGAAATCGTGGAGCTCACCTGGTATGGAGGGCACGTGTATGATGTGGTACACGAAAACATCATCTTCGAGGCACAGCTGAAGGACGGCGGCGCGTTGGATCTTCCCAGTGGCACGCTCTGTGTACTCTGCGTTGAGACCGATGACCTTCATCTCTACCTTTTGGAGGGAGTTGGATACATTGTTGATCCACTTCCGAACAACCCTTGGGTGGTCGATAACGATGGCAACTATGCTCAACGAGCCTTCGATGAGGACATGTTGGACGCTAAAAACCTGCACCTGAATCTCTTTCGCCATTTGGAACCGCTGGACCGGAGGGCTATGGTTTGGAGAATTAGGATTATATGGCTAGTCTAATTGAAGAAGATGATTATTTAAAGGGGCTTCAGAATTACTCCAGGAGTATGTGAAGAGGTTAAAACAATGTGAATGTAGTATGGTTTGGATGCAAATGAAGATGAAGGAGAGGTGAAGAAGCCGAGGAAAATCGGTTCCCGATGGAGAAGTAAATGGGAGAAGTGGCCTGCAGGCAGTTGATTAGATGGCTAGGTAGACTAAACAAAAAGGCTATGCGGGTAGACTGAGGAGTGGTACCTGTCCGTGTACGTGCCCATTCTTCTAGCGCTACATGTGCCACTGGCTAGTTGAGGTCACTCTTTCGAATCACCGTGGCGAGACATTTTATGATTCCTTTTTATTTTTGCACCCCTCCTGACAGGTGGGACCTATGCAAACAGATATAAAAAATGTGTCGTAGCTGGTTTGGATGGATATTGGCGCGTGCATGGGAGACACAACATTCTCTGGTTAAGGAATATGCGGTTATCCTCAAAAAAGAAAAAAGCCCTTCTTCGCGCTTCCGCATGCACAAGAATTTGGTTCTGCTCGCAATATGGATGATACCTGGAGGATGAAGTGAACCCAGAGGCATGCTAGCACGGGAGACCTATTTCCGCTATGTAGTACTACTTCATATGTTCCTACTACTAGTAGTAGTACAACTGTGGTACACTTCATGGTCAAAATATTATTCATCCGGTCCTCACAGTGAAGTGACAAGACCCTGCGCCCGAGGTGACACTAGTCCAGGCGGCATGTTCGGGTTACCAAAGTTAGCCTCACCTTGTGCACTGTGAAGTCACTGTCACTGCCGCTGTATAGCATGCCTCACCTCGTCTCCCTCTCCCCTAGCACCACTCCATCTCCATCGCCGTCTCGCCGGAGATCCTGAGGTCACTCTTCATCATCTCACTATGCCCCCGCGTACCCTCGCCTTGCTCGCCTCCCCCAGTACCACTATTCCCTCGCTAGCCGCTCCAACACCGAGAGCCTTCTCCCCCGTAAATCAAGCCCCCAAAAACCCCACCTTCCAAACTCCACCATGGCCGAACATGAACCGCGCAGCATCCATACGAGCCGCGATTGGAGCAATCTCCCCAGTGACATCCTCGACCTCTGTTGTTCATGTATGGATATGTTGAGCGTCATGCGGCTGGCTGCATGCTCAAGGGACATGCACACGGCCATCGTCGAAGCGAGGCCTAAGCTTTTCAAGACACCTTGCTTGCTGCTATCTGGTCTTGCGAGATTTGCTCACCATGATACGGAGCCGTACATGATGCCCCTCGACTTCAATCCGACCTCCATTAGCCGAAACTTCTTTGCAGGTATGTAGTGGGTCGCCGTACATCATTTCCCTCGACTTCGATCTGATCACCATCGCCCACTAGATGGTTGCCGTCAGAGAAGACGGGAGAAAGTTGGTGCTCGTCAACTTCCAGACCTCCCATGAGATTATCCTTCCTCCGTTGGATTATATAGGGTTTTACCATCGCGGTCCAAGTCATCTAGATTACCACGTCAGTTGGACAGACCTTGTTTTGAAGAAGATTGTAATCTGCCAAGTGCCCACATGACATGCGGATTACGCAGACTTCAAGCTAATTGCATTGTTCGACCGCGGACTCGCCTATCTTTACGCCGGTGCCTTCTTTAGCTGGAGACAACTCAGCTCGCAGTGGATCGTCAAAGCTGATACACACTTCTGTGATGCTATTGAACACAATGGCATCATCTACGCGATCGACAAAGTAGATGGCACCACGTATTGCTGGGACGGCGCGTGTAAGTTGTTTTCGGCTGATGTTAATGATAACGCCATGACACTGTTTGAACTTTTTGTGATGATTGGCATATCCCTATTTGAGCAGAATTTGAGTAGAACTATAGCAATGTATTAGAGACGCCGTAAATCAGCTATATTTGGAATGAGTTAATTCATGCGATTGTGACCATGTCATTACAGCCAATTTGTACCCTTGCATAATCAAACGGTTAGGAAGATATGGATATTCTCCTTACTTTATAGTAATCTATATACTACTAAATATGATTGTGTATCAATAGCCATGTTAGTTTCCTCATTTTCATGATGTAGGAACATGCATCACACTGTTGGTTTCATCTAACCATACATTAGGGAAGTAAATGTACATATGGAGAACTCTATATTTGGAAGTAGGGAAATCCTGTAATGCTTACCATGTGTACATACCTATATTCGCCCTTCAGCAATCAATGGCTAGAATAATATCCTCACAAGAATTTTTCCCACAGAACATGAGTATATAACAATGCATGGTCTGTTAGTTTCCTTGAAGAATTTGTTTGTGAGGACAGAACATGATTACATAACATGCATGACATGGTAGTTTCCTATGAAGAATCGATTGTGAGATAACATGAGTATACCCATGCATGGCACTTCTATATTTTCGAACCCAGTATACATTTCCCTGTATTTTCCTCTCAGTTCCAACAGGGATATATCAATGTTGTTTCTTGCATTATCCTACTCATACTCTGAACAATGTTGATCTTACATTAACAGTGCATGTCCTTTTTGATATGATGCAGTGTCCCTACAGTTACTGCCCTTTGTAATCACACCACCTTTGCCAAAAACAGGGAAGCACAACTGGTTCCTCGCTTGATCAGACGACGGCAAAAGATAGATGATCATTCGCACACATGAGCCAGAAAAGTTATATTGCAAAAACCCCACTGTGTACAAGCACCGTGAAATACGTGAGTATTCGGACAGTGGTTGTTACGTCTATGAGCAGGATACCAGCTTGTTGGAGCCTTTAGGATTTTTGAGTTGGAGGCGGGTAAATAGCCTTGGTTCACACTCTCTGTTTCTCGGACTCAATTATCCGATTAACCAGGAGATCACCGTTGGCAAGGACCTTGATGGCAGAGAGGCTTTGTTTGCTATGGAAAACTGTGTCTACACGGCGAGCCCTAGGACTTTGGGAGCAAACTCCCCTGATTGTCAACGATACGGCCTGCAGCCAAAAGAAGGTGAGAATGACAAAGGCATCTGGATTAACTTTGATCCTTGGAAGTCTCAAGTCCGACAGGTAGTGATGTGGTTCAAGACTTCAGGTTGATAGGTAATTGGGATGTTGCGTCAAAAGGGTGGAGTACTGGTGTCTCCGGATCACTGGTGGCTAAAGCGGGGCTGCAAATTATGATGGTGTTGGATCATCCCTCTTCGAATGACTTGTTGTCTTTGCTGCTTGTTCTGGATGGGTAGTTCTCTCTTTTGTTATGCATATTCCTTGTCATTTGGTCATCCTCGTCTATGTCACTCTTACTATGTAATAGTTGCCTCTATTTAGAATGTCATTCTCATCTAGATCACGAGAGTCTGAGCGCTGCAGATGGGTGCGTTTTGGTGGTGTAGCAAGACTTCTTATGAACTATCATGTCTTGCTGTTTATGTCAGTAGTAGTCACTAGTCAGTGTTTGAATGTTATATAGATCGTTGTTTCGAACTGTTTATTGTCTCGAACTGCTGGTGGGCTAAATGAGGGCATCACCATTCTCCAGTGTTCAGAGTATATCTCCTTTTATCAAGTTATAATTTGAGCTCAGTGTCTTTTCGATGATGTACACTTGTTTGGGCCAGTGAGATGTTGTTGAATATGGGCCGAGTAGTAACGCAATGCCAAACAGGTCAATTATGACTCTCTGGCCGGGCTCTAAAAAAAAAGGACTCTTAGGCCGACATGTGGGCGCCACCGGTGTTTTCGTGCGCTTGCGCGCCGAGAGCATATTGGCGTGTGTTCGAAATTCATGCTACCTTTTCATCCCTAGTCTCCCGCCCCTCCCCCACCTCTGGAATCTCGATTCGTACTCCAGTTCCCCCAAATCCCCCTGTTGTACTCCCTGTACTCAAGCGCACTATCATGTCGCCGGTCAATGCGGATCTCTGAGCTGGAGATCCTGAGGTCCGACCTGCCTTCGGGCGTTGCGTGCTGTCGCTCAACAGTGGCATGGCGGCGCTTGATGACCAGTTTGCCAGCAAAGTGCTGATGGTAACCATCTACGGCGACCGGCCTCCCGTCTCACCGGACGACCTTGTCAAAGCTCTTGGCATTGCGCACGGCATCCAAATAAGTGACTTGCTCGTCGAAGTCTGTCTGCCACTGGCTGATTTCTTCGTCAGGTTCCGGACAACTTTCGACTGCAGTCGTGTGTTCGAATCTTCCCGGCATTTGTTCTGCGATGGCACGCTGGTGAGCTCTAATCGGTGGCACCCAGGATGGGGCTCGGTGCCCTCTGAGCTTGAGTTTTTAACAAAGATTACCTTCCACGGCATGCCTCGACGTGCTTGGAACAGCGAGTCCATGAATGAGCTTATCAATGACCATGGAGGTGAGCTCGTAAGTATGTTTGTTCCTCCAGACAGCTGGGCTCTGACGGTTATGGCATGGATGAAGAAGCCGTCAACCATACTGAAGGTGATTGGTGTTGAGATACCAGTGCAGGAACCGGGGTTGTACTATTCGTCACCACCAAGGACGCCGCGGACCACGTTAGGGATGTACCTGTATCGAGTGTTTGTGCATGTCGAAGAAGTGGTCAATCCATCAATCGAAGTCCTGCCGCCACCGCTGGTGCCAGGGTCCGTCGACGACGTCCATTATAGGAGTCAACATCAGACTTTCCCCGTGTTGCTCGGAATGATGGATGGCACAGGGCCTACTCCATCGCGCGGCGGAGGCCACTGCTTCTTTGGGAGAAGAGGCAGGGCTGGCTGCCTGGATGTGCTCTAGTTTGAGGTAACAACTGAATCTTCTTAGATACTAGTTAAATCTGAGCTATCGGTGTGAAGCACTAATGTGCCAGTACATTTGATTGTGACCTGTTCTATTTTTGTACCTGAACTTTTTTTAGAAAGGGTTGTACGTCAACTTAATGTGCTAGCAGAACTTATTGTGTTGTCTGTCTGTTTTCTTTGCACATCATTCAAGATATTTCCCCGTCATTGATAAAGATGATGAACAATTATGTACGAGTTCGTTGGTTTCAACATAGCCCTACCCGTAGCGATCCACTGCTTCCACCCTGATTGTGCTGCCTGCGTGAAATTTTTGTATGCAAGTTCAGTGTGCTATAATGTTCTATATGATTGTGTCAACTATATAAGTTTTTACTGAGGATCAGCAATGCATATGGCTGAAAGATGTATTTACGAGCATCGATCGATGGGTCTCTCTCTCTCTCTCACACACACACAAGTGGGACCCGTTGAATTATTTCTTCGCTCATGACAGCTTTTAATTAGGTTCCACTGTACTCTAACTTTTTTCTTAAGTTATTAATTGAGCTCAGTGACTTCAGAAAGTTGTACAGAAGCCTTGTTTGGGCCTTTCTGGCGTCGTTGATTGTGGGCTGAGTAGCCATGTAAAGTTGTACTGTACTACACAGGCCTTTTTTTTAACATCAGCAAAGCAACCGGGCTGACAGTTGTACACAATATCCTAAAATAAGCGCAACCTAGCCTATGTTTCTTTTAATAAAATGCACAGCCCAGTTCATTTTTTATATAATAAGATTACCAAGCCCAACTTATTTTTTAATAATATTCGTATCTCAATATTATTTTTATACGAAATGCTCAGTCCAGACCATCATTGTTTTTTCACCCATCCCAGAAAATGGGTCCATTTCTACTAAAATCAAATGGCTTGTAAATTATCAGAAATGATAAATGCGCTGCATGTACGCAATATTATTTTTGACCCAGCTCAGTAAATAGGTGTATTCGAATAAATAATCAAATGCGCTGTAAATTATCATAAATAGTATTTTTTAGAAACAATTATCATAAATAGTAAATCGACTATTAGTATTTTTACCTAGCCCAGGAAATAGATTATTTTTTGAGTCAAAGCCCAGAAAACAGATGCATTGGCAAACAAAATGAAATGGACTGTAAAACCTAAATAAATGGGCTGCATTCCGCCACAGCTTTCGAAGCAGACTTTGTTCGCCCACTAGACGAAGCATGCGCAAGGTGTTGTCCATTTAGTGAACAAAATGATTTAATGGTCTAAAAAAAGTCAACAAATTATTCTGACATCTGTAGTCGTTGGATTGACATTCAACGGCGATCCTGCTTCTTCAATCTCTGATCTAGTTGCTCTTGCTCCAGCCGCAAAACCATCGTCGGCTGGAGCGCCTGTGTCTGCCTCCCATGGCCGGTTGTGCTGTCGCGCAGGCCTCGCCGCCCCACCCTACTCCCAACGGTGGCCAGGTCATACCTGTACTCACCCACACCTTCTGTTATTCTCCGGCGAAGGCAACTTCACCCGGCAGCCGAACCAGTCCCTCATACTCCCCTCCGCCAGGGACTCCAGTGCCCCTTGTTCCATGACTCCAGATTGTTCCCATCTTAGGCCTCGCCGTCGTCCACCGCCTGCTCTCGGTGCGGCATGGTCAACGTGGTCAAGGAACGTCTTCCATCGGAAGAGGACTGTATGTGGAGAGGCTGACAGCTGGGTCCACGGCCGCAGCAAGGAAGTGCCTCCTTATTACGCGCAAAATAATGATTCCTCCACCTGACAGCGGGACCTACCGGAAGGGCCTCAAAAAAAATTCCCCCTTGACAGCTGGGACCCACCAGCTACATCTTCGTATGCAAGGAAGTGCGTCCATATTACGGGCAAAAAAATGATTCTTCCCCCTGACAGCTGGGACCCACCAGCTATATCTTCGCACGGAAGGAAGTGCCTCCTTATCCTCCCTGACAGCTGGGACCCACCGGGTCGAACCATACGTCGGGTTGTCTGTCTGGTCGCGAACGTGTACGTACATACTGGTCGATCGGTCTCTCTGCAGCGATGTGTGAGTAAGGAGATGCACGTGCCGTAGTAGAGGCGCGGACGTAGCATGTCACGCAGTCCCGTCTATATATATCGTGTACACGTACGTACAGCCACGCTGCAAGAAATTAAATATGGCTACATACGTACATAAGGGCGGGGTCTCGAACGCGTACTTGCGCATATGTACGGCCAGGGCTCATGTACATGGAGAGGCAACGGACGGCAGCGATATCGTCCTATTCATCGGCAGCTAACCGGCTTGGTCGGAATGGAGGAAACAGCGTCGTCTTCATCGAGAGCCAAGTGACTGGGTCGAAACACGTCCTGTTCATTAGGAGCGAAGCCACTGGGTTGGAACACGTCATGTTCATCGGGAGCCAACTGGCTTGGACGGAACAGCCGAAATGAGGTCTGGCGTACCACAGAATGGAGGAAACGGGCCTTCTGTTCGACCGCGTACAGTCAAGATGGGGTCCTGTTCATCGGGAAGGGTCTGGCGTACCGCAAAACGGTGGAAATGGACTTCTGTTCGGGCTCCTACGGTCGAAATGGGGTCCTGTTGATCGGGAGGGGTGTGGCGTACCGCAAAATGGAGGAAACGGACTTCTCTTCGACCGCCTACGGTCGAAATGGGGTCCTGTTCATCGGGAGGGGTGTGGCGTACTGCAAAACGGGACTCCACGGGCTACTGTTCATCCACCGTCGACTTCCTCTAGCCTCCACCTGCGACTGTTCATCCACCGTCTCCAGCCTCCACCAGATATTGTTCATCCAAGGGCTACTGTTCATCCAGCCTCCACCAGCTTCAGTTCAACTAGCCTCCACGGGGTCCTATTCATCCACCCCCAACCGGCTGGGGTGTGTGGCGGCCTCCATGGGCTCCTGTTCATCCAGCGGCAACCGCGTACTATATACCACGGGGTCATGTTCATCCAGCGGCAACCGCCTACACACGGCCGGGGGCCTGTTCATCCAACCCCCACCAGGACTGTTCATCCACAGCCAACCCAACCGGCTCGACTCACACCACGTCTCGACTTGTTCTACGTATCGCGCGCGCGGCAGCAATGGGCACTGTTCATCCAGAGGCAACCCAACTGGCTAGCTACGTCTCGCACGGGGGTTCGATCGGCTTCAGTAAGCATGCAGCAGCAGCGATCGATCGGGTTTAGTTAGTAACGAAGGAGTCTCGGTCGGGTTCAGTTAGGAGTGAAGGGATCGATCGATCGGCTTCAGTACGTAGCAGCAGGAGATCGCTCAGGTTCAGTTATATATAGCGACACGGCTCGCACCACGCGCGCGTACGAGAGAAACACGCAAACCACAATGCATCACTCGGCCTCGACCAGCCACCGTAACTGGGAACTCCCCGATATTTTCCTCTCCCTCGCTTCTACCACGATTTTCCCTGTCATGGACGACCCAAAGAATGTCATGCAAGTGCGTCTCCGGCCCACCCAGGACGAAAAGCCCATTTTCCATCATGATTTTTTGTCATAGAAGTAGGAGCCCACCACATCTATGATGATACCAGGTTTTGTCACAATTATCGTCATAGAAGTGTCATAAGCATGACAGGAAAAAAATTGTTCGGCCCAAAATGTCACAGATGTGTCTTTTTTTGTAGTGCTCACTAGGTGCATGTTTACTCCCCGTGCAAGAAATTCCATACATTGAGAATCTTGATTTTTAAATTCTAGTACTTCCAAAACTTATTTGAAATTCATGAAACTTATCGTGTTGTCGTATGGACACCAATACAAAGTGGAATTGTACTTTTTTTTGTCAAATTTGAGACCAGTTTTGATGTAATCTTTATCTTCTTACAAACGGGAGATTATTAATAATTGGGAACCAATATCCCAAACGGATTATTTATTTGAACCGTGAGCGTTAGACCAACAATGGATACGTGCCATGCTTCGGTTAAGCAATAAAGCGGCAGCATTAATCATCCAAATAGAAAGACAATATACGTGCCGCCACGCGACCCGTGTGTCGTGCGAGCAGGCATGAGTTGACGGGACGCATGCAAGCAGTCCGCCACGCAGGCAGACCGGGAGGCGTGCTTGCAGGTGTGTGAATTGATGGGAGGCGTGCTCGCTGCGCACTCATCGGGAGGCGTGTGAGTAAATGTGCGAAATGACAGTAGGCATGCCAGCAGTCCGGTGCGCAGGCTCACCGGCAGGCGAGCCAGCGGTTTGACCGCCGCCCGCCTCTGTCCCACTACTCCATATTAATGGCGCGCCTGAGCAGCCGCACCCCCCCATCCTCGCCACACACACAATCCTCTCTCTTCACTGGCATCCTCGACGCCGCTCTCAGTCCTCAAAGCCATCAGTGTATGAGGATGCCATCGAAGTGCCCTATCGGAGGGAGTGGCGATGCCGGGGCTGCTGAAGCACCGGAGCACGGCGTGGAAATGGAGACAGAGGTTGCCGTCACTGCCGGCGACGTATCGCTGCACCATGACGTCGTCGATGGTGTCGAGCTTCCACAGCCAGAGGCGG
This sequence comes from Thinopyrum elongatum, assembly GCA_011799875.1. NCBI lineage: Eukaryota > Viridiplantae > Streptophyta > Magnoliopsida > Poales > Poaceae > Thinopyrum > Thinopyrum elongatum. Next base: position 485,132,140 of record CM022298.1, on the reverse strand, counting down.
AGGTCCACACCGACTCCGGTGATGACTCGGGCGACGACCCCGGCAACGACTCCGACGACCACTCCGGTGATGACTCCGACGACGACGGACAACTAGTTAGTCATCTATACCCATTTATGTGTCAAATAGATCCTAGGGTTTCTCTGGTTACTCCTGCCTCCCCCTTTTTGGAATAGAAATCCTATGGTTATGTTCTCCCAATCCATGAAATCTGAGTAAGTTTCGTTAGATCCGTGTAGTATATTGATTGTTTGAATGGTACAAGTGATAAGTGATTAGTTGTTTCATCTGTGCAAATGATTTCTGCTAGTAATCCGACTAGGGTTAGTGTTCGTGCTAATAATTCCTAGCCAGGACTTGACAATTGATTTCGACTGACCTACATATATGTTTGTGCCATTATTTTCTTCAAGATTGGTCTGTACATAGACGACTGTGCTTAAAAATCGAACCATAATCTCTGGATATGTATAAAAAATAGCCATAAATTCCTAATCCTACTTCACGGCATGTAAACATTGATTTGATGCCAAATTTTGGCAACTGCCAAATGTTCGCTAGAGATTAGTTTGTAAACATTAATTTGACGCCACATTTTTTTTACTATTTGTATAGGTGCTGTCTGACGATGTGGACAGCGAGGATGAAGATGGCCAGAGGAGGTACAAGAGGCAAATCCTGAGGGAGATTTATGCAGGAATGCATAACAGGCGTATTAGGACCTGGGACGGCAGCTATCGATGCCCATTTTGCAACCACAAGATTCATGACGCATATCAAAGTGTTCTGGCGCATGCAAGAGGACGGGCTATTGGCTCCTTCAAGCAGAAGTATTCTCGCAGGGTGGCGCATGGCGCCTATGCCGAGTACCTGGAGAAGCTTCAGGATCGTGCCGGCAGATGAGATGAGATGTGGGATCGAACTATGTATGGCTATGTAGTGTCTTAATGACGGTTGAACTATGTACTTATGGTTGAACTATGCTTGTGTACACTTATTATCTATGTCTGAGTATGTTTAATCTATGTTTACTTATCTCTAAATGTGGGATATGGATGCAATCAGTTCGGTTGATGGAATCTACTTCCGTCCTGTTTTATTGGTCCCCTTTGTAATTTGTGTTAAATTTTGACCAAAGATTTAACTGACAAAATGTTAGTGCAGGTCAGCAAAAATTATATTGTTGGATGCGTATTTAAACATAGTGTTCAATGATATAATTTTTGGTGACATGCATAAACATTTGTTAGTTAAATATTTGGTCAAAATTTGGTACAAATTACAAAGGGGACCAATAAACCAGGACGGAGGTAGTACGTCAATCACACACGGTTCCCAAAATTGGAACCGTGTGCAATGACTTTCATTTTGCCTGTTACGTCAATCACACACGGTTGGCTCTAGCAAACCGTTGCCTCCGAAACTCTTTGTGGGACAGAAAACCCTCACCACCCAATTCAAAAAAGAAAAAAGAAAACCCTCACCATCCCCACGTCACAAAAACACTCACCCCGCCTGCCACCCCCTCCGGTCCCCATTCACACCTGCACAAGCTCCTCCATGTCTATGCATGGCACCGCCCACCACGGCGGAAACCACTTGGCTCGACGCCTGCCACCGCCGCCAGGCTGCCGGCAAACTCCACCGCATTTCGCCACTTCCGCTTGCCACCGCCTATCGCCATCGATTTTCACGACACTGCTCACGGTCGACCCAGCTTCGCCCGGTTGGGGAATCCACCGTACTGAGGGTTTTTTCTCATGGACAACAAGGTAACCAATTTAATGAGATATTATCTCATGTTTTATCCCAGTTCATCTGCCTCCTTTAATCACCCGGCCAAAATCACCGTGAAATCATTTTTATTCCAGCTGATTTGAGGGTTTTCTTTCATTCATAGAGTGTACAGTGCGCGGACACATCAGGACTTTGCGGCCTCCGCCAGACATCCATGGAGTTCCATCTCACCGTACCAGATGACTTGAGGATGCGCGCGGTATGTTCAATCTCACCCTAAATCGATTGGCATGACCTACTTTCCTGAACATATACTAAATATTGCTACATTTGGATAAAAGGTGCCACATGCACCATATACGTCAAAGGGGATTTTTTTCCCTCTTCTTTCTATATTAGGCAAATTAATGATGTATTGTTCTTTCGATTACTCTCATATTTCCATGACATCATGTTTACCCTATCTATTTAATTATAGATTTTTGTCCTTCGATTTCAACTGATGTACACTTCTTTCAATTTGGGCCCATATTTGCATGTTACCATATTTTCTTTAACAATCCTACCATTTTCTGCAGCGCGTCCCTTGCTATGCAACAGAATCTGTAGTGCACAATCTTTCCCTTTACATAAATCAAGACTACAGGGATGTCATACTGAACACAAACCATGGATTTATAATCGTTGCTACTATAAGACTTGATGAACGTGGTGACTCCTATTTTGGCACTGGCCTTCGGAAAGAAATTTCTAAGTTTTATGTACTAAAAGCTGGCACTAAAATTGCACTGCACATAAAAGAGTCTGGTCATGAGATATATGCTAACTTCCCCGACGATATCATCCGTCCAGACTTTGTTCGAAGTAAGTTTTTTTTTCAAGTATCTGCATGTTGACTTACCCAGCAATATCAAATGAATTGTGTAGTATTTAAGAAACCAATTGTTATTCCATTTTCTTCCTATATTCCTACCTACTAACTTCTAGTTACCAATACACTTTTATATTGCCCTGTTTTAACTAAATATTCCCTGTACTCCCACTTCTATCAGAAAGCGCCGCTGACAAGGAGACTCCGGAGGTGGAGAATAGGGCTGCAACAAGCAGAGGTGGGGCGAGCAAGAACCGCAAGCGACTCCAGCAGGCCTTGACTTCATCAGCAGCCTCCCCGATGATATGTTGATAGTCATTATCTCCCTCCTCCCAATCAAATATGGGGCGCGGACAACCGTCCTTTCCCGGCGATGGTGCACCCTATGGAACTCCACCCCTCTCGACCTCATCGACACCCACAAGCTCTGCCATGGCTATCGCAAAAGCTTGGATGCGTTCTCCAAGATCCTCGACAGTCACCCTGGCCCAACCAGAGGCCTTAGAATGGGCAAGTTCTGTTCCAAGGGCAAGGACCGAGCCAAGCTTGACGACTGGTTCCGATCCCCCGCCCTAGATCAGCTCGAGGAGCTCACTTTTGAAGATGGGCATATGCGCTCGCTACCAACGTCCACGCTCCACCTCGCGCCCATGCTGCGCATCGCCAAGTTCAGGAACTGCCATCCCGCCTTAATGACGCGCCCGCTCTTATTCTACCACGACTGAAGCACCTCGAGCTCGTCGTCGTCTGCCTCCCAAATGGTGACATGGAGCGCCTGCTCTGTGGCTGTACTGCACTTGAGTACCTTCGTCTTCAGGCGATCAATGGGTTGAGTAGCTTCCACATCACCTCCATGACTCTCCGGACTATTTATGTGTCTTGCTGGTGCGGCAAGAAGACATCACAAGATGTGTACCACGGTATGGTCATTGAGGACACACCTTCACTTGAGAGATTACTTGTAGTTGATCAAGAAGTTCCAACAAGAATCAATGTCATTTCTGCGCCAAAATTGACAGTGGTTGGCTACTCGTCTGACAAATACTCCGAACTTGTTATTGGATCCACACCCGTTTAGGTACAACAACCGCCTTCTACCTCTCCTTCTAGAAATTAACATTATTTCTAATTTTGAAGATGTATGTTCGTCTGTCATCCAGAAAATGATTTCGACAAGCTTGACCCCGAAACTGTGCACAGTGAAGGTCTTGGCACTAGAATCTATCGGCCCCAACCTGGAGCAAGTTGTCAGTTTCCTGAGATGCTTTCCGTGCCTGGAGAAGCTATATATCGAGGTGATGTTCCTTTCCTGTTAAATGTTAACCATAAGGGAGTTCAATTTGTGACACCTTTTTCCAAGTTTACAATGACAATGTACTACGATTTCTGAAGGATTTTTTGGAGGATTTCAGTACATACATGTCCCCCCCATATTGGTTGCTTGATCCATATGGTTACAATCCATAAGCATTTCTCCTTTGGATTCATCTGTACTAATTTTCTTAGGGAACTTTTCATCCACTCCAACCTCTTGTGAACAAGGCTACATTTTTCTAGATTGTAATCAAATGCCCATGTTAATCATGTCGGATCGAAGATGGCATGTTAGTGCATTTTACAAATCCTGCAAACCAAATAGGCCTGTAGTAGTGTTCAAAACTGCATGTAGGCACTACACGTTTTCTTCTTTTGCAGATAAGATTAGGCCCGGTGGTGGATAATGTGATACAATATAACAATCACATCGAATGCCTACATCTGCATCTCTCAGAAATTACTTTGAAATCCTACCGAGGGACCTTACCGCAGATTATATTCGCCAGGTTCTTTGTTGTCAGAGCAAGGGTGCTGAAGGTAATGAGGTTTGCCCTACATTTATTTCACAGAAATGAATGGTTTGTTGATCAGCGCTGGCGGCTACGGCAGAATGGAATAGGCTCCGAAAATACTGAATTTCATTTTGGAACTTCAGATGACAGAGTAATCGGAAGTCATCATGTCAACCCCATACATGACTTCTCAGTGGCTGACCCCTTTGCAAAAATTATGAGGTTTCAAAACCAGACTTAGAAGTGGTAATATTAGTTTGAACCTCTCTAATATCCATGTTCAGCGGATCAGCACGAGCGTTTGCAGCTGATGAGCTGAATTTCATTTCTAATATCAGTTTGAACCTTGTAATCTTCGAATTTGAGCCATATAATCTGGAATTTGAACCTTGTAATATTTCGAGCTTTTGTGGTACAACCGTTGAAATGGCATCGTATGAGACTCGTATATTGGTAGCACTATTTTGACCTTAATATGCAATGGACTTAGATTTTATTAACCATTCTCGAATCTGTTTAACTTGTCGATCTCATAGCACACGATCTGTATAGCTAACTCGACTGCGATCTTTGACATTATTGCACACAGTTGGTTTCTTCAACCGTGTGCCCTGTAGAGCGCTGAATTAATTATCGCACTCGAGTGTCCATCATCAACCTTCTGTGTTACTTTCACCTCATCACCCACGGGTAAACTTATGATCGAAGTCATTCCACACACTTCATTTTTACAAAGCTTTTTGCCAATAAACGCCCATGATTTGCCCCTCTTCTAGCCGACGCGTGGCCAAACTAGCCGGGCGGGAAGATTGCGCGGTTGCGCTGGAACAGGCTCATCGATGATACATTTGGCGCCTCTTCGAGCACACGCATGGTCAAACGAAACACGTGCGGTGCGGTGTTGTCAAGCGTGCACTAGAATCCTCCGCTATGAACGTGGTGACAAGACGTGACGATTACAGGCCGGTCGGCCCCCATTTATTACAGCGGCCATTTAACCCTTGTGTCTCTTCAACCTTTCGATCACGCCCCACCATTGCAAGAAGCACACCCACCACAACAAATTCTTAGAGGGTATCCTGCGCGGCTCCAATGGCACTCCGAGCGGCTGCCGACGACGAGCAGCAGTTCACCATGCATGTCATGGTGGACACCCACAGAAGGTTCATGGAGCTCTCGGTGGTGTACACCAACAACCCGGTCTAGGTGGAGCACTCCATCCACATCATGGAGCTGTTGCTTGCCGAGCAGAAGTACAAGGTGGTCGGGTTTGACCTCGAGTACACCCGCGCTCGTGCCGGGTCTCGTCCCAAGGTCGTCGTCGCCCAGATGTGCGTGCGCAACCACGTCCTCATCTACCACTACTGCCTGGCCACAAGGCCTTGCAAGCATTTCGCCAGGTTTGTCAATAGCTCCCACTACATGTTCGCTATGGTGGACATCACCAACGATGTAAAGGTGCTCAAGAATTCGGGCATCGCCTGCTAGAATCTTGTCGACATCCAGGGCCAATACAAGATCTGGGGCAGCAACGAGCATGAGAAGGACTCACTGGTTCACCTCGCCGAGGCCATCATCGACCCCTACTACAGAGACATGAAGGATTCCTGTAACAAGGACAAGCGTGCCTGGCACTCGGCCTGGATGGAGAAACTCGACAATGCTCACGTCGTGTACGCGGCCAAGGGGGCGTACACGAGCTACGACATGTACAGGCGGATCGTTGACATGAGGAAGTGCCTCCTTCCCCAAAACGGCCAGGGATCCAGCCGGAAGCAGAGCAATGGCAAGCGTCGTCGCAACAATAAGTAGATGATTAGATCCTCGTTTTTCCTAGTTTAGTATGCATGTAATTGCTTACTTTGGTGTGTGGGAATATTATGTGTGTAGTCACTTGTGTAATTGTATGCTTAATTTGGTTTTGCAATGCTGTCTTTTTAAGTATATATGTTGATGCTCTTTAGACAGAGCAAATCACATCGCACACGGACTAAACAATGGAACCCGTCGGTGATGATTTCATCAATCACTGACAATTGTATACCAGCAATCATTTGCTCACAACACACACAGCTTGTTAACAGGAATCGTCTGTGTTGTTATCGGTCTTCCCACATGTTTCCAATTACAAATCTGTTTGCAGCGTATCACACACATCTTGTTAAGTTGAACCATTTCTGTTCTCCTGGCTCAACGCAAACAGTTCATCCAATTGAACTGTATGCCGTATATCGCACACACCTTCATCTGGCTGCCCGTTTCTGTTGTTCCGCCTCATCACAAATAGTTTATCTGAGTGAACTGTATGTCATATATCGCACACACCTTCATCTGGCTGCCCGTTTCTTTTCTTCTGCCTCATCGCAAACAGTTCATTGAACTGAACCGTATGCCCCTCATCGCACACGCAACTAAAATGTGAACCGTGTTTGATGTATCCTTCATCACAAACATTTTGCATCTTTTTTTATGGTCATTTTACATCACCGTTTGCAATTAATGCATCGCACACAGTTTCGTCAAAGGGTCTCTGATCGTAGTGTCGCGTTAGCAGCATCCTGCAGTAGTGCATGCTCTGTCTTCTTAACACAAAGTATAAATCATGTACTACCCCGGTGTCAGTCAAGCAATTGGTTCATACTTTTTAACGCGCTTCAGCATTTTCAACTCTCACGCAATACATGAGCGCAAGCCATGGATATATGATAACCCACAAGTATAGGGGATCGCAACAGTTTTCGACGGTAGAGTATTTAACCCAAATTTATAGATTCGACACAAGGGGAGCCAAAGAATATTTGCAAGTATTAGCAACTGAGTTGTCAATTCAGCCACACCTGGAGATTAATTATCTGCAGCAAAGTGATCAGTAGCATAGTAATATGATAATTTTGGTAGTAGTTGATAACAGCAGTAGTAACGGTAACAATGATAGCAATGATTTTGTAACAGTTGTAACAGTAACAGCAGCAGTAGTAACTTAGCAAGAACAATATGTAGGAAATCCTTAGTCATTGGATCGGTGAGCTCGTTGGATGATATTCATCATATAACAGTCATAACCTAGGGCGATACAAAACTAGCTCCAGTTCATAAATATAATATAGGCATGCATTCCGTAAATAGTCATACGCGCTTATGGAAAGAACTTGTATGACATCTTTTGTCCTACCCTCCCGTGGCAGCGGGGTCCATAAGGAAACTAAGGGATATTAAGGCCTCCTTTTAATAGAGTACCGGAACAAAGAATTAACACATAGTGAATACATGAACTCCTCAAACTAAGGTCATCACCGGAAAGTATCCCGAACACTGTCACTCCGGGGTTTGCGGATCATAAAACATAGTAGGTGAATATGACTTGCACGATCGGATCTAGAACATAGATATAATGGTGAAAACATAAATGGTTCATATCTGAATTCATGGCACCCGGGCCCAAAGTGTCAAGTATTAAGCATAGCAAAGTCATAACAACATCAATCTCCAAACATAATGGATACTAGGGATCAAGCCCTAACAAAACTAACTCGATTACATGATGAATCTCATCCAACTCCTCACCGACCAGCGAGCCTACGAAGAAATTACTCACTCCCGATGGAGAGCATCATGAAATTGGCGATGGAGGAGGGTTGGTGATGACGAAGACCAAAGATTCCCCTCTCTGGAGCCCCAAACGGACTCCAGATCTGGCCTCCCAATGAAGAACTGGAGGTGGCGGTGGCTCTGTATCGTGAAACGAGATAATTCTTCCTCCTTGATTTTTCTCCAAAAATAGGTATTTAAGGAGTTGGAGTCAGGGTCGGCGGGGCCACCAGGTGGGCACAACCCACCTGAGCGTGCCAGGAGGGTGGGAACGCCCTAGTATATTTCTTTTATTCTGAAATAATTCTCCAAAAAGTTTCGTTCCATTCTGAGAACTTTTATTTCTTCACAAAAACAACACCATGGTAGTTCTGCTGAAAACAGCGTCAGTCTGGGTTAGTTTCATTCAAATCATGCAAATTATAGTCCAAAATAAGAGGAAAAGCATTTGGAAAAGTAGATATGACAGAGACGTATCAACTCCCCCAAGCTTAAACCTTTGCTTGTCCTCAAGCAATTTAGTTGACAAACTGAAAGTGAAAAAGAAAATCTTTTACGAACTCTTTTGCTCTTGTTTACATAAATAAGCTTAAGTAGCACCCAGGTTTTCATCAAAGATCATGACTAACCGTATCAACAATAACTCTTAAAATTATATTAACTCATATCAATAGCATAAGCAAGTAGAGAGCAATAATAAGATATCTCAAATGGCAACACTTAGTAAAAACAACCATGATATAATATGACAACAGTGGTATCTCACTAGCCCTTTCTGAGACCTCAAAACATAAATGCCGAGCACCTCCAAAGTTCAGGCAGCGACTAAACATTGTAATTCATGGTAGAAAAGATCAGTCATGCTAACACTCAACATTAACTACACACAATGCATGAGGATGACAATAGTGCTCTCATGTCTAGCGCTTGTTTGAGAAGGTGATGACTCAACAGAAAAGCAAAAAGATAGTCCCTTCGTAGAGGGAAGCAGTGATTTGCAGCGGTGCCAAAGCTCGAAGCTTAAATTAGAGATAAATGAAATTTTGGGAAATGCACCCTTCCTGCTTACATCACGACCAAAAGCTATCAATATCTTCGATGCTAAACACATTAGTAGCGGTTCCCAAGCGATAAAGTAAATGTTTACTCCCCCTCCACCAACAATCACACTCCACGGCTAACTGAATCCACGAGTACTATCCATACCAACAACAGTCCTGGGGGAGGTTGTTTAATTATTTGCAATTTTTTATTTCGGGACTGGGAATCCCTATTACCACCCATCTCATGCAAGGACGAGTGAATAAATACTCATCATGAGAATAACCCGCTTAGCATGGAAGATACCGGCTACTTCCTGTCGCTCCATGAACCATCCAGGCACACAAAAACATATGTTCATTTGAAATTTAGAGATGGCACATGCAAATTTACTTAGAATGGCAGGGTAATACCGCACATAGGTAGGTATGGTGGACTCATATGGAATAACTTGGGTTTAAGGGTTTTGACGCACAAGCAGTATTTCCACTTAGTACAGGCGAAGGCTAGTATATAGATTGAGAAGCGGCCAACTAGAGAGCGAAAACGGTCATGAACATGCATTATGTATAATAGACATTGAATACCAGCATGAGTAGGATATAGACACCTTGAACATAAATATCATAGAGGCTATGTTGGTTTTGATTCAACTACATGTATGAACATGTGCCAAGTCAAGCCACTTGAAACATTCAGAGGAGGATACCATGTCATCATACCACATCACAATCATTTTGATGCATGTTGACTTCCAAGATAAATCATTATCCACTCCTAGCTACTTAAGCATGGCATGAGAAACTATAATCTCTAATTGTCATTGCAACATGTTTGATCATAATAAGCCGAATCATGGATACTAGGTTAAACATATTTACAAAACAAAAACAAGTTGAATTCATACCCGTTTCTCTCTGCCTCAACCAGTTCATCAAATATCATCATTATTGCCTTTCACTTGCACGACTGAATGATATGAAAATAATAATAGTGCGAGAGTGCCATGGACTAAGCTGGATTCTGCAAATATTTTGTTCAGAAAGGAGAAGACAAGGCAACTTGAGCTCTTTGTTAGATAAACGTTAATGCATATGAGAGCCACTCAACATTTTCATTGTGGTATTCTCCTGGGTACGACTCAAAAACCAGAAGAGAAATTCAGAGAAACACACTGAAATATTCTTGGAGTTTTTAGTTTTTCTTGAAAAAGGCAAATTAAAGAAAGAAAACAAAAACAAGAAAAATTATTTACACGGGAGAGCTCCCAACAAACAAAAAGAAGAATAGAGAAATCTTTTTGGGTTTTCTTTTAGTACTACAACTAAGTAAGCTAAAAAGAAAAATCGAAAAGAAACATGAAATATTTTTGGGTTTTCTCAAAGTTTTTCAAACACACAAGAAGAAGGCAAGGAAAATAAATCTAGTATGGATAATGCAATGAAAAAGTGTGAACACCGACAACTGGAATGAAATGTGTGAACATGAATATAATGTCGGTGGAAACACGTACTGCCCCAAGCTTAGGCTTTTGTCCTAGCTTGGCAATCACTATCCGTAATATCCATCCGGTCCCATGTCAAAGTGCAATGGTGGTGGCACCTGAGCGTCCCAATCCTGAGGCTCCTCCTCTACAGCTGCCTGGGCATTCCGGTAGGCCATGATATCATCTGGCATGATCTTGTATCCGCCCCTGGCAATAGGATCAAACAAAGCAGGTGAAGGCAACAGAATAATATCAGGAGTATCCACACTGAAAACCAGGTTGTAAGGAATATGAATAGTGGTGTTCTCGCCATCAATAAATTGATGAGCTGCCATAGCTTGGCGATCTAAGTAAACCTTGGGCAAACGATAATCATGTTCGCGTATCTGAATATTAAAGTGGCTTGCCAAGCGAGTGGCATAAATACCGCCATGAATTTTACCCTTGTTCCCATTAAGGTGTAGACGACGTGCAATATTAGCTCCCAAGCTATAAGTGTTGTCGCCGTAAAGTGCACGGCGTAAGACAGCGAAATTGGGGGCACTAAGTGCACCAACCTTCTCCCTAGCAAGCAAGCACTTCACAATGATTAGAGCAAAATAATGCACGGAAGGAAACTGCAAGCTAGTGGCTGTGATACTCGATACACCTCTCTCATCCCCTACTGACAGAGTGCGATAAAAGTCCTCAAATTTTGCAGGCCTAGGCTCTCTAATTTCCCCGTTAGTAGGTATCAAGCATATATCACAAAATTCAGAGAGTGGTATCTGACGAGTTTCAGAATATAAATTGAACTGAACCTCAGGGGGGTTATTCCTACTCAGAAAATGAAAATTTTGCACAAAGGAATTTGTAAGGAGATGGTATTATTCACACTCAGCTGGAATGAAGTTGGTTAGCCCGGTGTTTGCAGCAAATTGTGCGAACTCTTGATGAATCCCGACCCCCTCCATGAAGGGATTATGTGGCCATTCGCACGGCCGCACTTCTGCCCTTCTCCGAGTATGAAGGTCGTTGTCCGATGATTCCCCAATGACTCCCTTGGCATTTTTCTTGGAGGCAAATTTCCTAAAGAAACTCATTTTATTCCTATAAAGAAAATTCTAAAAATTTTAGTCCACAAAATTTTTGTCAACAAAACTTCACAAGAACAAAAGCAACTACTCATAGACATACATAGAGGCCATATTGAGCATTCAAACTACTTAGAACTCTAAGAATTCAACATGCAAGCTCATCTACAGCAGCACCAAGAGTAGCTAATTATTCAAAATATAAACCACTAAAGCAAAAACTAATTGGAGCAATGGGGGAGTCACATACCAAGTAGCAATCCCCCAAAATAGTTTTAGAAATGGAGCTTCGAGCAAAGAGATCGAAATTCGTGGGTTTGAGAGCAAGAACAGAGAGCAATGGTGATTTTTTTCTAGAGGTAGGAGGAGATGTGGACTAAAGAGATAAGTGAGGGGCCCACGTGGGGACCACAACCCACTAGGGCGCGTCTGGGGCTGCTGGCACACCCAGGTGGGTTGTGCCCACCTGGTGCACCCCCTCTGATGTTATTTGCACTAAGAATTCAGAAATATTCAGAAAAAAATTGTGTTAAATTTTCAGGGTATTCTGAGCACTTTTATTTTTGGGTCATTTTTTATTGCACGGGAAAAACAGAAAATAGGACAAACATAGCATTTTATTTTATTTAACTGAGTAAAACAGTAAACAAAAGATAGGGACAGAGAGTTGTGCTCACTAGATTCCTCAACTTCATACCTCTCAAAAATAATCCATTAATAAGGTTGATCAAGTCTTATTAACAACCACTTCCAATTAGCATGAAACCGAAGAACTTTCGTAAAACACTATGTTACCTCAACGGGGATATGCACATCCCCAACAATAAGTATTTCATATTTCTTTTTGGCAATAGGTAGAGGGATCTGAAAACTTCCAATAACAAGTGTCGGAGAATTTTCAATAACATTAATACCATTCACTTGGAATTGTTTCTTCGGAAAGTGCACCGTATGCTCATTACCATTGATATGAAAAGTTACCTTGCTTTTATTGCAATCAATAACAGCCCCTGCAGTATTCAAAAAGGGTCTACCAAGAATAATCGACATGTTGTCATCCTTGGGCATCTCAAGTATAACAAAGTCAGTTAAAATAGTAACATTTGCAACAACAATGGGCACATCCTCACAAATACCGATAGGTATGGCAGTTGATTTGTCAGCCATTTGCAAAGATATTTCGGTAGGTGTGACTTTATTCAAATCAAGTCTTTTATATAAAGAGAAAGGCATAACACTAACACTAGCTCCCAAATCACATAAAGCGGTTTTAACATAGTTTTTTTATGGAGCAAGGTATAGTTGGTATTCCCGGATCTCCAAGTTTTTTAGGCACTCCATCCTTAAAAGAGTAGTTAGCAAGCATGGTGGAGATTTCAGCTTCCGATATTTTTCTCTTATTGGAGATGATGTCTTTCATGTATTTTGCAAAAGGAGCCATTTTTAAAATATCAGTCAAGCGAGTGCGCAAAAATACTGGCCTAAGCATTTCAGCAGAGCGTTCAAATTCTTCATCATCTTTCTTCTTAGTTGACTTAGGTGGAAAAGGCATGGGTTTTTGTACCCAAAGTTCTCTTTCTTTACCATGTTTCCTAGCAACAATGTCTCTTTTATCATACCTTTTATTTTTAGTTTGTGGGTTATCAAGATCAACAGCAGGTTCTATCTCAACATCATTATCTGGCTGTTTATCATTGTCGAGTTGAGGATCTTTATGAACATTATCATTATTCTCATCATTATCACTGGATGAATGTTCATTACCAGATTGGGTTTCAGCATCAGAGATAGAGACATCATTACTATTTTCAGGAGGTTTTTCTAGTTCACTAGAGGTATGCAAAGTCCTATCATGTTTCTTCTTCTTTTTCTTTCTAGAGGGACTAGGTGCATCGGTGTTAACTGTTTGTGATTCTTGTTCAAATCTCCTAGGGTGACCCTCAGGATAAAGTGGTTCTTGAGTCATTCTACCTCCTCTGGTCACTACTCTAATAGCATGATCATTCATATTATTGTCCATTTCATCAAGTAATTCTCTTTGAGATTTAGCAACTTGTTCTAACTGAGTTTGAACCATAGAGGCATGTTTTCCCACACCTCTAACATCATTTGAGATTCTAAATAACAAGTCACTCAAGCGAGCAATCATATCGGAGTTGTATTTCAATTGTTTCATAACATTGGCATTGAAGTGATCTTGTTTCATAATGTAGTTATCAAACTCATAAAGGCATTGACTAGGATGCTTATTGTAAGGGATATCACCTTTATCAAACTTTAATAAAGAATTTACCTCAACCACCCTTGGTGGTGGTGTGTCAAGTCCATGGATTTCTTCAATAGGTGGTAAATTCTTAACATCCTCTGCTTTAATACCTTTTTCCTTAATACTTTTCTTTGCCTCTTGCATATCTTTAGGACTAAGATATAAGATACCCCTCTTCTTCGGAGTGGGTTTAGGCGATGGTTCCGGAAGAGTCCAATCATCATAATTCTTCAATATATTATTCAATAATTCCTCAGCTTGTTCCACAGTTCTTTCCCTGAAAACACAACCACCACAACTATCTAGGAAATCCCTAGAAGCATCGGTTAGTCCATTATAGAAGATATCAAGTATTTCATTTTTCTTAAGTGGATGATCAGGCAAAGCATTTAGCAATTGGAGAAGCCTCCCCCAAGCTTGTGGGAGACTCTCTTCTTCAATTTGCACAAAGTTAAATATTTCCTGCAAGGCAGCTTGTTTCTTATGAGCAAGGAAATATTTTTCAGAGAAGTAATAAAGCATATCCTGGGGACTATGCACACAACCAGGAGCAAGAGTATTGTACCAAGATTTAGCATCACCCTTTAATGAGAACGAAACTAATTTGAGGATATAGTAAAAGCGAGTTTTCTCATCATGAGCAAATAGGGTGGCTATATCATTCAGTTTAGTAAGATGTGCCACTACGGTTTCAGTTTCATAGCCATGGAAAGGATCGGATTCTACCAAAGTAATCAACTCTGTGTCAATAGAGAATTCATAATCCTTATCAACAACACAAATAGGTGAAGTGGCAAACTTAGGATCACATTTCATTCTAGCATTCAAAGATTTTTCTTTCAGTTTGCATAATAATTTCTTGAGATCATCTCTATCATTGCAAGCAAGAAAGTCTCTAGTTGTCTCCTCATCCATAACATAACCTTCAAATACATTAGGCAACTCATATCTAGGAGATCTAGATCTAACAGGTGTTTCAAGGTTTTCACCTTCAAGTGCTTCATCAGTTTCAATAATTTCATCAGTTGCAGCATTCTCAATATTTTTAATTCTAGCAAGTTGTTCATCAAGTAGTTCACCTAATGGCACAGTCTTATCAAGCAAGGTACTAGCATCATCATAAGCATCATTCATAGAAGAAGTAGCATCATCAATAACTTTTGACATATCAGGATTAATAGCAGATTGTGGTGTTGCAAACTTACTTATAATTGAAGGAGAATCAAGTGCAGAGCTAGACGGCAATTCCTTACCTCCCTTCATCTTCGAGGGAAAGATCTTAGTTCTATCATCCTTCAGATTCTTCATAGTGATAAATAGATAATAATCCCAAGTGACTCAACAAATATAGCTATGCTCCCAGGCAACAGCGCCAGAAAAAGGTCTTGATAACCCACAAGTATAGGGGATCGCAACAGTTTTCGAGGGTAGAGTATTCAACCCAAATTTATAGATTCGACACAAGGGGAGCCAAAGAATATTTGCAAGTATTAGCAATTGAGTTGTCAGTTTAGCCACACCTGGAGATTAATTATCTGCAGCAAAGTGATCAGTAGCACAGTAATATGATAATTTTGGTAGTAGTTGATAACAGCAGTAGTAACAGTAACAGTGATAGCAATGATTTTGTAGCAGTTGTAACAGTAACAGCAGTAGTAGTAAATTAGCAAGAACAATATGTAGGAAATTCATAGGCATTGGATTGGTGAAGTCGTTGGATGATATTCATCATATAACAGTCATAACCTAGGGAATACAAAACTAGCTCCAGTTCATAAATATAATGTAGGCATGCATTCTGTAAATAGTCATACGTGATTATGGAAAGAACTTGTATGACATCTTTTGTCCTACCCTCCCGTGGCAGCGGGGTCCATAAGGAAACTAAGGGATATTAAGGCCTCCTTTTAATAGAGTATCGGAACAAAGCATTAACACATAGTGAATACATGAACTCCTCAAACTAAGGTCATCACCGGAAAGTATCCCGAATACTGTCACTCCGGGGTTTACGGATCATAACACATAGTAGGTGAATATGACTTGCAAGATCGGATCTAGAACATAGATATAATGGTGAAAACATAAATGGTTCAGATCTGAATTCATGGCACCCTGGCCCAAAGTGTAAAGCATTAAGCATAGCAAAGTCATAACAACATCAATCTCCGAACATAATGGATACTAGTGATCAAGCCCTAACAAAACTAACTCGATTACATGATGAATCTCATCCAACTCCTCACCGACCAGCGAGCCTACGAAGGAATTACTCACTCCCGGTGGAGACCATCATAAAATTGGCGATGGAGGAGGGTTGGTGATGACGAAGACCAAAGATTCCCCTCTCCGGAGCCCCAAACGGACTCCAGATCTGGTCTCCCGATGAAGAACAGGAGGTGGCGGCGGCTCCGTATCGCGAAACGAGATAATTCTTCCTCCTTGATTTTTTTTCTCCAAAATTAGGTATTTAAGGAGTCAGAATCAGGGTCAGCGGGGCCACCAGGTGGGCACAACCCACCTGGGCGCGCCAGGAGGGGGGCGCCCTGGTGGGTTGTGCTCACCCAGGGGCCCCCCTCCGGTGGTTCTTGGCTCCAGTATTTTCTTTTATTCTGAAATAATTCTCCAAAAAGTTTCGTTCCATTCCGAGAACTTTTATTTCTGTACAAAAACAACACCATGGTAGTTCTGCTGAAAACAGCGTCAGTCCGGGTTAGTTTCATTCAAATCATGCAAATTATAGTCCAAAACAAGAGGAAAAGCGTTAGGAAAAGTAGATACGACAGAGACGTATCAATATAGCACTACGGGTGGAATAGAATGCGCTGGTAGTAGACAAAAGAAGGGAGAATGTCTCACATCAACTAGGCAAACTAATGGACTATGGAGATGTCCACCAATCGATATCAATGCGAGGAGTAGGGATTGCCATGCAACGGATGCACTAAGAGCTATAAGTGTATGAAAGCTCAATATGAAACTAAGTGGGTATGCATCCCACTCTACAATGAAAAATTCCCACTTAGTATATGAAAGTGAAAACATATGAGACTCTCTATATGAGAAATATGGTACTACTTTGAAGCACAAGTGTGGAATTAGCATGCCCCTTCTTCTTCTTGCTTTCTCTTTTTTTCTTTTAGTTCTTTTTCTTTTTTTCCTTTTTCTTTTTGTCGGGGTACACAAACAGGGTTGTATGTTTCCCATGACTTGTGCACGGACAGCAAACCACCGGTCCGGCAAGCTCGCAACGTCCAAGTCCAGACCAAGGCAAGGAGAGATCAGCTCTTTGAGGAATCAAAGGGCAGATCAAGAAGACCAAGACAAGCTAAATGAGCAAGACACCATTAAGGGAAAAGCCTCCCTTGCCGGGAAGGCGAGCCTGGCGAAGTCGAGGTGGCCCCAAAGACAAGCCTCAAGACCGTCCCGGCAGGCCTGCCGGGCGTGACAAAGGCAAACTACCCCGCCAAGGCTCCACCGCTACACCTCACAGCGATGCAAGTCATCGATCGGTGCGGTGTCAAGCCCCCGAGTGACTAAGTGGCTGTTATTTGGCACGTGGCAGGTACTTCCTATGGAAATCACCTCCAAATGACACCCGTCCAGAGACGTGTCAAGCAGACAGACAAGAAGATGGCCGAGCAGCCCGGCAAGGTTTGCCAGGCATGCCACGATGTGGCAGTAAGCGGTGCATTTAATGCGCTCTGCTCTGTCTGCAGAGTTAGGTATGATAGCACTATTCGCTATCTAATCAGTACATAATGACTGAGTTGCCATTGTGGTGACCCCTTGATCTATAAAAGGAGGGCCATGGCAACCATAGAAAGGATTCGTACCCTTGTACACTCGTACGCGCGTAGCTGCTCTCGCCCCGAGGCAACCCTACCGGGCAAGAGTGCCGCATTTCCACCATAAGCCACCATCAATCCACCAAAGTAGGAGTAGGGTTTTACGCCTCGCGGTGGCCCAAACCTGGGTAAAACTGCCCGTGTGATCTCGGTCGTGTTGTGCTATGTTCTTCGCTCTTTGTGCAATGTGCTCCTCCCCGTTGCCGAACCACAAGGGGCTGATGGCCCCATAGGTGGTTGTGGTTTCCCACGACATCTTTGGCGTGCCAGGTAGGGGGAAGCACTTGCGCGAACCTGAGAAGCGTACGCAGTGCATCATTATCTTCATCATCTTCACCATCTTCTTCATCAATTGCTTCATCATTCGTGATGCCCAAGCTAATGCGGGGGGATGGTGGGAACAGAGAGAGAAAGCGATATTGCTTCCCCCGCCCCCTGTTTGACTTCCACCGCCTCCCTCCACCGCGGCCGCTGTGGCGGCGAGAACCAGTAATGACAACGGCGAGCCAACCCCAACGGATCGGGTAGCATGATCGCCATGCAGGCCCCGTCCAGGGGAAAGGAACAAAGTGAACAGGTACAAGTTTTCTCTCTCCACCACTCCCACTTATTGACAATCGAGCCACTCTGGGTTTTAGCATCGTCAATGTCGATGAGCACTGCGCGAAACTTGGTTTAGCATTTACCCTGCTTAGGGAAATCCTGAGTGGAGCGCTGGTGCGAATCCATTGATCGGCGCCCCGACAAGTGTGCCCAGCAAGGCAATCCGCGTTAGCGTGGCTTTTTATGCCAGCCGCCACCAGGTAGTTTAAAGTGTGTGGAGAGGAAGAGAGAGAAGTCGGTCGTGCCTTACACCGTGTCATGCCACCTGCAAGATACAAATGAGCCTTTACCGGTCCCTGCCGGGAACCGGAGAACAACATGCACGACAGCTATCCTTCCCAAAGCATGCGAATGTGACGAGCGGCCGCGGCTGAGAGGAGTAGAAGGAAGCGAAGAAAAAAGCTAATTTTACACAATCCTTGCCCAGTCATGACCTTAGGGTTTCGCATTTGTTTATCCCTTGGATACCAAGGTGTTCGTATGAGGAAATCTGTCGTATGGACGGCACCTTATCAGTTTTTTTCTACACCCTCGCTTTGTTCTGATCCTGCTCGCAGAATGGGTAGCAATGCCAAAACTATCAAGGAAAAACCTGCCGGGACGTATCTTCGCCAAGATAACTACTAAGGGCCCGACCCTTGCGACAATCGCGGCAGAACGATGTAGCACCCCGGCTCAGAGAATTGGTTTACCAGTGTTTCCAACCCAGAGATCATGTCTTCTGGAAACACACAACAACTTGGAACAGAACATAGCTGAACTTTTATTGATAATAGTCGAGTACAAGCTTATATATTACATGATCATCGAGGCCAAAAGCACATCTAGTGCTATGACAGTATTTACATTATTTATCTAACATATCAAGGCCTCGGTATTACTGCGGGATACTATAGCGAAAGACTACTGCGTAGCGGAACATGATAGTAACTCCATCCACAGGGACACTGCTAAGGACACATCCTAGTCATCACAACATAGACCCTCGAGACCTCCGTCTCAGTCTTCTCCTGCATCTGGCATGATACGCCAGGTGAGTACTTTGAATGTACTCGCAAGCACATGACAACCAAGTATGCAGCAAATAATAGCATGGCAATCAACATGTTAAGTCTTAAATGATTCACTTACTGTTATTAACTTACTCATATCCGGGTTGTCTCACAAACCTCGAAATACTCGATGCCAATGAGTACTTCCGCTCATAAGACAAGTTCTTCCACCATTACTATGATTATTACGGTTGATCACCTAGAGAGGTCTGGACGGGCTGTCCAATACCGTGGACGTGGCTATCCGAATAGATTTTACACTCTGCAGAGGTTGCGCACTTTACCCACACCATGGAGCACCTGAACTCGTAATCCCATTCGGGTGGAGCAGCGTTGCTCCAACGAAACCCGCCTGACTCGTGACTCTCCCATCATACCACCGGCAATC
The DNA here is from genome assembly GCA_011799875.1 of Thinopyrum elongatum. Lineage (NCBI taxonomy): Eukaryota > Viridiplantae > Streptophyta > Magnoliopsida > Poales > Poaceae > Thinopyrum > Thinopyrum elongatum. The sequence goes on along the minus strand of CM022298.1, from coordinate 485,112,358 downwards.
ACACTCCCTCGGAGTCAAGCCTTGGGTGGCCCCGTGTCACCTCGTGACACCTGCCACCGTCGTGGCCTAACTAAACTGTCCCAAACGGGGACGTCGGCACAAAACTCAACTGGGCTCATAGGGTTATCACCGTCTGCCTGATCAGGGCAGCACGCACGCATAACCCTCCCTGTCTGGAGGTACCGGCGAAACATCACGGAGCCAGACTAAGTCAAGGTCGTCCCATACCGGCAAATGTGGCTGCATGAGTAAGCCCGAACAGGTGACTCTTGATCAACCAACTAAGTTTCACTTAGCAATCATGGTCATTCATCATATCAATTTAAGTTGTCATCAATAGGCATTTAAATACTTCACTTGAATTATCTATGTTAATTAAATGCAAGAAATGAATATGAATTATGCAATGCTATGAGATGCTTCATAATATGGATGTCCTGGCTTGCCTTGATCAGTTGGGTTGTTCAAATACTCCTGGTCTTCAAATCCACAAGAATCTCCTTCTGAAAACATTTTTAAATGGCAAAGGAAAATGTCACATAAAGCCTTTTTATTCACCAACACTTCTGTGAGTATTGGAAAAATACCAAACTTGGTCAGAAAATAAAGGAGTTTAATACCAACACAATGCAAAAAGAATCAGGTGATTTGGACCTTTTAATAAAAAGTTATTAGTGGTCAAAGTGGCTGGTCAACTCTGTTTAATAAATAAAAACCAGAAAATTAGAAAAACCAGCGGAGGGGCCACGTCGAAGGCGTAAACGCCCCGGGCGCCTCCACTTACCGCTTCGGCCAGAGGATGACAGGTGGGGCCGGGCCCGTTTAAAACAAAGAGAGCAGAGAGAGGGGTGGCTCACCGGCGCTGCTCGCCGGCGATAGCGACGGCGGTTGGGCTGGGAAACGACGGGGATAGATCGGGCACTCGAAGACGGTCCTCCCTGTACCCGTAGCTCCCCCGGAGGTGGATGGACGGCGCGGCCCCCTTCTTCTCCGGCGGATGGGTGCTATGGTGATCAACGGAGAGGCTCAATTCGGCGGCAGTTTGACGAGGCAGGAGCTCTAGGAGGGCTAGTGGACCGAGCTGATCATGACGAAGGGCTCAGGCGAGGCGGAGGTGGAGTGGAGGTGGCTGTCGACAGAGAGAGAGCAGCGGAGGAACTCCGGCGAAGCTCGAGGCCAGAGGGCCTCTCGGCCTTGGCTCTTGCTTTGGGGATTTGATTTGAGAATGGAGGGAGAGGGGTGAGGAGTGAACGAGGCCGGGCGGGGCTATTTATAGGCGGGAGGCGAAGCTCACCGAGCTCTCTGGATCGGTGGTGACATGGCTACGCCACTGGTGCAAGGACGGCGAGCTGGCCATCGTGGCATAGGGCGAAGCGACGGGAGCAAGCAGAAGCATTGAATGCGCTAAGAGATGGCTCGGGGAGAAGAAGACCAGCGGCGCCGCAACTGTGGCCGCATGGGTGGCACAGTGCTCGTGGTTGTGGCGACTGCCGAGAGCTTCTCCGGCGAGGGGAGGGGTCTAGAACGACCAGGTGGAGGAAGGAGAGGATGTCGACGCACGGAGACAAGCCACTGCAACAAGAGGCAGTCGGATGTGACGCCACAGACACGGGCGCGGTGCAGAGCGCACGCAATGGCATGCCATTGTCGTGCTCACCACGAAAGTTGATGTCTAGAGGCCACTAGAGCCTGGCATTTCTTGTCTGGCAAGTCGACCCTCGATCACTCAGGTCACCTACACCTCTGGTTTGGCTTGTCTCAGTCTGAGATGAGGGGTAGCCTCAGATACAGTTTTTGACAGTGAACTAGAGAGAGATCTGGAGAAGTGGTGAGCTACGAATGGTGCTAGTGGAGATGTCCAGGATGATCTAGGTTGGGAGGACTCAAAACTGGTCAAGTTTGAGAAGGTTTGGTTGAGATGTGAGGGTAGTTCATGTGTAACCTACCAATCTGGTCCAGAATGTGAAAGTTGAAGCCCTGCTCATATGAATGATCTTTAGATGCTGAAACTTGGTGGAGGGAAGTCATTTGTAGTTGTCCTCATGCCACAGAAATTTCAGATCATTTGGACAAACCTAGCAGGTACTTCCTTCACAAAGGTCCAGACTGACCAGGAACAAAAATGAATTGTTTTGCAAAATATTTGAACTAGGCCATGGAATATTTTTGGATATTCGGGCAAGATATGGTCCAAGGTATTTTAGGGAATTATTTGAGAATTTTCTGGCCATCCAAACTATAGGTTGCTTCACAACCCATAGTGATGACCTAAATTCCCAAGTAAAAGAAAAGGGTTATTGGAAAAGATTTAAATAGGGATTTGGGTCCTAGAGGTACTTGGCAGGGTTTACAAGGTGATGAGGCTTTGGATTACTTGGAAAGGATTCAAAAGTTTCCAAGACCAAATGAAAAGGTTCAAAAACCATTCAAATTTCAAATAAATCCAAGAGAAGTTTGAAAACAAAAAGTTGCCAAAATCAGGGTGTCACAAACCTACCCCACTTAGGATGAATCTCGTCCTCGAGATTCGGTTGCTCAAGGAACAAATATGGATATGCGAATCTTAGAAAATCTTCTCCTTCCCAAGTGGCCTCTTCATCGGTGTGCTGCTCCCACAGCACCTTATAAAATCTTATCACCTTACTCCTAGTGGTTCTTTCCATCTCATCCAAGATCCTGACAGGTTTTTCCTCATAGGTCAAATCCTTAGCCAATTCTAATTCACTCATATCCGCTTACTTGGCTAGGGGTGCAATGCATTTCCTTAACTGTGAGATGTGAAAGACATCATGAACGTCTAACAATGCTGGTGGCAATTCCAACTGATATGCGACTCTGCCCCTCCTAGCAATCACTGGAAAGGGGCCGATGTATCTTGGGGCCAACTTTCCCCGGGTGCCAAACCTCTTTACTCCCTTCATAGGGGTTACTCGCAAGTAAGCATAGTCTCCAGGCTCGAAAGTTACTTCCCGGTGTTTTGGGTCGTAATAGCTCTTCTGTCGGGACTTGGCTGCTCGCAAACGCTCTTGAATATCCGTGACTTGTCTTTCAGCCTCGAGCATCAAGTTCGTACCAAAGATGCGACTATCTCCTGTTTGGGACCAGTTCAGGGGTGTGCGGCACTTCCGTCCGTACAATGCCTCAAAAGGCGACATCTTGAGACTTGCCTGATAGCTGTTGTTGTAGGAGAATTCAGCGTACGACAAACTATCCTCCCATTTGGGTCCATGGGAGAGAGCACATGACCGAAGCATATCCTCTAATATTTGGTTCACTCGCTCGGTCTGTCCATCCATCTGTGGATGGTACGCTGTGCTGTGTTTCAGCATGGTTCCCAGAGCTTGATGTAGCCGTAGGAAGAATGCTGAGGTAAATAGGGAACCCCTATCTGAAGTGATAGACTTGGGTACTCCGTGCAGACTGACTATCCGGGACATGTAGAGTTGTGCCAGCTGATTTGTGTTGAAAGTGGTCTTTACTGGGATAAAATGAGCTACTTTTGTGAGGATGTCTACAATGACCAAAATAGCATCATTACCTCCCGTGGACTTGGGCAGTCCCACAATAAAATCCATACATATGTCGTCCCACTTCCACTGGGGCACCGGTAAAGGTTGCAGTAGCCCAGCGGGTTTCTGATGCTCTGCTTTGACCTTGTTGCAAATAGCAGGCAACATAGTATGTTATATATTTCCGCATTCCAGACCACCAAAAAGTTTCTCTCAAGTCCTGATACATTTTGGTACCTCTCGGGTTGATCGAATATGCAGACTCATGTGCTTCCTTGAGTATTTGTTGCCTCAAGTTGTTCTGATCCGGCACACAAATTTGTTTCTCGAACCACACGGTACCCTCTTCATCTACACGGAAGGACTTGGCCTTCCCTTGCTGAATTAACTCCTTGATCTCCCAAATTTCTTCATCTGACTTCTATGCTTCCTTGATTTCCTCCATGAGGGTTGGAGTAATTTCCAACGTGTCCGGGGTCATTGGGCCGCATAGCACCATATTGAGCTTGACAAACTCTTCATGTAAGCTCGGATGCATACCCTCAACTAGTGCATTCACAGCAGCTTGTTTCCTGCTCAGGGCATCAGCGACCACATTCGCTTTCCCTGGATGATAGTTTATTCCAACATCATAGTCCTTGACTAGCTCAAGCCATCTTCGCTGCCTGAGGTTCAGGTCGGGTTGAGTGAAAATATACTTGAGACTCTTATGGTTTGTGTATATTTCACATCGTTGTCCAATAAGGTAATGCCTCCAAATCTTCAGGGCATGAACCACAGTAGCTAGCTCCAAGTCATGTGTGGGATAGTTCTCTTCATGGGGTCATAGCTGTCGTGATGCATAAGCTACAACCTTCCCTTCTTGCATCAGCACACATCCGATTCCACGCCTGGATGCATCGCAGTATATGTCAAAACTCTTGTGAATGTCTAGGAGGACTAAGACAGGGGTTGTGGTTAGCCTAGTCTTTAACTCCTGGAAATTGCTGTCGCACTCGGCTGTCCAGATAAACCATTGGTTCTTTTTCAACATTTCCGTCAGTGGCTTGGCTATCTTAGAAAAACCTTTAATGAAGCGACGGTAGTAGCCTGCCAAGCCCAGGAAACTACGGACTTCGGTCACCGTGGCTGGTGTCTTCCAGTTCAAGACCGTAGTAACCTTACTGCGATCAATAGCTATTCCTTTCTCTGACAGAATATGTCCAAGGAATCCCACCTCTTTCAGCCAAAATTCGCACTTACTGAACTTGGCATATAAGCGATGGGTTCTCCACCTTTCCAAGACAGCTCTGAGATGTTGCTTATGCTCCTCTTCATCCTTAGAGTATATCAGGATGTCGTCAATGAACACCACTACAAACTTGTCCAGAAAGTCCATGAAGACTTTGTTCATCATGCTCATGAAGTAGGCTAGAGCATTGGTCAATCCAAACGCCATAACTGTAAACTCATATAGTCCATATCGAGTGGTGAACGTTGTCTTGGGGATATCCTCCTTTCAGATTTTCAGTTGATGATATCCCGTTCTGAGGTTAATCTTAGAGAATACCCATGCTCCATTCAATTGGTCGAATAAGTCATCAATTCGAGGGAGCGGGTACTTGTTCTTGATAGTGACCTCATTAAGCTGGCGATAGTCTACGCACATTCGTAGACTTCCATCCTTCTTCTTGACAAATAATATTGGTGACCCCCATGGCGAAATGCTTGGATGAATGTATCCTTTCTGTAGCAACTCGTCTAACTGCTTCTTTAGCTCTGCCAGCTCTGGGCCTAGCATCCGATAGTATTTCTTGTATATTGGAGCTGTACCAGGAATTACCTCAATCGCAAACTCCAATTCTCGGTCGGGCGGCATCCCTGGTAATTCTTTAGGGAACACATCCGGGAACTCGCAGACTACCGGGATCAGGTTCATATCTGTAACAGTGGTCTGTTATGCCGTGCCCTTTCTTGTTATCATTCTGCTGGCCAGAAATTGGATGGTTTGTCCGGCGAGGTTCACCAATGTCACCGTTCTGGTGGCGCAGTTGATACACACTTGGTGCGGTGCCAACTAGTCCATCCCCAGTATTATGTCCAGTCCTGGGGATTCAATGGCAACAAGGGTAGCTGGGAATTTGACTCCATGGATTGAGATTTCCAAACCCTTGTATATTATATTTGTTCTGAGCATAGAGCCAGGGGATTGTACCACCATGATTTAGTCCAAAAGTGAAGGAGAAAATTTGTGCAAGGTGGAAAAACTTCGCGAAATAAACGAGTGGGAAGCCCCAGAATCAAATAAAATTACTGTAGGTATGTCATTGACACAAAACATACCAAGGACAATGTCTGGAGCTTCGCAGACTTCTTCAGTAGAGATGTGGTGGACGCATCCGTGGCTGAAGTTGTGGTTGGGGCGGCGTCCAAGGTGATTGACTTGTGGCTTGTGGTCAACTGATTGCTTTCCGTTATTAGTAGGACACTGCTTGGCGTAGTGTCCACTCTGGCCACAAGTGAAACAGGTGTTGTTGCGGCGGCAGTCCTCTATGACTAGCTGCTTGCCGAAGGTCTTTCTCTGGTTGCCTGGCTTGCTGTTGTTGCCACCATTGTTCCACACAGGTTTGTTCTCAGATGGCCCTGACTGCCAACTGCGCAGCTTTTGCGCATATGGCTCCCTGTTGTCCTTCTTGGGCTCGAACTTCCTCTTACGATCATCATTCCCATACTTGTGTTCTCATTCGGCGATGAAGGCCTTATCCACCAAGGTCTGGAAATCGGGGAAGTCCAACATGCATAGCTGACATCGGAGGGCGTGGTTAAGTCCTTCGAGGAACCGGTCTATTTTCCTTTCTTCGGTAGCCACATCATGAGGAGAGTACCGGGCCAAGTTGTTGAACTTGTTTAGGTATTCTCCCACAGACATGTTTCCTTGTGTGAGAGCCAGGAATTCTCTCTGCTTCACTTTCATGATACCCGTGGGAATATGATACTTGCGGAACAACTCTTTGAATTTCTCCCAGGAAATCTCTTCTCCAGCAGGCCACATTAACTTGGTGTTGTCCCACCATATGGCTGCCGCGCCTTCGAGATAATGGGTGACAAATGGGACTTTATCTGCTTCTTCACAACGAGCGATGTCCAATTTCTTTTCCATGGTTCTTAACCAGTCATCAGCCTCAATAGGATCCACAGCCTGACCAAAGCTGGGTGGTTTTGTGCGCTGGAAGTCAGATAGTTTGGAATGCACCCCATTGCCATTGTTCTGACCTACTATTGTCTGCATACTATTGAGAAATTCCATGAGGTATTGGTTTCTCTTTTCCTCAAACATTCTCATTATCTGATCTGTGGTTGGTGCTTGAGGTGGTGGTGGTGGTAAGTCTTCAGGCAGTTGCCCTGCCTGCCTGGCGGAACGACGGACGGGGTTTCCATCGCCGCCTTGACTGCTACTTCCTTTCTTCATCCTAATTTTTGTTCCCATGGCAAATACCGAATCGATGAGCAACATCCATAAGGAGAAATACAGTAATATGACACCAGAGAAAATTCATGAAAAAGGCAAATAAAGAGAACAACATAATTATACAAGATAACCCAACATCATACATGGCAAGCTAGTAGGGGGATATCATGGCTAGACTGCTCATACGGTAGTCGACATATGCAAAGATGCATGCATTACTACTCAAGCTCCAGTCTAGTGGCGTCGGTGACACGAACACTGCCCATCTGAAAAGTCCTCGTCATCAGATCCGGAGTCAGAATCAAAACTGATGATGTGAGTCACCGGGTCAAAGGAGACGCAACATCGCTGCTGAGACGGCTCTCCTTCTGCGGGAGAAAGAGCACGTCGCCTCAGCATCGGCGGAGCAGGAGTGGCTAGGAGTGAGGCCCACTCAGCTGAGGTCTCATGTCGACTACCAGCCGATAAGCCTGATGGTCCAGAAAAACCAGAAGGGGTATCAAGCACACGCGGAGGTGGAACTGGTGGTGGATACCTAGGTGGAACTACAGGAGGAGGAGGTGCTGGAGTCACTGCTACAAGTGCCTCCTGAACACGACACAGCTCCTCAGCCAAGGAAATGATCATACGGTAACTGGCGTTCAGGTAGCGAGACAAAACACCAGCCGCATGATCACACGCCGGGTCAACAGGTGAGAAAAGGACTCGCCCTGTCGTAGGCGACAGGGTGGGATAGTGGAAGAAACCTGGATGGGTCTGCATCTCGACCTCGTGGAAGCGCAAGTCAGTAATAGCCTCCATGGCAGCAAACTGGATCGCTAGCTCCAGAGTAGAAGCCACTCCGCCCTTGGAAGAGCGAGAAGAGCTTCCAATATCCGAAGTCGCGGTCATGTAAGCCACTGCATGGTACTCATATACTGACTCGCCCAACTACTCCCGAAACACCTGGTACACCGGGTCATCACCGTTTGGAAACAGCCGAAGCCAGACGCTACAAAGCAGAGCTGGAAAAGTGTGGAGTTCTGGCTCATGATGAAAGTGATATGGAACTGGTGCCATCTACACTCACAATGCCAAGGGTTAGTAACATAATGGATTATGATGCATGAGGCATGGCATGCAATAAGCAAATGCAACAAGCAAGATGCACACTCAAGGTCCTATGCTAATCGCAGTCCTAGCACGGGTTACCTAGGGTGTCCTACAGTCAGCCTGGCTCTGATACCAAGCGTTGTGGCACCCCGGCTCAGAGAACCGGTTTACCAGTGTTTCCAACCCAGAGATCATGTCTTCTGGAAACACACAACAACTTGGAACAGAACATAGCTGAACTTTATTGATAATAGTCGAGTACAAGCTTATATATTACATGATCATCGAGGCCAAAAGCACATCTAGTGCTATGACAGTATTTACATTATTTATCTAACATATCAGGGCCTCGGTATTACTGCGGGATACTACAGCAAAAGACTACTGCGTAGCGGAACATGATAGTAACTCCATCCACAGGGACACTACTGAGGACACATCCTAGTCATCGCAACACAGACCCTCGAGACCTCCGTCTCAGTCTTCTCCTGCATCTGGCATGATATGCCAGGTGAGTACTTTGAATGTACTCGCAAGCACATGACAACCAAGTATGCAGCAAATAATAGCATGGCAATCAACATGTTAAGTCTTAAATTATTCACTTATTGTTATTAACTTACTCATATCCGGGTTGTCTCACAAACCTCGGAATACTCGATGCCAATGAGTACTTTCGCTCATAAGACAAGTTCTTCCATCATTACTATGGTTATTACGGTTGATCACCTAGAGAGGTCTGGACGGGCTGTCCAATACCGTGGACGCGGCTATCCGAATAGATTTTACACTCTGCAGAGGTTGCGCACTTTACCCACACCATGGAGCACCTGACCTCGTGATCCCATTCGGGTGGACCAGCGTTGCTCCAACGAAACCCGCCTGACTCGTGACTCTCCCATCGTACCACCGGCAATCACACTCCCTCGGAGTCAAGCCTTGGGTGGCCCCGTGTCACCTCGTGACACCTGCCACCGTCGTGGCCTAACTAAACTGTCCCAAACGGGGACGCCGGCACAAAACTCAACTAGGCTCACAGGGTTATCGTCGTGTGCCTGATCAGAGTAGCATGCACGCATAACCCTCCCTGTCTGGATGTACCGGTGAAAGAGCATGGAGCCAGACCAAGTCAAGGCCGTCCCATACCGGCAAATGTGGCTGCACGGGTAAGCCCGGACAGGTGACTCTTGATCAACCAACTAAGTTTCACTTAGCAATCATGGTCATTCATCATATCAATTTAAGTTGTCATCAATAGGCATTTAAATACTTCACTTGAATTATCTATGTTAATTAAATGCAAGAAATGAATATGAATTATGCAATGCTATGAGATGCTTCATAATATGGATGTCCTAGCTTGCCTTGATCAGTTGGGTTGTTCAAATACTCCTGGTCTTCAAATCCACAAGAATCTCCTTCTGAAAACAATTTTAAATGGCAAAGGAAAATGTCACATAAAGCCTTTTTATTCACCAACACTTCTGTGAGTATTGGAAAAATACCAAACTTGGTCAGAAAATAAAGGAGTTTAATACCAACACAATGCAAAAAGAATCAGGTGATTTGGACCTTTTAATAAAAAGTTATTAGTGGTCAAAGTGGCTAGTCAACTCTGTTTAATAAATAAAAACCAGAAAATTAGAAAAACCAGCGGAGGGCCCACGTCGAAGGCGTAAATGCCCCGGGCGCCTCCACTTACCGCTTCGGCTAGAGGATGACAGGTGGGGCCGGGCCCGTTTAAAACAGAGAGAGCAGAGAGAGGGGTGGCTCACCGGCGCTGCTCGTCGGCGATAGCGACGGCGGTTGGGCTGGGAAACGACGGGGATAGATCGGGAACTCGAAGACGGTCCTCCCTGTACCCGTAGCTCCCCCGGAGATGGACGGACGGCGCGGCCCCCTTCTTCTCCGGTGAATGGGTGCTATGGTGATCGACGGAGAGGCTCAATTCGGTGGCAGTTCGACGAGGCAGGAGCTCTAGGAGGGCTAGTGGACCGAGATGATCACGACGGAGGACTCAGGCGAAGCGGGGGTGGAGTGGAGGTGGCTGTCGACAGAGAGAGAGCGGCGGAGGAACTCCGGTGAAGCTCGAGGCCAGAGGGCCTCTCGGCCTTGGCTCTTGCTTTGGGGAGTCGATTTGAGAATGGAGGGAGAGGGGTGAGGAGTGAGCGAGGCCGCGCGGGGCTATTTATAGGCGGGAGGCGAAGCTCACCGAGCTCTCTGGATCGGCGGTGACGTGGCTACGCCACTGGCGCAAGGATAGCGAGTTGGCCGTTGTGGCGCAGGGCGAAGCGACGGGAGCAAGCGGAAGCATTGAATGCATGAAGAGATGGCTCGGGGAGAAGAAGACCAGCGGCGCCGCAACTGTGGCCGCACTGGCGGCACAGTGCTCGTGGTCGTGGTGGCCGCCGAGAGCTTCTCCGGCGAGGGGAGGGGTCTAGAACGACCAGGTGGAGGAAGGAGAGGATGTCGACGCACGGAGACAAGCCACTGCGATGAGAGGCAGTCGGCTGCGACGCCACAGACACGGGCGCGGTGCAGAGCGCGCGCAATGGCATGCCATTGTCGTGCTCACCACGAAAGTTGATGTCTAGAGGCCACTAGAGCCTGGCGTTTCTTGTCTGGCACATCGACCCTCGATCACTCAAATCACCTACACCTCTGGTTTGGCTTGTCTCAGTCTGAGATGAGGGGTAGCCTCAGATACAGTTTCTGATAGTGAACTAGAGAGAGATCTGGAGAAGTGGTGAGCTGCGAATGGTGCCAGTGGAGATGTCCAGGATGATCTAGGTTGGAAGGACTCAAAACTGGTCAAGTTTGAGAAGGTTTGGCTGAGATTTGAGGGTAGTTCATGTGTAACCTACCAATCTGGTCCAGAATGTGAAAGTTGAAGCCCTGCTCATATGAATGATCTTTAGATGCTGAAACTTGGTGGAGGGAAGTCATTTGTAGTTGTCCTCATGCCACAGAAATTTCAGATCATTTGGACAAACCTAGCAGGTACTTCCTTCACAAAGGTCCAGACTGACCAGGAAGAAAAATGAACTGTTTTGCAAAATATTTGAACTAGGCCATGGAATATTTTTGGATATTGGGGCAAGATATGGTCCAAGGTATTTTAGGGAATTATTTGAGAATTTTTTGGCCATCCAAACTATAGGTTGCTTCACAACCCATAGTGATGACCTAAATTCCCAAATAAAAGAAAAGGGTTATTGGAAAAGATTTAAACAGGGATTTGGGTCCTAGAGGTACTTGGCAGGGTTTTGGCAAGGTGATGAGGCTTTGGATTACTTGGAAAGGATTCAAAAGTTTCCAAGACCAAATGAAAAGGTTCAAAAACCATTCAAATTTCAAATAAAGCCAAGAGAAGTTTGAAAAGAAAAAGTTGCCAAAATTAGGGTGTCACAAACGATACTGGCAGGTAGCTGAAATACGCACGGAGACTAATCGTACGAGCACCAATGGGTGAACTCTAGAGGGACAAACATGCAATCGGGATTAAGTAAAAAACATCAGTTCTACACAAACATACGCGGTACGGTGTCTAAACACAAGACATACATCATGTTTTGTTACAGGACAGCGCAGCGGCAAGGATAATTCAAGGCCGGGCCTGGCGACCTCGTGGAGCGGTAGGGACGCCAAGGACTTTATCGGCAAGAGGGGCGGCCTTCTCTTCGGCGGCCGAAATGTCTGCGCCCTCCGGCGGCTTCTTGAAGCCATCGGCGAGATTGAGGTCCAGATGGCGGCAGGCGAAGTTGCTCAGAACCATGAAGAGCGCATTACGGGCAAGCTTCCGAGATTCAGTTGTGAAGAGGCCAGCCCTGCCCTCCTCATGTGCCTTCAGCTTCTCGATCAGCTCGTTGAAGAAGACACCTAGCTTGACACTGGGGACCTCTTGCCTGCTGGCTGAAAAGACTAGCCCTTCCATGCCCATCGCTGCAGTCTGAACAGTGAGACGCTCGGCAATGTCGATCAAGCTCTTGATCCAGAGGTCGACCTACTCGGAATGATGCGCCAGCTTATCCTCTGCATCCTTCCGAAGACGCCTTGTGGTATCCAGGTCCTTTGTCAGCTACTGCTCATGGGCCCCATTGGACTCTACCGAGCTCTCCAAGGTGCCAATCCTGGCCTTCAGATCTTCAATGATGCTGTTGGCAGTCTCGAGGCCTTGGCTCTTGGAGGAGAGCTGCGACTGTATATCTTTCAGAAGGATCTCTGCTTTATGCACCTCCTCCTTGAAGGTCGCGACCTCCTTGACACTCCCGGCGAGCTCCTCTGTCAGCTTGGCCACCTGCTGGTCAAGATCAACCTTGGCAGAAGAGGCAGCGGCAAGACCGTCAGCGAGCTTCTCCAGTTGGGCGGTAGAATCAGCAGTGAGGGCATCTAGGGCGGCCTTATGCTTGTCCTCCAGCTCCTTAGGGCGCTGCAGCACGAGGGCCTCCAGATTATCTACCTTGGCGCGGAGGGTGGCCTCAAGCTTCTCCTCTCGGAGAGAAATATCGTGCTCCCTGGCGTCTAGAAGTACCTTGCGGTCTGCCAGGCGAGCCTCCCGGGCAATGACATCCTCCCTCGCCATCGAAATGGTCTCTTGTTGCCTCGTGAGGACCTCGAACTGCTTGCCGTGCCATTCGCGCAGCTTGATGCCCTTGTCCCTCAGCTTCTGGTCAACCTTGTTGGCGGACTGGTGCTGCTCCTTCAGCATGTGCCATTTCTGGGTGTGCCGAGCTTGCATCTCCTTAATGTCTACCGCCATGGACTCCAGGAAAGACAAATCCATGGCGATGGTGGCGGAGTCGTCTGTCTCTTCGACCCCCTGGTATAGCGATGCAAAGATGCATTGGAGCTTGTCGTCGAGTTCCGCGCTTGTCGCCGCTGACAAACCAGGAGCTCCGAGACTAGGCTGCGCAAGTACCAGCGCCAGTTAACTCGAAGTTGGCGGCAGGGCCCCTGCCGAAGTGCCAAATGAGGGAAGAGGGTCCATGGTTTGAAGGGGGGTTTTCACTTCGACCACAACCCCCGACCCTGACGTGTCGCCGAGGGTTTTTTCTGATCCCTCCAGGAGTTCTTGGACACTCCCGGCAGCACATTCCTGCCCCTCAACGGCAGCAATCTTGGCGGCTTCTTCTGCGGCGTCCTTCCCTATGCTGGCCACCTCATCCAACAGATCTGGCTCTCCACTCAAAGGGGCTATAAGCAGAATCAGCAATCAATGACAAGAATGCAGAATTTTTAGCAAGACAAGAGTTTGGGGCAGGATGATAAGGGAAGCACGACACGGAAGGAATAAATGGATTACCTGGAGATGCCTGCCGTGGAGGAGCTTCAATCTCCCCGGCTACTTCAGTTGCCAGACCAAGATCACCATCCCCTCCCTGGGAAACCACGGCGTTGCCCAGGGCAGACCCTTCCATGGAAACCTTGGACGGGGATCCCTCGACTCGATCAGCGGGTGGAGTGCGTCCCTCCTGGAAGGACTCGCTCGGAGTAGTCCCCTCTCCTCCTCTGGCTGCAGGGGTGGGGAATGCTCCTCCATCACCTCCGAAGAGAGGAGCAGTTCTGCACTCTTAGGCCGGGGGCTGGGCTGGGGGCTTAGTGTCGGGTCGTCTGCACTGCTCCCGGCCGGGCTCGTGCCTTCCACAGTCTTCGGCAGCCCCGCGCGCCTGAGCCGCTTGGTCCGGTGGATGAGAGTCTCGCCCTCTTCCTCCTCCTCCCTAACGAAGGCGGCAAGTAAAGATCAGTTAACAAGCAAGATGATGTGCGGAAATGGCGGAGAGGAAAGGAAATTGCTCTTTCTTACACTTCGTCGATGAGCATGGAGCTCAACTCAAACTCCATGGGTGGCGAGGGTGCCCTGCCCTTCTTCTGGGGCGGGGGAACCGAGCTCCCTGACAACTTCAAGCCTTGCTGAGGCGCAGGGGGCTCCATCGATGAAGAGCTCTGCGAAGAACTCGAGCTGGACTGGGAGCTGGAGTCGCCTCCAGCGGCTGCCGGTCGCTTGGCGGGAGAAGCCTTAGCCCCAGAAAGCCGTGGGGACTGCCGGTGCACTGCATCGGGGGCGGTGCTCCTGGAGGTGGTCTTCTTCACTTTCTTGGCGGCAGGCGCGGGGTCAGGAACTGCTGCTCCCCGGCTAGCCGCTCCCCTGCGAGGGCGCTGATCCAGGTCTGGCTCGGGGGCTTGAGGGCCTTCCGCGAGCTACTCCTCCTCAGGTTGCTCTGCCTCCTCAACCTCCTCTTCCTCCAGAGCCTCCACTGCCGCGGCATATAGAGCCTCAATCCCGGCAGGTTCCTCCCGGGCAGGCTCGTCCCCGGCAGGATCATCCCCAGCAGCCCCCTTCGTGGCTGGCGCCTCGCTCCTGCCATGAGAAGAGCCTTTGCGTTTAGCCTCCTCCTTCCCCTTTGTTACCTTCCCGGCCTTCGCCATTGCAGCAGCATGGAGTGCTCTGTCCTCCTCGAGCCGCCTCTTGATGTATGCCTCCTCCGCCTTGGAGGTGCGCTTGTACATGTTTGCCTCCACCTTGGTAGCCCTTTCCACCCAGGTAGAGGACCACGCAAGCTCTTCGTCGAGCCCGGGCAGCTGCCAATCGCCCGAGACTCCCTGAGCATTGCAGTCTGGCATCCATTTCAGGATTTGATCCTTGGCGGAGTTGATGTTCAGTGGGATGATATTTGCTGGCAACTTGAATGGCCCAAGGCTGCCGAACAGTTGTTCGCACAACCAAGCATGGCCATAGACTGACAAATTGTTGGCCAGGCCAGGAAGCAATCTCATCCTATCTGCGGCATCCCCGTACTGCCAGGCAAACCTATCCCTCTTCTACAATGGCGCAATACGGCGAAGGAGGAAGTCGGCCCCCACGTGCCCGATGGTTAGCCCGGCAGCCTTTAGGCGGGTGATCCTGTTTATTGTCGAGCGGAGCTTATCATCGGTAAGGCTGACTTCTCTCTAATCGTTGCCACGCTCAAGGCACTCCGCCCGTGCCTGGCAGAAATCTGGGGCCTTCTCGTCCTGGATCCAGCACCAATCTCCCCTCCACCCCTCCCATCTTCCGCGCTGTTGACCAGGGAGGTAATCCCAGTTCTCCCTTGGCACCCGTGGCATCCAGCTTATGTTCCCAGAATGATGGTTTTTGTTCTCCACCCGTGGGACAAAATAGTGCCTGAACAAATCAACATTGGGGGCGACTCCGATGAAGTTCTCGCACAGATGAGCAAAAATTGCCATGCACACCATTGCATTTGGCGTGAAGTCCAGAAGATGGAATCCATAGATCACCATCATTGCTTCAAGAAAATCCGAGAAAGGAGGACAGAGGCCGCAAATGAAGTATGTGCAGAAGAATTGATATGAATCTGGCAGATCCTTTTTTCCCTCTGCCAGAACCTTGGGAGCACCATGCCCCTTAGGGACCTCCCTCCCCCACAGATATCCGTACCTTTCTTTCAGCACTTCGCCGTCCAGATTCAACGGGAAGGAGACAACATCTCCCCTTCGCTTCCTATCTAGCTCTGACGCCCTCTTGCTCCCCTCGGCAGCCGCCTCCTTCGCGGCAGTCGTCCGCTTCCCCTTTAGAGCGGCGGTTTTCTTCCCCATCTCTTTGAACTATAGCGGAGACGGGAAGAAAATTAGGCGAGGATCAGCGGGTAGGGTGGAATGGAAGAACAGTCGCTTGGCTTGTGGAAGAAGATGATGGAGGGGCAAGGCAGACGATGAATGAGCAGAGCCCTTCCTCGTTTTTCTCTCTTATGGGAAAGGACGTGGGGGAGGGCGAGACTCTTCAGAAAGTTACCGTTTTACGTTAACAACTCGATCCCACGACCCCACAACTCGCGATATTTACGCGAAGTGAATGTTGGATTGACTGGTCATCATGGCGAACCGCTGCACGTGCAGCACCTTCTCGCCATGTGTCCGTGCACTGTTTGGGGCCTAACCTAACATGCCCAGCAACACATATGGCTTAGGCCCGGGGGCTTCTGTTGGGGTAAACAAACAGGGGTGTATGTTTCCCCTGACTTGTGCACGGACAACAAACCACCGGTCCGGCAAGCTCGCAATGTCCAAGTCCAGACCAAGGCAAGGAGAGATTAGCTCTTTGAGGAATCAAAGGGCAGATCAAGAAGACCAAGACAAGCTAAATGAGCAAGACACCACTAAGGGAAAGCCTCCCTTGCTGGGCAGGTGAGCCTGGCGAGGTTGAGGTGGCCCCGAAGACAAGCCTCAAGACCGTCCCGGTAGGCCTGCCGGGCGTGACAAAGGTAAACTACCCCGCCAAGGCTCCACCGCTCCACCTCACAGCGACGCAAGTCATCGATCGGTGCGGTGTCAAGCCCTCGAGTGACTAAGTGGTTGTTATTTGGCACATGGTAGCCACTTCCTATGGAAATCACCTCCAGATGACACCCATCCAGAGACGTGTCAAGCAGACAGACGAGAAGATGGCCGAGCAGTCCGGCAAGGCTTGCCGGGCATGCCACGATGTGACACTAAGCGACGCATTTAATGCGCTCTGCTCTGTCTGCAGAGTTAGGTATGATAGCATTGCTCGCTATCTAATCAGTACATAATGACCGATTTGCCATTGTGGTGACCCCTTGATCTATAAAAGGAGGGCCATGGCAACCATAGAAAGGATTCGGACCATTGTACACTCGTACACGTGTAGCTGCTCTCGCCCCGAGGCAACCCTGTCGGGCAAGAGCGCAGCATTTCCACCACAACCCACCATCAATCCACCAAAGCAGGAGTAGGGTTTTACGCCTCGCGGCGGCCCGAACCTGGGTCAAACTGCCTGTGTGATCTCTGACGTGCTGTGGTACGTTCTCCGCTCTTTGTGCAATGTGCTCATCCCCCCTACCGAACCACAAGGGGATGATGGCCCCATAGGTGGCTGTGGTTTCCCATGACACTTTTTTTTCTTCTTTTTTCTTTTTCTTTTGTCCGAAGTCTCATCCTGACTTGTGGGGGAATCATGGTCTCCATCATCCTTTACTTACTGGGGCATGCTCTAATAATGAATAATGATCATCATCACACTTCTATTTACTTACAACTCAAAAGAAATAAAAATTACAACTCGATACCTAGAACAAAGTATGACTCTATATGAATGCCTCTGGCAGTGTACCAGGATGTGCAATGATCTAGCATAGCAAAGATATCACAAAACGGACATGCCATGAAAATATCGTGCTAGCTGTCTTACGATCATGCAAGGCAATATGAAAATGAATGCTCAAGTCATCTATATGATGGAAGTGCATGGCAATATATCTCGGAATGGCTATGGAAATGCCATAATAGGTAGGTATGGTGGCTGTTTTGAGGAAGGTATAATAAGGTTTATGCACCGGTGAAAGATGCGCGGCACGAGATAGGCTAGCAATTATCAAAGGGTGAGAGTGCGTATAATCCATGGACTCACATTAGTCATAAAGAACTCACATACTTATTGCAAAAGTTTATTAGCCCTCGAAGCAAAGTAATACTACGCATGCTCCTAGGGGGAGGTTGGTAGGAGTTAACCATCGCGCGCCCCCGACCTTCACACAAAGATAGACAATCAAGGATAAATTGTGCTCCAACTTCCCGGCATAACGAGAGACTGTACGTGCATGCTTCGGGAATCACAAACCTTAATGAAATATCTTACTAAACATGATCATCCACTAGTACCTCCCACATATTATCATCTCTATATCGCAAAACTATTGGAAGGAATCAAACATATCATATTCAGTGATCCACAAGTTTTGTGTAGGATTTTCTGACTAACCATGCAATTGACCAATTCATGTTAACTCTCTAAATAGATATAAGTGAAGCATGAAAGTTTAATTCTTTATACAAAAGATCATGCTCTAACAAATATAAGTGAAGCAAAAGAGCATTCTACATGTAACGGTTTTCTATGTGAAGAGAAACAGGCAATACAAACTTCAAATGATATAAGTGAAGCACATGAAGCATTCAATAAAGCCATACTTAAAAGATATAAGTGAAGTGCAATGAGAATTCTAAAAATTGGCCAAGGACTATCTCATACCAGCATGGTGCATGAAAGAAAAGTGAAAAATAAACACAAAAGACGCTCCAAGAATTTACACATATCATGTGAACAAAACGAAACCGAAAACATATGGATACTTGTTGAAGAAAGATGGGATGCCTTCCGGGGCATCCCCAAGATTAGATGCTTGAGTCTCATTGAATATTTACTTGGGGTGCCTTGGTCATCCCCAATCTTGAGCTCTTGCCTCTCCTCCTTCTCCTCACATCGAGACCTCCTCGATCTTGGAACACTTCATCCACACAAAACTCAACAGAAAGCTCGTGAGATCCGTTAGTATAATAATGCAAATCACTACTTTAAGTACTATTGCAAACCAACTCATATTTTGTTTTTGAATTGTAGCTACTGTATTATAACTTCTCCATGGCTTATACCACCGATAGAATCGATAGTTTCATCAAAACAATGCATCAAAAATAGAATCTGTCTTAAACAGGACAGTCTATAGCAATCTGAACATTCGCCATACTTATGGAACTTGAAAAATTCTGAAAAATTAGGACGAAATAAAAAATTTTCAAATCAGTACTTTGTAAAAATTTCAGAAACTTTTGACGTTCCAGTAAAAAAATTAAATTCACGCACTACAGCCAAAGTTTCTGTTTATGCACCGCACATACCAACAAGCAATCTGATCATCCTAAAGGCAAACCTTGGCACATTCTTTTTTTAATACAAAGGATTTGTACAAGGGGATAACTATTTTTGTTGAAAAGTTTATGTAATTCAAGATTTGCAAAGTTTCCATGGGCATGAACAAAGTTCAAGGAGCTCCCCCACTTCAACGGTGCTCGTCCTTCTTACTTTCACTTTTCTTTTTGAAAAGTTTTAGGTTCCCCACTTTATTTTTTTGTTTTTAAACTTTTTTAAAGCACTCAACATAAATAAAATGACTCTCTAAAACTTCCGGGTTGTCTCCCTGGCAGTGCTTTCTTTAAAGCCATTAAGCTAGGCATAAAGTGCTCAAGTAATGGATCCACCCGGATCCCAAGGTATATCAAAGCCAATTTTAACTAGCAATGATTTGTAATTTAGTAGTGAGCACAAAGCAACATATATCATGCAATGAAGAAGTCTAACTCTCTTCCTATGCATCAGCATGTCATAAAAGAACAATTGATCCACACATAGTAAAGGCCGATACATAGCATAAACAGTTTCTTGCAATTTTATCGTGTTGGAAACATAGAGGCGGAGATGTAGTTCCTCTCTCATAATAATTGCAAGTAGGAGCAGCAAGCACGTGCATATTATATTCATAAAAAACATCATGTGGAGTAGTAAAATGCAACCCATCAATATAATCCTTAATAAGTGCAAACTTCTCCGATATAGAGTAGTTGGGAGAATTCAAAAAGATAATAGGACTATCATGTGTGGGTGCAATAGCAACAATTTCATTCTTGATATAAGGAACTATAGCAAGTTCATCTCCATAAGCATAATTCATATTGGCATCTTGGCCACAAGCATAGCAAGCATCATCAAAAAGGGATATTTCAAATGAATCCAAGGGATCATAACAATCATCATAGCATTCATCCTTCGGTAAGTTCGAAGGGAAATTAAACAATATATGGGATAAAGAGTTACTCTCATTAGAAGGTGGGAACGGGTGATCAATCCGCACTTCCTCCTTTTGTTCTTCGCTCTCCTCCTCATCTTTTTCATCCAATGAGCTCACAATATCATCAATTTCTTCTTCCATAGACTCCTGCAAAATATTAGTCTCTTCTTGGACAGCGAAGACTCTCTCAATAAATGCATCAATATCGTAATTGTATTCATAATTCTCATAGCAATATTTAAGGATAGCAAAATTTTCAGGTCTATAGCCAGCATCATCATAATCTTCATACTTTTCAAATAGAGATTCAATTTCATAAGCACCCTTAAAAGCAACAAATTCTTCTATTCATTCCACATCATAGTAATCATATATACCTTTATCATAAGAAGTCAAGGTTTCATTATCGTTAAATTCACATGAAAAGGGAAGGTGTGGAGCCTTCATCCTAGAGCAACAAGTATAATCATATCTCAAGCATAGATTCCAAGCATACCAATGCAACATATGAATTTGATCCCATAATAATTTCCCTTTATGAGTCAAGCAATAATCCCTAAAGTATTCACGTTGATCCAACGTTGCTCCCATTATCAAGTTGAATGGGGTTTTCTCAGGATTATCAAAGTAGTGTTTAATACTTTGCACATAACTAGCGTCGAGGGTTTTAGGAGGTTCCTCATCTCCATGAGTAGCAAGTACAACTAATTTTTTTGGTATTTCGTGTTCCATATCCATAACTAAAGATAGAGAACAACTTAGAACATGAAATAAAAATTACTTAGTGATAAAGCAAACAAGCACACACGAGAATATTCACCCCACGCTATTACTCCCTGGCAACGGTGCCAGAAAAAGGTCTTGATAAACCACAAGTGTAGGGGATCATTTGTAACCTTCTTCGATAAATAAGAGTGTCGAACCCAACGAGGAGCTAAAGGTAGAACAAATATTCCCTCAATTTCTATTGACCACCGATACAACTCTACGCACACTTAACATTTGCTTTACCTAGAACAAGTATAAAACTATTTTGTAGGTGTGATGCTAGAACTACTTTGCAAGAAGAAAACTACGAGTACTTTGCGAGATAATAAAAGTTAGTTGTTTAGTAGATAGCTTTTGTAACACAAGAGAAAGATTTGTCCCTAGGCAATCAACTACGTTACTAGACTGATAACAAGTTTATATGTGGGAGAGACCACTGCTAGCATGCCATCCCTTACTTGGAACTCTAGCAAGCATTCGCAACTATTATCATTCATTAAGGTAAAACCCAACCATAGCCTTAAGATAAATTGGTCCCCCTTCAATCCCATATGCATCAATTTCTATGCTAGTCTGAAGCTGCTATCACCCTTGCCCTCCAATACATAGTCCTATCAGCATACAACTAACCCTATGGTGTGATCCACACGCGCGCTCATATGATGGGTACCAAAGGACAGCAACATAACCACAAGCAATTTAAACCAATCATAGCAATTTCACCGATAAGCCCATAGGACAAAATAGATCTACTCAAACATCATAGGATAACCACATATCATTGGGAAATAATATATAGTGTTGAGCACCCTGTTTAAGTAGAGAATTACAGCGGGAATAGAGAGGTTACACCGCTGCATAGAGGGGGAGAAAGTTGGTGTTGACGGTAGCAAGATTGTTGATATAGATCGCCATCACGATCCTTGCCCCGGTGGCATTCCGGCGCCACCGGGAGAGAGGGGGAGAGAGCCACCCTCCTTCTTCTTCTTCCTTGGCCTCCCCCCTAGATGGGAGGCGGGTTTCCCCTCTGGTCCTTGACCTCGCCCCTCCGAGATTGGATTTGTCTCTCTGTTCTCTTCTGTTTCGTGTTCCCCAGATCTGGCCCTTCACCGTTTCTTAAATTCCCGGAGATCTGTAACTCCGATTGCGCTGAAATTTTTACATGATTTTTTTCATAAATTATCTTTCTTCCGCCCGAAGAAGGGCCCCAACTGAGTTACGGAGAGGGCACAATACACCTGGGCGTGCCAGGGGGTGCCCGGCGCGCCCTGGTAGGTTGTGGAGGCCGTGGGCCTCCGTTTACGTTGATTCCACCTCCCAAAATTCACAAATATTCCAAAATAATTCTCCGTAAATTTTTATTTCATTTGTACTTTGTTTGATATGGATTTTCTACGAAACAAAAACATGCAACAAACAGGAACTGGCACTGGGCACTGGATCAATAGGTTAGTCCAAATAAATAATATAAATTGTTGCCAAAAATATGTAAAAGTTGAATAATATTGGCATGAAACAATCAAAAATTATAGATACGACGGAGACGTATCAATCCCCAACCCTAATGTCTTGTTGAGCTCCACCATTGCTACACTCCATTTTGCTTAATACTCTCAATCCCTCCACCCAAACTTGTTGAAACTTTGGGGATTGGGAGAGCAAGACCCGGTCTACATCTTGACCAAACCAAATCGCGTTCCCCGCAACATTTCTTCCCCATTGACTTTACTCTTGGAGCTTGGGCTCCTAGGCGGTTAGAGGTTCCTCCGGAAGCTTCCTTGCTTGTGGTGTGCTCCGGAGAAGTTTGTAAAGGTGTGGTAGTCGCCTTCAAGACCAACCCTGAGTGATTCGAGGCTCATCCGTTGGGGTGACTCGAAAGAGATTACGGTGAGCCTTCATGGCGTTTCGCAAGCTTTGGCTCCGGCACCACTCTAAATGGAGAGTAGCTCTTCCCAAGGAAGAGTGAACTTCGGGATAAAATCTGTGTCCTCGTCTCACTTGTGGTTAATCCTTTCCCGCACTTTACTTTGCCTTGTATGCTTGTTGGCTTGCTATTTAGATTGTTGCCTAGCATACTTAGCTTTAAGCTTGCTTGTCATATAGATTGTGTTCACCTAGTTGCATATCTAGTGAACCCTTTTTATCCGTTAAACCTTAAAATTGATAGGAAAGATTAAAATTTGTAGTCTCCTATTCACCCCCCCTCTAGTCGACCGTATCGATCCTTTCAGGTTGGATACAAGAGATGAACTAGGGTTTGAGATGAGATGGTGCTGGTGAAGATGTTGATGAAGATTTATCCTTCCACGATGAGAGGTTTGTTGTTGATGTCGATGGCTTCGATTTCCCCCTCCCGGAGGGAAGTGTCCTCGGCAGAATCGCTCCGCTAGAGAGCTAAAGTGCTCATGCCCAGGTTCCGCCTCGAGAAGGTGGCGCTTGGTCCCGAAAGTCATCTCTCCATTTTTTCTAGGTCAAAACCCCTCATATAGCAGAAGATGGGCACCGGTGGCCTGCCAGTGGCCCCACAAGGCACCAGGGCACACCCCCTACTGCCTTGTGGGCAGCTGATACGTCTCCAACGTATCTATAATTTTTTATTGTTCCATGTTGTTATATTATCATTCTTGGATGTTTTATAATCATTTTCTAGCAACTTTATATCATTTTTTGCTTGTTTTTTACATCTCAGAAAATCAATATCAAACGGAGTCCAAATGCCATGAAACTTTTTGGATATTTTTTTGGACCAGATGACTTCCAGGGAGTCAAGGAAGTGCATGAGGGAAGGCCCGTGGGGCCCACAAGACACGAGGGCGTGCCCTGGTGCCTTGTGGAGCCCACGGGAGTCCCTTCCACCGCCTCTCAGCTCTATAAATACCCAAATATTCTAGAAACCTTAGAGGAGTCGACGAAAAGTTGTTTCAGCCACCGCAAGCTCCAGAGCCACGAGATCCAATCTAGATCCCTTTTTTCGGCACTCCGCCGGAGGGGAACACGATCACGGAGGGATTCATCGCCCTCATTGGTGCTCCTCCGATGATGCGTGAGTAGTTCACCTCAGACCTACGGGTCCGTAGGCAGTAGCTAGATGGCTTCTTCTCTCTTTTTGATCTTCAATACAATGTTCTCTTCGGAGATCTATTCGATGTAATTCTTTTGCGGTGTGTTTGTTGGGATCCGATGAATTGTGAGTTTATGATCAGCTCTATTCATATCCATACATGATTATTATAGCCTCGTATTTCTTCTTCGATATTTCGGTTTTGTTTGGCCAACTTGATTGATTTATCTTGCAATGGGAAGAGGTGCTTTGTAATGGGTTCGATCTTGCGGTGCTCAATCTCAGTGACAGAAAGAGAAGTGACATGCATGTATCGTTGCTATTAAGGATAAAAGGATGGGGCTATTCCTACATGAATAAATCTTGTCTACATCATGTCATCGTTCTTAAGGCATTACTCCGTTTCTCCATGAACTTAATACACTAGATGCATGCTGGATAGTGGTCGATGTGTGGATTAATAGTAGTAGATGTAGGCAGGAGTCGGTTTACTAATCTTGGACATGATGCCTATATACATGATCATCTCTTGGATATCGTCATAATTATTTGCTCTTCTATCAATTGCCCAATAGTAATTTTTTTACCCATCGTATGCTATTTTCTCGAGAGAAGCCACTAGTGAAATCTACGGCCCCCGGGTCTATTTATCATCATATACTTTCAGATCATATTGCTATTTGCGTTTCCAATTTGTTTACTTCTTTTATTTCAGATCTATATTATCAAAAACCCAAAAATATCTCATTGCATTTTATTTGCTTTTATTTTATTTTCATCTATCTATTTATCATACTACTTTACCCAAGAGGGATTGACAACCCCTCTACGCGTCGGGTTGCGAGGATTTGTTGTTTGTGTGTAGGTGTTGTCTACATAGCTTGCTTGGTTCTCCTATTAGATTCATAACCTTGGTTTTATAACTGAGGGAAATACTTACTACCACTGTGCTGCATCATCCCCTCCTCTTCGGGGAATTTACTGACATGGTTCACAAGTAGCAGGAAGAATTTATGGCGCCGTTGCCGGGGAGGATCAAGTCAAGATCTATCAGGTTCCCACACATAAACTCTCGTCTCCTTGCAATTTACATTATTTGCCATTTGTCTCTCATTTTCATCTCCCCCACTTCTAAAACATTTTTGCAAAAGCACACAAATATTTGCCTTCTTCCCATTTGCCCTTATGTCTTACTTGGTTTGTTTGCTTGTTTGTTTGGCATATTTGTGTGTTTATTGAAGATCGGAGAACAAAAAGCTTATGGATCCTCATCCACTTGCTAATATTTTTAAAAGATCCAATTACGATGAAACCAATTGCTAGTGAGTTGAATGCACTAGATTATCTTTATGAGGTTTTGCTTGAGATTTATGAATCTGATAATTGTGATGAAGTGTTAAAAAGGGAATTTATGAAGTGATTCACGATAGCTCCTTGAATGAAAATCATTATTGTAATGGTGTTATTATAAACTCTACCAATGTCAATTTTGCTAATAATATGCAAAACCCCAAGCTTGGGCATGCTAATTTTGTTATGTCTACTACTTATTGCAATGATCATGATTGGGGTGATTCTTCTTACGATCTTGAAAATTTATTTAAGCCTCTTGATAATGGTGTTTGCAATAATATTGAAAGTGGGTTTGGAAGAGTGTCAACTCTAGGTAATAATGATCCCGCTACTTTGGAGAATGATCAATCCTATGATTTTTTTTATAAAAGTGGGTTTGGAGAGGTCATGATTTTAGTTGATGTAAATCCCACTATCTTGGAAGATCATAAAACTTTTATGAATTTACACCATGAAGAGAAAATTTTATATGATAGCTATATTGTTGAATTTGAGTATGATCCTACATGCAATTATTATGAGAGAGGAAAATATGGTTGTAGAAATTTTCATGTTACTAATTTACCTCTCGTTATGTTGAGATTGTCAATGTTTTATTCTTCTCCCTTGCATATGCTAGTTTTTGCTTGCCTTGATAATTTATTTGCTTATAAAATGCCTATGCATAGGAAGTATGTTAGAATGAAATGTGATTTTGACATGCTATATGATGATCTCTTTGTGCTTCAATTCTTTTCTTTCGTGTGAGCATCACTAAAATTATCAATGCCTAGCTAAAAGGCTTTAAAGAAAAGCACTTGTTGGGAGACAACCCAATATTTTTATTTTTATTTTTTTATCTGTATACACAAATATGCCTCTAATTAGATGTATTATTGTGATTTAATTTAGTGTTTGTGCCAAGCAAAGCCTTTGGGATGATTTGGGTGATAGTTGATTTGATCCTATTGAAAAACAGAAACTTTTGCGCTCAGTACAGAAATTCTAAAAATCACCAAAGCGTAATAAAATTCTGAATTTTCTACACAGGATTGATATACAAATTTCCTACGGTGTCCTAATTTTTCAGAATTTTTAGAGTTACAGAAGTATGGTCAAAGTTCAGATTACTACGAACTATTCTATTTTTGACAGATTTTGTTTTTGTTGTGTTATGTGCTTATTTGATGAATCTATGGATTGTATCGGGGTATATAAGCCATGTTAAAATTATAATACAGTAGGTATAATGCAATAATAAAATATGAATGAGTTTGCAACAGTACTTAAAGTGGTGATTTGCTTTATTGTACTAACGGATCTCACGAAGTTTTGTTGAGTTTTCTGTGATTGAAGTTTTCATGTTTTGGGTGAGATCACGATGGATGAAGGAATGAGGAGTGAAAAGATCCTAAGCTTGGGGATGCCCATGTCACCCCAAGGTAATATTCAAGAAGTATCAAGCAACTTAGCTTGGGGATGCCCCGGAAGGCTTCCTCTCTTTATTCTAACAACCATCGGTAATTTTACTTGGAGCTATATTTTTATTCGTCACATATCATGAGTTTTGCTTGGAGCATCTTGTATTATACGAGTATTTGCTTGCTTTGCTTATTAGTTTGTCACAATCATCCTTGCTGGACACACCTATTTGAGAGAGCCATAATTATGCTATGATTTATTAGAATCGCTCTCTATGCTTCACTTAAATTTTTTAGAGCTATGGAATTGCTCTAGTACTTCACCTATATCTTTTTGAGCATGGTGGTGCTATTATTTTGAAGAAATATGCTCTCATGCTTCACTTAAATTATTTTGAGAGTTAGTAGAAACTTTGAAGAAATCCTCTCATGCTTCACTTATATTATTTTGAGAGTTGAAATTTTGAAGAAATATGTGCTCTCGTTCTTCACTTAAATTTGTGTGAGAGCTTATTATTAGCAATGGCAATTTGCTTTAAAAGAAGTTGGTCCCAAAATGATAGATATTCAGAGAAAGATATAATAAAAACTTTCATGAAGATCATTGGATATTAAACTTGATTCCTTGCAATAGTTTTGCGATATGGAGATAGTGATATGTGAGTTATGTTGGTGAGTAATTATGCTTTAGTAAGAATATTGGTGTTAAGGTTTGTGATTCCCTATGCATGCATGTTAAGTCAATAGTTATGCAATGAAATTACATCCTACTTGTGTTGCATTGTTCGGTGTTAGTTATGTTTAATGTTCGTTTATGATGGTTTCGTTCCTTGGTTGGTCACTTCTCAATCTATTAGCTAACCTTCACTTGTACTAAGCGGGAATGTTGCTTGTGCATCCAAACCCTTAAACCCAAGTTGTGCCAAATGAGTCCACCATACCTACCTATAATCGGTATTTCCATGTCGTTCCAAGTAAATTTGTATGTGCCAACTCTAATTTTCAAAATACAATTCTTTTGCGTGCTCGTACCAATCATGAAGCGGTGAGGGGTGGCTGATATTTTTCCATGCTAAGTAGGTTATTCTCAAGATGAGTGTTTATTCACTTGTCATTGCACGAGAGTGTGGCGGTAATAGGGATGCCCTATCCCAAAATGCAAAAAAATACTATAATAAATTCCTTTGGTTTGTGTTGGTATGGAAGGCACCCGTGGATACGGCTAGCCATGGATTGTGAAAGAATGGTCGAAAAGGAAATAAACTTTATTTTACGTTTGGGAACCGCCTATGATTTATTTAGCATGGAAGATATTGGGAACTCTTAGTCGTTTTCGTTGACAGGAAAAGCATTCCACCCAAAATAATTTTGTCTCTCAATTTAAGCTTTGAGCTCTGGCACCTCTACAATCTCTGCTTCCCTCTGCGAAGGGCCTATCTATTTACTTTTATGCAATTTTTATTTCTATTGAGTCTCCATCTTCTCTTATAAAGCACCAACTACGGAACACTATTATCACACTTGAGCATTGGATGTAGCTAATATTTGGATGTATTTCATGAATGGATCAGTGATTGAGCATAATGGGCTAGGATAACTTTCTTTAGCGTTGATATTTTGAAAGACATGGTTGCTTGTTGATACGTCTCCAACATATCTATAATTTTTTATTGTTCCATGCTATTATATTATCAACTTTGGATGTTTTATATGCATTAATATGCTATTTTATATTATTTTTGGGACTAACCTATTAACCTAGAGCCCAGTGCCAGTTTCTGTTTTTTTCCTTGTTTTTGAGTTTCGCAGAAAAGGAATATCAAACGGAGTCCAAACGGAATAAAACTTTCGTGATGATTTTTCTTGGACCAGAAGATATCCAGAGGACTTGGAGTCCAAGTCAGAGAAGCCCCGAGGAGACGACAAGCCAGGGGGCGCACCCAAGGGGGGCGCCCCTAGGGCTTGTGGCCCCCTCGGAGCCCCCCTGACCTCCTACCTTGGCCTATAAATTCAGAAATATTCCCAAAACCCTAAAGAGAGCCACGAAAATACTTTTCCACCAGCGCAGGTCTCTGTTCCCGAGAGATCCCATCTGGAGACCTTTTCCGATACTCTGCCGGAGGGGGATTTGATTATGGAGGGCCTCTACATCAACCTTGCTGCACTTCCGATGATGTGTGAGTAGTTTACCATAGACCTACGAGTCCATAGCTAGTAGCTAGATGGCTTCTTCTCTCTCTTTGATCTTCAATACAATGTTCTCCTCGATGTTCTTGGAGATCTATTCGATGTAATCTTCTTTTGCGGTGTGTTTGTCGAGATCCAATGAATTGTGGATTTATGATCAGATTATCTATGAATATTATTTGAGTCTTCTCTGAACTCTTTTATGCATGATTAAGATAGCTTTGTATTTCTCTTCGATCTATCGATTTGGTTTGGCAAACTAGATTGGTTTTTCTTGCAATGGGAGAGGTGCTTTGTGATGGGTTCAATCTTGCGGTGTCCTCACCCAGTGACATAGTAGGGGTAGCGAGGCACGTATTGTATTGTTGCCATTAAGGATAAAAAAGATGGGGTTTATATCATATTGCATGAGTTTATCCCCCTACATCATGTCATCTTACTTAAGGCGTTACTCTGTTTTCATAACTTAATACTCTAGATGCATGCTGGATAGCGGTCGATGAGTGTAGTAATAGTAGTAGATGCAGGCAGGAGTCGGTCTACTTGTCACGGACGTGATGCCTATATTCATGATCATTGCCTTGGATATCGTCATAACTTTGCGCTTTTCTATCAATTGCTCGACAGTAATTTGTTCACCCACCGTATGCTTTCTTTGAGGGAGAAGCCTCTAGTGAAACCTATGGCCCCCGGGTCTATTTTTCATATTATATTTTCAGATCTATAAAACCAAAAACCCAAAAATACCTTGCTGCAATTATTTTGTGTTCACTTTATTTTGCTTTTTACTTTGAGTTTAAATCTATCTCTATTAGATCTCACTCTTGTTCGTGACCGTGAAGGGATTGACAACCCCTTTTTCGCGTTGTGTGCAAGTATTTGTTAGTTTGTGCAGGTGCATAGATTGGAGACTTGCTTGTACCTCCTACTGGATTGATACCTTGGTTCTCAACTGAGCGAAATACTTATCTCTACTTTGCTACATCACCCTTTCCTCTTCAAGGGAAAAATCAACGCAAGCTCAAGAAGTAGCAGGAAGAATTTCTGGCGCCGTTGTCGGGGAGGTCTACATGAAGCCTACCAAGTACTTGTCATAAACTCTCATCTCTTGCACTTACATCATTTGCCATTTGCCTCTCATTTTCATCTCACCCACTTCTAAAACATTTTCAGAAAAACACAAAAATATTTGCCTTTTTATTCGCCCTTTTTCTTTCGTCCTTTTGTTTGCTTATGTGCTAGATCGCTTGCTTTGTCACAATGACTCAAGAGAATACTAAGTTGTGTGACTTTTCCAATACTAATAATAATGATTTTATTAGTACTCCGATTCCTCCCGCCACTAGTGCGGAATCTTATGAAATCAATGCCGCTTTGTTGAGTCTTGTTATGAAAGAACAATTTTCCGGTAGTCCTAATGAAGATGCTGCATCCCATCTAAATATTTTTGTTGAATTATGTGATATGCAAAAGAAAAAAGATGTGGATAATGATATCATTAAATTGAAGCTATTTCCGTTCTCACTATGAGATCGTGCTAAAACTTGGTTTTCAACTTTGCCTAAAAATAGTATTGATTCATCGAACAAGTGTAAAGATGCTATTATTTCCAAGTATTTTCCTCCCGCTAAGATCATCTCTCTTAGGAACGATATAATGAATTTTAAGCAACTAGATCATGAGCATGTTGCACAATCATGGGAGAGGATGAAATTGATGGTAAGAAATTTCCCTACTCATGGTTTAAGTTTGTGGATGATCATACAAAAAATTTATGCCGGATTGAATTTTGCATCTAGAAATCTTTTAGATTCCGCTGTGGGAGGTACTTTCATGGAAATCACATTAGGAGAAGCTACTAAGCTCCTAGATAATATTATGGCAAATTACTCTCAATGGCATACCGAAAGATCATCTACTAGTAAAAAAGTGCATGTGATTGAAGAAATAAATGTTTTGAGTGGAAAGATGGATGATCTTATGAAATTAATTGCTAGCAAGGGTACTCCTATAGATCCTAATGATATGACCTTGTCTACTTTGCTTGAGAATAATAATGAATCTATGGATGTGAATTTTGTTGGTAGGAACAATTTTGGTAATAATGCGTATAGAGGTAATTTCAACCCTAGGCCTTTTCCTAGTAATTCCTCTAATAATTATGGTAATTCCTACAACAATTCTTATGGAAATTATAATAAGATGCCCTCTGATCTTGAGAGTACAATTAAGGAATTTATAAGTTCTCAAAAGATTTTTAATGCTATGGTAGAAGAAAAATTGCTTAAGATTGATGATTTGGCTAGGAACGTTGATAGAATTTCTCATGAGATTGATTCTTTGAAAATTAGATCTATGTCACCAAAGCATGATATTAATGATTCTCTAAAAGTTATGCAAATTTCTATTAATGAGAGTAAAGAGAGAGCGGCTAGGTTGCATGCTAAAAGAGAATTACTAGAAAAGACGTGTTCTTCTAGTTTTTGTGATAATAATGATGAAGATCTGGTCACCCTAATGCCAATGTTTTGTAGGGAAATGATCATCATACTCATGAATATGAGCATGCCTCTTCGAACCGCTATGTTCACAAATCAAAGAACTTTTCTGCATATTCATTTGAGTACTATTCACCTCCAGCAAAACTATTTGCTAGGACATCAAAGTCAAAGTTTTCAAATGCTGCTCTAAGACTCATTGCTTCTATGCCACCCCTTAAAATGTGGGTGGTTAAGAAAACTTAATCTCTCTTGCAGGTACGGGTCTCCAGCCGAAAATCATTGCATTGTGAAGACAATGTTGGGGACCTGATAAATCTTGTTGGACGCAAGATAAAATGTCCAAATGGTCTTATCATCTATTTCGTCCTTGGATTTCTTGATGAACATCCTACCTTACCATCTAAATGTCTTACATTTCATGCTATCCTTGTCCTCAAATGTTCATGCTTCACACTTCTCTCTGTGAAGAATATCCCACTAACTGCACTGTAGGATACGACTCCGAAAGCTACTGAATGGGTCATGGACAATGGCTGCACCAACCACATGACTGGTGATCGAAGTATTCTCATGGATACTACTCTTTGACCATCTTCAAAGAGCCACATCACATATACAGACACTGGTAAAAGCAAGGTATTGGGTCTAGGTAGGGTTGCTATCTCAAAGGATCAACACATGGACAACGTCATGCTTGTTGAATCCCTTGGATACAACTTAATGTCTGTCTCAATGCTTTGTGATCTTGATATGATTGTGCTCTTTGGAAAATATCATTGTGTTGTGCTAATGGCCAAAGACAGGTCACAAGTCTTTGAAGGGTATCGAAGAGGTGACCTGTACATGGTAGACTTTTTCGCAGGACCACAGCTATCCGTATGTCTTCTAGCAAAAGCTTCAGAGTGCTGGCTTTGGCATCGAAGGCTAGGACATGCGGGCATGAGGAACTTGCAGACCCTTGTGAAGAAGAAGCATATCATTGGCATCAAGGGCGTCAAGTTCAAGAAGGATCATCTCTATGGTGCTTGTGAAGCAGGAAAGATGACTAGGGCCAAGCATCCCTCGAAGACAATCATGACGACCTCACGTCCCTTCGAGCTGCTGCACATGGACTTATTTGGCCCTACTCACTACTCTACTCTTACCACTACTGCTTGCTTATATGGCTTCGTGATTGTTGATGATTACTCTAGATATACCTGGTGCATATAATCTTGTATAAGACTGAAGTGCAGGATGTCTTCAGGAAATTCGCTAACCGTGTCATGACTAACTATGGCATCAAGATCAAGCATATCAGGAGTGACAATGGCACCGAATTCAAGAACACTGGTCTTGACACATATCTTGATGTGCTTGGCATCACACATGAGTTCTCTGCTCCCTACACTCCTTAGCAGAATGGCATCGTGGAGCGCAAGAACAGGACTCTTATTGAGATGGCTCGCACAATGCTTGATGAATACAAGACACCATGAAAGTGGTGTCCTGGAGCCATTGATACTGCCTGCCATATCATCAAAGTTTATCTTCACAAGTTCTTCAAGAAAACCTCTTATGAGCTACTCACTAGTAAGAAACCCAATGTAAGTTATTTCAAAGTCTTCGGTGCAAAGTGCTGGATAAAGGATCCACATCACACTTCAAAATTTGCACCTAAAGCACATGAGGGTTTCATGCTTGGTTACGGAAAGGATTCGCACACCTACAGAGTCTTCAACCTCTTTCACTATAAAGTGGTTGAAACTGTAGATGTGCGGTTCGATGAAACTAATGGCTCGCAAAGAGAACACCTACCACCTGTGACAGATGAACCATCGCCAAGTGAAGCTATCAGACTGATGGGTACTGGAGAAATCATACCTACTGAAGAATACGAAGACGATGAAGTTGTAATTCTAGCTCAACCTCAGTCTAAAGCCAATGCTGATCGTGAAGACAATACCGAGGCTAAAGAAAATACTCAACACCAAAATCTTTGTCCAGTTCATCCTCGTGTGGCTAATGAAGTTAAAATTGAGAAGATCATTGATAGCATCAACGCACCTGGTCCGCTTACTCGCTCAAGGGCTTCATAGCTAGCCAACTTCTATGGACACTTTACTTTCGTCTCCATCACTGAACCCAAGAAAGTTGATGAAGCCTTTATGGAACCTGAATGGATTCATGCTATGCAAGAAGAGCTTCAACAGTTTGAACTCAATAATGTATGGGAGCTAGTCAAACGCCTTGATCCACGCAAGCACAATATTATTGGCACCAAATGGATCTATCGCAACAAGCAAGATGAACATGGTCAAGTGGTCAAAAACAAAGCTCGCCTCGTTGCTCAAGGTTACACACAAGTAGAGGGAATTGACTTTGATGAAACCTTTGCTCCTGTGGCTAGGCTTGAAGTCATTCGCATATTGCTAGCCTATGCAAACCATCACAACATACTACTATATCAAATGGATGTGAAGAGTGCTTTCCTCAATGGCAAAATTGAAGAAGAAGTTTATGTTGCTCAACCTCCTGGTTTTGAAGACCCCAAACATCCTGACATGGTCTTCAATCTCAATAAGGCACTGTATGGCCTCAAACAAGCACCAAGAGCTTGGTATGACACACTGAAGAAGTTCTTGAAAAGCAAAGGCTTCAAACCTAGTTCTCTGGATCCCACTCTGTTCACGAAGACATATGATGGAGAACTGTTTGTATGCCAAATCTATGTGGACGACATTATCTTCGGATGCACTAACAAATGATACAGTGATGAGTTTGGTTTCATGATGCAAGAGCAATATCAAATGTCCATGATGGGAGAGCTGAAATTCTTTCTCGGTCTTCAAATCCGTCAACAAAGCAATGGCATCTTCATTTCCCAAGAAAAATATCTCAAGGATTGTCAGAAGAAGTTTGGAATGCAAGATTGCAAGGGCTACACGACGCCAATGCCAACCAAAGTCCAACTAGGCTCCGACGACAATGGTAAAGAATTCGATCAAAAGGTATAATGCTCCATGATTGGTTCTTTATTGTACTTATGTGCATCTAGGCCAGATATAATGCTTAGTGTTTGCATGTGTGCCCGATTCCAAGCGGTACCAAAGGAATCGCATCACCTTGTTGTGAAGCGAATTCTTCGATACTTGGCTCACACCCCAACGCCAGGATTATGGTATCCAAAGGGCTCAGAGTTTGATCTAGTCGGATTCTCAGATGTTGATTATGCTGGTGACAAAGTGGATCACAAGTCTACATCAGGCACATGTCACTTCCTCGGAGGATCACTTGTCTGTTGGTCTTCAAAGAAGCAGAACTGTGTTTCACTCTCTACTCCTAAAATTGAATACATTGCTGCTGGATCTTGCTGTGCTCAGCTTCTCTGGATGAAGCAAATTCTCAAGGACTATGGCATCAACAAGAAGAAGGTGCCCCTCTACTGCGATAATGAAAGTGCCATCAAGATTGCACACAATCCCATTCAGCACTCGAAGACAAAGCATATTCAGATTCGCCATCATTTT
The DNA here is from genome assembly GCA_011799875.1 of Thinopyrum elongatum. Classification (NCBI taxonomy): domain Eukaryota; kingdom Viridiplantae; phylum Streptophyta; class Magnoliopsida; order Poales; family Poaceae; genus Thinopyrum; species Thinopyrum elongatum. Next base: position 485,077,888 of record CM022298.1, on the reverse strand, counting down.
CTCAGAGATCATGTAATGAAGGAAGACATTGATATCATTCACGTCAGCACTGAAGAGCAATTGGCAGATATCTTCATAAAGCCCTTGGATGAAAAGAGATTTTGCAAGTTGTCGTGTGAGCTAAATATCTTAGAATCCTCAAATGTCCAGTGAATGGACACACATCCTAACGCTTATGCATGTTGAAGGCTTAGGTGCACAACACACAAAGTAATGTATGTGTTCAATTCATGAAGATATACACTCTGAGTGTGAATACATTAATGCGGAATTTTACTTCGGAGCGCCACGATAATTGTGCGCCGTGTCTGGGTCTAACACTTCCTATACGGTGGGTAACGCCACCACCAAACTCTTCTGAAGTTTTCATTTGGCGTCACAATATGCATTATCTTCACATTTGGATTATCTTCAACATTTTTCTTAAAAGGTTTCTATTGGTTTGATCTTATTGCCAATATATTTATGTATATGTGTTCTGTCCTCTACAGCATTCACTTATAGCTATGTCTTCAAGTTGAGTTTTCTGCACTAAGTGAATGTGATCGGACCCCAACCCCATCTATGCTTACCTCACAAAGTCTCTCTAAATCTTTATATGCATTCTAATTGACACGTGTCGGTTTTCTTCACTGTGTAATTGGCAGTCGAAGATTTTGAGAACAACATTTAAAATGTTTTAATATCCTTATCCTTTTTGCCGGAATCTGGAAAAGCCGGAACTACCGCCCGTCATACGAGGTGTACGTGGGGTCATGGCATAGTTTTTAAACTGATGCATGAGTGCCACGCGTCATCCAGATGCGTATCGCCAGGGGCAGCTAAGTAAATTCACAGCGCCGCCTCCTTACTTATAAATACTCAACCCCCTTGGGATCATTAAATCTTACTCCTTTCACTGTCTCGCTCAAAACCCTAGCGCCGTCGCTAACTCTCATCGTCGCCGGAGGAGAAGCGCTTCGCTGCCGCTACCTCTCCGTCGTCGTCGTCACGCCGGCCGCGGACATCTTCTTTCCGCCGCCGTCGTAGATGTCTTCCGCCGCCAAGTTAGGGCGCAAGAGATCGAACTGCTCGTCTTCCTCTCCAACCTCGTCTAGAAGTTCTTCGACCGTTCTTGTGCGGTAATTAAAAACTTACTTTTTACCGCATGTTTGATCTGATGAACTTTCCAAATTTTCAGAAAGTTGTTTTTCACTTCCAAATCTGGATCGTCCAATTTCTGCATCTCATGACTTGCAAGTACATTCACTTATGCTTCACAACTAGATTGATTCCTCACTTGTACTTATCCATGGATTCGTACAAATCTGGAACCAACTTATCCCAAATAAGTGAATGTCTTTGCTCCATGAGGTCAATGTCTTCGAACTGATTTTATCTTCAAAATCTTCTGAGAATGCATATGACCTCTTCCCCTTCCCTCGCATCTCTAATTCTTTCACAGGTACATGTCCGTGGGCGAGTCGCTCGGTTCTCATAGTCTGAATTCATTTGCAGACTTCTTATAGTGTCACCTTGAATCTCCATAAGCCAATTCTTGTCTGACAAGTAGAGTGAAGCCTATCATCCGTGTGAAGCCTATCAGTTTTGTGAAGCCAATGGCAAGTGAGAAATCAACCAAGAAATGGGGCAGACAGCGACGTGAAAATACTGCAAAGGATCTACCTCACAATCTATATGAGATGTATAAGTCTGATCCTGATGAAAACTATAGGCAGCGCAAGTCTCGCATTCAATGGATTCGCAGGTACTGGGCAGAGCAATGGTTTCAGTACAAATTTGTTACCCCAGAGTACGCTGCAAAGAATGCAGTGAGGCATCCTTGGATAGACATCATGTACAAAAAGCTTCATCCCAAGACCAAGGCTGAAGCCATTCAGGAAAAATTCTACCCATGCATGATCAGGCCCCAAATGCCTGAGGATGCTGACCCATCCAGCATACTATGGTGTCGTGAGGATGATTTGTTTGAAACCAATTATCAATATGCTAAGGCTTCTGCTGCTGAAAACAAGAAGGAATTTGGCATTGACTTCAATCCTGGTCCAGCCAAGCCAAGGTCCGATGCCAGTCGTGAAGCCGAACCCAATGTTATTGGCCCCTTTGAGAATTTTTCTGCCCTTCTGGCACATTGTGCTGCTCAAAGAGCCAGTGTTGACAATGAGGAAGACACTGCTGCTCCTGAGGCTTCGAAGCCTGTGAAGAAGGCAAAGGCTTCAAAACCTAAGGGGGAGAAAGCCTCCAAGGTTATTTCTGCACCAAAAGCTTCAAAGTTGAAGCCTCTAAAAATTGCACCTCCTGAATCCAGTGTGCAATCTAAAGACTTGTCTCGTACCTCCCAAAGAGCAATTGACATTATTGGACGAGCTCCTCCTCCCTCCAGCATCTTGCGTGATGATGGTGACATTATTGATCTCTCAAGCAATGAAGATCTTGACGATGATGCTCTGGAGCTACTAATCAAAAACAAGCAGGAAGAGGCTAATATCTTCAAGGACCTACCGTTGTTTGATGCTGACATTCTGAACAAGTTCATTGATGAGTGCTTTGATGATCCATCTCTCTCACTTGATGATATTCAACTACCCATCGACATCAGTGTGACATTTCAAGGCTTCGTCAACAAAGAGCTCTCTCTTGCTCAGAAGGTAGTTGAGCAGAAGAACAAAATTGATCATGAAAAGGCACTCTTCAAGAAGCACGTTGACAAGTTGAGTGCTAAGGAAATTCAGAGCTTCAAGACAATGATGTCAGATCTGAAGGCTGAATTTCAAAAGCGTCGTGATGAAGCTAAAGGATCTCGTGAGCGTCTGAAGGAGTATGCTGAAGTGCGTCCAGGCTCACAATGAGGCCTTGAAGAGAAAAGCTCTTGGTCGTCCAGGCATTGACCCCAAGCTTGCCGCCAAGAAGAAGAAGCTAGTTGCATCAGCTACTTCTCAACAAGAAGTGTCGCGGATTGTCTTTCCCAAAGACTTCGCTACTTCAAAGCCAACTGCTCCATATATTGCTTCCGAAAGGAAGAAGACAAAGCAAGCTGAAGCAGAGGCCAAGAAGCGCAAGAACAATGAAGCCTCTGACGCTGCTCCCACTCCGAAGAAGCGGAAAACGAAGTCTTTAAAGTCTTCAAGAAGGGCACATGCAGCAACATCTCCAACTGCTTCGCCAGAGCCGCTGCTTGTGAAGCCTATCTCCGTTGCCCTTCTAGCCTCCTCCAACAAAGATCGAGATTGGTTGTGCATGAGCCTACTCCCACAGAGGCCCATGACACTGAAGAGATTCCAGCTGTCGACAACATCACAGCTGAAGACATTGGTCGTGAAGACAATGTTGGAAGAGAAGATGATGAAGTCCTTCCTCAGATTTCCCATAACCCGGTATCATCGCCTGTGCCTTCGCACAGTGAAACTATAAGCATTGGCGGTCCCACAACGCCAATCACACATGATGAGTTTTGGGAAGAGCAACACCCCAACACCCCTCTGCATGAAGTCATTCCTCGCACTTCACCAGCTCAAGTTACTACGCCAGTACTTGAGACCCCCCAAGAAACTCCCGAAGACATGTAGAAGACTACTCCATCAACGAAAGTGTCGCCCTCATTTTGAAGGCTTCGCAGAGGGCCAAGGCCATCAGTCTCCATGTCCAGCATTCCTAAAGAGGATGTGCAAGCCACAAGCTCAGTAGCACGTCAAGTGTTCCCTGAAGCCATCCCCTCAAAGACTTCTCAAGAGTCTGAAGCCAAAGAGGCTGAAGATATTCCGGCTGAATCAGCCGATGAAAGAGAAGATGAAGAACAAGTTGTCATTCCTGAAGTGATCTAGCCTGACCCTCCCGTGCATGAAGCCACTGATGTTGCCGCTGCTGCCAATCGTACTGAAGCCAATGATGTTATCATGGCTGAAGCTATTACACAGCCTGAAGCTACTCCTCAAGATGAAGCCAATCCCGCCACTGAAGATATTCAGCCATCCACCTCGGATGTTGTTGCTGCTCCTCCAGTTCCCCATTTCATGGCGAGTGCCTTCAACCGTGAGGGAGATCTGCTAACCGTCAAGTGGCCAATTCTCACACCTCCTGAAGCTCCTGGGCCTCAATATGACTATCACATTGAGCAAAGGCCTCAGACACGGAAGCCTATGCCAAGACTGCCAAGGCTTCCCAGCGCTATAACCACTGAGCGCTCCTTCAATGTGCTAAGCTTCGGAGAGCACAACACCTTCTTTGACAAGGCCAAGAATCCCTACAAGAAGCCAAAGATATCTTCTGATAGGTTCTGGAGCCACCTTCCAAGAAGCTATTACTCATGCATACTGTATAATCAGGACCGCATTTTCCCACACAGGCATCTCTATTGTGATGCCATGGCTGGGCTGTCATGTCTGGAAGAAGCCCTTGACTGCTTTCGTGATGTTGGCCTGCTCCCCTTTGTCATTGACAAGGAGCACTAGAATGAAGAGATTATGCTCCAATTTTATGCCACTCTGCATATTTCTGGCTACAATAGGTATCCGAAGACATGGGTCCTTGAGTGGATGACAGGAGATGTACATCATGGAGCCAAAGCTATCGATATCCTCGAGCTTACTCCCCTGCCCACTCCTGGTGATCTCTATGAGCCAGGTTGTCAGCTATATGAAAAGGAACTTGAGAGCATCTTCCAAAAGCCAGAGCCAAACATGAGCCAAATGCTGAGCATGATGAAGCCATTGCCTGCAGATGTTGAGTACCCCACCCACTTCTTTGTCAATGACCTCGAGTATTTGCCTCGCACAATCTACCACATTCTGAGCCATACTCTGTGGCCAATCAAAGGGCACTCCTCCTCTGTAAAACTTGAAGGCACTATGAAGACATTGGTCTTCTACATTCTCAATGGTATTCGCTTCAACACTCATGATTTCTTCATCAGGCAATTGGCGGCTTCAGGCATTGATCTATTTGGCCTCAAGTTCTATGCACCATGGACTATGCGCCTGATTAAGCTTCGCTCCACTATCAACTATCAAGCTTCAATGCGCAATCATGTTGTCTTCTTACCTGACGTAGATATGTCTCATGAAGCTATATATCCAAAGCCTGCCAAGGAACCCATTCAAGAAGACAATGCTGCCTTTCACAGCTTCTCTGCACCTACTAAAGCCATTCACATACCAAATACTGTTGCTGCTAGTCCACTTGTCGGCCAACTTCGTCTACCGCATCGTGCTAACATTGATGTGACAACAAGCACAGTTGCTCAAAGGCCTCAGAAGCGTGCATGCGTGTTGAATGACAGAGAACTTCTTGTTTCTCCCCATCAGAAGCATGATAGGCATCATGAATGGATGAAGCATTAGATGCAAAGTCTTCTTACGGATGTCAATCGCATTCGTAACCTCTCCACCAAGAATTCCTTTGTTGCACATGAAGCCTGTAGGCGTGCTTGGAAGAGCCTCACTCTGCTATGTTCTGAAGATGATCTTCATGCAGATGGCTTCACTAAAAGATTCAAGTTTGATTCCAAGCCTCCTGAATCTGCTAAATGGCATCTTGCACCTTCCATTGAAGACTCTGACTACTCATCATCCGCTCCAACTGTTGTTGCATGTGTTATTGATGAGGAGGACAACGCCACTTCACCAGCATTGGCTTCTCTGCACCACGACGCTGCATCAGGCCCTACTGCACCGCCCAACTCCAACGTCGACCCGGCTGCCCCAACATCTTCACCAACACCTCCGGGGAACGCCTAGACACCCTATGTCTTCATACCTTTTTGGTCATTCGATGACAAAAGGGGGAGAAGCATATGGGTTGATAGTCTTTCACATATTTTTATCCCCGTTGAAAACTTCAACCATTTTGTCATCAATCACCAAAAAGGGGGAGATTGTAAGTGCATCTAGTGGCACCCCTAGTTGGTTTTGGAGTATTGACGACAAACGTGGTTGAGGGACTAATGTGTTTGTGAGAATCACAGGAGAACACAGGTAGAGGTCCCCATTAATTCGGTTTACACATCGAAGATGACCCCTAAAAATGTATGAAGACATTGAAGACTATGGTGGTTCATGAAGACATTCACGTCGAAGATAATGACATGTGAAGACATTCATTTGAAGACAATGGAGCGTGAAGACGTAGTTGTTTTGTAGTTTTATTTTCCTCCTTCTTGAGTCATAGGAACCACCGAACTGTCAAGTGGGCTTCAAGTGAACAACGTCAGAAAACTGATGTGATGCTCAACCCAAATCCTATGTCTTCGAGTGAAGATAATGAGAGAAAATCTTGTCCTGAGTTGGACAAGTCAGCTTTACTTGTAGCCCAAGTCAAGCTGCCGCGTGTGTTTGAAATCCGACCGTTGGACACGTGTTGGTTCCCCAATGACCAAGGGTAATTTCGGACCAATCATGTCGGGTTGCCTCCTGGCTAGAAATAGCCCACCCCTCCACCATAAATCGGTGGCTGCTCAGAGTTAAGATACAGCTTTTGTCGTTTGAGAGCAACCCACCTCCGAAGCCTTTGAGAGAGAATCCTTGCGAGGACAAAACCCAAAACACCCAAATCCCAAAGAGTGTTGGCATCAGTGAAGTCTTTCTGTCCGCGTGATCTGAGGACTTATTACACTTGGAGATTGTGATCTTCCAGTCGGTTAGGCGTCGCGTTCTGAGGATAGAAGAGTCATTGTGGATCGCCGGTGAACGAAGTCTGTGAAGGTTTGGAAGCCTACCTTGAAGACTTACCAGAGTGATTGGGCGAGGACTAAGTGACCTTAGCTCAAGGGGAATAAAGTGAAGACGTGGTCTTCTGAGTTCAATCTCAGCCTCCCTAACCAGACGTACAGTTGTCACAGCAACTGGAATTGGTCTACCAAATCCTTGTCTTCGTCAAGCAACTGGTTCTATCTCTTCACCCCTTCATAATGTTTAGCTTCGTGAAGCCATTACATGCCTGATTCATTTGACTTCATTGTGTGAAGACATACCCTCGGTGTGCTATCTAGCTTCACTCCATCTTCCATTACGATCTAGTCTACCTAGCTGCTATTTGTCTTCGTGCTTCATGCATTATGTTACCTTGACTATGGCCATGCTAGTGTAGTTTATCTTCCACTGCTTACCATATAGGTGTTGTTTGCTTGTCTGTCTTTGAAGACATTGTATGTCTTGAAGACTTTCATAAAAATCGCCTATTCACCCCCCCCCCCCTCTAGTCGATAACTAGCACTTTCAGGGGGAGTTGGGGGTGTTGTTCTTCCCAGAATTCATCTTGTGCAGTTGGCGATATGGGATGGCCAATGCTTATAGTTTCACTGCTCGTGGGAGCAGGTGATGATACCGGTTTCTGGGTGAGCCGAGGAAGGACTTCATCATCATTTCTTTCTACATTGTCTTCATGACCAAAGTCTTAATTTGTGGTGGTGTCAACAGCTGGAATCTCTTCAGTGACATGAGCCTCTGTGGTAGCAGGCTCATGCACAATCACTCTTCTATCTTGGTTGAGGCAGGAGGGGCAACAGAAATTGGCTCGACAAGCAATGGCTCCTGAGGAGCAGATGAAGATGGTGGTACTTGAGCTCGTCGCGAAGCATTTGATGACTTTTTCTTCCGCTGCTTCTGGGAAGAAGGGACATTAGAAGCTTCTTGGTGCTTGCGCTTCTTGGCTTCAGCTTCAGCTTGCTTGGTCTTCTTCCTTTCAGAAGCAACAGATGGAGCGGATGGCTTCAAAGCAGTGAAGCTGGGAGGGAAGACAATCCTTAGCATTTCTTGTAGTGAAGCCTCAGCCGCGGGTACAACTGGCTTCTTCTTCTTGACAAGCTTCGGGTCGATGCCTGGGTGGCCAAGCGCATTTCTCTTCAGGGCATCATTATGAGCTTGAACGCATTTTTCAGCATAGCCCTTCAGACACTCACGACAACCTTTGGCTTCATCACGACACTTCTCGAATTCAGCCTTGAGGTCAGTCATCATAAGATTGAATTTCTCAATGTTAGTGGCGCTGAGTTTGGTCACATGCTTCTTGAAGACTGCCTTCTCGTGCTTGATTTTGTTTTTCTGCTCAATCACTTTCTGAGAAATAGCAAGTTCTTGATTAACGAAACCTTGGAAGGTAACGCTAATGCCAATAGGCAGCTATAGATCTTCAATAGGGAGTTCAGGGTTGTCAAACCACTCATCAATGAAGTTGTTCAAAATGTCAGCATCAAACAGAGGCAAGTTCTTGAAGATGTCAGCCTCTTCCTGCTTGTTCTTGATCAACAACTCAAGTGCATCATCATTAAGATCTTCATCACTTGACAGATCAATGATATCACCATCATCATGCAATATTCTGGTTGGAGGAGGGGCACGGCCAACTGTGTCTCTTGCTTTCGGAGAGGTACGAGATAAGTCTTATGAGTGCACACTGGATTTAGGAGGTGCAATCTTCAGGGGCTTCACTCTTGAAGCTTTTGGTGCAGAAGCAGCTTTTGAAGCATTTGCTTTCTTGATTGGCTTCGGGGACTCTGGAGCATCAGATTGTTGCGCCCCTTCTTGAGCAACTTTAGCACTTGCTCTCCGTCCAGCACAGTGCGCCAGATACGCATCAAATTCATGGAAGGGGCCAACAAGATTGGGTTCAGCTTCACGCGTGCCATCTGGCCTGGGTCTCTACAGGACCTGGGTTGAAGTCAATCTCATAGCCCTTTTTGTTTAGCGCAACAGAGCCCCTGGAAAGTTGATAGTTGGCTTCAAAGAGATCACCATCTCAACACCATAGAATGCTTGATGGATCTGGGTTTTCTGGCATAGGCCGCCTTACCATGCAAGGATAGAAGCCTTGGTCTTTGGTTGAAGCTTCTTGCAGAAGATGTCGATCCACAGTGGCCTCACAGCATTCTTGGCAGCGCGTACTCTGGGGTCACGAAATTGTAAAGGAACCATTGTTCAGCTCAGTACCTGCAAATCCATTGAACGCATGATTTGTGCTCCCCATACGTTTCCTCTGGATCAGACTTGTACATCTCATAGAGTTCTGGAGGCAGATCCAGTGCACTGTTCTCTCTGCGCTATCTTCCCCCTTTCTTTGAGGACTTTCCTCCAGCCATTGGCTTCACAATTATGATAGGCTTCACAGGTGTGATTGACTTCGCTTTGCTGGACAGACAGGAACTAGCTTCAAGAGAGTCAATATGATGTTGTAAGAAGTCTGCAAATGAATTCAAACTATGAGAACCAAGAGACTCTCCCACGGACATGTACCTGTGAAAGCATTAGAGATACGAAGGAAGCATGAGAGGTCATATGCATTCTTAGAGGATTTTGAAGATAAAATCAGTTTGAAGACATTGACCTCATAGTGCAAAGACATTCACTTATTGAGATAAGTTGGTTCAGATTTGTACGAATCCATCAATAAGTACAAGTGAGGAATCACACTAGTTATGAAGCATAAGTGAAGGTACTTGCAAATCATGAGATGCAAAAGATGGAAGATCCAGATTTGGAAGTGAAAAAAAAAACTTTCTGAAGATCTAGAGAGTTTAACAGATCAAACAGATGGTAAAAAGTGAGATTTAATTTACCGCCAAGAACAAGGAAGGAACTGCAAGATGAGTTGGAGAGGAGGTCGAGCAGTTGGATCTCCCGCACCCTAACTTGGCGGCGGAAGACATCTACGGCGGCGGGGCGAAGATGACCGCAATCGGCGTGAGTACGGCGTTGAGGAAGTTGCGGCAGCTAAGCGCTTCTTCTCCGGCGATGATGAAGTGCTAGCGACGGTGCTAGGGTTGTGAGTGAGACAGCAATGGGAGTAGATGGATTAATGACCGCGGGTGTGTTATATTTATAAGGAGGAGCGCGACGGTGTGTATTTACTGTGCTGCCCCTGGCGATACATACCTGGGCGACATGTGGCATGCATGCGTAGTTTAAACAACTGTACCACGACCCCACCACATAGGTGGTTTGTCGGATGGACATTCCGGATTATGTGGAGTCTGGCAAAGCGGATAAGAATAATAAAAACGTTTTAAATGATGGTCTCAAAATGTCCGACTGACAAGGACACGGTGAAGACAATCGACACGTGTCAATAGAATGCATATGAAGATTTAGAGAGAGTAGGAGAGGTAAGCACAGATGAGGTAAGGGGCCGATCACGTTCACTTAGCGCATAAAAGGCAACTTGAAGACATAGCTATAAGTGAATGTTGTTGAGGACATAGCTATAAGTATATATATATATATATATATAAACACTATTCTGATCACGGGATCAGAATAATATTCTGATAAATACCTGACCTATCCCAGCAGCAGTAGTTGAACTTCCCCCATTGCTAGGTTGAACTTCCGCAAACATTGCCCAAATGGGGCTTGCGATATACCATTGGAAAGCTATGGACATGACCCAAGTTAAATTTTTGGCAAAATCTAAATGGTTTAAGAGCAGTTTTAAAAACCATTTTTTCTTCATACAAAAAACGTGAATCGTATTTTCGATCGCATTTCTAAACCATTTATCAGAATGAGGCAAATAATATGGCGTTGGAAAGCTTCTGCAAATCCGCTCCTTCCACATGTAGAAAGTTTTCCCTAATTCTCTATGGTTAAAGAGTAATTTGGAAAATCATAGAATTTCGCAAACCGAACAGCCGAGTTCGTATTTTCGATGTCATTTCTAAACGGCTAATCCAATGGAGGCAAATGATATGGCGTTGGAAAGCTTATGAAAATTCACATCTTTTTCATGTACAAAGTTTTTTCTAATTTTGAATGGTATAAGAGTAATTTAGAAAACCGTCCAAGTTCCACCGAGTTCGTATTTTCGAGTTAATTTTTTAACCGTACGTCGGAATGCAGCAAATGATATGGCGTTGGAAAGCTTGAAGAAATGTGAAATTTTTGGTATATAATTTTTTCCAATTCCTTACGGTTTTAAGTCAATTTTGAAAACGGTTAAAAACATTTTTTGGCTGTAATTTTGGCAAACTTTGTCGGAATGGGGCAAATAATATACCGTTGGACAGCTATCGAAAATGCGAAACTTTTTTGTATGTAAAGTTTTCTCTAATTCCCAGCCGTTTTCAAGTAATTTAGAAAATGGCGAGATCATGATTTTTGCCTTCATCGCGAAAGGAAATGCACTGCGTGAAGTACTTGAACTTCTGTGGCAGTTCTGTTTGAACTTCACTCTGTTTTTGACGTGCTGTTTTTTGCCCGTAACTCCGAAACCACTTACCGGAATTGAGCAAATGATATACCAATGGAAAGCTGCTGAAAACACGCAACTTTCCCGTGTTGATCAGTTTTTCATACTCGTGATGGTTCAAAAAGAATTTTTTTTAATACATGAAAACGTGTTTTAAAGGGTATACATGAAAATTTTAAACTGTTCATCGAAATGTAGCACATAATATACCGTTGGAAAGCTTATGAATAGCAGCAAGTTTTCATGTAGACAGGTGTTACAAATTTGTTACCGTTTGAGAGCAGTTTTTAAAATGGCAAAACAACATTGTTTTTTGCCTTTTTTCAACATGTAAATGAACGACGGACGTCTCGCACATGAATTTTGAACTATGCTGGAAGGAGTACGTGAACTTCTTGCAACAAACCTTTTAAGCTTTTTGTTTTCTATTCTTATATTCTTATCTGAAACGCATTCCGTGTAGTAGTTGAACTTCCCACTGTTTTCACCTTGAACTTCTGTCACGTATTTTTGTTCAACCACTCTCACAAGAACTTTTGAACTTTCTCAGGCCGAGCACTTGAACTTCTAGCAACAAAACTTTTAGCCTTTGCTTTTTTATTCTTTTTTTAATACAAAATGCACACCGTGTAGTACGTGAACTTCTGGCAGTTATCAATCTTAACTTCTCTTGGTTACGCGAAAATATCTGAGTTTTTTTATAGACATTGAACCGCTCTACCTTTTTTATTTGAACTTCATTGTGTATTTTTAGAAATGTGAAAATTGGAGGTTTTTAGAGACATCGAACTTCTTCGTTATTTCAAATTAAACTTATTGGTTTTATTCTTTAGTAACTGGAAAAATCCGATTTTTCAAATAGATATCTAACTGCTCAGCTTTTTCCAATTGAACTTCTTGGTTTTATTCTCTAGTAACGAGAAAACTTGAGTTTTTTACATACATTGAACTACTCTATTTTTTTTAATTTAACTTCTTGGTTTTAATCTTTAGTATTGGGGGAAAATGCCCAAAACATTGATACAATTCATGGTTGATTCTTTAATAACGACGGATATTTGAGTTTTTTTTAAAGCGGTAAAATCCTAGATTTTTAATTAAATATTGATACAATTTGTTATTTTTAGTTTGAACTTCTAGTTTTTTAAAAACGGGAAAAATTATTTTTGAACTTTTTTTAGGTTGTTCCTTTTATTTTATTTTGAATTTCTTCATTTTATTTTTTAGTAACTAAATAATCTGAGTTTTTTTAACTTCGAACTTCTCTCTTTTTTTAATTTGAACTTCTTAGTTTTATTTTAGAAAGAAAAATATTTTTAAATAAGCACCAAAACACTTTTTCATTTTTAAATTGAACTTCAAAATTTTATTTTTCCAAGAAATGGGAAGAATTTGAGTTTTTGTCATAGATCGAACTACTCCGTTTTTTAATTCGCCATGAAACCCGGCAATGCTCCTTTTGCTCTCTGGTACATGGCCTCCCTTAATTAGCTCAATAATTTAGCATGGAACCACAAAGCCATAACTTTCTGTTATGAGTTGGTGTTCCAGAAAATATAGTTAACATACTTTTGACCTTCTTGAACAAAACATTTGAACTTCAATTGTTTTTGGCAATGTACATTCTTCAACGGCATGCAAGAGCGACAAACATGTAACAACATAGCAAATCCAGAATGGCAAGGCTATTCACCGGGTCAGTCACAAAGTAATTTTGTTCTGGTCAGAATTTTTCAGTGATTCGGCATCCATGGCACAAGAAGTTTAGCGTCCATTTTTAATCACTCTTTTTTTGACAAACTAGATGAACAATAAGAAGAAACATGGGGGCACTAATAGACTGCACTTTATTATATTTTTTGGCTGGAGTGTACGACATGAACTACACTTTTTTGCAAACTTCACTGCCCCAACACACAAATCTTGCAAGAACAGCAAGAAATCTAAACAGCAACGGCAACGAAAGGGGTGCTCGGTCTCTGTGCCGACGGAGAAGATGGCAAGCGCGCTGGTGGGGGGCACGCCGGAGGAGAGGGTGGGCCACATCAGAGGGGAGGGAAGCCCGCGCCAAAGCAGAGGGAAGGTCGGGCTGGAGCGGTGAACCTCTCTCACACAGGGGATGAGGGGAGGGAAGGCACTGAATGGCGATGCGCGTCGCGGGGCGCTCTCGTTGTCGGGCGCCCGTGCTCCTGAACTGCCCTCTTTTTCGGCAAATGGATGACGATGGAGTGCGCTGGTGGGGACCAAGGGGCGGGCGACGGGGCAAGCCGGTGGTCGGAGGCGGTGGTATGGCCGTCGAGCGGTGACCCCGATTTAGAAAACAAGCCGTCGGTGGCGAGTGCGGAGACAGCAGCGACGGCGCGTGGGATCCAGGGCCGGCGACTGCTCGTTGGATCCAGGCCCGGCGGCGGCGCCTGGGGTTCCCGGGGGCGGGGCGATTGGGGTTTCTGGTAGTCGCGCGGGGGGATGGGGGGCGGCCGTCAGGGTCAGGGCGGCGGCGGTTGGGTGGCCCCCGGCGGCGGGTGGGTCGGGGGGTCCAGGGGGAGAGCGAGAACTGCGGGAGGTGGGGCATGGTTGGTTGCGGCCTTTTCTTTCTTCTTCCACATCTCAAGAACATCCAATCGCCCCTATATAGGGCGTTGTGATCATAATAGCACCATTATGATCACAGGATCAGAATAGTTATTCTGATCCAACGCCCCCTATATAGGGCTCGATGAGGTGTTCCTGAGATCAAGAGCAATGCTAGATCGGCCCATTAGCACGTCACCGAACGGCCTAATAACCCGTCCACGACCTTCCTGTGCACGATGTCTCTAACTTCCCTTGATTCCACCGTCCTCCTCCTCCTACAGCGCTGCCGCCGGCCACCGGCCTCCTCCTGCGCACCTTTCGCCGGCCTCCTCCTGCGGAACCGCCGCCCTTTTGCCGCGGCCGTGCGCCTTCCTCCTCTCGCGGCCCTGCTCTCGATCTTCTCCGGCGGCCGCGCGCCGTCCTCCTACCATTGCCCCGCCGCCGGTCTCCTCCCGCGGACGCGCCGCCGCCGACCCCCAACAGGATCCCGTGCCTCCACCGCCCCCCAAGATCCTACGCCGCTGGGCGGGATCCGGCGCCCCGCACCCCCATCTCATCCATGTCCCGGCGAGCCCAAGCACACTGCCAACCGCGTGCACTCGACGCAACACCTCATGCCTCCCCACGTCGCCGCCTACCCCGCCATCACTGCAACCACGCATCGCTCGCAACCGGGATCCATCGCGCAGTCCAACCAAGTCCATGTGTGCAGTCCCTCCTTGTCCGCTTGCTTGACAGCAGAGGTGAGACCTCCCTCTCTGCCCCCTCCTCCACCTCATGGCCTCCTTGCGGACAATTTGCCGAGGGCTGGTAGTTCTATTTGCTCCAGCAATTCAATTTTATCATGTGCATCACCGAGATGAATATGTCTGTGTTTCATTTAGTATACATTGAGAAAGTTCAATATTGTTTTTTCAATTCCCTCCAGCAATCCTAGTATTTTCAGTTTGATGTGTACGTGTACATTCAGAAAGTTAAGTATTGTCGTGGTTGACAATGGCCATGAATAGCTAAGTAACTTTGTCCAATTATCTATATGGGTCCATATCTTGTGTTTGCTAAAATGCCTCCATGAACAAGAATACTAGTTCCATCAGTTTCGAGTACGTGTGATGTGGTCCTCTGTTTTTTTATTCTTTCGGGAAATTATTGTAGTGTTCTATATCTCCTTATTTCTTGTAATGGGCCATGCACTGGTTGTTCCACGAAAAAAATATGTAGCTAGCTATCGGTGCAACTACTCTCTCACCTGTGTTGCTTCCTGTCGTTCAGGTGCCACTGTAACTACTATCTCGCCTGTGTTGTTGTTCTACGTGATGCATATGCTTTGTGTGCACGGCCGACTGGCTGATGTTTGTCTATCACTAGGTGCTAATTCTTTATCTAATTGATTATGATCTACAGCAAACAGTGCTCCCAAATCTGTAGAAGGAGCTCCTGATATTTTATGTCTGAAGTTCAGGTGTACCATTGAGACTACTGCGGCCGTTCGAAACACTAGCAGGCGACGTGCTAGCCAGCTGCAGGTCACGGTCTCCTCGAGTTGCAGGTCGTCTAAATCTGGAGTTCTGGACTATCTGATCTACCGGGTTGGCCTGCACCGGCCGTCGAAGCCTACCGAGGTGGTGCCCCACTGCTGCCTACGTCTCCCTGCACTGCTCCTCCACAACACAAGGACGACAGAGAGAT
The DNA here is from genome assembly GCA_011799875.1 of Thinopyrum elongatum. NCBI lineage: Eukaryota > Viridiplantae > Streptophyta > Magnoliopsida > Poales > Poaceae > Thinopyrum > Thinopyrum elongatum. The sequence goes on along the minus strand of CM022298.1, from coordinate 485,062,453 downwards.
CAGATGGTTGTTGTTGCTCTTCTACTACATCTTCAGGTTCATAAAAGTTCATCTTGGCACGGGGTGAAAGTTCAGCTGGTGGGGCACTGGCAACAGCAACGTTTTGCTGTGCGGTGTAGGCTATACGGCTGCAGCACCATTTTCCTCCTGAAACTATTTTAATTTCTGTGTTTCTGCTACTGCCAACAAAGGAGAAGAATGGCCAGCACCGAACTACTACTGTTTGTTTTGCTTGCACAGCCAATTTGGGCGTTACCAGGAAGAAGACAGAGCAAGAAAATTATGGAGTGAAAGAGATAAAAGAGTAGTGTGCCTACGTGGTGTGGATATGAAACATGTGGTGTGTGAGAGGATAAGGAATGTGTGTTACTATTCAGTGATAAAAATAATTTGTGGTTCAGAGAAAAAGCAACGTTCTATTTACCTAGTGCTCACGATTAGCTATAAAGCTTGTCTTTTTTAACTCCGATTCACACTGGAACTTAAAATATGAAATACCTGACAATGAACAAGAAAAATAACATTCAAAAAAGTCAAAAACTTCAATGAGATAAACAAGTATATATATCATTTAGTCTCTCACTTCAAAACACATGGGAAAAAACCATGTAAAATTCACGCAAGAAGTTCATCATTAAAAAAAGACGAAGTTCAAACGAGAACAAAAGGAAGAAAGTACCACATCACAAAAAATCAAAAAGGAAGTTCATCAGTAAAAAGACGAAGTTCAAACAAGAACAAGAGGAAGAAAGTATCACGTCACGAAAAATCAAAAGGAAGTTCATCATTAAAAAAAGACGAAGTTCAAACGAGAACAAAAGGAAGAAAGTATCACGTCACAAAAAATAAAAAAGGAAGTTCATCATTAAAAAAAGACGAAGTTCAAATGAGAACAAAAGGAAGAAAGTATCACGTCACAAAAAATCAAAAAGGATCACCGCATGAAACATAGTAAGTTCAGAGAATAAAAGAAAGTGTGTGGTTTTTGAGTAAGTTTAACCGGTGAACCCAAAAAATGTTTCATGAGAATAAAAGTTTATAAAAAATATATTTTCACCATTTCTAAATAAAAAAATTAGAAGTTCAAATTAAATAACGAAGCGATGATTACTGTGTTTGCATGGGGCACTGTGTTTGCATGAAGGCCGCTGTCTACCCCTATGTATATATGTTAGCATTTGGTGTCTAGTGGTGTTAGTTACCACTTTGTCATGAACATTGCTTTTGTGTGTTGTCCTTGACACGGATCGAAATGTTTCTCTATAAAAATAAATCAGAAATCCTAGTGTGTATGTGTTCTCTGGAAAAAGATGTGAATACACACAAAATATAGTGGATGAGAAGTTCATTGTTTGTGCCACAAAAAGTGAGTGGTTCGATGTTTATTACTCCCTCCGTCCCATAATATAAGAGCGTTTTTTACACTAGCCTAGTGTCAAGAACGCTCTTATATTATGGGACGGAGGGAGTACATAACAAGGACTTTTCCCTATACTAATGAATAACACCAAAAAGTCCTAATTAAAAAATGGAAGTTGTTTGATGTTTATAAAACTCTTAGATTTTCCCCGATACTAAAGACTAAAACCACGAAGTTCAATTTAAAAAAACGGAGTAGTTCAATGCATATTAAAAACTCAATTTTTTTCTCGTTAATAAATAATAAAACCAAGAAGTTCAATTTTTAAAAGCAGAGCAGTTTGACATTTATTTGAGAACTCAGTTTTTTTTTGTTACAAAAGAATAAGACCAATAAGTTCTATCCGAAATAACGAAGAACTTCGATGTTTCTAACAAAACTCTAATTTTTAGATTTCTAAAAAACACACAAAGAAGTTCAAATAAAAAAGTTAGAGTGGTTCAATGTCTATAAAAAACTCAGATTTTTCCCGTTACGAAAGTGAAACAGTGAGAAGTTCAAAGTGATAACAGCCAGAAGTTCATGTACTGCATGATGTGTGTTTCATAAGAGAAAAAAGAGTAAAAAGGAGAAGTCTGAAAGTTTAGTTGCTAGAAGTTCAAGTGCTCTTCCCTCGGAAGTTCAAAAATTCTTGTTAGAGAGGTTCAGCGTGTGTTTACACGTTCAAAAAACACACAAAAAAGATGTTGTGTCTCATGTTTTAAAATAATTCTCTCAATCCATTACAAATTTGGAACAAAAGTACTCTACATGAAAAAAAGTTATTTTCTATTCAACAACTTTCCAAGGGGTATATTGTACGCTATATTCGGAAAATAAATGGTTAAAATAAATTGGTGTATATTGCTCGAAAAGAAAAGTTTAACCGTATTAAAAAAAGTTGCGTCTTTTCAACAAGTTTATAATGGTGTATCATTTGTGGAACTCCGAGGAATGGGTGAGGAATTATAAATAAAAAATACGTGGCTGAAGTTCAATATGAAAAAAGTGAGCAGTTCAACTACTATACGGAATGCGTTTCAGATGAGCATAAAAGAATACAAAACTAAAAGCCTAAAAGGTTTGTTACAAGAAGTTCACATGCTCCACCCTGCACGATTCAAAAATTATATTACGAGACCCCGACCTTCAATTACATGTTAAAAAAGAGAGGCAAAAACAACATCGTGTTCACCATTTTTAGTACTGCTCTCAAACGGCAACGAATTTGTAACACATGTCTACATGAAAAAATTGATCTTATTCATAAGCTTTCCAATGGTATATTATATTCTATATTCCGATGAACGGTTTAAAATTTTCATGTATACCATTTAAAACATGTTTTTATGTATTCAAAAATTGAACCATCGTGAGTATGAAAAACTGATCAACATGGGAAAGTTGTGTGTTTTCAACAGCTTTCCATCGGCATATCATTTGCTCGATTCCGGTAAGTGGTTTGGGAACTACGGGCAAAACACAACACGTGAAAAACAGAGTGAAGTTCAAACAGACATGCCCCAAAAGTTTAGGTTCTTCACGGAGTGCATTTCCATTCACGATGAAGGCAGAAATCATGATCTCGCCATTTTCTAAATTACTTAAAAATGGCAGAGAATTAGAGAAAACTTTATACACGAAAAAGTTTCGCATTTTTGATAGCTTTCCAACGATATATTATTTGCCCCATTCGGACAATGTTTGCAAAAATTACAGCCAAAAAATGCTTTTAACCATTTTCGATGTACTTAAAATCGTAAAGAATTTGGAGAAACATTATATACCAAAAAGTTTCACATTTCCTCAAGCTTTCCAACCCCATATCATTTGCTGCATTCCGACGTACCGCTAAAAAATGAACTCAAAAATACGAACTCGGGGGAACTTTGATTGTTTTCTAAATTACTCCTAAACCGTTCAAAATTAGAAAAAGTGTTGTACATGACAAAGAAGCGCATTTTTATAAGCTTTCCAACGCCATATCATTTTCCTCAATTTCTTTAGCCGTTTAGAATTGACATCAAAAATACGAACTCAGTTGTTCGGTCTGCGAAATTCCACGATTTTTCAAATTACTCTTTAACCGTAGGGAGTTAGAGAAAACGTTCTACATGTGAAAGGAGCGAATTTGCAGCAGCTTTCCAACGCCATATTATTTGCCTCATTCCGATAAATGGTTTAGAAATTATATCGAAAATACGATTCATGTTTTTTGTATGAAGAAAAAATGTTTTCAAAACTGCTCTTAGACCGCTTAGATTTTGCCAAAAATTTAACTTGGGTCATGATACTCGTGTCCATAGCTTTCCAACGGTATATCGCAAGCCTCATTCGGACAATGTTTGCTGAAGTTCAACCTAACACTGAGGGAAGTTCAACTACTACTGCTGGGGCAGATCCGGTTGTTATCAGAATATTATTCTCATCCCGTGATCAGAATAGTGTTTATGTGTATATATATATATATAGATAATAACATCCTTAAGACCCTTATTTTACTAACACCACCGTTATTCTGCTAACACCCCACCCGGTGCCCCATCCTCCCCACCGCCCCTTCGTCCCCACTGGGGCCCAAGATCCACTCCAACTGCCTCCTCCCGAACACCTTCTTCCCTCGTCGCAGTCCCCTACCCTTCCCCCTACCCACCTTCTTCCGCGGCGGCGCACCCACCCTGAGCTGTCGCCCCTCCTTCTCTAGCGTGGCGCACCCACTCGAGCCACCGCCCACACTCCCCACCTTCTCTGACTCGGCTCGCCGTCGGCCAGCATGCCACCTTCGTCGGCCAGATCCGTGGCACCACCCCGGTGGCCTTAAACCCCTCCCCGATAGATCTCGCTCTGCCGCCACCGTCGGGATCCCTCTCAATCCCACCGAATCACCGGATCGGTGCCGGGATCCGGCCCCATTTGACCAAATCCGCCTTGATCCACGGTCGTGGAGAAGACAGAGGGGCTCACCGGAGCTACCTCCTCGTGACAGATGGTAGCCTCGCGCCCCACACACGTCCGAGGCCGTGGCCACCACACGGGTCCGCAACAGCAAGATTCCACCCCCAGGATCGAGCTCCTCCACGGCTCCATGTCAAGCTCTTCTCCCTTCCCCTCAACTCCTCTCCGGCGAGCTATCATCATTAATGTGCCGTGTGTTGTTTAAAAAAACTAAGCTTGAAGTTCGCGAGACCACAGTGAGTCGTTCGGTAGTGCGCCCACGTGCAATCAGTCGGCGGGAGGTTTTCATGAGCTGGCACAATCATCCTCTATCCACTGCCGAATCTCGCAGCCACTTCATCTTACCCACCATCCTCTTCTGCTCCGCCGTGAAGCATGACTGGCAGGTATGAAGGAGGTCCATTGGGGCCGAGATTCTGGTGACAGCAGCTTGCAGTTCGGGCAAGCATGACACGTAGCTCGTAGGCGTGCACGCGTGTCGTTTGGTGCCTTGTCGTCCTTCCTGTGGCGAGGTCCTTCATCCCCCTTGAGCACCTTCTTCTGCAAAATCGAGTAGGTTCTTGGTCATCTTGCATCTCATGTCCATCTTTCTTATTGAATTTGGTTCTCGTGGTGGTGAATTTTGCACGTATTGGGGATAAAAGGTGTTTAACTGTTATGCTCATTGTTGATACGTAGCCAGTCTCCTGCAGTTTTGTGGGTGCCTCACTGCTGCGTGCATGCATCGGTGGGAGGTTCTGACTGTCTTCGTGGTGTTGATCTTCGTGCATAATTCAGCTGGAGCCCATGGAGGTTCAAATTCTTCTTTGGGCCTTCATATTTGCAGTACAGTGCGTGTGTGTGGTACTAAAAATGGTTGTATGTTCTGGTGCTTTCTTTTTTGCATTCAATAACTTATGCCTTGAGCAGTGCAGTTAACTGTTGGGTGATGTAATCTTGACTTTGTTGTGTAGTGTAGTTCATTTGTAGGCATGAGATTTTACTGAAGCAGTGCACACAGCAGGTGCGTGTGGCCATCGTCGACTCCCGAGGCAGTACACTTCTATACTGTGAGTCGAACGTCACCGGGATTTGTCAGTAGCAACTACGCGTCCACCTTAATGGGTTCACACAGGCTACCCCATGGGCGCTGGACGCCGACGAACGGGAGCAAGACTAGGTGGCGCGCGAGGATGCAGTCCGACTGGTGATGTCGTATGGTTCCCAGGCGTGACCATGTAGTTCATTCAGATCCAATGGCATATCACATTGATTTTGTTCCCCCGGATGCGGTTCAGTGTAAACATCTTCTGTGGTTCACTTTGTAAAAACAAGAAAATAAGAAAAAACATCATAAGAAGTTCACTTATTTTAAGTTGTAGTTCACTTTTTTTTCCTTTTGCATTTTGCATGTTAAAGTTTCTTTTGCAGTGCGCGTGTGTGCAGTTCGGTGTCTGCTCAAACAAAGACACAAATCAGTCCACTATGTTCTCTAATGCAGACTATTGCACTACATGAAAACCAAACTCTAAACAGAAAAAATAAAAAGGAAAATGAAGTGCACTTCGATCTTTAAAAAGTCCACTCCAAAAGACTCTGCAATACACTTCATTTAAAAAATGTATTTAAACGCGTCCCTAAAAAAGTTAGAGAAAAGGACAAAAAGATAGCATGCAGTTCGTTTGTTCGTATGATGCAGTGCGGTTTTCAGTCTCAAGCAGTGCGGTTTTCTGTCTGATGCAGTACACTCGTCGATTTGGGTGTCGCGAAAAATAGAGTGTCCACATTTCGATAATTTTAAAACTGCACTTAAACCATAAGGAATTAGAGAGAGTGTCCTATATGAAAAAGTTGCGTCTTGTCGATATCTTTCAAACGGCGTATCACTTGAATTATTCTAACAAGCGGTTTGTAAAAAATCACGAAAAAACGGCCGTTGTCACTCGTCGTCTGCCGCACTTTTTTCAAAATTAATTTAAAATCATAAGAAATCTCAAAAACATTTCTACATATGAAAGTTGCGCCTCGTCTGTAGCTTTCCAACGGCATATCACACGCCTCGTTTCGAAAAATGGTTAAAATATCGGAACAAAAACAGTACCGAAAATTGCAGAAAATTTGAAAAAACACAATTCCGCGATTTACTAAATTTAAAACTGCTCTTAAACCGCAACGAATTGGAGAAAATAATACATATGAAAAATTTGCGCCTCGACGATATATCTCCAACGGCGTATCATTTGCTTCATTCTGACGAGGGGTTTAGAAAAAATGCGAAAACACGATCGCTGCCCCTCGTCATGTGCCGCACTGTTTTCTAAACTGCTCTTAAACCGTGTGGAATTTTGAAAAAAAATTGTATATGGCAAAGTTGCGCCTAATCGATAGCTTTCCAACTGTATATTACACGCCTCGTTTCGATAAATGGTTAAACACTAGAGCGAAAAAGGTACCAAAAAACACTGGGTGCAGTTTTTTCCAACGCGAAATTCACTAGTCTGTGTATTGTAGTACCTTTGCTATAGAAAGTGCAGTGCCCTCGTGTTGAGTGTGCAGGTCATAAGTGCTAGCAGAATAACTATTCTGCTAATATTAGTAGAATAGACCGGCTGTATTAGACCCAGACACGGCGCACAATTATCATGGCGCTCTGAAGTCAGTTTCCACATTAATGTCTTCACACTTAGAGTGTATATCTTCATGAATTGAAGACATACATTACTTCGTGTGTTGCGCACCTAAGTCATCAACATGCATAAGCATTAGGATGCGTGACCGTTCACTGGACATTTGAGGATTCTAAGATATTTAGCTCACATCGCAGCTTGCAAAATCTTTTCTCATCCAAAGGCTTTATGAAGATATCTGCCAATTGCTCTTCAGTGTTGACGTGAATGGTATCATGTCTTCCTTCATCACATGATCTCTGAGAAAATGATGGTGAATATGAATGTGCTTTGTCTTCGAGTGCTGAACAGGATTGTGTGCAATCTTAATGGCGCTTTCATTTTCACAAAAGAGGGGCACCTTATTCTTGTTGATGCCATAGTCTTTTAGAGTTTACTTCATCCAGAGAAGCTGAGCGCAGCAGGATCCAGTAGCAATGTATTTAGCTTTAGAAGTAGAGAGAGACACACAATTCTGCTTCTTTGAAGACCAACAGACAAGTGATCGACCAAGGAAGTGGCATGTGCCTGGTGTAGGCTTGCGATCCACCTTGTCACCAGCATAATCAGCATCTGAGAATCCAACTAGATCAAACTCTCAGCCCTTTGGATACCATAATCCTAGCGTTGGGGTGTGAGCCAAATACCAAAGTATTCGCTTCACCGTGAGGTGATGCGACTCCTTTGGTGTCGCTTGGAATCGGGCACACATGCAAACGCTAAGCATTATATCTAGACTAGATGCACATAAGTACAATAAAGAACCAATCATGGAGCGGTATACCTTTTGATCGAACTCTTTACCATTGTCGTCAGAGCCCAGTTGACCATTGGTTGGCATTGGCATCTTGTAGCCCTTGCAATCCTGCATTCCAAACTTCTTCAGACAATCTTTGAGATATTTTTCTTGAGAAATGAAGATGCCATTGCTTTGTTGACGGATTTGAAGACCAAGGAAAAATTTCAGCTCCCCCATCATGGACATCTGATATTGCTCTTACATCATATGACTGAACTCGTCACTGTATCTTTTGTCAGTGCAGCCGAAGATAATGTCATCCACATAGATTTGGCATACAAACAGTTCTCCGTCATATGTCTTCGTGAAGAGAGTGGGATCTAGAGAACCAGGTTTGAAGCCTTTGCTCTTCAGGAATTATTTGACTGTGTCATACCAAGCGCGTGGCGCTTGTTTGAGGCCATACAATGCCTTGTTGAGCTTCTAGACCATGTCAGGATGCTTGGGGTCTTCAAAACTAGGTGGTTGAGCAACATAGACTTATCTTCAATTTTGCCATTAAGGAAAGCGCTCTTCAAATCCATTTGATACAGAAGGATGTTATTATGATTTGCATAAGCAAGCAGTATGCGAATGGCTTCAGGTCTGCCCATAGGAGCAAAGGTTTCATCGAAGTCAATTCCCTCTACTTGCGTGTAACCTTGAGCAACGAGACGAGCTTTGTTTCTGATGACTTGACCATGTTCATCTTGCTTGTTACGATAGATCCATTTTGTGCCAATGATATTGTCCTTCCGTGGATCAGGACGTTTAACTAGTTTCCACCCATTGTTGATCTCAAACTGTTGAAGCTCTTCTTGCATAGCTTGAATCCATTCAGGTTCCATGAAAGCTTCATTAACCTTTTTGGGTTCGGATATGGAGACGAATGCGAAGTGCCCACAAAAGTTTGCTAGTTGTGTAGCCCTTGATCGAGTGAGTGGAGCGGGTGCATTGACGCTATCAATGATCTTCTCAATCTGAACTTCATTAGCCACTCGAGGATGAACGGGGCGAAGATTTTGCTATTGTTGAGCATTTTCTTCAGGTTCATCATTGTCTTCAGGTTCAACATTGTCTTCACGCTGAGGTTGAGATGGAATCACAACTTCTTCATGTTCTTCAGTGGGTATGATTTCTCCAGTACCCATTAGTCTGATAGCTTCACTAGGTGAGGGTTCATCTGTCATAGGTGGCAGGTGCTCTCTTTGCGAGCCATTAGTTTCATCGAACCGCACATCCATAGTTTCAACCATTTTATAGTGAAAGAGGTTGAAGACCCTGTAGGTGTGCGAATCCTTTCCGTAGCCAAGAATAAAACCCTCGTGTGCTTTTGGTGCAAATTTTTATGTGTGATGTGGATCTTTTATCCAACACCTTGCACAGAAGACTTTGAAATAACTTACATGTGGCTTCTTACCAGTGAGTAGTTCATATGAGGTTTTCTTAAAGAACTTGTGAAGATAAACTTTGTTGATGATGTGACAAGCAGTATCAATAGCTTCAGGCCACCACTTACGCGGTGTCTTGTATTCATCAAGCATCGTACGAGCCATCTCAATAAGAGTCCTATTCTTGCGCTCCACGATGCCATTCTGTTGAGGTGTATAAGGAGCAGAGAACTCATGTGTGATGCCAAGAGTGTCAAGATACGTGTCGAGTCTAGTGTTCTTGAACTCAGTGCCATTATCACTCCAAATATGCTTGATCTTGATGCCATAGTTCGTCATGGCACGGTTAGCGAATCGCCTGAAGGCATCATGTACTTCAGTCTTATACAAGATTATGTGCACCTAGGTGTATCTAGAGTAATCATCAACAATTACAAAGCCATATAAGAATGCAGTAGTAGTAAGAGTAGAGTAGTGAGTAGGGCCAAATAGATCCATGTGGAGCAGCTCGAAGGGACGTGAAGTCGTCATGATTGTCTTCGAGGGATGCTTGGCCCTAGTCATCTTTCCTGCTTTACAGGCACCACAAATATGATCCTTCTTGAACTTGATGCCCTCGATGCCAATGATGTGCTTCTTCTTCACAAGGGTGTACAAGTTCCTCATGCCCGCATGTCCTAGCCTCCGATGCCAAAGCCAGCATTCTGAAGCTTTTGCTAGAAGACATACGGACAACTGTGGTCCTGCAGAAAAATCTACCACGTACAAGTCACCTCTTCGATATCCTTCGAAGACTTGTGATCTGTCCTTGGCCATTAGCACAACACAATGATATTTTCAAAAGAGCACAATCATATCTAGATGACAAAGCATTGAGACTGACATTAGGTTGTATCCAAGGGATTCAACAAGCATAACATTATCCATGTGTTGATCCTTTGAGATAGCAACCCTACCTAGACCCAATACCTTGCTTTTACCAGTGTCAGCATGTGTGATGTGGCTTTTTGAAGATGGTTGAAGAGTAGAGTCCATGAGAAGACTTTGATCACTAGTCATGTGGTTAGTGCAGCCACTGTCCATGATCCATTCAATAGCTTTCGGAGTTGTATCCTATAGTACAGTTAGTGGGATAGGCTTCACCGAGAGAATTGTGAAGTAAAAACATTTGACAACATAGGCTATCATGAAATGTAAGATTCTTTGAGGTTAAGATAGGATGTTCATCAATAAATTACATGGACGAAATAAATGGTGAGACCATTTGGACATTTTATCTTGCGTCCAACAAGATTCCTCAGGTCCCCAGCATTGTCTTCAGAAGTCAATGTTTTTCGGCTGGAGACCCGTTCCTGCTAGAAGGATTAATTCTTCTTAGCCACCCACATCTTAAGGGGTGGCTTAGAAGCAATAAGTCTAAGTGCAGCATCTGATAACCTTGGCTTTGAAGCCCTAGAAAATAGTTTAGCAGGAGGTGAATAGTACTAAATGAATAAGCAGAAAAGTTCTTCGATTTGTGAACATAGTGGTTCGGAGAAACATGCTCATATTCATGAGCCTAATGATAGTTTCCCTGCAAAACATTGGCGTTAGGGTGATCAGATGAGATCCTCTGTTTGTATGACGCCTTTGGTCTTTACGAAGCCTTTGGTCTGGGAATTGTCTTCTTCCCTGGTGGTGTCATGACGACATTCACAGGAAGCTTCTCAAGACAGCTTTTAGGTACCCAAATTTTCTTCACAGGGGACCCATTCCTGTAGTTAGTTCCAATAAACCTGGCAAACACTTCACCATGCTGATTTTTGAAAAATTTATAGTTGGAGTCAAGGGACTCATCAATGATGATAGGATTAGTACATTTATAGCCAGATAATGTGGATGTATCTACTAGAGGTTGCTTTGCAACAACCCATGTAGTTTTGGGGTACTGCTCAGGTGTCCAATATGAGCCATCAACATTCATGTTCCTTTCGAACCCAACACCCTCTTTCCTAGGGTTTCGGTTCAAGATCTGCTTCTTGAGGACATCACATAGTGTTTGATACCCTTTGAGGATTTTGTACATGCTTGTTTCAAGCAATGTCTTCAACCTAGCATTTTCATCAGCAATAGTAGTGGTTTCCTCAGAGGAGGGGTTAGTTACCACATCAGCAGTTGAAGACATAGCTATCTCGGAAGCATTTGAACATTCAGCAACAGAAGTAGCATTATCATGCTTAAGACATTTTAAGCAAGGTGGAACAAATTCTTCCTAAGCAGAACTGATCTGTTGAGCGAGTAATGAATCATTTTCCTTTTGAAGATCATGATAAGACGCTCTTAGTTTCTCTAGATCTTGCTTCCTTTGAAGATAATCATAGGAAAGCTTCTCATGATTAGCTGAGAGGGTTTCATGATGACTTCCAAGTTCCTTGTATTTAACATGAAGATTTTTTATGTCTTCAATTGAGGACTGAGTTCAATTCATCTCCTCATCCAACAGGTCATCGCTTTTGTCTAACAGTTTCTGAATCTTTTCCATAGCAGTTTGTTGTTCAATTGCAATTTTAGCAAGTGTTTTATAGCTGGGTTAGGATTCACACTCAGAGTCATCTTCACTAGAGGTCTGAAAGTAGGCATCACGCGAGTTTACCTTGGCGCCTCTAGACATGAAGCATTAGGTAGGAGCAGAGTCATTATCATCATTGGTTTCAGCATCGGCGACATGATCATTGTCTTCATTGTTGAAGATGGACTTGGTGACGAATGCCGAAGCTCCAGTCAGGCTTGCGACGCATGAATCAGATTCCTCCTCCGACTCCACCTCTACCTCCTCAGAATCAGACTCCTCCTTTGAGTCCATTTCCTTGTCAATGAAAGCACGAACCTTGCCAGAAGAGCTTTTCTTGTAGGACGAAGACTTTAAAGAAGACTTTGAAGATTTCTTCTTCTTCTTTTCGTCAGAGTCGTAATCCTTGCTCTTCTTCTTCTTGGCTTCCTTTTCCCATTGAGGACGTTCAGATATGTAATGGCCTGGTTTCTTGCATTTGTGATAGGTTCTCTTCTTGTAGTCACGAGTGGAAGCCGCGGTGTTTTTGGAGCTGCATCTTGAAGACTTTTCAAAGCGATTCTTCTTGGAGAACTTTTGGAATTTTCTCACAAGCATTGCAAGCTCTTTGCCTAAGTCTTCAGGATCATCAGAACTTCAGTCAGAGTCTTCAGATGAGGAAACAGCCTTTGCCTTCAAAGCACGGGAACGCCCATAGTTCGGGCCATAAATATCTCTCTTCTCAGATAGCCGGAACTCAAGTGTATTGAGCCTCTCTGTAAGTGCATCTAGTGCCACCCCTAGTTGGTTTTGGAGTATTGACGACAAACCTGGTTGAGGGACTAATGTGTTTGTGAGAATTACAGGATAACACAAGTAGTGGTCCCTCATTGATTCGGTTTACCTACCAGAGATGACCCCTAAAAATGCGTGAAGACATTGAAGACAATGGTGGTTCGTGAAGACATTCGCGATGAAGATTATGACACGTGAAGACATTCACTAGAAGACTATGGAGTGCGAAGACATAGTTGTTTCGCAGTTTCCTTTTCTTCTTCATTGAGTCATAGGAACCACCGTACTGTTAAGTGGGGTCCAAGTGAACAAAGTCAGAGTGACTGAAGTGATGTTCAACCAAAATCCTATGTCTTCGAGCGAAGACAATGAGAGCAAACCTTATCCAGAGCTGGATGAGTCAGCTTTACTTGTAGCCCAAGTCAAGCTGCTGCGTGTGTTTGAAATCCGACCGTTGGACACATGTCGGTTCCTTAGTGACCCAGGGTCATTTCGGACATATCTGGCCGGGTTGCCTCCTGGCTATAAATAGCCCACCCCCTACACCATAAATTAGTGGCTGCTCAGAGTTAGTACACGGCTTTTGTCGTTTGAGAGCAACCCACCTCTGAAGCCTTTGAGAGAGAGATCCTTGCGAGGTCAAAGCCCAAAACACCCAGAGCCAAAGAGTGTTTGGCATCACTGAAGTCTTTCTGTCTGTGTGACCTGAAGACTTGTTACACTTGAGGACTGTGAATCCTCCAGCCGGTTAGGCGTCACATTCTGAGCATCCAAGAGCCATTGTGGATTGCCGGTGAACGAAGTCTGTGAAGGTTTGGAAGTCTACCTTGAAGACTTACCAGAGTGATTGGGCGAGGACTGGGTGTCCTTAGCTCAAGGGGAATAAGGTGAAGACGCGGTCTTCTGAGTTCAATCTCAACCTCCCTAACCAGACGTACAGTTGTCACAGCAACTGGAACTGGTCTACCAAATCCTTGTCTTCACCAAGCAACTGGTTCTATTCCCCACTTCCCTTTACTTTTCAGTTTGTCTTCGTGAAGTCATTGCTTGCCTGTCTGATCTGATTGACTTCACTGTGTGAAGACTTTTACCTGTTTGGCTTCATACTGTCTTCCATTCTGATCCATTCTACCTAGCTGCTGATAGTCTTCGTACTTTCACTACATTGCTCACTTGACTATGGCTTATCTAGTGTAGTCTATCTTCCGCTGCATATCAATAGGTTCATTTCATCTGTTTGTCTTCAAATACATAGTGTTTTGAAGACTTTCATAAAAATCACCTATTCACCCCCCCCCCCCCCTCTAGTCGATAACTAGCACTTTCAATTGGTATCAGAGCAAGGTGCTCCCTTGTTCTGTGTGATTCGGTTTAACCACCTGGAGTTTTAGCTATGTCGACTACAGGGATAATCAAGGTCTCCGCTGCGCGCCCAATCTTCGATGGCACTGATTACCCCTACTGGAAGAATAAGATGCGCATGCATCTTGAAGCCATTGACATTGACCTTTGGTATGTCGTCAAGACAGGCGTTCCCAAGGTCGGTGAAGGTGTCACCGCTGCTGATGTCAAGAGATTCGCTCAACTGGACTCGACCGCCAAGAACATCATCTGTGGTCATCTGACCAAGGGACAGTACGGCCGTGTGAGTGCACTGAAAACTGTGAAGCTAGTCTGGGACTGCCTGTCCAAGGTCAATGAAGGCATCTCTACTCAGAAAGACTCAAGGATTGATGTTCTTCACAATCTCTTCAAGCACTTCAAGAGGAATGACAATGAGAATGTCCAGCTCACGTTCGATCGCCTTACTGATATCACCAATGAGCTTCGTGCTCTTGGCGCCACTGAGATCACCAAGCACGAAATTGTCAAGAAGCTTCTGAGATCACTTGACAGCTCATTTGACACCTTGGCCCTGATGATTCAAGAGCGTCCTGACTTCAGAGATCTCGATCCATCTGACATACTTGAGAGGCTCAACACACATGAGTTCTAGCTATCTGAGAAGAGAGACATCTATGGCCCCAACTATGGCCGAACCCATTCATTGAAGGCAAAGGCCATTTCCTCATCTGAAGAAGAATCTGACTGCAGTTCTGAGGATCCTGAAGACATTGGAAAGGAGCTAGCTATGTTCATGAAGAAGTTCCAGAAGTTCTCCAAAAAGAATCGCTTCGGAAAGTCTTCAAGATCCAGCTCAAGAAATGATGAGACTTCCACTCGTGACCACAAGAAGAGAACATGCCACAAATGCAAGAAGCCAGGCCACTACATCTCTGAGTGTCCTCAATGGGACAAGGAATCTAAGAAGAAGAAGAAGAAGAAGAAGAGGAAGAAGAAGAAGAAGAAGAAGAGCCAGGAATATGATTCTGACGACAAGAAGAAGAAGAAATCCTCAAAGTCTTCTTCAAAGTCTTCATCAAAGTCTTTGTCTCACAAGAAGAGCTCATCCAGCAAGGCTCGTGCGTTTGTTGGCAAGGAGATGGATTCAGAGGAGGAGTCTGCTTCTGAGGAGGCAGAGGTGGAGTCTGAGGAGGAGTCTGATTCAGGCGTGGCAAGCCTGGCTCTAGCTTCGGCATTCGTCGCCAAGTCCATCTTCAACACTGAAGATAATGGTCACGTCGCCAACGCTGAAGCCGATGATGAGGACGACTCTGCTCCGACCTACTGCTTCATGGCACGAGGTGCCAAGGTAAACTCACGCGATGCTTACTTTCAAACATCCAGTGAAGATGACTCTGAATGTGAATCCAAACCTAGCTACAAGACTCTTGCAAAAATTGCAACTGAACAACAAACTGCTATGGAACATATTCAAAAGTTGCTAGACAAAAGCGATGACCTGTTGGACGCGGAAATGAATCGAACTCGGTCCTTAATTGAAGACACTAAAAATCTTCACGTTAAGTACGAAGAACTTGAAAGTCATCATGAAACTCTCTCAACTACTCATGAGAAGCTTTCCTATGATTATCTTCAAAGGAAGCAAGATCTAGAGAATCTGAGAGCGTCTCATGAAGATCTTCAAAAAGAGAATGATTCACTTCACGCTCAACAGATCAGTTCCGCTCAAGTAGATTTTGTGCCACCATGTTTAAAATGTCTTGAGCGTGATAATGCTGTCTCTGTTGCTGAATGTTCTACTGTTGCTACTGTTGCAATATCTTCAAATGCTAATGTGGCAACTAACCCCTCATCTGAGGATACCACTACTATTGCTGATGAGAATGCTAGGTTGAAGACATTGCTTGAAACAGGCATGTACAAAAGCCTCAAAGGGCATCAGACACTATGTGATGTCCTCAAGAAACAGATTCTGAACCGAAACCCTAGGAAAGAGGGTGTTGGGTTCGAGAGGAAAATTGATGTTGATGGTTCATACTGGAAGCCTGAGCAGTACCCCAAAACCACATGGGTTGCTGCAAAGGGCCCCTCAGTGGACCCATCTACCTTATCTGGCTTCACTTGTGCTAACCCTATTATCATTGATGAATCCTTTGACGCAAATTATAAGCTGTTTAAGAATCAAAATGGTGAAGTGTTTGCCATGTTTATTAGTACTAACTGCAGGAATGGACCACCTTTGAAGAAGATCTGGGTGCCCAAAAGTTGTCTTGAGAAACTTCCCGTGAATGTCATCATGACACCACCTGGGAAGAAGACAAACCCCAGACCAAAGGCTTCATATGGTCCAAAGGCTTCATACAGATAGAGGACCTCACAAGGTCACCCTAACGCCAATGTTTTGCAGGGAAACCATACTCTGACTTATGAATATGAGCGTGTTTCTTCAAACCGCTATGTTCATAAGACCAAGAACTTTTCTGCCTATTCTTATGAGTATTATTCACCTCCTGCAAGGCTATTTGCTAGGGCTCCAAAGCCAAAGTTCTCAGATGCTGCACTTAGACTCATTGCTTCTAAGCCACCCCTGAAGATATGGGTGGTCAAGAAGAATTAACTTTCTTTTGCAGGGTAAGGTCTCCAGCCGGAAATCAAAGGCATCAGCTGCTGATGCTGGGGACCTAAAACATCTTGTGGGACGCAAGATAAAGTGCCAAAATGGTCTTACTATGTATTTCGTCCCAGGGTTTCTTGACAATCATCCTATCTACCCTAACAAGGATCTAAACTTTGATAGTATTCTTGTTCGTCAAATGTTTATGCTTCACAATACTCTTGGTGAAGCCTATTCCGCTAACTGAACTGTAGGGTACGGCTCCGAAGACTACTGAGTGGATTATGGACAGTGGATGCACTAACCACATGACTGGTGATCGAAGTCTTCTTATGGATTCAACCCTACGTCCGTCTGACAAAAGTCACATCACATTTGCGGACACTGGTAAAAGCAAGGTATTGGGTCTAGGTAGAGTTGCAATCTCAAAGGATCAGCACATGGATAAAGTGATGCTTGTTGAATCCCTTGGTTTCAACTTAATGTCTGTCTCAATGCTTTGTGATCTGAACATGATTGTGATATTTGGTAAATATCGTTGCCTTGTGCTTATGGAATCTGACAAATCTCTAGTCTTCGAAGGGTATCGAAGAGACGATCTGTATATGGTAGATTTCTCCGCAGGACCACAGCTTGCTGTATGTCTTCTAGCAAAAGCTTTAGAGTGCTGGCTCTGGCATCGGAGGCTAGGACATGCGGGCATGAGGAACTTGCACACTCTCGCGAAGAAGAAGCATGTCATTGGCATCGAGGGCGTCAAGTTCAAGAAGGATCATCTGTGTGGTGCCTGTGAAGCCGGGAAGATGACAAGGGCCAAGCATCCCTCGAAGACAATCATGACGACAACACGTCCCTTCGAGCTGCTTCACATGGACTTATTTGGCCCAACTCATTACTCTACCCTTACTACCACTGCATGCATCTATGGCTTCGTCATTGTTGATGATTACTCAAGATATACATGGGTGCACATAATTCTCTACAAGACTGAAGTGCAGGATGTCTTCAGACGATTCGCCAATTGTGCCATGACCAAT
This sequence comes from Thinopyrum elongatum, assembly GCA_011799875.1. NCBI lineage: Eukaryota > Viridiplantae > Streptophyta > Magnoliopsida > Poales > Poaceae > Thinopyrum > Thinopyrum elongatum. The sequence continues at coordinate 485,044,968 of CM022298.1, read as the reverse complement.
TATGGCATCAAGATCAAGCACATCAGAAGTGACAACGGCACAGAATTCAAGAACACCGGCCTCGACACTTACCTTGATACATTGGGCATCACTCATGAGTTCTCTGCTCCATACACACCTCAGCAGAATGGCATCGTGGAGCGCAAGAACAGAACCCTCATTGAGATGGCATGTACAATGCTTGATATCATCAACCGTGTTTATCTTCACAAGTTCCTAAAGAAGACATCATATGAGCTCCTGACTGGTAAGAAGCCAAATGTCAGTTACTTCAGAGTCTTTGGTGCTAGGTGCTGGATCAAGGATCCGCATCACACTTCAAAATTTGCACCGAAAGCACATGAAGGTTTTATGCTTGGTTACGGAAAGGATTCGCACTCCTACAGAGTCTTCAACCTCTTTCACTACAAAGTGGTTGAAACTGTGGATGTGCGGTTCGATGAGACTAACGGCTCGCAAAGAGAGCACCTGCCAAATGTGCTAGATGAAGCTACACCAAGTGAATCTATTAAGCTTATGGGTACTGGAGAAATCATAGCTTCAGAGGAATAGGCTGAAGAGGAAATCATCATTTATGCGCCTAATCAGCATGAAGACACTGCTCAACCTGAAGCCAATGCTGAAGATGAAGACAATGATCAGCAAGGGCAAAATCTTCGTCCAGTACATCCTCGCGTTGCAAATGAAGTCCAGATTGAGAACATAATCGATAGCATCAATGCACCTGGTCCACTCACTCGTTCAAGAGCAACTCAGCTAGCTAATTTCTATGGGCACTTTGCATTTGTCTCTATATCTGAACCCAAGAAAGTCGATGAAGCCTTCATGGAACCTGAATGGATTCAAGCCATGCAAGAAGAGCTTCAACAGTTTGAGCTGAATAATGTATGGGAGCTTGTAAAGCGTCCTGATCCTCGCAAGCACAATATCATCGGCACCAAATGGATCTATCGCAACAAACAAGATGAGCATGGTCAAGTTGTCAGAAACAAAGCTCGTCTCGTTGCTCAAGGTTACACACAAGTTAAAGGGATTGACTTTGATGAAACCTTTGCTCCTGTGGCTAGGCTTGAAGCCATTCGCATACTGCTAGCATATGCCAACCATCACAACATTCTTCTGTACCAAATGGATGTAAAGAGTGCCTTTCTCAACGGCAAAATTGAAGAAGAAGTGTATGTTGCACAACCACCTGGTTTTGAAGACCCAAAGCGTCCTGACATGGTATACAAGCTCAACAAGGCACTGTATGGACTCAAACAAGCACCTCACGCTTGGTATGACACACTCAAAGACTTCCTGAAGTGCAAAGGCTTCAAACCTGGTTCTCTAGATTCCACTCTCTTCACGAAGTCATATGATGGTGAACTATTTGTGTGACAAATCTATGTGGATGACATTATCTTCGGCTGCACTGACAAGAGATACAGTGATGAGTTTGGGCATATGATGCAAGAGTAATATCAGATGTCCATGATGGGTGAGCTGAAGTTCTTCCTTGGTCTTCAAATCCGTCAGCAGAGAAATGGCATCTTCATATCACAAGAGAAATACCTCAAAGATTGCCTGAAGAAGTTTGGAATGCAAGACTGCAAAGGATACACGACGCCAATGCCAACCAAAGGCTAATTGGGCCCCGACGACAATGGTAAAGAGTTCGATCAAAAGGTATACCGCTCCATGATTGGTTCTTTACTCTACTTATGTGCATCTAGGCCTGATATAATGCTTAGCGTTTGCATGTGTGCCCGATTCCAAGCGGCACCAAAGGAATCGCATCACTTAGCTGTGAAGCGAATTCTTCAATATTTGGCTCACACCCCAACACTAGGATTATGGTATCCAAAGGGCTCAGAGTTTGATCTAGTTGGATTCTCAGATGCTGATTATGCTGGTGACAAGGTTGATCGGAAGTCCACATCAGGAACATGTCACTTTCTTGGATGATCTCTTGTCTGTTGGTCTTCCAAGAAGCAGAACTGTGTATCACTCTCCACTGCTGAATCAGAATACATTGCTGCTGGATCTTGCTGCGCTCAGCTTCTCTGGATGAAGCAAACACTCAAGGACTATGGCATCAACATGAAGCATATGCCACTCTACTGCGACAATGAAAGCGCCATCAAGATTGCTCACAATCTAGTTCAGCACTCGAAGACAAAGCACATTCAGACCCGTCATCACTTTCTCAGAGACCATGTCATGAAGGAAGACATTGATATCATTCATGTCAACACTGAAGAGCAATTAGCAGATATTTTCACAAAGCCCTTGGATGAGAAAAGGTTTTGCAAGCTGCGGTGTGAGCTAAATATCTTAGAATCCTCAAATGTCCTGTGAATGGACACACATCCTAACGCTTATGCATGTTGACAACTTAGATGTGCAACACACGAAGTAACGTATATCTTCAATTAATGAAGACTTACCCTCTAAGTGTGAATACATTAATGCGGAATTTGACTTCGAAGCGCCACGATAATTGTGTGCCGTGTCTGAGTCTAATATTTCCTATACGGTGGGTAACGCCACCACCAAACTTTCTTGAAGATTTTCATTTGGCGTCATGATTGCATTATCTTCATATTGGTTTGTCTTCAACATCGATTTAACTTCAAGTTTACCTTCGCAATGTTGATTTGGTCTTTTCTGAAATATCTATATATGTAAATATGTGTTATGTCCTCTACAGCATTCACTTATAGCTATGTCTTCAAACTTGCCATTTTCTGAACTAAGTGAATGTGATCGGACCCTAACCCCTTCTGTGCTTCTTCCTCAAATTCTATCTATCCAGTCATATGCATTCTGTTGACACATGTCAAATGTCTTCACTGCGTCCTTGTCAGCTGAAGATACAGAGACACACTTTTAAAACTGTTTTTAATGCCATATCTCTCTTGCCTGGATACCGGAGAAGCCGGAACGACCACCCGACAAACCAGGCGTGCGTGGGAACATGGAACAACTTTCAATGAGTTGCATGCATGCCACGTGTCCATCAGATGTGAACCGCCAGGGGCACCTGCGTAATTGCGCTGCGCATCCCTTCTCCTTATAAATACACACCCGCGCGGTCATTATCTCCTCTTCCACCTCGCCATCCCGCACAAACCCTAGCGCCACCGCTAGCTCGAGTCGACGCCGAAGACGAAGCGCTTAGCTGCCGCGACTTCTTCGACACCGTCTTCACGCCGGCTGCGGACCTCGTCTTCTCCGTCGCCGCCGTAGGTGTCTTCCGCCGCCAAGTTAGGGCACGGGAGATTGGACTGCTCGGCATCCATCCCGCCTCGTCTAGCAGTTCTTCAAGTGGTAAATAAACTCGCTTTTTACCGCTTTTTCGATCTGTTGAATCCGTCCACTTCAACCAAAAGTGGTTTCTCAACTTCCAAATCTGGATCTTTCTGTTTCTGAATCTCATATCTTGCAAAGTATATTCACTTATGCCTCACAACTAGTTAGATTCCTCACTTGTACTTATTCATGGATTCGTATAAATCTGGAACCAACTCACTTCAAATAAGTGAATGTCTTCGCACTATGAGGTCAATGTCTTCAAACTGATTTATCTTCAAAATCTTCTGAGAATGCATATGACCTCTTCCCCTTCCCTCGCATATCTAATGCTGTCACAGGTACATGTCCGTGGGAGAATCCCTTGGTTCTCATAGTCTGCATTCATTTGCAGAATACTTACAGCATCACATTGACTCTCCTGAAGCCAGCTCTTGTCTGACCAGTCGTCGGAAACCTTTCACTGTTTTGAAGCCATTCAATCTGAATATAATGGCAACTGAAAAATCTGCTAGGAAAGGTGGAAGGCAGCGCCGTGGAAATACAGCTCTAGATCTGCCTCCGGATCTCTTTGAACTTTACAAATCAGATCTTGAGGAGAACTACAATCAGCGCAAGACACGAATTCAGTGGATTAGAAGATACTGGGCAGAGCAATGGTTCAAATATAACTTCGTCACCCCAGAGTATGCAGAAAAGAATACTGTCAAGCGTCCATGGGGCGATATTCTTTACAAGAATCTGCCACCCAAGACCAAGCCTGAAGCCATTGCCCAAGGCTTCTATACATGCATGGTCCGAGGGCCTCAGCCAGAAAATGCCGACCCATCATCTCTTCGATGGTGTCGTGACGATGATCTCTTCAAGCGCAACTTTCAGTTTGCTAAGGAGTCGGCTGCCAAGAACAAGAAGGCATTCGGACTCGACTTCAACCCTGGTCCGTCTGCTCCAAGGCCTGATGGCACACGAGACGCCAATCCAAATGTTATCGGCCCCTTCAATGGCTTCGATGGGCTCCTCTCCCATATTGCTGCTCAGTGGGCCACAGTAGATCAATCTGCAGATGATGCAGACTCTGAAGATGCACCTGCACCACCAAAGCAAAAGAAGAAGTCAAAAGCTTCAAAGCCCTCTGCTGCACCAAAAGCTTCGAATGTGAAGCCATTGAGACTGCACCGCCTGAAGCAAGTGTGCAATCTGAAGATTTGTCTCGTATCTCCAAGAAGACCAAGAAGCCTAAGAAGATTTCTGGGCATGACCTTACTCCTGCTGCCATCCTGCGCAATGAGGATAACACCATTAATCTCTCAAGTGATGAAGATCTTGGAGATGAAGCTCTAGAAATGTTGATCAAGAGCAAGCAAGAGGCTGAGATCTTCCAAGATCTGCCTCTATTTGATGCTGATATACTAAACAACTTCATTGATGAATGGTTTGAGGACCGAAGCATCAACATTGATGATCTGCAGCTGCCTATGGACATCAGCATCGCCTTTCATGGAGCTATTGCCAACGAACTTGCCTTAGCTCAGAAAATAGTTGAGCTAAAGAACAAGATAGACTATGAGAAGGCACATTTCAAGAAGAACATGGCCAAGCTCAGTGTTGCTGATGTACAAATATTCAAGCAGATGATGAATGACCTCAAGGCCGAGTTCAACAAGAAGCGTGAAGAAGCCAAAGGCTCACGCGAGCGCGTGAAGTATTATGCACAGAAGTGTGTGCAAGCACACAATGAGGCTGAGAAGCGAAAAGCTCTTGGGCGTCCTGGCATCGACCCCAAGATGGCTGCCAAGAAGAAGAAGTCTGCTGAAGCCAAATCAGAAGCTTCAAGGCAGGGGCAACCATGCATTGTCTTCCCTGCCAGCATGACTGGCTCACAGCCAAATGTCTCCTCAGCAGCTTCTGAGCAGAAGAAGACAATGCAAGCTGAAGCCAGGAAGAGGAAGCTCAAAGACACTTCTGATGATGCTCCCTCAAAGAAAAAGCTGAAGACAAAGGGTTCTAAGTCTTCAAGAAAAGAGCGTGCTGCTGCCCAAGAGCCCCTCTCTGTTGAACCCATCTCTGTTGCTCCACCAGACAACCGCGAGCGCCGCCTTGTGATTCATGAGCCTACTTCCACAGAGGCTCCAGAAAGTGAAGAGATTCCAGTTGTTGACCCCAACGCAGCTGTAGCACATGAAGCCTGTCGGCGGTCCTGGAAGAGCCTCACACTGCTCTGCCCTGAAGATGATCTTCGCGAAGATTGCTTCACCGAGAGCTTCAAGTTTGACTCCAGGCCTCCGCAATCTGCAAGTTGGCATCGCACACCTTCAATTGAAGATTCTGAACACTCGTCTTCGGCTGCGACTGTTGTTGCGAGAGTCGTCGATGAAGAAGACGACGCCACTTCACCAACTCTGGCTGCACTGCACCACGATTCTGCTTCAGGCCCATCTGCACCACCCAACTCCAACGTCGACCCTGCTCCAACATCTTCTCCAACTGGGAACGAGTAGATCCTCTATGTCTTCAAACCTTTTTGGTCCTTACTGACAAAAGGGGGAGAAGCATATGAGGTTGATAGTCTTCAAGCGGGTCCATATGGGGTGGTTGCATTATTTTGCTAAGTTCTTACAACTCTCATTTTGAAACTATTTGGCTCTTGAGTTGTAACACTTAAACCTGATGGTCGTCTGCTACTTTGTGATGCGATGATAAATTCCGCATGAAGTCATTCTGCAGACGCCCATTTCTCATTATGCATGTCATTATCTTCACTATTTTTATATATGCATGATGAATTGTCTTCGTAAGTTGAAGAGGATCTCCACAAAGTAAAACCTGCCATGTGCATTTGCATTCAAAAGCAAACTACTTATATGCACATCTTCAGGGGGAGCCTTTTGCAACTTATGAAGACAATGACTTTGATCTTTAACTTTCACATACTTTAATCCCCGTTGAAAACTTCAACCAGTTTGTCATCAATCACCAAAAAGGGGGAGATTGTAAGTGCATCTAGTGCCACCCCTAGTTGGTTTTGGAGTATTGACGACAAACCTGGTTGAGGGACTAATGTGTTTGTGAGAATTGCAGGATAACACAGGTAGTGGTCCCTCATTGATTCGGTTTACCTACCAGAGATGACCCCTAAAAATGTGTGAAGACATTGAAGACAATGGTGGTTCGTGAAGACATTCGCGATGAAGATTATGACACATGAAGACATTCACTTGAAGACTATGGAGTGCAAAGACATAGTTGTTTCGTAGTTTCCTTTTCTTCTTCATTGAGTCATAGGAACCACCGTACTATTAAGTGGGGTCCAAGTGAACAAAGTCAGAGTGACTGAAGTGATGCTCAACCAAAATCCTATGTCTTCGAGCGAAGACAATGAGAGCAAACCTTATCCAGAGCTGGATGAGTCAACTTTACTTGTAGCCCAAGTCAAGCTGCTGCGTGTGTTTGAAATCTGACCGTTGGACACGTGTCAGTTCCTTAGTGACCCAGGGTCATTTCGGACATATCTGGTCGGGTTGCCTCCTGGCTATAAATAGCCCACCCCCTACACCATAAATTGGTGGCTGCTCAGAGTTAGTACACGGCTTTTATCGTTTGAGAGCAACCCACCTCCGAAGCCTTTGAGAGAGATCCTTGCGAGGTCAAAGCCCAAAACACCCAGAGCCAAAGAGTGTTTGGCATCACTGAAGTTTTTCTGTCTGCGTGACCTGAAGACTTGTTACACTTGAGGACTATGAATCCTCCAGCCGGTTAGGCGCCGCGTTCTGAGCATCCAAGAGCCATTGTGGATTGCCGGTGAACGAAGTCTGTGAAGACTTGGAAGTCTACCTTGAAGACTTACCAGAGTGATTGGGCGAGGACTGGGTGTCCTTAGCTCAAGGGGAATAAGGTGAAGACGCGGTCTTCTGAGTTCAATCTCAGCCTTCCTAACCAGACGTACAGTTGTCACAGCAACTGGAACTGGTCTACCAAATTCTTGTCTTCACCAAGCAACTGGTTCTATTCCCCACTTCCCTTTACTTTTCAGTTTGTCTTCGTGAAGTCATTACTTGCCTGTCTGATCTGATTGACTTCACTGTGTGAAGACTTTTAACTGTTTGGCTTCATACTGTCTTCCATTCTGATCCATTCTACCTAGCTGCTGATAGTCTTCGTACTTTCACTACATTGCTCACTTGACTATGGCTTGTCTAGTGTAGTCTATCTTCCGCTGCATATCAATAGGTTCATTTCATCTGTTTGTCTTCAAATACATAGTGTTTTGAAGACTTTCATAAAAATCGTCTATTCACCCCTCCTCTAGTCGATAACTAGCACTTTCACTCTCAAGTATGTCAGAGGGGTCAAGCTCCTTGAAGTCTGGATGTTCTTTGATCATCAGCGATAGAGTGTCGAATGAGCTGTCAAGTGATCTCAATAGCTTCTTCACAACTTCATGCTTAGTGATCTCAGTGGCGCCAAGTGCGCGAAGCTCATTTGTGATATCAATAAGACGGTCAAAGGTGAGCTGGACATTTTCATTGTCAAACCTCTTGAAGCGGTTGAAGAGATTGCGAAGCACATAGATTCTTGAGTCTCTCTGAGTTGAGACACCTTCGTTGACTTTGGATAGCCAGTCCCAGACTAGATTCGTAGATTCCAGAGCACTCACACGGCAATACTGTCCTTTGGTCAGATGACCACAGATGATGTTTTTGGCAGTTGAGTCCAATTGCGCGAATCACTTGACATCAGGAACGGTGACACCTTCACCGACTTTGGGAACGCCAGTCTTGACGACATACAGATACGTCTCCTACGTATCTATAATTTTTGCTTGTTCCATGTTGTTATATTATCAATCTTGGATGTTTTACAATCATTTTATATCATTTTTTGGGACTAACCTATTGACATAGTGCCCAGTGTCAGTTGCTGTTTTTGCGTGTTTCTTCCCTTCGCAGAAAATCCTTATCAAACGGAGTCCAAATGCCACGAAACTTTTTGGTGATTTTTTCTGGACCAGAAGACAAATGATGGGCCAAATAAGCAACCAGGGGGAGGCCCGTGGGGACCACAAGACACCAGGGCGCGCCCAGGAGCCTAGGCGCGCCCTGGTGGGTTGTGGGGCCCACGAGGGTCTCCTGCACCGCCTATTCACCCTATAAATTCTCAAATATTCCAGAAACCCTAGAGGAGTCGACAAAAAATTATTTCAGCCGCCGCAAGTTCCAGAGCCACGAGATCCAACCTAGAGCCATTTTCCGGCACTCCGCCGGAGGGCAAAACGATCACGGAGGGGTTCATCATCCTCATTGGTGCTCCTCCGATGATGCGTGAGTAGTTCACCTCAGACCTACGGTCCGTAGGCATTAGCTAGATGGCTTCTTCTCTCGTTGTTCTTCAATACAAAGTTCTCTTGGAGATCTATTTGATGTAATGACTTTGTGCGGTGTGTTTGTTGGGATCCGATGAATTGTGAGTTTATGATCAGATTTGTCTTGCTTTAATATCCATACTTGATTATTATAGCCTCGTATTTCTTCTCCGATATTTGGGTTTTGTCTGGCCAACTTGATCTATTTATCTTGCAATGGGAAGAGGTGCTTTGTGATGGGTTCGATCTTGCAGTGTCCTTTCCCAGTGACAGAAGGGGCAGCAAGGCACGCATGTATCGTTGCCATTAAGGATAAAAAGATGGGGTCTATTCCTACATGAATAGATCTTGTCTACATCATATCATCGTTTATTGCATTACTCCGTTTCTCCATGAACTTAATACACTAGATGCATGCTGGATAGCGGTCGATGTGTCATGGTCATGCTTTTATATCACTTGTGGCTGGCTAGAAATGATACTCGTGAAGGGAGGAAAGTAGAAGAAGCTCGATCCTTGGTTGATCATGTCTGGAGACTGCTAAGGAATGGGTTAATGCCCACACTCTATCGGTAACCGCACAGGGAGGGAAGCCAACGGAGCAGTGGCAAACTCCTGACCAAGGCTGGTTGAAGGTCAACGTCGATGGTGCAACAACGAAGGTGGACGGTTCGGGCGGCGGAGGTGCGGTCGTGCGCGATCATCATGGCGTGTTCGTGGGAGACACATGCCATTTTTTTCCAACCGTTGTCAGTCCGGAGCACGCGGAGCTGTTGGCTTGCCGGCGAGGGATCCAGTTAGCAGTCGAGATAGGAGCCCGGAAGGTCGTTTTGGAAACGGACAACCAGGGGGCGGTGCAAGGACTGAGGAGCGAAGGACTGGATCGATCACGGCACGGACCTCTCATCGAGGAGATAAAGGAGCTCCTCTCCTCCCCGGATGATTTTAGGGTGACATGGGCGCACCGCGAATCGTGCGGCGCATACTCTAGCTAGGGACGGCTGCCTGAATAAGTTGTGTAAGACTTGGTTTTCTATTTCCCCGCTTTGTATTCATGACATTGTCCCAGCCGAGGACGCTTAGTTAATAAAAGGCAACGTTTTCCCCTCAGAAAAGAAAGAAAGAAAGAAACGTGATAAGCAAAAAGAGAGCAAAAGAAGATACAAATGCCAAGAATACTTCATATAGTGAAACGTCAAGTTTATGAGTTCGTTAGTGGTGCCAAGTTTATGAAGTTGTTACCCTGTACATGCAATCAAGCTAGCGTATCTCCTTGAGTTTGTGCCACACGATCTTAGTATTCGATAGGTAAATCATGTATGCTCATTCCTCTGGTTAACCCCATTATCTTTGCGCGTGACTCTGTTTTGTTTCCTCTTACATTTGAGGTTATTTGCATTGCTTTGAGTTCATTTGGATCAGGCCTAATTGTTTTAATATCTTGATCCGCTTATTGCTTGGTTTTTGGTCCACCAACCTTCCAAGCTCCACATATGAGCCTTTTTGCATGTTTGTAGGTGTGGTAACATTTATCAACATCATCTTGCTCATTTGGTACACATTGATAGATATTTGATCATTTCCATCCAAGGAGTGGAGAAGTGTCATCATGTATAGGGAGAGCAGCAATTTGTACTGTCCTTGGAAGAGTTTTGTGAAATATGTAAAATTCCATTCCGGGGTTCACTCAGCGAGCCTCGCCGAGGAGACTACGAGGGATTTCTTATGAGTCTTTGTAATGGTGTAGCTACAGGAGTTGGTCAAGGGCGAAGGAGACTACGAGGGATTTCTTATGAGTCTTTGTAATGGTGTAGCTACAGGAGTTGGTCAAGGGCGAATCTACGAGGGATTTCTTATGAGTCTTTGTAATGGTGTAGCTACAGGAGTTGGTCAAGGGCGAAGGAGACTACGAGGGATTTCTTATGAGTCTTTGTAATGGTGTAGCTACAGGAGTTGGTCAAGGGCGAATCAGTAGCATTCATTTCCCCTCCGTTCATTACTTTGCTTATTTCATAGGGAGAGGCCTCGACAGCTTCATCACCCACAATCCAAGCAAGAAAACCACACAAGCAATAATGATGACGGTGGCCATGGCAAATCCACCAACAAAAAACACAAACCAAGTACTTCACTTCTACATCAAGAAAGTACAATGACAAAGGCCACCATTGAACTCGTCATGAAGGGTTGTGAACACTGCACAAGGCAACGGAGTGGAAAAGAAGCTGGGTAAGTGCTAGGTTAGCCGAATGGTGAGCAGATTTCATTCCGACGAGATCAACACAAAAGCTTATTCGATTCAGACAGGTCCAAGTGCGCTCCGAGGTGCGGCACGCACGACTGCCCCAAAAAACTCACTCTCCACCTCAAATGTACGTGGGCGCAAGGCTGTCAGCACAACATGCAGACCTTCGAAGCCACAGCTACTACTACACTGGTACGGTATACTCCGAATTCAACATCCAGAGAAGAGAAGCACAAAATAGTTGATACCGCTGTTTCTGCCCCATGAGATGCCTAGTAGTCTTCCAGTCCAACACCATCAAGGGCAGTGTGCATATATAGCGTAAGAATAGTTGCAGAATTTGTTCTCATGGAGATGCAGTACATTAGATAGACGTAAGCGGGTCGAATTAACCGATGCCATTGCTTACGCTTACCTAAAGTTCTAGCAACCCGGTAAGAGTGACTTAGAATTTAACAGCAACAACGGCACCAGCGCAAGTAGAAATGAGAATCTTGGTTGCCAACTCTAACAGCTTCACAGCACATCAGAGTCGGAAAGAATGCAACCTCCTAGGAAGCTTTGGTAGCAGCAGGGCTTCTACCAAACTGAATGATCATCGGTTTGCCATTGAACGCATAACCATGCGCTAAATTCTGCAAAATCAGAAACCGCGCCATTCTTTAGCACTTCTGGTTCTCAAGGACTGAATAATGAATTAAAAAAACTCAAATTGGAACTTATTTCCTGACAACAAATGGCATTCAATGTTTTCCCTTTTGGTCTTATAACTTTGCTACTTCAGACAAAGTTTGTTAGTGCTGGGCACAGTGAGCAGCTTTTGATCTGAGTATCCAGATGGGGTTTCTACCATAATTTTAGTAAATTAGCTTTATTGTGTCATATTACAAACTACTGGGTAAAATCGGCAGTCACTAACCAGTGCACGTTGAGCAAGTTCGACAGATGGAAATGTCACAAAAGCTTGGCCCCGCATTCGACCTTCCTGGAGCAAGACCAGAATATTTCAGAAACAGAAGAATGTGCTAGCAAAATGAAACAAAATAGTGGCAGATTTTTTAATGTTATCCAAAAACAGACATCAGCTTGCTCGATAATTTTCACCATGATCCACAGATGCAGGAGCAAGGAACATCATTTGGATATTGATTTATGAATATTTTCCCTTTTTTTAATCATAATCATGGCACAAGCAAAAGATATGTACACATCTAACCTGCATTAACTTGATACTTAAACCAGATCTTGCAGCATCCAAGCTTTCAAACACAGATCCTGTTAAGAGCAGTTTGAAACAAGGTGAGGAAATGAAAAAGCACTAAGATGTGCAGAATCAACATTCTAAGAAACACAGTATTCAGTCTCCCTCGGTCGTACCAAAGACGTAGTAGAAGTCATCATGAACAACATCTTTTGCCAAGTTCTTAATATATAATACACTGGCAGGATTCCCTGGCGTGTAATTCTGCAAAACAGACACAAGCGCGTGTCAGTGAGGCATCAAAACATCATTAAACTGTATGTTATTTCAATAAACAGAAGGGACATTTTGTGAGTCTTGACTTGCGAAAAATCAGCATTTGCCCATAGTTTTCGTAAAAAAAAGCGGATAATGATCTCCATTTGATGAATAGCAAGAAAAAAAATACAAGTAATGCATCAGCTGATCATTCTGCCATAGTGACATAATAGACCCAACCACATAACAACTAGCAGCACCAGCTTATGAAACCACATTTAAAATCTGCTAATAGGAACCATGCTTCCAATTATTAGCATCTCATCATCAAGATAAAAAGAACGAAATTAAGTGAACAGATGATGATACATACACTGTGTATTGGTAATAATCATCTTGAAGTTAAAAGGTAATATCACTAAAACTATACATCATCGAGATGTTCAGGCTGACCAGTACTCACAATGTTTGTGCAACAACAAAGCCTATCAGTCACAAACAAGTTGGGGTAGGCTAGAGTTGAAACCCATAGGATGATGTTTGTGCAAATGGCATAAAGTACTGAATTCATCTACCTTGAACATGGGAAGGGACAAAATCTCCTCTGTCGGTAATTTCTCTTTCTCTATTTCCTGAGGCGTGGCAAAATGTTTTTCTTCAAGTTGTTCATCTCTAGAGGCCAATTCCTTGTCAATAGTACTCCGATCAGCAAGTTCCTTATAAGCAGCCTTAGGGACAAGTTTTATCTGCACAGAACCATTGCATTTGAGAATGAATAGGTAATAAAACTTTTGAGTTCTGAGAAAGAATGCTTCACCTGTAGTACTGGATTTTTCTTTTTTATTACTTGAAGCTCATTGGGAACTAATGCAGTTGGTTTCACCCCGACCGATTCATGGGCGACACTTCTATCAACTGCAGGACCAACAATAGCTTCATGCTTTGCGCGCTTGACTTTCCTTGTATCAACATCTTCCTATATATAAAGCACGCATAAACTTTTGGCAAAGATACTACAAACTAAAAGATAGAAACACAAGAATTGGTACGAACATCAGAAGACTCCATCTCAGACTCATCACTAGACAAATCAGCCAAATGAAGTTTCTCTGTCATAAAAGGCTGCGGTGGTGGAGGGGGAGGAGGAGCAGGCACTTGTGATGGTAGAGGCGGAGTAGGCAATGCCGTCCGAAATGGAGCTGGAAGGTTCATCTTGTTCATCAAATGTAACACCTGTTACAGAAATACATCAATCCAAATACATTTGCCCATGCTAAATGCACAAAATAATTCCTTGTGAACTGTAACAGTAGTTCACGAGGTTGAAATTCTCATGAACCTGAGTGTAAAATCGGGGAACGGCAATGAGAGAGTTGACAATATTTGTCAATATGTTTCCATCTGGTGGTGGATATGCATACCTAAAAATAAATAAAGAGCACTATGGTTAATCACATTTCTCAAGTAAGATGGTGGATTAGGACTGCTAACATGGATAACAGAAAGAGCTTCTGCAGATAAGAATTGGTTGACCTCGTTGGAAAACTATGAAACATTTCAGAAGTATGGAGTATGGAGTCTCAGAAGTCAGAATTGCATCTTGGTCAGGATATAGAACTTCATAGTTCGGAAGTGTACATAAAACGCTTGCATTGATAACTTACAGGCCTTTAGACGGGTCATAAATCCAGTAGTGGTAAATTGAGCTACTCACTTCTCATACAGACAAGCATTTTGTTGAAACGGGAAAAAGAAGACAACTTAAATTAGAGATACAACTGCTACTTTGTTTTGAACAAGACAATGTACTTATGTAATCCCTGCAGGTAATAGAATAGACCAGGATTCCCTCAAAATAGAATATGACCAGGTCATCTTACCCTTGTCGAGCTATACAAATGGAAACAGCAACTTTGGTCGCCATCTCCATATCTGGTTTACTTGTAAGCTTTATTACTGGATATGCCTTATATATCGCGTTTGGGCAACCCTCTCAACAATTAAGAGATCCATTCAAAGAACATGGAGACTAATTTAAGTTGGAACTCTCCCCATCTGGGAGACTTCTTACAAAATACCTTTAGTACCAGGCATTTTTATATAAAGTGCCCACACATTCCAAAAGTAAATTTGACCAACAATTAGACCAATAAAATGTCGGTTATGTGACATGAAAGAGATATCATTTAGGAATTCAACAATATTAATTTTGTGTCACAGAGCTCAAATATTATCGGTCTAGCTCTTGGTCAAACTGAATGTTTGAATGTGTGGGTGCCTTATATTTTAGAACAGAAGAGTACTACAAATATAAAGGTGAAGTTGCAGATAGCAGCTCGCATCTTTAGTTACTTAGCTTCATTCTAATAACACATAACATATCAATTACCTATATGAAATGGCTTAAGTGATCATAACTCGTAAGAAAAGGAAGATGTTGGAAGATAATGGGTGAAACAACGACGATGGCGATAACATACTCAAGATGAGGAGGAAATGAATAGTCCACACCAAGCTTAGAAGCGATCGGTTCGGCAGTTGATGTAGGATTCTCTTGATTCTGGGAATTCGTACTTGGCACTTGAGGCATCCCATGAGCTAATTCCTCCTGATGCTTCTCGTTCACATTCTTGGCATTTGGCTGGTTTGCTTTCTCAACTATCAGTACTTTCCCAACGATCCTGAACCTGCCAAAACCAGCCCTTAGCAAAAGAAAAACTATAATGAAGGACAGAAATTCACAAAATTAAGATCATGAAAACAATTCATATTTCACAGCTAGTTCGAACAAAGAAAATGTACAACTAATCAAGCAGAGTGTGTACTTGAGGAAAGGAACCTGTTTAACACAGACTGCGCCTGATTGGCCGCCATCTCGTCCCTAAAATCCACAAATGCACAGTTCCTCAGCCTGTAACGGTGAAAATAGTTTCAGTAAAAAATATACCATATGTATTACCTAGGTGAGCAGACAAATCTCAGTATGCCTAAAGAACTTCTTTTGAAATAGTATACATAAGGAACTCCGCTAGCTAAATCACAAGTTATCAAACACAGTTAACATGTAAAACACCAAAGAAAGCAGGAGTGGACAGGTGACAGGGAGGAGGAAAGTACTTTCCACCGCAGAGGCGAACGGATGTGGCGCCATAGTGGGAGAAGAGTCCGAAGAGCATCTCCTGTGTGATCGCCTCTGGGAGTTGCCGCACCAGGAGCGTTGCCGGCGCCGGAGCAGACGCAGCCTGCTGATGTAGAAGCGGTGGCGGCGGTGCAGAGGAGAGATTCCCAGGCCATGGAGGAAGCGGATGCAGCGGAAATGACTCCATCGGAGACGCCGGTGGCTTGGTGATGGATTTGGACAGGGTAGCAGTGGCGGAGCGTGGCAGCAACTAAGAGGGGGCCGACTTCCAACTGAAGGCAAAATATGCATGGAAATTCACAACATAAACTGAAACAAAATATACATGGTTACATTAATACATGGGTATTGTTGGACAAGTACCAGTATCAAGTGCTCCACATCACTAGAACACACCGGAATGACCAAAAGACGACTAAATATAACCAATAACTACAGATATGCTCTTCTAGACTTCTTAGCTTTGAAACTGGCAATTATATCATCATTACTAATTTTACGTGAAACAAAAAAATAAAAAATCTTCATTACTTCTTCTCTGAATCAGACATGGCTGACTGCACTAAACATATCATTGTGAAGTAAACCAGCAAAGTAGCAATCCAGTGGCAAAAACTGCAGATAATCTTCTCTGAATCACCATTGGGTATAGTATTAGTTTTCTAGTGATTGTTGTGAAGTAAGCATATAATACAAAAACTGTAGATAATATAAGGGATTAGTGTGTCCTTTATTCTTTTTTTTTGGGTACATGTTTGTTCAGTGCTAGACAGGAGCGGAGTGGTAGTAGCAGACTAGCAGTGAATGTATACAAAATCGCCGTCTGATACTGGACCGACGGATGCATACCTTGCTAGTTGCTTGCTCCTTCGACCTCCGGTCCTTCAGGCTTCGGCAGCAGTTCACAGAATAGCCGGCAGCACGAGAAGGGCCAGCAGCCAGCAACGGCTGCGTACAGCTCTTGCAACAACCAGCCGGCGGAGGCCGGCGGGCGGTGGCTAGAGGACAGCGCGGCGGGCCGGCGGACGGCGGCGCTCGGCACTTTGGCAGTCGAGAAGGGGAATTGTCAGGAAGACCTATAACTAAATCGCCATGGCAGAAAGAGGTGTCCCTATGTGCCGCCCAATGCGTCCAGGAGCAGCGGGACGCACATAGGGCGACCTGACTGGGCCAGCCCATTCGCGGACAGCAGCAGTCTTCAAACGACGCGGGCTGTAGCGTTTTTTTTCACACGTACTTTAGCACTATTTTCTCAGAAAGAAAAAACGTACTTTAGCAATACATACTGTAGCGCTTTTTTTCACGTCTAGTTTTTTTTTTGCAGGTTTTTTTTACGTGTACTGCAGCACCACATACTGTTGCATTTCTTTTCAAAAAAATTGAACAAAACAAACGACCCCTTTTAAAAACAAATTGACTGGGCCTTTTCTTTTTATACTTTTCTGTTTCTTATTTTCTTTACTGTTTTGCATTTTCTTTTCTCATCAAAAGAATTTTGTTGCACATTAAACTTGGCACATAAATAACAGAGATTATTTCGAGATATCACAAAAAGCTTGGGGCAATTGGAGTCAAATAAATAATTGTTTATTTTGAAAAGGCTAATTCATTCGCTGTTGGACCATTTATTAATTTCCTAGGGATTTATCTGTGAGTCAAATGAAGTTGGTTCCATCATGGCAATGATCATGGGAATTTATAGAATAGTGTGAACCGTCCGCCGGCCCGCCACGCTGTCCTCTAGCCACCGCCCGCCGGCCTCCGCCGGCTGGTTGTTGCAAGAGCTGCACGCAGCCGTTGCTGGCTGCTGGCCCTTCTCGTGCTGCCGGCTATTCTGTGAACTGCTGCCGAAGCCTGAAGGACCGGAGGTCGAAGGAGCAAGCAACTAGCAAGGTA
Organism: Thinopyrum elongatum; assembly: GCA_011799875.1. NCBI lineage: Eukaryota > Viridiplantae > Streptophyta > Magnoliopsida > Poales > Poaceae > Thinopyrum > Thinopyrum elongatum. The sequence continues at coordinate 485,027,576 of CM022298.1, read as the reverse complement.
TGCATCCGTCGGTCCAATATCAGACGGCGATTCTGTATACATTCACTGCTAGTCTGCTACTACCACTCCGCTCCTGTCTAGCACTGAACAAACATGTGCCAAAAAAAAAGAATAAAAGACACACTAATCCCTTATATTATCTACAGTTTTTGTATTATATGCTTACTTCACAACAATCACTAGAAAATTAATACTATGCCCAATGGTGATTCACAAAAGATTATCTGCAGTTTTTGCCACTGGATTGCTACTTTGCTAGTTTACTTCACAATGATATGTTTAGTGCAGTCAGCCATGTCTGATTCAGAGAAGTAATGAAGATTTTTTATTTTTTTTGTTTCACGTAAAATTAGTAATGATGATATAATTGCCAGTTTCAAAGCTAAGAAGTCTAGAAGAGCATATCTGTAGTTATTGGTTATATTTAGTCGTCTTTTGCTGGAGAACAGAATACTGTAATTCTCATACTAAGAGATCATCTTCGGATGCAATTGCTTCATATACTCCAGCCAGCAGTTGCATTCACGTCAGCATAACTCAAAAGACAAACAATGATAAGTAGAAACCTAAAGAAAAACCGGGTAGGAATACCTCCGACTAATCATGTCTATTTTATTTCTGCACTTAAAAAATCATATCTGGACCAGAAAACAAGCTAATTTATCCAAGATTGTGTTGCACGGGATTGATATGTCCACTTGCAGATTTTGGATTTAAGGCTGGTGCATTCTATTGGAGGAAGTCAGACATAAGGCGGAGAATCAATCTATGCCAACAATGTGTATACAACATCGATAAATTGTTCTAAAAAAACATGGACAATTTACTGAATACAATTAAGAAAAAAACGATACCTCAAATATAACTTGGAGATGAGTTGGTAGACCTGTACTTATATGGGTCGGTCTTCAGGCTCAGGTTCCTGGAAATGAGTTGCAATAAGAAAATCAGTGAGAAATTTACTCCGAACAAAGAGAAGATCAACAAAAGCCAAAATCAATGCCGAACTAATCGCCAGCATGCTGCGCTTACTCCCTTAAAAAACATCCTACTCGTTGCCTTGCTCGCCTCACGGGCTGGGCCTCAGCCGTGGGGTCGCTCGTTGGTTGTGGATGGGGCGCTCGGCTGGGTGCACCGGTAGGGCGCAGGCCCAATCAACACTGACAATGAAGCCCCGGCGGACCACCACAACGGGCAACAGGAACCAGCTTTGCGAGTGGAGCAGAAGAAGAAACGCGGACGCATCGACTATTCGAAGATTCTTCCACCACGAAATCTACCGCGCCGCGGCTGCAACGTACCAGGGCCAAGCAGTTCCGATAATGAATCCCCGGCGGAGGAGTTAGGGAGGGACGGAGGGAGGGAAGGGAATCGGTGCGGCGTGGGGAGTGGGGCGCAGCGGCGGCGGCAGTGGAGAAGGGGTCACGGGAGCGGCGGCGGTTGCTGTGGATGGAGAAGGGGATCGTGGGATTGGCTGTGGCTGTGGCTGTGGCTGCGGCCTGCGGGTGGAGAATGGGTTCGCGAGAGCCCGAAAGGCACGTGAGTTTCGGAAGAGATAGTTGCGGGGCAGAGTTTTCGTCCGCCCACGAAAATTGCTAAACGCAGTTTTGACTGAGGTTACGGTAATCTTAACGGTTAGATTAAACTAAATGATCCTGATCGTGAGGCTATTATTGGTTTGTGTTGTTAAGTATAGTTTAGGCTGGGTGCACTTAGCGATGAATATGTTTGCTTGTTTATTAACAGTAATAATAAATAATATAAAAATATAAATATAAAATATAATAAATATAATATAAGTAGAGATCCCTTTGATCAATTTTTTTTAACACAGTACAGACGCAAGCGCTCATAAATACACGCATACACTCATCCCTATAAACGCACACACGCACACCCTATCCCTATAAGCACCTCCGAGAGACTGAGCCGGCATATCATCCTGAGATTTACGAAGTCACCATAGGCGCCTCGTCGTCGATGGGAACGTCTCCTTCCACTGAAAGCGCATCGCCGGAAATCCTAAAATAAATCTAGGAATAATGCGAGCACCAAGACTTGAACACTGGTGGGCTGGGGATACCACTGTTCCTCTAACACAGGTTGGTTCGCTCGATCAATATTACTTGTCGCTCAAAAAGATGTATACATCCATTTCTCCGACAAGTATTTCTGGATGAGGAGGGTACATCTGTTTGAGCGACAAATAATATGTCAGAGGGAGTATTTGCGAACAAACTTTTGAAAACCTTGAGCATTATTGAAACACGGATAATTAAAAACACTTAACATTTATATATTTTCTGAATAATTTTCGAATATTATGAACATTTTTAAAATTTTGAGGATATTCGTACAAATTTGAAAAAAAACATACATTTTTTTAAGAATGTGAACATTTTTTGAACAAAATTTGGAAATCCAGACAATTTTTTGAAAAATAAGATCAAAATATTAAATTCCAAAAAAAATGAAAAACACACGAAAAAACTAAAATTGCACTTTTTTGAAAATGCAAACATTTTTAAATTCTCGGAATACTCTTTGAGTTTATGAGAAAAAATATGAAATGGGAACATTTTTTAAATTCTAAAAAACATTTTTTTTAAACATGATTTTTTTTAATTATGAGAATTTTTCAAAATGGAAATATTATTGAAACTCCTAACAATTTTGAAAAACCATGAACATTTTTTCCAAATTTTGAACAAAATTTGAAAACATGAACATTTTTTTAAAAGGAAATAAACTTGAAAAACGAAAAAGAAAATGGAAAGGAAAGGAAAAAAAGGAAAAACAAATAAAAACGCAGTTAAAATGGGTCAGCCCGGTCGGGGGCGCCCCTGTGTGTCGGGTGCCTAACGCAGTAGAGGTGTGCATCGATGCAGTTAGACTGGGGAGGTGAGATTCTTAGGTCGGGCCACAATTGTTATACTGGTCACAAAAATTATTGGAGGGAGGGGGGTCCCCCCCAAAATTACTAATTAATGGATACCTTTACAAAGGTCACTCTCACCTCCTCTGATAGTGATAAGTGTCGCATTGCATATACGACACTTGTTACAACCCGGGAGTTTTGTGTTTCTTTTCGTATATTATTTTCCCAAAATGTTTTATCTCATAAACCGTGCGTTTGAATCACAAACCATTTTCACCAGTTGGAAATATGCCCTGGAGGCAATAATAAATTTTATTATTTATTTCCAAGTTTATGATTAATGTTTATTTTCCTTGGTAAAACTACGAAGGTTCTCAAGTCTGCATATAAATGAGGTTCTAAGGAAAACTCATTTGTAGGCGTGAAATAATACACACCAAATAGATCTCGAGTCTCGCCTCTAACACTGGCTCATGTATTGTTGATGATCATGTTTTCCCAATCATTGGCATTAGAGTAACAAGGATGCCGACAATAATGAGAACATATAGTTGGATGAACAAGGGTGTTGGACAATGATATACTTTGAGATCACATCATCACATAGTTGTAAGTATAATAATACTAACGTTAACACATACTCACTTCGTTAGATCATGAGAGTATCAAGTAGCTTCATGTCGGACGGTGTACTTTGGGGCTCGTCAAACGTTACCCAGGTAGTGATAACAACATTTTTCGGGTGCATCAAAAAGTATGTCTATGCTTGATAGCTCGAGATTGAGATTTGCTCCTCTGACAATGGAGAGATATTCTACGGGCCCTCTCGGTGTTTGAGATCCATCATCGTCTAGCCAGACACAAGGTTATGATCACGAGGATGCCGGAATAGGTAAACGAGGAAAAGAACAAAACCGGTAATGTGGATAACTTGGTATATTGATCAATTCTTGCTTCACATGGATACCGATAAGTATCGACTCGAGTTTTGTTATATCGTGGAGCAAAGAGAATTGTGTGCGGAAATGACAGGTTCACTCGATAATTAATTCGTGTGGGTTTAGGGGTCAATATCGATGTCCATAGTTCTGCTATTGTTCATTGGCCGGAAGGAGTTTGGGTCATGTCTACACTTTACCAAACCTGCGGGGTCACACGCTTAAGGTCCGTTAATCAGTTGAGTACTAAAAATGTTAGGAGCTTGATAGAAATTCGCCAAAAATGTTTCGAGAATGTCAAAAATGTTTCAGAGAGAGAACTGAGAGTGTTTCAAAGAAAAATCGAAAGCATTTTGGGAAAAAACAAAGAACTGGAATAGTTCCAGAGGCACTAATAAACCACCGAAAGGCTTGGGAAGATTCCGAAATTTTATGAAGCCTTCCAGAAAATTCTAGGGCTACATGGGTTGGTCCCATGGGCAAACGTCCAAGTGGGGGCATCCACATGGGCCCTAGTGGCCCATTAGTGAGGGGCATCCACATGGGCCCTAGTGCCCCATAAGTGGGGTGCCCCTAGGCTTTACGCTCAATCTATCGATATGTCTCTCATGCATCTACTTTTCCAAATACTCTTGCTCTTGTTTTGGTCACTAATTTGCATGACTTGAGTGAACTAACCTGGACTGACGTTGTTTTTAGCAAGATTACCATGGTGTTGTTTTTGTGCAAAAATACGGCTTGTTTTAATATAGTTGGGAGGTCTCTTTGCAAAAAAAAAAAGTTCTCAGAACTGCATGGGGATTTTTGGAGAATTATATTGGAAAAAAATAATGGAACGAAGATGGACTACAAAAGAGCCACATGGTGACCATAAGGCTAGGTCGCACGACCACCCCCTGGCCGCGCTACCCAGGCTTGTTGGGCCCCTGGACCTCCTTTCGACCTAATTCTGACGATATAAATTCACATCTTCGGAGAAAAAAAATAGAAAGTTTCATCGCATTTTTATGATATTGAGCCGCCGCCAGCTCCTGTTCTTCGTCGGGAGCCCTGATTTGGAGTCCGTTTGTGGCTCCGGAGAGAGGGATTTCTCACCATTATCATCACCGACCCTTCTCCATCAACAATTTCATGATGCTCACAATCGTGTGTGAGTAATTTCCTTGTCAATTTGTTAGGGTTTGATCCCTAGTATCCACTATGTTCTGAGATTGATGTTGCTATGACTTTGTTGTGCTTAATGCTTGTCACTACGGATCGAGTGCCATGATTTCAGATCTGAACATGTTATATTTTTCATGAATATGTCTGTGTTCTTGATCATATCTGCAAGTTACATGCACCTGTTATTGTTCTGAACCTTAGACCCCAAGGTGACACTGATTGGGATATTGACGGGGATGACTTTAACTTGAGAAGTTCATGTATTCACTATGTGTTAATGCTTTATTCCGGTTCTTTATTAAAAGGAGTGCATTAATTACCCTTAGTTTCCATTAGGACCCCACTGCCATGGGAGGGTAGGACAAAAGATATCATGCAAGTTTTTACCACAAGCATGTATGACTATATACGGAATACATGCATATATATGATTGATGAATGAGAGCTATTGTGTATCGCTCTAGTTTGTGTGATACGTCTCCATTGTATCTACTTTTCCAAATAATTTTGCTCTTGTTTTGGACTCTAATTTGCATGATTTGAATGAAACTAACTCGGACCGATGTTGTTTTCAGCAGAACTACCATGGTGTTGTTCTTGTGCAGAAATAAAAGTTCTCGGAATCAGACGAAATTTTGCGGAGATTTTTTATTGAATAAATCAAAATAATACTAGAATGAAGATCCATCGGAGGGGGCTACCTACTACCCACAAGACAATAGGGCGCGCCTACCCCCCCCCCCCCCCCCGTTCGCTCCCTGATGTCTTATGGGGCCCACAAGGCTCCGTGTAACCTAATTCCATGCATATAAATTTTGTTCCTGAGAAAAAAAGAGAAGTTTCTCACATTTTATGATACGGAGCCGTCGCCGCCACCTCTTGTTCTTCATTGAGAGGGTTGTTCTGGAGTCCGTTCGGGGCTCTAGAGAGGGGGATTTGTCACCGTCGTCATCATCAACCCATCTTCATCAACAATTCCATGATGCTCACCACCGGGAGTGAGTAATTCCTTCGTAGGCTTGCTGGACGGTGATGGAGATGGATGATATATGTCATGTAATTGAGTCAATTTATTAGGGCTTGATCCCTAGCATCCACTATGTTTTGAGATTTGATGTTGCTATGACTTTGCTATGCTTAATGCTTGTCACTAGGGCCCGAGTGCCACGATTTCATATCTGAACCCTCTATTTTTTCGTGAATATATTTGGATTTTGGATCCTATATGCTAGTTGTATGTAATTGTTATTGTTCTGAAGTGTAGACCCCAAGGTGACAATAATTGGGATACTCTCCGGGGATGACTGTAATTCGAGGGGTTCATGTATTCACCATGTGTTAATGCTTTGTTCTGGTTCTCTATTAAAAGGAGGCCTTAATATCTCTTAGATTTCCTTATTGACCCCGCTGCCACGGGAGGGTAGGACAAAAGATATCATGCAAGTTCTTATTATAAGCGTGTATGACTATATACGGAATACATGCCTACATTGAATTAATGAATTGGAGCTATTGTGTATCGCTTTAGGTTGTGACTGTTACGTGATGGATGTCATCCATACAAATATCCATCATTGATCCAATGCCTACGCTTTTCTCATATTGTCTTTGTTAAGTTACTACTGTTGTTGTTGTCGCTACAATCACTACAAAACTGTTATTGTTATTATTACCGTTACTATTGTTACTATTACTGCTACTATCAAACTATCATACTACTGTGCTACTAAACACTTTGCTGCAGAGAATTAACTTCTCAGGTGTGGTTGAATTGACAACTCAACTACTAAGGCTCATAAATATTCTTTGTCTCCCCTTGTGTCGAATCAATAAATTTGGGTGAAATACTACCCACGAAGACTGTCGCGATTCCCTATACTTGTGGGTCATCATTGTGACAATTACATATTGAATTTCATCCAGACACCCCATCGCTACTCTATGCCTACACTTTACTATTATTGCCTTTGCTAAAGTTGCTGCCACTCTACTTGCTACAATCTTGTTACTATTGCTACTACTACCGTTACTTTATCACTTTTGCTCTCACCGCTATCATATTACTATGCTACTAATAAATTGTTGCAAGGAAGTGATTTCTTAGGTGTGGTTGAATTGAAAACTCAATTGATAAGGCTTATAAATATTCTTTGGCCCCCTTTGTGTCGAATTAATAAATTTGGGTGAAATATTACCCTCGAAGACTATTTTGATCCCCTATATTTGTTGGTCATCAGCCACCTGGTGCGGCCAGGATTTGGGGAAGGGGGTGCACCCCTTGGGGCAGGCGACCCTAGATGGGGGTGCACCCATTACCGAAAAAGGCTTTCGCCCCGCTTTATAAATAAAGCAAACCACTACAGCCACAAGGTACAACAAGGTTCACACCCACACCCACACACACACACAGTAGCAGTACGACAGAAAGTACGGGATTCTGCTGAGGGCGCAACTCAACAAGCCCAGAAAAAACAGAAAAAATGACAAAGCGGACAAGCCGCAATTGGAGACCTAATCCGGCTCAGGTGGTGGCGGAGGAAGCGGCGGCACCAAGCGAAGAGCCATCGCACGCAGATTAGCAATGATGATGTTGATGGCGTCATGATCCTGGTGGCGGCTAAGCGGCCGCCAAAGCTGCAGGTAACCACACATTTTAAAAATCGCGTCAGTCGCACGTCAAAGAGGGACACGCTGGATCACAAGCTTATTCCGGACCGTCCACAATGTCCAGGCCAGAACCCCAATCACCAGCCACCTAATGTGGTGGCTAGAAGAGGGCGAGGCCTGGATCTCGGCGAAGAGATCCGGGAAGTTGGTATTAGACCAACGACCATCGATCGCCTCGCGGAGGCAGCTCCAGAGGAACTGGGCTGAAATGCAGGAGAAGAAGATGTGGTTGGAGTCTTCGATCGTCCCACATAGAGGGCACATCCCGTCACCAGGGCCATTCCATTTTAACACCTCCACTCCGGACGGGATACGTGCACGAATCCATTGCCAAAGGAAGATCCTGATCTTCAGAGGGAGTCTGACCGACCAGACTGCCACAAGTGGCTCAGGAGCTGGAGTAGGCGCGATAGCCCGGTATATGGATTTGGTGGAGAAGGAGCCCGAAGGCTCTAAGCGCCAGGATAGGCGATCGTGGGGTAGCCCAAGGACTGGTTCGTGGAATGCAACGGTGTCCAAGAGCTCTTGCCACGCTATTATTTCTGGGGGACCAAAAGGCCGTCGGAACGTGAGGCACCCTAAGTCAATAAGGGCTATCTCCACGGAGACCCGAGGGTCGACAGCGATGGCGAACAAGTCCGGAAAGCGAGCCGCAAAGGAAGATTCTCCCGCCCATCTATTGAACCAGAATAATGTGGTTGATCCCGTTCCAACAGAGATGGAAGTTCCAATGCGTAGGACGGGGAGGAGCTGGATGATGGACTGCCAGAACTGGGAGCCACCCGCCCGCTGGCAGAAGGCAAGTGGTTGTCCGCACAGGTACTTGTTCCGAATGATCTGAAGCCAAAGGCCGCCCTCGCCATTGGCAATTCGCCATAGCCAACGCGTCAGGAGGGCAATGTTCATGCGTTTGGAGGACATAATACCGAGGCCGCCTTGGTCTTGAGGTTTGCAGATCTCAGTCCAGTGGACCATGTGGTATTTCTGCTTGTCCCCCTCGCCAGCCCAAAAGAAGCGTGCCTGGACCGTGCCAATCTCATGGTGAAGTGTCTCAGGCAAGCTGTAGAAGCTCATGATGAACAGGAGGAGGCTGGACAGAGAGGAATTGATGAGGATTTCCCGAGCCGCCTTAGATAGCCATCTACCCTACCATGGCTCAATGCGATGCTGGAGCTTAAGCACCGAGGGCCGCAAATCCGCAACTGACAGCCTAGAGTCACTGATGGGGATCCCCAGGTAGGTAGTGGGGAATGAGCCTAACAGACAATTAAGTCGGTTGGCAATACTCTGGCTTTCCGAAGGGGAGTAGCCCATCACCATGACTTGACTCTTGTCGAAGTTGATCTTGAGGCCCGACAGCTGCTGGAAGCAGAGCAGGAGGAACTTGAGGTTTGTGATATCAGCCGCAGATCCCTCCACCATAATGATGGTGTCATTTGCGTACTGAAGCAGGGAAACCCCATTGCCCCCTACCAGGTGGGGCACAATCCCGTGGATGTGGCCAGCGGCCTTTGCCTTGTCGAGGATAGCTGCTAAAGCATCGACGACCGTGTTGAAGAGGAACGGGGAGAAGGGATCGCCCTGTCTAACCCCACGGAGCGTGGGGAAGTAGGGGCCTATCTTCCCGTTGATGTTGACCGCAGTTTGACCGGAGGAGACCATCTGCATGACCCTGGTGACCCATCGGTCATCAAATCCCTTCCGGAGTAATACTTCCCGAAGGAAGGACTAGCTGACCGTGTCGTAGGCCTTATGGAAGTCGATTTTTAGGAAGACGGCCTTGAGGTTTTTGGCGCGGGTCTCATGAAGAACTTCGTGAAAGATGAGGACCCCGTCGAGGATGAACCGTCCCTGGATGAAGGCCGACTGATCCGGATGTGTGATGCGGTTGGCCAAAGAGGTCACCCTATTGGCGTACCCCTTTGCCAAGATGCGGAAGATCACATTAATCACCGTGATTGGGCGGAATTGCCGGATATCCGATGCACCGGGACTTTGGGAATCAGTGTGATGATTCCGTAGTTTAGGCGTTGCAGGTCACATGTGCCCATATAGAATTCCTCAAAGATGGCCATCACTTCTGGTTGGATGATGCTCTGGAAGGCTTGAAAGAACTTAATCGAGAGGCCATCGGGGCCAGGTGCGGAGGAAGGATTCATGCCATTAATGGTAGCCCAGACCTCCTGCTCCGAGAATGGAGCCATGAGGGTCGCATTCTCTGTGACCGAGATGCGCTGATCGGCGCTCCAGAAGTCCGGTGCTAAGGCTAGGCCTCCCCGAGGGGAGGCAGAGAAAAGGGCTATATAGAAGCTATCCACGTGGGCCCAGATGTCGGTCGGACACTGAATGAGGGTCTCCCCATCCCATAAAAGGGGGATCATGTTGCACCGGCGATGGCCGTTAGCGATGGCCTGGAAGTAAGCAGTATTGGCATCTCCTTTCAGGACCCACTTTTGCCACCCCCCTAATCGCCAATAGGCTTCCTCATCTGTGTAAATGACCGATAGCTGGTCCTCGAGGTCATATTGGAGGAGCCACTCGTCGGGGGCGAGACCAACCGAGTCCGCCCGGAGGTCTAGGGCTTGAATGGCCTCGAGAATGGATTTCTTGCGTTCCCGTAAGTCGCATCCCAGATTTGCGCCACAACCCTTCATAAGCTGCCAAGAGCGCTTGGCCCAAAAGTGCTAGTCGTCAACTGCCGAAAGGCCACGGTGGGGTGCAAGCCATGATTCCACCCATCTATCGCGCACGGCTTCGGTGAAACCGTTCTGGTGGAGCCAGAAGGTTTCAAACCATAATCTAGGAGGGGGAGGGTGATCATTCTTCGAGGAGAGCAGGAGGGGGACGTGGTCCAAGCCAATATGGGTGATGGCCCGGAGGGAGGCAAGGGGGGAGTGAAGCTCCCACTCCGGCGAGACAAGGACCCGGTCCAACACGGAACGGGAAGGGTTCGCCTGGCAATTGGTCCAGGTAAATCTGGCACCAACCCTATCTAACTCTTGGAGCCCAATGTCCGCGATGCAGTCATTGAACATCTGTATCCGAGGGAAGTTGATGTGATCGTTGCTCTTATCCTTCGCGAAGCGGAGGAGGTTGAAATCGCCACCCACCACCACCGGGAGAGTGGCGGCCGACACCTTCCACCTGAGTTCCTCAAGGAAGGTGGCAGACCGACTATGGTCCGCATGTCCGTAGACAATAATGATCTCCCACTTGAAGTTTATTGCTCGCTCATAGAGCTCCATGCTAACAAAGAACTCACCCCTGTCCATACCTCCCACCTCGAAGGTGGCATCCTTCACACCTAAAAGGATGCCACCCGAGTGGCCGGCAATCCCACTAGAAGGGAGCCAGTGCCACGCAAACAGGTGGGAGCTCAACCGAGCTCTGACAGGGAGAACTCAGTGCACATGGTTTCCTGGATGGCTACGATGTCCATGTGTTCGTCTCGCATGTATTCGATGAGCTGGCGGCGGCGGCCATCATGGCTGAAGCCGCGGATGTTCCAGAATAGGGCCCACATTAAGGGGCCATCGGGGGGCTGCTTGCCCCCAAGACACGAGAAGCACTCTGAGCGTAAAGGCCCGCCATCCGCGAACGGGTGCGGCCACGCACTACAAGAAATATGTCAACTTGCGACCATCACTATTGGTCGCTGAATGGTCGTTGTTTTTTATTTGCGACCTTTTTATGACCAAAAACAATTTGTCAAAAGCTGACCGTCTTTAATGAAATTTAACGACCTTCTCTGTGATATGGTCGTAGAAGGCAACGACCAAAACAAAAGGTCGTTGGTTCAATGACCTTTTGTTTTGGTCGCTGGTTGTCTGCCCAGGCCACGTCGGATCCGACGTGGCAAGCTGACATGGCAAAATTGCGACCAATTGGATTGGTCGTTGATAAGAATAAGCCCGGTCCAATTCGGTGTCTATATGGGCCGAGCCCATTAATTCAACCCATTTAATATATTATTTTTCTATTAATTCTGGCTAGCCCCATGGACCTGGCCCAACAATTCGGCCTTTTTATTTTCTGGGACGTGGCCTTTTATAGGCTATTGATTTTCTATTTTCAGCCATTATATATTCAAGCTGGTCCCACTAGTCAGATGGGTCCCACTTGTCATGTTCATCTCTCAAATTGGTCCCACATGTCAGAAATGTACAAATTAGACAGATTATTTTCATAAGTGGCCCCACTGGTCAAGTTTCCATTTCACAAGTTTTCAAACCACATACATAATCAATATTTCAAATAGAACAAAGAACACATAAAATTCATCAAATATACCACTAAATAAATCTATTACAATCTTTACAACACATATATGCTACAGTATGCTGCTCTTCACTGAGTAGGACTTCACGGCTTCACACTTGCTTCACACTTCACACTTAACACTTGAGCTTCTGTAAAAGAGGAACCACCATAATTTTAAGTCTACAATACAACAATTGATACTAATCAAGGATAAAAACAAAAACAAGTAATAGATTCAAATGTGAAGGCAGCATGAAACTAGTGATACGACAACATGCAGAAAACACTACAATGTAATACTGTTGCAAGTTCATATCAGCGCAAAATCAGCACCAAACTGTAGTGTATGCTAGTGACAGAACAAGGGATAAGACTGATATGATGTGCCAGATTGCCAACAACAGTGCTTACATGCATCTTCATATTTCAAAACGCCCAATAGACTAGTTAGCTGGCAAAACACTAAAGAAGGCATAGACAGAAACGAAGGTAACATGCATCACATCAAAAAATAGTAAGCACTGAACCTACATCATATCTACAGTAACATCACCAATCAGGTTGCATGTGTACGCTAGAAATCAAGAATCAAAAGGACTTCAGCTTGTTTCAAATAGCTTGCCTCTGTCTGCCACTGTTGCTCCCAGTTCAGTAAAGAAATGGTCTAGCAGTGAGCGCTTCGCCTCATGGACTTATGATAGCGGCCCATCCAAACAACAGACAATGTAGGAAAAAAGTGGGTCTCAGGAGAACAATAGACTAATCCAGAAGCAGAATTTGGCACCTACACAACCTAACTAATAATGCTTGCAAGAACAACCAGACAATGATGGATAAGGACATATAATCAGCAGATATCCAATAATCCAATCACAGGCATTCACAAACAGTACGTGTCACACTCCCATGACATATGGTTTTGTTACCACAGGGTTTACTCATAAACTATTCTCAACAAGACAGGGACATTTGCAGCAACAACAAAAGCAAATTCACATTTACCTTGGGTCAAAGTCTATGGGGAGGTCAATCAGAGGTCCAACCGAAGCCCCTTCCAGGAGGGCTCACATAGCTCTTTACGCTGTATCAGAATTAACACATATTTTAGATGACAGAAATAGAATCCTGAACACACCAGCAATAATCGACTTCTGACTAGCAACGGTAAACAGATTCAGACACAAGCAATTTTATAGCACAATGAAAATTCTATGTGCAGAATTCATGAATGAAATTATAGTAGTAGCACAAAGGACCCTCACAGACATTTGTAATAGTACGCAAATTGACCTTGTGCATTGTACATGTAAGGTAAGGTAAATAGAGTTCCCAGCAGACAATGTATTCTAGTTATTAAACAAATGCTCGCCAAGATAATCAGTACAGTGGTGAACCGAACACGGTAATAATCCAAAGGTGATACTAATAAGCAGCAGGAACCTCCCTACTTTTGTGATATAAAACTAATATCAGACCAATTTTGTACCAAGTTAAAGTTACTTCAGATTGTGAACAGTTAGCTCGGCTAACATTTTCTAAACCTTCTAATTATAAGTTCATCAACCTAAACACACTATGAAACCATTCGTGTGCTCTCTGTCAAGCTGAATTTAGGTCTTTCCATGGAGGAGAGAGCATAGACTCGATCACCGGCCTTGTGCCAAATCCCCCACGCCTTCCCATGGCGACCTTCACAACAATGACCTGCAAGCAAAATACACCAAAAACTAAGTCACACATGCATGCTACTAATCCACTGTCCTGTAGTTGTTTGGTTATTATTTTAGATTAATATGAATAATTCAATATGTATTATCTGTTTTAAAAAATGAAGTAAACAAGTTATCCAATATTTCCTGGAATAAAATACGGCTGGTTTGAGAATCTGCTATCAGAAATGTCTAGACAGTGAAAAAGAAGCAGCATTATCATTAACCAGCACAGAAATTTAGTAAAGTGGGAACCCAGTAAGGAGCTATGTGTCTTTGTTCTGATAATTATCTCTGTATCTTCAGAGTTTGTTCTAAATTCAGGATGGTTCAGCTTTCATTCTAAGATGTGTGCAACATTCCCATCCTTTAGAAGGAAGCTACAGGGAGTTTGAAGGAAATTGAACCTGCAAAGAGGCCGTGATGGAGACACAAGGAAATTGTGCAAAAAATACTACAACCACATTTCCTCATACCACCATCACATATCCACATCCCCTCTGCAGGTGGAATTTGTCTTATCCATCTTCATAGTGGCTCCCTTACATGCCAACCACACTCGCACCAATAAACCTTGACGCAAATCTGACTGGTAGCATATACTCTATACCACAGTAGTAATCAGCGGCAATCGTGCAACCAAGTTGAATAAACTGGAAACCCCTAAAAATTATCTGTAAATGGAACCCGTGATCGTCATAGGCTCCAACTTCTCCACACATACGCCTCAACTAATTCTACGCACCGCAGAACTAATGGCACGACTAAGTAAGGCCCAAACGAGGCTTCGATCTGAATTTGGGAGCAGTAAACTGCTGATTTCGAATGAGACGCGTTCACACATAGCTCAGTGGAATTGAGCTACGCGGGACTCAAATCCACGCGTTGCGACCCCCAGTAGCGATGGACAAATGCATGCAGCGCTAGTATGAGATGGGGGGTGAGCTGGGCGGGCGGGCGTACCTGGAGCGCGTGGTGGGCGGGACGGAAGGAGTAGCAGGGGCTCCTCATCCCTAGGCGCAGAGGAGCAGGCCCCTCCTCCTCGAGCAGAGCAGGGCCGCCGGACTGGTGATGAGGTTGCGGTCGGACTGGTAGTTCTCGATGATGGGCACCAGATCCCTGGACGCGATCCTCCACTTGTAGACCTGCTTGAAGACCTCCCGCCGCTCCGAGTCGTCCCGCCGCAGTCGTCCCACTTGCAGACTTGCATCAGATTGTCTGCACAAACGCGCGCGCAGCGGAAGTCAGCGAACACCAGACGGAGGGGAATGCGTGCAAGGGGCAGGAAAGGCGAGGAGAGTGGGGGTGGTACCAAGGCAGTGGTCTCCCTTGACGTAGCCGACGACGCCTCCCTCGTCGTCCTCCTCCATGGCCCCGAGGCCCGCGCAGGTGAGCGAGAGCATCGCCGAGTCCATGCCGCTCCGCGAGGGCCGACTCCCTCCGATCGGGGTGGGTGGGACGAGGAGCAGGTCGGGGTGGCGGATCTGGCCGTGGATCGACGGGATGCCGCGAGGAGATGGGATGCCGACCTGCTCGACTCGATCTGGGGCATAGGGTAGGGAGAGATGGTGACGGGAGGGAGGGACGAGTTCGGCGGCGATGGGTGAGGAGGATGGCGGTGGGTGGGAGTGTCGAGTTGAGGACTGGATCGGGAGGGGGGACGGGGAGGAGGTGGCAGCGATGGCGAGGAGATGGGGACGAGGGAGGAGGGGTGCGATGGGGGGGAGGGGTCGATGGGATCTGACCTAGGGTTTGGGCTGCGGGTGGGAGTATCTCCTTTTCTTTTTTTCTGTAGATAGATGGATGGATGGATGTGGGATGGAGAGATGGATGGGCGCCATGCCATCGATCCGTGGGAAGAGTTCTGATTGGTTCGGAGAATCAGTGATTTAAAATAGTTTCTAAGTACTAAAAATAGAGGGATTTTATGAAGCAGCTATCACACCACACAATTTTTCACTAGAGTTTGACCACATTTTATGGTTGAGGACCAATTTTCATGCATTTTTTTTATCTTTCTAGCTATTTTTAATCATTTTCCGAGTGGCAAAAATGGGTTTTTTTGTGAAGAACCTACCAAATATTTGTTGCAAAATTGGACTCCATCAATTTTCTAAAATACTAGTCCATATTTAATATACAATTGACCAAATGGTTGGGTGTCAAAAGCTTTGACCCACCTCTCGTGAAAAAGAAATATTTCTGCCGATTTAGTTGGAAGCGGGTCAAATTTGAACTGCAGCTGCCTCATAGTTTGCTTTTTATTTTTTTCAAAAATCATTTCTAGGTACAAAAAAATCTATTTAATCAGAGAAACACCAAAAGTTTTCCAAGATTCAACCATTAGCGAGGAACGGTCCACTACTAGGGAAAACCTTATACACAGAACCTTACCAGCAGCGCGGTTCAAAACTAGGCGCTACTGCTACTTATCAGTAGCGCGCTTAAAAAAACTGTGCTACTACCATCCTCGTACCAGTAGCGCGTTAGAAAAAACAGCGCTACTACTACAAATGCCACGACGTTGCTGCCGGAGTAGGTTTAGTAGTAGCGCCTGTTTTCTAAGAGCGCTACTACTATTGATCTTATCAGTAGCGCTTTTCCCTAAAGAGCGCTTTTCCCTAAAGAGCGCTACTGCTAAGGCAGCGTGGTTCTTCTCCGCCCGGCCGCCCGCCCCTCACTCTCCCCTCTCCACTTCCTCCTCCATCCCCTCCTTCATCCCGTCGTCAGCCGCCGCCGCATTGCCGCCACGCAGCTGCTTGCCGCCCCTCCCCGTCCTCCTAATCCCCTCCCTCCTCCATCCCCCACCCCCTCTCCCCCTCCCTCCCTAGTCTCCTCCTCCATCCTCTCCCTCCTCCATTCCTCCTCCATCCCACCCTTCGCCCCCCCCCCCCCGCCCCCCCCCGCCGCCTCACCGCCATCAGGTAGCTCCTCCTCCCTCCCCCCTCCTTCTCGCCTCCTCCTCCTTCCTCCCCCCTCCTTCCTCCCTCCTTCCTACCCCTCCTCCTCCCTCCCTTGTCTCTGTTCTTTAGAACGTAGGTAATTTAAATGTAGATTTTAGAATGTAGACATTGTAGAATGTAGGTTTTTAATAGAATAATTTTTTTAGATTATTTAGGTGTTTTTGCAAGAATAATTTTAGGTCTTTTGATTAGAAATTTTATTTATAGTAAGTGCTTAATATAACTAGTTCTGTTTATAGTAAGTGCTTAATATAACTACTTTATTTATAGTAAGTGCTTAATAGAACTAGTTTATTTATAGTAAGTGCTTAATAGAACTAGTTTATTTAGTAAGTAGTTAATAGAACTAGTTTATTTAGTAAGTGCTTAATAGAACTAGTTTGTTTATGCAGAAATTAAGTATTTGCCCCTGCCTCGTCCCCGCAGTCGTCCCCATCGCCGACCCCTTAAGACCTCTCGGTGAGAATAGCCAAATCCCCATGTTGTTGATATAGATGATAATGTGTTGTAAATGTCGATGATGAAAATGCTAGTGCTAGTCGCCATGTCATTGATGTCGATGATGATGCATTCTGAATATAGATGATGATGATGCATTCCGAGTGGCCTATGTTTTGCCGGAATGTTGATTCGTTTCCGTCCCGGCAAATTTCAGGCGCTCGATATGTCCTGTCTTTAGCAAAGGTCATGCCGAAATTTTTCATGAATTTTAGCATGACTTGTTCTACAATGTAGGGCATATCGAGTGCTTGTGATTTGCCAGAACGGGAATTCAATGATATTTCGGCAAAACATAGGGCATTTTTTCTATGTCATTGCTCGATATATGGAACGTGTTGACTTTAGGTCTGTTTCGGCTCCTTGTGTGTCTTTTAGTGAGGGAGAGTGTCCACCATATATATATTTGAGAGAGGAAGAATGCCGACTGTTGTCGTGGGGGTCGCTTCTCCTTCTTTTCCTTGTGCTAGATATTTGTAATGCACTAGGGAAAGGAGGAGTAGCGACCATCACCGACGGTCGCAATATCAGAGAGGGAATGCCCACCATATACGTGAGATGAGAGTTTAGGAAGGAAGACTCGATAGACCTAAAGTCAACCCATTGCATATTGAGTAATAGTGATCTGTGTGTTGAGTTTCCTAGTAGTTGCCTTCAATCGATTTTTGATTAATGTTTCAACTATGAACATAGGAAATGTCTGACGACGAAAAGGATTTCGGTATGTGCGAATACTGCGAAGACGAGCGCGGCCTGTGCGACAGAAATTTCTTAGTTGGTGGTAGGCGCTTCAGCATCAAGCTGGATGAGACCTTCGAAGTGGATACAGTAAGTCACAACGACAAGTCTTTTTTCGTAATTAAGCATGACTTCTGCTTCTTTTGCTTCAACTTATAATTTTAATTTTTTACTATTCTACTAGCATATCCCCTGCCATGCAAGAATTTATGTCTTGGATAAGATTGGTTTCAGTCCTATGGAAACTATGGAGGTAAAGAGAGTTCACTTGAGGACCGAGCATGGTTATACTTTTGCCGCAAAATTATACAATGCAGACACCTACACCTATTTTGAATGCAAAAATTGGAGATCACTATGCAAGGCTTATGCATTTGAGCCTGATATGCTTATCACCTTTGATATTCGTCCGGAAGATGATATTGAAGGTAATATTGACATCTGGGTCAATGTGCAGACGCCTCCAGTTCTACCATTATGTGAGTTCCTCAACCATATTTATGTCTTGGATATTGTTTATTCAAAAATAGTTGACAACTAATTTCTATTGACAGCTTATTTCCATTCAAGCAAACATGTCCGACGCTTGGTAGACATGACCTACTACTGTCCCGGGGCTGAACTAAACTGCGAGGAGATAAGTCATTATGTTTCATGGCTTGAGGATCTTGATATTGTCAAGACAAATTATTTTCCTGGACTTGAAAATCTTAGTACTCAAAACGTGCGACCACTAGCGTGCGTATTGAACTACGGTCACATCTATTTAGGAAAGATGGTAAGATTTTTACTATTTGTCCTCAGTGCATCTTTTGCATACATTATTTTTTAAGCTAAACTTCATTGCTAAGTATGTTACTACGATGTTCTTCAACAAGGACTACCGATGATAGTTGTGCCTCATTGGATCGAGCCTAAAGGTCGCATGGCAATGGTTAGCTTACGGCCAAGACATCTTACATTGCACATGAGTGCATTCAGGATTTCTAAAAGCGAGCAAGTCTTAATAGTCAAAGACTGGAGCAACATTGTGAAGGATCTCAGAGAAGTACTAGGGGGTAGCAATCAGAAGCGCAGCCCACAATTAGGAGACAGGTTCATCTGCATGCTCCAATATGATGAAGCAGGAGTGCTACACATGTTCTATGCTATTTTACCTAAGAGAGAGCAGCAGGAGTGATTAGCTAGCTAGAAGGAGTTTGAAGATGATGATGTGCTACACTATGACTATGATGATTAAATAGCAAGTGTTGGTGGTAATGACTATGATGATTATTATTAGCTAGTGTTGGTGGTGATTAGATAGCTACACTATGACTATGATGATTAAATAGTGTTGGTGGTAATGACTATGATGATTATGTAACACCCCATGTCATTAGCCACAGTAATCACTTTTGATAATGACAAGTCAGCAAGTTTAACAGTGCATGATCATCATTAGCATCATATTGCGTTTCAACTCCTAACTCAAATTCAATTTTAAATGAAAGTGGAAAATAAAAGTTGTTCAACATAGAAACTAAAGTGTTCAATAAATAACAAATATTACAGAGACAATTCTAAAATTGTAACTAACAATTATTACATTAATTAAGTAACCCAAACCTCCTCTAACAGTGGCTGAAAATAATGTTTAATAACCTTTTAATTAATCTAAATCAAATATGAAATGATGTTTTGCCCAAACTAGTTTTTGGTGTTAGGGTATAGTGCACTGCTAATTATGGACTAGGTCACACTTTTTACAAAATGCATATAGTGCCCAAACAATTAGCTAACAGGAAAGAAAAGAAAACAGAAAAAAGGAAAATAGAAAAAGGCCTAAACGCGCTACTGTGCACTTAGGCCTACTGCTACAGCGCTGGCCCATCCCACCCCGCGCCTCCTCCCACCTCTCACTGCTCACCGCCGCCCCGCTGTCGAACACCGCGCGCGCGCACCCCAGGCCCCCCTCGCTCGCCGCTCGACAGCGCGCCCGCGCGCGCATTGGGTATAAGAGCAACCCCCTCGACCTCGCGGACGAACCCTAGCCACTCCGCTCGTCCTCTCCCTCGCTCCCCCGTCGCAGCCGAGCGCCACCGCCGCCATGGCTCCGGCGTAGCCACGGCCACCGTGCCCCGTTCGCCTCCCCGACGTGTCCACGAGCTCCGCCGCGATGAGCCCGTCCTCCTCGACCACGAGCCCGAGCCCCGGGAGCCCTGCATCGACCCCGCGCCATCTTCTTCCTCCTCGGATCCCCACCGCCGTTCGCCGTCGATTCCGGCTGCACCACGCCTTCCCCGCGCCCGCTCTGAACGACTACGCCCCACTGTGAGCTCCTGATCCTCCTTCCCCTCTCCATTAGCTCGCTAGCGTACCGTAGCCACCGCTCCGCGTTAGGCCACACGCGTCGCCGCCTGACCTCGTCGCTGGCGTGGCCACGGTGACCATATGGTCCCGTGCGTGCCACCGTTGCACTCCCCGCAACGTGTGGACACCGTAGCCACCTCGCCCTGCCCTTTTTGCACGACGTAGCCCCGATCCCCACGATGGCCGAACTCCGGCGTCCGCCTCGTTGCTCGCTGTCGACGCTACCGACCACCGCAGCCCCCGCCGTCACCCTAGATCGCTCCGCCGTCGTCTGCCCGTTCGAAAGAGCCCGGTCACGCTCGAAGTGGTGCCCTGTGCGCCATTTCCGAGCCGCGCCGCCGTCCCTGGTGCTTGCCGGAGCAACTCCGGTGGCCGGCCGGCGCTGCCGCCGACGTGGCTGGCCTGGGGCCACCCCCAGTGCCACTGCCAGTGGGCCAAGCCAACCCCAGTTGACCAGTTGACTTGGTCAACTGGCTGACTGGGCGCTGCCCAGTCACTGACTGGTGGGGCCCCTCTCCCTGTGTCTATGACATATGGGCCCCCCCTGTCAGGTGCCTAATTAACTAATTATGTTAATAAAAATAATTAAAATCCTAATCAGTCACTGACTGCTGGGCCCCACCTGTTAATTAACCCAATTAGTTAATTTAACCTCTCTGTTAAAGCCACAGTGTATGAAATGTGGGCCCCACTTGTCAGGTTTGACTCTGGTCAGCCAGAGTTGACCTGCTGACGTCACACTGACCTCATGCTGATGTCATCATTCACTATTCTGGATAATTCGAATTGAAATAAATAATTAAATTCAAAAAATGTTTAAAACTTTAGAAAATCATATAAATTAAACCATAACTCCGATGAAAATAATTTATATATGAAAGTTGCTCAGAATTTCGATACGAACCCGAATGCGCCCTCCGTATTCCTGTCAGATGCCCCTAGCTATATGAACATTGAACTTTTAGACTGATTTTGATAAATGAATAGTGCCCAACGTTAATTGAATAAATCCGGATAAATTCCTAAATTTAACTAAATCATTTAGTTAGGCAGTAGAACACCCCGGCATATCATTTAGGCATGTCATACATATTGTTTGCATTATTGCCGTGAATTTATTGTTTCTCTCCCCCTCCTTCTCTCTCGATAGACGCCGAGACCGACGACGCTGCAGCTGGGTACAACTACACTACCGACGAGCAGCCCGTTGACGACCCCTCTCTCTTGCCAGAGCAACCAGGCAAGCCCCCCCCCCCTTTGAGCATCCAGATATCGCCCATTCCATTTCTCCTGCTTGCATTAGATTTTGCTACTGTTACTGCTTGTTCCTATTCTGATGCATAGCCTGCTTTTGTAACCTGTTCACTGTTACCTTACCTGCCTATGTTAAACTGTTTAGTATAGGTTGGTAGTGAACCATCAGTGACCCCACCACCTTACCCTTGTCGCCCCTGCTTGATCATCGATGACTCGATTAGTGTGATCGTTGACCAGAGGCCGACACATCACTTCACCCCCCCTTAGTTGTACGACTCTGCATAGTAACTATCGAGTGCCAAGGGTGATACCTCGTAACGCACTCCTGATGAATACTCTGCAGTGTAGCTGTTCGGTCGTGGTCATCGAGGGTGATTCCTCCTTCTCCACTTCCGATACGACTCTGTCGTGCAACCCCTTAGTGTGAACCTCGAGGGTGATACCTCATACGTTCACCCTAATGTTTTCGTCGAGCAGAATCCGCCGAGGGTGATTCCTCGGGTTTCCCCCTTGATGTTGTGACCACACGGTTACTTTGACCTTTGTTACAGGCGGGTCCATCCTGGTGGGTACCCGCTAGGGATCTATGATGTCGAGTGTGCCGGAAGGGCACTCGAGTGTGATAGTGTGGCGAAGCATCAGAGACTCTGGTTGTCTCCGCGTGATACTAAATGAGCCTATTGGATTTGGGTGTGTGATCTGAGTGGGTCGACGTGCCCTATACGCACTACCACCACGCGAGATAATGGTTATGGGGCCCTCTGCGATGTACGTTTCTCCCGAAAGCTCATCAGACGTCACGTTTCACCGTGCGGGCTGATCGCCGGGACTGGGCTGGATACTTCACTGACGAGTTCAGTGTCGCACCTGCACCCCGGCCAGCCACGCAACGCGCAGGGTGCCCAGGGCGATGGCCCAAGACCTCTGGGTGCATAGGTTAGTCCGACATGCTGACCTCTCTGCTGAGCCTAGGTAGGGCGCTGCTTCGTGTTGATCTTCCGAGGCCGGGCATTACCCAGCAAGTGTGTCCGACCAGAGTTGATCGAGCGTGTTGGGTAACAGTAGTGCACCCCTGCAGGGATGAATGATCTATCGATAGCCGGTCCTATGGTAAAGGACGCTCAGTTTGTGTATCCTGATCTACTACTTGAACTGGATACTTGTTACTTAATTGAAGCTTCGGGATCGCTTTCTCGCTGGGAGTCGAGGAAGGATCTCTAGGCTTGCTTCAACATGTTTGCTAAATAAAATGCTATTCTACTCTCTTCTACTGCTGCAAGTTGATGACTTCGTGAAGATGCTAGTCTTCGATAGGACTAGGCCTTCTCTCTATTCTGGCATTTCTACAGCCCAGTCCACATATACAACCTTTCTCCATTGATAATGTTGCATATGTAGTATAGATCCTTGCTTGCTGAGTACTTTGGATGAGTACTCACGGTTGCTTTACTTTCTCTTTTCCCCGTACCCCACCTTGATGATACATCAGACGATGGAGTCCAGGAGCCAGATGCCACCTCAGGAGCTTACTACCAGGAGGGTCCAGATGGCACGTACTACTGGATCGAGCCAGCCAACCAGGAGTAGGATCGGAGGCTCCCAGGCAGGAGGCCAACGCCTTTCGATCTAGAGTCGTTGTTTGTGCTAGCCTTCTTAAGGCAAAACTTGTCTAACTATGTTTGTACTCAGATATTATTTGTATGACTGACTTATGTATTCGGATCTTCGTGATCCCTGGTCTGTAATATTGTGGATCTCCGTTTATTTGTGTTTAGAGTTGTGTTGTGATATCTTCCCGTGAGTCCCTGTGCTTGATTGTACACGTTTGCGTGTATGATTAGTGTATGATTGAGTCGGGGGCGCCACAGATTATTAGCTAGTGTTGTTGGTGATGATATGATGCAAGAGTTTTTATATTTATATGATGATGATGATGATGATGAGTTATTATATCATTGGTTTCACCTAGTGATTTAATAACTCATTATAATGTAAAAACAATCTCTAAATTGCTACTGTATGAAAACTTGTATAAAGGTGTATGAATATGACATAAAATAAAAAAGAAATAGAATACGGAATAATAGTAGTAGCGCAGGAAGTGAGACGTGCTACTAGTAATTACCAGTAGCGCCTTCTGGAAGAAGCGCTACTACTAAGTGCATATAGCAATAGCGCGGGTTAACCAACGCTACTGCTAACCTTTAGCTGTAGCGCGGGTCACCCGCGCTACTGGTAGGCCAAAAACCCGCGCTACTGCTAAGCTTTTTCCCTAGTAGTGGTCATGCCCGTTGTTTTGACCGCATTTTGAAATGGACATGAAAAATTCAAAAAAAATCAAAAAATTGGGAAACCTTCGCACTGTGTCATTATATGTGGCCAAGTTACCAGTACAAATAATAAACTTGTAATACGGTAATTATTTTAAAAAAGTGTTCTTAGAAATGAGCTATCATGTGTGAAGATCAATGGCTTTCAATCCAAATGATCAATCTTATGGCCACATTCATGACATAGTTTGTTCAAATGACCTCATATTGTTCACAAGGGTGCATCTTGGAATGGCAAACAATGTTGGCTAAGGAAGTTTTCAATTTCTTATGACGAAAAAATCATTTTCCATTTTTCGAGTGCCCAAAATGAGTTTTTTTGTGAAGGACCTACCATATATTTGTTGCAAAATTGGACAAAATCATTTTTATAAAATATTAGGCCATATTTAATGCACAATTGATCAAATGGTTGGGTGTCAAAAGTTTTGATCCACCTCTCGTGAAAAAGATAAATTTTCACCGATTCAGTAGGAAGCGGGTCAAATTTGAACTGCAGCTGCCTTATAGTTTGCTCTTTATTTTTTCCAAAAATCATTTCTAGGTACATAAGTATCTATTTAATCATAGAAATATCAAAAGTTTTCCAAGATTCAACCACTAGCTAGGAACGGTCATGCCCGTCGTTTTGACCGCATTTTGAAACGGGCATGAAAAATTCAAAAAAAATCAAAAAATTGGAAAGCATCCGCATTGTGTCATTATATGTGACCAAGTTACCAGGAAAAATAATAAACTTGTAATACGGTAATTATTTTAAAAATTTGTTCTCAGAAACGAGCTATCATGTGTGAAGATGCATGGCTTTCAAGCCAAATGATCAATCTTATGGCCACATTCATGGCATAGTTTGTTCAAATGATCTCATATTGTGCACAAGGGTGCATCTTGGAATGGCAAACAATGTTGCCTAAGAGAGTTTTCATTTTCTTTGGACGAAAAATTCATTTTCCATTTTTCAAGTGCCCAAAATGAGTTTTTTTGTGTGAAGGACCTACCATATATTTGTTTCAAAATTAGACCAAATCATTTTTATAAAATATTAGGCCATATTTAATGCACAATTGACCAAATGGTTCGGTGTCAAAAGTTTTGATCCCCCTCTCGTGAAAAAGACAAATTTTCACCGATTCAGTAGGAAGCGGGTCAAATTTGAACTGCAGCCGCCTCATAGTTTGCTCTTTATTTTTTCCAAAAATCTTTTATAGGTACATAAGTATCTATTTAATCAGAGAAACACCAAAAAATTTCCAATATTCAACCACTAGCTAGGAACGGTCAAGCCCGCCGTTTTGACCGCATTTTGAAATGGGCATAAAAAATTCAAAAAAAGTCAAAAAATTGGAAAACCTTCGCATTGTGTCATTATATGTGACCAAGTTACCAGGAAAAATAATAAACTTATAATACGGTAATTATTTTTAAAAAGTGTTCTCATAAATGAGCTATCATGTGTGAAGATTCATGGTTTTCAAGCAAAAAATGATCAATCTTATGGCCACATTCATGACATAGTTTGTTCAAATGATCTCATATCATGCACAAGGGTGCATCTTGGAATGGCAAACAATGTTGCCTAAGGAAGTTATCATTTTCTTCGGACGGAAAATTCATTTTCCATTTTTTTGAGTGCCCAAAATGAGTTTTTTTTGTGAAGGACCTACCATATATTTGTTGCAAAATTATACCAAATCATTTTTATAAAATACTAGGCCATATTTAATGCATAATTGATAGAATGGTTAGGTGTTCAAAGCTTTTATCCACTTCTCATGAAAAAGACAAATTTCTGCCGATTTAGTAGGAAACATGTCAAATTTGAACTGCAGCTGCCTTATAGTTTGCTCTTTATTTTTTCCAAAAATCATTTCTAGTTACATAAGTATCTATTTAAGTAGAAATACATGGTTTGGTGGCGATACGTTGAGGTTTGGATGGTGGCCGAGGGCCCCAACTCCAAAGCGCGTAAACTCGCATGCCCGCCGCGTGGTCACCGCGTGACCGTGGTGTTGCCATGCATTCTGGGCGGCCTAGGCATGTCTAGTGGGTTGGTAACTCCCCATGTAGGTGCTAGGAAGAAAATGACAATAGAAGAATCTCACGAGGAGACCGAACTATGCTCAAACATGAATTAGCAGCCAAGTGTTTGATTAGCGTACGGGAAATGCACATGGCCAATGGGCTTGAATTTTGGCTGAGGATGATCATCTACTAGGGAGACTGTCTTGGATTTTTTTTATCTCAAATGGAGGAGGTTAGATGGCACTTGCTTTGCAAAGTACCACATCGGGCAGAAATATGGATGTTGAAGCTGGGCTCAAATGATTAAATGGATTGAGCCAAAATTTTGTGGAATATGGTCATTTGGGCATAGGAAAGCACTGTAAAAAATTTATACTATTTGGATAAATAAAAATGGTACTTCCTTCACAGTGCTCTCCACTGAATAGAAAATTGGGAAAAAATGCTAAGGGCAGTTGGCTAGAATAAATGAGCTAAAATTTGGTGGAGGGAGGTTTTATGGGCAGGGTCATGTCATGGTAAATTTTCAGCAATTATAAATTAACATAAAATATAGTTGCTTCACAAACTGAAAATATTACCACAAACAAAGATTGGATGGTGAGCTCACATGGATTGTTAGATGGGGCTCAAATTTTGTGGAGAGCTATGATTTGGGAATATAGAAGATGTGGCAAAAATTCAGCTCATTAGGATATGCCTAGCTAGTACTTCCTTCACACCGGTTCTAGCTGAACATAAACTTTGGAAATTTGCCGAGGAAGATTTACCAGGCAAATGGAGCTGAATATTGTCATGAGGCAATGATTTGGATAGTAAAGAATGCCCAATTTTTTTGGGAATTTTGGGAATGACAGAAATATAGGCTGCTTCACAACCTAGGGCAAAAATTGACACATAGGCAAAACTGATGAGGTGGCGCCAAGTCATAGTAATGCACCACAATTTACAAGGCTATGACCATCTATATTGGTCGTTATCAGCTAGAAATAAGGCAGAGGACCAGTGTTGTTTGCTTTATGACCATTTTGTGTAAGGAAATTACAACCTTTCTGACCAAAATGGTCGTTATGGTTTAGGGTTTGGAGCCCCCCGAACAGCTTTTGACCAATTGGTCTCAAATGGTCGTAGATTTATGACCAATTCTTCCAGGGTCACTGACAGAAGGTCACAAGTTGACATATTTCTTGTAGTGACGAAGCTCCGCGTCCACAGCCGGAAGGCGGCCAACGGCCCTGCCAGCCAGGGCAGGTGTGGCCGTCTCCGTGGTGGTCACGAAGGCGGGAGTGCTAAGCATGTGCAAACGAGCCTCGGCCAACCTATCGTCGAGAGTCTCGCAGGCCTGAATGGCCTCGATCTGGACAAGGGGGGGAGCAACTTCCCCCCTGAAGATGATCGCAGCGTCCACCACAACCTTCGCAAGGTGCCTGAGTGGAGCCGACTCAAGGGCAGAGAAGGAACAAGTAAATGTGCTAGCAGGGATGTCTAGAGTACCTGTCTCGAGGTTCCGGGCAGCCGCCCGAAGCTCCGCCCGCTCAGGGATGGGCAGAGCCGGGCTACCGTCCGACCGGGCAGCATTGAGCCGAGCGCTGCGGCGGGAGGCCGTCACCGGGGATGAGGTCGACCGGCCCCGCCTGGAGTAGGCTGCAGTCCGTGGGGGGAGGGGGTGGGAGGCCACCGGAGTGGTAACCAGTGTCGCCTCACCCGCAGTCGCAACCGTCGGGGAAGCGGGATGAAGACCCACCTCAGAGCAGTAGATGGTGAAAGCATCGCACGGGGAGAGCAGCTGCAGGAGGCTGGGCGCTAGGTGCCCGGGGTAGAGGAAAGCGCGCTCGAAGAGGCGCCAAGGGTTGGGGCCTCCATAGGCGGTAGGGCGAGCTGTAGAGTGGCAGGAGGCGGGTCCGCGGCAGGGGGCGGAGGGGCCTCTAAGGCGATGGGGGCCACGGAGTCAAGGCCCGGCGAAGGGCCCACCGCAGCACTGGGCCCCGGGTCGGAAAGAGGAGGAAGCGGGTCCTCGACCACCAGCAGAGCAATGGGAAGATCCTCGAGGGCACCGGCAGGAGAGCGCGGAGAGGACACCGGGAGGGCCAGCAGCCCCATGAAGACCCACAAGTATTGGGGATCAATCATAGTCCTTTCGATAAGTAAGAGTGTCGAACCCAATGAGGAGCAGAAGGAAACGACAAGCGGTTTTCAGCAAGGTATTTTCTGCAAGCACTGAAATTATCGGTAACAAATAGTTTGGTAGTAAGATAATTCATAACGGGTCACAAGTAACAAGTGTAACAAGGGTGCAGCAAGGTGGCCCAATCCTTTTGATAGCAAAGGATAAGCCTGGACAAAGTCTTATATAAAGCAAAGAGCTCCCGAGGACACATGGGAATTATCGTCAAGTTAGTTCTCATCATGCTCATATGATTCGCGTTCGTTACTTTGATAATTTGATATGTGGGAGGACCGGTGCTTGGGTACTGTCCTTACTTGGACAAGCCTCCCACTTATGATTAACCCCTCTCGCAAGCATCTGCAACTATGAAAGAAGAATTAAGATAAATCTAACCATAGCATGAAACACGTGGATCCAAATCAGCCCCTTACGAAGCAACGCATAAACTAGGGTTTAAGCTTCTGTCACTCTAGCAACCCATCATCTACTTATTACTTCCCAATGCGTTCCACTAGGCCCAAATCATGGTGAAGTGTCATGTAGTCGACGTTCACATAACACCACTAGAGGAAAGACAACATACATCTCATCAAAATATCGAACGAATACCAAATTCACATGATTACTTATATTAAGACTTCTCCCATGTCCTCGGGAACAAACGTAACTACTCACAAAGCATATTCATGTTCATAATTAGAGGGGTATTGAATAGCATCAAGGATCTGAACATATGATCTTCCACCAAATAAACCAACTAGCATCAACTACAAGGAGTAATCACCAATATGAGGTTTTGAGACAAAGATTGAATACAAGAGATGAACTAGGGTTTGAGAGGAGATGGTGCTGGTGAAGATGTTGATGAAGATTGACCCTCCCTCGATGAGAGGATCATTGGTGATGGTGATGGCTTCAATTTCCCCCTCCCAGAGGGAAGTTTCCCCAGCAGAACAGCTCCGCCGGAGCCCTAGATTGCTTCTGCCCAAGTTCCGCCTCGAGACGGCGACGCTTCGTCCCGAAAGCTTCCTTGTGATTTTTTCTAGGTCAAACCCCCTCATATACCAGAAGATGGGCACCGGACGATGGCCAGGGGGCCCACAAGCTCAGGGGCGCACCCTGGGGGGTAGGGCGCGCCCCCCCAGGATTGTGGCCACCTGGTGGGTCCCCTTCTGTTGTTTCTTCGCCCAATATTTTTTATATATTCCAAAACAATTCTCCGTAAAGTTTTAGGACATTTGGAGTTGTGCAGAATAGGTATCTCAGATTTGCTCCTTTCCGGTCCAGAATTCCAGCTGCTGGCATTCTCCCTCTTCATGTAAATCTTGTAAAATAAGAGAGAAAAGGCATAATTATTTACCATAAAGTGAAATAACGGTCCATAATACAATAAATATCAACATAAAAACATGATGCAAAATGGACGTATCAAATCTCCCAAGCTTAGAGCTTGCTTGGTGTTGATAAAATAAAATACGGACATGAAGGCATCATGATCATCTTTTTAGTGCGGCAATATATTGTCATATAACTTCTTATGCCAAAGTGATAATTCATTCATAAGGTAAAGTATGAACCATAAACTTTATTGAAAACTAACAAACTTGTGGTTCCAGTCATTGAAACAATTGCAATTTATCATAATATCAGAAAGAGTCAATGTTAGAGCTTTTATTTAGCAAGTTCACATACTCAACTATCATTTAATCTTTCATAATTACTAACACTCATGCAATACTTATGAGATCAAATTTTCAATCAAACACATAGAAAGATAGGGGCTTATGATTTTGCCTCCCAACCATTTACCTCAAAGGTAATGTCAACAGCAATAACTTATGATCACCTATATCTGAGCGGATATGTATGTATGAATCATTCTCCAACATATAGTGCTTGCCAAAAGAGAAAATATAAAAGGAAGGGTGAAGATCACTATGACCCTTATGTGAGGATACAAGGTAAAAATTAAAGGATAGGCCCTTCGCAGAGGGAAGCAGAGGTTGTCATGCGCTTTTTGGTTGGATGCACAAAATCTTGATGCAAAAGAACGTCACTTTATATTGCCGCTTGTGATGGAGACCTTTATTATGCAGTCCATCGCTTTTATTTCTTCCCCGTCACAAGTTCGTATAAAGCTTATTTTCCTCACAACAAAAGATCATACATATTTAGAGAGCAATTTTTATTGCTTGCACCGATGACAACATACTTGAAGGATCTTACTCAATCCATAGGTAGATATAATGGACTCTCATGGCATGAAACTGGGTTTATGGTTTTTGGATGCACAAGTAGTATCTCTACTTGGTGCAAAAGATTTGGCTAGCAAGGGATAGAAAACAAGCTCAACATGTTGGAGGATTCATGACACCATAACTTCTATTCGAATATAAGGAAGCATAACTCATTATGTTGTCTTCCTTGTCTAATATCAACTTATTAGCATATAGTATTTTGGTGGGTGATCACAATCATAGAAGATGTCCAAGATAGTGTATTTATATGTGATACCTCTTTTTCTTTATTACTTCCTATTAATTGCAACAATGGCCAATACTATGTTTGTCAACTCTCAACAAATTTCATGTATCAAACTTCTTATATGTGAAGTCATCACTCTCCATAAAATTATTATATAATCTCTTTATTTCTTTTATTCTTCTTCTTTTCCAAGATCAAAGCAAGAAAGCAAAGCTCTCAACTCAAAACTAATCTTTATTATATAACCTCTCACACTCGATTACATAGATAGATCACAAAGCGAAAACTAAAAGGACTAGATCATACTAAAAACTTTTATTCTACTAGATCATGATATAAACAAAAGGATCAAACTAAGATAAACGATAAAGATAAAGATAAAGATGGTGATACGATACCGGGGCACCTCCCCCAAGCTTGGCACAAGCCAAGGGGAGTGCCCATACTCATGTACTCAAGTCTCCTTCCTTGATGATGGTGGTGGTGAGGTTGTGAGCTTCTCCAGTTTATGCCTGAGGCTGAAATTCTGCTCCCTCAAATTATCATTTTCCTGCTCAAGCTTCAATATCTTTTTTCATAATGCAGCCTTGCTCTCCTGCAGAAAACGGGATGGGATAAAGGGATTCTTAGATTTGTTAGCTCCGTTCGGGAGACTCGATTTCTTGAACTCCACGTGCATGTCTCCAGGTTGAGATAGTGGAGCTTCATCTTCATCCGAGCTATCATCCCTTGTTCCCTCCTCATCGGTATCTTCCTCCTCCTTGGTGGACCAGAGGTAGGGATAAATTTCCCTATAGATCTTTGGATCTACAATATAATGGGAGACATAACTCTCTCCATCCGATTCCTGGGATGACATATTGCTCTAAATCTACAACAGAAACAACTCAAAACAAGAACAAAGGATATTGTCGTAATATGGTGGTCAAAACCTTTGGGAGATTATATAATGAATTTTACCGTGCAAAACAAGTAATCTAGGATAAAACGGAGTCCGAACGGCACACGAGGTGGCCACAAGCTCGGGAGGCGCGCCCTGGGGGGTAGGGCGCGTCCCCAGGCTTGTCGCCTTCTTGTGCGTCTTTTAGACTACTTTTTATTTTCCTAATTCTTTATATATTCCAAAATGGACAAAATTTGACTTTGGAAAACTTTTGGAGTCGGTTTACTTACCGTATCACATACATATTCCTTTTCAGGGTTCTGAAGCGTTCTGGAATATTTCCTTTATGTGTTCATCCGGTGTTATGGAATGAATTATGTTAATCTCAACATTTATGGGCGTACCTAAGATATAATGTTTGATTCTTTGCCCATTCACCATCTTCGGGTTATTGCCTTTCGTGTTGTTGATTTTGATAGCACCGGAATGATAGACTTCTTCAATAATGTAAGGTCCTTCCCATTTAGAGAGAAGTTTTCCCGCAAAAAATCTTAAACGATAATTGTATAGCAAGACTTGGTCACCTACATTAAATTCCCGCTTTGTATTCTTCTGTCATGCCATCTTTTAACCTTTTCTTTAAACAGTTTGGCATTTTCATAAGCCTGGGTTCTCCATTCATCGAGTGAGCTAATGTCAAATAACCTCTTTTCATCGGCAAGTTTGAAATCATAGTTGAGCTCTTTAATTGCCCAATAAGCTTTGTGTTCTAATTCAAGAGGTAAGTGACATGGTTTTCCATAAGCCATTTTATATGGAGGCATACCCATAGGATTTTTATAAGCAGTTCTATAAGCCCATAATGCATCATCAAGTTTCTTTGACCAATTCTTCCTAGATCTATTGACAGTCTTTTGCAAGATCAAATTTATTTCTCTATTACTTAATTCTACTTGGCCGCTAGATTGAGGGTTATATGGAGATGCAATTCTATGGTTAACATCATATTTAGCAAGCAATTTACGGAAAGCACCATGAATAAAGAGTGAACCACCATCGGTCATTAAGTATCTAGGGACTCCAAACCTCGGGAAAATATCTTCTTTAAGTATTTTACTAGAAGTGTTATGATCAGCACTACTAGTTGGAATAACTTATACACACTTAGTAACATAATCAACAGCATCTAAAATATGTGTATACCCATTAGAGGAAGGGAAATGTCCCATATAATCAAAACCCCAAACATCAAATGGTTCAATAACGAGTGAATAATTCATAGGCATTTCCTGGCGTCTACTAATATTACCAATTCTTTGGCATTCATCACAATACAAGACAAACTTACGAGCATCTTTGAAGAGAGTAGGCCAATAAAAACTATATTGTAATGCCTTGTGTGTAGTTCTATCTCCCGCATGGTGTCCTCCGTAGGCCTCGGAGTGACACTTTCGTAGGATTTGTTCCTGTTCATGCTCGGGTACAAAACATCTAATAACACCATCTACTCCTTCTTTATAAAGGTGTGGGTTATCCCAGAAGTAATGTCTTAAATCATAGAAAAACTTTTTCTTTTGTTGGTATGTAAAACTAGGTGGTATAATTTAGCAACAATTGAATTAGCATAGTCTGCATACCAAGGAGTACTATGAGAGGCATTTATGACAGCTAATTGTTCATCAGGAAAGCTATTATCAATAGGTAGTGGGTCATCAAGAATATTTTTCTAATCTAGAGAAGTTGTCTGCTACTGGGTTCTCAGCCCCTTTTCTATCAATAATATGTAAATTAGATTCTTGTAGCAGAAGAACCCACCTAATAAGTCTAGGTTTAGCATCTTTCTTTTCCATAAGGTACTTGATAGCAGCATGATCAGTGTGAACAGTTGATTTAGAATCAACAATGTAAGATCTGAACTTATCACAAGCAAACACAACTGCTAAGAATTCTTTTTCAGTGGTAGCATAATTTCTCTGAGCACTGTCTAGGGTTTTACTAGCATAATGGATAACATTTAACTTCTTATCAACTCTTTGCCCTAAAACAGCACCAACAGCATAATCACTAGCATCACACATAATTTCAAAGGGTAGGTTCCAATCAGGTGGTCGAACAATAGGTGCAGAGATTAAGGCTTTCTTAAGTATTTCAAAGGCTTCAACACAGTCATCATCAAAAACAAATGGAACATCTTTTTGCAAGAGATTAGTAAGAGGCCTAGAAATTTTAGAGAAGTCTTTAATAAATCTTCTATAGAAAACAACATGACCAAGGAAACTTCGTATACTTTTGATATCTTTAGGACACGGCATTTTCTCAATTGCATCAACTTTAGCCTTATCAACTTCAATACCTCTTTCGGAGATTTTATGCCCCAAGACAATGCCTTCATTAACCATAAAGTGGCACTTCTCCCAATTCAAGACAAGATTAGTTTCTTCACATCTCTACAAAACTCAGTCGAGGTTGCTTAAGCAATCATCAAAAGAAGTTGCGTAAACGGGAGAATCATCCATGAAAACCTCAACAATCTTTTCGCAAATGTCAGAGAATATAGCAGTCATACATCTTTGAAAGGTAGCAGGTGCGTTGCATAAACCAAAAGGCATACGTCTATAAGCAAAAGTACCAAAAGGGCACGTAAAAGTAGTTTTTTCTTGATCCTCTTGTGACACAGGTATTTGGGAAAAACCAGAATATCCATCTAGAAAGCAGAAGTGTGTATGTTCTGATAATCTTTCTAACATTTGATCAATGAATGGTAGAGGATAATGATCTTTCCTAGTAGCTTTTTTTAATTTTCTAAAGTCAATTACCATTCTATAACCTGTGATAATTCTTTGTGGGATAAGTTCATTTTTATCATTAGGAACAACAGTGATACCTCCCTTCTTAGGGACACAATGAACGGGACTTACCCATTTACTACCAGCTATGGGATATATTATACCTGCTTCCAGAAGCTTTAATATTTCATTTCTCATCTTAGGATTTAACCGTCGCTGATGGCCAACAACTGGTTTAGCGTTAGGTTCCATCTTAATTTTGTGCTGACATAAAGTGGGACTAATGCCTTTAAGGTCATCAAAAGTATATCCAATAGCGGCATGGTGCTTCCTCAGAGTTTTCACCAATCTCTTTTCTTCATGCTCTAAAAGGTTAGCACTAATAATAACCGGATATATCTTCTTTTCATCAAGATAAGCATATTCCAATGTGTCGGGTAATTGTTTAAGTTCAAACACGGGATCACTCTTGGGTGGAAGAGGATCTCCAAGGGTTTCAACAGGTAAGTTGTGTTTCAAAACAGGCATTTGTTTAAAGAATATCTCATCTATTTTGTTTCTTTCATTCATAAACATGTCATTTTCATGCTCTAGCAAATATTGTTCTAAAGGATCAGTAGGAGGTACGGCAATAGAAGTAAGACCAATAATTTCATATTTATTAGGTAATTATTTATCACATGGTTGCCTACGAAATTTGGAGAAATTAAACTCATGAGACACATTACCAAAGCTAACACGGATGGTTTCCTTCTCACAATCTATCTTAGCATTAACCGTGTTCAAGAAAGGTCTACCGAATATAATGGGACAAAAGTCATCTCGTGGGGAACCAAGAACTAGAAAATCAGTAGGATATTTTATTTTCCCACACAAGACTTCAACATCTCTAACAATCCCAAGTGGTGTGATAGCAGTATCTCTATTAGCGAGCTTAATAGTGACATCAACATCTTCTATCTCAGCAGGTGCAATATCATTCATAATTTCTTGATATAAAGTAAATGGGATTGCACTCACACTAGCACCCAAATCACATAAGCCATGATAACAATGATCTCCTATTTTAATAGAGACAACAGGCATGCCAACAACAGGTCTATGTTTATCTTTTTCATCTGGTCTAGCGATTCTAGTAGCATCATCACAGAAATAAATAACATGCCCATCAATATTATCAACCAAGAGATCTTTAACCATAGCAACATGAGGTTCAACTTTGATTTGTTCAGGGGGTGTAGGTGTTCTTGTATTACTTTTGTGAACCACAACTGAAGCTTTAGTATGTTCCTTTATCCTAACAAGAAAAGGTGGTTTCTCAATATAAGCGGTAGGGATAACTGGATCAACATTATAAGTAATAGTTTCTTCTCTAGCTTCAGTGGGTTCTACTATTTTTACTTCAATGGGAGGATGATATTTAAACCACTTCTCCTTAGGGAGATCAACATGAGCAGCAAATGATTCACAAAAGGAAGCTACTATCTCAGAGTCAAGTCCATATTTAGTGCTAAAATTCTGAAAAGCATCGGTACCCATAAAAGTTTTAACACAATAAAATTCAAGCTTTATACCTGACTCCTTACCTTCATCGAGCTCCCAATCTTCAGAGTTGCGTTTAATTCATTCCAAAAGATCCCATCTGAATTCAATAGTCTTATTCATAAAAGAACCAGTACAAGAAGTATCGATCATGGATTGATTATTACGAGAAAGCCGAGCATAAAAATTTTGAATAATAATTTCTCTTGAGAGCCCATGATTGGGGCATAAATATAACATTGACTTAAGCCTCCCCCAAGATTGAGTAATACTTTCTCCTTCACGAGGCCAAAAATTATATATATAATTTTGATCACGATGAACCAGATGCATAGGATAAAACTTCTGATGAAATTCCAATTTCAATCGATTGTAATTCCAAGCTCTAATATCATCACATAGCCTATACCATGTCAATGCATTTCCCTTCAAAGATAGAGGGAAGACCTTCTTCTTGACTTCATCTTTGGGTAACCCCTGTAAGCTTAAATAATCCACAAACTTCATCCACATATATTAAATGCAGATCAGGGTGTAGTGTTCCATCTCCTGCATAAGGATTAGCTAGCAGTTTCTCTATCATACCTGAAGGAATTTCATAATAAATATCTTTAGTAGGTTCAGTAGGTTGAGGAGCAACACTTTGTTCTTCTGGTCGAGGTGAAGATACCCCGAACAAGCCCCTCAAAGGATGATTTTCCATAGTGACAAGTAACAGTAAATTTCAGCATGTAATATAAATTTTTCCTTACCAAATTCCACTCACCAAAGGTGCTTCACTCCCCGGCAAGCCAGAAAAGAGTCTTGATGACCCACAAGTATAGGGGATCAATTGTAGTCCTTTCGATAAGTAAGAGTGTCGAACCCAACGAGGAGCAGAAGGAAATGACAAGCGGTTTTCAGCAAGGTATTTTCTGCAAGCACTGAAATTATCAGTAACAGATAGTTTGGTAGTAAGATAATTAGTAACGGGTAACAAGTAACAAGTGTAACAAGGGTGCAGCAAGGTGGCCCAATCCTTCTGATAGAAAAGGATAAGCCTGGACAAACTCGTATATAAAGCGAAGTGCTCCCGAGGACACATGGGAATTATCATCAAGTTAGTTTTCATCATGCTCATATGATTCGCGTTTGTTACTTTGATAATTTGATATGTGGGTGGACCGGTGCTTGGGTGTTGTCCTTACTTGGAAAAGCCTCCCACTTATGATTAACCCCTCTCGCAAGCATCCGCAACTACGAAAGCGGAATTAAGATAAATCTAACCATAGCATGAAACATGTGGATCCAAATCAGCCCCTTATGAAGCAACGCATAAACTAGGGTTTAAGCTTCTGTCACTCTAGGAACCTATCATCTACTTATTACTTCCCAATGCGTTCCACTAGGCCCAAATCATGGTGAAGTGTCATGTAGTCGATGTTCACATAACACCACTAGAGGAAAGACAACATACATCTCATCAAAATATCAAACGAATGCCAAAATCACATGATTACTTATAACAAGACTTCTCCCATGTCCTCAGAAACAAACATACTACTTAGAAAGCATATTCATGTTCATAACCAGAGGGGTATTGAATAGCATCAAGGATCTGAACATATGATCTTCCACCAAATAAACCAGCTAGCATCAACAACAAGGAGTAATCAACACTACTAGCAACCCACAGGTACCAATCTGAGGTTTTGAGACAAAGATTGAATACAAGAGATGAATTAGGGTTTGAGAGAAGATGGTGCTCGTGAAGATGTTGATGAAGATTGACCCTCCCTTTATGAGAGGATTGTTGGTGATGACGATGGCTTCGATTTCCCCCTCCC
This sequence comes from Thinopyrum elongatum, assembly GCA_011799875.1. Classification (NCBI taxonomy): domain Eukaryota; kingdom Viridiplantae; phylum Streptophyta; class Magnoliopsida; order Poales; family Poaceae; genus Thinopyrum; species Thinopyrum elongatum. The sequence goes on along the minus strand of CM022298.1, from coordinate 484,990,112 downwards.
ATAGGGAAGTTTCCCCGGCAGAACAGCTTGCCGCCGGAGCCTAGATTGCTTCTGCCCAGGTTCCGCCTCGAGAAGGCGGTGCTTCATCCCGAAAGCTTCCTTGTGATTTTTTCTAGGTCAAAACCCCTCACATACCAGAATATGGGCACCGGACGATGGCCAGGGGGCCCACAAGCTCAAGGGACGGACCCTGGGGGTAGGGCACGCCCCCCAGGCTTGTGGCCACCTAGTGGGTCCCCTTCTGTTGTTTCTTCACCCAATATTTTTTATATATTCCAAAATAATTCTCCATAAAGTTTCAGGACATTTGGAGTTGTGCAGAATAGGTATCTTAGATTTGCTCCTTTCTGGTCCAGAATTCTAGCTGCCGGCATTCTCCCTCTTATTGTAAATCTTGTAAAATAAGAGAGAAAAGGCATAAGTATTGTACCATAAAGTAAAATAATGGTCCATAATACAATAAATACAACATAAAAACATGATGCAAAATGGACGTATCACCCACACTTGACGTGTCACTCTCTTCGGACGCCCCGACCGGAGAGTCAGCCGTGAGCGTTAGGAGAACTGGTAGAGGGGTGCAGAGGGCCTGCCCGGCTTGCCGCTCACCCCGGCCCGAAGAGGGAGCCGGCGAGTCAGGCGAGGGGGAGCGGGATTGACTGTTGTCCGACCCATCATCATCATTAGAGCGGTGTGAGCGAGGGTGGTGGCGACCGTGGTAGTCCCCCTCGCCACCCGGGTTGCCACTAGGGTGACCATCGTCCGAGTAGCGCGGGCGGCCCAGATGGTTGGGCGGCTTAGGGGTAATCCGAAGGTCAAATCCTTGGTCGTTGAAGAACACTTGGACTGTAGCACGGAGCTTGGAGGAGTCCAGACACTTGACCTTGACCCGGACCTCCTCCTCTTTGCAGAGGAAGAGCTCATCAACCACCACAACCTTGCCAAGAATCCGAGACATATGGCGAATGACACGCTCGGACCGCGCAATGTCCGGAAGCCCGGCAATAAGGATCCAGGCCATGTCCAGGGTCGCCACCGCCTTCGGGTCAAGGATCGGTTCAATGATGTCGACGACAAGCTTGTTGATGGCGAGGGTGATCTGACCACTGCGAGTGGCGTAGCCGTGGCTGAGAGCGTCGGGGAAGACCACAATGAACTCATTCCCAGAGTTCGGAGTGACCAGCCAGTCCCACTGACGGCGGTACAGGAGGTTGAGCTCGGCCTCAATCATCTCGAGGGAGACCACCCCATCCACCATCGTGACAATCGCCTGGAGAGAGGGGGTGGGCGGCGTGATGTCGGGGACCTCAATGTGGAAGAACCCCAACCCCTCGATCCCGTGGCTGTACATCATGCACTTGTCGGTCACCGGTCTATCCGGGCAAAGCAGAGCGGGGTGGCCCGGGTCCTCGCAAAGGTAGCAGCAGGGCGGGTTGACGCAGTTGATTTGGGAATGGCCCACCACACCACAGTTGAAGCAGGGAGGATGGGGGAGGCCAAAAACGGGGCCCGTCACAACGGAGGAGCCCGGGATCACCGAGGGGGGGGGGGGGGGTCTGGTTGGGGGCAGCCCGACCCTGCCCTCTTCTTTTCTTCTTCTTATCCGGGCCTTGGCGGCCCCGATTCTGGCTGCCGCCAGCGGCGCAGATGGCCAGCTGAGCAGAGGAGTTGGAGGCGTGGGAAGGCATGTATTTCCTGGGCGGGGCGGCGGCCGGCTGGGCCTAGGAGTGCGGGGGGATGGCCGGGGATGGCGCAACGGGGAGGGGCTCCGCTCCCTACGACGGGTTGGAGAGGGGGAGCGGCAGCGAGCGGCCCGCCAATCAGCTGAGGTGGGAGGGGAAGCGGGATTGGCCTCTCCACTCGGTGCGGCCCGGTGAGCGGCGGTCATCTCGACGGTCGTCGCGGCCCTGCGAGCGGTGACTGCCTCGGTCATGCAGCTCACGACGGAGATCTTCTTCGCGGCGGAGAGCATCTGGTGATGGGCGGGGGGATCTCGGCGGTCATCAAAGCGACGCTTGCGGCGGGCCTCGCCGTCCTCCTACTCCCGCATCATGGCCGGAGCAGGCAGCTGGGGCGGAGCACCGACGACGAGGGAGCGCGGGCTGGAGGCGGCATGGGAGGGGGTGGTGAGGGCGCTCGATGCGGTACGGTGAGGGTGGCGGCTGAGGGGGGATTGGGGGGACAAGAAACCCGTTGGGTGGCCAAATCAGCCGCACCGGCATGGTGGTCCTAGGGCACGGGATGGGCCTAGAGGCCTGAGGCCGGCCCACCTCACACGGGCCAGTCAACGCCGAACCTAGGGCGCGATGGGCTGATGACCCACAAGTATAGGAGATCGATCATAGTCCTTTCGATAAGTAAGAGTGTCGAACCCAACGAGCAGCAGAAGGAAATGACAAGCGGTTTTCAGCAAGGTAATGTCTGCAAGCACTGAAATGGTCGGTAACAGGTAGTTTGATAGCAAGATAATTTGTAACGAGCAGGTAACGGTAACGGTAAATAAAGTGTAGCAAGGTAGCCCAATCCTTTTGTGGCAAAGGACAGGCCAAGATAGTTTCTTACAGATAGCAAAGCGTTCTCGAGGGCACACGGGAATTTCATCTAGCCACTTTCATCATGGTGGTTTGATTCATGTTCGCTACTTTGATAATTTGATATGTGGATGGACTGGTGCTTGGGTGCTGTTCTTACTTGAACAAACCTCCCACTTATGATTAACCCCCTCGCAAGAATCCGCAACTACGAGAAAAGTATTAAGATAAAATCTAACCATAGCATTAAACATATGGATCCAAATCAGCCCCTTACATAGTAGTGCATAAACTAGGGTTTAAGCTTCTGTCACTCTAGCAACCCATCATCTAATAACTACTCCACAATGCATTCCCTTAGGCCCAAATATGGTGTCATGTAGTCGACGTTCACATGACACCACTAAGGGAATCTCAACATACATATCATCAAAATATCGAACACATATCAAATTCACATGATTACTTGCAACATGATTTCTCCCGTGGCCTCAAGATCAAAAGTAACTACTCGCAAATGATGTTCATGCTCAAGATCAGAGGGGTATTAAATAGCATAATGGATCTGAACATATAATCTTCCACCAAATAAACCATATAGCAATCAACTACAAGATGTAATCAACACTACTAGTCATCCACAGGTACCAATCTGAGGTTCTGGTACAAAGATTGAACACAAGAGATGAACTAGGGTTTGAGAGGAATGTTGTTGTTGAAGATGTTGATGGAGATTGGCCTCCCAAAGATGAGAGGGTTGTTGGTGATGACGATGGCTTCGATTTCCCCCTCCGGGAGGGAAGTTCCCCCGACAGAATCGCTCCGCCGGAGGGCAAATGTGCTCCTGCCCAAGTTCCGCCTCGAGACGGTGGCGCTTCATCTCGAAAGTCCTCTCTAGATTTTTTCTTGGTGAAAATACCTTATGTACTAGAAGATGGGCATCGGAGGTGGGCCGAGCTGGCCACAACCCACCAGGGCGCGCCTGGGGGGCCTGGCGCGCCCTGGTGTCTTGTGGTCACCAGGTGGCCCCCCTCCGGTAGTTATTTGCTCCAGTATTTTTCATATATTCCAAAATAATTCTTCGTAGATTTTCAACTTATTTGGAGATGTGCAAAATAGGTGTCTTGACGTAGCTTTTTCAGGTCCAGAATTCCAGTCGCCAGTATTCTCCCTCTTTGTGTAAACCTTGCATATTATGAGAGAAAATGCATTAGAATTACTCCATAAAGCATTATTAAGCATAAAAACATTATAAATAACAGTGGGAAAACATGATGCAAAATGGACGTATCACAGGCCGGGCTGGCCAAGGCTGGCTGGTGGCCCAGAAGGTGGCGGCCCAGCAGAGCCAGGCCCCCGAGGCGGGGAGGGGAACCTGCCCGGAGGGTTTCCCCTCAACGAGCGGGCGCCGCCACCAAAGCGAGGGGGCCAGGCAGGTCCAGCCAGGGTCGCCGGAGGGCGGGATTGGCCCGGAATTGGAGGGCAGAGGAGCAAAACGATGCTATGAAGGGCTGGAATGACGTGCGGCGAGAGGGGAGGTACGAGGAGGCCGCGGTGGTGGAGGGCGCCAGAGAGGAGGTCGACAGCGGGTTCACCAGGGTCACTAGAGGCGAGTGCTAGGACGAGCGGGTCGGGCCCATCTCGGAGCGACCAGCCACCCCCCAAGACTGGCGGCGGCGACCACCACCCCTCCACAAGGCTGCGCCTTGGGACCCGGACAGACGAGCGGAGCTCATCGACCGAGTCTGCGGCAGCCACTGCGCACCAGAGGCAGAGCCCCTCCCTAGGGAGGCTGAGCCAGTGGCCACGCTGGGCGGCGCTGCGAAACCGGGGGCATGGGAGGGGGGCGGGGCACCAGCGCGGCCGGCATCGAGGGAGCCCTCCTCTTCGTCAGCTAGGTCGGCCCAGCGAAACCTAGGGGGAGCCGCAGGGCCGACCGGAGAGGGGGCGGGGGCAGGCACCGACGGGGGCAAGGGCGCTGGGCGGAGCTCCGGCAAGGGGCAGGGCGGGGGGGGGGGCGCCGGCTGAGTCACAAGGCGGGGGCGGGGGAGCGTCGCCAGAGCCTTCCATCCTTGAAAAAAATGATGCACTGAGAAGCATCTCATCTTTGCATAGAGGTTGCCCCATCTTCTCTCTCTCTTTCTCTCCACAAAAAAGTTTCCATGTTGCAAGGCTACTCCACCGCTTCTTGTAGTTCTACGGTACGTTTTTCTGCACAGTGAAGCCGTGCTGGATTTTCGTTGTCATGTGCATGGATACTGGCAGAGAGATCATGCATTTGATCTTTTGTCTGGGGTAAAATTCTTGTGGTTAGGAGGTTGTAAATCCTAACATCGGGAATCTACATCAACTCGCTTCACCAACTATCCTCTCCGTTGTGTTCTTGTTGGTGAATGATCTAACATAGATCCACTCTTTACTTGCATCTTTATAGTGATCCTGGGAACTTGATTCATAAGTTCTATTTTGTTTTGTTTTATGCTACATTTCCCAACAGTCTAGATCTTTGAAACTAGATCCCATGCTACTAGTTTTTGACAAACTATTTTTCAGAGAAAGCCGGGACAAAAAAATCAGATGCAAAAAAGGGAAAATTGAAAAATCGGAAACCAAAAAAATCCGGATGACTTTTCACTTTTCAGAAAGCACGGCTGTGGGAAGCACAACTATGCTTCACTGTGAAGCTTCACTAAATATTGCTTCATGTGTGTTCCTGTGACTTTTGTTAGCCCTCTTGAGTTTATGTCGATGACTCCTCAGGCCTATGAACCATCTACCTGAGTTTCGGCTCGGATTTTCAACTGTTGAGTTGATTACTGTCTGTAACAGCAATGTTACAACAAATACTATTTGACTTTCTCGAGAGCGTGTGTTTATGTGGAAAAATGAATATTGATTGATGCACTTGAAAGGGACAACTATTGACCCAGAGTATTCGGCAACCACAACGCACCCCCGCATTGCGTGTATCATTGGGAGCCCCCAATTTAGTGGTGAAGATTGCCCCAACCTTGTTTGTAAAGGTCCCGGTTTCCACTTCAAGGGCACTGTTAGTGGATTCATGACATCTTACGTTGTGTGGGGGCGTGAGGAGAATAGCGTGAGTCCTTGGGACGCTTGGGGAACATTGTGCCTCCACACCTCTCCGACGAAGATGTACCTCCCCCAAAGGAGGGAACTTCAAAAACGCGTCCTCGTCTCCAACGAGTCCACTTGCGGTTATCTTGTTCCTTTACTTTCTACTAGCTTTTACCTTGTGTTGCTTAATGTTCTTGTCATATAGGTTGTCCACCTAGTTTTGTATCTAGACAACCGACTTTTATTGTTGTGCCTGAAATTTGCAAAAGAGATTCAAATTTTGTTAGTCGCCTAATCACCCCATCTAGTCGACCATACCGGTCCTTTCCACCGATGAGAGCAGTGATACATCTCCAACGTATCTATAATTTATGAAGTATTCATGCCATGTTTACAACAATTCTATATGGTTTTGGTATGATTTGAATGGTACTGACCCGGACTGGCGCTATTTTCAGCAGAATTACTGTGGTGCTATTTTGTGCAGAAACAAAAGTTCTCAAAATTGGACGAAACTTTTTGGAGATTTTCTATGTAACAAATGAATAATACTGGAGCAAAGAACCACTAGAGGGGGGGGGGGCTGCTACCCACTAGGCACCAGGGCACGCCAGACCCTCTGGCGTGCCCTGGTGGGTAGTCGGCCCCTTGAGGCCCATCCCGGCATGAGACCGACGCCAAAAAATCTTATATATACAGAAACCCCTAGAAATAACCCTAGATCGTAAGTTCCGCCACCGCAAGCCTCTGTATCCACGAAAACTCAATCAGGAGACCGTTCCGGCACCCTGTCAAAGGGGGAAATCATCACCGGAGGCCATCTTCATCATCCCGGCGGCCACCATGATGAGGAGGGAGTAGTCCACCCTCAGGGCTGAGGGTTTGTACCAGTAGCTATGTGTTTAATATCCCTCTCTCGTGTTCTTTATTTGGCATGATCTTGATGTACCGCGAGCTTTGTTAATATAGTTGGATCATATGGTGTTTCTCCCTCTCTATCTTGTTGTGATGAATTTTGTTTTACCTTTGAGATTTTGTTATTATCAGATTGAATACTTTTATGGATTTGAAAACACTTGATGTATGTTTTGGCACTCAACTGGCGGATTCCCGAAGTGACATTGGGGTAATCTATCCATAGGGGTTGATGCACGTTTTCGTCCTACTTTCTCCGGTAGAAATCTCAGGGAACTCTTTGAGGTTCTTTGTGTTGGATTGAATATTATGAATTGAAATTGTTTGATGCATATCGTATAATCAACTCACGGATACTTGTGGTGACATCAGAGTATCTAGGTGACATTAGAGTTGGTTGATATGTATCATATGGTGTTATTTTAGTACGAACTCTAGGGTTGTTTGTGACACTTACAAGAATAGCTCGATAGATCAATCGGAGAGGATAACTTTGAGGTGGTTTCATACCCTACAAACAATTTTGTCTTATGTTCTCCGCTAGATAAGAACTTTGGAGTGATTCTTTATCGCACGTTGATGGATTGCCATATGATCTAATTATGTTAGCATTGTTGAGAGATTGCACTAGTGAAAGTATGAACCTTGGGCCTTGTTTTTAAGCATTGCAATACCGTTTGTGCTCACTTTTATCGTTTGCTACCTTGCTGTTTTTATTTATTCAGATTATAAAAATATATTTCTACCATCAATACTACACTTTTATCACCATCTCTTCGCCGAACTTGTGCACCTATACAATTTGCATTGTATTGGGTGTGTTGGGGACACAAGAGATTTCTTGTATTTGATTGCAAGGTTGTTTGAGAGAGACCATCTTGATCCTATGCCTCTCACAGATTGATAAACCTTAGTTCATTCACTTGAGGGAAATTTGCTACTGTCCTACAAAACTCTGCGCTTGGAGGCCCAACACGAGTCTACAAGAACAAGTTGTGTAGTAGACATCAAGCGCTTTTCCGGCGCCGTTGCCGGGGAGGTGAGTGCTTGAAGGTATATCTTTAGATCTTGCAATTGAATCTTTTAGTTTCTTGTTTTATCACTAATTTGGTTTATAAAAGAAAACTATAAAGAAAATGGAATTGAGGTTGCCTCATATTATTTATCTTTCTCATGTCTTTCTTGGAAATGATGGAAAGGAAAATTGTGCTCAATTGATAGAAGAATAATTGAATGAAATGTTTGGCATAAATGATGAGCATGATTGCAATGTTGTTAGTATAAATTCTATGAATATCCAAAATACTAATGATGATTGCACTAGTCATGAGAAAAATGTTTCTTATAATTAAGCGTGTCAATTTTTTGCGGAGTGCATAAAGTTTGTGAAGACGTGCCTTATAGGGATGATTGATTTTGTAAGAAGCATAAGCATGATGGAACCAATTTTTTGCTCAAAGTGACAGATGAATTTGCTATAAAATTTTCTATTCATACTATTAATGATGAGAGTGATTATGCTTATGATATGCGAAGCCACAAGCTTGGGGATGCTATGTTTGATGAGAATGACATGTTTGAGAATTTATTTGCTGCAATTAATGTTTGTCCCAAGTTTGGGGATGCTGTGCTTAATGAAGATGATCATTTTAGTCCCCCTACTTTGGATGATCAAATTTGTTATGATGATTGCATGCCTCCTATTTATGATGATTGCAATATTTATGAAAGTGGGTTTGGAAGAGTGTCAACTTTAGATAATAATTATCCCACTATTTTGGAGGGTTTTGAATCTTATTATAATTATCAAAGTGGATTTTGAGATGTCATGACTTTATTTAGTAATGATTCCATAATTTCGGTAGAGGTTCCAATTGATTATGATGAGAACCAAATTGCTACTTATGATGATTATTGTGATGATACTTATGTTATAAAAAGTAGTGATAATTATTGGCATAATTTTGAATATCCTTTTACTGAACATTACTATTTTAATGTGGAAACAATTTATAGTATTCGAGTTTCATATGATGCTCCCACTATTATGAATGAAAAGAAATTTGCTTATGTGTAGAGTAGTAAAAATTATATGATTGTGAATCATGAAAAGAATGCTTTATCTGATAGCTATATTGTTGAATTCATTCATGATGCTACTAAAAATTATTATGAGAGAGGAACATATGCTTCTACATATTTCAATAATATCAAGTTTCCTCACTTTATGTTGAAAGTTTTGAAGTATTGCTTGTTTTGCCTCCCTATGATAGTTGATTCTTGTTCTCATAAATGGTTCACTCACAAAATCCCTATGCATAGGAAGTATGCTAGGCTTAAATGTGCTAGTCATATGTTTCATGATGCTCCCATTATGTTTTAACTCTTTACTTCTATGTTAGCATCATTGAAATCATCATGCCTAGCTAAAAAGGCATTAAAAAGCGCTTGTTGGGAGACAACCCGACATTTATACCTACTATTTTTGTGTGTTCACCTAGTTAAGCTACTGTAGTTATCATGTTTTATAGCTTTTGTTTCAATAAAGTGCCAAGTAAAGCCTTTGGATAGTGTGGATGATAGTTGACTTGATTCTATGAAAAAATAGAAAGTTTTGCGTCCAGTGCAGAAAATTCTATAAATTACTGGGACGTGATAATTTTCTGAAATTTTTACACATGATTGATATACAAATTACCTACGCTGTCCTAAGTTTTCAGAATTTTTAGAGTTGCATAAGCATGGTCATTGTTCAGATCATTACAGACTGTTCTGTTTTTGACCGATTCTGTTTTCAATGCATAGTTTGCTTGTTTTAGTGTTTCCATAGCTTATTAAGTTGTATAAATTGTGGAAATGATAAGGAACAGTAGGAATTGTGTGAGAATAATTATGAATCTTGTCTTTGATAGTGCCAAAGTGAATGATTTGCTTTATTATACTAACCTATCTCACGAAGTTCCGTTAAGTTTTGTGTGATTGAAGTTTTCAAGTTTTGGGTGAGATGTCGATATGAGGAGTATAAAGAGTGGCAATACCCTAAGATTGGGGATGCCCAAGGCACCCCAAGGTAATATTCAAGGAATACCCAAGCTTACAGGCTAGGGGATGCCCCGGAAGGCATCCCCTCTTTCTTCTTCAACATTATCGGTATCCTCACTTGGAGCTATATTTCTATTCGTCACATGATATGTGTTTTGCTTGGAGCATCATTTTATTTTGTTAGGATTTGCTTGCTGTTATTTAGAATAATGTTTTGTATCCTTTATTTCAATAAAAATGTCAAGTATAGCCTTTACCATGCTTATTTTGCAAGTCTATATGTTGATGTTTTAAAATAGAAAGTTTTCTATCATTGCCTGAATTATTCTTGAAAGTCAGAACATGATAAAATCTTGAAATTTTTATACGGTGAGCATGAATAAGTTCTCTGTAACGTGGTAATTTTTCAGAATTTTCTAAGCTAGGGAAGTATGACTAAAATTCAGATAATTAGAGACTGTCCTGTTTAGACAAATTGCTGTTATGATTGCATTGTTTTCCATATGTTTGCATGTTTAATGATTCTATTTGATGATAGGAGTATTAAATATGTAGAGGTATTTAGTATGCAATGTCAAATTATAATTTTAGTGATTTGTTACGGTAGAGTATGTTAAGGTTTTGATATGAGTTATACTAACCTATCTCACGAGTTCTTGTTGAGTTTTGTGTGGATGAAGTTTTTGAGATTTAGGAAACCGTGATATGAGAGGAATTAAGGAGACACAAGAGCTCAAGCTTGGGGATGCTCAAGGCATCCCAAGATAATATTGCAAGAAGTCTCAAGCATCTAAGCTTGGGGATACCCCGGTAGGCATCCCACCTTTCTTCATCAACAATTATCGGTTAGCCTCGGTTGAGCCTAAGTTTTTGCTTCTTCACATGATGAGTGCTATTGTTGGAATGCCATTTTATTTTGTTTTGCTTGCTGTTTTAATAAAATACTTAGATCAGAGAGTTTTTAAATGAGAGAGAGTCCTCAAATAGCTACCCATTTACTTAACTACTCGCTTGATCTTCACTTATATCTTTTTGGAGTAGTTTGTCATCTACTCTTGTGCTTCACTTATATCCTATCGGTAAAATTGTTGAATTAATTGAATATCATGAAGTTGAAATTATATGTTCATATCATGCCTAGTAGTAGCTTCACATTGGGTTTAGAAAGTGAAATCTATTGAAGCTTAACAATCACAATATTGGTCACACAAAGCAATTCATGAATGATTAGTATAAAGAAGAGAACTTTCACATACAAATATACACTACAAAAAAAAGACACATCCGTGACATTTTGGGCCAAACGAATTTTTTTCCGGTCATGCTTATGACACTTCTATGACGTTAATTATGACAAAACCCGGTATCATCATAGATGTGGTGGGCTCCTACTTCTATGACAAAAAATCATGACAGAAAATGGGCTTTTCGTCCTGGGCGGGCCGGAGACGTAGCTGCATGACATTCTTTGGGCCGTCCATGATGGAAAAAATCATGGTAGAAGCGAGGGCGAGGAAAATTTCAGGGAGTTCCCAGTTACGGTGGGTGGTCGGGGCCGAGTGATGCACGGAGGTTTGCGCGTTTTCTCTCGTATACGTACGCGCGTGTGTGCGAGGCATTGGGCTCTAACTGAACCCGAGCGATTGCACTAGCTACGTTACTGAACCCGAGCGATCAATCGATCCCTGGCTGTTAACTGAACCTGATCAAGGGATTCCTTCGCTACTGCTGCTAACTGAAGCCGATCGAACCTGCTGCCTCTTGATGAACAGTGGACGTGGGGGTTGGTTGAACGAGTCGAGACGTACGTGGTTGGGGTTGGATGAACAGTTCCCGGTGGGGGTTGGATGAACAGGACCCCGTGGTAGTAGTAGTAGTAGGCCGTTACCGCTAGATGAACAGGACTCCGAGAGGAGGCCGCCACAGCCGAGCTGGTTGGGGGTGGATGAACAGGACCCCGTGGAGGGCTGGTTGAACAGTAGCCGGTGGAGGGCTGGATGAACAGTAGCCCGTGGACGAATAGTGGCTGGTGGAGGCAGAAGGAAGACGCGGTGGATGAACAGTGCAGGTGGAGGCTGAAGGAATTCGACGGTGGGTGAACAGTAGCTCGTGGAGTCACGTTTTGCGGTACGCCACACCCCTCCGATGAACAGGACCCCCGTTTGGACTGTAGCGCTCCAACACAAGTCCGTTTCCTCCGTTTTGCGGTACTCCACACCCCTCCCCATGAACAGGACCCCTGTTTCGACCGTAGCGCTCCAACACAAGTCCGTTTCCTTCGTTTTGCGGTATGCCACACCCGTCCTGATGAATAGGACCCCCGTTTCGACCATAGCCGGTCGAACAAAAGACCGTTTCCTCCGTACTGCGGTATGCCAGACCCCGTTTTGGCTGTTTCGTCCAAGCCAGTTGGCTCCCGTTGAACAGGATGCATTTCGACCCAGTCTGTTGCCTCCCGATGAACATGATGATGTTTCTTCATTCCGACCCAGCCGGTTGGCTGCCCGATGAACAGGATGCCGTTGCTGCCGTCGGTTGCCTCTCCATGTACATGAGCCCTGGCCATACGTATGCGTGAGTAGGCGTTCGAGACCCTGCCCGCATGTACATACGCGGCCGTATTTTTTGGCATGTGGTTGTACGTACGTGTACACAGTTTAGAAGGGACCGCCTGAACTGCTACGTCGGGGGCTCTACTACTACACGTGCCGCTGCTTGCTCGGCCACGGTTCATCGTTGCAGAGAGACCGATCGACCAGTATGTACGTACACGTTCGCGACAACGCTACGTACGCTTCGACCAGGTGGGTCCCGGCTATCAGGGAGGATAAGGAGGCACTTCCTTGCGTGCGAAGTTATTGATGGTGGGTATGAGCTATCAGGGGGAGGATTCTTTTTTTTCGCGCCTAATATGGAGGCACTTCCTTGCGTGCGAAGATGTAGCTGGTGGGTCCATCTATCAGCCTCACCGCGTACACTACTCTTTCGATGGTTGTCGTTCGTTGACCACACCGTGCGGACAGCACCCAGGCGGTGGACAACGGCGAGGCCTAGGAAGGAACGACGCTGAGCCAGGGAAGACGAGGCAGGTGGATGCCCACGCGGAGGGGAGTACGATGGTTCACTGGTTCGGCTGCGGTGTAAGGCTGCCGTCGCAGGAGAATAACAGGGGGTGTGGGTGAGTAGAGGGAAGGCCTGGCCAGTAGTAGTATGGTCGGGCGGTGAGGCCTGCGCGGCAGCACAGCCGGCCATGGGAGGCTGGAGCAGGCGGTACGGCGGGCGCAGGTTTGGGCGGCTGGAGCAAGAAGACCAGAGGTTGAAGACGCAGCTTGGCCGTTGGATTAACATCCAACGGTTAGTGCAGCTAGAATCTTTTATTGACTAAGTTGACAAAGCCCTGCGTGCGCGTTAACTTAGTAGGCCCACAAGTCATCCTCCAAATCTGGTGAGTCCCAGCTAGCAGGGGGAATCAATTTTTTTCCGCGTAATAAGGTGGCACTTCCTTGCGTGCGAAGATGTTTTCTGGTTTTTTTAATTTCTTCTTTTTCAAGTTAGAATAAAAAGAAAACAATTTAGCATCTTCGGTACAATCTATATTTTCACGAAAAGGATCATAATAAAGCTGGTGGGTCCCAGCTGTCAGGGAGAGGAAACTTTTTATTTCCGCGTAATAAAGGAAGCACTTCCTTGCGTGAGAAGATGTAGCTGGTGGGTCAAACCTGTCAGGGGGAGAAATTATTTGTTTTCGCATAATACGGGGGCACTTGCTGCGTGCGGCCATGGGCCATGTGGGTCCCTACTGTCAGCCACTCCACGTACATGCCTCTTCCGATGGCTGTCGTTTGTTGACAAAGTTGACCACGCCGCGCCGAGAGAACCAACGCAGTGAACGATGGCGAGTCCTAGGAAGGGAATGACCCGGAGCCGGTGAAGACACATCAGTGGATGCCCACGCGGTGGGGACTACAAGGGTTCACTAGTTCAGCTGCGGTGTGAGGCTGCCGTCGCCGGAGAAGAACAGGAGGTGTTGGTGAGTAGAGGAATGGCCTGGACGGCGTTTGGGAGTAGGGTGGGCCGGTGAAGCCTGCGCGGCAGCACAGCCGGCCACGGGAGGCGGTAGCAGGCGGTACCGCCGACGGTGGTTTGGGTGGCTGAAGCAAGAATATCCGAGATTGAAGAAGCACTAGAGCCATTGGATGGACATCCAACGGGCACTGCTGCTAGAATCGTGTCTTGACTATAAGTTGACAAAGCCTTCCGTACGCCTTAGTAGGCCCACAAGCCTTCCGTATGCGTCACTGACTATAATTCTCAAAAAAAATAGTAGGCCCACAAGTGAGCATCACATCTGGGCAGAGAACATATAGCCCATTTGCGGTTTGTAATAATGTACATCCCATTTTGAATTCTAATGGAATTTACTACAACCCATTTACAATCTGTTAAAATTACAGCCCATTTTCTAGCCAGGACACCGATTTATAATTTCAACCAACCGCTCAAAACAGAATTCAACAAAAAATCCCACATTTTGATGGGATCCAAAATATTTTTATCCAAAAATTTCGAGTCAGATTAAATATAATTTCAAAATGAATTTGTATTAGGTAAAAATCTAACGAAATATTGCGCGCAATAAGTAATGAAATTAAAATTTTCAAATTTAAAAAATAATATTTTTGAAACTAATTACCTGTTTGGTGCGTTGTTGTATATTTACAGCCCAGTTTTTATAATTACATCCCATTTATTATTTCTTAAAGCCCATTTTCTTGTTAGGCCTAATGCATCCCTCCTAGGAAAGATTTACAGCCCAGCGGGGCGGAGAATAATAAGTTGACCTGGGTTGGGTATTCCGCAAAAAAAGTATAGCTGGGCTAGCCATTTTCACCTTGAAAAATTAATATCTGGGCTGGATATTTGGTCGACATAAAATAATAGCCTGGGCTAGATGGGCCACAGCCTGCCCAGTTGATACCCTGCTCCTCTGAACAACAACAAAAACATCACTCAAGAAAAACTCCGCTTACACCTAAAAAAAACAAATACTGCTCGAGCTGCTGGGTCCCAGCTGTCGGCCGCTCCTTGTGCAATTCTCTTGTTTATTGACTATATAGGTTGACAATGGTGTGGGGCCGTGATGTCAGGAAACCAGGAGGAAGCAAAAAAAAATATAGTTGTATATAATAAGGAGGAACTTGCGTACGTGTACGGCTATGATCCTGGTGGGTCCCTACTGTCATCCTCTCCAAGTAAAGTCATCTCCTGATTCCTCATGTTCGTTGACCATGTTGACAACGCTCGGGGCCACGGCGAGTGCAACAACTCGAAGGATGACGGAGAGGGCCTCGCGGGCCCTATAGATGGTCTGATACATTGCTCGCTGCTCATTCAGGAAGCCAGGATCATCGGACACCTATGAGCACCTTCGAGAGACTGAGCCGGCATGAAACGGTAAGGCCGCGCTTGGGAGCTCTGGATTGTTTCACACCTGTATTAAGATACAAGTGTAATTTACTTTTCACCGAAAACAACGCGTAAAATACAGGCGTAATGAAACCGACGGCCCGAGGTCTGTAACGAAAACCGGCGAGTTACGCGTGTAATTTGAGAGACCAGTGTATATTTTACCAGTCGAAATCGACCAACCAAGTGCTTCGCCCAAGACCATCTGCTTTTATTTACAAGCGTCAGTTTTACAAGCGGTTTTGGTTGGAAAACGACGATCCAATCACGGCCTAAGATGATGAGTTGGTCGGAAGACCATATGGTTTCACCTCTAACCTACCCGAGTTGTCGTATAGGCTATGAATGAAACATAAGACGATGAACTTCTTAAGCACAGAAACAACAGAAGAGGATGATCTTCTTAACATGCAAATCACTGGCATTAGATCAACATGCAAAACAATATGAAGCATTATTCTCAGGAGGCATGGTGAACAGCTCGTGATGCCACATGCCACAACATTCCAAGCTCTTTGCAATCAAACTCACAAGGCCTGGCATTACATAGACAACATTCAGAGCAAACTCTTAAAATACCTTACATAAGTCAACATTCATGTGACTATGCATCTCAGCAGAGTAAATGTTTACTTCTGAGCTGAACACAGGATAGGAAAAAATGATCGACGCTGCTCACAGCAAAGGGCGTCCGACTCCAAAATATCAAATGCATGTTTTCTGGCTAACATCAATGAGCAAAATTTGACAAGGTTTTCCAATTCCTATATATTAAACTAATGTCTTCTTGCTAACATCAATGATTAAACTTTGACAAGCTTTTCCCATTCAAAATATGTAATGCCTATGATTGTGGAACAGGTAGGGCTTGTCATCAGTTTGCACATTGAAATGGCACATGGAGCCGGATTAACCAGCGTATCTTTTTGTGCAGTTCCACTGAAATCAAACAATGTCTTGTGTAGCATGGTGGATTTCGTATTTATATGCTGCAAGAAAACAAAGACACATCAGCACACACATGAATATTGGCCCCAGTGTCAACCCACCAATCGGTGGACTGACAAATTGAAAGTACGGTAAACAGATTACCATACCCAGATGCCCCATCATTGTTGCTTAGAGTGACATTGACAGACTTGGAGTCCTGTCCTGGCTTCTTGTACTTGTTTGGGCACTTGTTTGCCCAGTGTTCCTCTGAACCACAAGTAAAGCAGCCATCTCTCTTTGTCTTTCTTCTTACCCTTCTTCTTAAAGGTAGTATTCTGCTGGACAGAGTTCTTTCCCTTGAACTTGTGGGAATTCTTCTGCCTTGAAGACGTTGGTAGCTCCATTCAGACGGGCAGGGTTTGTCATCAGTTTGCACATTGAAATGGCACATGGAGCCGGATTAACCAACGTATCTTTTTGTGCAGTTCCACTGAAATCAAACAATGTCTTGTGTAGCATGGTGGATTTCGTATTTATATGTTGCAAGGCATTGTACACGTTGGCAGCTCCATTCAAGTAGATAGTCCGGTGGCTCAAGGTGATGACGAATGATTAGAGTACCATTTGATGTATTGTGCATGATGAAGTATTATGGAGGACATGAACCATCTGAACATTCTGTGCAGTTCCACTGAAATCAAGCTGAGCATCCCTGTTTGCATAAATACAGAAAAAGCGTGATGAATATAATAGTGGTACTAGTTGATTAAACATACGCTTACAACTATAATCATCTTCATTATCTTAACAGGAAAAGATAGCAATACAATAGTTTCAATTAAACATTTATTCAAAACAATACAACAATATAAGTAGCACAACATAACAAAGCACAATCATGTGGATGAAGACCGATACTGACCTCGTTTGTTACAGCTGCGTCGGCAACTGACTTGGTCATACCTTTCCTTGTGGAGTGAATTTTGCACTCCACGTGTTGTTGAGTTTCCCATGCTCTCTGTAGACTAGTCATGTCACCAGCGTCTACTAATACTCTATAAAGCTTCTCGATCATTCCTTGTGTAATGTAGCGCAAATAGTGACTGCTTCTTTCTGCAAAGTGGAAAGACCAACTGGGCCCAATAATGCAACAATTTGCCTTAAACACATTGGCTCCTTTTGTGCAGTTCAACTAAAATCAAAGTCAAAATAGAACCGAGCAGAAGTTTTGATATCCCTATATGCAACAATAGGTATAAAGGAAACAATTACTGAGAAATAACGGTTGATGACTTATACTCCCAGAAGAAAAAACATCTACCTTATCTTAATGGGAAACAAAGCAGGAGAGTAGCAATTCTCAAACAGTGTGATTCATTCATATTAACTGAGACATTATCTTAACAATACTTTGTTTCAACATGTATAAAGAACGACAAAGCAGAAAAGTACCAGTCCTAAAACAATGCAACTAATTCATATTAACAGAGACATTATCTTAACAATACCTTGGTTAAACATGTAGAAAGAACTACAAAGCAGGATAGTACCATTTGTAAAGCACTGTAACTGATATACAATAAGAGACATTATCTCAACAATACATTTCTTAAACATGTACTCCGGCCGATCCCTAACAGAAATGGTACTCCCGCCGATCCCTAACAAGTGTTGCAGTTTTGAACTAAGATTCAGTAGTTAATTCTGAGAGTGGCATTGCTTAATTTTACCAGTGGCATTAGATTAACAAAAAGCATAAACAGTTCTAGGGGAGAGTGGGCGCAACAACACCATGTGCTTCCATCTACTTATAAAGGGGGTGATGCAGAGTTTGTTGTAACAAAGCAACAAGCATAATGTCTGGGTTGGTCCCATTTTTGTTCACTTAATGGGAAAAGACAGCAATTCAATAGCTTCAATTCAACATTTATTTAAAATAGTACCAATACAAGTAGCACAACATCTCAAAGCACACTGCACGATCATGTGGACGAAGGCCGGTACTGACCTTTCATGACGCAGTCAAGATCACCTACGAATCTACCAACACGAATAGGAAATCCAATCTCGTTTTGTGTAGTTCAACTAAATCAAGCAAAGTCGCCGGTGTGACATTTAAGTTCGCTATAGCAACAAGTTGAATAGATATCCCTGTTTTAACAGAGGCAAAAAAGGAAATAATTACTGGCCAATAAAGGAGGATGAAACATACGGCGACAAAAAGAAGCATCTACCTTATCTTGATGGAAAACAAAGTAGGACAGTAGCATTTCTAAAACGGTTGCATTGATTCATATTAACAGAGACATTCTCTTAAAACAACAGTCGTTAAAAATGCAATTTACTTTTAACAGTGGCATTGCTTCAATTTTCCAGCGGCATTCTTAGATTAACAACAACAAAATAGTTGTATGGGACATGGGACATGGGACATGCCAGCACCATGTGCGTCCACACGTATAAATGGGTGATGCAGAGTATGCTGCCAAGCAGCATATTTGCGTTGGTCCCATATTTGTTCTCTTTGAACCTTTTTCCTATGTGAGGGCAGCAAATCTAGTCATGCACAAACTACCCGACCCCCCAGTTTCTTTCCTTTTTCAACAAAGAGATCGGTTCCTTACAGATGTGTGTACTGGGTTACCCCCCTTTTCCCTTTTTGACCAACAAAGCGACTGGATAGCCAGTCTATACTACTTTCCCTCCTTGCTTTCCTCATTGAACCACGTCCTAGATTCATGCTCCACCCCACCCCACCCTTCTTTCCTCTTTGAACCAAGACCTAGATTCGACTACAGAATCGAAAAAGATCCGCATGCAGCTAGAGCAATGACGGTTTTAAAGAAAGTTATACCTTAGGGTCGTTGGGATGTGGCTAGGCGTGCGGCGGGAGGCCGGATCTGCCCACACTACATACGATAGCAAGGAAGAAGGGGTCGGAGGCCCTCCCGCACAGGCGCTGGGTGAAAGAGAACAGCGCAGCCGGCAGTGGATTGCCTCCCTCGCCGAAGGCGACAGAGTGAACGCTGCACCTCCTCCCCTTCCCGGTGCGACGGGATCCAGACGGCTCCTTCACCAGCTCTGAGGGGGGAGAGAGAGACAAAGGCCAACACAGTCTTGTTTAGATCTGGTGAAGAGGGTGAGAGACTGTGAATATAGCAAACCCTAGCAAAGGAACGCTGAGCCTCGAGCGTGTATATATATATATATATATATATATGTAGTGCAGCGAGAGTGTGGAGAGTGCAAACCCTAGCGAACAGGTGCTGAGGCTCCAGCTTATATAGTACTCATGTATACTACTAATACAATGGAGTGGTTTTCTTTTTCTCTCCATAACAATCGTTTTAAATTGTGTAAGTATGAAACGAAACTCTTTATTTAACGTACCAGTGAAGAAAACTACTTACGATCAACTAACGATCCACGCGTCCTGGTCGCACTTCCTGTCCTTCATGTGCGGTAGACTACACCCTCCGTTAAGTGAACAACCACACACGCACCAAATTATCAAAAAGGTGTGAGAGTGTGTACAAATAAAGAATTTTAATTTCAATTATCGGAAAGGTTTGAGAGTATGTACAGTTTGACCTCTCTCAATAATTATGGTTTGTTGTGTTCGGCCTAAACTTGGTCAAACTTTACAAAGTTTGACTTCAGTCAAATCTAATATGCAGAGTAAATAAAAATGGAGGGGTACTATGTCCATCCGGGTTTTTAGTCCACACCATATTTTTAATCAAAGTCTGACCACATATTTAGTTAATAGCTGGACACATAAAATTACAGGGGAGCTGAAGACAAAGTTGTGAGAAGGCTTAGAAATCAATACAAAACTTATGCTCTTAGTACCAACGTCGATGCTTCTTCGAGGAAACATTTGGTTCATAGCCAATTGTGTGATAAAATTGCACCAACGTGAAAGACGACTGCGTCTCCAACGCAACCAAGGTGAACTGATGAAGGATATCATCTTTGTGGGTAACAAGCAAAGAGCACTGATGGAAGACATCTTGTTTTTCGTCGAAAATCGATCAGCTTCACCAGCCGATGCAACCATGAGACGCAACCATGATTATTGATAGGTCATCATGGTGATGCATCATCCATTTGGCATCAAGTTTGGGTGAGGCACCAATGAAGTTCGACAAATCCTCACTGTGGTCTGTTTCTTCTCGGTAATCAAGCTCGAGGAAGGAATAACCACGTGGCAGAGGACAGTGAGGCGGAACAACAATGGCTATCCAATTTTGTGCAGTTCCACTAAAATCAAGGAAGACATGCCCGGGTTTGGAGATGCGCATCGCTGTTTGCAAAAATATAAAAAAGGATATAGTGTTGTTACTTTGTTTTGGCAGTGGTACAAGATTAACAGCGACATCTCAATTGTCAATAAGAATTAATGAAAAGTACACCAACAAAAAAAAGCATCATGATTATCTTGATGGGAACTAAACCAGGATACCCGAGAAAAAAAAGCAGGACAAAAGCATTTATCGATGCCTCTGGATTGACATCAGCATTACTTAAAAGGGACGTCACTTTAACATGGGCATTGCTTCATTTAACCAGTGATAGTATTAGATTAGCAGCAACAATAGGAGCATATGGACAATGACCGCACAACCACCATGTACTTTTTGTCGAAAAAACATGTATACCTCCACCGAGGCATAAACCAGGACAACTTTTCGAGTGGCCTTTCCTCTATAATAGTAAAAAATAGGTGATGTTGGAACAGCCGACGAACCCTAGCTACTGTACATTGGGAGCTGGGGAGTAGTGGTATAGAAGAAAACCCGCATGCAGCAACCTAGGGAGCTGGACCAGTACAATGAAGCATGAAATCCAAAAGAAGTTATACCTCAGGTGGGCGAGATGTCGCTTAGGCGGGCAGGCGGGATCTGCCCACACGACGGCAGCGAACAAGGGCGCAGAGGACCTTCATCCGCGCCAGCGCCGGCTCAGAGAGGACGGTGCGCATCGGCTTCCTCCATCGCCGACGGCGACAACATCAACGCTGCACCTCCTCACCTCCCGCAGCGGACGGGATTCGGCCGGATCTGTGACCACCGGTGAGGAGAGAGATATAGTAGACATTGTCATCTTGTTTAGATATGGAGAGGGTGAGAGAGTGAGACGCGAGAAACCCTATCAAACAAGAGGCTACATATATAATGGAGTAAAAAATCTCTCCATAGCAGTGGTTTTAAATAGAATACGCGTGTTCCCGGAACAAAGAAACGAAAACTGCCGGACAAATCTTTTTTTAACGTACCAAGAAAGAAAACTCGATCAATAACATGCCCCCGCTTCCAAGTCGCAGTTTGTATCGCTCACGTGTGGTCCCCGACCCTCCATTATTAAGTGAACAAATTAAAGGGTCGAATTATTACGTACGTAAGCTGCCTCTTCGTGTACAAATGCGCTCCATCGTGTACTCACGGGTATGTTGGAGGCAGAGTGAGTGTGTGTACATTTCTTCTTGTACGTAGTACTCCATTTATCTCACTTCATATTGTTTCCCACTCCTACGATATTCCTATCCTAGGAACAAAATGAGGTGGTACTAAGTTTGTGTGTGTATTGGGAGAACGAGACATCAATGTTGTGTACAAGTAGTCGCGAGAGTCGTCATTATGTGTATGAGGGCGCACACACACATAGACATGCATATCCATGTTTACGTAAAATTCTTACTTTCATCTCCATCTCCATCTCCAATCATATTTGTCCAACTGGCACATTATTTACGTTATTAATTACGCAGCAATATTTACGTACGTCCAGCCTGACCGCCCTGGCCAACCCGAACGCTCTTCATCACTCGCGCGCGGTTCCTGCCCGAAACGGTCAGTGCCGCATTCATGCCCAGCCAGAGCGGACGCGACCTCTCACTGGCACCGGCATTGAAGCGGCGCGCCAGTCGAGGGAGCGCCGCCCGCGCCGCTTCCCGGTGCACGCGACTGCTTTGCGTTCAAATGTCACCACTCCCGGCCACAACATGCATGTAAAAAAGTTCTTGGGAGTCCATGCTACAGCTAGCTGTCCTCCCCCTCCTCATCTATCTCTTCCAGTAGTGCTAGTACTCCATGGCGCGATGCATCAAGAAGCAGACGGGAAAGTTTGCGTATACTCGGTTTGCGGTGAGTGGCATGCCGAGCGACCATGTGGGGTGGAGGAGGGTGAGACACGAATGCGACAAACATGATTTAAACATTGGTTTTGCTCGATGGCGCGATCCAACGAAATGAAACGTTGGTTTCCAAAAGAAAACTGTACTGCATGAGAGAGATAGAGTGATGGTTTGCTTCTTCCATCCAACTAACTATAACGGGTCTATGTGATTTGATGGCTCATTGGTCACTATTACTGCGGCAGTAGAGCATCTACACTCTTATTTATTTATTCTGTGATAAAACTAACTTTCTCCACTCTTACACCGGAGGAGTACGAAACACGGCAGCCCAGTGACTACATGGCCCACCTCCCACTGTCACCATATTCCTTGGACATCGTGCGACACCTCCGGTCCTTTTTTCTTTGCGTAGTACTCCCACTTTTTCGGTTTATATAGGGCTTAAATTTGAAATCTCATCAACCAAGGCAGATGATGAGTGGAGAAATGTATCTCGTAGTTTACAAAATTACTCAAACTTTAATCTGCATTAATTAGAATATATGCATGGATGACCACTAAATGAGTAGGAATGGTTACATGCATTGGTTGGTTTCTTTTAATCCCTGCATGCATCAATTTAAGGCACCTTGGAATGTGAACATGTGGTGGAAAGAAGTGAAAATAAGACTTATAATATGGTATAAGACTAAGAAAATGAGATGAGCCCAATAAACCAGAAAGGAGGGACTACATTTTACCACATGACCCACCATACACTCTCACATACTACCTCCGTCCTGGTTTATTAGTCCCCTATGTAATTTATGCATGATACTAGTATATGATACTCCCCACTATGAGTAGCCTTATACGCATACAAAAAAGGATCGGTGGGAGTACGAAGCTTTATGATTTTGTTTCATGTATGTATCCTGACTCCAAGGTTGCCCCGTTACAACATTCCATCAAATACAAAGGAAAACTAACACGCATGCTGATGGATCTCAATGATTCATAGATCATAGCCAATATTTACTTCACAACTAAAGACAAAAGTTGTGAGAGTGTGTACAAAAAAAACTACTTATGGGGTCTCTACGACTTGAACCCTAAACCCTAAACAGGATTTAATTTCCTGGCTAGGTAGAACCTGTCGAAGGAAAGAAGCCTGACCCCCTTGGATCATACGATGCTTTTGTGCAGTTCCACTAAAATCGAGTTGAGCATCCCTGTTGGCAAAGATATTGAAGAAGTGTGATTAGAATAATAGTAGTGGCACTAGTTCATGAGACATAAACTCATCACGAATAGAAGCCGGTAGAAGTAGAGAAAGATCCACATGGAGATGGAGCTACGTGGGGAGCTGCGGCAGTGGAGCAAGCCGGCTCCAAAAGGAAGTTGTACCTGGGACGTCGGGGTGCAGCTAGAAGGGCGGTGGGAGGCGGCATCAGCCCATACCGTGGGGACCCCCGATCGGGACGCACCGACAGTGGGTTTTCTTCCTCGCCGCTGTCGACCGCGTCTACGCAGAACATTGTCCGCTTCCCCCGGCGGCGGGATCAGGCCGGATTTGTGACCAGTGGTGTGGCCACCATCATTCTATGCTTGTGAAGAGAGCAACCCAAGCAAGCAGGCTTGTAGCTTAGGCTCCTGCTCGTGTATATATAGTGGAGCGGTTTTCTTTTTCTCTCCATATCAACCTTTTAATGGTTGCTTCATCTGACTAACTTACTGTGTGATTTGACTGCTCCTGAGTGGCCCCTGCACATACTCCCCCTACGTGTATGACCGTTCCTGAGTCTCACTTGTACTTACCTCTATTTTCTTGCATGACACGTAGACTGGATGCGCAAAGAGGAATTTTTTTAATGCACGTTCTTTACGTAGTACCTACTCCCTCCTTCCGGTTCACTACTAGTACTCCCTCCGTCCTGGTTTATTGGTCGCCTTTGTACTCAATTCATGGGCTCGTTTTCCTCAAGAAATTGTCTTTACCAACGTATTAATATCGGGAATGCATGCGTGAACAACGAATGATTAAACCTTGCATGCAACATTTTGACAAAGCATTGACATATGAACATGTGAATGTGAGGGACTACAACCTCGGGCAACAGTCACATGTACACATGCACGCAAAAATGCGCCCGACGCCCTAATGCATGCATGTCTGAGCACACGATGGAACACACACGGTCACGCTCAAGTGCTCAACCTACACATGCATTCACCGACATACTCAGCCAGGGTGAGCTAGTGACTGTATAAACACCAGAAAATCTATATATTGACCGCAATGAGCATATTATGAAGTCCACTGACTGTATTTTTACAAATATACAATGACAGCCAGTGTATTTATCTCGTTTCAAATCAAGCCATATTAACCGGAAAGGAGGCAGTATGGACTAGCATTACTTTGTTGTGTCCCGTCAACTTGCAGAACGAGGAGAAGCTTGCAGGACGGGAGAAGCTTGCACGTGGTGGCTCGTAGGACAAGGAGAAACTTTTGACTATGCAAGCTCTCCCTCGCTCAGGCGGTGGATGTGCAACAGTTAATTCGGTGTCAGATTGCCAGAAGCATGCATACACTATACTAGTACCATCATTGTTCGACTTCCCGAAGAGGCGAACAGCCAAGCGCAAAGTTTACTACGGTAGTAGAGTACTTCGAGTAGTATTACGTACTACTAGTACTGTATAGGTAGTACTACTAGGAACCGCATGGTGGAGCGTCTGCACTCTTATTTTATTTTAATCTGTGATAAAGCAATCTTCAACACATTTGCTTCTCTTCGAGGGTTCTCGCAGGTGATAATGGAAGTTGATTGCATGGAACACTCGCCACAATTCTTGCTTAATTCTGGCTCCTATCCTGTTAGAAATAGGAGCGCTCAGTAATATTTTCTCTTTTTTTGTTATTCAGCATGTAAACAGGTCAGCAAACCTTGCGGTGCATCTTTGTGCGAACCGCGCTTGCTGCACTTTGAATGTGACCGAGAGCTGGCTTGATGAAACACCTCGCTTCCTTTTTTTTCGCGGGGTACCTCGCTTCCTAGTGACCAGTCTCTTGGCTGATTGTCCTAAGAATGCTTATATATGAATAAAGCTCTCTTATTTACCCGCAAAAAAGATTAAGGGTCTGTTTGGTTGGAGACTAGTGTGGCCAAGCCAAAGTGTGGCCAGCCACACAAGTATGGCAAGCCACACAAGTGTGGCTGAGAAATTGGACGCCAAACTTTGGCAAAAGTTGGCAAAAAAATTGTCTCTATGACAAGTGGACCATAGGGGCAATAAAGTGTGGCAAGCCAAAGTGTGGCAAAAACCAAACACATGCCAACTAAACGGAATTCCCAACTAAACTGTGGCTGCTAAATTTTGACTTGGCAAACTGTGGCTGGGAACCAAATAGCCCCTAAGCCATATTAACCGGAAAGGAGGGAGTATGGACTAGCACTACTTTTTCGTGTGTCCCGTCAACTCGCAGAACGAGGAGAAGCTTGCAGGACAAGGTGAAGCTCACTTATGCCCTCTTCGTCTACCTCAAGCCTGGTGGCTCGCAGGACGAGGAGAAGCTTTTGACTAATGCAACCTACCCTCGCCCAGGCGGTGGACGTGCAGCAGTTCATTCATTGTCAGATTGCCAGAGGCATACCCTGTAGTACCATCATTGTTCGACTTCCAGAAGAGGCGAAGAGCCAAGCGCAAGGTTTCATAGTACGAGTAGTACTACTAGTATACAGGTACTAGGAACCGCATGATGGAGCGTCTGTACTCTTATTTTATTTTAATCACTGATAAAGTACACATTTATTCGGGAGAAGTGCGGAAAACGGCAGCCCAATAGTACTATTAAAAAACATCGAACATGTAATGATGATATCGATCAACCATGCTCGAATATATCTTGGCCTCCATGCGAGCCCGTCCGTGTGTTCTCGCTCCTCGTCTCTCTCAAGGAACGGCAGGTTGGCCATTTTGCTGTCAATTGAGATCGGTTTGCTCACACTCCGGTCCCACATGTCAGTGATATGCCAAGAGGAAGTGCGTTGACCAACAGGCCATACACGTACTTGGTTTTGCACCTTCATACTACTCCCTCCGTCACAGTTTACAGGGCGCGCTTCATTCTCATGCATTTCTCTCCATGCATTTCCACCACCAGAGAGATTTTAGACGCGTTTGGTTTAATGCTCAATTAATTAGGGCGTGGTAACCGCAATCAAGTCCACAATTTTCTCTCGATGTAGGTGTGTACGTGGAGTGGAGTAAGTGCATGCATGTGTGTACCCAGGGTGGAAGCACTGCATGCATGTGTGTACGCATTATTTCCTCTAGTAATAGATGCCGTACTATAACTACCAATGCTATTTTTCAGGCCGATCGCTAGTCGCCTTGGTCCCAGAGATTGTTGAAGCGCGCTCTATAAACAGTGACGGAGGGAGTAGTACGAGTGGATTCAAAGAAGAGCGTATTGATGGTTGCTTCTTCCGAGCAACTTACAGTGGGAAAGGTGGGGCTTATGATTTGACTGCTCATTACTCACTATTAGTGCGGCGCAACGACCGGGCTGAGTCTCCCATGCGGTTGTGCACTACTCCCTCTATTCTTAAATATTTGTCTTTCTAGAGATTTCAACGAGTGACTACATACGAAGCAAAATGAGTGAATCTACACTCTAAAATATGTATATATACATCTGTATGTGGTAGTCCATTTGAAATTTCTAAAAAGACAAATATTTAATAACGGAGGGAGTATAATTTGGTGCATGGCACATGGACCCGGATGTTGAAGAGGCTTCTAGCAATGCTATCAAGCTTCCAGCATTTGTTTACATAATTGACGTACTATACAAATAATTTTCTAGCGACATGAAATTGTACAATGCTCTGAGCTTTCAGCTTTTGTTTCATGTGTCTTGCCATCCATGCTCTTTCGGAAAAAATAAAAAACTAACTTCCTTGCTAATGCATCTCAATGATTAGCAGATCAGAGCTAATATTTACATCACAACTGAAGACAAAGTTGTGAGAAGGTGTTAAATTAAAATTGATCCATGCTTTCATTGGCAGCAACTTCCCCCAGCTCTGTCTAAATCAATAAGGCATGTTGGGAAAAAAGTAGCTGTCAGGAGCATGCAACATTCCGATCATTTTGTGCAGTTCCACTAAAATAGAGCTGAGCGTCCCTGTTCCAAAGAGATTAAGTGTGATTACAATAATAGAGGACTGTTGATGAAACAATAAACACACAAATAGAAGCCGATCACCTTTGCAGTCTCTCTAAAGACTAACTAGTAGGAGAAGATTAAGCAAATAGTTGGAGAAGATTAGGCTCGAAGTTGGATGAGGAGGATAGAGCAAAACGAATCTCCCTTTGTGCAGTCGCACTGAAATGTAGAGACGTTGCCGGTGTGACATTTTAGTAGAACTGCACAAAACACTCTTAAGAAAAAAGTGATTTGTGCAGTTCACCAAAAGGACGCAATAGCAATGAGGTGAAATGGATAGCCCTATTTGCAAAAAAGAGGTAGAAAGGAAACAATTACTGGCCAATATCAGTTGATGACACATACGATGACAACAAAGAAGCATATTCCTTATCCTAAGGGAAGATAACAGCACGGTTGTGTTTATCTAAAACGGTGTAAGGAAGAGATTGCAATATGGAAAGTACGCCGGACGCGCTACGTTTTGGGCAAAAAGAACTAGGGAAGATCCACATGCAGCGACGTGGGAAGATGGGCAGTGGAGCAAGGCCGGAGGGGATACCTGGGGGTCGTTGGGATGTAACTAGGAGGGCGGTGGCGGGCGGGATCTGCCCATACTGCGGCAGCGAGCAAGTGGCGTAGGCCCTACCGCACCGGAGCTTGGTTAGAGAGAACAGCGAGTACCGCAGATCGGGACGTGCTGCCTCGGCGCCATCGAACGGAGAAATGATACACATCCTCCCTTTCCGCCGGCGGACAGGATGCGGCCGGATCAGTGACCAATGGTGAGAGAGAGAGAGGCCACCGCCGCCTTGTGTGAGATACTCTGAAGAGAGACAAACCCCGGCAGGCAGGCTCCATTGTATATAGTGGAGCGGACTACCTTTTTCTCCATAAAAATCGTTTTATATTTTGTGTATGTGCCATTGAGCAATATAACTTTATTTAAAAATAATGTGCCAACGCATCAAGTCAAACTTTGTTTCGTGCACGCATGGTACACGACCTCCGTAGCTAAACAACCGCTACATGCGCTCAAATTAGCACGTGGGCTGCCATTTCGTACAGAAATGAGCTCCACCGTGTACCCGCGCGGGTGTGGCTGGGTACGAAGCGTGAGTACGTGCACCTATTCTCTTCGTGTATGTACACCACCTACATGGGTTTGTGTGAGAGAGATACAAACATAGAGAGATATAGTGTGTGGGTCGTGAGTGTTTTTGGGGGGGGGGGGCGTGAGAGATAGACAGGGAATATGTGTCGATGATATTTCAATCAAAAAATGAACATATGCAATGTGTTGAAACAAAGGCCTGGATATATCATATATATAGAGGGGGCGATCCACGAGAAGAGAGTGGACGTATCATCGGCGTGAGTATCCATAGAATCGAAGAGAGGGTTGATGTGTGTGTGTGTGCGTGACGATAAAGAGTGCCATCGAATTTGGTGTGCCCACGTCAAAGATATAGGGTGGCGCGGGTACTGGAAGTGAGAGGGACAGGTGCAGTTTGTCTCTGTGGCAGGATACCCTACCACAACGCTCGACTATCGGTGTGTGTGGGGGGGGGGGTTGGCGGGAGCGGCAGAGACCTAACTATAGAGGTACAATGGCTGGTATATGTGTGGAGGAGGAGAGAGACCTACCTTATGTATTGAGGGAGATCGATCGGCATCCATGCATATGTGTAGGAGAGGAATAAGGTTGGGAGAGAGACAGAGCTAGAGTGTCGGAGGGGTTGGTGGTGGAGTTGCTTCTCACAAATGGTGGGAGAGGCCTGCTAGACAAATGGAGGGCACACTTGCAATATCAATAAGAGAAGGGATGCCTGCCTGTCTCTGCACGTGCGTGTGAGAGACGTGTCAGGAGGCATGCACGAATGATGAGGGGGGACGATATGGCTATGGTAAGCAGACTTAACTACATAGGACGATACTACATAGGAAGATCAATCGTCCTTTGTCGAAGAAAGGGAGAGACATAACTTGTGAGATACATCGATCGATGCATGGGAAAAAAGAGTTATAGTCGACCTACGTATATGTAGGGAGATCGATCGGTATACATGCATGTATGTGTTAGAAGCAAATAAGGCCCGGAGAGAAGGATAGAGAGAGAGGGATGCAGCTAGGAGGTGGTGCGAGAGGCATACTATATCGAGGGGGAAGGAGTGTGCGAGTACGAGATCGATGAAAAGAGGGGCGGGAGTGAGGCATGGACGGTGAGAAGAGAAGAGGGAAAGCTTGTGTTTGTGGTAGGCACACCTGGCTAGAGAGGCATACCGATCGGTGTGTGCCGGAAAGAAGGAGCTGGGGGCCTACACACACCGTTGGTGAACGACCTAAAGTGAAAAGACAAATGTGCGCGATGGAGCTAGAGAATGCTGAGGGAGGGTGAGAGGGAGGCGGGCGTGTGCATGCACGAGAGAAAGTTAGCACTAGCTACAAAGATAAGAGGATTGTGTGGGTGTAAAAGATGAATAGAGATCATAATTCATTATAAAAGTGGATTCGGATATTTGAAGAATATATCATAGTGTTTTAAACCGATGCATGCATGAATATATATAATGGTGATACTCATGGTGTGGTTATGAACATGTTATACTACATATAATATATAGAACATTTATTTAAATTTGTGATAATGTGTGGCTTTTGCAGCTCAGGGCTAAATACATGTCATAATGTAGGGGGTGGGGCACTATACTTTGTGTGATAAACACAGTGTACATATGAAACATGGTTTAGATTATGAACATCTAGTTAGTACATCAAATGTACTATTATTTGGAATCAACATCAAGTGTATTCAAAATTTCGAATTCGAGTTCATATAGTACACATAGTTCATATCTATCTCTATAGTAATCATGTGGTGTGTTGTTAAGATAATACACGAATGATGGTATAAGTTGGCAACAATCATGATTATAGATTCTTATTCAAATAGAGAAACGAATTCAAATTTAGTTCGAATTGCAGCGGTAGTATAAACATTTGGAATGCACTAAAATGTTGGTATGAGTAGGTTACATGCATTATACAGCCAGCAAAAAAATTTAATTGGACATAACATGGAATAGCATTTGTATAGTAAAACGGGACAAGACTCTCTCTTTGTGTGGTGCGAATAGTTTTATTTTTTTTTCATTTTTTTCGTTGAGGTAAGTGCGAATTGATTTGGTACGTACAATATTACACGTTAGGCTTGTCCCTAAAATTCAACCCGCGCCTTGTTATATCCCAAAAATTCAGATATCGTGCTCCCAAAACTCATGCCTTCACAACCCGCGCACTGCTATCCCGAAATTACAACGCGCGCGAAAACTCCCTCCAGCTGCCAAATCCCGACACGCGAAATCCCCCTTCTAACCTTGAGCCGAAAGGGCTGCTAGTTCAAATCGATGGGGGTACTTTTGTAACACACCTTACATTTTGGACAAGCGCGTCCCTAAGTCATGGTTCCCCCCTCCCATCACCTCCTTTTCGCCATTCGAAATCCCCATTTGAAATCCCAGGCTGCCATAACCTCTCTGCTCCAGCCGCGAAACCCCACCCTCCTCCGTCTGCCACCCCACCGCTGCCCAGCCGGAGCCTCTTCCCCGACGACGTCGTCCACCGCAACAGCCTGATGTCCCTCATCCACCTCTCCGGATGAGGATCCGTCGTCAATCTCGTCGTCCCGTCGGTTCAGCCGCCCCGTCCTCCACCTCCAAGGAGCTGCTCCGATGATCGCCTCATCTATCGCGGCTAATCCATCCCCACAGCGCCACCTTAACCTGCTCCACCGGAACTGCAGCATCCTCACCGACTCCTCGGACGAAGCCGAGGCCTACTCGGCGCCACCAAAGAGGTTGTACACTCATCGCATCGCACCTTCTCCTTAACTCGACCTCCCGGCATCGACGGTGCTCCATCCCGCACCCCCATGGCGCGGCTACCTCGAAGCCGGCGCCGCGGGCGACTTCTCCATGGCGGCTCTTCCCCAGTGCGAGGCCCCTTCGGCGGCGGTGCCCATACCAGCCGGATCTGCTGCTGCTGCTCTGGCTCTCGCTCGCTCACTTGCGCTGCTGCTGCTCCGGCTCTTGCTCACTTGCTCGTGCTGATGCTGCTGCTGTGGCTCTCGCTTGCTCGCGCTGCTGCTGCTGCTCCGGCTCTCACTCACTCGCGCTGCTGCTGCTCCGTCTCTTGCTGGGTCGCGCTGCTGCTCTGCTCTCCCCCTCGCTTGTGCTGCTGCTCTGCTCTTGCTCTCGCTCACGCTGCTGATGCTGGTACACGGGCTGCTGCAGCTGCACGAGTTGCTGCTCTGGCTCTAGTTCGCGCTGCTGCTCTAGGCGCTGCTGCTCCGGCTGCTATCTACTACTGTGTTCCCCGTCAATCGCCTGCTGATTTAGATCAGTGTTTCTCTACTACTAGTGCTCGAGCCACCTAAACTACATGTGAAGTGCCTCTCTGCTACCAGTGCGTTCAGTTTTGATAGTAACATTCAGATTCCACAGTAAATTTCAGTTTCGATAGTTAAGTTCAGAGTCAACAATTTTTACCTCGTCTGTTGTAGTCAGGTGTTTTTTGGTGATGTAAATTTTACATCTATCACTTTTTGGTAATGTATTTTACATCATCTATTGGAGATGCTATTAGAATCCCACTTGAGATTAACGATGTCTGTCTTGTACTGCTTCAGCCTCGATGTCTTACGGCTCATCGGAGCTGCTCCAACGACGGAACCATCCATCACAACAGAGCAGTGCCCTGGACGCCGTCTACAGATTCCTCAGATCTTCCTCCACACCTCCGTTAGCCACCTCTGCCGCAACTTCTTCAGTGACCAACCCAATGATGCTGAGGTCGACACGGCTACGGCAAAGAGGTTGTACACTTTTCGCATCACTTATTACTCTACATTCATGTCGATCCATTAGGGCTATTTTGGTTCAAAGGAAAAAGTGAAGGAAAAACATAGCAATAGGAAATTTTCCTATGGCACTCTACTATTCAATTATTCATGCATTTTGTTGAAAGGAATGGAGCAAAACATCCACCTGGACCTACTTTTCAAAATCCTATGCATGAAAACAAGACCAAGTGCATTAGTGGCAAAATAACATTCTAACTATACACGCTTTCATATGGTTTCACTTTAATTTGGACATGTTTCTTTGCATTCCTCTGCTCTTCCAATTCATGTGAACCAAACACCCAAGTTGAGAGAAATCCTGTGTTTACAAATGCTCTGTTTCCCACGTGCATTCCTATCCTATTCTGGTGTTTTTCCTATCCCTGCGTTTTTAGAATCCTGCAAGCCAAAGGAGCCCTTACAGAATTACTTCAGTTACAGGTAGGTGTCGAAGAAAACTTTGTGTGGTTTGTCCTGCTCCTGCCGCGACATCGTCCACCTCACCTGAGCTACTCCATCGATAGAAGCATCCACCAAACCAGACATCACGACTCCTGACCGTCTTTCGCCGCCTCAGATCTCCTTCCCTGCCATCGGCACCCACCGCAACTGCATCACCATCATCGACTCAGCAGATGAACCTGAGGAGTACACGGGTTGACAAGAGAGGTTGCACTCTTTTGTTTCTGCTTATGTTATGCATTGCTTAATATTACCTGCTACTTTATCATCCTGTTCACCTCTTAGACTCCAAGTCAGGTCCAAATTAATGTTCAAACTTGAGTTTTAAAATTACTTTTGGGGCACATATCGAGGCAACAATGAATAGTATCTCTGTCTATTATCTGGTTCACCTAGGGTATGCCTATGTTGTTCATCTTGGGTGGGAAACAAATAGTAAAGCAATCATCATCTGTCTTTTTATTAAATTAAAGCTATCATCAGCCTGCTATCATTATTTTTGGATCCATCCACTGGTTGTTACCATCACTCTAGATTTCTGCATGCTCTCGTTACATAATCTCACTATATTTTTTTCGTATGCATGTCAGATATTGTACACAGTCACGCTGAACATGTAGAGAAAAAGAGAAGAGTTTTGCGCGGCAATACAATGTTATGCAGACATCGCTCCATGGTGGGTTCAATGGCAAACCCTCCCCCCCTCTCCAGATTGTAATCCAGAGGAAGATATCTGTTCTGAGGAGGATTCAGACGCAGCTGACCACTCCTATTTACCCCCCAAGGTGTTTGCTCTAACTTGGCATGATGATGTTGGTCATATCATGCATATGTTGCCTTGCAGTGCCTACTTTCGACATCATATATGTCATCTGCTTAGTTTAGACATGTTCTGTAATGCCACCTATTTAGTTTCTATATCATATATGGGAATTATGCAGTCTCATCTCTTTTAGCCAGCCATAATATATGTGAAATATGCAATGCCATCCTGTTTAACCAGGCATCATATATTTGAATGATATCTTGCCCATCCTTTTCTTAATTACATTTCAATTTGTTGACAATGTTTGTACATTAAACTACTCTTCCTGTGAATCAGCCATTTGAGTGGGTGATGGAAAAATCTGGAGTGAAAACAAGGTCTTCAGAGCAGACAGTGCTACCTGTCGAAGCAGATCTCTTGCTGGGTCCCGATAGCTCCTCAGAGATGGATTCAGAGACAGATGACCAGTCCTATTCCCCCACCGAGGTGTATGCTCTAACTTGGCACGGTTATACTGCTCATATCATGCATATGGTGTCTTGCATTGCATAGTTTAGACATCATATACACAATATTCAACACCATGTTCTTAGTTCAGACATCATATATGTGAATGCCCTCTGCTTAGCATATAAATCACATATGTG
Source organism: Thinopyrum elongatum (assembly GCA_011799875.1). Taxonomy (NCBI): domain Eukaryota; kingdom Viridiplantae; phylum Streptophyta; class Magnoliopsida; order Poales; family Poaceae; genus Thinopyrum; species Thinopyrum elongatum. The sequence continues at coordinate 484,956,042 of CM022298.1, read as the reverse complement.
AATTAAATCATGCGATCCTGATTACTTAGATAACATGTATGTGAATTATGTCATGCAAACCTGTTTACTAAAGACATCATATAATTATCTCATGCCATCCTGTTTAGTTAGTCATCATATCTTTGAATTATGTCATGCTATGCTATCCATTTTAGATAGACATCATATATGTGAAATTATGTCATGCTATCCTTTTTAGTTAAACAATATACATGTCAACTATTTCATGCCCTCTATTTTCCACACTATCTATTGCATCTGTCTCTCATACAAGGTCTGTACATTCAACTATGTTTCCTGTTTATCAGCCATTTGAATTGGAGCGGGTGATGGCAGTATCTAGCGGAGTAAAAACACGGTCTTCAAATAAAATAGTGCTACCTCTTGGTGGGGATAGCACCCCGGTTGTACATGCACGAGAACCAGCCCTACCACACATAACACAGGCTCTCGTAGATTGTACCCCTACTGCGATGGATAGAGAACCAGCTTCACCCAATCTAACCCCAACCCCAGTAGATAGTAACCCAGTTCCTGTTGACACAGCACCATCTCCACCACAGAGCTCCCAAACAAGAGCAGTTAGTAAGGCAGCTCCAGTGCCCAAAGCGCCAGTACTACCACGGCGAACCCCAACTCCACCAGTTAGTACACCTATTCCTGTGGAGGAAGCACAACCAACCATTCGTAGTTTAGCATCTATCGCATTTGATGTTGTTAAATCCTATGTGCGTATCTTCCCATCATGGAAATATTATACTGAAGATGAAGGAAAATGCCAGTTGCAGGTGTTCGTCCAGGAGTTATGTGTAAGTAATGTTATTCATGGCAATTACTTTGCTTTGTCCCATACATTCTACCTCCATGATGCTTATAATACAGCGAATTTTCCCATTTTTCTCTATAGAGAAGGACCGATTTGGAAACTCAGGATGAGGTAACCTATGCTAATACCTCTGCTATCTTCAAGAATGCTTGGTGGCAGTATCAGAATTACCTGAAGAAAACGTACTTCACTGGCAAAGAAACTCATCAAATTCCCTTACGTTCTCCTGAGACACATTTATTGGACGATGACTGGGAACGCCTTGTTCTGTACTTGTCCCGAACCAAGAATGTGGTAAGGTCTATGAGCTCATTTTATTATTTTTAAGTACTATATGCCTGCGTCTTACTGTACTCTGTTCGTGTAGAACAAGTGTTTAAACCTGAAGAACAACTGTTCTCATTTAAGATTCCATTGCTATCGTGCATACTGCTTTGCTCTTGTATCACTGTATTTACTCATACAAACTTATTTTTAAATTGAAGGATCCAATCGAAACTCCAATGGCACAACAGGTATGTTTACGCATGTTTCTTTAACAGGTTTGCTCTTATAAATAGCTCTGTTGATTTCAATTTCAATTGTGTATACAGTTGACTTCTCATATCGTGCACATTACTAGCATCACAACAGAGTCAATAGTGTTGTTGTACATGTAGACCTGTGGTACCCATCTGAAATCTTGTTGTGCCGTGTAGTTTCCCACGCTTTGTATTCTTTCAGTGCTGCTTTGTCTTGAACTGATATGATTTGAACCGTGTCTCTATTTTGATTTGGCAAGATAATGCAGTGACCATAGGACATAGATATATGTTTGTTTGATGCTTTTATTATGTACTACTTGGCAATAGAAGACTTGGTAGTTTAATCCTGTCCACCTTATTAATGAACTGGTTCATCGAAATGAGTTTCATATACTAGTACATGCTAAACCTGTTATGTGTCTGCTTGTTTCTTCTTTTAGACTGCTGACAGAATATTGAGGAAGAGTGCCTTATTAAGCAATGGTAAAGGAAGTAATGCAGATAAGGTTCAGGATAGTGAGACATCCTTGTTGGTCTCCAACAAAGCTGATAAAACAGCTAAGGAAAACTATCTTGAAGACAGTGAGACAACCCCAAAGTCCTGTCTTGTTGTAGTGTTCGAGTTACTGGCCAGTACCGCTGGCACAAGCTATTCAAACTCACTGTCTCGGTTTCTTGAGTCTCAACTACAAGCTGAAAGACATCGATTAGCTGTGCTACGACAAGAAGCCGAAGGACTGTGGAAGCCCCTGGAGCATTCAGATGCATACTTTCTGGTGCAACAGCAAGCGTTGGAGGATTTTAGCGCCAAATAGGAGAAAGCTAATAATCTTGCTAAGCTTATTGCCAGCATGGTGGATACCCAGGATAACGTTTCTTGAGCTCTTCTGAAGTTGTTTCAGTTATGGACTTGTTTTGCTGCCGCGTTTATTTGCACTGGTGGCCAATTTAGACGGCCAGTGTATGTAATATGCTGCTTTGTTCCCTATATTTGCACTGGTGGCGAACTTTGATGCCCAGTGGATGTAATATGTGTAATAGACGTAATAGCCTATCGTTAGTTGCTTGCTTATTTATTTCCTTATTGTCTTGTTTAGTTGTTTGCTTGTTCACTGCAGTTCTTTTTTCGCGTTTTTCTAGTGGCCACAATAACCTATTTTTATAACTAGGCCACAATAACCATGGCAACACACGGACTGTTGTAACCATGGTCCTGCTACCTGTCGTAGGATCCATGGGCCTCCTACGGGCCGTAGGATCCATGGGCCTTCTATGGGCCATAGGATCCATGGGCCTTCTACGGGCCGTCTCATCAATGGGCCTTCTACGGGCCGTAGAATCGTTTCGCCAAACACGGGCCGTACTATTCGTGGACCATTAACGGTCCGCAAAATGGGCCGTAAATGGGCTAGAGTGGAAACCGTCCATTTATGGCCCGACCATAATGGGCCGTTAATAGGCCGTATTTGATGACGCTATGAAAACAGCCCAACGTGTTAACGGGCCACAATCGGGCCGACTGTAACCACGGGCTGAATTTGGCCCACAAGCGGAATAGGCCAGTAACAGACCGTAAGTAGCCGAATTCTGGAAATGAGCCCAAGAATAAATGGGCCCTTAGAAGGCTGAAAGTTAACATGACCTACGGAATAATGGGCCGTTAATGGGTATAAAGTGATACACTGTTCATTATGGGCCAGTTTCAACTCGGGCCTTTAGTGGGCCCAGAGTTACAAAGGGCCTCGTATGGGCCGAAAGACGTCATGGGCCATACATGGGCCAAAAGTTACAACGGGCTAGAATCATATTGGACGGCCCAGATGACGCCACTGGGCCAAATTCGGATAGGCCGTAACGGGCCATGAGTTAGCGGGCTGTAAATGGGCTATATGCGAACATGCCGTTAACAGGCTTTCCATGGGCCGGCCCGCTACCTTTTGACCATGTCAAACAAGCCGGCCTTTTCACCGGAATGGGCCTTTGTTGGGCCGTGCCACGTGTTGACGTATCATAGGCGCCTCCTGTCCAATGAGTGGATGACATCTGTCCCAACGGTGAGCCGACACGTGGTTCCTCTGGCCATTGAGAATTTGATATGTGGAAAATCCCCATTGGTCCGGGCTGTTAACGGTTTATCGGATTCAAATCGGAACCCGATAGCTTAACGGCGACCCGTTACGGTGGATGCCACGTGTCGGTTACCCTTGACGAAAGCACTTCCACGACGCGCCATTTATCGTCATGGAAGTGGACACTTCCGTGATGATAATTTTGGTATTGTCATGGAACACTTCTACGACAGCACATGTATGACTATCTTGATTCTGTCATAAAATCATCATGGATGTACATGCATGACAAAAAACGTGACCTACTGTGACAAACATGTATCATCACGGAAGTGTATTTTTTTGTAGTGATATTATCTTGGACATCATCTATGATTGTGAATACCCATTAATTATTTTTAAACTTGGGCAAATTAGTTGAAGTTAGACAAGGAATACAACGTAATGAGTTATGGTTGTGTATATTTGCATAGAAGTTATATTGTTATGGATCCTCCAACATGTGGTGCTTGCTTAAGATCTTTTGCTAGCCAAAAAATTGTACTAAGTAGAAGTACTACTTGTGCATCCAAAAACCCTTAAACCCAGTTTCTTGTCACGAGTGTCCACCATATCTACTTATGGATTGAATAAGATCCTTCAAGTAAGTTGTCATCGGTGCAAAAAGCAATAAAAATTGCTCCTAGATGTGTATGATCTTTTAGTACAAGGGAAAATAAGCATTTTACGAACTTGTGATGGTAAAGAAATAAAAGCGACGAACTGCATAACAAAGGTTGCTATCACAAGGGGCAATATAACATGACGTTCCTTTGTATTAAGAGCTTGCACATCCAAAATTAGAAAGCGTATGACAACCTCTCCTTCCCTCTGCGAAGGGCCTATCTTTTACTTTTCAGTATTTACTTTTATGCAAGAGTCAATAGTATGCATTCTCATTTCAGCCTCAATTATTCGCTAGTTGACAAGCATCATGTGGTGCGGAAAGATCTAGGCACATATGACCAGTCAAATATATTTGATCATGAATTATTATTGTTGACAATTATCTCTATGATAAATGAGTTGGGAGGCGAAACATTAAGCCCCTATCTTTCTCTGTGTTCGATGGATGCCGTTTGTTCTAAAAATGTGCTTTGAGTACTAGCAATCATAGAAGACTATATGTAGATTGAGTATGTGGAGCTCTTACTTTGACTTTGTTGAGAACAAGTTGAACTGTAATTGTTTGGTGACTAAGAACATAGGTTGTTAAGTTTCAAGAGAATGCATTGTTTGAACCATAACATGTGAATTGATTGCTACTTTATCATGATGAGTTTTATGAGAAAGAGTTGCTATTATGATGCTAGGAAAAGTGATTGAAATTATCATTGATCAAACTTATGCACTATGCTAGCATTCACACTTCATAAATTATTTCTTTTATCATTTACCTACTCGAGGACGAGCAGGAATTAAGCTTGGGGATGCTGATACGTCTCCAATGTATCTATAATTTATGAAGTATCCATGCCATGTTTACAACAATTATATATGGTTTTGGTATGATTTGAATGGAACTAACCCGGACTGACATTGTTTTCAGTAGAATTACCGTGGTGTTGTTTTTGTGCAGAAATAAAAGTTCTCGGAATTGGACGGAACTTTTTGGAGATTTTTTATGGAACAAATGAATAATATTGGAGCAAAGAACCACTGGAGGGGGGCCCCTGCTGCCCACTAGGCACCAGGGCGCGCCACGCCCCTCTAGCGCACCCTGGTGGGTAGTGGGCCCCTCGAGGCCCATCTCAGCGTGAGACCAACGCCAAAAAATCATATATATACACAGAAACCCCCAGAAATAACCATAGATCAGAAATTCCGCGCCGCAAGCCTTTGTATCCATGAAAACTCAATCGGGAGCCCGTTCCGGCACCCTACCGGAGGGGGAAATCATCACCGGAGGCCATCTTCATCATCCCGGCGGCCATCTTCATCATCCCGGCGGGCACCATGATGAGGAGGGAGTAGTCCACCCCCGGGGCTGAGGGTTTGTACCAGTAGTTATGTGTTTAATCTCTCTCTCACTCTCTCTCTTGTGTTCTTGATTTGGCACAATCTTGATGTACCGCGAGCTTTGTTAATATAGTTGGATCATATGGTGTTTCTCCCTCTCTATCTTGTTGTGATGAATTGAGTTTTACCTTTGAGATTTCGTTATGTGGCACCCCGGCTCAGAGAAACCGGAACACCCCGTATTCCAGCCCAGAGATCAAAGTGAAGTCTTCTGGAATACGGCACTGCTTAGCATAGAACAAACCAGCTCTCTATTACGACACGAATACGATTACAAGGTCTCCGATATTACAATGAATAACACCAGCATGGCGACACTACGCCAACCACAGTTGCTCTATGCAAGCAGCATAACAACTCGAGGCAGCGGAACCTCTACTGGCAGCAGAACAACGAACGACGATGATGGACTCCAATCCGCAGGGACTTTGACTGAAACGTTTATCCTAGCTCGCAAACACAGGAACCACAAAAAACAAGCAAGCAATCCAGGCATGACCTGCAAACTGGCTTGACACGCCAGGTCAGTACATTGAATGTACTTACAAGCTCACAATTAACCAAAAGCAATCAAGACAGACAACAGCATGGCAATTACAGGTTAAAGAAATCATGAACATGATGCTAACAGAACACGGGGCATGCACATCTGAACATGATACAGCTAGAACAACCTTAGCACAGCATGAGCATATGAACATGATGATACTACATGCAACAAGTTAACATGATCATGCACCAACTTACTCTTATTTGGCAGTTACCTCGTAACCATCTCATGCATCAACTTACCAACTTCGGTATCCATGATACCACTGTGATCATCTCGCGATCACATAAAGATCAACCAACTTCGGTATCCACGATACCTTCATGATCCTCTCTCGATCACAACCAATCTCTTTCTCATCATCGAACCGGGGTTATTATTAAGCAAGTTATTATTATTGTTGGCTCATAGTGTGACCGACTACGAACTGGGCCCTTATCCGCGGGCACGGCTATCGATAGATTAAAACACACACTCTGCAGAGGTTAGCACACTGTACCCACACCACGGAACCCATGGCCTCGCACTCCCATTCGGGTGGACCAACGGCATTCCGACAAAACCTATCTACTGCCCATGACACTCTCCCGGCCACTTCGACAAACTCCCCTTTGGGCTAAGTCCTGGGTGGCCCCGTGTCTACCAAAGACACCCAACGGCCACCGTCGTGGCAAAACATAAACGGTCCCAAACCGGGACAAGGTACCATAACAACAACAACGGGCACACAAGGCTTATGTCCGCCTACCTGATCAGGGTAGCGCGCGCCCATAACCTTCCCTCGTTGGAGGCACCGGCGAGAGGCATGACAATAGACCCAGTTAGGTCCTTCCCATAAAAGGCAAATGTGGTTGCACTGATCAGCTCGATTCAGTGGCACCATGACTCAGCCAACAGTTGTTCAAGTTCATTATTATCTGGTTAAACTTGAATGCAAGAAGCTGAGCCATATAAAAATAACATGATGCAACTACAAAGCATGACACCAACATAATCATGGAGGTGCAACATAATCATCGAGCATAACCACAATGAATCATATATCTAAATGAGCATGACATACTGACGAGCATAATCATAACAATACACAGGAGCATAGCATGACTACTAGCATCATGAATAAATACCATGCAAGAACATAGCAAGAACACTACCAAGTAAGCATGTAACCAACTAGATGCAAAGGAACATGCATAACCACGGTACTTGATAACAGACGGTAAACATGCATCGGACTGAACATCACCACTACCAGCATGTACTACTACTACCAAGCATGACATTAAAACAATACTAGCAAGTAGTACAAGATAACAAGATGCATCGGAACATAACATGAAGGTGAACATGAAACCACGAGCATAACCGAAACAACGACAACAGTAGCAAACAAGCAGATAGATAACAAGCAAGCTTTTATTAAATATTCAAGTAGAAACCATGGCTACTGCATGGCTATCATGCAAGTGGCTGTTGTGGCTTGCCTGGAGGTGACGGAGACTCCGGGAAGAAGTGCGGTGAAGCTACGGAACGAAACGCCGGACGGTTCTCTCTCGGAGGGGGCTGATTAGAAGCAAGGGCAAAATGGTCATTTTCATTGTGGGACCACCTAGTGAAAATGTTACCAACAGAAAGATCTCGACGAGATGAAGAAGTGAGCGTTGGTTTCACCTCAATCGGAGTTACGGTTGCGGGGTTATGAGGTGATGAAGATCAGGGACCTATTTGTGAATATTTTCATCACCAATGGGTCCTTGAGAGGAAAAACTGAAAGCGCCTTCGGGCCGAATACGTTTTCTGTAAGGGAAAGCGCATTTAGAGCTGCAGTAGAGGAAAATACATTTTCCAAAAGAGAAAACACATTCTAGCCAAAGAAGGAAAGGAATACGTTTTCATCAAAGGAAAACGCACTCACCAGAAACCGTTTCCACTTGCCACGTGGGATGAGGCGCCTAGGCCACTGGCGCGTGGGGCCCAGGGGCAGGGGGAGGGGGTCGGGTGCACGTCGTCTTCCTCCTCCTCCCGCTCCTGTTCTCACGTGAAACAGAGAGGGAGCAGGGGAGGGAGGCGGCAAGGGGTCGGCCGGCTCCGGCCGTCTCTGGCCGAGCGGCGACCACCGACGGGACCAGGGCGGCGAGGGGGTTCCATCCAGAGGGAGCATGGCCGCCGGGGAGGTGTGGGGAGGAGGGGAGGGGTGGCGCCATGGGGAGCACAGGGGCGGCGGTGGTGGTGGTGGTCTCGGTGTTGCGGCTATCTCCGGCGAGGGGCAAGTGGGTGGGGCGGCTCAACGGGACAAGGGGGAGTCGGTGGACGTGGTAGGAGGAGGAGAGGAGGCCTGTGGTGGCCGGAACCAAGCCGAGGCCGAGGCGGCCATGGAGGACAGAGGCAAACTCCAGCGAGATTGGGCACTTCCGGCGAGCAAAAGAGGCGGGGGAGGAGTGAGTGAGGTGCAGAAGGACCCGAGGGTGCTATATATAGCCGAGGAGGAGGGTTCTAGAGCTCACGGGCGAGCTCAGGCTGTGCTCTAATGGAGGACAGTGGCTGGACGCGGCATGGGCACGGCGACGGCGACCACACCACAGCGATGCAGGTCGGTGTAGCGACGCAGGGCGATGCAGTCGAGCACGGGCTTGCTCCTGGACAAGGTTTGGGATCGAGACGACGAGGGAGACGACAGGAACAGTGGCCGGAACGAGCCAGAGCACGCAATTAGCCATGACGCAAGCGTGATCACCACGGGCACTGGAGCAAATGGCTCGTTTTGGCCGGAACGACCATGTCTAGTAGATAGTCCTTGGTGCCCTTAGGTGCAATGAAGGAAGAAAAGATCCTGGGGGCAAAGAAGAGATTTGGAGGAGCCAAAACATTTTGGCAGCAAGGTGTTTGATGTGAATTGTGAGATCTAGAATAGTGCAATGACTCTGAGCTTTGGCCTAGCTTGATCACAAGCTAAGGTAACTGTGGTGGCCAAATATCAGACGAAATGGAGGAGTCTTGAGTGCACTTGCTGTAGAAAGTGACCCACTGGTCAGATTTGGATATTTTGAAGTAGCACTCACATAATTGAATGAAATGACCTGAAAATGGTCATGGCCCAATGATTTGAAGATATGAAGATGCTAAAAAATTTTCATGCCATTTGGATGAACCAAACTAGCACTTGCTTCACAAAGCATCTCTCTGGACAAAATTTGGGAAAAATTGCACAGGGAAAATGGAGTAATGGATTGAGCCAAAACTTGGTGGAGTGTGTTGATATGGATAGGAGAATGTCCTGGTAAAATTTCAGCTTAAATGAAGCAAGATAAAATATGGTTGCTTCACAAACTGAAAATCTGACCAGAAACCAAGATTTGGAGCTGGGCTCACATAGATGTGTTACATGAGCTCTAATTGGGTGGAGAGAGATGATTTGATCATATGAAGGACCCTGCAAAATTTCAACTCATTTGGATATGCCTAGCTAGTACTCCCTTCACAATGACTTCCCTTAGACAGGAAATTTGAAAAATTGCTCAGGAATATTTACTAGGCAAATTGAGTTGAATTTTGTCATGGGGCAATGATATGGACAGGAAAAGATGTCCAAAAAGTTTGGGGTCAATCAAGCAAAGACAAATGACACTTCCTTCTCAAACCACCACTTAGGGTAGAATCAGAAAAGGAATATTTGTGAATTATCTTTGATGATGCCAAGGAAGGATTTTGACATATTTGTGGAAGATATGACCCAAACAATTTATGAGAATTATTTGGGAATTTTGGGAGTGACAGAAATATAGGTTGCTTCACAACCTAGGGTCTAAAGGATTATTCCTTTAACAGAAAAGGAATATTCCCTAGGAAAAAGAATATTGGATTAGGTCAAGGATGAAAATGACATGATCTTGGGATGACGATGAGGATGACAAGCCACTATAGAACCTAGGAAGACATGATCTTCCCAAGTTTCAGAACCACATAGCCACAGAAAAGCAAAACAAATCAAGAAATCCAAGAAAATCAAAGGAAAAAGAAAAGGGCAAAATCCAGGGTGTTACACGTTATTATTGGATTGGATACTTTTATGGATTTGAAAACACTTGATGTATGTTTTGGTACTCAACTCACGGATTTCGGAAGTGACATTGGGGTAATCTATGCATAGGGGTTGATGCACGTTTTCGTCCTACTTTCTCCGGTAGAAATCTCGGGGCACTCTTTGAGGTTCTTTGTGTTGGATTGAATATTATGAATCTGAAATTGTTTGATGCATATCGTATAATCAACTCACGGATACTTGTGGTGACATTGGAGTATCTATGTGACATTAGACTTGGTTGATGTGTATCATATGATGTTATTTTAGTACGAACTCTAGGGCTGTTTGTGACACTTATAGGAACAGCTCAATAGATCAATCAGAAAGGATAACTTTGAGGTGGTTTCGTACCCTACAAACAATTTCGTCTTATGTTCTCCGCTAGATAAGAACTTTGGAGTGAGTCTTTATCGCACGTTGAGGGATTTCCATATGATGTAATTATGTTAGCATTGTTGAGAGATTGCACTAGTGAAAGTATGAACCCTAGGCCTTGTTTTTAAGCATTGCAATACCGTTTGTGCTCACTTTTATCGTTTGCTACCTTGCTGTTTTTATTTATTCAGATTATAAAAATACATTTCTACCATCCATACTACACTTTTATCACCATCTCTTCGCCGATTTAGTGTACCTATACAATTTTCCATTGTATTGGGTGTGTTGGGGACGCAAGAGATTTCTTGTATTTGATTGCAGGGTTGTTTGAGAGAGACCGTCTTCATCCTACGCCTCCCATGGATTGATAAACCTTAGGTCATCCACTTGAGGGAAATTTGCTACTGTCCTACAAAACTCTGCGCTTGGAGGCCCAACACGAGTCTACAAGAACAAGTTGTGTAGTAGACATCAAGCAGCAACCCTCGCACGCCACCCTCGGCTGTCCACATTTCCGATGAGAGGCTCACCATCATGTTGGGAAACGTAGTAGACAACAATAAAAATTCACCCTACGAACACCGATGAATAATATGAAGATGCATAAACGGTTTGGATCACGATCGTTACCGACTCTGGAGTGCAGCAGAAGTAGACGAGTCAGTGTAGATCATTCTTGGAGGCCCTCAAACTGTTGATGACGATCCCGCGAACCGTCCTCGAACGATCCCTCGAATGGAAGACCGAAAGCATGGCCTCTCTACTTGGTTGCAAGCGTACGGTCTTCATGATCTAGCAACGCTTCACCGTCCAGAGCTAATTGTTGCCGAAGAATTAGATGGAGGAGATTAGAACCACACTGGACTTCTAATTATGAGGATTTTAGGGACTAGGTCTAGCTCTAATTAGATCAACTAGGATCAACTAGAACTAGATGAACTAGATGAGGCTCCAAACTTGTATGTTCAAAAGGGCCAATATCTCAAGTATATATAGGTTAGAAGAGGAGAGAGGGGCTTCCACCAAGGAGGGAAAGTCCATCCTTGGGGCGCCGATCAAGAGGGGGAGGATGAATCCTCCCCCGTGTCCAATTCGGCCTCCCCCATAGGAAAGGGGGGCGCCACCACCACTTGGGCCTTTGTGGCCCAAGTTGCCTTCCACCACTTGGCCTTTTTAGGCCCGTTGATATTAAATTAAATATAAAAGCCTTCTAACAATTACTAGAGCCTTTTGTTAATAATTTAACATCGTTGGAAACATTTCCCACCTATATATTATTTGTCGACAGTACCCGGTATTGTGCGATAAGCTCCGAAACCCTTTCGGTGACCGAGAAACGCTCCCGGTACCTCTCGGAACTATTATGAATATTAATGAAAAAATTCCACGAAAAAATCCTTGATACTCTCGTCCTACTAACACTCAGCAGATCATGATTACCTTAAGCTTGTGACCTCGCAGGTTTGGTAAATCATAGACATGAACAAAACCCCTTCGTTCAATGACCAATAGTGGAACCGTGGATGTCCATATCGATCCCTATAATTACACATGAATGACATTACTGTGAACCTTTGCTTATCATGTGATGTTCCCTTTGCCTCACGATACTTTACAAAACCCTAGGTGAGATATATCGGTATCCTCTTGAGTCATAACATGCTCACTATACCGGTCTCCTCCTTACCGATTTTGTTCTTCTTTCTCATTGACATGTTCCGGCTTCCTCGTGACATTGTCACCTGTGTCTAGCCAGACAATGATGGATTCCATCACACCGAGAGGGCCCTAAGAATGTATCTCCATCATCGGAGGTGTCCCTTGTCAAACTTTTCGATGAACCTGTAAGCTGTCATTATGATCATTGTGTTACAGATGACGTTTGAGCAACCCTAAAGCTTACCTTACAATAAGAAGTGACTAAGATACTCTCATGGTCTAAGGAACTTAAACACACGTTAACACTCCATGTTATAGCAATCGACTTATGATGATATTATCTCAAAGTATAACAAACATGTTTTGGGTCGATTCAATATGACCGTTCTTCTAACATCATACTCTCAATGTTGTTTTAGGACTATCTTTACACTTGATGATATCTCAAGATCTGGAAAATGTGATCACGATCAACACTTGAGCTAGTCTTAGAGGTGAGACTAGGAATCTTATTTTATCGTTCTACACGTGCATATGAGTTTTCCACTGAATCGCATATTCCAGTATCATAATAGTTATAACATAGAATATAAACTCTTAATTATGAACATGAGAATATGATAATACAATATTATTGCCTCTAGGGGATATTTTGAACACATCGATATCGCCTAGAGGGGGGGTGAATAGGTGGTTTTAAAAACAATTACGGTTAAGGCTTGAACAAAAGAGGAATAAAACTAGCATTTAATCTATCAAACTAGGCTCAACTATGTGCACCAACAACTTATGATAAGCAAGATAAACAACTACTCCCTCCGTTCGTTAATATAAGACCTTGTAGCTATTCCAAAATATTGACTACATACATACTAAAATGAGTGAACATACATACCAAACTATGTCTAGATACATACGAATCAAGGAAAAAACTAAAAGGTCATATATTAGGGAACAGAGGGAGATGTGATAGTAAGATATATAACATGAAGCACTAAGGCTATCACAGAGTAAGTGCACGAGTAAAGGGCTAGGGTAAGAGACAACTGAGGCATGCGGAGACGACGATGTATCCCAAAGTTCACACCCTTGCGGATGCCAATCTCTGTTAGAGCGGTGTGGAGACACAATGCTCCCCAAAATGCCAATAAGGCCACCATATTCTGCCCATGCCCTCGCACAATGCAAGGTGCCATGATTCCACTAAGGGACCCTTAAGGGTTGTCACCGAACCCGTACAATTGGTGACCCTTGGAGTGGTCACCAAACCCGTACAAATTGCTCACGACAATCTCCACAACTTAATTGGAGACCCCGAAGCTTGCCCGGAGCTTTATAGTTTATACCACAATGATTGAGCTCCACGACACCACCAACCGTGTAGGGAACCCAAGCACCCAAGAGGCACAAGCTCTAGGGTGCCCAAACACCAAAGAGTAATAAGCTTCTAAACTTTCATTTCTACGTATCACCGTGGAGAACTCAAACCGATGCAAGTAATGCAATGGCAAGAACACATGAAGTGCTCAAGTCCCACACTCTCAAATCACACCAAAGCAATGAAAGCTATGGAGAAATATGAGAGGAAGAGCAAGGAGAACAGAAAAGAACTCCAAGATCAAAATCCAAGGTTCCTCTCACAAAGGAGTGATGGATTGGTGGAGAATGTAGATCTAGATCTCCTCCCCCCGTCCAAAAATAAGATGCAAGAATTATGGGAGGAATAGAGAGAAAGCAAGCTCCAAGAGGTCAGCAATGGTGAGGGGAAACTTGCTCAAGAACATTGGGCTCACTATGGAAGAAGACACCCTTAAATAGGCCCCCATGAATCTAACCGCTATGCTGCAGAAAAAACATTGGAAATGCTCAATCAGTACTACAGCTCAAGGGAGCGGTACTATCGCTAATTATAGGGGAGTTATAGAAACCCAACGAGAACTAGCAGCGGTACTAGCACGGTAGTACTGCCGGAGTGGTACTACCGCTAATTATAGGTGGGTAACAGAAGTCCCCATGGTAGTACGCGCTGTAAGTGCATCTAGTGCCACCCTTTGTTGGTTTTGGAGTATTGACGACAAACTTGGTTGAGGGACTAATGTGTTTGTCAGATTCACAGGAGAACACATGTACAAGTCCCTATTGATTCGGTTTACCCATCAAAGATGACCCCTAAAAATGTATGAAGACATTGAAGACAATGGTGGTTCACGAAGACATTTGTATTGAAGATAATGGCACACGAAGACATTCACTTGAAGTCAATGGAGCGCGAAGACATAGTATTTTGGTAGTTTCATTTTCTTCTTTCCTGAGTCATAGGAGCCACCAAACTGTTAAGTGGGGTCGAGGTAAACAAAGTCAGAAAACTGACGTGACGCTCAACCTAAAATCCTATGTCTTCGAGCGAAGACAATGAGGCAAAATCTCTTCCAGAGTTGGTTGAGTCAGCTTTACTTGGAGCCCAAGTCAAGCTGCCGCATGTGTTTGAAATCCGACCGTTGGACATGTGTCGGTTTTCCATTAACCCATGGTCATTTCAGACATATAATGTTGTTTTGCCTCCTGGCTATAAATAGCCCACCCCCTCCACCATAAGTTGGTGGCTACTCCGAGTTAGTGCACGACATTTGTCATTTTAGAGCAACCCACCCCCGAAGCCTTTGAGAGAGAATACTTACGAGGACAAACCCAAAACACCCAGAGCCCAAAGTGTTTCGAGCATCACTGAAGTCTTTCTGTTCTGAGTGAACTGAAGACTTGTTATACTTGAAGACTGTGATCTTCAAGTCAGTTAGGCGTCACGTTTTGAGCATCCAAGAGCCATTGTGGATTTCTGGTCAATGAAGTGTGTGAAGGTTTGGAAGTCTACCTTGAATACTTACCTGAGTGCTTGGGCGAGATCTGCGGGTCTTAGCTCAACGAGAATAAGGTGAAGATGTGGTCTTCTGAGTTCAATCTCAACCTCCCTAACCAGACGTACAGTTGTCACAACAACTGGAACTAGTCTAACAAATCTATTGTCTTCATCGAGCTACTGGCTCTATCATTTCTCTCCTTTACTTACAGTTATGTTTTGTGAAGCCTTTGCATGCTCGTTCTGTTCAAAGACATTGTGTGAAGACATTCGCTCTGATTACATCTTTGTCTTCACACTATCTTCCTAAACTACTATGTTCTACCTAGTTGTTGTTTGTCTTCACATGTCACTTCAATTGTTGTTTGACATTCTAGCATGCATAGCGTAGTTTATCTTCCATTGTAAACTGTTTAGTTTCTATTTCGCTTCCGCATCTTCGAAGACATTGCCTATCTCGAAGACATTCACAAAAATTGCCTATTCACCCCCCTTTTGTCGATAACTAGCACTTTCAATTGGTATCAGAGCAAGGTGCTCCTTTGTTGTGTGATTCGGTTTAACCATGTGGAGTTTTAGCTATCTCGACTGTAGGGATAATCAATGTCTCCGCTGCGCGCCCTGTCTTTGTTGACACCGATTCACATACTATGGAAGACCATGATGAGCAAACATCTCAAGGAGACCAATTATGATCTATGGACTATCACCGAGCAGGGCTTGACAAATCTCTGCAAGAAGGCTTGTGCTGAGGACATTAGCAGATTCACATAGTTGGATGCTCAGGCAAAATACATCATATGCTCTCGTCTGTCGAAAGATCAATTCACTTGGGTATGCCACATGTACTCAGCTAAACTGATCCGGGACAGGATCTCTGATGTCTATGAGGGTGCCTTCACCAGTTGTGATCCTTGGTTCAAGGAGTTCAAGAATTCCCTCAAGACCATGGAAGCTGATCCTGTCACAAATGCTCCCGATCTTTGCCTAATGGCTAGGGGTGTCAAGGTACCTAAATATCTCTCATTCTCCTCAAATGAAATGAATCAAATGAAAACTTGTCCCCCAGTTACTCAAAGCTTGCTAAAGTTGCTACTAGACAACAATCTGTTCTACGAAGGCTTCAAAAACTGCTAGATAAGAGTAATGATCTATTGAACGAAGAGATGGATCACAGACAAACACAATCTGAAGACATTAGATGTCTTCAAATGTCGTTTGATGAACTTGAACATCGTTATAATACCCTCTCAGCTGATCATGAGAAGCTTTCTTGTGATTATCTCCAAAGGAAGCAAGAACTTGAAAAGTTGAGAGCGTCTCATGATGATCTTCAAACTGAAAATGATTCATTTCTTGCTCAACAGATCAGTTCCACTCAGGAAGAATTTGTGCCACCTATCTTAAAATGTCTTGAGCGTGATAATGCTATCTCTTCTAATGAATGTTCAAATGCTTCAGTCAATGCAACATCTTCAACTGCTGATGGGGTAACTAACCCCTCTTCCGAGGAAACCACTACTATAACTAATGAACATGCCAGGTTGAATACATTGCTTGAAATAAGCATGCACAAAAGCCTCAAAGGGCATCAAACCCTTTGCGATGTCCTCAATAAGCAGATCTCGAACCGAAACCTAGAAAAGAGAGTGTTGGTTTCGAAAGAAACATGAATGTTGATGGCTCCTACTAGACTCTTGAGCAGTACCCCAAAACCACCGGGGTTGCTGCTAAGGGACCTCCAGTGGATCCATCCACTCTATCTGGCTATAACTATGCGAACCCTATCATCATTGATGAATCTTTTGACTCCAACTATAAACTGTTCAAGAATCAGAATGGTGAAGTATCTGCTAGGTTTATTGGAACTAACTATAGGAATGTCCCCTATGAAGAAGATCTGGGTGCCTAAAAGTCTTCTTGAGAAGCTTCCCGTGAATGTATCATGACACCACGAGGGAAGAAGATGAACCCAAGACTAAAGGCTTCATATGGACCAATGTCTTCATACAGACAAAGGACCTCATATGGCCGCCCTAACGCTAATGTTTTGCAGGGAAACCACAGTTAGACTCATGAATATGAGCATTACTCTTTGAACCATTATGTTCACAAATCAAAGAATTTTTCTGCCTATTCTTATGAGTACTATTCACCTCCTGCAAACTATTTGCTAGGGCTTCAAAGCCAAAGTTCTTAGATGCTACACCTAGGCTTATTGCTTCTAAGACACCCCGTCAGATGGGGTGGTTAAGAAGAATTAACTTCTCTTGCAAGGTCGGGTCTCCATCCAAAATGCATTGGGTTCCGAAGACAATGCTCGGGACCTAAGAATGCTTGTTGGGCTCAAGCTAAAATGCCCAAATGGTCTTACTATTTATTTCGTCCATGGATTTCTTGATGATCATCATATGTCATCTACCAACACTAGTGCGGCGACCTGTTATACAAATGGTTTTTAACCCCTTTCCGCGACGGAGTTTTAAACCGTCGCCTTGCCTGTGTGTGCGATAGGGGGGCCCTTCCCACACGACCTAGAAACCGTCGGGGATAGGCCCTCCGGTCACACACTTGGAGTAAAAAGAGCTCGTGTGCGATCGGGCAAGCCATCACAGACAATTATACAAACCCGATCATTTCCGTTCGTAAGTACAACCCACACAGTGAATCCAAGAAATGCGTTTTCGTTTGTATGTACATCCCACACAGTCAATCCAAGAAATATGTTTCCGTTCATACGTACATCCCACATGGTCAATCCAAGAAATACGTTTCCATTCGTATGTACATCCCACACGATGAATCCTAGAGAAATGTTTCTATTCGCATGTACATCACACACAATTTTCCCCATCAAATCATCTCTGACAGTGTTGCCATTGCAGACGATATTAACAATTTTATCATTTGCATTATTGAATGCATCATGCACGGTGCCTAGAAAAAACTGTGTGGCATAGGCTGTCCATCACACACACTTTTTATGTGGAAAATGTTTGCTCAAGGTGGCCTAACGCAAATAGTTTTCCAAAGGAAGTTGTGTGTGATTGATCATTGATCCAACATGTTTACTTCCTAGAAACTTTGTGGGTTGTCTGAGGTCATCGCCCATGGTGTTGTCTCAATAACCGTTTGCATTAGAAAAACCCAATAAGCAGGCTAATAGGCCTATTATTATTATTATCCATTTATTAATCAAATTGACATTTCATATTAATCACACAATATATTTCATTTTCATATTACAGAATCAGGATTTCATAATTGAAATACATCAGAGTGCAACACCATATAGCTTTAGCACTCAGTTACACCATATAGGAATATAGCTAGCTACCCCATTACACAACTGCACCAGAACCAAGTTTCACATGCAACATCTATAACCTTTGGAAATTAGCATCATAGGCGGTAGATAGATAGATGAATCACATCTGGAAAACTGCTGAAGCGGAAGGCGAATATTGAGCCTTCAACGATGTTGAAGGTCCTTGCAACTTTATGCCAGTGCCTGTGGATGATTGACCGTCCATCCTTCATCCTCTTGAGGAAGACTTCAATATTGTACCATGGGTGTTGTATGAATACCTTCCTCACCTCCTGACAATACAAGTGGTTTGAGAGGTAATCATCAGTGAACTGCTTTGGAAAGGCCCAAAACAAAGATATGCATAAATATCTTCTCTAAATTTGGAAACAGCGCAAAGGAATAAAAAAGACAAGGTATAAGAGTTAGTATCATCATTTAGTTCACTCATGTCTTCTTCATTGTGCCGACAAAGATATTGTTGTTTTTCGTCGCTAGTTTCTTTATCCTAACAATCTTTCTGAGTTTCTTGACTTGACTGATATTCATGGACAACTCATTTCCCCATATGAAAAATGGTTCGAACAGTGGGTCAAAACCTATGACAGCAGGACCTACATGTGAAAGACCAAATTGTTAAAAACCTAAATATTAGAATGGTTCCTGCAATTGCACAATAATGTGTTGTTAGACAAAAAGGACCATGCGTGTGTAAACCTCGACGGTAAACCTCAATGCCTCCCATTGTTTTCCTGGAACACATATAAGGTAGTTATTGATCAGGTTAAGTGAGGGTTGGCATACTATGAGTAAAATATGTTGATGAAAAATAAACACATTGCAGATTCAACAGATTAATTCGAGCCACATGGAAAATCCATTTATCCCAACCAAGCATGATTAAGAACTAGGAAATATAGCAATTGTATGTGTTTCTCATGTATTCAGTACAGCCAAATTTGATTTATTCCTCACATGCATAGCAATACAAAATTTTACCCACAAAAATTGAACATCACAATCGAGAATTGAACCAAATAGTTAGCTAAACACCACAACAAATGAACCAAACATTAATGGAGCACCACATTGCACAATATAACATACTAGAAGATCAGACAGTTAACCAAACCAAGCATGGTTAACAACTTGGAAATATAGCAATTGTATTTGTTTCTCATGTATTTAGTACAGCCAAATTTGATTTATTTCTCACATGGAAGACAATACAAAATTGCACCCACAACAATTAAACATCGCATTGTAGAATTGAACCAAACAGTTAACTAAACACCATAACAAATGAACCAAACATTAACTGAGCACCACATTGCACAATATATAACATACTAGAAGATCAGAAAGTTAACAAAAGCAAGCATGCTTAACAACTTGGAAATATAGCAGTTGTATTTGTTTCTCATGTATTTTGCACAACCAAATTTGATTTATTTCTCACATGCAAGACAATACAAAATTTCACCCACAAGAATTGAACATCACATTGTAGAATTGAACCAAATAGTTAACTGAACACGACAACAAATTATCCAAACAGTTAATAAGTGAGCACCACATTGCACGATATATAGAACATATATACTAGAGGATCAAATTGCATGGTAACGGTACATAGGAAAATTCACTAGAATTTGTTAAGGAAAGTCAGGAGCAGCACATGCAAAAGGTAAAACGAACATGCTAAACTGGCATAGCTAGCTAGCTGAACATAGGTCAATATAGTGAGCTAATAAGACAAGCTACTAATACGTCTCCAACGTATCTATAATTTTTGATTGTTCCATGATGTTATATTATCAATCTTGGATGTTTTGTATTCATTTACTAGCCACTTTATATCATTTTTTGGGACCAACCTATTGACATAGTGCCCAGTGCCAGTTGCTGTTTTTTGCTTGTTTTTTACTTCGCAGAATATGAATACCAAACAAAGTCCAAATGCCACGAAACTTTTTGGAGATTTGTTTCTGCCCAGAAGACACCCAAGGAGTCCAAGAGGTTCACCAGAGGAGGCCCATGGGGCCCACTAGGCACCAGGGTGCGCCAGAGGCCCTTGGCGCGCCTTGGTGGGTAGTGGAGCCCACGGGAAGCTTCTCCACCGACCTCCGACTCTATGAATACCACAATATTCCAGAAACCCTATCCAGCCGCCGCAAGTTCCAGAACCACGAGATCCAATCTAGAGGCCTTTTCCGGCACTCTGCCGGAGGGGGAAACAATCACGGAGGGGTTCATCATCCTCATTGGTGCTCCTCCGATGATGCATGAGTAGTTTACCACAGACCTATGGATCCGTAGTTAGTAGCTAGATGGCTTCTTCTCTCTTTTTGATCTTCAATACAATGTTCTCCTCGATGTTGTTGGAGATCTATTTGATGTAACTCTTTTTTGCGGTGTGTTTGTTGGGATCCGATGAATTGTGATTTTATGATCAGATCTATCCATACATGATTATTATAGCCTCGTATTTCTTCTCTGATATTTTGGTTTGGTTTGGCCTTCTTGATTGATTTATCTTGCCATGGGAAGAGGTACTTTGTAATGGGTTCGATCTTGCGGTGCTCAATCTCAGTGACAGAAAGAGACATGACACACATGTATCGTTGCTATTAAGGATAACAAGATGGGGTCTATTCCTACATGAATAGATCTTGTCTACATCATGTCATCGTTCTTATTGCATTACTCTGTTTCTCCATGAACTTAATACACTAGATGCATGCTGGATAGCGGTCGGTGAATGGAGTAATAGTAGTAGATGCAGGCAGGAATCGGTCTACTAATCTTGGACGTGATGCATATATACATGATCATCGTCTTGGATATCGTCATAATTATTTGCTTTTCTATCAATTGCCCAACACTAATTTGTTTACCCACCGTATGCTATTTTCTCGAGAGAAGCCACTAGTGAAATCTACGGCACCCGGGTCTATTTCCTATCATATTATTTTCATATCTACAAAAATACCTTGCTGCGTTTTATTTGCTTTTATTTTATTCGCATCTATCAATCTATCTATTTATCAAATCTCAATACCGCCGAGGGATTGACAACCCCTCTACGCGTTGGGTTGCAAGTTTTTGTTCTTTGTGCGCATGTGCTGTTTACATAGTGTTGTTTGGTTCTCCTACTGGATTGATAACCTTGGTTTCATAACTGAGGGAAATACTTACCTGTGCTATGCTACATCATCCTCTCCTCTTCGGGGAAATACCAACGCGGATCACAAGTAGCAGCTACTCATCGTCAAAGATATCAATGATGCTTGGGTCCTTGGACTTGGAAGAGGGCGAGGCCTCCACATCGTGGATGCCCTCCTCGTAGTGGTGAGTTGTGTGTGCCACTCGGGGCACCAACCTGCTGGCTCTCGAGTTGAGGTAAGTACAGGCACGCTGAGAAAACACCTTGTTGTCTTCGCCGAAGGCATCAACGATGGCCTTGAGAAAATGCCACGAACTATCGTTTAAAGCAGCCAATCGCGTGGCGGCGTCGGCGTGCAAGGCATTGACAATGGCGTCAACAGTGAGGTGCTCCTCCAAGATCTAGGGGTCGGCACGAATGGTAGCCATCACGACCTCATCTGCGCGTGCGGTTGTGATTTGCTTCTCTGCCCAAATGCTCGTTGTGCTCCTGGCTATACTGCATGCACCATGGCTTAGGGTGGCACTTATTTGGAGGATGGGTCGGTGATTTGGGTGGGAGGTGTCGCGCCGGCGGTCAGGGCATGTGGAATGTAGAAGGCGGAGGAGGATGGGGGTTGGGTGTGAATTACCTGCCTAGATCGACAGGGCCGAGCAGCGGGAAGGAGTGTCACCAGCGAGGAGGCGGCGCTGTAAGCAAGCAGTGAAGGTTTGAACTTGGAAAGGAAGACGAAAACATGGGAAATGTGGCTTTTGGTAAGGAGGAGGGGGAGGTGGATATTTCCGTGGAAGCCTAAATTTTTGGCTCGGTGCAGCGAAAAACTGACGCGCAAAGTGTCATCAGACACAGACCCTTATTCAACACTGTATACGATATGTGAACATCACAAATGATTCATATAGCTTACTCCGTGTGTGATGAGTTTGAACATGCAAATTTTGGTCCAAATTTCCCTCGTTACAGCGGTCATCCACATCATTGCATAATTTGGGTACATAAAAGAGCCTACAACACACCCACACTTCTTAATCAAGCAAGTTCAGCAATTAAACAGAGCTAGCTAACCTAAACATTACTCTAACAAAAGACCGATGCTCTAAAAAAAGACTACTACTCCAGCTGGCGCTCGTCGATTTCCACCTCCTCCTCCATGTCCAGCTTGCGCCCGATGGTCTCCTGGGGAAGGGGCTCCATGGCATCCATCGCACCATACTCGGCAAGCATCTCGCCATCTGCGTCCGCCATCTCTTTGGAAAAGGCCGCCATGCGTTGGGCGTGGGCATCCGCGGTCTAGGCTTGGACGGGCTCCATCACCGCAAGGTATGCTGCGAACGAAAGGGCACCTGCTCGAACGCTCTCGGCGATTGCCAACTCTTCGGTCATGGGCTGCCAATCGTTGTCGGAGAAGCTTTGTGCGATTTGTGCAGTGACCGCCAGGAGCTGGGCGTGGGCGGCCTCCATCGGGGCTATGGCGGCCGCTACAGAATGGACAGCTGCTGTGCCGCTCTCGCCATTTGCTATCCCCATCGCAGATGTTGCTGCCGCCATCTGAGCTGCAACAGTGGCCGTTTTGGCTATGTGGCTACCCGGTCGCAGATTGTGGCCGCGCTCATGCAGGTTGTTAGCACGCTCATGGTGGCCGCACTCTCACCGAGTGGGCCGCTGAAGTTGTCCTCACAACGCGGGTCCATGTCCCCATCTTTGATCGGCGATGATTGAACAGTGAAATGATATTTGGGGAGCTAGTGTGCTTGACACGCCGGTTGCGGACTGTAGCCGATGAACCTTCTTGCGTAAGCCATATACTATGACGGTGCTCCAAGATATTTTGTGTTGCATCTCACATGATTGGTGATAATAAACTATGTGTGATGTAGTTGATTTTTTGTCTTGATTTGAAATACAGAATGGGGTCATAGTGGCAAATAAGGGTGTTTGAATTGCTAGAACTTTTATCAGCAGTGAACATGCAACTATAGGAGTGTGGTAAAAAAATTGGAATTATTCAGGGTTCGTTTGGACATTTTTATACATATTAACTGGGTTTTCTAGGCATTTAAGGTGCATAATTCAAGTTAAACTACATGCACATGCTCCGGTGCACCAAAATGGGTTGTAAAATCATATATGTGTCCATGGGTGGATGCTTAGGTCCCATGCAAGAAATGGCAATGAATTTCAAAAACCTCAACACCGTGCTCGCTAACAAACATTGAGATACTTGGTTTTGAAATTCTAGTAAATCCAAAACTCGTCTGAAATTCATGAAACTTGGCATGCTATCATGGAATGGCACCAACATGCTGTGGTAACATTTTGTCCCATTTGGGTTTTGGTATAAGCTTCTCACAAACCACAGATTCTCACAAGAAGCCTTATGGTCCCGGTAGGGAATGTGTCACCTTTGTGGACGAAACGATATTCATTGCCTCTTCTTGCTTTCAATTTTTTTCTAGAGGCAAGATAGACCAACATGAGTGTCGTGTTAAAATTTGGAATTCAGGGTTCATTTGGACATTTTTATACATTAATTGGGTTTTCTAGGCATTATATGTGCATAATTCATATTTTAATTACATGCACATGCTCCAGTACAGACAAATGGGTTGAAAAATCATATGTGTGTCCTTGGGTGCATGCTTAGGTCCCATGCAAGAAATGGGAATGAATTTCAAACACCTCGACATCGTGGCTCGGGCGCAAACATTGAGATACTTGGTTTTTAAATTCTGGTAAATCCAAAACTCGTCTAAAATTCATGAAATCACGCTATCATGGAATGACACCAACATGCTGTGGTAAAAATTTGTACCATTTGGGGCAGGTTTTGGTATACGCTCCTCACAAACCAGAGCTTCTCACAGAACCCTCGTGGTTCCGGTAGGGAACGTGTGTCACCTTTGTGGATGAAACGACATTCGTTGCCTCTTCTCACCTTGAATTTTTTCTAGATACAACATAGACCAATAGGAGTGTCATGTTAAAATTTGCAATTATTCAGGGTTCATTTGGACATATTTATACATTAACTGAGTTTTTAGCCATTTTATGTGCATAATTCAAATTTGAACTACATGCACATGCTCCAGTGCAGCAAAATGGATTGAAATATCATATGTGTGTCCTTGGGTGCATGCTTAGGTCCCATGCAAGAAATGATAATCAATTTCAAACACCTTGGCATCGTGGCTCGGCCGCAAACATTGAGATACTTGGTTTTAAAATTCTAGTAAATTCGAAACTCGTCTGAAATTCATGAAACTTGGCATGCTATCACGGAACGGCACCAACATGCTATGGTAAAAAATTTGTCCCATTTGGGGCAGGTTTTGGTATACGCTCCTCACAAACCAGAGCTTCTCACAAGAAGCCTCGTGATTCCGGTAGGGAATGTGTGTCATCTTTGTGGATAAAACGACATCCGTTGCCTTCTATTGCCTTGAATTTTTTCTAGAGATATACCAATAGGAGTGTCATGTTAAACTTTGGAATTATTCGAGGTTTGTTTGGACATTTTAATACATTAACTGAGTTTTCCAGGCATTTTATGTGCATATTCAAATTTGAACTATAGGCACATGCTCCAGTGCACCAAAATGGGTTGAAAAATCATATATGTGTCCTTGGGTGCATTCTTAGGTCCCATGCAAGAAAGGGGAATGAATTTCAAACACCTCGGCATTGTGGCTCGGCCGCAAACATTGCGATACTTGGTTTTTAAATTCTAGTAAATCCAAAACTCGTCTGAAATTCATGAAACTTGGCATGCTATCATGAAATGGCAACAACATGTTGTGGTATTTTTCGTGTCCAATTTGAGAGAAGGCGCATGAATTAACAGCCAACAAAGGCATTTTGAAACAAATAGCTGCCACGTTATCATCTCAAACATTTGTATAATTTAAATCGCAGGCCTTCTGCTAACCATTCACATGACGCCACACGTCACACTTTTACTGGCTAGGAGGTGCCGTGTGGGCAGCTGCTTGAGTAGACGGGAGGCGTGCGAGCGCAGTCCACTATGCAGGATGACCGGGAGGCGTGCAAGCAGTCCTTCGCTGTGCAGGCTCACCGGGAAGTGTGAGAGTTGTACGTTGCACATTCTCACTCGGAAGCGAGCCCTTTGACTTCCATCGCCGCCGGCCTCGCTCCCAACCTCTCCATTATTGGCGCCCGAGCTGCTGTTTACTACGAGCGGCCTTACTCTTTGCCTCACATTCCCCTCTCGCAGACTTCCACCAACGCCATGGCGCAGAAGGATCATCTCCCACTAGTCTTCTAGTTCGGTGAACTCGACTCCGATCCGGAGGAGATACAAAATAAGGAGGAATGGGGCCTCATGGACATGGCCCTGAACGGCCTGCCCCCGCGCCCGTCCCAGCTCCCATCCCCGCACCAGCGACCATCCCCGTGGCATTGATGGGATGGTCGCCAAGCACTATCGTAGCGCTGGAACCCGCGGGCGTCAGCAAGGTCCCTGCGGACCCGCGCGAGCTTGTGTACATGACAGCGCCCCCGTATGTGTCCGTGCGCGCCCCTGCACCCACCGCGACGCCGGTCCTCATGCGTTTGCCTGCACCCGCTGCGCCCGTGCTCGTGGGTGCGCCCCCTCAGCGTCATGGGACGCCGCCGTCGACCGCTACCTCATAGCACCGTGAGTCGCCATCCTCCCGCGCCCCGCCCGTCGATCGCGCGATGACCGGGTCTTTGATTTCCAAGTCAAGAACATTCTGGTATGGCTTGAAGACTTGAACAACGGCGTCCTGGAGGACGACAACGACAACGCCGGTGCCGCACGCCACCTACGCCACTGTCGCAAATAGTTTTTTGGGTTTAATATTGTATATCGATTGCATGAATGTAAAGTCACAGTGTGACTGAATGAAACCTATGGTTTGAACAAACTTGCATTTCTCTCTCTGAATGTACAGACTTATCAAAGGATTTTTTTTAAAAACATCAATGTTTTTTAAATTTACTGCGCAGGATTGGTGCGTCTCTTCATCGCAAAGGTTTTAGATAGAACACCCGTACGCAAAGCGAGAGCTATGGTCCTTCCCCAACAAGCCAAGTGAAAATTTGACCCGCATGATTGGTGCATCTCTTCATCGCAAATGTTTTAGATAGAACACCCGTATGCAAAGCGAGAGCTATGGTTCCTTCACCACTAAGCCAAGAGAAAATCTGGAGCGCAGGATTTGTACATCCATTCATTGCAAACAATGTTTTATGATGACCCGTATGCAACCACGTACAAACAATTTGGTAAGATTTGCATCTGTCATATTGGGTATATTGCCATTTTTTAAACTGGAAACATTTGCATTTATCGATCTAGTAACATTGCCATTTGTCAACCTTATAACACTGCCATTTGTCTTTGCAGCTAAAAATCCCTAGCACTATCTAATTTTGCAACTGAAATTCAGTAAACATAGATTCCATTCATAGATTAAGTAGTCGTTTTTTTATACAAACAGTTCAACTGGACAGCTAAAACGAACAAACTTTTCCCCAATTGTTGCCAACCATGTACTGAAATAACTAGTTCAACTATATATACTAGCTAATTTTAAGTACGTAGTACAGTTCAACCATATCTATAGTCAGATGAACTGAAAAAATAGCCCCAAAATACTACTACTTCGGAGGGGCTTTGTACTACTTCCAGTAGCCTCTCCTCTGCCGAGCGCGCTCAGTAAGAGGCAGAGGAGGAGGAGCCTACTAATGAGCTGGAGAACTGGAATCTGGTGCCTGACGCTGCTAGACCTTTAGCGATGCCCACCTCGAATGCCCTCTGCTGCTCTAGAAGACCCCTCTCGAAGCGTCCAGACTCCTCATAGATCTCCATATTTCTCGCCTCTGCGGCCGCGTGTGCTACGGCCACGACGGCGGTAAGAATGTTTGCATGCTCAACCAGGTGCTCCTCCTCCTCCCGCGGGAACTCGATGTGGCGCGCAAGGTCGCTGACGCACATGCGGCGCTCCACCTCCAACTCCGGCCTTCGGGCGACGGTGGCGGAGTAGGTGATGACCCCAGTGGTCCATGGTGGGGTGGCGGCCACGGCGGCCGATGATGGGGTGGCGGCCACGAGGGCCACCTCCCACATTCGAGCGGTGGTGGCAGAGCAGGTGATGGCCACGGCGGCCGACAATGGGGTGGCGGCCACGATGACCACCTCCCGTCTTCGGGCTGCGGTGGCGGAGCGGGCGATGGCCCTGACTTTCGACGGTGGTGTGGTGGCCATTGTGGCAGACGGTGGGGTGGCGGCAACGGCGGTCGGCAACACATGCTGACGGGCAGCGGTGGAGCGTGTGGTGGGTGTTGTGCGCACACCCAACAGGGACGCCACGCGCAGCACGTGACACCGGGGACTATACCGCCACCGCGGTGTAGCCTCCCAACTGGAGCTGTCCTCTGATGATGGCGGAGTGGCTGAGCGACGATGAAAGACTAGTGCCAATGGCGATTGTGGGAGAAGTAGACAAGATAAGCTATGGGGAGGGAGGGTAAAATGCGATGCAGGACTCACCGGCCGTGAGGGTTTATATAGTAGGCCAGTAAGCATTGGTGTAACACCCCATGTCCTTAGCCACAGTAATTACTTTTGATAATGACAAGTCAGCAAGTTTAACGGTGCATGATCATCATTAGCATCATATTGCATTTCAACTCCTAAGTCAAAATTCAAATTTAAATGAAAGTGGAAAATAAAAGTTGTTCAGCATAGAAACTAAAATGTTCAATAAATAACAAATATTACAGAGACTGTTCTAAAATTGTGACCAACAAATAATAAATTAATTAGGTGGCTCTAACATTACCAAAACAGCAAGGATTAATTCATTTTATTTATTATAAAATTTGTGTGAACTCCAATTGTCTCCAAACCAATTTTTGGCAGTAGTAAATAATGCCTAGCATTTATTGGAACAATTGCCATATTTTACAAAAGTCATTTTGATGCCTAACTAATTGTAAAACAGAAAGTAAGAAATAAATAAAAAGAAAAAGACAAAACAGAAATAAAATGGAAAATAAAAAGGAAACCCCCTGGCCCCAGCTAGGCCACGGCCTAGCCAGCGGCCACCAGGCCGGCCCACTCCCCCTGACCTATATGGCCCTAGGGACCCCGAAACCCTAACCCCACCGACACCCATTCCCCCTACTCGCTCTCTCTCCTCCCCCGATCCCCTCCTGGATCGGGATCGAGCCCGACCGCCCCGATCCCATCGCCGACGCCCCTCGCCCCGAGCACCGTCGCCCGTCGCCGGCCGAGGCCACCTCGCCGCCGCCCGCCTCCTCAACCCTCCCTCCCGCGTGGATCCGTTCGGGGCAATCGACGCACCCGACGCCGCCCGCGCTCGACGCGCCCGACGCGCCCGTCCCCGACATCCCCCTCGCCGGTCTCCATCGCCGGCCGACCCCGAGCCCGCTGCCTTTTCCCCACGAATGCCGGTGAGGCCCCGGCCTCTCTTTCCCTCCCACTGTCCCCGTGCGCACGCACGCGCACGCGCCTGACCGACCGCCGCCTCCCGCTGCTCGCTCACCTCGCCGCAGCTCAGCGCGCGCCCACGCCGCTCCTCTGCCCGCGCCGGTCCGCTCTCCCGTCCGCCTCTGCTCTTCCCCCTCCCCGCGCGCCCGCGAGCTCGCTCGCGCTCACCGCGCCTCACCCGCAGCCACCACGCCTGGTGCTCGTCGAGCCCCACCGCGCCTGCCTCCAACCTCGCCGGCCCTCTCCTGGCCGTGGCGCCCCGCCCGCGCGGCCCCGCTCACCACTGTCGCTCGCGCTGCGCCTAGTGCAATCTCTCAACAGTGCTAACATAGTTAGATCATATGGCAATCCCTCAACATGCGATAAAGAATCACTCCAAAGTTCTTATCTAGCGGAGAACATAAGAAAAAATTGTTTGTAGGGTACGAAACCACCTCAAAGCTATTCTTTCCGATCGATCTATCCAAGAGTTCATACTAAAATAACACCAAAACAAATTCAGATTCATAATACTCAATCCAACACAAAGAACCTCAAAGAGTGCCCCAAGATTTCTACCGGAGAAACAAAGACAAGAATGTGCATCAACCCCTATGCATAGATTACCCCAACGTCACCTCGGGAATCCGCGAGTTCAGTGCCAAAACACACATCAAGTGAATCAATATGATACCCCATTGTCACCACGGGTATTCATAGCAGGACAGGCATCAAGTGTTGTCAAATCCATAAAAGTATTCAATCCAAAGAAATCTCAAAGGGAAAACTCAATTCATCACAACAAGATAGAGAGGGGAAAACACCATATGATCCAACTATATTAACAAAGCTCGCGATACATCAAGATCGTGCCATCTCAAGAACACGAGAGAGAGAGGGATTAAACACATAGCTACTGGTACAAACCCTCAGCCCTGAGCGTGGACTACTCCCTCCTCATCATGGTGGCCGCCGGGATGATGAAGATAGCCTCCGGTGATGATCTCCCCCTCTGGCAGGGTGCCGGAACGGGTCTAGATTGGTTTTTCATGGACACAGAGGCTTGCGGCGGCGAAACTCCTGATCTAGGGTTATTTCTGATGGCGTCTCTCTCACGTCAAGATGGGCCTCGAGATGAGCACAACCCACCACGCCTCGGGTTGGGCTCCAGGCGCGCCCTGGTGGGTTGTGCCCTCCTCGTGGCTCTTCTGGCCCTCCCACGAAGCTTTGGGGGTCTCTTTTGTTAAAAAAATAAACCGTCAAAAAGTTTCAGCTCATTTGGAGAACTTTCATTTCTGCACAAAAAAACAACACCACAGTAGTTCTGCTGAAAACAGTGTCAGTCCGGGTTAGTTCCATGCAAATCATACCAAAACCATATAAAATTGTTGTAAACATGGCATGAATACTTCATAAATTATAGATACGTTGGAGATGTATCAGGCCACAGCACGCTCTGCTCGCGCCCCGCCGCGTGCACTGCCAGCGTTTGGGGCCGACGCATGATCACGTACGTTCGTGCTGCCATTATGCATGCGGTTGCGCCAGGCGCGGCGCCACGATGCAGTTACCCGCTACAAAACCTGTCATGTGGACGTGCTGAGAATCCAGGCCGCACAACCCCCATTTATTCCCATGACCATTTACCTTAATCGCTCACGCCCCACGACACAATAAGCACACCCACGACGATACTTATAGAGAGGATATCCAACGACTCCAATGGCGCTCCCAGCAGTTGACGACGGCAATGGGCGGCAGTTCACCATGCCTCACGTAGGGGACACCCACGTGGGGGGGGGGGAGGACCCCTCGGTGGTGTACACGAATGAGCCGGTCTCGATGGAGAGCTCCATCCACACTATGGAGCAGTTGCTTGCTGAGGATAAGTAACAAATGGTTGGCTTCGACCTCGAGTTCATCGGCGGTCATGCTGGGTATGATCAGAAGGTTGTCGTCGCCCAGTTGTGCATGCGACATGACGTCCTTGTCTACCACTACCACCTGGCCACAAGGCCTAGCGAGCGTTTAGTCCTGTTTATCAACAGTTTTGCTATGGTGGACACCAACAACGATCTAAAAGTGCTCAAGGTTTCGGGCTTGGCCTGCCGGAATCTTGTCCACATCCGTGACCACTACATGGTCTAGGATAGCACGAAGAATGATCAGGAATCCCTGGTTGACCTCGCCTCGGCCATCATCGACCCCTACTACATGAGGATGAAGGATGAGAGCAAGACGGACAAGGTCGCCTGGCACAGTGCCTGGGAGCAGAGACTGGATGAAGAACACGTCAAGTACGTGGCCAAGGACGCATACACAAGCTACGAGATGTATAGGCGGATCGTTGACATGAGGAAGTGCCTTCGTCCTGCCCCAGGCGAGGGATCGAGGCACAGAGCAGTGGCGGTAACGTCACAAGAAGTAGATGATTAGATGATCGTTTCTCCTAGTTTAGAATGCATGTAATTGTTTATTGAGGTGTGTCTGAATGTTTTTTATAGTCACTTATGTAATTGGATGTTTATTTTGGTTATAAATGTTGTTCTTCTATACACAGAGAAAATCACATCGCACACGGTGTAAACTAGGGAACCTTTAGGTGATGATTTCATCAATCGCTGACAATTGTATACCAGCAAGCGTTTGCCCACAACACACACGGCTTATTAGCAACAATTGTCTGTGTTATTATCGGTCTTCGCACACATTTCTGATTACGGACCTATTTGTCGTGTATCATACACATCTTGTTAAGTTGAACCATTTCTGTTGTCTTGGATCATCGCAAACAGTTCATTCGAGTGAATTGTATGCCATATATCGCACACACCTTGATCTGGCTGACCGTTTCTGTTGTGTTGCCTAATCATAAACAGTTCATCCGAGTGAATTGCATGCCGTATATCGCACACACCTTCATCTGGCTGACCGTTTATGTTGTTCTGGTCATCGCAAAAAGTTCATATGAATCAACTGTATGCCACGTATCGCACTCGCAACTCTAATCTGGATCGTGTTTGATATCTCCGCCATCGTAAATAGTTCATATCATTTTTAACGGTTTTCTTACACCACCATTTGCGATTAATGCATCGCACATAGTTTCGTCGAAGGGTCTCTGATTGTACTGTCGCCTTAGGACCATCCTGCAGTAGTGCAAGAAGCTTACATTTCATGAAAGTATTTATCGTCAAATGTTTGTACTTCACAATTGTCTTGGTGAAGCCTATCCCACTAATTGTACTGTAGGGTACACTCCCGAAAGCTACTGAATGGATCCTAGACAGTGGCTGCACTAACCACATGACTGGTGGCTAAGATTATTGATGGATTCAACATTGCGTCCTTCCACACAAAGTCACATTGCAATTGCTGAGACTGGTAAAAGCACGGTATTGGGTCTAGGTAGGGTTGCAATCTCAAAGGATGGGCACATGGATAAAGTGATGCTTGTCGAATCCCTTGGATTCAACCTAATGTCAGTCTCAATGCTTTGTGATCTTGATATGATTGTCATCTTTGGAAAATATCGTTACCTTGTGCTTATGGCTTCTGAAAAATCTCAAGTCTTTGATGGTTATCGAAGAGGTGACTTGTACATGGTAGACTTATCTGTAGGACCACATCTTGCCACATGTCTTCTAGGAGAAGCTTCAAAATGCTGGTTTTGGCATCGACAACTAGGGCATGCTGGCATGAGAAACTTGCACACCCTTGTGAAGAAGAAGCATATCATTGGGATCGAGGGCGTCAAGTTCAATAAAGATCATCTATGTGGAGCCTGTGAAGCTAGAAAGATGACTAGGGCCAAGCATCCCTCTAAGACAATTATGACGACTACACGTCCCTTCGAGCTGCTACACATGGACTTATTTGGACCTACTCACTACTCTACGCGTACTACTTTCGCAAATCTCCATGGCTTCATAATTGTTGATGATTATTCTCAATACACTTGGGTGCACATAATCTTGTATAAGACTGAAGTGCAGGATGTCTTCAGATGGTTTGCCAACTGTGCCATGACCAACTATGGCGTCAAGATCAAGCACATCATGAGTGACAATGGCACTGAGTTCAAGAACACTGGACTTGACACTTATCATGACATACTTGGCATCACTCGTGAGCTATCAGCTCCATACACCCACATCATAATGGCGTCGTGGAGCACAAGAACATGACTCTCATTGAGATGGCACGTACTATGCTTGGTGAATACAAGGCACCATGAAAGTGGTGGCCTGAAGCCATTGATACTACATTCCATATCATCAGTAGAGTATATCTTCACAAGTTCTTCAAGAAGACATCATATGAGCTAATCACTTGTAAGAAGCCAAATGTAAGTTATTTCAAAGTCTTCGGTGCTAGGTGTTGGATAAGGGATCCACGTCACACTTCTAAATTTGCACCAAAAGAACATGAGGGTTTTATGCTTGGCTATGGAAAGGATTCGCACACCTACAGAGTCTTCAACCTCTTTCACAATAAAGTGGTTGAAACTGTAGATGTGCAGTTCGATGAGACTAATGGCTCGCAAAGAGAGAACCTGCCAAATGTGTTAGATGAAATGCCTCCTAGTGAATCCATCAAGCTGATGGGTACTGGAAAATCATACCTACCAAGAAAGAAAGAGATGAAGATGTCATGATACCTACTCCTATCCAGCGTGAAGACAATGCTCAGTCTGAAGATAATGCTGAAACTAAAGACAATGCTACTGGCAGTGAGGAATATGCTCAGTCGCAACAAAGTATTCGCCCTGTTCATCCTTGTGTGGCCAATGAAGTTCAGATTGAGAAGATTCTTGATAACATCAATGCACCCGACCCTGTCACCCATTCAAGAGCCACGCATCTACCCAACTTTTGTGGGCATTTCGCATTTGTCTCCATCTCTGAACCCACAAAGGTTAATGAAGGCGTTCATGGAACCAGGATGGATTCAAGCTATGCAAGAAGAGCTTCAACAATTTGAGCTTAATAATGTGTGGGAGCTAGGCAAACGTCCTGATCCATGCAAGCATAACATTATTGGCACAAAGTGGATCTATCGCAACAAGCAAGATGAACATGGTCAAGTTGTTAGAAACAAAGCTCGTCTTGTTTCTCAAGGATACACACAAGTTGAAGGAATTGACTTCGATGAAACTTTTGCTCCTGTGGCTAGGCTTGAAGCCATTCACATATTGCTAGCTTATGCCAACCATCATGATATCCTTCTATATCAAAATGGATGTGAAGAGTGCTTTCCTCAATGACAAGATTGAAAAAGAAGTGTATGTAGCACAACTACTTGGTTTTGAAGACCCAAAGCACCCTGACAAGGTCTATAGGCTCAACAAAGGTTTGTATGCCCTCAAACACTTCGATATTTGGCTCACACCCCAATGCTAGGATTATGGTATCCAAAGGGCTCAGAGTTTGATATTGTTGGATTATTCGATGTTGATTATGCTGGTGACAACATGGATCGCAAGTCTACAGCAGGCACATGTCATTTTCTTGGTCAATCACTTGTCTTTTGGTCTTCGAAGAAGCAAGACTGTGTATCACTATCTACTGCTGAAGCTGAATACATTGCTGTTGGATCTTGCTGTGCTTGGCTTCTCTGGATGAAGCAAACCCTCAAAGACTATGGCATCAACAAAAATAATGCACCTCTCTTCGGCGACAACGAAAGCGCCATCAAGATCGCTCACAACCCAGTTCAGCACTCCAAGACGAAGCATATTCAGATTCGACATCATTTTCTTTGCGACCATGTGCTCAAAGAAGACACTGACATCATTCATGTCAACACTAAAGATCAACTGGCCGATATCTTCATGAAGCCTTTGGATGAGAAGAGTTTTTGCAAGCTGCGGTGTGAGCGAAATATCTTAGAATCCTCAAATGTCCAGTGAATGGACACACTTCCAAACGCTTATGCATTGTTGACAACCTTGATGTACAACACATGAAGTAACGTATGTTTCAATTCATGAAGATTTATACTCTAAGTGGGAATATATTAACGTGAAATTTGACTTTAGAGTGCTATGTCAAGTTGTGCGGTGCGTATGGGTCTAATACTTCCTATACGGTGGGTAACACCACCACCAAATTTCTTGAAGATCTTCATTTGGCATCATATCTTTTGCAATATCTTGTCGATTTGGTTTGTCTTCAATCTAACATTTATCCTCGCACATGTTTTGAAACCATTGTTTATGATTTTGTCCTCTACAACATTCACCTATAGCTATGTCTTCAAGATGATTTTTGCACTAAGTGAATGTGATCGAACCCTTACCTCATCTATCCTTCACTCCCACTCTCTCTAAATCTTCATATGCATTCTATTTGACATGCATTGATTGTCTTCACTGTGTCCTTGTCAGTCAAAGATTTTGAGACCACAAATTTAAAATATTTTTCTATCATTATCCAATCTCAAATGTCGCCACAGAAGCCGGGACGACCTCCCGCCAAAATCGCTACGTAGTAGGCTAGTGGGGTTAATGCGCTGTAATGAAAACTGCACATGCATGCCAAATATGAAGCGCCAAGGGCAAGACCATAAATTCACCCGGGGCAAACTACTCCTTATAAATACTTCGCCCCCGAGGTCATTTATTTCTTTCTCACCTGTCGCTCTCACCTCCTCAAGCCCTAGCGCCATCGCTATGATCCATCGACGCAGGAGAAGAAGGTCTTCGCTGCTGCAACTTCTTCGTCTTTGTACTCGCACCAGCCGTGGTTATCTTTTCACCACCGCCGTCATAGCTGTTGATAACCCACAAGTATAGGGGATCACAACAGATTTTGAGGGTAGAGTATTCAACCCAAATTTATAGATTCGACACAAGGGGAGCCAAAGAATATTTGTAGGTATTAGCAGCTGAGTTGTCAATTCAGCCACACCTGGAGATTTCAATATCTGTAGCAAAGTGATTAGTAGCACAGTAATATGATAGTTTTGATAGCAGCATCAATAGTAGCAATAGTGACAGTAATAGTAACAATAGTTTTGTAGCAATTGTAACAGCAACTACAACAGTAGTAACTTAGCAAGATCAATATGTGGAAAAACTCATAGGCACTAGATAGGTGTATTTGTTGGATGATATTCATCATATAACGGTCATAAACTAGGGCGACACAGAACTAGCTCCGGTTCATAAATATAATGTAGGCATGTCATACGTGCTTATGGAAAAGAACTTGCATGACATCTTTTGTCCTACCCTCCCGTGGCAGCGGGGTCCATAAGTAAACTAAGGGATATTAAGGCCTCCATTTAATATAGAACCGGAACAAAGCATTAACACATAGTGAATACATGAGCTCCTCAAACTACGGTCATCACCGGAAAGTATCCCGATTACTGTCACCCCAGGGTTTACGGATCATAACACGTTGCAGGTGCAAGTGACTTGCAAGATCGGATCTAGAACATAGATATAATGGTGAAAACATAAGCGGTTCAGATCTGAAATCATGGCACTCGGGCCCTAGTGACAAGCATTAAGCATGCCGAAGTCATAGCAACATCAATCTCATAACATAGTGGATATTAGGGATCAAGCCCTAACAAATCTAACTCGATTACATGATGAATCTCATCCAACTCCTCACCGACCAGCAAGCCTACGAAAGGAATTACTCACTCCCGGTGGGGAGCATCATGGAATTGGCGATGGAGGATGGTTGGTGATGACGAAGACCGAAGATTCCCCTCTCCGGAGCCCCGAAAAGGCTCCAGATTTGGCCTCCCGACGAAGAACAGGAGGTGGCGGCGGCTCCGTATCGTGAAACGCGATGAAACTTCCTCCCCGATTTTTTCTCCAAAAATAGGTATTTATGGAGTTGGACTTAGGGTCAGTGGGGTCCCGAGGTTGGCACAACCCACCAGGGCGCGCTAGAAGGGGGGCGCGCCCTGGTGTATCGTGCCCAACTAGGGCCCCCTCCGGTGGATATTGGTTCCAATATTTTTCTTATTTTCTAAAATAATTCTCCGAAAAGTTTTGTCCAATTCTGAGAACTTTTATTTCTGCACAAAAACAATACCATGGTAGTTTTGCTAAAAACAGCGTCAGTCTGGGTTAGTTTCATTCAAATCATGCAAATTAGAGTCCAAAACAAGAGCAAAAGTGTTAGGTAAAGTAGATACGACGGAGACGTGTCAACTCCCCCAAGCTTAAACCTTTGCTTGTCCTCAAGCAATTCAGTTGACAAACTGAAAGTGATAAAGAAAAACTTTGACGAACTCTTTTGTTCTTGTTTACATAAATAAGTTTAAGTAGCACCCAGGTTTTCAGCAAAGATCATGACTAACCATGCTAACAATAACTCTTAGAAATTATATTAACTCATATCAATAGCATAATCAACTAGCGAGCAATAATAAGATATCTCAAATGCCAACACTTTGTCAAAACAAACATGATATAATATAACAATAGTGGTATCTCGCTAGCCCTTTCCGAGACCGCAAACCATAAATGCAGAGCACCTCCAAAGTTCAAGCAGCGACTAGACATTGTAATTCAGGGTAGAAGAGATCCATTCATGCTAACATCCAACATTAATTATACCCAATGCATAAGAATGACAATAGTGCTCTCAAGTCTGGTGCTTATTTGAGAAGGTGATGACTCAACATAAAAAATAAATAGATAGTCCCTTCGCAGAGGGAAGCAGGGATTTGCAGAGGTGCCAGAGCTCAAAGCTTAAAACAGAGATAAATTTAATTTTGGGAGGTGCACCCTTCCTGTCAATGTTACGACCAAGAGCTATCAATATATTCCATGCTAAACAAATTAGCGGCAGTTCCCAAGCGGTAAAAATAAAGGTTTACTCCCCCTCCACCAACAAACACACTCCACGGCTAGCCGCATCCACGGGTACCGTCGATACCACAACAGTCCTGGGGGAGTTTTGTTTAATTATTTGCAATTTTTTATTTCAGGATTGGGCATCCCTATTACCGCCCCTCTCATGCAAGGACGAGTGAATAAACACTCATCATGAGAATAACCCGCTTAGCATGGAAGATACTGACCGCCCCCTGTCGCTCCATGAGCGGTCCAGGCACACAAAACAGAAGTTTTATTTGAAATTTTAGAGGTGGCACATGCAAATTTACTTGGAACGGCAGGGTAATACCGCATATAAGTAGATATGGTGGACTCATCTGGAATAACTTGAGTTTAAGGATTTTGATGCACAAGCAGTATTCCCGCTTAGTACTGGTGAAGGCTAGCAATGAGGCTGCGAAGCGACCAGCTAGAGAGCGAAAACGGTCACAATCATGCATTGAGAATAATTACCATTGAGCACTAGCATGAGTAGGATATAAACACCTTGAACATAAATATCGTGGAGGCTATGTTGGTTTCGATTCAACTACATGCATGAACATGCGCCAAGTCAAGCCACTTGAAACATTCAGAGGAGGATACCATATCATCATACCACATCTCAATCATTTTAATGCATGTTGACACCCAAGGTAAATCATTATTTACTCCTAGCTACTTAAGCATGGCATGAGCAACTATAATCTCTCATTTTCATTGCAAACATGTTTGATCATAATATGCTAAATCATGGGTACTAGGTTAAACATATTTACAAAAACAAAAACAAAAACAAGTTGAGTTTATACCCGCTTTTCCCTGCCACGATCACTTCATCAAATATCGTCATTATTGCCTTTCACTTGCACGACCGAATGATATGAAAATAATAATAGTGCAAGAGTGCCGTGGACAAAGCTAGAATCTGCAATAATTTATTCAAGAGGAGAAGACAAAATAATATAGTTCATTGTCGGATAAACAATACTCCCTCCGTTTCATAATGTAGTGCATATAGATTTTCTAGAAAGTCAAACTATACAAACTTTGACCAAGTTTATAGAGAAATCTAATTATATCTACAATACCAAATATATACAATATGAAAGTGCGTCTTGTGATGTATCTAAAGATATATATTTGGTATTCTACATGTATATGTTTTTCTCTACAAACTTGGTCAAACTTTATAAAGTTTGACTTTTTCGAAAATCTATATGCACTACATTGTGGAACGGAGGGAGTATTGCATAAGAGAGCCAGTCAACACTATCATCGTGGTCTCCTCCTCATACGACTCAACAAGAGAAAAGAAATTCAGAGAAGCACATTGAAATATTTTTGGAGTTTTTGATTTTCTCTCGAAGAAAGCGAATTAAAGAAGGGAAAACAAAAATGAGAAAGATTATTTACACGGGAGAGCTCCCGACAAGTAAAAGAAGAATCAAGAAATCTTTTTGGGTTTTCTTTTAATACTACACTAATTGAACTAGAAAGAGAAAAACCAAAAATAAGCAAGAAATATTTTTGGGTTTTCTCAAAGTTTTTCAAACACGCAAGAGAAAAAGAGAAAACAAAACTAGCATGGATAATACAATAAAAAAGTGTGAACACCGACAACTGGAATGAAAATGTGTGAACATGAATATAATGTCGGTGAGAAACACGTACTCCCCCAAGCTTAGGCTTTTGGCCTAGCTTGGTAACCACCATCCGTAGTAGCCATCCGGTCCCATGTGGTAGTCCTGTGGTGGCAGCACCTGTGCGTCCCACTCATGAGTCTCCTCCTCGTCTGCCGCCTGGTTGTTCCAGTAGGCAATGATGTCCTTAGGTAGGACCCTGTATCCGTTCCTGGCAATAGAATCAAACAAGCAGGTGCAGGCAAAGGAATAATATCACGGGTGTCCACACTGAAAACCAAGTTATTGCGAATGTTGTGAGACGTATCGGTGACATCTATAAACTGGTGATACCCCATCGCCTGGTGATCTAGGTAAACTATGGTCAAAGGGTAATCATGTTGGCGTATCTGAACATTAAAATGACTCGCTAAGCGAGTGGCGTAAATACCACCATGAGTTTTGCCCTTAGTTCTATTAAGGTGCAGGCGATGTGCAATAATAGCTCCTAGGCTAAAGGTGTGATCATTGTATAGTGCATGACGTAAAATGGCGAGGTCAGGGGCATTAAGTGCACCAACCTTCTCCCTAGCAGTTAAACACTTCGTGATGAATAAAGCAAAGTAGTGCACAGAAGGAAACTACAAACTAGTGGCAGTGGCTTTCGACACGCCTCTAAAGTCACCCACTGTCAGAGCAAGATAAAAGCCCTCAAAATCCCTGGGTTTAGGTTCTCTTAATTCCCCACCAGAGGGAATCAAATATATGTCGCAAAATTCTGTGAGTGGGATCTGATGAGGTTCAGCATATAAATTAAATTGCACTTCAGGAGGGTTATTCCTACTTAGAAAATGAAAACTTTGCACAAAGGAGTTCATGAGGAGGTGGTGTTGGTCACATTCATCTGTGAGGAAGTCAGTCAGCCCAGCATTCACCATGAATTGGGCAAACTCTTGACTGAACCCGACTTCATCCATGAAAGCATTATGCGGCCACTCGCACGGACGCACCTCCGCCGTTCTTGGTAAGTTGAGGTCATGGTCCGATGATTCCCCAATGACTCCCTTGGCATTCTTTTTGGAGGAAAACTTCCTGAAGAAACTCATCTTATTCCTATAAATAAAATTTTGAAAATTTTAGTCCGCAAATTTTTTGTCAACCAAACTTCGCAAGATTCATAGAAAGTACTCGTAAGGATGCCTAGAGGCCATAACAAGCATTCAAACTACTTAGAACTCTACGAATTCAACATGCAAGCTCATCTACAGCAACACCAAGAGTAGCTAATTATTCAAAATATAAGCTACTAAAGCAAAAACTAATTGGAGCAATGGGGGAGTCACATACCGAGTAGCAATCCCCCAAAATAGTTTTGGAAATGGAGCTTCGAGCAAAGACATCAAAATCCGCGGGTTTGAGAGCAAGAACACGAGAGAGAGAGAGAGAGAGAGAGCAATGGTGATTTTTTCTGGGGGAAGGAGATGACATGGGCTAAAGAGATAAGTGAGGGGCCGACGTGGGGACCATAACCCACCAGGGTGCGCCTGGGGTTGCTGGCGCACCCTGGTGTCTTGTGGACACCAGGTGTGCCCCCTCTGATGTTACTTGCACTAAAAATTCAGAAATATTCAAAAAAAAATTGTGTTAAAATTTCAGGGCATTTTGAGCACTTTTATTTTTGACCACCTTTTTCTATTGTACGGAAAAGTCAGAAAACAGAATAAGCATGGTATTTTATTTTATTCAACTAGGAAAAACAGAAAACAAAAGGTATGGACAGAATTTTGTGCCTACTAGATTCATCAACTTCATGCCTCTCAAAAGTGATCCATTAATAAGGTTGATCAAGTCTTATTAACCACCACTTTCGGTTAGCATGAAACCGAAGAACTTTCGTAAAACACTAAGTTACCTCAACGGGGATATGACATCCCCAATAATAAGTATATCATATTTCTTTTTGGCAGTAGGTAGAGGAATTTGAAAACCTCCAATAGTAAGTGTCAGAGATTTCTCAATAGCATTAATACCATTCACTTGAAATTGTTTCTTCGGAAAGTGCACCGTATGCTCATTACCATTGATATGAAAAGTGACCTTGCTTTTATTGCAATCAATAACAGCCCCTGCAGTATTCAAAAAGGGTCTACCGAGGATAATCGACATGTTGTTGTCCTCGGGCATCTCAAGAATAACAAAGTCCGTTAAGATAATAACATTTGCAACAACAATGGGCACATCCTCACAAATACCGATAGGTATGGCAATTGATTTGTCAGCCATTTTCAAAGATATTTCAGTAGGTGTGAGTTTATTCAAACCATGTCTTTTATACTAAGAGAAAGGCATAACACTAACACAAGCTCCTAGATCACACAAAGCAGTTTTGACATAGTTTCTTTTTATGGAGCAAGGTATAGTTGGTATTCCTGGATCTCCAAGTTTTTTAGGTACTCCATCCTTAAAAGAATAATTAGCAAGCATAGTGGAGATTTCAGCTTCAGGTATTTTTCTTTTATTGGTGATGACGTCTTTCATATATTTAGCATAAGGGGCCATCTTTAAAATATCAGTTAAGCGAGTACACAAAAAGACCGGCCTAAACATTTCAGCAAAGCGTTCAAATTCTTCATCATCCTTTTTCTTAGTTGGTTTAGGTGGAAAGGGCATGGATTTTTGAACCCATGGCTCTCTCTCTCTTTACCATGTTTTCTAGCAACAAAGTCTCTTTTATCATATCGTTTATTTTTAGGTTGTGGGTTATCAAGATCAACAACAGGTTCTATCTCAACATCATTATCTGATTCTTTATTATTATCTGGTTGAGTATCCTCTTGAATAACATCATTATCATTTTCATTATCACCAGGTGCATGTTCATTACCAGATTGAGTTTCAGCATCAGAGATAGAAGTGTCATTATCATTATCAGAAGGTTTTTCTATTTCAGGTTCACTAGAGGTATGCAAAGTCCTATCATTTTTCTTTTTTCCTTTTCTTTTTAGAAGGACTAGGTGCATCAACATTAATTCTTTGTGAATCTTGTTCAATTCTTTAGGGTTTCCTTCAGGATAAAGTGGTTATTGAGTCATTTTGCCTCCTCTAGTTGCTACTCTAACAACAAAATCATGCATATTATTATTCATTTCATTTAGAAATTCTCTTTGAGATTTAGCAACTTGTTCTAGCTGAGTTTGAACCATAGAAGCATGTTTCCCGACACCTCTAACATCATTAATGATTCTAAATAACAATTCACTCAAGTGAGCAATCATATCAGAATTGTATTTCAATTGTTTCATAACATTGGCATTGAAGTGATCTTGTTTTCTAATGTAATTATTAAATTCATAAAGGCATTGACTAGGATGCTTATTATAAGGGATGTCACCTTCATCAAATTTCATTAAAGAGTTTACCTCAACCACCCTTGGGGGTGGTGTGTCAAGACCATGTATTTCTTCAATAGGTGATAGATTTTTAACACCCTCAGCTTTAATACCCTTTTCCTTCATACATTTCTTTGCCTCTTGCATATCTTTAGGACTGAGAAATAAGATACCCCTCTTCTTCGGAGTGGGTTTAGGCGGTGGTTCAGGAAGTATCCATTCATCATAATTCTTCAATATATTACTCAATAATTCTTCGGCTTGTTCAACAGTTCTTTCCCTTAAAACACAACCAGCACAACTATCTAGGAAGTCCCTAGAAGCATCATTTAGTCCATTATAGAAGATATCAAGTATTTCATTTTTCTTAAGAGGATGATCAGGCAAAGCATTAAGCAATTGGAGAAGCCTCCCCCAAGCTTGTGGGAGACTCTCTTGTTCAATTTGCACAAAGTTAAATATTTCCTGTAAGGTAGCTTGTTTCTTATGAGCAGGAAAATATTTTGCAGAAAAGTAATAGATCATGTCCTGGGGACTACGCACACAACCAGGAGCAAGAGCATTGTACCAAGCCTTAGCATCACCCTTTAATGAGAATGGGAATAACTTGAGAATATAATAATAGCGAATTTTCT
The DNA here is from genome assembly GCA_011799875.1 of Thinopyrum elongatum. Classification (NCBI taxonomy): domain Eukaryota; kingdom Viridiplantae; phylum Streptophyta; class Magnoliopsida; order Poales; family Poaceae; genus Thinopyrum; species Thinopyrum elongatum. The sequence goes on along the minus strand of CM022298.1, from coordinate 484,912,605 downwards.
CATCATGAGCAAAAAGGGTGGCTATGTCATTTAATTTAGTGAGATGTGCCACAACAGTTTCATTTTCATAACCATGGAAAGGATCAGATTTAGCCAAAGTAATTAACTCTGGATTGACAGAGAATTCATAATCCTTATCAGTAACAAGGACAGGTGAAGTGGCAAACTGAGGATCACATTTCATTCTAGCATTCAAAGATTTTTTGTTTCAGTTTGCATAATAATTTCTTAAGATCATCCCTGTCATTGCAAGCAAGAAAGTCTCTAGCTATCTCTTCATCCATAACATGACCCTCAGGTGTATCAGGCGGTATATAGCTAGAAGAGCTAGGCCTAATAGTAGTTTCATAGTTTTCAGTCTCAAAGACTTCATCAGTTTCAGCATTTTCATCAGTTTTAGTGATTTCATTCTCTCTAGCTCTAGCAAGTTGATCATCAAGCAATTCTCCTAGTGGCACACTTTTCTCAAGCAAGGTACTAGCATCATTCATAGCAGAAGTAGCATCATCAATAACTTGCGACATATCAGGATTAATAGCAGGTGGTGGTGTTGCAAGCTTACTCATAACAGAAGGAGAATCAAGTGCAGAGCTAGATGGCAATTCCTTACCTCCCCTCGTCCTAGAGGGAAAGATCTTGGTATTTGTATCCTTCAGATTCTTCATAGGGATAAATAGAAATCCCAAGTGACTCAACAAATATAGCTCTGCTCCCTGGCAACGGCTCCAGAAAAAAGGTCTTGATAACCCACAAGTATAGGGGATTGCAACAGTTTTTGAGGGTAGAGTATTCAACCCAAATTTATAGATTCGACACAAGGGGAGCCAAAGAATATATGTAGGTATTAGCAGCTGAGTTGTCAATTCAGCCACACCTGGAGATTTCAATATCTGCAGCAAAGTGATTAGTAGCACAGTAATATGATAGTTTTGATAGCAGCGGTAACAGTAGCAATAGTGACGGTAACAGTAACAACAGTTTTGTAGCAGTTGTAACAGCAACATCAACAGTAGTAACTTAGCAAGATCAATATGTGGAAAAACTCGTAGGCACTGGATAGGTGTATTTATTGGATGATATTCATCATATAAGGGTTATAAACTAGGGCGACATAGAACTAGCTCCAGTTCATAAATATAATGTAGGCATGTATTCCGTAAATAGTCATACGTGCTTATGGAAAAGAACTTCACTACAAAAAAACCCACTTCCGTGATGATACATGTTTGTCATAGTAGGTCACGTTTTTTGTCATGCATGTACATCCATGACGATTTTATGACAGAATCAAGATAGTCATACCTGTGCTGTCGTAGAAGTGTTCCATGACAATGCCAAAATTATCATCACGGAAGTGTCCACTTCCATGACGATAAATGGCACGTCACGGAAGTGTTTTCATCAAGGGTGACTAAAACGTGGCATCCGTAATGGGTCGCCGTTAAGTTATCGGGTTCCGGTTTGGATTTGACAACCCGTTAATAGCCACGACCAATGGTGATTTTCCACGTGTAAAATTCTCATTGGCCGGAGGAACCATGTGTCGGCTCCCCGTTGGAATAGATGTCATCCCTACAATGGACGAAAGATGCCTATGATATGTCGACATGTGGTGAAGCCCAACAGTGGTCCATTTATGGTAAAAAGGCCAGCCCAGCTAAAGGCCCACCATATTTTTTAGACACTAGTGGGCCGGCCCGTTAACAGCCTGCCATGTTTTGGGTGAAATTAAGGCTCATATCAGATCTGGCCCATTAACAACCTGTCATGTTTTGGGCTAAATTACGGCCCATACCAGATCAGGCCCGTTGACATGACACTGTTCTTTTGGTCCCATTCTAAGCTGGGTTTGTATTTCAGCCTGTTAAATGCCCGTTTACCAGTTCGGCCCGATAATCGTTTCGGCCTATTAGCGGCCCTTGGTGCATCTGGGCCATTGTCGGCCCGGTTTCACTTTAGGCCATTTAACGGCCCGTACTGAAACTGGGCTATTTCTTGTCCGAAGTGACTTTAGGCCTCTTAACGACCAGTAGTCTTCGTGGATAAATTTCAGCCCAACGTGCCTATCGGCCTGTTAATGGCATGTGTAACAGTTGGGCCTAATTACAGCCCGCGTTGAATCTGGCCTGCTTACATCCCATCTGGTAATGGCCCGTGACACTGTTGGGCCTATGGCCCGCGTTGATACCGGCCTGCTTAAAGCCCATAATTGTATTGGGCCAAACATGGCTCGTTTGCTATTTGGACCAAACATGGGCCTAAGACAGTTTCGGCCTGTGTTGGCCTGTGAATTTTTTGGCTCAACGCTAGCCCAATCTAGTTTTTAGCCTGTTAAAAGCCCATGGTATTCTCTGGCCCAGCTGGGACGAACTTCACTCAGCCTGTTAAAGGCAGAAAACTACTATACGTTTAGACCTGCTAATGGCCCAAGATGATTATAGGCCCATGTTTTGGCCCATACATAGTGAGTTACGGGCTGGCCTGAAGGCAGACAACATTGAGATCCGTTGAAGCTTCCCGCCTAAATTACAACATACCGACTAAGAATAAACCTAGACTTATACAATAAAGAAATTACGGCATATTACATCCACTGGGCATCAAAGTTCGCCACCAGTGATAATAAAGCGCAACAAGACCGCGGATTACATACACTGGGCATCAAAGGTCGCCACCAGTGCATATAAATGCGCCTTCAAAAGAATATACAAAACAGACATCACTTCGAAAGGCATTAGGCCTGCCCTAGAAGTGCATCACAAGCAGTGGAACAAGCTGATGAGACCTCAGTTGTGTCAACAATAGATGCTCTAACCCTAGCTGCGTAGCAAGAAAGCGCGCATGGCTGTCCTCTGAGGTCTTCCTTACTTCATTGACATCAAGTCAGAGCTGAGCTGAAGCAAGCCTTTCTGCTTTAAGTTGAGACTGAAGAAGTTGAACTGATTGAGGCAGCAACCACGCAGAGGTTGTCTCATAGCTGCTGGTGAGTTGCTTCAACTCACTGTCTTCATCAAGACATGACCTTGCAGTCATCTCGCTCTCTTCAAGATGGTTTGGCACACTATCTTCCCTAAAGCTCTGCCTGACATAAGAGATATGACTCTGAAAGAGAAACAAGGAGACACGTAACAGGTTTCACAAATATAAGCAAATAAATGGATATGTTCTGCATAAGGAACATGTTTTCACAACTACAATTTAAAACTGGCAGTTGTTGCAAACATCCAATCAGATGTAAACACCAAAGTAAACAACAGTGGAGGAAATGATGCCTATCCAAATCTATAGGAGAACAAAGTTTTAAGGCTTGAGAAGGATAAACTTACATTACATGTTAACACGGGCTGGACAAAGCCCTTCTCCATGTCGATGGAAGGATAATTCAAGAAATTCCATAAAGAAACTTCTTTATAAGCGTTGCCTTTATTCTATATTTTGTAAAGAGTAAATATAGATCAAATAATATTAGAAGAAATAGAGGATAATGAAGCTCAGGTGCAGAGTGATGATACATAATCAAATAGCTATTAATTAAGTACAGCGTTACAAGGCAAAAGGTACTGACAAGAGGAATGCAGACATCAACGTGTGCAGTGGCATTGGCTTTATTCTACATTTTGGTAAGAGTAAATGTAGATCTGATAATTTGGAGAAACTGGTGGGCAGGGCAGATAAGATGCAGAGTAATGCTAGACAATCAACTATCTCGCAATGCAGGTACAGTAATACTACCACCATCCGTTATTACTTGTCGCTCAAATGGATGTATCTAGCACTATTAAGTTCTAAATACATCAAATTGAGCAACAATTAATTTGATACGGAGGGAGTACATGAGAACAGGTACTTACATGAGCAATCCAGAACTTCATAACCATTGCGTTAATTCTACATTTATGTAAGAGTAAATATAGATCTTATAATTTCGAGCAAAGGGTGGATAAGGAAGCGAACATTTACAGTGATGCTACATAATCAAACAACAATGAGTGTAAGTATGCTGAAAAAGGGCAAGAGGTACTCACAAGAGCAATGCATTGCCCAGTATTTTTGTGAGATCCTATGATCCTTTGAGAAAGGAGATTCATCTAAAATTAGTTTTCATACAAGAGAGAAGGTAAGGCACATGCAGAAATGTAAGAGTTCAAATTTTGAATTGATACCATAGACAGTACCTGACGCTGGGCTCTCTACAGTTCTAATAGGGGTTTGGCTAGTGGAGTAGGGGTGAAGTGTGGATAGTTGGGCTTGTGTTTTCTGTGGCTGCTGATCTATCTGATTTAACAGGTATCACTGCCTTTTCCAAATACCTAGTTTGTACTCCTTGAGGATCTGCACTCACCCTCTTCCTTTTGGACATCTATTACGAAAGAACAACATTTGACTGGAAAAACATAGTATGATGACACATGGAATAGGTACAGATAATGGATTAGGTATGGCATATACTCATATATGATGCTTAAACTAAGCAGATGGTGGTGTAACAAAGTAGAAGTAATGCAAAAGGTCATATGCAAGATATGTGCAACCAATACAATCTTGCCAACTCAGAGCAAGCACCTTGATGGGTGAATAAGATCGGCCATCCTCCACCATGCCAAGTTTGTTAGCCAGTGGATTGTTCCACAATATTCCTCTCGTGCGCCCATTCTCATATTCATTTTGATCATGTTCAATACCTGACATGCATGAAAACATAAAAATAAGTGAGATTATCTTTGTAATGCAGAAGTGATTCTAATCCAATACTGCCTCCCTGTAAATGCCTATGTGCTATCTCTGCAATTCTTCTGAGAGATGCCATGCATGCTGTAATTTCATGTGTGCATTAATATAATGTGGCCTACTACTCAAAATATGAGAGCTCCAAAAGTGATGATACTTCGCAGATGATAGCTTCAAAATATAGTAAAGAAGAACAACTCGACCTGACCTGACAGATTCAAAATATACTAAGGAAGAACAACTCGACCTGACCTGTCGATCGTAATGTCTCTGCTACTCTTCCCAACAAGGAACATACTTATTAAAGAAGAAGAGAAGAGGATCATGTTAAAGAAGAGCAGGAGAGCAAGCAGATTGAAGATATTACAAGTCTTTCTATACAATGTCTGTTGCCCACCCATGATGACCCAGAGCACACAGAGAAATAATATTTCTTCCGGTCTCTCCATATGTGGCTCACATGCATTTCGAAACTAAAGTAGGAACATTTAGCTGACCAATTAAACATGTCTCAGTTTTACTAATATCAGCATCATATCAGATTCGAATTTGTACAACTAAGCTTGTTTAGCTTGATGGGTGGAGTAGTGCTATTACGACACGAATCATGTAGGCTAATCGTGGTCATCATAAAATGGGGAAACGTAAGCATGATGAGTATAGTCTTGACCGTGGCAGTGGCATGGCAGATTTGAAGCTGCAAACCGCACAAAGGGTACTTAGCAACCGATGTTTGCTTTGAAATAACAACTAAGATTTGGTATGGACAAGAAAGTACAGTCAACAAGTGACAAAGAAATGCAATTCCTGCTGCCTCTCTATATGTCGCAACATGCATTTGGAAACTCAAGTGGGACCTTTAGCTAACCAATTAAATGTGTCTGTTAACTAATATCAATATCATATCACAATCATATTTGAACAACTAAGCTTTGGAATTATGAGTACTGTGTTGTTTAGCTTGAAGGGTGGAGTACTGCTAGTACGACAAAAAGCACCTACGCATATCATAGTAGTGTAGATAAATGGGGAAAACCCTAAGCATCACGAGTAAAATCAGGAAAGTGGAACTAGCTGGAACATATGGGCTTGTATTGCCGGTACAGCTAGAAAGGGTTCGGAAAGGCTTCGGCCCCAAAAGGGGCAGCTCTATTCAACTGAAGGCACAATACTGTTACTATCAGTCTAGACTCTCAAAGACGACATAGCTCCCAACATTTCCCGGATATTATGGTAGACCATCTAGAATCATTGAAAGCATCCATCTGAAGCGACCCAATAGACCTGTCGACTGCAAATGTCCCAGCTCCACTTCCTGACAAGAAACATACTGTACTACTCCCTCCATTCCAAAATATAAATCTCTTAGAGATTTGAATGCGGACTACATACGGAGCAAAATGAGTGAATGTACACTCTAAAGTATGTCTATATACATCCGTATGTAGTTCTTATTGGAATATCTAAAAAGACTTATGTTTTACCCAAAAAGGCTTTCGCCCCGCTTTATAAATAAAGCAACGATGAACAACAGCCGGTACAAACGCACGCCACCACAACACACGCATGCACCCAAGGCAGTTTAGGAACGGAGGAAGTAATATACTTATTAAGAAGAATAGAAGAGGAACATGGTAACAAAGAGCAAGCAGATTTAGATAATACAATGTGTGTTGCCCACCCATGATGAACCAGAGCGCACAGAGAAATGCAAATCCCTGCTGTCTCTCTATGTGGCGCACATGCTTTTCGAAACTAATATAGGAACATTAGCTGACCAATTAAACATTCTCTGTTTTAGTAATATGAGCATCATATCAAATTCGTATTTCAACAACTAAACTTTGGAATTATGAGTGGCATGTTGTTTCGCTTGATGGGTTGAGGTCTTGAGAAGCAGTGCTAGCACGACACGAAGCACCTACGATGATGGTAGTGAATATAAAGGGGGAAACCATAAGCTTTACGAGTATAGTGACCATGCCATGGCGGATCTGAAGGTGCAAACAGGACAAAGGCTACTTTGCAACCAATGTTTGCTTTCAACTAGCCACTACGATTTGGTATGGACAAGAAAAGAAAAGTAAACAAGTTACAATCTATTTTCCGGGTGAGATCAATAACTTAAGCAGATATGAAAGAGTACCACCTCACTTGAGACGCCGTGTAGGCCCCTGCCGATATGTTGAGGGTGCTACGGGTGCGATGGCTGTCGGTGGCACGGAAGAAGACTTGAGACGGCAGACGGCCGGATAGGGGGATAAGTCATGTTGCCATGGACGAGGCGGTCATTGGAGCGGCAATGGCAAGGTGGACGACAACACCGATGAAGCGAGAGGACGCGATGAAAGGATCCTGGTCCGGCGTCATGGATGAGAGATGTCCATCTCTTGCAGTGGACAACGGGGTAGGGGTAGCGGCTCCGGCAAGGTGGAGGGTGGGGTGGAGGACGGAGGAGGCTGGCCGGTGTGGGGAGGGTGTTGTGGCGCCGACGGTGTATGAATGAGGAAATGGAGGGGGAGGGGGAGGGGATCTCAAACTTTGGGACGTGCTTGTCTGAAATGTGGGAAAGTTACGAACTTAGCCCTTGTTTAAAATTTTGGACATGTCGTCAGTTGGGGATAGGACGGTAATCTTGCATCTCCCCAATAATTGCCGATAGCGATTTCGGGTGAGGATTGGGTGTTTTTCCGCCCACGGTTGGCGCCCAGGTGTATGAACGGGGCTGACAAGTAGGGCGGTTGTGTCATGTCTGAGTGAAGTTACACACCTGCCCCTATTTATAATATTTGCCTACATCTATTTCGGCCGAGGAGAGTTTGTTTTGCCGCCCACCCTGTATGAATCAAATGTATTTTGCCGCCCACGTTTGGCGCCCACCGTGTCTGAATGGGCTCAGAGGCAGTCGTGTCATGTCTAATTGAAGTTACTAACCTACCCCTATTGAGAGCAGTGGAAATCTGGCCGATGGATTGTCCGTGTAAGGGGTAGACAGTAATTTCCATCTCACAAACACTGGCTTTGGGCAGCCGACAAAAGAGAGTGGGTGTTTTGCTGCTTCATTCAAAATTTGGGAGAATTAGCATTCATGTTTACCTTGGGCCCTGGCAACTAAATTCAAATCCAATTTGTATTCGATTACGAATATCCATACATCATTCTATGTTTTGTTATTTATTTCTTCAAATCCGCAACAAAGATTTATTCCACCTTTATATATGAATATGATTTACAAATGCCATGATCTTCAAATTCAGAAGGTTGGATAATGGATACACTTTGAGTCAAACAATTATTTCATCCAATACAATCTGCTCACACGAAAAACAGTTCACCTTATGTCCATCATACAAGTACTGAGGATTACCTGGCCTAAAAAATTCAGATCATTACAACACATGCACAACAAAGGGGACTTACAATATAATCCATTCAGAGACATGACACAACATGCAAGTATACTAATCTAAACAATTTCAACTAGTATCTAAAGAAGAACTGTGGTTACCCTGGGCTTCAGATAGCAGAAGCAACAGGACCTCCTCTGTCTTCAAATGCAACATTCTTACTTCCTCCAATTCTTGGCTAGCTTGCATAATACGTGCAACTAATTGCATGATTTACAGCCTCAAGATCAAGATTACCTCATTCATGGCAGCCACACCATCTCTTTCTGCCTCTAGTAGAGCCTCAAGAACTACAATATATGTGCTTAGACTGCTCTCCAACGGTGTTGCCTCTAAACTGCTACCATTTGGTAACATGGATGGTGCACTGCTTCCACAAATAGATTCTGGTGTTGTACATTGTGTCCTAGCGTGAACTGCATCCTGAAAGGTTTCCGTTGGATATAAGTAAGAGATAGTTATCGCATGATCTAGGCAGTAAGCTTACATGGTAAATGACATATGAATTATTGCCGAGCATGGCAAGCTATATTTAAATGGTTCAAAGCAACATCAGCCGAAAACAAATTAAAATGGTAAGATGAAAGGCAGTGTACCACCGCTATATTTAAGTTGCCCAGGCATATAAGCAGTTGAAATAATCTGAGAAAGCACTTAAACAGTGTGGCCTCATATAAACTACGAAGACAGTCTTGTGATGAAGTTCCTAGGAAAAGTTAAGGAGTCAAATGAATTAGGCATGCATTTCTTTACGATAGTATAGCAGGCACTGCTGACATATTGGCCAACTCAGGTATAGCCTCACAAGTAAGAAACAAGCATTCGAATCAAGCAATACAACAAAGAGACAACTGAACTATTTGTAATTCTGTAGGATTACAGGTTGAGGGCAAAAGCCAAAAAAGCGGCCCACAGGCATTACATTTCACATGTACTAAAACACACTGGCTTACCATATGTTGCTGCGAAGCCTCGCTGCTGTTGCTATGTTCTTTTAAGATATCGTCAGCATCACGTGGTTGCAAATCTAGTCGTTGTAGTTTATTCCTCCCCCTCTATTTAGGTAAAACTAATTTTAATCACATGCACTAGTTTGAATTGATCATCAATGGTTAATCTAAACTAATGAAAGAAAGGTGTGTGCTTACACGACAATATATGTGCTTCACTCTATTTTTGTGCTTGTTCGAGGTGCCAGGCCCAAAAGAAAAAATATTTTGCTTGATGGGGTTGGCAGCTCCATAATGAATAGAAGCATCAAATTAATCATGCAAATGAATAGAGGCTCGGAGCAGTGATGTAATAGCTAGCATCAGAAAATGTAGGTTAAAACGAACAAAAAGCAGCGGAACCACAAGCTAGTTTGCTGATGTGTAATTAAGCATAGAGAACATAGAAGCAGTCCAGTACAATAATTGTAACCAACAGGTGGCACCAGAACAACACCATTATCATAAATATAGCATGCAAGAAGTAAAATAGTAGGCAGTGATATCTAGGAAGTACAGTAACACTTAGGACAAAACAAAAGCATTGTAACTATATGTGCACTGTTTTGTAATTTAGCACATGTAACCTATTCACTGCCACACGTATGGACCTACAGGTGCAAGCAGAACAACGCGTCTCATGGAAAATCGAATGATGCCCTGGAGAAATTCGAAGGTGCGGTGCTTATGCTAAGAAAGTGAACGTACGCGCCGGCCGTTGGATAATAGTACCTGATTCTCGGCAGCGTATGGGCATCTTTGTCATACGTGAAAGCTAAGGATCGTCGATGGTGCTCGTGTTGCGGTTGAGTTTGGGCCGGCTGTCACCGTTGCTGAAGCGGCTCCGGTGCTTCGGTTGCGGCGCCTGTCGACGTACAAGAAATCTGATCTGTGGTAAGTGAACTATTCCATGATAAAGAAGAGAAAAATCGAAGGAGTACAAATCGAAATAACCTGATGAGGCTGCGGCGTCAGTAAAGCAGGGCCGGTGGAGTTGAATATGGCGTCTGTGGAGCAGGTCCGATGTAGTGGACGAAGGCGTCAGCGAAGCACATCCGGCGTGGTGTACAATGCTTTCAGTGAGGCGGATCTGTTGCGGCAGACGAGGGCTTGTATGAAGGGCCAGCGATGTGGCGGATGAGGGAGTCGGTGAAGAGCCTACACTGTGGTGGACGAGGGTGCCAGTGAAGCAGATCCGATGCGGTGGACCATGATGGCAGTCAAGGAGATCTGGAGTGGTGGACAAGCCAGTCGCCGAAGCGGCTCTGGTGAAGTGGTGAGTTGGCAGTTGGGGGTTCCAAGGTGCGGAAGGTAGATCCGGCGGGGTGTGAGGTCCACCGCTGCGGTGGAGGACTAGATTCGGCGGCTTGGGGGGGGGAGGCGGGGAGAGGAAGGGGAGGGGCTCTAGGGAAGAATGTTGGGGGCAAAGAGGGGAAAACAATGGAGTTACCAAAGCAGCCCATTTTCGTTTATGTGGCAGGGGTAAAACAGGAATATCACTGTGCTAAACTTTCGGGCGCGAGATATTTCGATGTGAGTGAGAAGTTTGAAAGCTTTTGGCGGTCGAAATTAAGTGTTCTGCTCTTGTACGGCCGACTATGATATCATGGCCGAGAATTTATTTGTTATGCACGCAAAAAAAAGTGCAAGTTTCGAAAATCAATGTCTCCAACTCGAAAAACTTAGAGTGTCCATTCAATTCAAATATGGATCATTGAGCTAGTGGAAGCAAATACCATCATATGCTCCAATTCAAATGAAATTTCAAATGTGTTTATCCTAAATATGATGACAAAAACAAAAATGTGTATGTGTACGAATAAAGTGGATGATTATAAGGTTTGAACATGACAGTATGTGTATATCTCTAAGTTTGATATATGAATTTGAAATCACGAAATCCTGGCTTAAAAAATGTACCCCCGTTTAAATGAATTACAAAAGCTAATAATGGAGTCGAATTCCAAAATTCCAATCTTAGGTTTGTAATTCTGGTACTTCAAAGTATATCATGCATGTTCAAAAGTATCGTTATCTCATAGTCCAAACTGTGAAACAAATTGATCAACCATAAGTGCACACACTATTGACCATATATATCTCAATTACACTTATGTCTCTCAAATATAGACACCTCACTCTTTATCTGAACCCCACCACCCGTCCCCACGCCCCCCACAAGCCTTTCTTTCCCCCGGACACAAACATGGGAGCACATTAATCCCCTTTCTCTTCTAAGTCCGGACCCCAATATAGGTCTCTATCACTTTGTCTCTCGGGCATGCACACATCTCTTTCCCCACTCTCTAGGTCTCCCAGCATCTCTCTTTCCCAAGCACACACACTATATAGGAGTGTATCTTTCCCATACACACAAAATGTCGCCCCAAACGTCTATCTCCCTAGTTACGTGGTTCTCTCACACTCTCCACCATCTCTCTATATCTCTCTCGCATTAATTGATACACACCTTACTCACCACCCCCACTACAAACAACCACCCTTTGTCTCCTTGTGCACCACTCTCCTCTTTCTATCTCTCCCACATGCGGACCCGACCCAGCTCCTTCCTGTATACATATATGTTGAGACTCTTTCCATAGCTCCCTAGCGTATCATCAATCTTAATCTCGAACATTGTTCCCTCAACCATCTATTCTAGATCTCTCATGAAGTCTCTATCATGCACACGATGACTCGCTTCCCTTGCGTCTCTGTACATAGGCCACTTTTGAACAACATCAACCTTGTCTCCTTATCTATACGCCACTTCCGCACACAAACGGCCCCTCTCTTCCTCTCTCTCTCCCTCGCTCTCTCTCTCCCGCTCTCACACCCCTCTCCCACACACACTCGATGTCTCTTCCAAATAGTCTGCGCCCCGCCCGCACCCATGATATCCCGCTACTACACATGCCTTTCTCACTCTTGGACACACATGTTACACCATCCCCCCTTCCTTACTAGGTTTACATCATTAGTGGTCTCTCTTCTCCACATCCACACACTCCCTCTCACACACACGCGCGTGCACAAACACACACAGACACGCACAACACCCATCTATCTAGATCCTCCTTTTAAGACACACACCCTTGCATATTCTCTCTAGCTCTAGGTATATATGTATACACCCCCTCTCTCTCTAACTCACATACACCAAAATTCTCCGTCTCTCTAACTCACACATTGTCGGCGTGCGACACCTATGGGATCCTAAGGGACCCCTTTACGATTCGGCAGGGAGAGAGGTATGCGCAAGGAGCAGAACCAACGATCGACGCGGGGCGATTTTACCCAGGTTTGGGCCGCTAATCAGCGTAAAACCCTACTCCTGCCTTGTTTTATTATGAGTGTTCTTGAGCCCAGGCTCCAGGAGCGCTTGCGATGAACAGTACGTTCAAAGAGCAGCTACGCATGCAGAATGGGCCAGAAGATCCTCCTCTCTGTAGCAGTTGCCTTGGGCCTCCTTTTATATCACCAAGGGGTCACCACAGTGGTGAAATGTTCATACATTGAGGTGTAAAGTAGCTACAGGGTCATCATACCTAACCCCTGACGGATTAGGACGAACGCATTTAATGCGCCGTGAGGTGTCCGTCTAGGTGTCCTCACTTTCTTGGGGACGAAAAAAGGGGCCATCCCATCAGCACAGCTTAAGCTCTCCTCCACTGGCGCGTCGCCACACATCCAAAGAAGGACCCAGAATGTCGGGTTTGTTGCTGTGCCAGAGCGGTGGCACAGCAACAAAATCTTGCCGGGCGCCGAACCTTGCCGGGCGCCGAATCTTGCCGGGATCCACAGGCCACCCCGGCAAGATCTTGCCGGGGAAGCTGGCCTTCGGATTCCAGCCCTTCTTATCTACTGATCCTCAGATCTTTGACTTGAGGATTTCTTTGGTGGCCTGAGTCCACCTCGAACTGTTCCCCGACAAGCCTTGCAGCGAGTATGGCTACAACTGCCTGTGCACAAGTATGGGGTACTAATGGCCCAATACTTAGTACACCGACAGGAGCCCCTGGGCCTAGGCCACACACGAGTGCGAGGTGTTGTTGGGCTAGGCCCAAACAGTGCACGGGCACACGTGGTAGGGGATTAACTGCTCGTAAATATCCCGCTTACTATGCCCCCCACTACGCGCGCTGAATGCGCGACGTGGGAAGCGTGTATCAAAAAGCTGCAACTGCAACGCGCCCGCAGAGGCACATTCACATTGGGGAGTAAAAGAGGCGGCCCCGCTCCTTCCCCATAAAAAGGAGAAACCATAGAGGCACAGGCCTATTTACCCCCCTCTTCTTCTCAATCTGGCCATCGCCATTGCTTTCCTTCTCTCGAGCTCAGAGCAAAGCTTTCCCTCATCCGCTCGTCGCCTCCACGCCCGCTTCATCCCCGGCTTCCGCCCTTGTAGTCGCCATGCCGCCCAAGACCAGCAAAGGCAAGGGCAAGGAGATGAAAGCCGATGTCCCGGAGAGCGAGCTGGTGAAGACGCGGAAGAAGTATGTCGTCTTTGCCCCGTCGCTTGATGCGAAAGCTTTGAAGAGGCGGTACCAGTGCATGTGGGTGAGGGAGACGCAGGCTCACCCCACCACTCGCGTGATTCCAGGTTCTTGCTCCAAGAGTGGGTCAGACAGATACCCCTTTTTTGTCGCATACTTCTATTGCGGGCTCTGTCCTCCATTTTCTGATTTCTTCAACGACATTATGTACACATACGGCTTCCATCTTCTCGATTTCACGCCGAATGCGGTATTGTGCATGTCCATCTTTGCTCACCTTTGTGAAAACTTTGCCGGAGTGGTTCCCAATACTGCCCTTTTCCGCCACTACTTTTTCCCTCGTATCCAAAAAGGAGAGGCCCTCTCTGGCTCTATCGCCTAGATTCCAAGGGCTTGGAATAAGGAAATATACCCAGAAGGGGTTTACCGCGAGAAGTGGGACGAATGGCGGGCTGAGTGGTGCTGGATCAAGGAAACAGATCCCCATCCGTTCTGTCTGCCTCGACAGCAGAAAGCGGTCCGCGGCAGTGGCTGGAGCAATCTTGCTGCTGAAGATGAAAAACTCACAATCGCCACCACCAGGATTCTTCGCCTGAAAGCTGCCGGGCTAACAATGGAGATGATTGGCTTCGATTTTCTCCGCCGCCGCATTGCCCCCTTGCAGAATAAAGGAAGACCAGCTTGGGAATACCGAAACGCAGCAGACATCATGAGACTGCGCCCCGGGTTGAACAACAATTTGACTGCTATGCAACTTGGTGCTCTCCATCAAAAGTTGTTCCAGCGTGACAACAAGCATCGGTTGCCGGCAAGGATTGTCCCTCTGTGCAACAACTCTGCCCTGGGGTCAATTATCGCTACCATGCCACTGTTCAATGCCCACAGTCTCGACGCGACATGGGTTGAGCCATCCGAGGAAGAGGCACAAAAGTTCTTTGATAACTTGACGGAGAGGGCCGTCCGGGAAGAAGCAGACTTCATCCGAGCCACCACCAACGAAGAGGTGGCATACATCGCCACTAGGGCGGAGGAGGCAAATCTTGCCGCGGAGGCTGGCAGCACCGGCTTCACAGAATGGGAAACCAGTGACGCAGAGGTAGTGGTGGAGAAAAATCCTGCCGGGAAGGACAAAGCTGCCGGGGAATAGAGCAGCACAGCCGCTGAGAGCTCGTCCGACGAAGACGCGGCTAAAGAAGAACCGCAAGAAGAGCTCCCAGCCCCAAAGAAGACAAAGCGTGTTCTTCGAAAGGCTGCATCTAGCATCCCGACAAACCAACCTTCCTTGAGTAGCGAGGCTCCCGGCAAGAAAGCGGCCGGCAAGGCTGCGCCGCAGCAAGGAGTTCGTCAGCAACCTGCGCGGCGTGCGAGACCCACATCAGCGGCAACTGCTGAGGCGGCAGGGGTGCCTCGTACTACCGCACTGGAAGCTGAGGTGACGGAAACACGCCAACCCCCGGCGCTTGCTACAGCCAAACGACCTAGGTCCCCTCATCCGCCTCCCCACACAGACACTGCAACGGAGGTCGATTTCGATATCTCCGGCTTCAGTCCGCAGCGAGAAGAGGAAGAGTAAGTACCTTGCCACAGCCTTTATCTTCCAATCCTGGATCAATCTTATTGACTTGCTTGTATTGTCTCTGCAGTGATGCAGAAACCTTGATGGAGAGGATGGCGAAGAGGACAAAGACTTCCATATGCGACGAGCCTCCGGCAGGCTTCGTGAGCACGCCGAAAACTACTACCATCAGCCCGGATCTTAGTCCTCGACGCAGCCCCCAGCGTAAGTTCATTATTCTTTTCGGTTGGGGAATGCTGAGGTTCCTATCCTTGCCGCTGATATCTTTGGGCTTGCAGGAGAAGGATGGCAACAAAGGGAGTTATCAGAAGATACCCTCATCGCGCCACCTCTGTCAACCACATCACCCACAAGCGCGTCCCCGGCAAGTGATCACACCGACGAGCTTGTCTTGGTTGAGGAGGAGCCAACAACCATGGATGCTGGCATCTTACCCCCGGCAACCGAGGTTGCCGGGAGGGGTGAGGCCACCTCTCGACAGCCCGATGCAAGTAACCAATTGCCTCAGCGCGCTTGCTATCCTTTCCTTTATCTCTCTTTCTTTTGTCTTCTTGAACTTCGATCTTGATCTCATTCTGTTTCTCCCCCTTGTCCTTTAGAATTCCCTGAGATGGAAGACATGGACATCGACGCTGTCATCGAGGAGACCGCCAGGGATGTTGCCGCCAAAGCCGACAAGATCGCTGCCAGCGAGGCTGGCATGGATGCCACCATAGAAGCCGGAGGTGCTTTTGCCGAGGAGGCCGCCAAGACTGCACAGGAGGAACCCGCCAAAGAGTCTACTGAAGAGGGTGGCAAGGAGGCTGGTGACCGTATTGACGGCATTCCTGCCGCAGGAGCGCCAGGCGCTACGTCGGCCATGGAGCCCCCTGCTACTGGTGAGGCGGTTGTTGAGGATCAACCGTCAACATCTGAAGTCCCCTCATCCAGCAAATATCTCAAAGTTGGCGAGAACCTGTTTGTCAACTTGCCGGGGACGGCAAGCATTGGGGCACCGACCGAAGGGGAAGTCTTTGATGAAGAAATCATCGCTGCTGCCGGGCTCGAGGCTGTTGATGATCCAAGCACTAGCAGCGGCAAATCTGAAGAGGATCAGCTCCTTCAGGCCATGGGCGAAAATTTCCGCAAGCTCCAGGCTCTTCACCGCGCCCGGAAAGAGAAAGCGGATTCCAGAATGGCAGTTGTCGAGGTGGCCGAAGCAGATTTCCAGAGGCGCGTCGAACAAATGCAAGTCTGGTACACCGAGGCCCTCCAAGAGTTGACTGCCGGCCAGGAACAAGTGAGCCAACAGTGGACAGAAATCCTCCTGAAACAATCTGACATGGAGAAGGCGCAAGAGGAAGCTACGCAAAGAATTGCTGCTGAAGATGCTCTCTTGACGGGGCGTCACATTGCGCTTGATGCTCACGAGGAAGACCTTGCTGCATGTGAGTAGGCGCTCGCCGCCAAGCTTCGCAGCAAAGATGAAGATATCGAGAAGCTTGTCGCGCGGCGGACCCAGGAGCTAGAGCAGAAACACAAAGAGGCGCTCGAAGCTCTAACAGTAAATCACGCCGGCAAGCTCAAGGAGGCCGTCGATGCTGCCGAGGCTGCAGAGGCCGCCAAGAATGAGCTGAGCGACAAAGTAAAGAAACTGGAAGTGGATCTCGAAGAACACGGCAAGGAGCTCTCGACGCTCAAAGGTGATAGGGAAAAAACCCTCCACACCCTGGCAGAGATGCAAGTTGCCATGTCTAACAAGACCAAGTAGCTCTCCTCAGCAAATGATGCTATTGCCGTTCTGGAATTGAAGCTGACCATGTTGG
This sequence comes from Thinopyrum elongatum, assembly GCA_011799875.1. NCBI lineage: Eukaryota > Viridiplantae > Streptophyta > Magnoliopsida > Poales > Poaceae > Thinopyrum > Thinopyrum elongatum. The sequence continues at coordinate 484,895,604 of CM022298.1, read as the reverse complement.
AGAAGTCTCTCGGGGCCGGCAGGGCCCGTGAGAAGGCCCTGCTCAAAGATCTCCAGGAAGAGAGGAACCTGCTCAAGAGTGCTGCCGCCGCCCAAGTTGATTACGAAAAGGGGGTGAAAATCTGGACTGGACGTCTCATCGACGCTGCGGAGAAGCTCACGGCAGAACTGTCAGCCATGGGCCTGTCAAACTTCAGGTATTCTTCCGAGGAAAGGATATCTTCGAGTGCCAGGTTGACGATGTTCTTCGAAAGCATCATTGATGCCCTGAAGTTGCTTCAGTCTAACCGGGCGACCCAATTGGCCAACGAGTCCCGCCGGCTTTGCCGGGCCGTCCTCCGCAAGGTACTTATCAAGGTGGTGCATATTAATCCTGGCATCAACCTCTCCAACGTGCTTGGCCACCTGCCAAAGGACGCAAATCTCGAGGCACTTGAAGAGCTTGTCGCGCCCATCCTTGAGAAGGTGGATCAATCAAAAGGGTCGAAGGCCAGCGCAGAGATTAACTGCTCCACCTCTTCTTGCCGTCGTCATTCCATGCCAAAGACAATTAAGTCTTAAGTTAGAACTGTGACAACTTATTAATGTAATATAACTTGCTTATGTTTGGGTACATGCATGCTATCTCCCTTGTCTGATTCCTTTATGTATGGAGTTCACCCTACGCTTACTGAAAAACTTGCCGGCGCGCAACCTGCCGCGAGCGCTGGGTGTGGAACTTCAGCAGCCTGCTGGAGGCGCAGCGGCTGGCAAGACTCCTTGGCGTTCTTAGTGCAGCCACTTAAATTGTTGAGTGGACTCGAAACAAAATAAGGGCGCAAACGATTACAGCAAGGGTTCCTTCGCGTGCAGATTTTCCATACAAAAATCGAAATCGTCCAAGGAAATAACTTTGCAATAAAGGAAACTTGTTCTAAGTTTTAGAACTTAGCTTTCTGTCGTTGTCCTTCCTCCGGCAAGCGTCAATTCTGAACGTCGCCAACTGGTACTCATATCTCCCTCCCCCCCCCCCCTCGGCAAATGTGCACGCGAGGATCCTTCTGTCTTTTGAGAAAAAGAAAGAAGAGAAAATAAAGATATGAAACCTTGGCGGTTCGTTAGAACTTACCGGGAGTAAGTGTCATACAACATCTTAGACATACATGCATATATATATGAACATGGAAATCAATAAGGAAATGCACAACACTTAAATTTATTCATCTGTGCTCAGGGTCTGCGCCTGGCTTTGTACAAAGGATTATATGCCTTGTCGGCAAGACTTGTACAAAGGGGGGGTTGCCGGGGGCCCCCGGCAACCGCGCCTTATGGGTAGAACTTGCGAAGATGTTCGATATTCCAGGAATTGCTCACTAGAACGCCATCTTCGGTCTCCAGGCGGACAGCGCCGGGCCTGGTGACTCGTACTACCCAATAAGGGCCTTCCCACTTCGGCGTCAACTTGTTTGAATTCTTGGCGGACTGAATCCGTCGAAGAACAAGGTCGCCTTCCTCAATGCTTCGGGCATGAACTTTACGGCTATGGTAGCGGCGCAAAGCTTGCTGGTAGCATGCAGCTCGCACAGCAGCCTGAAGACGATTCTCCTCAAGGAGCACAGCGTCATCTTGCCACAGCTGCTCTTGCTCAAGCTCATCATAAGCGAGCACTCGAGGGGATCCGTACGTGTGTTTCGTGGGGAGAACTGCTTCCGCTCCGTAGACTAGAGCGAATGGTGTCTGGCCGGTGGCTCGATTTGGTGTCGTTCTGATTGACCAAAGAACCGCCGGCCACTCATCAATCCAGCGTCTTCCGCACTTTTTCAGCCTGTCAAAGGTTCTGGTCCTGAGACCGCGCAGCACTTCAGCATTGGCCCTCTCCGCTTGGCCGTTGCTTCTTGGGTGAGCAACAGAGGCAAAACAAATTTTGCCGCCAAGGTCTTGGACGTACTGCATGAAGGTGCGACTTGTGAATTGCGTGCCGTTGTCGGTGATGATCCTGTTGGGCACACCGAAACGGCAAACTATCCCTTTAAAGAACTTTACGGCTGATTGTGCTGTCACCTTCCTCACTGCTTCCACCTCCGGCCACTTTGTGAACTTGTCGATAGCAACGTACAAGTACTCAAAGCCCCCGGTAGCATGGGGGAAAGGACCCAGTATGTCGAGCCCCCAGACAGAAAATGGCCAGGAGAGAGGGATTGTCTGAAGAGCTTGAGCTGGTTGATGCGATTTCTTCGAATGAAACTGGCACGCTTCACACTTAGTTACTAGTGCAGTTGCATCCTGGAGAGCGGTGGGCCAAAAGAAACCTTGCCGAAATGATTTCCCGACTAGTGCTCTTGATCCTATGTGAGAGCCACATATGCCTCCATGTATTTCTGCCAACAGCTCTAGTCCATCCTCCCGAGGAATGCACTTCAATTTCACACTGTTTGGTCTCTTTCTGTACAGGACGTCATCGACGAACTTGTACATAACAGACCGACGGGCTACTCTTTCCGCTTCCTCCTGTTCCTCCGGGAGTTCTCCTGTTTGAAGGAAATGGACAATGTGCTGTGCCCATGCTAGAGCCTGGGGCTCGACAGCTAGGACTAAAGGCATCTCCTCCGCCGGGGGAACATTTGTCTCGACAGCGAAAGCGTGAGGTTCCGTCGGAGCCTGTCGTTCCCCGGCAGGTTTGTCGTTGATCCCGGCAAGTTCCTTGCCGGTGGCTCCGGGGAGCTCTGCCAGAAAGTACTGTCCAGTGTTCAACTTTCTTCTCTTTTCTTGTCGGATTGATGGTGCCACGGATGGTTGAGTCAAATGGAGCACAAAAGTTCCTGGTTCCACAGGCAACTTGAGGGCGGCGCGCTTTGACAGGTCGTCAGCAATACTGTTCTCGGCATGAGGGATGTGCTTCATTTGCAGACCGTCAAAGTGCTCTTCCATTTTTCTCACTTCATCCACGTAGGCTTGCATCAATGGACTCTGATAACTCTTATTAACTTGCCTGACGACAAGCTGTGAATCGCCTCTGATGACGAGCTTCTTGATACCAAGGTCTGCCGCGATCCTGAGACCGGCAAGCAAGCCCTCGTACTCCACAGTGTTGTTCGTCGAACTCTCCCGGGGAAAATGCATTTGTACTACATACTTTAGGTGCTCTCCGGTGGGTGCGACAAGCAGCACGCCAGCACCGGCGCCTTGCAGCGAAAAAGCCCCGTCAAAGTACATAACCCATTGGTGGTCAATTTCCTAGCCGGGGAGAATTGTTTCTTGAACCTCCTCGTCTGGTGTTGGGGTCCATTCCGCAACGAACTCTGCCAAGGCCCTGCTCTGAATTGTCGAAGTGCTTTCAAACTTGAGACCAAAGCTCGACAACTCCAACGCCCACTCCACAATCCTGCCGGTTGCTTCTGGATTTCGCAAAATCCGTTGCAACGGAAAGCGAGTGACGACGGTGATTTCATGTGCTTGAAAATAATGGCGCAGCTTCCTCGAGGCCGTAAGGAGGCCGAAAAGCAACTTCTGCATGCCAGAATATCTTGACCTAGCTCCTTGTAAAAGAGAGCTAACAAAATAAATTGGGCGCTGCTTCTTCTGCAATGATTCTTCTGACTGCACAGATCTTGTCCTGCGGGATCAACCCTTGCCGGGGAAGATTCTGCCGCGTCACCTGACGGTCCTGCCACTGGTGTTGCTTCCTCATCAGCTTCTCTCTACGCCACTAACGCAGCACTAACCACTTGATTTGTTGCTGCCAAATATAGCAGCAATGGCTCTCGTGGTTTAGGCGCGACTAGCGTCGGCGGAGAAGAAAGGTATTTCTTCAAATCTTGCAACACAGCCTCCGCCTCCGGAGTCCATTTCATCGGACCTGCCTTTTTCAAAATTTTGAAAAAGGGCTGGGCGCGCTCAGCAGATTTGGAAATAAACCTGCTTAGAGCAGCAACACAGTCGGCAAGACGACGGACGTCCTTGATGCGTCTTGGTGCTTCAATCTGCTCAATAGCTTTGATCTTGTCGGGGTTCGCTTCAATTCCCCGACAAGATACAAAGAATCTGACCAGGAACACCGAACACGCACTTCTCAGGATTGAGCTTTAAGTTGATCTTGCGCAGATTTGCAAATGTTTCTTCTAAATCAATTTGGACCGCTCTCACAAATGTAGAACCAGCACTTTTCAACCCGAAAGGCATTCGTATAAAACAATACATACCACATGGGGTGATAAATGCGGTCTTTTCTTCATCTTCTTTCGCCATGAAAATCTGATGATACCCTGAGTAGGCATCAAGGAAGGACAGGAGATCACAACCAGCGGTGGAATCCACAATCTGGTCGATGCGCGGCAAGGGAAAGGGATCTTTTGGACAGGCTTTATTGATATCTGTATAATCGATGCACAGCCTCCATTTCCCATTCGCCTTGCGCACTACAACTGGATTGGCCAACCAGGTTGGGTGAAGCACTCCTCTGACCAATCCTGCCGCCTCCAGCTTTCTGATTTCCTCGGCAATGAATTCTTGCCGCTCCAAGGCTTGCTTCCTGACCCTCTGCTTGACGGGCCGCGCGTGAGGACAGACAGCAAGGTGGTACTCAATTACCTCCCTGGGAACACCGGGGATGTCAGACGGTTGCCATGCAAACACGTCGACATTCGCCCACAGGAAGGCAACGAGCGCGCTTTCCTATTTGTCATCTAGGGTGGAACTTATGGTGAAAGTTCCTCCCGTTCCGTCCTCCCTGACGGGAACCTTCTTGGTCTCTGGTGGAGCAGCCTTGGATTTCTTGTTCTTGCCAGTGGAACTCTCTGGTGCATCCTCGATGGAAGCGCAGCACTCCGAGGAGGTGCGCTTACCGGAGTTCACGCCAAGATTCTCGCCGGTCTTCTTCTTCCCCCCGGGAGTTCCAGTGGCAGGAGCAGATGCCTTGACGGCAGGTGCTGCAACTACTTCCCGGTAGAGTTGGTCGGCACAGATGAGCGCATCCTTCTTATCGGAATGGATAGTAATGACACTCAACAGCCCAGGCATCTTCAAAACATTATACGCGTAGTGTGATGCTGCCATGAACTTAGCCAGCGCTGGCCGACCAAGGATCCCATTGTATGACATAGGGATCTTGGCGACATCAAACACTACCTTCTCGGTCCTGTAGTTGAGCTCGCTACCAAATGTCACCGGTAGCGTAATCTTGCCCTTTGGCTGGGTTCTTCCTGGATTGACCCCTTGAAACGTGCCCGTTTCTTCGAGATCTTCATCAGAAATTTGAAGCCTCTTGAGCACATCTGGTGAGATTAGGTTCAGCCCGGCCCCACCGTCAACTAGCATTTTCGTCACCTTGAGGTTGCGGATTGTTGGTGAGACCAACAATGGCAAGCACCCGACCGCGGTTGTGCGATCAGGGTGATCCTCGGCGTCGAAAATGATAGGCGTGTTGGACCACTTCAGGGGCTTACATGCATCTGGTGACGGCTCTGTTGCATTGACTTCCCGCACCCACTGTTTGAGTCGACGGTGAGAAGAATGCAACGAGGCGCCCCCATCGATACACATGGCCTCTGTAGCTTTCTAGAATTCTTGCTCACTGGACTCATCGTCTTCTTCGTCATCATCTTCTTCCTTGTCTCGGCCTCGAGCGGGCCTCTCCCTCTGTTGCTTGGCCTTGCCGCGGTGACCCCCTCGGCCACCGCGCTTCTTGCCAGATCCGTCAGCACCATCATGGGCCTTCTCCTTATCTCACCTTTCATACTCAGCCCTCTGTTTCTCGGCAAGCTGTTCAACTTGCCGGCAGTTTTGGAGATCGTGGCCCTTGGTGCGATGGATCTTGCAATACTGCTTGCCGGAGCTTTCCGACTTGTCGACCGCCGCCAAGGCCTGACAGGAAGAGCACCCGGCAAGTTCCTTGCCGGGGTCGTCAACCTTGGCCTTCTTGGCGGCGTCGGGGTTGCCGGATTCCTCGACAGCAAGCACGGCCTTGCCTTTGCGTTTCTTGTTCCGCCGCCGGCCTTTCCTTGACGGGGTCGCAGCATCTTCATCTTCCGATTCGCCCCCCGCGCCAACAGCCTCGCCAGGGAGTTTCCTTCCCTCTTCAGCTCGAGCGCATTTGTCGGCCAAAGCATAAAGCTCGGCGATACTCCTGACTTTGTTCATTGCCAGCTCTTCCCGCATTTTGCGGTTACGCACATTCTGATGAAACGCGCTAACAACAGCAGCAGGGTGAACGTCAGGAATATTGTACTGCACCCGGCTGAATCTCTGGATAAACTTGCCCAGGGATTCGCCCTCCTTCTGAGGGATGATATGCAAATCACTCTCTTGGCCAGGAGCTTGGTGGCCTCCAACAAAGGCGCCAACATACTGATGGCACATATCTGACCAAGAAGAAATAGAATTCTCCGGCAGATGCATCAACCACGACCTGACATTGGGTTTGAGCACCAACGGGAAGTAGTTGGCAAGTATCTTGTCATCTCGGCCCCCGGCAGCCTGCACCGCAATGGTGTAAATGCTCAGGAACTCCGAGGGATGAGTTTTGCCATCATATTTCTCCGGGACCTCTGGCTTGAAGGTTTGGGAATTGGGCCACTGGACTTGCCGCAGCTCACGGGTAAACGCTGGAGTCCCTACCTCGTAAGGCAAGTCTCCTGCATCCCCCGGCGCAGGCTCATCGACAGCCGGCCCTGCGCGCTTATCAGAATGATAGCGCGCTTCCCGTCGCCGCTCGATGGTAGTTCGAGCGTCCTCTTTGCCTCGTTCCTGGAGAACTTGACGCTGGTCGCGGCGCATCCGTGGATCGGACGACGCTGTGGAATCATCATCACGGCGATCGACCTGCTGGGTTGTCGCCCGCCGCTGGTGTCGCGGAGGGGAGTGCACCATGGTTGCACCACCTCCGGTTTTCTCCACATCGGCTCGCGCCGGATCGATGGGCCTTCGCTGTGAGGGCCCTGCCTCTTGTGGCCCATCTTTGTTGGCGAAGCCGATAAGGCTCTGGATAGTAGCTCGCCACTCCTCCATCTTCTCCGGAGCAGGAGGGAAATCAAGGAGCAGCTGCGCACGTGCCAAGGCTTCCGCTGGTGTCGGCGGCGGCGACAGGTGCGAGGTACGTGAGGTGCTCTGACTCCTAGCCATGTTAGAAGGAGCACCGTCACGGTCACGCGACCGCGCGCCACCTCCGCCGGCAGCTCGGTGTGCATGCTGGGCTCGCGCATCTTGGGATCGATGCGCAGAAATCTTTTCATGGGGACGCCCTGAACCACCAGCGCCATGACGTCGCTCGTCGTGCACGACCTGGGTAGGCCGTGACGCTTGCGCCAGCGCGGGAGCTCCAGAAGGCGTCCTCCGATCTCTGGAATTCGTTGCGCCACCCGTAGGCAACACAGCTCCGTCTCTGGATCCAGCGGCGTGTGGGTTGCCGCCGCCACTGCGGACGATGCCGCTCGCCTGGCTTGGATCACCAGATCGCCGTGAAGGCTCTAATCCTCTTCCTTCTGCACCCACGCCATCGCCCGTATGCGAAGGCACAGGCAAAACGGACGTGGATGGTTGCGCCGTCACAGCGCTCTTCTTCTTGGGTGGCATGATGATGAAGATGATGAAGAAACTAAGGCGCCGATCACTGGATCAGGTTCACACAACCTACAACTCCCCTACCTGGCGCGCCAAAGATGTCGGCGTGCGACACCTATGGGATCCTAAGGGACCCCTTTACGATTCGGCAGGCAGAGAGGTATGTGCAAGGAGCAGAACCAACGATCGATGCGGGGGATTTTACCCAGGTTCGGGCCGCTAATCAACGTAAAACCCTACTCCTGCCTTGTTTTATTATGAGTGTTCTTGAGCCTAGGCTCCAGGAGCGCTTGCGATGAACAGTACGTTCAAAGAGCAGCTACGCATGCAGAATGGGCCAGAAGATCCTCCTCTCTGTAGCAGTTGCCTTGGGCCTCCTTTTATATCACCAAGGGGTCACCACAGTGGCGAAATGTTCATACATTGAGGTGTAAAGTAGCTATAGGGTCATCATACCTAACCCCTGACAGATTAGGACGAACGCATTTAATGCGCCGTGAGGTGTCCTCACTTTCTTGGGGACGGAAAAAGGGGCCATCCCATCAGCACCGCTTAAGCTCTCCTCCACTGGCGCGTTGCCACGCATCCAAAGAAGGACCCAGAATGTCGGGTTTGTTGTTGTGCCAGAGCGGTGGCACAGCAACAAAATCTTGCCAGGCGCCGAACCTTGCCGGGCGCCGAATCTTGCCGGGATCCACAGGCCTCCCCGGCAAGATCTTGCCGGGGAAGCTGGCCTTCGAATTCCAGCCCTTCTTATTTGCTGATCCTCAGATCTTTGAGTTGAGGATTTCTTTGGTGGCCTGAGTCCACCTCGAACTGTTCCCCGACAAGCCTTGCCGCGAGTATGGCTACAACTGCCCGTGCACAAGTATGGGGTACTAATGGCCCAATACTTAGTACACCAACACACATCTCTCCCCATGTCCGCATGTGTATCTCGCACACTCACTCTCTAATTATGTCTATGTGTCTCCACGTTACACAACACAAAGCCGCATGCACATGTCTCTCTCTATCCTCCACACACGGAGACACACAAAGAATCTCTTATCATTGCCTCAGTCTCTCCATATCACACATCTCTCCCCATGTCCGCATGTGTATCTCACACACTCACTCTCTAATTATGTCTATGTGTCTCCACGTTACACAACACAAAGACGCATGCACATGTCTCTCTCTATCCTCCACACACAGAGACACACAAAGAATCTCTTATCATTGCCTCAGTCTCTCCATATCACACACACACGTTATCTCTCTCTCTCTCTCTCTCTCTCTCTCTCGCACACACGCTCAACCAAGGTTTACTCATGAATAACTTACCATCTATTCATCAACAGTCGTGGCAGTACGACGAACACGAGACGTGAAAAAGAATACATCTACACGTTTGTAGACCACCTAGTATGACTACGAGGACTAGAGCGAGCCGAAAGCGCGCCGCCGTCACCCCCTCCTTATCGGCGACGAGAAAACCTTTGTTTTACACAGTCGGGAAGCCATCGTGCTAAGGCCCCACATGCTCAGCCATTGAATAGAACGTAGATCCAAATTTATGGAAACAAGTATCGATAATACTTTGTATCTCCATACTTATACTCTTGTAAAAGACTTAGTTGGTGATGATGGTGTGTTTGCCATCCGTCATTTCTGACCATTAGATCTACATCTAACGACTGTAAGGTAAGTTGTTGCATTTTCGCAGCAACAACCCACTTCTCTACTCCAATTTGCAGAAAACCCCTTGGTATCTTAAAGCCAACCACATCCCTCCCTCACCTCATCAAAACAGCCCAAGGAATATATTCTGACTGAAACATAATATATTTTTAGTGATATATGTATATCAAAATTAGAGTGTTTTCTTTCAAGTTTGTGAATAAGTATTATTCTACTTATGATCCGTTGCAACACACGTGCACATTGCTAGTATTTCCATAGTTTCAAGTTTTCCATCAAGATATTAGTCACTCATGGTCGATATTTAGTTTGAATTACGTACACATAGCCACTATGTAACTAGTCGTGCTTATTGGCTTCCAAAGCTTAACTTTCACTCCTACTTACAGTATGTAGAGTATTTAACAAAAAACTACCACTTTGAACCAGCCCTAGGAAGAAAGTACTATACAAAAAATAGCAAAAACATACCCAAAATTTCTTAATCCGTGCCAAAAAAACTACTACCTAGTGTCGATTAGGCTCGTTTAAACCCGTTTATGACAGGGTTAGCCCACACGTCTGTGCTGACGAGGCACCTTAAACCAACACCGTCTGTTTGACCGTTAAGACACGCGGGACCCACATCTGAGCATCAATCCTCCTCCAATCATTATTTTTCCTGAACATTACTTCAAACAGTTCATATGCGTGTTTGTCGCTGGCGCCGGTGATGAGCGAGCTGGCCGCTGCTCCGTCGGACGGGCCGGATGCCGCGCTGTCCTTCGCACGGGTTGGCTGGCTGGCCAGAGCATGGCTCACGCGCGAGCAAGCCGCCGCGCTAACCTTCGCTCGAGCCAGATGGCTGGCCTTAGCGCGGGCGCACGTGAGCAAGCCGCCACACCATCGTGCCAACCTAGCTAGCAAACCTTGCAGACAAGCAGCTGGATGCATCCAGCAGGGTGTGTGCTAGGTTGGCTAGCTAGCGGCCGCGAGCACTGCACAGAGCTGGCATCCGGGCTGCCGCAAGATGGGCTCCGCGCCGCCGGCGCTTTTGACCTCGCCTTGTGCTGGTGGCGGTAGCTGCCTCCCATGGCCAATGATGACTGGATGGATGGGCCGGAGGTAGGAGGTGACTCGGGGATTTTTGTCCAGACTGACATGTAGGTCCCACAAGTCATAACGCCTAACTTGCCGGTCAAATAGACGGCGTTGACTTAAGGGGCGACATGGGTTTAAACGTGCCTATAACGGCACTTGGTAGTTTATTGCGATGATTAAGAAATTTTTGGTATGTTTTTGCTAATTTTTGCAGAGTAGTGGTTGCTTGGTATGGCTGGTTGGAAAGTGGTAGTTTCTTGGTAGTGGTATCTTGTAAGGAACAATGTACTAGCGACAAAAGGCGATTCTAGGTTGAGTGTATAGCTCATTTTGTAGGTTCGATCCCGGCCGAACGCACGGCGGCCTTTAAAAAGAATATTAACCTCGCTGTGAGCCAATATTGTAGGAACAGTGCACTGGGAGACTGGTAGTTTGACTTTTGAAGTTGAACGGACGTGTCGCACCACAATCTGGGTGCACTGGATAGCCTAGCCACGTGAACGGGGTTTCCTCCCATCATCTCATGGCTCGCGTACTAGAGTAGTAGTACTACGTATATATAAATAAAGTAGTAGTACTCCTATATATCAATTCACACTGTGCAACGTTTGTCGCTTGCGTGCTCTCCCTAGCCGCACCTCGCTTGCTGCTTCCTCATCAGCTACCATCTTTAAACTAGCACCTCCCAATTAAGCCCGAGGAGCCGGAAAAGCCTGGTGCAACATTGGGAACTGTGCAAGATGGCTCTGGACGTACAGTACTAGTACTACTTTGTAGCTTGTGGGGTTGCACGCATGGACTTCGCTCCATTATCGGCTCTAAACTCTATAAAAAAAACTTCCTCTTGACGCGATTTTTTGTTTTTGTTTTGAAACGGAAGTAAAAGTTTTGCCTCATCTCATTAATAAAGAAGGAAGGGCCAACAAACAAAGTTCAACGAGATCCATTACACCTCCACAAATGGAAGCGAAAAGCCTAGTCTCGTTGTATCAAAGAACTCAAATGTTCTGCCCTCGCAGTTTGCTAGCCTACCTATGAGTCACTAACACATGGGTTCCAAAGAGCATTGGGCCGCACCTGTCAATGACTCAAAGGCAGGGTATGGCAGGGATTGCTAAGTCAGAGGATCGACGTCCGCTGAGTAGGTCAGCTACGTGCTTGAATAGAGCACGGAGAGTACGCAGGTGCACTTTCCCTGCATTGATAGTACAGCGATGGTTCGAGAGAACGGTAGTACCCTCCACTTGCAACTGTAGCTCCTTGGCCTTGAGATTCAAGAGTTCAAAACTGGTGCACTATAGAAGTATACAGTACATGCTACAGTACTACGTACTAGTACTAAACAATAACCGCACCATCACGCTACCACTATGCGTGCCTGCATAACTTCCTTAACGAAGGGATGAGGCCCTGCGGTTACGCTTTTATCTCCTCCTCGCCAGTTCCCCTCCCCCCGAAGAGACCAAGGCAGTTTGTCGCTGCTGCCATGGATACGCCAGGCGGTTCTCCTCCTCGTCGGGGCTGGGAGACCTTGGATAATGATCCTCTGAGAGAAACCGCACGCCGCTCCAACGTCCTCACCGCCGCAAGACTCGGTGCTTCCTGCACCAACTTTTTTAAGACGGTGCGTAAACAGGCTTGGGAAAAGGCCATGCTTGTTGGTCTTCCATGCATTCTCGAGCAGAAGGTTATTCTATGGGACAATCCATCGAAGAGTCCACGACAACATGGCCATGGTTGTACGTTGACTCCGCTAGAGTTGCCGACGTTGAGAGGTAGTCGGATTTTGTCCAATGAGCAGGTCAGTCTTGGAGTTTGATCATGTAGTGTATATTCTAAATATAGTACTTAGTTATTCCATCCCGTAATTTCTTCGCTGCCCACCGTCTTATATATAGGTCTGGGTCGATGCCAACGGAGATTGGCTTGCATACCTCTAGCCGGATACCACCATCATTTTGCACAACATCCACAGCAGTGCGGCTGTTCCCGTAGACCCGTTTCTCCACCATTGGGATCGGCCTTCCGGACTGGCTGGGCTTGAATATGTATGATGATGGCTACATGAGATTGAAGAAGATAGGAATTGCTGACCCGCTGACAAAGAGACGCAGCTACAATGATTACTATCTCATCGCGGTGTTCGACATAGATTGCCATCAATACAAAAGGCAGTAACGGCAGAGGCTGGCACACGTTGGCCACGGCAGATTTGTACCCCTACACGTTCGAAGACGCCGTGTGCCATGTAGGCCGCATCTTCGCGGTGACAAGCCAGGGGACTTGTTTCATCTGGTTGCCATCCTACAGTACGAGAGATTACAAACGGAATGCACAAACCATCAGTTGTATCCCTAACGGTACTCTCTTATTTTGCAGGGACCAGTCATCCCCCGATCAAAATAAGATCGCCCATCCTGGATGTGCATTTGCATCCGCGATTCAGTCTAACCTGGAACCTTGTAGCTAACTTTGGCAGATTGGGATCAACTATCTTAGCAGTCGTTACCCATGGAACCACTGATGTGCAACATGGTCACACGATCTACCATGATCAGACCGTCACCATCTACCCAGGTATTCCATTTTCTCATTGCTGTGTGTTAGAGTACTTGTACTTGTTAGTTCTTTTCTTTTCTTGACTGGGACATGTTTACTAGTACTAGTACTAGTACAATTTAGTATTGTATTAGATTTTTTTAACCCTCTCGCCTTCTCATTGTAGTACTACTAGTACTTTTTACCTTGGAGGACGCGTATAGCCAGCTAGGCCCTTACTTGAACCCACTAGCTCCCACCATTTTTGTTTTACCTTGGAGTACATTTTACTATCTCATCCATGTAGTCAAGAGTGGCTATATATAATAAGCCGGCTATTTTACTTCCTCTATACCGGAGTAGTACTACTTGCTGCACAATATTACTGACCGCCATATTTGAGCACAACATTATCATGCTGCATGGACCTTGACCATGTACATCACCATGTGTCCAAATCTGAGATGCCGCGTGTACCAGATGAACGACGCCGAGTTCGACCCCCGTGATGCTATGTGGGTGTCAAGGAACACTCTTGGAGAGTGCTCACTTTTCATTGGGGATAGCTACCCCATTGTGAAGCAGATGCCACCTTCCATGCACGACACCGAAGGCCTGCCGTTCATGAAGCATGGCTGTGTCTTCAGTGTGCACCGCCGGATGAACGACATGCTGGGACACGCTATCCTTGATTTATGCCACTTCAGCTTGGAAGAATCTCCATCATGTGGAACCGGACTAGAAAGCTGCGATAATGATTCCCGTTGCCCGCCGCTATGGATCGTGCCATCTATGAAGAACATCTGGGATTGGAACCTGGAGGAGGACATGGAGCCCATCTATAACGTGTAAGTGTAGTATGGTAAATTGTGAATGGTAGCGCTGTAAATATATGTAGACTAGTCGTGCACAAATTTATCACATGAAGTGGAGATGAACTTGTGTGGCATGTTGGCATTTGTCCTTTAGAATTTATTACTAGTAAATGTGTTATGTGTACATGCAACTTGTGTGGCTGTTGCACGGGCTCCAACATGCTCTGTGAGTAAAAAAGGTGGCACAACTATGGCTATAGGTGACGTGGCGGCATCATACAGTAGCAATCGTTCGCTATAGTTGTAGTACCAGGACGACAACTCCTATAAACCTTGCGCTTGGCTCTTCGCCTCTTCGGGAGGTTCAATAGTTCGTACTCCTATGAACCTTGCACTTGCACTTGGCCCTTCGCCTCTTCGGAAGGTCCAACAATGATGATACTATAGTACAATATGCTTCTGGCAATCTGACACCGAATGAACTGCACGTCCACCATGAGGGCGAGGATGAGGGAGAGGGCGCTGTAGTCAAAACCCTCTCCTTGTCCTGCGAGCCACCGCGCGCATGAGCAAGGGAGAGGGCGTAGGCGTACGTAGTAAGCAAGCTTCCCCTCGTCCTGTGAGCCACCGCGCGTGGGCGAGGGAGAGGGCATAGTAAGCAAGCTTCTCCTCGTTCTGCGAGTTGACGGGACACATCAAAGTAGTAGTAGTCCATACGAGCATGGTTAATAATATAGCCAGCAGTGGTGACATGTCATGTCATGTTTATATTGACGACGCCCTGGCTGTGTATGTGAGTGCATGCACGTGTACTCCCTTGGTCCGTGAAAAACCATACATTTAGCATTAGAATTTTTTCCAACTAAGAGTGTACATCTACACTTCCAATGCACTAGCCTTTAATCTAATTGGTATTGATTGACTAATGCAGCAACTTGTGCTCTAGCTATAGGCTGCATGTTTATCCTTAATTATAGCATGCAACAACCTTCATTTAATCTTCTTCTCTCAATAGTCGCACGCACACATAAGTCTGCTACTTTTGGGCGTTAATTGTGCCATGGAGTTCCGGATCCTCTTGGTCAATGTGTAAATCTCTATATGCACAGTCTTTCATGAACGAAGGGAGTAGAATAGGTTGAGCACATTGAGCCCGAGCGTGTGTGTTGCTTCTTGTGCTGTGTGCCGATGGATGTGTGAGTGTTGTGTGCGTGCATGCGTACATGTGAGTGTTGCGTGCATGCATGCATGAGGCTTCTACTCCTTCCAATTGACATGTTCATATTTCAAGCTTCATTAAAACGTTGCATGCAAGAAGAGAAAACTCACCAATGCATGTAAAAGTTCCGGTCTTTTCTTCTTCATGCATGCATGCATGCATTCCAATTAATACGTTCGTAAACACAATTTTCTGGAGGAAAACGAGCCCATTATTGAGTACTTTTGGAAAAAAATCTTCGGGCACTCATCATTTACTACTACTACCTTGGTTGATGATTTTATTATTGGCATGTATATAAGCCGGAAGGAGGGAGTAGGTAGCACTAGTAGTACTCCTACATAATTGGCGTCGGGTGCCTTGGCCAATGGTTATTGGTTTTTGGACAGGATGAGAGTAGAGGCATAGGGATACTGTAGATAGGAAGTCTTGGCGATCCATTATTCCCCATCTCGGCCAGAGAGAACTATTCAACTAGTCTTCACAGTGAAGTGACAATACACGCTACAGCAGATGGGACACTTAATTAATGAGTTGAGCCAGCGTGTTGGTGTTAATCAGCCTTACCCTGTACTGCCATCATGTTTGCCAGTGGAGCACGCTTCCGCAAATACGCCTACGCACCTCTCGCTTCCATTAACTGACATATGGGCCCTCTTGAGGTAGACCCACATGTCATCGGCTTAATTATTTACACTCCGAAGGACGGTATATCCTAGTAGTAGTACTAGTAGAATTAAGATTTAATGCACTTTCTTGCCCGTCTTTCCCTCTTCTTCCTCCTCCTCTCTTCCCCATCGTCGGCCGCACACCGTTTTCCCCCGCTCACTGCTCACCCTCCCACGCCATCTTCCTTGGTAGCTCGCTCGTACCATATCCCCCCGCTCACTGCTTGGCCACACACGCCATTTTCTTTGCTCGCTCGCCCGCCCGAATCCACTTCCCCGCTCGCTCGCAGGCACCGAAAACCCCAATCACTCAGCGCCCTAAAAACCCTATGGCAGAACTGACTGACACACAGAGCCGCGATTAGAATTCCCTCCCCAATGTTCTCTTGGAGCAGATCTGTAATCGTATGGACCTGCTCAGCACCGTGCGTCTGGCCGCATGCTCGGTGGCTATGTACCGTGTACTCATCTACAACCGGTCGGCCCTTTTCAAGACACCCTGCTTGCTAATGCTCGATCCTCGCAGGTGGCCCAGTCACCGACTTCATGGTCCTACGAAGGTTGCCGTCGTGCCCCTCGACATGCTACCACTACCCACCCATCTGTCCTTCATGCGCGGCCACTACTGGGTGGGCATGTAGGCCAACTGGATCATCCTCATCCACCAATCCGGTAGTCCGTGGCGTCTCGTGGATATCTACACCCAGCGAGAGATCACCCTTCCATCGTTGGATACCACTGGCATCGAGCCTCGTGGCTCGCCGGACACTCCTGCCTACGACGCACGAGACGCGTCGAGCTTTTGGTACGACCTCCGTTTGCTGAAGGTTGTAATCTGCGAAGTGCCCACACCATCAGAAGACTACTTGGATTACAAGCTCATTGCCTTGTTCGACGGGGGATTAGTATATCTAGAATCCGGTAATAATACATGGCTATGGCTCATCATCAATCCTGTTGACCCTCCATTTCTGTCTGATGCTATCGTGCATGATGACATCGTTTACACGGTCGACGCACAGATTGGCTGCATATACTAGTGGAATCTATCGTCGTGTAATTGTTCTATCTCATCTCATCTTTACCTTATCAATCTTGTTGATTGTTACAAATTTGGAATAGATAATATGTCTATGACCACATCATTGCTATATGTTCCTCTCATTTCCTAGATTTTTATGACCACACATGTTATTGTTAGAGTTGATATGCGAACAATTGGCATCTAATGATAGTTAGAATAGATATTATGAGTATAACCTCATGATTGCTATATGTTATTCTCATTTCCAAGATTTTTATAACCACCCATCTTATTGTTAGAGTAGATATGAGAACAGTAGTAACTGCTATGGTAAAATATGAGTGGGCCCTGGCATAGCTGTTCTCCTCTCATTTTTACATGATGTTTGAACCATGACATGTTGCTAGAATATGAAAGCCATTGGCTTATTTTTTTTAAACTAGGGGTATGATTATGACCACGGCATTGCATTTCTCTGGCTATATATGGCCTGTGTCACTGTTATAATAATCTTAATTCCACACATACTCTGAAATTATTGTATATTTTTGTCCTTTGGGTCTCCAATTTGATTTGTTGCAGCAGACGCAAATGCGTTGGCCTTCATAATTCGAGGACCTGGAAATATACAAGTCAATGGGTGGTGGTTTATCACTCGTTCAACTGACGGTGGGCACTTAATGCTCATTCGCATGTACCAAATTGACCAAACCATTTCATCAAACCACATGCAGTACAATGCCTGGGGCGTTCGCGACTGTGATGGCTATAGCTGCTTCGTGTTCGAGAAAGATCCCAGCTTCATTGGGCCAGGCGTATTCAACTGGAGGCGGGTTTACAGCCTCGGCAACCACTCCATGTTCCTCGGGCTCAATTATCCGATCATCCAACCAATCATCGATCATATCACCGGCGATGATTACCGTGCTATGCAACTTCCATTCGCCAAGGGGAACTGTGTTTACACATCGTACCATGGGTTTTATGAATCACCATATCCAGAGATTCGTCGACACAGCTTGTTGCTAGATAATCTTCAGTGTGTGAAAGGCATCAAGCTTCCAAGCGATGAATGGCTTTTGTAAACTCGACATGCGGCGATGTGGTTCATGCCAACAGCAAATATGCACAACTTGATTCGTAGTGATATCTAGACAGAACCATGTATCATGCTGCTGTAGCATGACCCTCTTTTGTTGGATATTATGTATTGTAGTTAGTTTGAAGGATAGATACCTTTCTTGGGATCAAGTGCATCCTAACTCACCTGCGTAGCATGTACTGATATTGATGATGGAGATGTTGTGCAGAAGCCATATATATCAATTAGGCTTCAAGTGCATACTTGTTGGTGAAATTGTTGTCCAATGGGAATTATATTTTGTATTACTCATGTAGCCTACAAAGTCTGTCGCACAGCCTTGTAACTTCGTACTCCATTTCTAAATTTCTAGTACTAGTAGTCCTCTATACCGTATATTGCGCTACTCGTACTACTACCTCCCTCTTGGTTTATTGGTCCCCTTCATAATTTGTGTCAAAATTTGACCATAAATTTAACTAACTAATTGTTAATGCATGTCACAAAAAATTATATCGTTGGATTCGTATTTGAACATAGTTTCCAATGGCATAATTTTCGGTGACATGCATTCACATTTTGTTAGTTAAACCTATGGTTAAAATGTGACACTAAATATGACTAGTAAGTAGTACAGTAGTACTAGTATACGTCGGTCAAATTATTCATCATGTCCTCACATTGAATTGACGTGACAACACGCTCCGCGTGAGGTGACACAAGAGTCCTGGCGGCGTGTTCGGTTCACCAAAGTGAGCCTCACCCCTCTCGTAGTACAACAGCACTCTCCCATTCTCTACAAAATCACTCTCCCATTCTCTACAAAATCACTCTCCCATTCTCTCCCAGTCTCCCCGCCTCCCAGCCGCTGCCTTGTTCTGATCCAGTTGGTACGATGAGCGATGAGCTACTGGAGCTGCTATACTTCATTGCAAGTAGTCAAAAGGAAGACGCTGAAAAAATTGATCTCAATAAGGATGCTTTTCAAGCTAAGCGGATGAAGGAAGGAACCAGCGAGGCCGCTCCTGTGAGTATTCGTCCCGTCGCCCTGTATGATGATTTCGATCTTTATGGGGGTTTTCAAGTCTTTAGAGTATGCATGTAGTAATGAAGCCGAGACCCCAGTTTGTTCGGTATTGTGGACTTCAGATTTGGAGTAGCACTTATGTGTCAAAATCTTTCATCATTTACTTAAACAGTTGATTGATCATACATTGAGTACCATTTAACTAGAATTAACTGATGCAAGTGCAAGAAGGATTGGCCGGTGCTGCCGGCTGGCGTCAAGTTCGATCCCACGGATCAGGAGCTGATCGAGCACCTTGAGGCCAAAGTGAGTGCTGACAGCACGAGATCTCACCCTCTCATCGTTTTTTTCATACCAACCATCGACAGCGAGCATGACATATATCCTAGTGAAGCAATTACAATTTGACAGTTAATAAAAAGTGAAGAAAGTGACTGCACCATGCCAAAGATGTTATGAAAATGCCAACTATGTACCCTAAAACTTATATTCGCCAATACTGCAGGTATCACACTGAGTGGCCTAAGCATGCATTTCTTCCAGCGCAACTCCAGGGCGTTCAAAAGGGGAACGCGGACGCGTCGCAAGATACAGTCGGAGTGCGGAATGCACGCGATGTGGCACAAGACCAACAATACCTTGCTGGTGATGGTCAACGGCCGACAGACGGGCAGCAAAAAGGTTCTGGTGCTGCACACCAACAAGAACTTTGACCAGCAGAGGACCAACTGGGTGATGCACCAGTACCACCTCGGGTACCTGGAGCAAGAGAAGGAGTAGGAGCTGGTTGTCTGCAAGATTTTCTACCAGACGAACACCAGGGCCAGGACTAAAAAGATTATAAGTTAGTTTGGTATTGGTACTTGTTCTACCTGGATGTCTGCAAGTTGGTATTGTTGTTAAGGATATTTCGGTATGAACTTGGCATTTGCTTCCAACCATCATGACGAGGCTCGACATGGATATAAAGCTGAATTATTTGTTTCGAAATGAATTTTCAGGCACCTGATTTTTTTATGGGTAGCATAAGCACCTGCCGTTCGAATTCCCAGTTCTCCAATTTTTTTACATCTTCAAGTACGCACGGGATCCATCCGGTTTCACAGGCTAATAGTTTTTTTTAGACAATCACAGGCTGATAGTTGGACGTAGCACATCGGGACTGGGCTATGACACGCCAAGCCCAGCTGCAAATTGTTAAAAGAGAGGAGCGATGGATTTGGGCCTTCCAGAACAAGCGCCTCCCATGGACTCAAAAAGGCCTAGTCAATTATTTTTAGTTAAATATGTTAAATATTCCATAATAAAAAGAAATATGTAAAATGCAATGAATTTAGTCTGGTTTCACTGAAAATCATCCGATTTGCATGAAATTTGTCTATGAAACCACAAGACCTGTCCATACCGAGCCTAACCGTATGGAACCAGCAGGTCCATGGCCGTATGCAAGCAAGTGCATGCACTTATTATCACGATAGAAAAATAATGTTGACGTCTGGATGGTGAAACCCTTGAAAGTTTCAACGTAGTCACAATAAACAAGAGAATTCTACAAGTACAGACTGATAACTGGGATCCAGCAAGTATATTGTTTTTTCAGGTCGAGCAACTATCAACTGGGCTGTAGACTGCCTAGGCTTGGTTTTGTATTTAACAGGCCCAACCCATGACGACAATGGGGCACAAAGATCCAGCAGGTATCAACTGGCCTCTGGCCCGCCATCCTTTATATTTTCTCTTAGAACATCCGCAGGCAGATTTTTTACTGAAGAAAACGCACATCCCAATTCTATTTTCCTCTAAAAATGCCATGTCCTACTTCCGTTTTCTGATCTCTACCTATAGTTTTACTAGTTCATATAGATATATTATTATATTGAAAATACATAAAGTTCCCTTTTCATCTTTACATCCTTATTTTTGTTGTTGTTTTCCCTCCCAGCGCTGATTTTTTACCACTGGTTTTCCCTAAAACCAACTCAATTGTCCCACGTCTTATTAGCTTACAAAAAGAAAACAATATTTTATTTGGCAAATCAATAAGTTCTTAAAAAATAAATGTTTATCATTTGTGGATTAAAACAGTTCGGACCCCACTAAAATATGCAAAATTAGGTTGATCTTTTTGACTGTGGTCCTAGGCAGAAAATGGGTTGTAATAAATTCCTTAAGAATTAGCAAACGGACTGCAAATTATTAAAAAAATAGCAAATGGGCTCTATGTTATTTGCCATAGATTTGGAGGCTGACTTGTGGGCCTACTAAGTTCATGCGTACACAAGGTTTCTCAAAAAAAACTTAGTCAACAATCGACTCTACCAGCGTCAGACCGTTAGATGTCAATCCAACGGCAATCGTGCTTCTTCAGTCTTTGATCTTCCTGCTCCAGCCGCCAAAACCAGCGCCGGCGGAACCGCCTGCTCCCGCCTCCCGTGGCCGGCTGTGGTGCCGGGTAGGCCTCATGGCCCACCATGCCTGGCCATCCCTCTACTCACCCACACATCCTATTATTCTCCGGCCGTGGCAGCCTCACACTGCAGCTGAACCAGTAAACCCTTGTACCCCTCCGCATGGGAAACAACTGCCGAGTATTACTCGGCTCCAGGTCATTCCCTTACTTGGCCTCGCCGAGTCGCCGTCGTCCACCGCCTTGGTGCTCTCAGCGCGGCGTGGTCAACATGGTCAACGGTCGACATCCATCAGAAGAGGACTGTACGTGGAGAGGCTGACAGCTGGGTCTATGGTCGCACGCAAGGAAGTGCCTCCTTATTACGCATGAAATAATGATTCATCCACCTGACAACGGGGACCTACCGGAAGGGCCTTTGTTTGTCGCGAAAAAAATGTTCCTCCCGCTGACAGCTCGGACCCACCAGCTATATCTTTGCACGCAAGGAAGTGCCTCCTTATTACGCACAAAAAAAAATGAATACTCCTCCTGCTAGCTGGGACCCACCAGATTTGGAGGCTGACTTGTGGGCCTACTAAGTTGACGCGTACGTAGGGCTTTGTC
Source organism: Thinopyrum elongatum (assembly GCA_011799875.1). Taxonomy (NCBI): domain Eukaryota; kingdom Viridiplantae; phylum Streptophyta; class Magnoliopsida; order Poales; family Poaceae; genus Thinopyrum; species Thinopyrum elongatum. Next base: position 484,873,924 of record CM022298.1, on the reverse strand, counting down.
AACTTAGTCAACAAACGATTCTAGGTGCAGTGACCGTTGGATGTTAATCCAACCGCCGTCGTGCTTCTTCAACCTCTGGTCTTCTTGCTCCAGCCGCCCAAACCAGCGCCGGCCGTGCTGCCTGCTCCTGCCTCCCGTGGCCGGCTGTGCTACTGCGCAGGCCTCACCGCTCCATCCTACTCCCAATCGCTACCCTGGCCATCCCTGCACTCACCCAGACCTCTTGTTATTCTCCGGCGACGGCAGCCTCACACTACAGCCGAACCAGTAAACCCTCGTACTTCCCTCCATGTGGGAAACAGCTGCCGAGTCTTCCTCGGCTCCCGGTCAATCCCTTCCTATGCCTCGCCGTCGTCCACCGCCTTGATGCTCTCGGTGCGGCGTGGTCAACGTGGTCAAGGAAAGACTTCCATCGGAAGAGGACTATACATGGAGAGGCTGACAACTGGGTCCACGGCCGCACGCAAGGAAGTGCCTCCTTATTATGGGCAAAAAGAATGATTCCGCACCTGACAGCTGGGACCCACGAGCTATATCTTCGCATGCAAGGAAGTGCCTCCTTGTCCTCCCTGACAGTTGGGACCCACCCGGTGGAAGCATACGTAGCGTTATTTGTCTAGTCGCGAACGTATACGTACATACCGGTCGATCTGTCTCTCTGCAGCGATGAACCGTTGCTGAGTAAGGAGCGACATGCATCGTACGTGCAATCCCGTCTAAACCATGTACACGTACGTACAGCCATAGGGCAAAAAATATGGCTACATACGTACATACGGGCGGGGTCTCAAATGCGTACTCGCGCATACGTACGGCCAGGGCTGGTGTACATGGAGAGGCAGTGGACGGCAGCAACGGTGTCGTGTTCATCGGGAGCCAACCAGCGGGGTCAGAACGGAGAAACAACGTCGTGTTCATCGGGAGGCAATGGAACGCGTTATGTTCATCGGGAGCCAACTGACTTGGACGGAACAGCCAAAACGGGGTGTGGCGTACTGCAAAACGAAGGGAAACGGCCTTCTGCTTGAGCGCGTACAGTCAAAACAGAGTCCTGTTCATCGAGAAGGGTCTGGCATACCGCAAAACGGAGGAAACGGCCTTCAGCTCGACCGGCTACGGTGTTCATCGGGAGGGGTCTGGCGTATCGCAAAATGGAGGAAACGGACTTGTGTTGGAGCGCTACGATCGAAACGGGGGTCCTGTTCATCGGGAGGGGTGTGGCGTTCCGCAAAACGGGACTCCATGGCCTACTGTTCACCCACCGTCGACTCCCTCCAGCCTCCACCAGCTACTGTTCATCTAGCCCTCCACCGGCTACTGTTCATCCAGCCCTCCATGGGGTCCTGTTCATCCACCCCCAACCAGCTTGGCTGTGACGGCCTCCTCTTAGGGTCCTGTTCATCCAGCGGCAACCGCCTAGTACCACGGGGTCCTGTTCATCTAACCCCAACCATGTCTCGACTCGTTCAACCAACCACCACATTCACTGTTCATCAAGAGGCAGCAGGTTCGATCGGCTTCAGTAAGCAGCAGTAGCAGCGATCGATCGATCGATCGGGTTCAGTTAGTAGCAGTAGTGAAGGAATCGCTCGGGTTCAGTTAATAGCCAAGGGATCGATCGCTCGGGTTCAGTAATGTAGCTAGTGCAATCGCTCGGGTTCAGTAAGCGAACGCCTCGCTCGGGTTCAGTTAGAGCCCAACGCCTCGCACACACACGCGTACGTATACGAGAGAAATGCGCAAACCTCCATGCATCGCTCCGCCCCGACCACCCACCGTAACCGGGAACTCCCTGAAATTTTCCTCGCACTCGCTTTTACCACAATTTTTCTGTCATGGACGGCCCAAAGAATGTCATGCAGGTGCATCTCCGGCCCGCCCAGGACGAAAAGTCCATTTTCTGTCATGATTTTTTGTCATAGAAGTAGGAGCCCACCACATCTATGATGATACCGGTTTTTGTCACAATTATCGTCATCGAAGTGTCATAAGCATGACAGAAAAAAAATTCATTTGGGCCAAAATGTCACGGATGTGTCTTTTTTTTGTAGTGCTTGCATGACATCTTTTGTCCTACCCTCCCGTGGCTGCGGGGTCCATAAGGAAACTAAGAGATATTAAGGTCTCCTTTTAATAGAGAACCGGAACAAAGCATTAACACATAGTGAATACATGAACTCCTCCAACTACGGTTAACACCGGAAAGTATCCCAATTACTGTCATCCTAGGGTTTATGAATCATAACACGTAGCAGGTGCAAATGACTTGCAAGATCGGATCTAGAACATAGATATAATGGTGAAAACATAAACGGTTTAGATCTGAAATCATGGCACTCAGGCCCTAGTGACAAGCATTAAGCATGGCAAAGTCATAGCAACATCAATCTCAGAACATAGTGGATACTAGGGATCAAGCCCTAACAAATCTAACTCGATTACATGATGAATCTCATCCAACTCCTCACCGACCAGCAAGCCTACGAAGGAATTACTCACTCCCGGTGGGGAGCATCATGGAATTGGCGAGGGAGGATGGTTAGTGATAGCGAAGACCGAAGATTCCCCTCCCCGGAGCCCCGAAAAGGCACCAGATGTGGCCTCCCGATGAAGAACGGGAGGTGGTGGCAGCTCCGTATCGTGAAACGCGATGAAACTTCCTCCCTGATTTTTTTCTCCAAAAATAGGTATTTATGGAGTTGGACTTAGGGTCAGTGGGGCCCCGAGGAGGGCACAACCCACCAGGGCGCGCCAGGAGGGGGGCGCGCCCTGGTGTATCGTGCCCAACTAGGGGCCCCCCTCTAGTGGATATTGGTTCCACTATTTTTCTTATTTTCTGAAATAATTCTCTGAACAGTTTCATCCAATTCTAAGAACTTCTATTTCTGCACAAAAACAACACCATGGTAGTTCTGCTGAAAACAACGTCAGTCTGGGTTAGTTTCATTCAAATCATGCAAATCAGAGTCCAAAACAAGAGCAAAAGTGTTAGGAAAAGTAGATACGACGGAGATGTATCAGCTATCTTCTACCGCCAAGTTTGGGTGTGGGAGATTGGACTGCTCGGCTTCCTCGCCTTGTCGAGCTATTCATCGTCTGTTTATCACACGGTAATTAAAACCACATTTTTACCGCTTGTTTGATCTGATAATTTTTTTCAATATCTTCAAAACTTGTTCTTCCACTTCCAATTCCTCACCTCGTATCACGCAAAGCTTTTCACTTGTGTTATGCAACAAGTATGATTCCTCACTTGTACTTATTCATGAATTCATACAAATCTAGAACCAACTTCTCACACTAAGTGAATGTCTTCGCGTTATGAGGTCATTATCTTCAAATAGATTTTATCTTCAAAAATTCTCTGAGACTGCATATGACCTCTCCTACTTCGCTCGCATCTCTAACTCTTTCACATGTACATGTCCATGGTTGAGTCGCATGGTTCTCATAGTCTGAATTCATTTGCAGACTTCTTACAACTTCATCTTGATTCTCCTGGAACCAGTTCTTGTCGTATCGGCCGTGTGAAGCCAATCAGTCCTGTGAAGCCAATCAAGTTTCTGAAGCCAATGGCTGAGATAATGCTACGGCACCCAGAAGGGGCGGAAGGCAATGTTGGAAAACGGGCTTCGGGGACCCAAAGGTTCGAACTCTGGGGTGTGCTTGTTCTACCGCCCTATCCTTCCTTGCAGCTACCACGGCGAGGCTACGGTGAGAGCATGCGAGCGACACAATGGTTACCTAGGTACGGGCCACCTTATGGTGTAAGACCTTACTCCTGCTTTGTTTGGGATTGCTCTGGTGGAAGAAGGCGATTACAAGCTCTAGGGTTTTGGGTGGTTGATCCCTTTGTCCCACTCTACAGCGGCACCCTGCCCTCTTTTTATACTTGCCTTGGTCCTCTTCCCCCCAAAAACATTGCCGGGAAGGGTTGCCACACAACGGCAATTTGAAGGGGGACAGGGGTGCAGTCTATCCTAACAAAAGGTGGTGTTCGCCTGCAAAGCCATCATCCATGACGCGTCGGTGGGCTCGGTGATGACCTCCGCCCTGTGTTCCTGTCGTCTTGGTCTTCTTTCACTAAAGCGAAAGGCTTTGGAACTTGCTTTGGAGGGAGGCAGACATTGTTGGTGCCTTAGCACCAAAGAGGACACTGGTCTTGGTCACGTCCTGCCATCCTTATCCTAACATCAGGACGTCACCCACGTGGTGGGCAAATGCTGCGCGACTAGGCCCACACAGCCTCCTCCGGGGGGTGGCCTCACGAGGCGGCCTCGTGAGGTGGCCTCCTAGGACGACCTCGCGAGGTGGCCTCCTGAGGTGGCCTCGCGAGGGGGCCTCACGAGGCGGGCATGTCACTATTGATTTCTCCTTCGTGGGGAGGCCTCTTGAAGCAGCCTTGCAAGGTAGGCCTCCCGAGGCGGCCTCACGAGGTGGTCTCACGAGGCTACTTGTCACTTGTTGGTTTCTGCAGCGCTCCACCTGCCGCCGAAGGGGCCTCGCGAGTCTGGCTCCTTGCGAGGCGGCTTGTTCCTGAGAGCCCAAGCCTGGGCCGACTTTCGTGGGTTGCCCCAAGGGTTGCCTCCTGGGCCGTAAGCCGACGGGCCATGGTACCCTGGTTCCCACTAGACCGACAGTAGCCCCCGGGCCCGTGGCGCCAACGTTCCGCCCGTTCGGAATGAAACAACGTGGGGCCATCGAACTGTCGGGCCCAGGGAGCGATGCATGGCGGCTTTGACGGGACGAGATGCCTCCACTCCCCCCACGACACCTGGGGGGGGGGGGGTTCTAGGTCGCGCCCTCCTAGGTTGTGGCTTCGGAGGACGAGGTGACCCTTGACACAAAGGGCGATGGGCTTCGCCAGGAGGACGCGCTTGCCAAGGCCATGAGAAGAGACTCCGTGGCGGCTGGGGCGGCAGGCACTGACGCAGCGACCGTGGTGAAAAGGTCAAGGATGGAGACATAGAAATTTGCAAAGTACATACGAATCTGAATGTGGCAGACCCGTTGACTAAGCCTCTTCCACGAGCAAAACATGATCAGCACCAAGACTCCATAGGTGTCAGATTCATTACAATGTAATCTAGATTATTAACTCTAGTGCATGTGGGAGACTGATGGAAATATGCCCTAGAGGCAATAATAAAGTTCTTATTTTATATTTCCTTATTCATGATAAAGGTTTATTATTCATGCTAGAATTGTATTGACTGGAAACTTAAATACATGTGTGAATACATAAACAAATACCGTGTCCCTAGTAAGCCTCTACTAGACTAGCTCATTGATCAAAGATGGTTAAGGTTTCCAAACCATAGACATGAGTTGTCATTTGATAAACGGGATCACATCATTAGGAGAATGATGTGATGGACAAGACCCATCCGTTAGCTTAGCATATGATCAATCAGTTTATTGCTACTGCTTTCATTAATGTCTTATACATGTTTCTTCGACAATGAGATCATGCAACTCCTGGATACCGGAGGAATGCCTTGTGTGCTATCAAATGTCACAACATAATTGGGTGATCATAAATATGCTCTACAGGTATCTCCGAAGGTGTCTGTTGGGTTGGCATGGATCGAGACTGGGATTTGTCACTCCGTGTGACGGAGAGGTATCTCTGGGCCCACTCGGTAATACAGCATCACAAGAAGCTTGCAAGCAAAGTGACTAAGGAGTTAGTTGCGAGATGATGTATTACGGAACGAGTAAAGAGACTTGTCGGTAACAAGATTGAACTAGGTATAGAGATACCGACAATCGAATCTCGGGCAAGTAACATACCGATAGACAAAGGGAATTACGTATGTTGTCATAATGGTTCGACCGATAAAGATCTTCGTAGAATATGTAGGAACCAATATGGGCATCCAGGTTCCGCTATTGGTTATTGACCGGAGAAGTGTCTCGGTCATGTCTACATAGTTCTCGAACCCGTAGGGTCCGCACGCTTAACGTTCGTTGATGATATAGTGTTATATGAGTTATGTGAATTGGTGACCGAATGTTTTTCAGAGGCCCGGATGAGATCACGGACATGACGAGGAGCTCCGGAATGGTCCGAAGGTAAAGATTGATATATAGGACGATACTATTTGGACACCGAAAGAGTTTCAGGTGGTACCAGATAGTCATCGGATCACCGGAAGGGGTTCCGGAAGGCACCGGGAGGATATTGGGCCATATGGGCCAAGTGGAGAGAGCACACCAGCCCACTAGGGGATGGCGTGCCCCTCCTATGGCAGCCGACCTAGGGGAGGAAAGGAAAGGGGGGATTCGGCCTCCCCCTTCCTTTCTCTCCCCCCCTTCCTTTCCCTTCGGAGCAAATATGGCAGGGGGCGCGGCTAGGGTAGGCGCCCAAGGGGGCCGGCCGGCCACCTTGGGGCGCACCCAAGGCTGCCTCCCCTCCCTCCCACCTATATATACATGAGGGAGGGGGCGCCACACACCCACGACATTATATTAGCCGTGTGCGGCGCCCCTCTCCACAGTTTCGTCCCTCGGTCATATTTTCGTAGTGCTTAGGCGAAGCCCTGCGGAGATAGCATCACCATCACTGACACCATGATGTCGTGCTGCCGGAACTCATCTACTACTTCGTCCATCTTGCTGGATCAAGAAGGTGAGGACGTCACCGAGCTGAACGTGTGCTGAACATGGAGGTGTCGTATGTTCGGTACTTGATCGGTTGGATCGCGAAGAAGTTCGACTACATCAACTGCGTTAATAAATGCTTCCCCTTACGGTCTACAAGGGTACATAGACACACTCTCCCCTCTCGTTGCTATGCATCTCCATGGATAGATCTTGCGTGTGCATAGAATTTTTTTTGTTTTCCATGCAACGTTTCCCAACAGTGGCATCATGAGCCAGGTCTATGCGTAGATGATGTGCACGAGTAGAACACAAAGAGTTGTGGGAGGTGATGGTCATATTGCTTACCACCAACGTCTTATTTTGATTCGGCGGTATTGTAAGATGAAGCGGCCCGGACCAACCTTACATGTCCATGTACATGAGACCGGTTCCACCGATAAACATGCAACTTGTTTTGCATAAAGGTGGCTGGCGGGTGTCTGTTTTTCCTACTTTAGTTGAATCGAATTTGACTACGGCCTGTCCTTGAAGAAGGGTAAAACAGCAAACTTGATAAATCACCGTTGTGGTTTTTGCCATAGGTAAGAACGATTCTTGCTAGAAGCCCGTAGCAGCCACGTAAAACTTGCAACAACAAAGTAGAGGACATCTAACTTGTTTTTGCAGGGCATGTTGTGATGTGATATGGTCAAGACGTGATGTGATATATGTTGTTGTATGAGATGGTCATGTTTTGTAATATCGACAACTGGCATGAGCCTTATGGTTGTCTCTTAATTATTGTATAAAATGCAAGCGCCATGTAATTGCTTTACTTTATCGCTATGAGTTAGCAATAGTTGGCGAGACGACCACGATGCAAGGATGGAGATCAAGGTGTCGAGCCGGTGACGATGGAGATCATGACAATGCTTTGGAGATGGAGATCAAAAGCACAAGATGATGATGGCCATATCATGTCACATATTTTGATTGCTTGTGATGTTTATCCTTTATGCATCTTATTTTGCTTAGAACGACGGTAGCATTATAAGATGATCCCTTCACTAAATTTCAAGATAAAAGTGTTCTCCCCGAGTATGCACCGTTGCTAAAGTTCGTCGTTTCGAAGCACCTCGTAATGATCGGGTGTGATAGACTCTACGTTCACATACAACGGGTGTAAGCCATATTTACACACGCAGAATACTTGGGTCCAACTTGACGAGCCTAGCATGTACAGACATGGTCTCGGAACACTGGAGACCGAAAGGTCGAACGTGAGTCATATAGTAGATATGATCAACATAGAGATGTTCACCATTGATGACTACCCCATCTCACGTGATGATCGGACATGGGTTAGTTGATTTGGATCATGTATCACTTAGATAACTTGAGGGATGTTATTTTAAGTGGGATTTCATTAGTAATTTGATTAATTGAACTTAATTTATCATGAACTTAGTCTTAATAGTTTTGCATATCTATGTTGTAGATCAATGGCCCGTGCTACCGTTCCCCAGAATTTTAATGCGTTCCTAGAGAAAACTAAGTTGAAAGATGATGGTAGCAACTACACGGAGTGGGTCCGTAACTTGAGGATTATCCTCATTGTTGCACAGAAGAATTATGTCCTTGATGCACTGCTAGGTGACCCATCCGCTCCCGCTAACCTGGATGCTATGAACATCTGGCAAACGCGGAATGATGACTACTCTATAGTTCAGTGTGTCATGCTTTACGGCTTAGAACCGGGACTTCAAAAATGTTTTGAACGTCATGGAGCATATAAGATGTTCCAGGAGCTGAAGTTGATATATCAAGCTAATGCTCGGGTTGGGAGATATGAAGTCTCCAACAAGTTCTATAGCGTCAAGATGGAGGAGAATAGTTCTGTCAGTGAACACATTGTAACACCCCATGTATTAAGCTACAGTAATCACCCTTTTGATTATGCCATGTCATCATGATCAACAGTGCTCAATCATCATTAGTATCATATCTCTTTTCAAATTCAAATTCAAATGGAAATTCAAACTAAAAGTGAAAATAAAAGTTGTTCAAATCAGAAACTAAATTGTTCATTAGATAGCAAGTAAATCAGAGACAATTCTAAAATTGAAACCAACCTCATTGGAATTGGATAAGTGACTTAAACATCCTCAAACAGTGGCTGAAAACAATATTTAATAACCTATTAATTAATATAATATAAATATGAAATGATAAATACCCCAAGCAAATTTTTGGTGATAGGATATGTTGCCCTGTGATTTATGGACTAGGTCACATATTTTACAAAATTCATTTGGGTGCAAAACTATTTGCAAAACAGAAACTAAAAAAAAAGAAAACAGAAACAGAAAAAAAGAGAAAAAGAAAAAGCCCACTGTGGCTGGGCTCAAGTCACCAGCGCGGCCCAGCCCACCTTGCCACCCTGTCCCTTCCTACTGCTCATGCAAGGGCTCGCTGTCGAGCACCTGGTGCGCGCGCGTTCGCCGCACCCCCTGGCCCCCCTCCGCGTGGTCGACAGTGGCCTCGCCTACGCCGCACGGATAAGAGCACTCCCGCGGACACCTCTGAGCCCTACCTCGCCTCACTCTCCCCTCGCCACCACCTCTCCTCTCTCCCCAGTGCGTATCCATGGCACCGCCGCCGTAAACCTCGCGTCCACCGTGCACCGATTGCCGCTCCACCATGCCCGAAGAGTTCCCCGTCCGCGACTGCATCTCCTGCGCCTCTCCATCCAAACTCGGAGCCACCGTAGCCGCCTCCCCGAGCTCTTCCTCCTATTATGGGCTCCGGTGATCGCCGCGTCAATTCGCCGTCGTCGAGCCCTCCCCGAGCACGCCTTGCACCTCTACGGGCTCACTGTGAGCTCCGCCTCCTTCTCCCTCTCTTCCCGTGCTCTCCTCTACACCGTACGTGCCGCCCCCTTCTCGCCCGAACACGCCACCGTGTGAGCTCATCGCCGGCGTAGCCACGGCGACCGTTGGGCCCAGTGCTGCTGCCCATCGTGCTCGCCACGTCGCGTAGGCCCTCCCCAGCCGCTTCATTTGCTCATGTGCGCGCTGCAGCCCCGAGTCCATGCGCCGCCCGTAGCCACCGCCGCCAACCACCATCGTCGGCGTCGTTCCGGCCACCCCCGCGTCCAACCGATGGCAACGATCGACGCGCGGGCTTGCTAGCTCTCGAACGCGACAGGCCGCGGTCCAAATGGACCCCCACAGGCGAAACCCGAGCCTCTCCGGCGAAGTTGCCACCGCGGAGGGCTCGCCGGAGAGATTCCGACGTCGGCGTCCTACGTGGACTGACCGGTGGGCCGCCCTGAGCCACTGGCAACTGGGTCCCACGTACCCAGCTGACTAGTTGACCTAGTCAACCTGCTGACGTGGCAACTACAGCCGCTGACCAGTGGGCCCCCCTCGTCAGTTAGTTAGTTAGGAACTAATCATGTTTAGTTAGTTAATCTGTTAATTAGCACATACACTGACAGTAGGCACCACCCCTAATTAACCTAACTTAGTTAAATTAACACTAATTATGCCTCTGTCTCAATGACATTTGGGTCCCACCTGTCAGGATTGACCTGGATCAGCTGGGTTGACCGCCGACATCACCTCTACGTCATGCTGACGTCACCCCCGTACTGTTCTGGATATTGTTGTTTTAAATAATTAAATAAATTCCAGAAATTAATAAAAACTTTAGAAAATCATATCTTTTAAACCGTAACTCCGATGAAAATAATTTATATATGAAAAATGACCAGAAAAATGAGACGAATCCGAATACGCTACCCACATACCTGTTAGATGCCTCTAACTATCTGAACATGCAACTTTTTGCCTATTTCAGATAAATGAATAGTGCCTGGCTTTTATAAAATAAATCCAAACAAATTCCTAAAATAACTAAATGACTTAGAAATGTCTTTAGGCAACCCTGCACTGCACGTTAGCATAGCCTGCTTTGTGTTGCTCATGTTTGCTGTGTATTTATACTGTTTCCTCCCTCTCTTCTCTCTCGTTAGACCCCGACATCGTCCCCGAGACTGACGCAGCTCCGGAGACCGACGACACCATTGACGACCTTGCCCTTGCCACCGAGCAACCAGGCAAGCCCCCCTCTTGAGCATCCCGATATCGCCTATTCTTTCTCTCTCATGCTTGCATTAGAATTGCTGCTGCTACTGCTTTATCTTTTCTGATGCATAACCTGTTTATTGTAACCTGCTATTGATACCTTACCTGCTTATCCTAAACTGCTTAGTATAGGCTGGGTAGAGACCTATCAGTGACCCCACTTATCCCGACTGCCCCGCTGGATTATCCGAAGACCCGATCAACGGGATTGAAGACCAGACCCCGGCACCGCACATCACCCCCTTAGTTGTTACGACACTGCAGCGTTACTATTGAGTGCCGAGGGTGAAACCTCTTGTAGCACTTCTGATGTTAACTCTGTAGAGTAGCTATTCGGTCGTGGTCATCGAGGGTGATTCCTCCTTCACTGCTTCCGATAACGACACAGTCGTACAACACCTCAAGTGTGAACCCAGCAAGGGTGATTCCTCCGAGTTCACCTTGACGGATACATCGAGTAGGAATCCAACGAGGGTGATACCTCGGATTCCCCCTGATGTTATGGACACATGGATACTTGGACTGTACTATTGTTACTTGGAAAGGCGGGTCGACCCTAAGGGGTACCCGCGTGTGATGTGAAGACGGGTTGCCTATATGGTGCCCGAGTGATGAATACGAGGCGTGGCCGGGCATTCTTGGCCCTTGCTGCAAGTCCTCGAGACGGGGCGACGGGGTCACATCGATCGTGAGTCTCTGCTTGTTACCGCACCCCCAAGTTACTAACGATTTGGATATTTGATTCGAGTGGGCCTCTGGCCTGATAGCACTAACCATCACGTGGGCATAGTATGGGTGTTCTACATCGTATGCATCAGCCGAAAGCTCTGTCAGACGTCCAGTTCAGCAGTGCGGCATGGAGTGATTGGCGCCATTCATGACAGAGGTGGTGCTTGGATCTGAGCCATGTGCACAACGACCCGGAGGGTGAGGGGCGATGGCCCAAGACCCTCTTGTGCTTAGGATGTAGACCGACGGGGACCTCTCTGCTGAGCTTTAGGTAGGGCTGCGGTGTATCGTTTGGCCGAGGCTGGGCATGACCCAGGAAAGTGTGTCCGGCCGGAGTTAATCGAGCGTGTTGGGTAAGTTGGTGCACCCCTGCAGGGAAGAACTAATCTATGCATAGCCGGATCCTCGGTAACGGACACTCGGAGTTGTATCCCGGTCGATACAACTAGAATTGGATACTATGGCTCTAGGATTGCTTCTCGCAGGGAGTCGAGAAGGGATCTCAGGACGAGGTTGATGACTGTATGGCTCTGGGATTGCTTTCTCGCAGGGAGTCGAGAAAGGATCTCTGGGTGAGGATGAGACTTAACGATACTATTACTTTATACTGTGCTGATCTACTCTCTTCTATTGCTGCAAGACCGCTGACGATGCTAGTCTTCGATAGGGCTAGGCCTTCTCTCTATTCTGGCATTTCTGCAGCCCAGTCCACATATACAGCCTTCCTTTGATAATGTTGCATATGTAGTGTAGATCCTTGCTTGCTGAGTACTTCAGATGAGTACTCACGGTTGCTTTGCTTTCTTTTTCCCCCATATCCTTTTTGATGCGACCTGATGATGGAGCCCCTGAGACAGCTGCCCCCGCTGATGATTGCTACTACTACCCCGAGGATGGATACTTCTACGAGCTGGCCGACGACCAGGAGTAGGATCGGAGGGTCCCAGGCAGGAGGCCTACGCCTTTTGATCGTAGTGTTTTTCTTTTGCCCTGCCTTTTAAGGGCTTATCTGTGTTTTCTTTTATATCTGTACTCAGATATCTGATGCTTTCGCTGACGCTTGTATGCCATCGAGCTATGTATTCGAGCCCTCGAGGCCCTGGCTTGTAATATAAAGCTTGTATGACTTTATTTATGTTTTAGAGTTGTGTTGTGATATCTTCCTGTGAGTCCGTAGGCTTGATCGTGTGCATTTGCGTGTATGATTAGTGCACGATTGAGCCGGGGGCATCACAAGTTGGTATCAGAGCCGACTGCCTCTAGGAATCCCCTTTCCAACTCCTTGGCCGAAGTTGAGTCTAGTGGTCCAAAAACTAATTTACTAACTTGGCTGTGTGGCTTACGGGCCCACGTCGCCAATTGGGTGGTATTAGGATCTTTTATTTCTCGTCTATACTCTGGGACTCTGATCTCTCTTCTATTCGGGTTAAAATTTTACTAACTCCAACATTAGGTTCTCGTGATCACACCCACCCGGAGTTCTAAAATATTCCCCCTTGCTCAAAGATTGTGGGTCAGATTCTGCTTACAGGATCCTTTTATCGAGGGCACCCTGTGTTGTCACTTGCAGATTCCTCGCTCCAATAGTTTTCTCCGACGTTGATGTAGCCTTTGCTATGTCTCGTTGTGTACTTCCCTACCGCGTGCCTGCGTGCCGCCTGGATGTCTAGCCCTCCCCTTTCAACTATCGTAATGCCGGATTGTAACTGAGGCTATGTGTGGCTTTGAATGTCTGGTGCGAATATGATGAAGTATCTATTGCACTTCCTTCTGTTGTGCGTGTTACTTCATGAATCATTCCATACACATGCAGTTTTTCTTGCTAAACTGCCCCTGTTGATTTGGCAGGATGGTTGACGATCCCCCACCTCCACCTTATATTGCCGAAATGATGCAGCAGTTTGAACTCAACCGTCAGCAGTTTGAGCTTAACCGTCAGTTTATGACCAGAGTATTGGCTCAGTTCCCAATTCAGAATGCTCAGCAACAGAATGCTCCAATAACTCTGGCAGAATTTGTGCGCCTCAATCCATCTGTTTTCCGCAACTCCACCAATCCTATGGATGCTGATGATTGGCTTCATGACATCCTGTTTGAAATGGAGTCAGCTAATGTTGCCCCTGACAGTTACGTCACCTTTGCGACATTCCATTTAAAAGGTCCAGCTGCTCAATGGTGGGAAAGCCACAAGGGTATGTTGCTTGCTGAAACTGTAACCACTTGGCAGGAATTTCAGTCAGCCTTTCATACACGGTACATTCCTCAAGGTCTGATGGACCAGAAGAAGCAGGAGTTCCGCAAACTCTCTCAGGGTAAAATGACTGTGGATGAATATCAGAGGAAATTTCTTGAATTGTCCCGCTATGCTGAAGATGACGTCTGCACTGACGCACGCAAGAAGGAGAAATTCCGTGAAGGACTGCGTACTGATATAAACCTTGCACTTGCTGTCCATGATTGCACAGACTTCACAACGCTTGTCAGCCAATCTTTCCAAATTGAAACTGCTCTGACTAAGTACCAGGAGTCGCTCAAGCGCACTCGTGATGTTGGCTCATCCTCGGGTCAGCCTGTTCAGAAACGTCGAGTGTGGATTCCGCACAATGTTCATCACCGACCTGCCCCTGTACCCAGGCCATCTTATGCTGCACCTCGTCTGCCTCCACCACCAAGACAACTGAACATTGCAAGTGGACAGCCCAATGTTGGTGTTTCTCCCCATAATGATGGTCTGTGCCACCAGTGTGGACAGCCAGGGCATCGTACTATCAACTACCGTCAGAGTCGGCCTCAACACACATCACGTCCTTCTGTTGGTTGCAGGAAGAGCCGTCAAAAACATCCTTCCAGGAACATTGAAACCAGACCACCTGCTAATCAACTTGTTCATGTCAACCAAGTCAACATTGAAGAAGCTCGACAGGACCGCAAAATTGTGATGGGCACCCTTCTAGTGAATTCGATCCCAGCTTCAGCCCTCTTTGATTCTGGAGCATCGCACTCCTTCATGTCCGAAAGTTTTGCGCGAAGCCATGATATACCTTTCGAGGAGATGTCCACTCCATTAGTAATCCAGTCACCTGGGGCTAATTGGCAAACTACCATGGTAAGCCACGGTAACCACTTTGTGATTGGAGGATTGATGTTCCCCGTTTCTCTCATTGCTCTCAAGACCTCCAACATAGACATTATTCTGGGTATGGACTGGTTGAAGCCTCATAAAGCTTTGATTGACTGTGCCACTGAATCAGTCCGCATCACACACCCTTCCGGCCAGACAGTCAGATACTCAGCTCGAACAGTTCAGGACGCCGAAGCTCAGATTTATGTTCTGAATGCATTGAATGCCTCACCTCTTGAAGGCATCGAGAATGTTCCAGTTGTTCATGATTTTCAAGATGTATTTCCAGAAGAACTTCAAGGAATACCCCTGCTAGAGCTGTCGAGTTTGTCATCGACTTGAAGCCTGGCACTACCCCTATTGCGAAGCGCCCTTATAAGATGCCTCCACACCACCTTCTCGAGCTTAAGGAAGAAATCGACAAGTCACTTAAGAAAGGTTTCATCCACCCCAGTTCCTTTGCTTGGGGAGCACCTTCACTCTTCGTTAAGAAGAAGGATGGAACTAACCGATTGGTTCAAGATTACCGACCTATCAACCAAGCAAAAATTCAGAACAAGTATCCGCTTCCCAGAATCAACGATCTGTATGATCAACTTGCTGGTTCCTCAGTATTCTCTAAGCTTGATTTGAGATTGGGATACCACCAGATCCATGTTCGTGAAGAGGATATTCCGAAGACTGCATTTGTTACTCGCTATGGCTCTTATGAGTACACTGTCATGTCATTTGGCTTAACAAATGCTCCAGCCACATTCTCCTGTCTGATGAATTACATCTTCATGGATTACCTCGACAAGTTCGTCATGGTATATCTAGATGATATTCTGGTCTATTCTAAGAATAAAGAAGAACATGCCGAACACCTCCGTCTTGTACTGGAAAGGCTCCGAGAACACCAGTTGTATGCCAAATACTCCAAATGTGAATTTTGGCTTTCTGAAGTAACCTACCTTGGTCATGTGATTTCCAAGGATGGAATTGCTGTTAACCCAGAACGAGTTCAGGCTATTCTTGACTGGACTCCCCCAAAGAACGTCAAGCAAGTGAGAAGTTTTCTCGGCCTTGGAAGCTATTGCCGTCGGTTTGTCGAGAACTTTTCCAAGATTGCTAAGCCCCTGACTGACCTGCTTCACAAGGGCGTTAAGTTTGAATGGACAGACAAATGTCAGGAAAGTTTTCAAACACTCAAAGACAAGCTAACATCTGCCCCGGTACTTGCCCCTCCAGATTCCCGCAAAGACTTTGTGATTTATTGTGACGCGTCCCGTGAAGGATTAGGCTGTATCCTAATGCAAGAGCGTAAAGTGATTGCTTACGGCTCTCGACAGTTGCGTCCGCATGAAGAGAATTATCCGGTACATGATCTAGAACTAGCTGCTGTCATCTATGCACTGCAGTTGTGGCGACATTACCTTCTCGGTAATCGTTGCGAGATATACACGGATCATAAAAGTCTGAAGTACTTGTTCACTCAGCCATCTCTAAACCTCCGTCAGCAAAGATGGATGGAGGCCATTGCGGACTATGATTTGGGTATTTCTTATACCCCTGGCAAGGCTAACGTGATGGCTGATGCCTTAAGCCGCAAGTCCTATTGCGACAACCTCATGGTTAGGCGAGCTCAACCTCGTCTTTTTGAAGAACTGTGCAAGCTGAATCTACGTATTGTTCCACAGGGTTCTCTTAATAACCTTGTGATACAACCAGATCTTGAGAAAGCTGTTAAGAATGCGCAAGCTAAAGATGCTGAAATTGATCCGATGAAGAAAAATCTTCACCTTGAAAAGTACAGGGATTTCTCGCTGTCTGAAGATGGAACCTTGTATTTCAGAGACCGCATCGTGGTACCTCGCTTCGAGCTTATGACTAATAAGGTCATGAAGGAGGCACATGACACACCATTGTCTATTCATCCGGGTAGCACCAAGATGTATCGTGATCTCCGTCAGAGGTACTGGTGGTCTAAAATGAAGCAGGATATTGCTCGGTACATTGCTGAATGTGATGTGTGTCGTCGCCTTAAAGCAGAACATCAGAAGCCTGCTGGAATTCTGCAACCACTTCCTATTCCTCTATGGAAATGGGATAAGGTTCAAATGGATTTCATTACTGGCCTTCCCAGGTCACAGAAGGGTCATGATACTATTCTTGTTGTCGTCGACCAACTTTCCAAAGTTGCACACTTTCTGCCTGTCAAGGAGACGATCACTGCTAATCAGTTAGCAGAATTATATATCTCCAGAATTGTTTCACTCCACGGTATTTCGAAGGAGATCAGTTCGGACCGTGACAGCCTTTTCACTTCAAAGTTCTGGGAAAGTTTCCAAGAAGCTATGGGAACTCATATTACCTGGAGTTCAGCTTATCATTCCCAGTTCCAAGGCCAAGTCGAGCGAGTCAATCAAGTGCTTGAAGACATGCTTCGAGATTGTGTTATATCGTTCGGTAAGAAGTGGGAAGAATCTCTTCCTTATGCGGAATTCTCATATAACAACAGCTATCAAGCCAGCTTGAAAATGGCTCCCTTCGAAGTACTTTATGGACGTAAGTGTCGAACCCCTCTGAATTGGTCAGAAACTTGGGAACAACCGCTCGTGGGTCCGGATATAATTCAACACGCTGAAGAACAAGTCCGTATCGTTCGAGAAAATCTCAAGGCGGCTCAGGACCGCCAGAAGAGCAACTATGATCGCAAACGATGGGGTTTGACCTATCAACCCGGTGATCAAGGTTATCTTCGTGTCACTCCTATGAAGGGCACTCACCGTTTCGGAATCAAGGGCAAGTTAGCTCCACGCTACATTGGTCCCTTCCGCATTGTTGCAAGACATGGTCAGGTGGCGTATAAACTGGAGTTGCCACCACAATTCTCTCATATCCACGACGTCTTCCATGTGTCGCAACTTCGTAAATGCTTCAAGGAATCTCCGCACCGAGCAGTGGACCATGAAATGCTCGAATTGCAAGATGATCTATCTTATAAGGAACATCCGATCCGCATTCTCGATGAAGCTGAACGTCGGACCCGTCAGAAGGTTACCAAGTTCCTGAAAGTGCAGTGGTCAAATCATACTGAAGATGAAGCCACTTGGGAACGCGAGGATAATCTTCGTGCGGAATACCCCGAACTTTTTCCTTCTACCTCTTAATTCTCGGGACGAGAATTCTTGTTAGTGGAGGAGATTTGTAACACCCCATGTATTAAGCTACAGTAATCACCCTTTTGATTATGCCATGTCATCATGATCAACAGTGCTCAATCATCATTAGTATCATATCTCTTTTCAAATTCAAATTCAAATGGAAATTCAAACTAAAAGTGAAAATAAAAGTTGTTCAAATCAGAAACTAAATTGTTCATTAGATAGCAAGTACATCAGAGACAATTCTAAAATTGAAACCAACCTCATTGGAATTGGATAAGTGAATTAAACATCCTCAAACAGTGGTTGGAAACAATATTTAATAACCTATTAATTAATATAATATAAATATGAAATGATAAATACCCCAAGCTAATTTTTGGTGATAGGATATGTTGCCCTGTGATTTATGGACCAGGTCACATATTTTACAAAATTCATTTGGGTGCCAAACTATTTGCAAAAAAGAAACAAAAAAAAAGAAAACAGAAACAGAAAAGAAGAGAAAAAGAAAAAGCCCACTGTGGCTCGGCTCAAGTCACCCGCGCGGCCTAGCCCACCTCGCCACCCTGTCCCCTTCCTACTGCTCATGCCAGGGCTCGCTGTCGAGCACCTGGTGCACGCGCGTTCGCCGCAACCCTGGCCCTCCTCCCCGCGGTCGACAGCAGCCTCGCCTACGCCGCGCGGATAAGAGCACCCCCGCGGACACCTCTGATCCCTCCCTCGCCTCACTCTCCCCACGCCACCACCTCTCCTCTCTCCCCAGTGCGTATCCATGGCGCCGCCACCGTAAACCTCGCGTCCACCGTGCCCCGATTGCCGCTCCACCATGCCCGAAGCATTCCCCGTCCTCGACTGCACCTCCTGCGCCTCTCCATTCGAGCTCGGAGCCACCATAGCCGCCTCCCCGAGCTCTTCCTCCTCATACGGGCTCCGGTGATCGCCGCGTCAATTCGCCGTCGTCGAGCCCTCCTCGAGCACGCCTTGCACCTCTACGGGCTCACTGTGAGCTCCGCCTCCTTCTCCCTCTCTTCCCGTGCTCTCCTCTGCATCATACGCGCCACCCCCTTCTCGCCCGAACACGCCACCGCGTGAGCTCATCGCCTGCGTAGCCACAGCGACCGTTGGGCCCAGTGCTGCTGCCCATCGTGCTTGCCACGTCGCGTAGGCCCTCCCCAGCCGCTTCATTTGCTCATCTGCGTGCTGCAGCCCCGAGGCCATGCGCCGCCCGTAGCCACCGCCACCAACCGCCGTCGCCGGCGTCGTTCCGGCCACCCCCGCGTCCAACCGATGGCACCGATCGACGCGCGGGCTTGCTAGCTCTCGAACGCGACCGGCCGCGGTCCAAATGGACCCCCACAGTCAAAACCCGAGCCTCTCCGGCGAAGTTGCCACCGCGGAGGGCTCGCCGGAGAGATTCCGGCGCCGGCGTCCTACGTGGACTGACCGATGGGCCGCCCTGAGACACTGGCAACTGGGTCCCATGGACCCAGCTGACCAGTTGACCTAGTCAACCTGCTGACGTGCTAACTACAGCCGCTGACCAGTGGGCCCCCCTCGTCAGTTAGTTAGTTAGGAACTAATCATGTTTAGTTAGTTAATCTGTTAATTAGCACAGACACTAACAGTAGGCCCCACCCCCCTAATTAACCTAACTTAGTTAAATTAACACTAATTATGCCTCTGTCTCAATGACATATGGGCCCCACCTGTCAGGATTGACCTGGATCAGCTGGGTTAACCGCTGACGTCACCTCTACGTCATGCTGATATCACCCCCGTACTGTTCTGGATATTGTTGTTTTAAATAATTAAATAAATTCCAGAAATTAATAAAAACTTTAGAAAATCATATCTTTTAAACCGTAACTCCGATGAAAATAATTTATATATGAAAAATGACCAGAAAAATGAGACGAATCCGAATACGCTACCCACATACCTGTTAGATGCCTCTAACTATCTGAACATGCAACTTTTTGCCTGTTTCAGATAAATGAATAGTGCCTGGCTTTTATAAAATAAATCCAAAAAATTCCTAAAATAACTAAATGACTTAGACATGTCTTTAGGCAACCCTGCACTGCACGTTAGCATAGCCTGCTTTGTGTTGCTCATGTTTGCTGTGTATTTATACTGTTTCCTCCCCCTCTTCTCTCTTGTTAGACCCCGACGTCGTCCCCGAGACCGATGCAGCTCCGGAGACCGACGACACCGTTGACGACCTTGCCCTTGCCGCCGAGCAACCAGGCAAGCCCCCCTCTTGAGCATCCCGATATCGCCTATTCATTCTCTCTCATGCTTGCATTAGAATTGCTGCTGCTACTGCTTTACCTTTTCTGATGCATAGCCTGTATATTGTAACCTGCTGTTGATACCTTACCTCCTTATCCTAAACTGCTTAGTATAGGCTGGGTAGAGACCTATTAGTGACCCCACTTATCCCGACTGCCCCGCTGGATTATCTGAAGACCCGATCAACGGGATTAAAGACCAGACCCCGGCACCGCACATCACCCCCTTAGTTGTTCGACACTGCAGCGTTACTATTGAGTGCCGAGGGTAAAACCTCTTGTAGCACTTCTGATGTTAACTCTGTAGAGTAGCTATTCGGTCGTGGTCATCGAGGGTGATTCCTCCTTCACTGCTTCCGATAACGACGCCATCGTACAACACCTCAAGTGTGAACCCAGCAAGGGTGATTCCTCCGAGTTCACCTTGACGGATACATCGAGTAGGAATCCAACGAGGGTGATACCTCAGATTCCCCCTGATGTTATGGACACACGGATACTTGGACTATACTATTGTTACTTGGAAAGGCGGGTCGACCCTGAGGGGTACCCGCGTGTGATGTGAAGACGGGTTGCATGTATGGTGCCCGACTGATGAATACGAGGCGTGGCCGGGCATTCTTGGCCCTTGCCGCAAGTCCTCGAGACGGGGCGACGGGGTCACATCGATCGTGAGTCTCTGCTCGTTACCGCACCCCCAAGGTACTAACGATTTGGATATTTGATTCGAGTGGGCCTCTGGCCTGATAGCACTAACCATCATGTGGGCATAGTATGGGCGTTCTGCATCGTATGCATCAGCCGAAAGCTCTGTCAGACGTCCAGTTCAGCAGTGCGGCATGGAGTGATTGGCGCCATTCACGACAGAGGTGGTGCTTGGATCTGAGCCATGTGCGCAACGACCCAGAGGGCGAGGGGCGATGGCCCAAGACCCCCTTGTGCTTAGGATGTAGACCGGCGGGGACCTCTCTGCTGAGCTTTAGGTAGGGCTGCGGTGTATCGTTTGGCCGAGGCCGGTCATGACCCAGGAAAGTGTGTCCGGCCAGAGTTAATCGAGCGTGTTGGGTAAGTTGGTGCACCCCTGCAGGGAAGAACTAATCTATGCATAGCCGGATCCTCAGTAACGGACACTCGGAGTTGTATCCCGGTCGATACAACTAGAATTGGATACTATGGCTCTGGGATTGCTTCTCGCAGGGAGTCGAGAAGGGATCTCAGGACGAGGTTGATGACTGTATGGCTCTGGGATTGCTTTCTCGCAGGGAGTCGAGAAAGGATCTCTGGGTGAGGATGAGACTTAACGATACTATTACTTTATACTGTGCTGATCTACTCTCTTCTATTGCTGCAAGACCGCTGACGATGCTAGTCTTCGATAGGGCTAGGCCTTCTCTCTATTCTGGCATTTCTGCAGCCCAGTCCACATATACAGCCTCCCTTTGATAATGTTGCATATGTAGTGTAGATCCTTGCTTGCTGAGTGCTTCGGATGAGTACTCATGGTTGCTTTGCTTTCTTTTTCCCCCATATCCTTTTTGATGCGACCAGATGATGGAGCCCCTGAGACAGCTGCCCCCGCCGACGATCGCTACTACTACCCCGAGGATGGATACTTCTACGAGCTGGCCGACGACCAGGAGTAGGATCGGAGGGTCCCAGGCAGGAGGCCTACGCCTTTCGATCGTAGTGTTTTTCTTCTGCCCCGCCTTTTAAGGGCTTATCTGTGTTTTCTTTTATATCTGTACTCAGATATCTGATGCTTCCGCTGACGCTTGTATGCCATCGAGCTATGTATTCGAGCCCTCGAGGCCTTGGCTTGTAATGTAAAGCTTGTATGACTTTATTTATGTTTTAGAGTTGGGTTGTGATATCTTCCCGTGAGTCCGTAGGCTTGATCGTGTGCATTTGCGTGTATGATTAGTGCACGATTGAGCCAGGGGCGTCACATACATACTCAAAATGTCTGGGTATCATAACCACTTGACTCAGCTGGGAATTAATCTTCCAGTTGAGAGTGTTATTGGCAGAGTTGTTCAATCACTGTCACCATGCTATAAAGGTTTCGTGATGAACTATAATATGCAAGGGATGGAGAAAACAATTCCCGAGCTCTTCGCGATGCTGAAATCGGCGGAGGTAGAAATCAAGAAGGAGCATCAAGTGTTGATGGTTAACAAGACCACTAGTTTCAAGAAAAAGGGCAAAGGAAAGAAAAGGAACTTCAAGAAGAATGGCAAACAAGTTGTCGCTCCCATGAAGAAACCCAAAGCTGCACCTAAGCCTGAAACTGAGTGCTTCTACTGCAAAGGAAGTGGTCACTGGAAGCAGAACTGCCCCAAGTATTTGGCGGATAAGAAGGATGGCAAAGTGAACAAATGTATATTTGATATACATGTTATTGATGTGTTCCTTACTAGTGCTCGTAGTAGCGCCTGGGTATTTGATACTGGTTTGGTTGCTCATATTTGTATCTCGAAACAGAAGCTACGGAATAAACAAAGATTGGCTAAGGATGAGGTGACGATGCACGTCGGGAATGGTTCCAAGGTCGATGTGATCGCCATCGGCACGCTACCTCTACATCTACCTTCGGGATTAATTTTAGACCTTAATAATTGTTATTTGGTGCCAGCGTTGAGCATGAACATTATATCTGGATCTTATTTAATGCGAGACGGTTATTCATTTAAATCAGAGAATAATGGTTGTTCTATTTATATGAGTAATATCTTTTATGGTCATGCACCCTTGAGGAATGGTCTATTCTTATTGAATCTCGATCGTAGTGATACACATATTCATAATATTGATGCCAAAAGATGCAAAGTTGATAATGATAGTGCAACATACTTGTGGCACTGCCGTTTAGGTCATATTGCTGTAAAGCGCATAAAAAAACTCCATGTGGATGGACTTTTGGAGTCACTTGATTATGAATCATTTGATACTTGCGAACCATGCCTCATGGGTAAGATGACTAAAACTCCGTTCTCCGGAACAATGGAGCGAGCTAATGACTTATTGGAAACTAGTGGGGTTGCCCGTGCATTTGCGCGGCTAGACGTAGTACATATTTACATATAATATTATTTCTAAAGATATTTGGTTAGTCATTACTAACTTTTAATTATTTTCAAAGATGTGTCTTTTGAAACTCCATTTATTTTGATAGTTTTTTACTTACAATATGAGATTGCTCATAATGACCTTTATATTTTGTTATTGTCACAAAAAAATTGAGATACTTTTACCTATGTGGAAATTTTTGTTTAAACTTGCTTTATTCTTACATTGTCGTCTCCATTTGTATTCATATTTTTTCTTGACGTTTGGAGAATGGAAGAGTCAACCTCTCAAATATTTTGTTTGACAATGAAGGCAACCCCTCAAACAGTCTACACTGATACGTACTATATGAATTGATTTGCACATTGTAAGTGAGTGGGATGTACTGAACCCATAGGCATATGAACCCGCCTTTTATGAATGCATTTTAAAATATATAAAAAAGTGAAACAAAATTTTATGCATACATCTTCGCTATACAAAGTTTCTGAAAAATCTCCTTTTATTTTTCCTCAGAAAAGACAAATTAGAGGTTTCTAAATAGTGTTCCATGACACTTTTTTTTAATCTTTTTGCAAGCAGAAAAAAACTTATGTGAAACTTTCTGCATGGACATAGAGTGTGACGATGTATGCGTCAATTTTTTTCAGAACTTTTTAACATTTAAAAATGAGTCTTTCAAAGCGCCCATTGTAAGGTACTTATTACTTGATAGGACTTGAGCCTTATCCGGAGTATGGAGGTCGAGATGTCCTGTCCAGCCCTCTGATGGGTTGAGGCAGGACCAGCACACCAAAGCTCCGTAATCGGCGCGGAGGTGAGCGCCATCGCATCGACCCCACACGTTCTGATCCGAATGGATGTGGCGGAGGAGGCACAGGTAAAGAACTTCATCATCTTCTCCCATCCACACATAAGGTAATTATTTTATCCCAAATTAAAAGTAGATTCGGTAGAATATTCATGACAGAGCCACATGCACCATTGCTTCGGATTAGCTGCCGGCGATAGGAAGTCTTGTTCTTGGCTCTGGCCAAATGGAGGAGGGCATCGCGGTGGCTATCAGCAGTGGCGCGGCCGCACGGACAGTCCCCTGCGCACAGAGAAGACGGCGCAGACGGCCTGCAAAGCAGATCGCATGCTGGAACCAGTGACCGGTGCTCTTCGGTAGCCTACGTCAGCAGCGCATCAAACCACGCCCCAAGCAGTGAAACATTCGCACATGAGTGCCACAGGAAGCAGTGTAGGTTTGCCCCCTCATCTAGTCCCAGACCAGCTAGTTATGCGTCTGACCCAAATACATTTGCATGAATTTAGTCCTGGAAATTTGACAAATAAAGTATATTGATCTTGGACTACTTGATTTTGGTGGGAATCGTGTATGAATAGTTAATATATGTTTACAGAAAATTGAGATCCTGGCCTGAGGATTCACACTTTAGTTTACAATCTAGCCTCATATGGACAATTGGCGATCAGACTCTGTTCTTTAAATTTTGTCTTTAATCATAGTATTTCAATTTGATGCCCAACTTAAACTTTGTTAATTTAGCTGAGCACTTGACCTAAAATTATGTGGGTTGAAGCATATATTGTAGATTTTGTGGATGCTCGATTATATGGAAGAGTGATGACAGACGAACAAATTCCAAGTTGTTTCTTCTGAATATTGTGTTATATATGATTTATATGCTTGAATTGGTTAATAACAGAGTTAGAATGTGCATACATACTGACCATAAACGAAAGCGCACAAGTCAAATTGTGTCTTGATGCTGCATGGAATAAGTCATGCAGGGAACATCTTGTACTTTCTTATAAGCACCTACTTAGCAGTTCGCGGGTGAAGGCTCGGCAGCCCACACCGCTTGAAGGGACACCACCTGCGAGGGCGACGTGATTCTGGCGCCCGACCGCCGTAACCTTCTGGACCGCCCGGTCCTAGCGCTGGCGCTGCTGCTCGGGGAGCACACATGCATCAGGCGGCGCGCGGTGAACTATCTGTCAGCTCGCCTCATTTAGGGCCAGCAGGGGCGCTCCACGGGCCAGGTCACACGCCTGCTCGTCACGCTGGGGCCCGTCAAGATCACTGCGCAGAGGAGGTGGCGGAGGGGCGCCGTGCGCCACGTTCCAGGCATGAGACGGTGGAGGACGAAGCACGTGGGAGGGCACCGGGGCGTCTCCGACAGTGTTGATGAGCTCGGTGATGCGGCCGAGCCAAGCGTCGTAGCCGGTGTCAGCTGGACGGTAGCAGAGCAGTTCGCGTGCCATGAGCAGCGCAGTCTGGCCACTCGGCGGCCCACGGCGGGGGAGGGAGGACGACACCGTGGTTGTGCGGCCGTTTGCCTGCACGGAAGGGTGGCAGGGAGGAGTCCTATTGCTCATGAGCAACCGGGCCGGTGGCGGCGGCGGCTCCGGCTCCGGCAGAGTGGCGACATTTGCCACGGTGTGCAGGTACCGTCTGGGCGACGCGACCTGCCCGGCGTTCGGCACGCTCGCGGCGAGCGTCATCCATGGAGTTGGCGAAGCGGAAGTCAGACCGAAGCAGAGGAACGACAGCGCACCCCTACCTGGCACGCCAAATGTCAGGAAACGGGCTTCGGGGAACCAAAGGTTCGAACTCTGGGGTGCGCTCGTTCTACCGCCCTATCCTTCCTTGCAGCTACCACGGCGAGGCTACGGCGAGAGCGTGCGAGCGGGAGCAGACCGGCAACACAACAATTACCAAGGTTTGGGCCACCTTGCGGTGTAAGACCCTACCCCTTCTTGGTTTGGGATTGCTCTGGTGGAAGAAGGTGATTACAAGCTCTAGGGTTTTGGGTGGTCGATCCCTTCGCCCCCCCTCTACAGCGGCACCCTGCCCTCTTTTTATACTTGCCTTGGTCCTCTCCCCCCCCCCAAAACATTGGCGGGAAGGGTTTCCACACAACGGCAATTTGAAAGGGGACAGGGGCGCAACCTATCCTGACAAAAGGTGGTCTTCGCGTGCAAAGCCACCGTCCATGATGCGCCGGTGGGCTCGGAGATGACCTCTGCCCTGCGCACACGTAGTCTTGGTCTTCTTTCACCAAAGCGGAAGGCTTTGGGACTTGCTTTGGAGGGAGGCAGACGCCGCTGCTCCCTTAGCACCAAAGAGGAAACTGATCTTGGTCACGTCCTACCATCCTTATCCTGACATCAGGATGTCATCCACGTGGTGGGCACATGCCGCGCGACTAGGGCCATGCAGCCTCTTCTGCGGGGTGGCTCCCGAGGCGGCCTCGCGAGGTGGCCTCACGAGGCGGGCCTCCCAAAGCGGGCCTATCACTGTTGATTTCTCATTCGTGGGGAGGCTTCCCGAGGCTGCCTCGCAAGGTAGGCCTCCCGAGGCGGCCTCATGAGGTGGCCTCACGAGGCTACTTGTCACTTGTTGATTTCTGCAGCGTTCCGCCTGGCGGCGAAGGGGCCTCGCAAGGCTGACTCCTCACGAGGCGGCTTGTTCCTGGGAGGCCAAGCCTGGGCCGACTTTCGTGGGCTGCCCCAAGGGTCGCCTCCTAGGCCATAGGCAGATGGGCCGTGGTACCCTGGTTCCCACTGGATCGACAGGCAAAGGCGTCATAACACAACTCAAGATCTTCCTCCTGATCTATATGAGAAATAAAAGTCTGATCCAGAGGAAACCTATGGCTAGCGCAAGTCACGCACTCAGTGGATGAGAAGATATTGGGAAGAGGAATGGTTTTACTATCACTTCGTCACTGTTGAGTACTCTGCCAAGAATACTGTCAGGCCATCATAGGAAGATATTGTATACATGAAACTTATCCCGAAGACAAAGATGGACGCCCTTGAGTTAGGCTTCTACCCATGCATGGTGCGATATGCTATGCCTCAAAATCCAGACGCATACTGCATTAGATGGTGTCGTGAAGATGAGTTGTTTGAAGCCAATTATCAGTATGCAAAGGCTTCGGCTAAGTAAAACAAGAAGGACTATGGTATTGACTTCAATCCTGGTACCGAAGTGCCAAGGTCAGATGGGACTCACCAAGCTGATCCAAATCTAGTTGGCCCCTTTGATAGTTTTGAAGCTTATCTTGCTCATTACGCTGAGCTCCGGGCAAATGTTGAAGCAGCACAAGAAAGAGATTAGCAAGATGCTGGTCCTGAGTCATCGAAGCCTGTGAAGAAGGCAAAGGCTTCCAAGGAAAAAGAGCCAAATGCCTCCAAGTCCGTAGCTACTGTTGCCCCAAAGGCTTCAAGAGTGAAGCCATTGAGATTTGCTCCTCCTGAATCCAGTGTGCACTTAGAAAATGTGTCTTGAAACTCTCCAAAGACCAAAGCATCAGCTGGGTGCGGCCCCAAACCTACAAGCACTTTACGCAATGATGATGAAATCTGGTTGGCCCCTTTGACTGTTTTGAAGCTTATCTTGCTCATTCCACTGAGCTCCGAGCAAATGCTGAAGCAGCACAAGAAGGAGATCAGCAAGGTGCTGGTCCTGAGTCACCAAAGCCTGTGAAGAAGGCAAAGGCTTCCAAGGCGAAAGAGCCAAAGGCCTCCAAGTCCGTAGCTACTCCTGCCCCAAGGGCTTCAAGAGTGAAGCCATTGAAATATGCACCTCCTGAATCTAGTGTGCACTCAGAAAATGTGTCTCGAAGCTCTACAAAAAGACCAAAGCATCAGTTGGGTGCGGCCCCAAACCTACAAGCACTTTACGCAATGATGATGACATCATCGACTTGTCTGATGATGACTTTGATGATGATGCACTAGAGCAACTGATCAAGAACAAGCAGGAAGAGACCTATATCTTTGAGGACATGCCTCTGTTCGATCATGACATTCTGAATAACTTCATTGATGAATGGTTTCACGACCCATCACTCTCCATTCATGATCTTCAACTGCCCATTGACATAAGCGTCACATTTCAAGGCTTCATTGCCAGAGAACTGGGGGTTGTGCAAAAGGTTCTTAAACAAAAGAACAAGATCAATCATGAGAAGGAAGTCTTCAAGAAACATGTTGACAAGCTTGGAGCCAAGGAGATCAAAGGCTTTAAGAAGATGATGGCTGATCTGAAAGAAGAATTTCATAAGCGTCGTGAAGAAGCTAAAGGCGCCAGAGAGCGTCTGAAGATGTATGCTAAGAAAAAAGTGCAGACTCACAATGAAGCACTAAAGAGGAAAGCCCTTGGTCGTGCAGCCATTGATCCCAAACTGATCAAGAAGAAGAAGAAGCCAGTGACTTCTGATGTAGTGGCTTCTAGGCAAGATGCGCCTAAGATCATATTTCCCCCTAACTTTGCCAGCACAAGGCAACCCACCTCTTCTGTTTCTCAAGAGAGGCAGAAGAAAAAGCTTGTTGAAGCTGAAGCTCGCAAGAGGAAACAAACTGAAACCACTGCTCCTTCCCCCTCACAAAAGCGTGCAAGACAAAAGCTTCAAAGGCTTCAAGAAAGGCCCAAGTGCCTCCAACTCCTCAGCCACTTGATACAGAGGAACCCATGCTCGTGGAGCCTATCTCTAGTGCCCCACCTTCCTCCACAAACACGGATCGTCGTGTTATCATTGTTGAGCCTTCTCACACAGAGGCTCATCAACATGAATCTGAAGTTATTCCAGCTGTTGACTTCACCGCAGCTGAAGACATTGGTGAAGAAGACAATGTAACTCAAGATGATGCAGTTCCTCCTCAGCTCATGTCCGAACCTAATGTGGTATCATCGCATGTTCCTAAGAACATTGAGCACACGAGTATTAGCGATCCTTCGACGCAAGTGATAAAAGATGAGTTCTGGGATGAGATGCATCCAAACTCTCCTGTTCATGAAGTCATTCCCCGCACACCTCCAGCTCAAGTCACTACACCTGTGCTTGAGTCACCTGAGTCACCATTGGAAAGCATGGAGGTTGATGCACAATAACCACATGTGTCGCCCTCTTTTTGAAGGCTTCGCAAAGGACCAAGGCCCTCCTCCTCCATGACAAGCATCCCAGAAGATGTTGTTCAAGATGACACCTCTGTTTCTCAAGAGGTCACGTATGAAGCCACTCCTGCTGGCACCACAACAAAGCTTGAAGCCAAATGTTCTGAAGATATTCCAGACGAACAAGCTCGTGTGTCTGACACCACTACTGCTGCTACGTCCACAGTGGACGATGTTCCACGGTCTGAAGCTAGTGCTGCTGAGGTCAATGTGACTGATGCCATTGCTACTGAAGAATCAGCTCAGCCTGAGGTCAATCCTGAATGCGCTCTGGTTGTCACCACTGAAGTCAATGCTGCTTCAATGGCTGCTGAAGACAATACAGTTTTGGCTTATAATCGCCTTGATGAGTTGGTTCGAGTGAAATGGCCTCGTCTTTCTGTTGCTGAAAGGCCTGACCCGCAGTATGAGTTTAATATCAACAATAGGCAACTCATTCAAAAGCCAGTGCCCAGGATGCCAAGGCTTCGCAGTGCGCCATCAACTGATTGCACCTTTGGCATGGCTTCCCTTAGAAATGAGAGTACCTTCTTTGACAGCTCCGGGAATCCCTTCAAAAAGGAGCGCATATCTTCTGACAGATTCTGGAGTCATCATCAATGCAACTAGTACATGCGTGTCTTGTACAATCAAGGAAGGGTTCATCCTCACAGGCGTCTGAACTATGAAGCCATGGCTGGCCTACCATGCCTAGAACATGCCCTGGCTTGCTTCAAGAATGTTGGACTGTTGCCCTTCATCATTGACAAGGAACATTGGAATCAGGAGCTAGTTCTCCAATTTTATGCAAATCTTCACATCTCTGGCTACAACAGGGATCCCAGGACTTGGGTCCATGAGTGGATGACAGGTGATATTCATCATGAAGCTCATGCTCAAGATCTTCTTGAGCACACAAACCTACCCACTCCTGGTGACTTCTACGAACCAGGTTGTGAAGTCTATGCAAAAGAGGTTGAGAGTATCTTCCTAAAGCCTGAGCCAAACATGACAGAAATGCTTACGATGATGAAGCCTATGCCTATTGAAGCTGATTTCCCAACACAATTTCTTGTCAAGGACCTTGAGTATTTACCTCACACCATATATCACATACTTAGGCATACTCTATGGCCAATCAAAGGGCATTCATCTGACACTAAGCTAGAAGGAGCCATGAAAACTTTGGTCTACTATGTCTTCAATGGCATAAGGTTCAACACACATGACTTCTTCATTCGACAGTTGGTTGCTTCTGTCATAGATCTCTTTGGCCTCAAATTTTATGCGCCTTGGATAATGCGGCTGATTAAGCTTCTCTCTACCATGCAATATCAACCATCAACCCGCAACCATAATATTTTCTTGCCTGAGGTTGATGTACCTCATGAAGTTATTTATCCTCAAGCTGATAAGACACCCATTGATGGTGACAATGCTACACACCAAAGCTTCTCTGGCCATATTGAAGCTATTCATATTCCAAACATTGCTGCTCCTGGTTTGCTGGTTGGCCAAATTCGCCAGCCTCACCAAGTAATACTAAAGCAACCACTAGCAGGGTACCCCAAAGGCCTTAGAAGCGTGCACGCACATTGACTGACAGAGAACTAATTGCATCTCTTCATAAGAAACATGATAAGCATCACGACTGGATGAAGCATTAGATGCAAAGTCTTCTCACCGACTTCAATCGCATCAGAAATCTTTCCACCAAAAATGCGTTTGTCGCTCATGAAGCTAATCGACGTGCTTGGAAGAGCATCACATTGCTATGCTCTAAAGACGACCTTGGTGCCGATGGCTTCAAGGAAAGCTTCAAAATTGGTTCCAAACCTCCATCAAGCGAGAAGTGGTGTGCGACGCCATCAATTGAAGATTCAGACTATTCTTCTTCAGCACCCACAGTTCAAGCTCAGGTTGTTGATGAAGAAGACGATGCCACTTATCCTGCTATCACTTCGCTGTATCTCGACACTGCATCAGGCTTGTTTGCATCGCCAAACTCCAACATCAAACCGGCTGCACCAACATCTTCACCACCTCCTTCCGGGAATGCTTAAACACTCTATGTCTTCAAACCTTTTTGGTCATTCGATGACAAAGGGGGAGAAGCATACACTACAAAAAAAATCACTTCCGTGATGATACGTGTTTGTCACAGTAGGTCATGTTTTCTGCCATGCATGTACATCCATGACGATTTTATGACAGAATCAAGATATTCATATTTGTGCTGTCGTAGAAGTGTTCCATGACAATACTGAAATTATCATCACGGAAGTGTCCACTTCCATGACGATAAATGCCGCGTCATGGAAGTGCTTTCGTCAAGGGTAATCGACACGTGGTATCCACCATAACGGGTCACCGTTAAGCTATCGGGTCCGGTTTTGGATCCGATAACCCGTTAACAGCAACGACCAATGGTGATTTTCCACGTGTAAAATTCTCATTGGCTGTAGGAACCACGTGTCAGCTAAGCGTTGGGACAGATGTCAACCGTCCAATGGAGAGGAGGCGCCTATGGTACATCGACATGTGGCAAGGCCCAACAGCGGCCCATTTAGTTTAAAAAGGCCAGCCCAGCAATAATTAGCGGGCTGGCCCATTAAAGTCCTGCTTGCAGATGGCCCATTCGTAGTTAAGGCCTGTAGGAATAGTGTCAAATCGGCCCGTCAACAGTCCGTACTAAATTTCTGATCATTGTAGCCCACGGTCACTTCTGGCCCGTTAACAGCCCGCTAAGTATTTGGTCCAAATTACGGCCCGGTGAGTTTCCGGCCTGTAAAAGGTCCTGCCATAATTCGGCCCATTTATTGCCCAATGAAACTTTCGGCCCATAAAAGACCGTCAAGGAATTGGGCCATATTCGGCCTGGTCTAAGATTCGGCCTGTGAGCTCCCTACTGTAGATATGGGCCACTTCCAGCATGTTGCGTTTTTTGGCCCTTTAACGGGCCATTCTGATTCTGGCCCATTATAAACAGTAGAATTAAATGGAAGCATTAAAGGCCCATGATTTAGTTGGGCCGTATCCAGCACATGTTAGATTTTAGCCTACTAAGGGCCCATAAATTCTTGGGCTCATTTCATGCCGTCGATTACTTACGGTCCGTTACTGGCCTGTTCTTCCGGCCTGTTAATGACCTGATACCGTGCTGGCCCGACACCAATTCGGCCCACGAATTGATGGATCCTACGGCACATAGGAGGGCCATTGATCCTATGACCCGTAGGTGGCCCACTGATCCTATGGGCCGTAGGTGGCCCATTGATCCTACGGCCCGTAGATTGCCCATGGTTACCACGATCCGTATGTGGCCAATGGTTGTTGCGGCCACTAGCAAACCGAGGAAAAAGAAGACTAATAAAATAAATAAGCAAGCAACTAACGCTAGGCTATTAATGCGATTGCACAGATTACATTCACTGGGCCTCAAAGTTCGCCACCTGTGCAAATATAGGAAACACCCTACACTATAAAAAAATAGCTTGCCGTTTTCTTCAGCCGGTCGCTGCCCGTAGAGAACAAATGTTGTATCGCAACAAAACAAATTACAACCATATAACAAAAGGAGGGTTGGCATAAAAGTTAATAGTCTGGCAGATAAATGCACCATCAGAAGTTCAGAAGCTCAGTTTATTTGACCTGACTGTTACGTTTTCATGTTGTACTGTCTGATGGAGCACCATAACCTTCGCCTTCATTTCTCCTAGACTCCCGAACAACATAGCAAATGTCTGATAGTCTGGTTTCAAAACCATGCATATCTCGACGACATCGAACAATGGCTGTCCTTGTTTCACAAAGGGTCTCTGTTAGGGATTGGACTTGTGTCTGGATCACAGATATATCATTGTTTTGAGCTTGCATATCTTGATCATGAGGCAGTTTGGACAAGGTTGCCTTAACAATCAACCCAGTATTACGCAGGAAGGTGCTTTTGGCACTGTTAGTAGATAGATACTGACCCACTACAGCAAGAGGTGACATTGCGGTTATGGTTGCCTCGTCACCTTCAGGAAGTGGAGGTTCCATCATTTTCTCCATAGCTTGCTGAAAAGTTGAGTTTGTACATTAGTAGTAACAGAACAGAAGTTATTAAGGAGGCAGCAAAACCAAACAGAATAACTTTGGTCTATATACAGAACTTATTTTGGTGAACCCGTGTAAAACATTAGTTGTATTTTACTGCAAAGTACATAATAAAACCAGGTTCCAAACATATGACCATGTACCATGGCTAATGTATTGTCTATTTCTTCACATTGTCTGACAGCAAAGGATAATGAGACAAAGTTTATAATACGATAAGCATAGTATGACATCATTCTTATGATAAAACAACTGAGAACAGACAAACAGGCAATTGTAACATTGTGTGGGCAAGTCCAGCATGGAACTAGATCACAGATCAAGATCAAAGGAACATCACTCCTCTCTTTTAAACCTTGTAAGGTGCAATGATACGCTAAGACAACTATGTATAAAATTGAAAAGAGTAATCGACATTGGCTGCAAACCGTGCAGTTCAACGCACAAAGTCAGAGTAACCAGTAGTTAAAAGGCATGAGGATTAAGGACTTACAACAACGGCTTTGACTGGTGTAGTCATGCCCTTCGTCTTGTTGGTGTGACAGTCCTTGAAGATTTCCACAACATTTGGTTCAGGTATTTTTTGATTCTTGCGGGCTTTCCTCTGCATTTGGAACAAGTCAATATAGATCTGATAATATGGCACAGCAAAAAGAGTGAAACAGCAGGTAGTTACAAGAGCCTCGCAGTGTGCAATATAGCTATGAGATCCTATCGTCTGTTGGAATTTCACTATCTTACGATTGGCCTTGTTCTTTGAATAGTTCACCTAGAAGGAGATAGATTTGTAAGGCACATGCGTAAATAGGAACATGTGATCTGATCACATATATAAAACGTACTTGATACTTTGGATCAGACCAGTGTTTAACAAGGGCTCTTCAGTCTTCATCCGTTATATTTTCCACTGGAGATGTTTGGGCAATTTCACTGTTAGCCTTGCCTTCAAAGTGAGTTTTCCTCAAGTTATATAGATACTGTCGTAGAGCAGACATGAAAACATTGGTGCACGCTTGTCTGGTTGCATCATCTTGGCGATCCAACTTGAACCTCATATGTTGAAAATTATGGTAGTCTCATTACCAGCAACCAAGAAAGTATAGGACAGAGCAAGGCAATATTACTAATTTCCGTACATAACCATACTTACACATAAATGGTCGAGGAAGGTGTTAAACTGGGTTTCGTCTTTGTCATTCCTGTATTGAATCCATGTTGGGAGGATACGTGCATGACACCTAACGGCAACGGCTGCCTCTGATACTAACTTGGCTGACTCTGTAGC
Source organism: Thinopyrum elongatum (assembly GCA_011799875.1). Lineage (NCBI taxonomy): Eukaryota > Viridiplantae > Streptophyta > Magnoliopsida > Poales > Poaceae > Thinopyrum > Thinopyrum elongatum. The sequence continues at coordinate 484,839,502 of CM022298.1, read as the reverse complement.
ATCACGTGGCCTTTTTAATCCTGCATCAAAATGGATCTCCATTCTTCCTCCTCTAGATATAGTTAACCTGTCAAGCATTATCCCTGATGTCTGTTTCCTCTTGCACCTAGGTGCTAGTTCAACAACGAACATGGGAAGTGTTAGTGTACATCAAACTGTGAGACTATATATAAAGAAGCATGCAACTGTAACTTGACTCGAGCAACTACCTTCTTACTGTTGAAGCTCAAAAGGTTCAGCTGATATTGTCAAGTACTCTTGTGTTAATAGTGCTTCGGAAGTAGTGTCAGGTGGCAAGGGAGGTTGGGAACTTGCCCCTCGCTGATATGACGAACGAGTAACTCGTGCAGATGTTGGTACTGTGTAAGACGGTGATGCAACAACTAGGGCTGTCTTTGCGTGTTTGGTGCCAGCTTTTCTTTTGCGTGCGGATTTTTTTGCAGCTGGTGTAGCAGGGGATACCGTGTCTGTACATTTATCCGGCGGACTTCGACCTTCTATTGCACTATCAGTACCAGCAGAAACAGATGACCTCTTATGCTTCCGTTTCAGGTCCTCCCGAGTACTAACACCATCCACCATTCTGTGTTCCTTGCTCTTTTTCTCTGCCATGTCAAGTCAAGACCATAAGAAAAAGGAATACAAATTTAGTTGTTCAAAATAAATTGATGCATGATACAGACAAACTAAACTTTGATGTTAGACAACCACTTGATAGGAGGATGTAATTTGTATGAAAAACAGGATGGCATGAGATAATCAGACCTATGATGTGTAAACTAAGCAGAAGGCATTTCAATAAATTAGAAGCAATGCAATGGAAGGTAGACACCATATGAAAGATGCTACAAATATCACTCTGCCAAGTTAACAGTGTCTCGTCATAACTGGCATTTAAACAAATGTGAAGCAGTACAAGAAATAAATCATATGTAAGATGCAAACAACATCACAGTACCAAGTTAAAGGTCTCTCGTCATTAGTGCCATTGCATATTCACAACATTGCATATTCACAGCTATGATGTGTAAACTAAGCAAAAGGCATTTCAACAAACTAGAAGCAATGAAAGCTAGACACAATATGTAAGATGCAACGAATATCACTCTATCAAGTTAAAATTGTCTCGTCGTAAGTGCCATTTCAACAAATTAGAAGTAGTACAAGCTAGAAAAGAATGCGAGATGTAACATATATCACACTCCCAAGTTAAACATGTCTTATGATAAGTGATTGTTGCAGGTTACACAACAGTAGTACTTTGATGTAAGAACATGGTGTGATAGATAGATATTGTATGTTCTAAAAACAGGAACACAGGTTTATTCACAAGTATAATGTGTAAAGTAAGCAGATGGAATTAGACAAAATTAGAAGCAATACAAGCTAGACATCATACAAAACATGCAACCACATATAACAGTGCCAAGTTAGAGGGAGCATCTGTGATGGTGGACTAGGGGAGACGTGCTCATCATCAACACAGCTAAGTTGAGTGTCTATGCATGTGTTGTCTTGCAAATCTTGTTGGGGGTGTGGCGGAGTAGAATCTGTAGTGGCCCTCCGTTTCAGTTGGTCGGAAGGAGCACCATTATGCACTGCCTTGCTAATTTCCTTCCACTTTATTGATTTTGCATTGTCAAGTAAAACCGACAAGAAAAAGTAATAAAATTCACTCTTCAGAACTCATTCATGCATCATACTGACAATCACTACTTTGATGTAAGGCAAATACATGATACGAGGATGGAATATGTACGAAAAATAGGACGGCTTGGCATATTCACAACTATTTGTGTAAACTAAGTAGAAGTAATTTAATGAAATTAGAAGCAATACAAGCTAGATACTGCATGCAACATGCAAGACCATAATATCACACTACCAAGCTAGAGAATGCACCTGGGATTCTGGTTCCACCGGAAGACCGCGATCAGTCCCTGCCTTAATTTTTTTCTTCCTCTTACTTAATTTTATTGCCTTGTCAAGTCAAACCCACAAGAAAAATGAATAAAAATTCGCTTTTTAGAACTCATTGATGCAGGATGCTGACAAGCACTACTTTAATGTAAGGCGGCCGCATGATAGGACGAATGAATGTGTAAGAAAAAAGGACATCATTGCATATTCACAGCTATGATGTGTAAACTAAGCAGAAGGCATTTCAACAAATTAGAAGCAATGAAAGCTAGACACAATATGTAATATGCAACGAATATCACTCTACCAAGTTAAAATTGTCTCGTCATAAGTGCCATTTCAAAAAATTAGAAGTAGTACAAGCTAGAAAAGAATGCTACATGTAACCTATATCACACTCCCAAGATAAACATGTCTTATGATAAGTGATTGTTGCAGGTTACACAACAGTAGTACTTTGATGTAAGAACATGGTGTGATAGACATATATTGTTTGTTCTAGAAAACAGGAACACATGTTTATTCACACGTATAATGTGTAAAGTACGCAGATGGAATTCAACAAAATTAGAAGCAATACAAGATAGACATCATACAAAACATGCAACCACATATAACAGTGCCAAGTTAGAGGGAGCACCTATGATGGTGGACTAGGGGAGACGTGCTCATCATCAACACAGCTAAGTTGAGTGTCTATGTATGTGTTGTCTTGCAAATCTTGTTGGGGGCATGGCGGAGTAGAATCTGTAGAGGCCCTCCGTTTCAATTGGTCGGAAGGAGCACCATTATGCACTGCTTTGCTAATTTCCTTCCACTTTATTGATTTTGCATTGTCAAGTCAAACCGACAAGAAAAAGCAATAAAATTCACTCTTCAAAACTCATTCATGCATCATACTGACAATCACTACTTTGATGTAAGGCAAACACATGATACGAGAATGGAATATGTACGAAAAACAAGATGGCTTGGCATATTCACAACTATTTGTGTAAACTAAGTAGAAGTAATTCAATGAAATTAGAAGCAATACAAGCTAGACACCGTATGCAACATGTAAGACAATAATATCACACTACCAAGCTAGAGAAAGCACCTGGGATTCCGGTTCCGCCGGAAGACCGCCATCAGTCCCTGGCTTAATTTTTTCCTTCCTCTTACTTAATTTTATTGCCTTGTCAAGTCAAACCCTCAAGAAAAATAAATAAAAATTCGCTTTTCAGAACTCATTGATGCAGGATGCTGTCGAGCACTACTTTAATGTAAGGCGACTGCATGATAGGATGATTGAATTTGTAAGAAAAAAGGACAACATTGCATATTCACAGCTATGATGTGTAAACTAAGCAGAAGGCATTTCAACAAATTAAAAGCAATGAAAGCTAGACACAATATGTAATATGCAACGAATATCACTCTACCAAGTTAAAATTATCTCGTCATAAGTGCCATTTCAACAAATTAGAAGTAGTACAAGTTAGAAAAGAATGCGAGATGTAACCTATATCATACTCCCAAGTTAAATGTGTCTTATGATAAGTGATTGTTGCAGGTTACACAACAGTAGTACTTTGATGTAGGAACATGGTGTGATAGACAGATATTGTATGTTCTAGAAACAGGAACACATGTATTATTCACAAGTATAATGAGTAAAGTAAGCAGAAGGAATTCAACAAAATTACAAGCAATACAAGCTAGACATCATACATAACATGCAACCACATATAACAGTACCAAGTTAGAGGGAGCACCTGTGATGGTGGTCTAGGGGAGACGTGCTCATCATCAACACAACTACGTTGAGTGTCTATGCATTTGTTGTCTTGCAAATCTTGTTGGGGGGATGGCGGAGTAGAATCTGTAGAGGCCCTCCGTTTCAGTTGGCCGGAAGGAGCACCATTATGTACTGCCTTGCTAATTTCCTTCCGCTTTATTGATTTTGCATTGTCAAGTAAAATTGACAAGAAAAAGCAATAAAATTCACTCTTCAGAACTCATTCATGCATGATACTGACAATCACTACTTTGATGTAAGGCTAACACATGCTACGAGGATGGAATATGTACGAAAAACAGGACGGCTTGGCATATTCACAATTATTTGTGTAAACTAAACAGAAGTAATTTAATCAAATTAGAAGCAATACAAGCTAGACACCATATGCAACATGCAAGACAATAATATCACACTGCCAAGCTAGAGAAAGCACCTGGGATGCCGGTTCCGCCGGAAGACCGCCATCAGTCCCTGCCTTAATTTTTTCCTTCCTCTTACTTAGTTTTATTGCCTTGTCAAGTCAAACCCACAAGAAAAATAAATAAAAATTCGCTTGTCAGAACTCATTGATGCAGGATGCTGATGAGCACTACTTTAATCTAAGGTGACCGCATAATAGGACGATTGAATGTGTAAGAAAAAAGGACAACATTGCATATTCACAGCTATGATGTGTAAACTAAGCAGAAGGCATTTCAACAAATTAGCAGCAATGAAAGCTAGACACCATATGAAAGATGTAACGAATATCACTCTACCAAGTTAAAACTGTTTTGTGATAAGTGCCATTTCAACAAATTAGAAGTAGTACAAGCTAAAAAAGAATGCGAGATGTAACCTATATCACACTGCCAAGTTAATTGTGTCTTATGATAAGTGATTGTTGCAGGTTACACAATAGTAGTACTTTGATGTAAGAACACAGTGTGATAGACATATATTGTATGTTCTAGAAACAGGAACATGTGTATTATTCACAAGTATAATGTGTAAAGTAAGCAGATGGAATTCAACAAAATTACAAGCAATACAAGCTAGACATCATACATAACATGCAACCACATATAATAGTGCCAAGTTAGAGGGAGCACCTGTGATGGTGGACTAGGGGAGACGTGCTCATCATCAACACATCTACGTTGAGTGTCTATGCATGTGTTGTCGTGCAAATCTTGTTGGGGGGATGGCGGAGTAGAATCTGTAGAGGCCCTCCGTTTCAGTTGGTCAGAAGGAGCACCATTATGCACTGCCTTGCTAATTTCCTCCCGCTTTATTGATTTTGCATTGTCAAGTAAAACCGACAAGAAAAGTAATAAAATTCATTCTTAAGAACTCATTCAAGCATGATACTGACAATCACTACTTTGATGTAAGGCAAACACATGATATGAGGATGGAATATGTATGAAAAACAGGACGGCATGGCATATTCACAACTATTTGTGTAAACTAAGCAGAAACTATTTCAACAAATTAGAAGCAATGCAAGCTAGACACCACATGAAAGTTGCAACCAATATGACCCTGCGAAGTTAAAAGCGTCCCATCATAAATGGCATTTCAACAAATAAGAAGCAGTGCATGCTATAAATCATATGAAAGATGCAACCAATATCACACTACATATACTAAAGGTGTCTCGTCATAATTGATTGATGCGGGATACAAAAAAATAGTAGTTTATGTAAGGACATGCTTAATAGACAGATGTAATATGTACCAAAAACAGGAAGGCGTGTCACATTAACAGGTATAATGTATAAACTAAGCAGAATAGCACATGTAATTTAACCAAATTGGAAGAATTAGAATCCAGACACCATATGCAACATGCAACCACATATCACACTACCAAGTTAGAGCAAGCACCTGCGATGGTGGTGTAGGGGGAATGCGGTCATCAACTACAGAGCTACATTGACTATCTTCATCTAGCCTTGTTGTTTCTTGAGAATCATGTGGGGAAGCTGACATTGCATTCTTTAAAAGAGGATCTTTTCTCACAGTAAACCACGAGCCTGACTGTCTCATCATAAGTGATTGATGAGGCATACACAAGAACATTAGTTTGATGTAAGAACATGGTTAATAGACAGATGTAGTAGTATGTACCAAAAACAGGAAGGCATGTCATATTCAATGGTATAATGTGTAAACTAAGCAGATGCAATTTAACCAAATTGGAAGCAATACAAGCTAGACACCCGGCTGGAGTGGTGAGAATGATCATCAAGGACCCGAGAGCCTGGCGGGAGGTGAGCAACTTCACCACCACCATGGCTTTTTAGTTGGCTTGCAGGTGATGCCTGTCTGTGCTGGGCTTGTCACTGGCTCGGCCAGTGCCTTGACTAGCTATTTGGCTTCTGGTGCTCTGTGGTCTTGTACTCTTTGCGGCCATCACCGTGATGTTAAAAATTTCTTTCCTTATCTTAATAAAGACCGACTTCGGCCTTTCGAATACAAGCTAGACACCATATGCAACATGCAACCACATATGACACGGCGGAGTTAAAGCAAGCACCTGGGATGGTGGTTCATGGTGAGCAAGATCATCAACTCCAGAGCTACGTTTACTACATCCATCTGCTGACACTGCACCCTTTAAAGTGCAAAAACGTGTCTTGCCTACCCACGCAGAAAGCTGGAGCGACTTCTCACTTTTCTTTCGTGTTTTTATCAACAGTTTGGCAGAGGTTGAAATACCCAAGCATAAAAAACAATAGTGAGAGTATGGATGAAATGTGTGCAGAACTACTGCACTGTAAAAGTAGCAGATAGCAGGTGGCTGAAAAATAAATGACAGGAGACATATGATAGCTCTACAACATTGCATGGCAAAAGAATTAGATTCTAGGATTTTGTAATATGAGCACAGGGATGGCTGGGAAATGCAGGTACTCCTCCAGCACACCACCACAAGTGGTCCTATCAAAATAATAGTCGACTGAAAATAAATAGGTCAGTCGATTTTTTTCTGAACCGTCCGATCTACAAGGAACGGGTAGATGGCCTTCGTCTACCTCCCGCCATTCACTGTTGACGATCTTTCTCGAACTGCTAGCGACCACCAGCTCAGACCCCTGCCTCCGCCGGGCCGCCCTCCCCTCGAGCTCACACCACCGCCGTGCTTGGCACCGCCCCCCGGCCATCCCTTTAATCCTGGCCGACCTCTAGATCGTGCGCCAGCAGCTCCTAGGCCCCCCCACACCCCTAAGATAGACACCGAGGTGATGCTTCCCCGGTGTAACAGGCGACTAGTGCCTCCGCGGGTGGTGCTTCCTTTAATTGGGAATCAACTGACCACGAAATGAAATCCAGGGGGGCGACGGACCTCTAGCTAAGGTGAAATAGTATATGAGGAGAAACCTTGTGCATCGCGAGTTACTAGGAACATCTAGTATCAAGAAGAAGGTGCAGTAAGAAGTGCTCAACTAGTGTCTTCTGTGGGATGAGTACCATGCAAGCAAACACGTAAGATTTGCACGAATAAGGGAAGAGGAGTACCGGTTCTGGTTGCCAGTGATGTGTCCTCCTGATTTCGCGGCGATGTTCTTCGTTCTACCGGGGGACCCGATGTTGTGGAGGACAGTGGAGCCTTGGATGAACCCATGGCCAAATTGTTGACTGTGTTTCGGTGGTCGTCTGTCGGCGGAGGGGAAGCAGATCCGAGGCGGCGAAGGACTGTGTAGCGGGAACATCTCCGGTGCGGTCGACGGTGGCGACTTTGGAGCGGCAGCGGTGAGGCGCAGGATGGTGTGGTTGAACTGGCTCAGGTACGACGCACGTCGACGTCCTGTAGGCAGCTCGGCCTCGGCTTCAACTACTAGCCATGGAGGGCGTTGCGGTTGCGGTGGATGACGACGTCGGGATATCGGCTCTGGCGTGATGGAGGTGGGCGGCGGTTGATGGGTGGGATGGGGTGGCGGACGGAGGACACTGGGGTTTCATGGCTGGTGGAGAGGTAGTTTTGGCGCCCACGGAGTATGAATGGGGAATCAGACGGGGGGCGGGGGGAGCTAAGGGGGAACCATGTTTCGGTCTGGGACGCGTTTTTTTGAAATTTGGGGAAAGTACAAACTTTGCCCCCTCTTAAATTTTGGACCTACTATGGGTCGGGGTAGGACGATAATCCCAGGTGTCCCAAATAGTGGGCGGGAGCGATTTCGGTCGAGCACATGTGTGTTTAGGCGGCCACGGTGTATGAATGTTTTTCGGAGGCGGTTGCGTGGCGTCTAGATGAAGTTAAAAACCTATCCCGGTTTAGACCTTTGGACGTCGGGCCAGTAGGTTTCACGGGCCAGAGTTAGAAAAGTAATTTCCTTCTACCAAACATTGGTCTCACGCGGTTTCGGGCGAGTAGAGGCTCTTTTGGCGCTTCGTTCGAAATTTTGAAATAGAAGCATTCACGTTTAGAGTACTCTTGAACTTTGAGGATTTACCAAAATAGACAACGTTAAATTTGACCTTGTATGTTTGAAAACCTCATTAAACTATGCGCTTCTTTTTGAAAATTTGACTCTTGAAAATCCTATAACTACGATTATTTTGGAATGGAGGAGGTAAATTTGAATCTATTTTGTACACAACTATATATGCTATTATGTACAAAAGCAGAGCAAAGATTGGTGCCCCCTTAATTTAGGTATGATTTACAAATGCCATGATCTCAAATTCAAATAATTGAATGTACTTCATGTTGAATTCGAATTTTTTAAACCACCTTAAGCTGAATTCAAATGTATGCTAGTTCCTAGCTAGCTATTTAGAATGTTCATTGTGTAACTTTTGTATGTATAATGTGCTTTACACACAGAACATGAACTATACCCACGTTTATATTCGAATTGCTAAAGCGATGCATTGTCTGGACTTCAATATACTGACTCTATCGATCAATTATGTCGAATAATAACATTGACATGCTCAAATTCGATTGAATATTGTTGTCTGACAGATCAATGACCGTTCCTTAGGCGAATTGCAAATATCATGATCACATCCTAATATTTGGATACAGCTTATACTTTTAATCAATGTGTACATAAGTCTTTTACGTGTAGATTCAATCTCCATATGCCCCTCCTCACACACACGCTAACTTTCTCTCTCACATATACGCGCACACGGTGTATATCCATCGGGGGTCTCTCACACATGCTCACACACTCTCTCCCGAGGTGTCTTTCTCGCACACATGCTCTCGATATCACCCTCCCCCTCTCTCTCGAAACCATTTATGATTGTTTTCACTAACCTTTTTCACAAGCACTCTTCCTCTCACACGCATACGCACGCATGATCCCCATCGATCATTTCTCTATACATAGACCTGCCTACGTGTCTCCCGCATGCACATTATCTTTAGGCCTATCTCGCAAGGATTGTCTCCACCTCTCTTCCTAATTGACGAATATGATTCCAACAGAGCATTCTGTAGGATGCCCCTTAAAGTTAGGTTGGATGAATGGTAATATCAGAGACAAGGGATTACCTTAGTTCGGGGACCTAGGGTTACAAATCCTAGCCGGCTTTGTCAATGGACACAGAGTCCTTCACGGCTCTAGTATCTTTGTCTTGTACGACTAGTCCTCCATGGGTCTCCCTGAAATTCGTCACGGGCCAACCAATGTGGCGCCGGGCGGAACCGACCCAAGGGCCTCACCTCGGCCCACCTGACCTCATGCGGTGACACACCCTCTACCCCTAGGTCTCGTTATCTTCTCACACCCACACATACCAACACAGACACCGCACAAACTATTTCTCCTCATGCATCTATCCCCTCCCCCCTGCATGGACACACTCAAGGGCATCGCTCGCCGAGACATCCTCTTCGTCTCTCTCTCTCTCTGTAGACCTCTCTAATTTCTCGTGCTATCTCACCCTCGTCGCCCCTCGACCCCCCCCCACCCCACCGCGGCACCTCATCCATGCCTCTCTTGAATACGTACACATACCCTCTCTAGGCCCTGCCAAATATGTCAACTACACATTCACACGTGTTACATCTTATCACGTACCCCATTGATCTAAAAAGCCCTCTCTTCACTTTTACTTTGCATACAACATTCCTTTTGAATAAAAACCACACAAAGTGTGGCTAAAAATTTATTTTAGAAATTGTACATATATACAACATTACAAAGTTATATGGAGTATGAAAGTTAATTTGCATTGCATGGTGCACCCAATGATATTTATTCCGCACAGTCAATTTTTATATTTTTATACTATATATAAAGTTAGTCACAATAAAGAGAAACGAAGAGCATCTCTCTGTCCATCACACACCCCTCCTCTACGCCCCTTTCACATACGCACACAAACTATCTCTAGGCCCTCTAAAAGTACGCCCCTAGCACATCCACACATGTTTCATCTTTCTCTCACGATATATACAACAACGATCACTGTATTTGGAGCGAAAGCACGATACGTTCATTGGACTTCGGAATCCACTCATTACGGTCACCATTTACATCTTGTGGTTATTATATAGTCACGGGCTCATCGTACAGCTCTGTATTTATTGAAGACACGACTAGTTGACTAGTTAAACGCTCAACGTGGCACATCTAGTGTTGCATCACATTATCTCACTACCATAGGGCCCACCTGTCGGCGTGTATAAGAATGAAAACAAACGATAAAAAAATATTGGACGGTGGGTATTCGAAGTCATGACCGCGGGCACAGCGGACAAGGTGGTGTTGTATTGGTATGCTGAGCCATCTCTTTTAATACACAGGAGCTAGTGTGCGCAGCCACACAACACTCACACGCACACACGCATGCACGCACGCAACACTCACACGTGCACACGCACGCATGCATGCACACACCACACGATCAACACAGACGCTCGCGCTCAAGTGCTCAAACTACACGTGCATGCGCACACATCAGGCCCTGACAGACACATACACAACCAGGTGGTTCCCGCGCACGGGTTGGAGTCTTGTCACGCCTGCGTAAATTTGTGTTTATCTTACTTTTTTCCTCTGCGAACTGGTAGGTGGGACCCACAAGGAACGTGGTCAATTTAACCAGTCAACATAGTGCCACGCATGTTACATCTAACAACTATGCAGTACAGCACTACTACACTCTAACACAATAAATCATATGAGTTTTTAGTTTTACTACCTCCGTCCTGGTTTATTGGTCCCCATTGTATTTTGTGCCAAATCTTGATCATAAATTTAACTAACAAAATGTCTATGCATGTCACCAAAAATTATATTATTGGAACTATGTTCAAATACGAATCCAATAATATAATTTTTGTTGACATGCATTAACATTTTGTTAGTTAAATATTTTGTCAAAATTTGGCACAAATTACAAAGGGGACCAATAAACCAGGACGGAGGTAGTAGATCTGATATTGTTACTTAATTATTCAGTTTGCATACACTAAAATTGCCTTTGAAATGTATGGCTAGTATCATCTAGTGATATGAAAGGTCAGACTACACACACACACACAGAGACACACCCAAGGTCCCATTACACATTCAAGCATTTCACATCTTTCTCTCGCTCTCTGTGTCAAACCGACTATGCCAAACTACCCTGCCTACCGTGCGGGAAAAGTCCCTCCCTCGCCTGTTTAATCGCGTTTGTATCGATGGATCATCGAAACAGCAAAACTATAGTAGTACTACTACTACAGTACAAGTAACAGTTCATTGGGCTGCCGTGTCATGTACTCCTCCGTCATAAGAGTGGAGTGCTCGCTTTCATAATTGTTCTAGTCCCTTTCACCGACATGTGGGACATCAAGCAACCGGGTCCACGTGCCATACCCGAAATAACAGTGTAGAGCAGCAGGGGGATGCACCCCGGTCTTGGCACCGTCGTAGTAATGAGCAATGAGGCGTCAAATCGCAAAGGTGCACCTTTCCCGCAGTTAGGTTGGAGGGATGAAGTGATGCTCAAAATTTTTTGGAGGGACGAAGAAATCATCATTTTATTCATTGCTGAATCCGCTTCTCCCTCTTCTTCTTCAAGTTAACCACATGTTGCTTCTGTCGTTGTTCTGCCTCATGTGGGACGCGGATCGGCTTGGTACATCACTGACACGTGGGACCGCATGTTAGCAAACCGCCAGGCCAACCTTCTCTAAAAATAAGAAACCTCCCCCGCCTTCCGCGCTGCAAAATCACCTCCTTTTTACTAATCTTCATATATTTTTGTAGATCAATATAATCAAGATTTGTATAGATAGCACCAAGGAGCAAAACCAAGTGGCACGCTTAAGGGCATCCACAATGTGTAGCCAAATTTTAAAATAGCTTTTGGCATAGACGGGAATCATTGTGGAGGGTGCTGCCAAAGCCAAAAATGAGGGAACCGATGCTCCCTAATTGATTGATTGAAGGAATAGAAAAATGCAACCTCTCTCCTCTTTCTCCCGTGCTTGGACGCATGCATAGAGCACAGAGTCTACTCCCTTGTCCCTTCTATCTCAAATCACAAGGCAGTGAGGCGTCAAATCACAAAGCATGGACGAAGCAACCATCGTTTCACTCTTCGCTGACTCCGCTTCTCCATCGCCTTCTTCGAGAAACCACCTTTACCGCATGCTGGACGGACGACACTATTGTGCTGGGTTACTACCTTCATTTTTTTGTATACAAGGCCAGTATCAAAATTACAATTTGCAGAAGGCCACTAACACTAATCAAGGCAAGTGAGAACATGCATGCAGAAGTGAGAAGGTTGGTTTGCATGGCGCTACATTAATCAAGCAATGAGGAGCAAGATGGTTACCTTGTTGGGCGTTGGAGAAAAAATACGCATTAATTGACACGTCAAACGAGGATTTCTATCGATCGATCCTGCGAAGGAAAGGGGAATTTGAGGATTTGCCACATGTTTGTTCACGCTTTGAGGATTTGCCCCTGTTTTCCTTGTCATCGATTATTTGCCACATGTTTCTCTGTCTCTTGATGATTTGCCCCTGACGACATGGACCCACAACGAAATGTCTAAAATTCCCTTATGAGACCCAAGTTACCCAACCTCGTTCTCGTCGTCCTCATCTCGCCTACACGGCTGCATGGCCGGCTCTGCCTGCTCGTCATGTTCATGATCAAATTCATCGGGTCTTCACTTACGGGGCCACCACACATCCTCAGGACGACACGGGGATAGCGAGCGACGGTGAAGCGAAGCAGCAATGCGGTGGCGGATGGGGAAGCATGAGAGTCAGGGGCGGAGATGGCTGACACCTAATTTTTGTTCATACAGAATGTTTATCCAACCGCATTTTGGGTAAGATCTGTGTGGCCCGTGCGGTGGTCTGTTGGGGAAGAAGAAGAGGTGAGGAGACGTAGGATCTTCATCCAACCGCCTGAAATGGTCGACTGACCAAAATGATGAAAGTCAGGCAACTTGCATAAATATATGTTTTTTACACAGCAAAAGATCCCTAAAAACAATAACATGAAGAAAAAACTATCACTGCTCGTGGAACGAGCCGGCCTCGTCGTCTTTGGCTGCCGGTGCGAACCAGCCATAGCTGCCGACATGTGTCTCCGCACTGTGGTTGTCCTCGGCCTCCAGCTACTCGTTCACGCGGAGCGTGCGGGCGCTCTGCACGAACGAGAGCTCCGCCTGGTTCACGTCCACGATGTCCGGTTCCGCCTGCAGGAGGGCCTCGATGGCAGCGGCATCCGCGCACTCCACGTCGAGTTGATCCTCTATCGCCCGCTTCAAGTCGAGGACGTCCGGTTTCACCTGTAGGAGGGCCTCGATGGCAGCGGCATCCGTGCGCTCCCCGTCGAGTTGATTCTCCGCTGCCCAGTTCAAGTCGAGGATGTCCGGTTCCGCCTGCAGGAGGGCCTCGATGGCAGCGGCATTCGCACGCTCTGCGTCAAGTTGAGCCTCCGCCGCTCGGTTCACGTCCACAACATCCGGTTCCGCCTGCAGGAGGGCCTCGATGGCAGCGGCATCCGCGCGCTCCGCATCGAGTCGAGCCTGCGCCACCCGGTGCTCCTTTAGGATCGCCAGGTTGAACCGCTGGTCCGCCTGCACCATGGGGGACCCGGACACCGGCACGAAGTCGACGTCCATCGTGTCATACGCATCGGGGGCCTACTGGGCCGCGACCTCCGCCATGAACATTGGATCGGCTTCCTCCTCCTTGGAGCTTGGCTCCAGAGGACTCGGGGATTGGCCCACCGGAAAGCGAGCTTGGGAACAGAGGTCTGTGGCACCGACAGCCGCCGCGATTTCTGTGCGGCACTCCAGCGTCATCGTCTTGTAGTACGTGATCTTGCGGCGCACCATGGCTCTCCGGTGAACTAGGGGACGGCTGATGCGGGCTAGGGGATCGAAAGGTGGGAGAATGGGCTGGAGAGGAGGTGTGGTTTTGGGGCAGTGGCGACCACCTGGCAAGTAGCTGGCGTAGGCCGAGCAGCGATGGTTCGGTTGTGAATACTGGTACCAGTGATGACCGGTCAATCGGTTTTGACTGTGCGGAGTTTGAAAAGCTGGACGGTTGGAGCTTGGAGAGTTGTGGGGGTGGGATGGGACCAAAGTTTCGGAGTTTCACGTCGCAGACATCCGGATCTCCCCACCGTTCTCGTTGACGACGAGGCGGTGACTTCGTAAATCTCAAGATGATATCCTGGCTCAGTCTCTCGAAGGTTCTCATAGGGGTAGGGTGTGCGTGTGTGCGTTCATAGGGGGAGTGTATTCGCGTATGTATGAGCGCCTGCGTCTGTACTGTGTTAAAAAAGGAGTAATTGAAATATGCAAGTTCATAAGGAACGGACGGTGTACATCACTCTTGTCGCGTTCGCGTTGCACCCCGGCACGATGAACTCTGCACGTCGCTCACCGATCGAATGGAACGCACTTCGTCTTGCGTTTTCGCTCGCTTGTGGGACCGCAGTTGAGAGCAAACCGACAGTAGGCAAACTTTCCCCCTCCCTCTCCCCCTCGGATGTCCGTCCCCCTCTCGAACTGAGCTTCAATCTGGCTTAGGTTGAATTCTTATATTTGAAACTTTTTTAGGGATTCAAATACCATGTGTCTTCTTACGCATAAAACGTTTTTTTCTTTGACGCACCATCTCTCTGTATCACACATGCACCCACTTGATCTCTCTCGGTTCCATCTCGGGGTCTTCCCCCCCGCTCTCTCTCTCTCTCTCTCGCGCGCGCGCGCACACACACACATACCACCTATGTTCCTTTTTGTGCATGTCACACATAAATCGATCTCTTGTGGTATCAGGATTGTCTCTCGATCACCAAGTCGCTCTTCCACACACGCCTAGGTCACTCTACCATGCATTAATTGTAACCAAGCCTTTCATCTATCTTCTTGTAAGCATACATTCATCTTCTCTTCGCCCCCTCTAGACCGGTCGATCTCCGGACACACCCTAGTGCTCTTTCAATTGATCCATAGCTAGATGGTACACGACCGACACGCCCACAAATAAACACACCCCCCTTTCTCCATCCCACACGATCATTTCTATCATAGGAACACACCAAACCTTTATCTCCCCGCACGACACACGTTCGATCTCTCAACATCTATCGATCTTGTCAAGATGTGTCGGGTCATGAACCAAATGGGATGTGAAAATTAAGATGGGAAGCGACGCGTAGTGGAGGCAACGCGAAACTTTAATTGAACGTTTGTCTGTATTCATGCCGGACAAATTACAACATTGGAAATACAGGCAGAGTCTAGCTAGGCCCACATGCGAATGACACTCGGCAGAATGTTCGATGGGGCACACGGGAGGGTGGAGTCGACCGGAGGGCGGCATGATCGATGGAGAAGAGGAGTTGGAGAGGAATGAGAAATAAGCAAAGCCACATGATTATATTTGGACGGCTCACACAACCGACCTAAGTAACTACCATGTCCTGATTTATTGGTCCCCTTAGAATTTTGTGCCAAACTTTGAGTATATATTTAACTAAGAAAATATTAATGCATGTCACCGAAAATTATATCATTGGATTCGTATTTGAACATAGTTTCTAATGATATTACTTTTGGTTACATGCATTAACATTTTGTTACTAAATGCGAAGGGGACCAATAAACGAGGACGGAGGTAGTAGTATGAATAACTATTGTACATGTGGGCTAGTACTTGGCTGGCTAGAGGTGAGGTGCAAACTTCATAGGAGTACCAATAAACTAGGACGGAGGTAGTAGTACTATATGCTTTCGGTGTTACGCTCTAGTACAAGTGTTCGGTTTACAAGTTCAAAATGAAAAGGCGGTACATTGACAGCACCCGTGTCGCGTTCAAGTCGCACCCTGAGACGGTTGGTCCAGCATTCTGTGACCCAAGGGAACGCGGGTCGTATTGCTCTTTCAATGACATGTGGGATCGCATGTTAGAAAGGGCATCTCCAACGTTTGCCACGCCCGCAGCTGACTACCCTGGCCCACAAAAAACCCTCGTCCCTCGGGTGCATGCGTTCGCAGCCGGCGCCAACTACACGCATTCATACCGCCCGTCCGTATGCCATCAATTAAGCAGGCTTGCCACCCGAGGAACCAACTCCGGCGACTCATTCATAACACACCCGGACGCTTGGCCTCACCGGAATGCGCTACTTAAAGCGGCAACGCCCAGCTAAACTCCACACCAGAGTGCATCCTCCTCCCTAGCACCACATCCACCATGACCGCGAGTGGGCACGTTCTACGAGAGAGCTTGTCTTCGGGGATAAAGATCGAGGTCGCCGCCCTTACTAAACTGGCCGCTCGCAAACGCGAATGCGGCCGCACATGCGGTGGCCGCGCCAGCGGCCGACAACGAGAGCACCGCCAGCCACGCGTCGTACGTGCCACTGTCCAACATTCGGTGGCGCATGTGGCAGGTGAACAGCGACGGACCATCCACGTCCATCATCATCGACTTCACGTCCACCGGCACCGCCGAGGCCGGGGACTCCTCCGAGGAAGAGTTGGGCATAGGAGGCGGCAGGGCATGACCATGGTGTGCCAAGTTGGATGGTCCGTCTCCCGTGTTATACTCTTTCTCGCTGGAGACCGCACCTTCACTTCACGGGTCTTGAACCCTGCCGCCGTTCATGGAGATGGCGGATGGAGGTGTCCTCACCGATGCGGAAGTACAAACGAAAGTGGATGTCGGTCGCCTTCGTAGTATAGGTTTAGGGTCGGGTTTCTTTTCTTCTTCTTTTTCCTAAAAGTTTGTAATGTAATAAAAATCTGCCATGTTTGCATTAATCTCGTCCGGTATATATTGTATGAAAATATATTGAATGATGATTCTAATCGTATTTACTTTGTATTGTCGTTATTATTGTTTTTGTATGTATAAATTTGGTCTAAGTTTAGAAGGTTTGACCCGAGACAAAGCTAATATACGAAGTAAATAAAAACACAGGGTTTACATAGTACACAATTTTCTCTTAGGCCTTCCAATAGTACGTGCACTACACATTCATGCATTTAACATCTTCCTCTCGCTCTGTCTGTCAAACCAACTAAGCCAAACTCCCAGCATATCGCGCGGGAAAAGACCTGGACGCTCCATTTTAGTCGGGATTAGTATCGACGGATCGGAGGATGGGTCGTCGACCCGTTGGTTGTGCTGCTGGAGTTGCAGCCAGCCCGCCCGGGTTCGAGCCTTGACTCTGACTCCGGCGCTCGCGGAGTTTCTCCTATACGTAAAAAAAGCCAACGAGAGTCTCATTTGTATCGATGGATCGGGCGAAGCGATTTAAAAGGAAAAGGCGCTACACTCACAGCACGCCTGTCGCGGTCGCATTGCACCCCTCACACGGTCGGTCTTGCACACGACTCACCCTAATAGAACGCGCTTTGGCTAGCCTCTTCACTGACACGTGGGACCGAATTTGGTGAAACCGACCATGCGCCAAACTCCCTCGTCCACCGCGCGAAAATTTGCCCCAAATCCCAAATTCAACTGCCTTCAGCCAACTAGCCAATAATATTCCTCAAACCCCCTCCCCCCGGCCCCCTCCACTCCATTCGCTCCGCCAAAGCCGCCCTCCCTGCCACACCGATACGTCGGCGCTGCAGTTCGTCAAGGGGATGCATGGCGGTCCTCTCGCTCCCACAGTACGCTCTCGTAGATTGCCGTCCTCCAGCCACGCCGCCACCACTGGTGATGTTCTTATGGAGACACACGGCGGTCAGCTCCTCCCACGGTACGCGCGTTCTAGACTGAGGCCCCGTGCATGTCGGAGTAGCGCTGAATGTTAGTTGATAGACGCTGTTAATCTCACTGCTTGCCGAAATAGTTTACAGTCAATATGCTCTGCTTAAGAAGCTTCCTTGCCCTGTTTTGCACTCAATCTGCTTTGGTGAGATGGCATGCCACGCCGATTAGTTGCTAATATATCCTGCCATATATTAGGACCATGTATGTATTGTGAAGTAGATTGCCATGGTCTAGTAGCCAATCTATTAGGTGAAATATCTTGACACCGTTTTATACTCAATCTTTGTCACTGAGATGGCCTTCGATGGCAGTGTGCTCGGCCTCATTGATTGCTGAAATAGCGTGCCATAATTTAGCACTCGATCTGTTTGCTGAATTTGCTTTACATATATTTCGACTTAGATCTGCTTGTCCAAATATCTTGCCATAGCTTTAGGCATCGACCTAGGTAATTTTTTTTGGACTTTATAAAAAAACTTATATGCTTTTCCTGTGATATCTTGTAGAAGAACTAATTTGTATGTCTAACTGATGGACAGGACTTGGATAACTTCTGCTCGAAGATTCTCCCCTACATATGTCGAGGGGGTTGAAAACTTCATGAACTTTATCAGAGCTGAGTACGGTGGTCCGAAATCAGATGTGCTCTGCCCGTGTAGCAGTTGTATGAATTCAGTTTCAAGACCCCAGTCAACTGTGCAAAATCATCTACACTTGTATGGGATGTCGGTCACATATACTAGGTGGGTTCATTATGGTGAAGCTGCGAATGTCAATGTTACTCACTATGTGGAAGCAGCAGATCACCATCTTGATCTACCTGATGCTCAGGAGGAAACGGAGGAGGAGGTGGTGGCGACGGAGCCAGTGAGTTTGACCAACATTGAAACAATGCTACGAAATGCTCGCGCATTTCGTGAACTTTCACCTGCACAAGAAAAACGGTGGGCCCGCATGTTGGAACAATGCAACGTGGCAGTCACCCCAGGAAATAAACTGTCAGTATTCTCAGCTATGGTCACCTTTCTTCAGGTGAAGACATCTGAGCGGATGACCAACAAATCATTCGATGCGACGTTGGCTGCTTTCCGCAAATCTTACCCAGATGCGTCTGAGCTGCCACACACCTACAGTAAAATGAAGAATTTCCTTCGTGTAGTTGGAATTGGATATGATATGATCCATGTTTGTAAGAATAATTGTGTTATGTTCCGGAAGGATTATGCCAACTTAAGTGATGCCCAAAATGCAAATCATCAAGATGGAAAGATGGCGATGCTATGAAGAGGATTCCTCATAATGTTCTGAGACATTTTCCAATTATACCAAGATTGCAGAGGTTGTTTCATGATGCTGAAACAAGAGAGGATGTACTGTGGCATTCTAGGAACCAGGAGTACAGATATCAGAATGTAATGAGCCATCCATCTCATGGTAGTGACTGGATAAGCTTCAACCAGAAACACAAAAAGTTTGCTGCTGAGCCGAGAAACATTAGACTTGGCTTAGCTATAGATGGATTTAACCCATTTGGCCACCAGAGCGCCACATACAGCATGTGGCCAGTGCTTGTTATCCCTTACAACATGCCACCAAATGTCTGCACCAAAGAATCAAACTACATGATGGCCTTGCTCATCCCAGGTCCAAAAATTCCTGGAAAGGATTTAGATTTATTCATGGAGCCTCTTGTGGAGGAACTTCAACAACTATGGAGGGGTGTTCTCACTCGAGACCTATATAGCAGCCCACCAGCTGATTTCTTTCTGCGTGTTGTTATAATTTGGTGCATCCATGATTATCCGGCTTTGGGCACTATGTCAGGGCGAGCGACACATGGTTACAATGCATGTGTTCGCTGTGACAAGAATGCGCTGTCATACGCAGTACTTAGAAGATCTGTTAGATTGGACACCGCCATTTCCTTGCTAAGGACAAGCTGTGTCCTACAAAATACCGAAGACATGTGTTCGATGAAAAGCATGAAAACCATGATGCGCCAAAGAGGCTCACCAGCAATGAGTTGCAAGAAGAATTAGAGAAGGTCAGGCATATTACACCAGGAAACCATCCTGATAATGGTAGCGGGAAAATGAAGCGTAGCAGGGTAGAAGAGAGATTATTGTTTACCCGCAGGTCCACTTTGTGGGACTTGGAGTATTGGAGAGATTTGGATCTACGGCATAATCTTGATGTGATGCACATTGAGAAAAATATATGTGACAGCATTATCGGCACACTTCTTAATATTGAAGGCAAGACAAAAGATACCTTAAAATCTAGGATTGATTTGACACACCTGGGTATCAGATCTGGTTTGCAAGTGAAAGATGATGGTGCATCACGGGATATGGCACCAGCTGTGTACGTCTTGGACAAGGTAAAAAGAAAAGAATTCTGCAAGGTCCTGTCACGTGTGAGATTCCCACATGGATTTGCTTCCAACCCAGAAAGGAGAGTTAGTGCAGATGGAAACAAGGTACAAGGGTTGAAAACTCATGACTGCCACGTCTTACTTCAAAGGGTTTTACCTGTTATCCTTAGAGGATTGGGCCACCCTGACTTATACAGAGCAGTTGCAGAGTTGGGACAATTCTTCAGGGAACTCTGCAGTAGAAATATCAGGATAGATGCCTTGGAGCGTCTTAGAGACAAGATACCAACTATCCTATGCGACCTTGAGAAGATATATCCTCCAGCCTTCTTTGATGTGATGGTGCATTTGGCTGTTCATCTACCAGATTCAAGATGAGCAACGGGAGCAAAGGTTTCACCGTAGTCGATACCCTCGACTTGGGAGTAGCCTTGTGCCACCAATCTTGCCTTGTTTCGAATGACAACATCGTTCGCATCTTGCTTGTTCTTGAAGATCCATTTGGTTCCAATGACATTGTGATTCTCCATTGGCCTTGGCACTAATGACCACACTTTGTTGCACTCGAAGTTGTTGAGTTCATCATGCATGGCTTCAAGCCAATCTGAGTCCTCGAGCGCTTCATGTACCTTTTGGGGTTCAACACAAGAAACAAACGTGTGATGCTCACAAAAGTTTGTTAATTGTCTACGAGTAGTTACCCCTTTCCTTAATCTCCCAAGCACATTCTCCAATACGTGTTCTTGATGCTTGAGAGTGGAGGATATCTTGGTGGCTCGACGCTCCAAAAGTTCCTCCATAGACAAATGATTGTCAACTTGAGGATCATCATCTTGATCGCCTTGAGCGCCGTCTTGAGCTTGCTCTTGATCTTGAACTAGTTCTTTATCTTGAGGTTGCTCGGGGTCATGAACTTGATCTTGGGCATCACTTGGTGCAACACCATCATCATGTGGTTGATCATTCCCTTGATATTGTTCACTTGATTGAGGGCCTTCACTTTGTTCTTCGGAAGCGTGTGGGTCTAGCGTTGGTGATGGCTCCACTTGAGTGGAGCATTGTCCTTCTCCTTCGGCCACAAAGGGTTACTCAATGGGGAGTATTTGACCAATCCCCATTCTTCTTATGGCTTGAGGAGGAATTTCATCACCTACATCACAAAGACCACTTTGCTCCACTTGGGAGCCATTATTTTCATCAAACTCCATGTTACACGTCTCCTCAATGAGTCTGGTGGACTTGTTGAGGACACGATAAGCATGAGAGTTTGTAGCATAACCAACAAAAATGCCCTCTTGAGCTCTAGGTTCAAACTTAGACAAATGAGCACCTTTCTTGAGAATGAAACACTTACACCCAAACACCCGAAAGTACTTGAGGTTGGGCTTGTTTCCGGTGAGTATCTCATAGGGAGTCTTGTTCAAGCCTTTGCGGAGGTAGAGCCGATTTGATGCATGCCAAGCGGTGATGATGGCTTCGGCCCAAAAGTTGTATGGATATTTGAATTCCGCCCTCATGGTCCTTGTCGCGTCCATCAACATCCAGTTCTTCCTCTCTGCCACACCATTTTGTTGAGGGGTATATGGTGCTGCATATTGGTGCTTGATCCCCTCATCACTGAGAAACTCATCCAAGGTGTAGTTCTTGAATTTGGTGCCGTTGTCTCTTTTGATCATCAATATCTTTGCTTTATGTTGATGTTGAGCTTCATTAGCAAAGTTGATGACGGTTTGTTGGGTCTCACTCTTCCTCTTGAAGAAATATACCCAAGTGTATCTTGAATAATCATCCATAATCACCAAGCAATACTTTCTCCCCCAAGACTATAAAAGGATGGAGGACCAAAGAGATCCATGTGAAGGAGCTCCAAGGGCCTCTTAGAGTAGATCATAGTCATGGGACGGTGAGCCTCTTCATGAAGCTTCCCTTCAATACAAGCACTGCAAGCACTGTCTTTGGAAAAACTCACATTTGTTAGTCCATGAACATGGTTCCCTTTGAGGAGACTTTGCAAAGATCTCATATTGACATGGGCTAACCGGCGATGCCAAAGCCATCCCACATTAACTTTAGCCATTAGGCAAGTCACGGTCTTAGTGGGTCGCTCTGAAAAGTTCACCACATAGAGACCGTTATCGACCTGCCCAACAAAGGCTACTTTAAGAGTCTTGCTCCACAAAAGGGCCATGGTATCAAGATCAAAGAATGTTGCAATGCCCATAAGTGCAAGTTGACAAACGGAAAGCAAATTGTATGCAAGGGACTCAACAAGCATGAACTTCTCAATAGATAAATCTTGAGAGATGACCACCTTGCCAAGTCCCAATACCTTAGATGTTGACGCATCACCGAATTGGACATGGGTGGGCATAGACAGAGTTGGATGCACGTCCACCACCAAGTCCTTGCTTCCGGTCATATGATTTGTTGCTCCACTATCGAGCAACCATGACACCCCACCGGAAGCAAACTCCTACAAGAGATCAATGCTTGGTTTTAGGTACCCATTGAGTAATGGGTCCTTTGATGTTAGCAACAAGGGTCTTAGGAACCCAAATAGACCATTCAATGTACTCATATGGAGAACCAACAAATTTGGCATAAACATGCCCATCACTAGCACGGCACAAGACATAAGAAGGGTTGAAATCACTGGAGTTTTTGGGCAGGATGGCTTTTCCCTTCTTGCCACTACCACCCTCCACCTTGTTCTTCTTCTCCACATGAGCACCCTATCCCTCTTTGATAAATACCTCTTTGAGAGCGAGGGGTTGCTTGGTCTTGTTCTTGTTCTTGTTCTTCTTGGTCTTGGGTGCAAACCCAATTCCATCTTTTGCCACAACCTCCTTTTGATTGCTCAAAAGGTCATTTAGGTTCTTCTTGAGAGAGGCATGAACACCCTTCAAGACCTTGTGGGCCTTATCAAGTGTGTCAAACTCTTCCTTGAGTCTATCATGGCCAATCCCAAGTGTAACTTTCTCATATTTAAGTACACGGGTAAGAATAATAGCATGATTAAGATCTTTTTGGAGTTTAGAAAGATCATCGTTGTCTGATTCCTCAAGAGCCAAACGAAGACCTTGCTCTTTCTCAAGAGCAATGGAAAGATCTGCAATCTCATCGGCATAGTCATGGCTATGGCCCTCCAACTTGGAGATAGTATCCTCATGTGACTCAATGAGATCATTGGCCTCACCAAGTTGTTCCAAGAGAGCAACAAAGTGCTTCTTGGGTTCACCCTTCAGCTTACTCAAGAACATGTTAAACTCATTCTCATCACCATTCATCACCTCACTATCATCTACACAATCTAACAAAGAAGGAGTGGTAGTGATGGTGGTTTTGATGTTGGAGGTTACCTTATTGATACCTTTGGCCATGAGACACTTGGCAATGATGTTCTCGTTGGGGGCGCCGAAGAGAGACACTTTGGAGGGAGAAGAGGTGGCAATGGCCAAGGTTGCCGTTGCCATTCCTTCACCACTTGTATCTTCATCATCATCATCATCCAAGGGATACTCTTCATGTGCCACCATTGCTTTTTGAGGCACCTTCTTGATGAAGTTGTTCATGTTGGCAAGCGGCTTGGCCTTGTCTTTGCGAATGAGCTTGCCACCATTTTCTTCTCGGTTCTCGTAAGGACAATCCGCAACAAAATGACTCACATTTCCACAATTAAAGCAAGTTCTCATCCGTTGCTTGCCCTTGGAGCCACTCGAGTTGTTCTTGGAGAAGTTGGGTCTTGACTTCCTCTTGTTGCCCCAAAATTGCCTTGACGCAAGAGCCATGTGCTCGTGGTAAGCATATTTGGTGTCTTCGGGGTAACACTCCTCTTCATCATCCTCTTCTTCTTCCGGAATGGCCTTGGCCTTCAAGGCAAGAGTGGGTGAGCTTTTCTTTGACCGGACACGAGCTAGAGCATTGTTGGCAGTCTTGTTCAAGATGTTCATGGCAATAAACTCATCCAACACTTCACTTGAGGACAAGGTGTGGAAATCCGGCCTTTGACGAATCACAGAGTGGCCTTGTTGAACGGCATGATGGCCTTGAGGAATTTGTGCTTGATCCAAATGCCATCTGTATCCTTGCTCCCATGATCTTGAAGAGCAACCGCAAGAGTTGTCACCCTTCGATAGAGATCACGAGGATCCTCATCTTCAAGCATCACAAATTCGTCGGCCTCATCAAGAATCACTTCAAAGTTGGACCGTTGGATGCTCGAGCTTCCCTTGTACAAGGAAATGATGTGTTCCCAACAATCTTTTGCATGAGAGAAGGGACGCAAATGAGATAGATCTTCGGGAGGCACCGCGGCTTGAAGGATGAACAAAGCGGAATGGTTGTATTGATTGTCCACTTCTTCTCTTGGGGTGAAGTTGTTTGGATCATGAGGATAGAAGCCCTGCTCAATGATTATCCAAAGATTTGTTGAGCTATGATTTAAATGAGACTTGATGCAAAAAAACCAACTAGCAAATTCACCTTTAACAAGTTTAGGAGGAAGACCAAGGTTGTCAATATGAGGTGCAGTGACCGGTCCTCCATAGACCAGGGGAGGGGGAACCGAGGCAAAGGTTCCTGTCCCATTCTTGTCGAGAGGGGAAGAAGTTTGAGTGCCTTTAGCCGCTTCCTTGCCGGAATTGGCTTCCGACTCTGATGCGGTGGGATTAACCACAAGCAAAGGATCGGGACAAGCTTTCAACCCCTCAAGCAATTCTTTAAACATGGATTTGGCCTCAGTCATCATGGACGTCTTAAGTGAAGCCATGGCTTCATTTAAGTCATCCCGAGTGATCAAAATCAACTCCACGGCCTCGGGCAGTTCCTCCTCGGAGTCAACCATACTCTTTGGGTGGTTAAACCCTTAATAAAGAGACGAGGCTTTGATACCTATTGAAAGGATCGATATGGTTGACTAGAGGGAGGGTGAATAGGCAACTACCAATTTTTAGCTTTTCTTAACAAATTAGGTTTAGCAACAAATAGGTTCTCTAGAGATGCAACTAGGTGAGCAACCTATATGATGCTAACAACAACAACACAAGCAAGTAAAGAATGCAACACAACAATAGCTTGCACAAAGTAAAGGTAAGAAATAACCACAAGTGGAGCCGGTGAAGACAAGGATGTGTTACCGAAGTTCCTTCCCTTTGAGGGGAAGTACGTCTCCGTTGGAGAGGTGTGGAGGCACAATGCTCCCCAAGAAGCCACTAGGGCCACCGTATTCTCCTCACGCCCTCGCACAATGCAAGATGCCATGAATCCACTAGTGGTGCCCTTGAAGGCGGCGACTGAACCTTTACAAACAAGGTTGGGGCAATCTCCACAACAATCTTGGAGGCTCCAAACAACACCAGGAGCTTCACCACAATGGAATGTGGCTCCGAGGTGACCACAACCGTCTAGGGTGCTAAAACACCCAAGGGTAACAAGATCCGCAAGGGATTAGTGAGGGAATCAAATTTCTCTTGGTGGAAGTGTAGATCGGGGCCTTCTCAACCAATCCCTAGAAAATCAACAAGTTTGATTGGCTAGGGAGAGAGATCGAGCGGAAATAAGCTTTGGAGCAACAATGGAGTTTTGGGAAGGAAGATGTAGGTCTTCTTGGGGAAGAAGACCTCCTTTTATAGTGGGGGACAAATCCAACCGTTATGCACCACTCAGCCCGCAGGCAAGCGGTACTACCGCTCCAGGGGCGATACTACCGCTTCAAGGAGAGGTACTACCACTCCCTGAGGGATCCACACGAGATGAGAAGAATAGGGGAAGAACATAGGAATGGGCGGTGGTAGCCGCGGTAGTAGGGGCGGTACTACCGCCTATAGGCGGTACTACCGCTGCTACAATCGCCTGTTTTCTGGGGACAAACAGGTAGCACGGTAGTAGCCCGGAGGCACTACCATTCAAACCCGACACGAAAAATCGCGGTCCCAACCACGAGCGGTACTAAGTGCGGAACTGGCAGCGGTACTACCACCCGTGGGTGGTACTACCGCTCCAGCCCACGGTACTACCGCTTGTGATTTTCCTCCGCTTCTTCGGCACAAACGGTGGATAACTCCAAGGAAACAGAAAGGGTCAAAGGGTGCAATATGAGTGTGTACATGTTGATTCCACCCGAATGTTTCTGATGTGGACCCCCTCTTGGTAGTACGGTTTTCCCTATGACTCAAGATCAGCAGAAAAGAACCGAAGGAAAGAAAACCGACTTCACTTGAAACTCCGAGGGGCATGAATCATCTTGCGCCAAATGTTTGACCGTCTGTAAAGCTCAATGCACACGATTAGTCCGCAAACACGTTGTCATCAATCACCAAAACCACTTAGGGAGAAATATGCCCTAACAGTGGTAGCCGGAGTAGGCGGGCACCGGCATGCACAACGGCGGCGGCGGCATATTGATGAGTGCGCGTATGGGAGCTTAGTTTAGTTTTATATAGGGTTGGTCAAACTTAAAAGAACACCGTACTAGTAGACGTAAACATTAGACTGAGGCAGCGCTTATACTAGTAGCACATTAGTTAGCACAACATCGATACGAAATCCCGTGCAAGCGTGTGCACCGTGACCGCACGGTCGATCAAACGGTGCGTCATTGTGTCGCGCTCGAATGACATCCACCGAACCTTTTTGTGTGTGTGAAAACAATTCCCGAATATTACTCTACTTTTTTTTGCTGGAAAAGTTCTTCACGCTACAATATTTCCATATATTTGAATTTAGCTGTAGTTCATGCTTATTTGGATTTGGACGTTTTAGATGCGCACTAGAAATATGTTTTAATACTGATTATGTGTGTGTGACGGAGAGAGAACACGTGTATATGTCTATATGTGTGTTGTGGCGGAAGGGCAATGTGGAGACGGTGTACGTGTGATAGAGACATAGAGAGGTGTGAATGTGCAAATGATCATGCATGAGTGAGACATAGAGAGATGCCGAGATATTGTGTATACATGAGAGAACGGTCTTCTATTTGTATTTGTGTGTGTGTGAGAGAGAGAGAGAGGAGCATCCGTAACACAACAACCATCTCTCTCGATTCGTCCGTCCCTCACATGATTGCATGTAACACATGCATCAATGCACACATTTTGACACCCTCACCCAGCCCCTGCCCGCTTCAAGGCCCACACATCACTCTCTATCTTGCACACACAATCTCTTCATGAAAACCCTATTTAGCATGTAGCTTTCCATCACATACACACACATTCTCTCCATAGGTTTGATGTCTCTCAATATCTGACACACACACACACACTCCCCCCTCCCCCGAGCACACAATCCATCCCTGTCCAAGGTTATATAGCGACCACTCTCGCTTGTGTTTCTCTGCACCCCCGCATGCAAACCACCTCGATCTTCAAGGGGGGCTTCGGGGAGATCGAAGACGGCGACCAGACTTCACTAGAGAATGCGGGGCCATCCCCCCTCTCTCTCTCTCCTGCAGAAAATTATCAATCCCTCAACCCACAAGATCCTTCCCCTCTCGTCCACGTTTTTCCAGCTCTCTCATCGAACATCTTGTCTCTTCTCCTTCCACATGTACAAAATCCTGATGCACATGCATCTCACAGACCTAACTTCTTCCTCCTTCCTCTCTCTCTCTCTCCCAGTCTCTCTCTCTCTCTCGTGAGGTTTGTCTCCTACTCTCTCGCCCACATACATACAATTTTCCCGCCCTATTTCTCTTTCTTCCATGGAGTGTATATCTTGTGTGTTGAGCGCACACATCTCTCTCCCGCCCATTGCTCCATCTTCACAAGCTCTCTCCACATGTTTCATTCACACATTGGGATGTGTTCAAAATATTGCTTTAGATTGGATCATGTAGAGTTATGGTTGGTTTTGTTGCATCCTACAAATTAATAACTATGAAATGCATTTAGATTTTCATTTGATTGGGATTATGTGAGTTTGAGCATATTCTGAAGTACTATAGACCTGGTATACATCTTGGAATTCAACAATGATTCTAACTATTGAATTGTATAGACCATTACATTCGAAGTCAGTAGCTTAATATATTTAATTCACAATTACAGCAAATGATTAATTCCACGACAAACTAAGAAAACCGATGTGCACTCCCTCCGTTTTTATTTAAGTTTGCGTATTAGCATTGGTCAAAGTCAAGTTTTGTAAACTCTGACAAAGTTTATAAACAAAAAAATATTAACATATACAATAACAAATCAATACCATTAGATTCATTATTGAATGTACTTTCACATCATACATATTTGTTATGGTAAATGTTTATATTTTTTCTATAAACTTGGCCAACTTTAGGAAGTTTGACTTCCGACAAACCTAATATGCAGAGTTAATAAAAACGGAGGGAGTACTAGTACTAGTAGTTACTAGTACTACTCCGCCCAATCACCCAACACGCCAGATGGGGAGTACAGTATTACAAAATTTTCAGGTCAGCGGCAAAATATCCCGCGACCCAGATTCGAGCAGTGCGAAGTTACTATCATACCCTTGGTAACAGGCCTACGGATGCTGGTGGGTAGGGGGATGTTTTGGTAACTTCAGGTTCACCCTACCTAGCCAACCCCACCCCGGCACCTAGAGTAGTACACCTGATTACTCCCCATTTTCTATCCCCACCACAAAATAGACTTCTCTGCGGTATCGTGGCCTTCGTGCTCCTCCCCTTCTTAATTGATGCACTTGTCCACCGCAAACGCATCTGCCTCATCGACGATGTCGTACGCCGCACTGGAGCCGGTCCACCGGCGCCGTCGTACACGGAGCCTCTTCCCCGGCGCCGTCTTCCACGGTCTCGGATCTGCTTCCCGGAAGCCGACGCCAAGCGCAAAAGCACCACTGTCGTGGACAATGAACTGACTCCCATTGCCGACCATGATGCACAGATGTCGCCGCGACCATCGTACTCCTCCTCGATTGGTAATGTGTATAGTGAATCTCTTAGCAGTACATGTGCAGTTCCGATTTTGTTCATACCTACCCTTCAAATTTCCTGGTTGCTATTATTCCGGTAAAAGTAATTGGTTATAGCTTGCATTATCCAACAAAATATCACCTTGTAATTGTGTGTCGCTCCTGTATTGCGTTGTACTGGGTAGGTTCTTCATCTGCAACCAGTAGTGTGGCAAATGATGGAAAGTTTTTTAGAATAGCAGGGAGGTGATCCCCTTGTTCTATTGACTCAGAATGAAACAAGAACGTAGTTCTAGCAAAGTTGAATAGCCACATAGTAGGATAGTATTAAAAATCACTAGTGCTAACATGGCAGATGAGTGCTTTAATGTTACCCACAAGATGCGTGAATATTACTATATTTTTCTTGCCATGTTGAGATTTTAAAACTACGAATGCGAACATGCAGATGAGTAATCAAGACCAAATATGGGATGTTGGGGACATCTTTAAGGAATGCCGCAAGTTAAAGAGGAGCTGCACCGAACCTGTAAAACGAGCTTTGGCAAGTAACAGCCTTTCAATTACTTTGACATTGAGAACCTGACTAGCAGTGGTGGATGTTTTGTGTGTACTTGATGGTTTCGTTAATGAAATCGGAGGGAGCCCCCTGTTATGATCATTTTTTTTGCTTTGACATGGTATGTGTCTGGCAGCAGTAGTGAACACCGGACCAGGCCAGGCCCTAGGCAAGCCCCGAGCCGAAAACAGGGTCAAACCATGTTGTCTGCTTGGCTAGAGTTCTTGCCATGCAATCCAACAGTGTGGCCGATTATAAAACAATAACAGGCGAGACAAGCAATTTCCTATACACTTGATTAGGCTCTCAATCATTTGTAGGATCTCAATTTACTCACTGGGCCCACCATGCCGTAGGATTAATCCTTTGTAATATAATGTTGAAGCTAGTCAGTCAAATGCGGCTACAAACGCCTTGGAGACCATATGGTTGTCGGTTGTTTTGCTGCAACAACCCTTGGCTTGGTGCACCCCTCTGCTGGTTTTTCTATTTCTCGTAGCCTCGTGTTCTTCTATGTGTATATGTTGTAGTTTCTATTTCTCTTAGCCTCGTGATCTTAGATGTGTAATAAGAAAAGTCTGCCTCGTCCTAATGCTTTCATTTTTAGCTTGATGTAGGAAGTGGGTGTTCTCACCTTGGAGTCTATTTTTATATTTCTCCTTTTGAATTCACTTTTCCGAGTCCTGTTTATCGGGCTTCTACTTAATGGATCTTGGGAGCTCTGACTATCTAAAAAAGAAGTAACTTCATGTCAGGATGCAGTTCCTGCGAGGAGGGAAGTATGGTCAACCTCGAGATCATGTTTCCAAAATGAGGCTGGATTACACACAAGGTGCCCGTTCCCTAATGATGCTGGATTAGACACAAGGTGCAAATTCCCAGATGATGCTAGATTACACACAAGCCAGGTGGTGTCGTCAACTATTCATGTCCTCGTGGCTCTAGTAAAGGCTGAAAGAAAGCATGCAGCAGCACTTGAGAATGTAGCTGAGTTCCTGAAGAAGCGAAAAGAGCAATCAGATGCTCTCTTCATCCAAGCCAAAGAAGAGATGGAAGAAGCTAGAAAGAAGCTAGCAGAGGCAGAGCAGGCTAGGCGTCTCCTGCTATCTAAAACTGTTGTCAATACAAATTTTCATTCATAATAACTAGGTTCATGTGTTTATCCAGTCAGCATGCCTATTGTGATGGATGTCCATGCATCGACTGAGATCTATGTAAGTCTGATGCCGAGATGTGGCACAAAATATATTTTTTCTGGGTCATGTAATAACATCCATTACTTTCCGAACAATAACAGAAGAACCATTGGACATGGTATAGTTCACACGCAAGCCCAACATTCCAAGTTCAACTTTCACATCAAACTCATGTTCACAGATATCTTCACATTCATAGATAATGTCCACAACCATGATTCACTTCAAAGCAAAAAAATGTGAGAATTAGAAATAAATAAAAATATCTAGTGCTTACTACCAACATCAATGCTTCTCCAAAACAACATTTAGTTCAGAGCCAAAACACAAATTCCTTCTGAGAGCATTGATGAAAAAGGTGCATTTTCTACAAGGGTGGAGTAGGGACTCGTGTATAATATTGTGGACTTCCACTAAAATTGAGGTACATGCTTGAGATAGAGATTGACATCCGTGTTTGCAAAAATATGTAAAAGGGTTATCGATGGCATTGCATCATTTTACAAGTTCCATGGGATTTATCGATGGCACAAGATTGACAATAGCATATTATTCCCTCTAACATTGCATCATTTTACAAGTGGCACTGGATTGACAACAATAAAACAATGGGAATATAAGGGCATGCCGATATTGGCCGTGCCAACACCATGTAGAATACCTCCATAGAGGCAATAAATTCACAAGACAGAGCTGGTTGCCAAGAACAAGAAACATATTAGTGCGAGCACAACAAAACAAGACCATACGAAATTATTTATATTTTGGACATTTTTTAACTAAACACGAATAGCTTCTGGAGGCATGTATAATATCTAATGCCGGCCGCGGTGGGGGTTCATGTTGTTTTGCACCAAACCGGGCAACACACCCGGTGTCTATGCCAGTGACACGGTGGTTGTAGCCTTCGTGGGTTCTGAGCGGCGGCGGCTCCCATGGTCTACTTTTCCTCGGTGTCGGCGGTGGCCGTGGACGTGTTGGCCGCCTCGGCCGGCATGCCGCGGTTCCGCCAACATTTGTGTCGGATGGCGCGGCCAGCCATGGTGCACTGGACGCCATGGTCCCTTCATGTGCCGACCTGCAGCAACTGGCCACTCCTCTGCGAGCAGGCTTGGAGCGTCGAGTTGATGCACCAGGGGCCAGCTTGGAGCGGCGGCTTGCTCCTTCTCTTGCTTGCCTGCAGTCCCGCCCAAGGCACTGACGGCCTGGGGCGGGGAGGGAGATGGAGCAGCAAGTTTCCTGGCTCGTCGGGGCACCCAACCGGCTTTTATGCCGGAGAAGTCGTCTTCGTGCTCACCAGATGCTATGGAGAGTGGAGAAAATGGTTAAAGGAGGATATGGGGAGCGGAGGTGTGGTGCGGTTCTTGCCAGGCATCTGGCCTCGTTTAAATAGCGGGCGGATGAGAGGAGCCAACCAGCATTGTGTTCTAATGTCGGCTGGCTCATGGAAGGACGTGTTGCCGACGCACGCGCAGATTCAATGGAGGTAGGCGGGGCAGTCTGAAGCCCGTTGAATGCGGTGAGGAGGCGTGTTTAGCCTGGCGTGCAGCGAGTGGGGCTCTCTTGGCCGGCGCGCCGGTTCAATGCCTGCGCCAGTGAGAGGTCGCGTCCGCTCTGGCACCGTGTGAGAGCAATTACTCCCTCCGGTCCTTTTTTCTTTGGGTACTAGCAAGATGCCCGTGCATTGCACGAAACACCAAAATGCATTTATTTTACAAAATATCTATTGTGATTGACCCATACAGGAGTAATCTCATGTGTAAAAACTAACGACATCTGCAGGTTTACATAACACAGCGCGTGCACCGCTGATGCAGATCCTCTCTGACAATGACCTCCGCAAGCACGTCGACAGCGCCGTCCGTGTCCCAACAGCTTAGATTGAGCGGAGTGGGGGAGACGAGAAAGAAGAGAGATAAGGTAAGGAGGAGTGGGGTGTGGTGGTGGTAGGTGGTTGGAATGAGCGGAGGCATGGGGATGGACGATGCCGGCAGCGGCCACCATGCCAGATTGTTACATAGGCTTCCTTTTTTAATTGCTCAACAATGAGGTTGTGGGAGATAAAGATGAACGAGAGAAGGCCTAATATGCAAATGTAGAGAGAGATGCGGGTATATTTTTTCAAAATTGCCATAGTTTGCTTTCTATCCGTCAGATATAGATCGGACGGTCTATATTGCAGGATGGCAGGCACACCATCATCACCAACTCAGTTTTTTATAAGAGTAGTATATAAGTAGATATAGAGATAAGATAATCTCATTTTGCATTCACATTTTGCAAGTTAAATTCATGGACAAACTTTGACCGAAAATACGATGGGGACTAGTAAACCAGGACGGAGGTATTAGTGATGAATTCCATTTTTCGATCCATACCAATCGTTCTAAAAAATTGTATAACACACCATTGAAAATCGGAACTCTTACCCCCCTAAAAAGATGAAATTTTAAACGTTGCAATTCGATCAGTGGCGACTGGCGAGCCACCCCTCCAAGTCGTTCACCTGTGGTCCCCGACCATCAATTCATACGGATTAAATTATCATGCGAGCTGGCTATTCCTACAAAGGTGCGCGCTCCACCACGTACCCGGTACCCGCGCATGCAGCAATCGTGCACCTATGGGTTTACTTGTTTACGATGCCTTACGTAACTCTCATGTGTGCGAGACAGCGAGAGACAAACTGTGTGTGCGCGCCTTTTCTCTTCGTATATGTACTCCAGCGTTTGTGTGGTGTCCAAAAAATAATACAGTAATAACTAGCAATGTGCCAATGCGTTGCAACGCATTCAAAGTAGAGTAATACATATTCACCAATTTGATAGAAAAGAGTCTAGTTTTGAAATATATATATATATATATATATATATATATATATCACTAAAAATATGTTATGCTTCACTCAAAATATATTCCTTTGGCGGTTTTGATGAGATAAGGGAGGAATGTGGCTGGTTTCAAGATTCGAGAAGTGGTATATTGTTGCAATAAGCCCATGTGTGTGTGTGTGTGTGAGAGAGAAAGAGGGGGATAGAGGAGGAGGACGGAGTGCGTGTGTGACAAAGACACAGAGAGTGTGTGTGCGAGAGGTATCACCATAAAATGAGGCGATAGTGTGTGTGTGCACGATCGAGAGGGCGTGTCTCAAGAGGGACGAAAAATCT
This sequence comes from Thinopyrum elongatum, assembly GCA_011799875.1. Classification (NCBI taxonomy): domain Eukaryota; kingdom Viridiplantae; phylum Streptophyta; class Magnoliopsida; order Poales; family Poaceae; genus Thinopyrum; species Thinopyrum elongatum. The sequence goes on along the minus strand of CM022298.1, from coordinate 484,805,393 downwards.
ACATAGATACAAGGAGTGCGAGAGAGACATATACGAGATAGTGGAAGCAAGAGTGTGTGGATGGATAAACCTATCTAGAGGCTGGTCGATCAATGTTTGTGAGAGAGATACGAGTCGGGGGTGCGAAAGTGAGAGTTTTGTGTGTGAGAGAGAGATGGTAGTCGGGATGAGGAGTGGAAGCGGGAGTTGTGTGCTTGTGAGAGAGGGGGGGGGAGATAGAGAGAGTTTGTCTAATCGGTAAACAAATGAATAATGTCAGTTTTAGAACGGAGATGAAGACGGAAAGGAGACCCCAACAAACGTTGTGTGTGTGGGAGAGAGTAATTTTAGTGGTAGGAGTCATATCCAGAAAGATATAGGCTGCGTGAGAGAACCCTAGAGAGAAAGACAAAGTGAAAGACAAGTGAGTGTGTGTGTGGCAGTGAAAAAGAAAGCTTAGGTACCTAGTGATACCAGAGAACGATAGAGACGTGAGAGATAATGAAAACCGTGTAATGTATAATGATAGAGAGAGTGTGACACTTCTCGAGGGAGATGGCGAGAGACTGTGTTTGCGAAAAGGGGAGAAACATGTAGTGAGCGTGCGGGTGAGATGAAGAAAAGAGAGTGATAGCTACATGAAGGAGCACGCGAGAGAGACCTAGAGGGAGATGGACATGAAAGGAGATTCAATATTTAGTTGCGTGTATAGAAAATGTCAACATCAAAGGGATTCAAATATTTGAATTCGAGATGATGATACATGTACTTCATACTCGAACCAAAATTGATCTATCAAACATGCATACTCATATGAATTCACGCGCTATGTTATTTAATACTATCTAGATATTACTGATCCATACATTTGAGTAGAACATAATTTGGTTTAAAAGTTTTGAATTCAACTTTATGATTTTGAGATCATTGCATTTGTAAATCATATTATCTATATAAAGGAACATAATTCTTTGTTGTGCTTTTGAAAGTCTATATAAAAAAATGATGTATATAGATTTGTATTCGAATACAAAATGGATCCTGCCCGAAAAAAGAATACAAAATGGATTCGAATTGAGTTGGCATGGTAAACGTGCCAGCTTTTTTCTCCGAAAATTTGAACAAAGCGGCGTAACTCGTTGTTACCGCCCGAAACCAAAATCTAGGAGATGGAAATTACTGCCTATCCCTGACATGCAAAACCTGTCGGCTCGATTTCAATAGGTCTCGATAGGGCAGATTTGTAATTTCACTCAAATGTGACATAACCGCCTCTCATCCAGATTCATACACTGTGGGCGCCAAAAGACAGTGTCTCCTCGGCCGAAATCGCCTCTCACCCCGATTCATACACAGTGGGCACCAAAACAAACTCTCCTCGGCCGAAATTTTCGTGGGCAAATATTCGGTGTATGAGAGATTACCATCCTATCCCCAGCAGCCCAATATTCCTGTGATGTCTGAAATTTTAAAGGGATGCTAAGTTGGTAAATTTCCCCGCATTTGAGACAAGCGTGTCCCAAAGACATGGTTCCCCCCTACCACCTTCCCTCCATTTCTCCATTCGTACTCCGTGGGCGCCAAAACCTCCTCTCCACCCTAGCCTCCTCCGACCGCCACCCCATCCACCGCCGTCCTCCTCCACCATGCCGGAGCTGATGCCCCGACGCCATCTTCCATTACAAGAGATCGACCTCTCTCATCCACGGCTTCAGACCAGGATCCTTGCATCGCGTCCTCTCACTTCATTCGCGCCGTTGTCCACCTTGTCGGTGGCGCTCCTACGACTGTCTTGTCCACCGCGCTGGGATATTTCCCCCGCCGCCACCGTCTGCCCTCCTAAGTCTGCTTCCACACTGCCGACAGCCATTGCTACCGCAGAACCATCAAATTCTCAGCAGATGCATACACGGCGCCGCACCAGAGGCGGTACTCTTTTGTATCTTCTCAACTTATTTATCGCAGCAAGAAAATAGATCGCCACTGCTTTACTGTGATTTCTTGTCCATCACTTAGGATCTTACTTGTTAGTTGAAAGCAAACATTGGTTGCAAAGTTGCCTTTGTCCGGTTTGCACCTTCAGATCCGCCATGGCATGCTCAACACTATACTCGCAATGCTTATGGTTTTCCCCTTTTATATTCCACACTAGCTAAATGATAGTAGACTAAATTTCAAAATTGGGTCAGTCAATTTTTGAGAGCTCCCGGAGGGAAGGGGCTCAGGTGGGGACGGTGGTTGTGGGGGCGGTGATGGGGCCTCGCCGGAGGAAAAAACTCGACGCGGGTGGGGGCGGAGGAACACCGGCGGTGGGGGCCGTTCAGGGGAGGGCGAGGGGTCGGGGCCGGTGGTTCGGCCGGCGGCCCGTGCGGTGTTCTGTAGGGGAAGAATCAGAGGCGAGGAAGAAGAAGGGTTAGGAGACATAGGATCTTCATCCAACTGCCTGAAATGGTCGACTGACCCAAATGACGAAAGTCACGCGACTTGCATGAAGTCATTCCTTTATATTCAGTACCATCATCGTAGCTACGTAGCACTGCTCCTTAATCCATCAAGCTAAACAACGCGCCACTCATAATTCCAAACTTAGTTGCTCAAATACGAATCTAATATGATGCTTATATTACCAAAATAGATAACATTTAATTGGTCAGCTAATGTTCCTACTTTACTTTCGAAAAGCACGTGTGCCGCATATAGAGAGACAATAGGGAGTTGCATTCTTAATGCACTCTGGTTCATCATGTGTGGGCACTGGGCAACGAACATTTTATTATCCTAAATCTGCTTGCTCTTCTTTAGCATGTTCCTATTCTGTTTTTCTTTAATAAGTAATCTCTCCGTTCCTAAATACAAGTCTTTGTATAGATTCCACCATGGACTACATATGGAGCAAAATGAGTGAATCTACACTCTAAAATGTATCTGTATACATCTGTATGTGATCCATAGTGGAATCTCTACAAAGACTTATATTTAGGAATGGAGGGACTATAATAGTAGTACAGTATGTTCCTTGTAGTGAAGAGGAGCATGGACATTTGCAGTGTACAGGTCTATTCGGTCGGTTGTGATGGACACTTTCAACTCTTCGGGCCTCTTTGATTCGTAGGATTTTGTAAACATAGGAATAGGAATTGTAGTGGCCTGCCCACTTGAATCCTATAAGATTAGCAAGGAAATGCGGGGAGCTTGTCGCCTTTGAGAGTTACACTGATATTAACAGTACCACACCTTCAGTTGAAGAGAGCTGGTATCCGAAGCCTTTCTAGCCGTACCGGCAATAGTAGCCCATATTTTCCAGCAAGTTCCACTTTCCTGATTTTACTTGTGATGCTTACGGTTTTCCCGTTATATCTACACTATGATCTGTGTAGGTGCTTTGTGTCGCACTAGCAGCAGTCCACTCTTGAAGCTAAACAACACACCAATCATAAGTCCAAAGCTTACTTCTTCAAATACGAATTGTGATATTATACTGATATTAGTTAACAGACACACATTTAATTGGTCAGCTAATGCTCCCACTTGATTTTCCAAATGCATGTGGCCACATATAGAGAGACATCATGGAATTGCATTTCTTTGGGCGGTGTGATTCATCATGAGTGGGTAACCAACATTGTATAGAAAGAAGCGGAATCTCAATAATATTCTTCCTCTTCTATTCTTTAACATGTTCCTCTTTTGTTATTCTTTATTTAGTAAGTACAGTATGTTCCTTGTCAGCAAGGGGAGCAGGGACATCTGCAGTCAATAGCTGATGGAGCTGGTCTGTAGGTGATCGATAGGCTTTCAATTAGTAGCGGCAATACAACATCGTATTTTCCAGCCAGTTCCACTTTCCCGATTTATTTATGCTGGTTATGGTGTACCCGTTTTATCTACACTACGATTTGCCTAGTTGATGTGTGCTCTTGTTATCATGGTTTGGCAATAAACTTTCTATACAGTATATTATGAACGTATCATTTGCCAACTATCCTTACTTCTGGAGCTCCCAAAAGAGAGCCTTTTTTTTGTAGTTGTGCTAGATCATATTAATGCACGCACCATATTACAGCACACATGGGCTTTCTCATCAGAATCCAGTGATAGCACACAAGGGTTTACAGGGAGCCCCTATTATATTAGAATATCCTCTGCATTACAAAGATAATCTCAGCACTATTTATGTTTTCATGCTTATCAGATATTGTATTTAATCACAATGAATATGAGAATGCGCCGCATCAGAAGAATATTGCGGAACAGTGCAATGACTAACAAACTTGGTACCAAGGCATTGAGTTCCATTCTAGATGCAATGAAACTTATACGCTCCCCACCTACAGATTCTTGTTCAGAATATGATCCTAATGAATATTCTGACCTCGAGGAGTCGAAGGCAGATGGCCTATCCTATTCACCCATCAAGGTGCATGTTCTAATTTTGTAAGGATTTATTGATTGCACGTATCTTGCATAAGGTGTCTTGCATTTCTTCTACTTCGTTGCATCGTCATCTGCTTAGTTTACTCATCATATATGTCAAGATGTCATGCCCATCCATTATCAATACATATTCGATCTGTCATCATACCATGTTTTTCCACTCAAATGCTGTTCTTGTGCATCAGACATCAAAAAGGAAGAGGGTGATTGCCAAACCTGAAGGAGCACCAGCAAAGTCCTTGAAAAATGTGGTGGTGCCAGAGAAATCATACAGCACCCCACTTATACTGGCTCTACAACGAGTGACACAAAACGTAGGACCAACTCTAGTAGACTGTACCCGTACTTCACTGGCCACACCACTAGGCCCACCACACAGGACCTGCACTCTAGCAAAAGGTACGCCGATTTCAGTTGCCATAGGACCAGCCGTACCACAGAAAAATCCCACTCCAGCAAAAAGTACAGCAAGTCCACCGGCTGAAGACCTATCCCAACAGCAGAGATGCCAATTCCCACAGATTAGAACCCCATTCCAGTTATTCCCAGTTTAAAAGACAATGCTTTCAATGTTGTTAGGAACTACGTGCATATATTCCCATCATGGGAAGATTATAGTGAAGACAAACACCATTTTCACATCTTCCTGTCCCACTTACGTGTAAGTGCTATTATTCATGGTGATTATTTTCCTGTTTTCTGCTGATTGAACACATCAATGATTTACATTACATTTTTGTAAGTAGGCGAGGGTCAATCTGGATAGTCATGACAAGCAAAGCTTGCTTGCGCTTTTCAAGGAAGCATTGCAGCAGTATCGGTGTTACCTGAGGAAAACACACTTTGATGGCAAGTCTATAAACGAATTTCCAATGAAGTCTCTTGTGTTAAATTTAGAAGACATTTAATGGAAAAACCTTGTTATGCACTGATATGTCTCCAACATATCTATAATTTATGAAGTATTCATGCCATGTTTACAATAATTTTATATGGTTTTGGTATGATTTGGATGGAACTAACCCGGACTGACGTTGTTTTCAGCAGAACTACCGTGGAGTTGTTTTTTGTGCAGAAATCAAAGTTCTCCAAATGCAGCGAAACTTTTTGATGATTTTTTTTGGAACAAAAGAGGCACTAGAAGCTTCGTGGGAGGGCCAGAAGGGCCACGAGGTGGGCACAACCAATCAGGGCGCGCCAGCCCCTTCAGGCGCACCCTAGTGTCTTGTGGTCACCTCGAGGACCATCTAGACATGAGACCGATGCCAAAAATTCCTATAAATAGAGAAGCCATCAGAAATAACCCTAGACCGGGAGTTCCGCCACCGCAAGCCTCTGTATCCACAAAAACCAATCTAGACCCCGTCCGGCACCCTGCCGGGTGGGGGAATCATCACCGGAGGCCATCTTCATAATCCCGGCGGCCACCATGATGAGGAGGGAGTAGTCCACCCTCGGGGTTGAGGGTTTGTACCAGTATCTATGTGTTTAATATCTCTCTCTCTCCCTCTCTCGTGTTCTTGAGATGGCACAATCTTGATGTATCACGGTTTTTGTTAATATAGTTGGATCATATGGTGTTTTCCCCTCTCTATCTTGTTGTGATGAATTGAGTTTTCCCTTCAAGATTTCATCGGATTGAATACTTTTATGGATTTGAGAACACTTGATGCATGTATTGCTATGAATACCCGTGGTGACAATGGGGTATCATATTGATTCACTTGATGTGCGTTTTGGCACTCAACTCGTGGATTCATGAGGTGACATTGGGGTAGTCTATGCATAGGGGTTGATGCACGTTCTTGTCTTTGTTTCTCTGGTAGAAATCTTGGGGCACTCTTTGAGGTTCTTTGTGTTGGATTGAGTATTATGAATCTTAAATTGTTTGATGCATATCGTATAATCAACTCACGGATACTCGCGGTGACATTGGAGTATCTAGGTGACATTAGAGTTGGTTGATGTGTATCATATGTTGTTATTTTAGTACGAACTCTTGAAGAGATTGATCGGAAAGGATAACTTGTTATTTTAGTACGAACTCTTGGATAGATCGATTGGAAAGGATAATTTGTTGTTATTTCAGTACGAACTCTTGGATAGATCGATCGGAAAGGATAACGTTGAGGCGGTTTCGTACCCTACCAACAATTTCGTCTTATGTTCTCCGCTAGATAAGAACCTTGGAGTGATTCTTTATCGCACGTTGAGGGATTTCCATATGATCTAACTATGTTAGCATTGTTGAGAGATTGCACTAGTGAAAGTATGAACCCTAGGCCTTGTTTTCAAGCATTGCAATACCGTTTGTGCTCAGTTTTATCACTTGCTACCTTGCTGTTTTTATTTATTCAGATTATAAAAATATATTTCTACCATACATATTACACTTTTATCACCATCTCTTCGCTGACCTAGTGCACCTATACAATTTGCCATTGTATTGGGTGTGTTGGGGACACAAGAGACTCTTTCTTATTTTGTTGCAGGGTTGTTTGAGAGATACCATCTTCATCCTACGCCTCCCACGGATTGATAAACCTTAGGTCATCCACTTGAGGGAAATTTGCTACTGTCCTACAAAACTCTGCGCTTGGAGGCCCAACGCGAGTCTACAAGAACAAGTTGTGTAGTAGACATGAAGCTCTTTTCTGGCGTTGTTGTCGGGGAGGTGAGTGCTTGAAGGTATATATTTAGATATTGCAATTGAAGCTTTTAGTTTCTTGTTTTATCACTAGTTTGGTTTATAAAAGAAAACTGCAAAAAAATGGAATTAAGGCTACCTCATATTATTCGTCTTTATCATGTCTTTCTTGAAAATGATGGAAAGGAAAATTGTGCTCAATTGATAGAAGAAGAATTCAATAAAATGTTTAGCATAAATGATGAGCATGAATGCAATGTTCTTAGTATGAATTCTCTGAATATCCATGATACCAATGATATGCAAAGCCATAAGCTTGGGGATGCTATGTTTGATGAAGATGATATTTTTATTCCCGCAAGTTTTGATGTGCAAATTTGTTATAATGGTAGCATACCTCCTATTTATGATGATTACAATGATGAATGTGGGTTTGGAAGAGTGTCAATTCTAGGTAATGATCCCACTATTTTGGAGGGCGTTGAATATTTTCACAATATTGATGAAAGTGGATTTGGAGAGGCCATGACTTTATTTAGTGATGAATCCACTATTTTGGAAGAGGTTTCAGTTGACTATTATGAGAACAAAGTTGCTATCTATGATGATTATTGTGATGCCACTTATGATATAAAGAATAATGATAACCACGAAACTTGTCATCATGAATTTAATGCTCAATATGTTTATGCCAATCAAGTATCACATGATAGTTATTTTGTTGAGTTTGCTCCCACTATTATGAATGAGAAGAAATTTGCTTATGTGGAGAGTAGTAAAAGCTCTATGCTTGTGGATCATGAAAATAATGCTTTATGTGATAGCTATATTGTTGAATTCATTCATGATGCTACTAAAAATTATTATGAGAGAGGAACATATGCTTTTACATATCTCAATAATATCAAGTTTCCTCTCTATGTGTTGAAAGTCTTGAAGTTTTGCTTGCTTTGACTTCCAATGCTAGTTGATTCTTGCTCCCACAAATTGTTTGCTCACAAAATCTCTATGCATAGGAAGTGGGTTAGGCTTAAATGTGCTTGCCATGTGATTCATGATGCTCTCTTTCATGTTCCAATTCATATCTTTTATGTGAGCATCATTGAAATCATCATGCCTAGCAAAAAGGCATTAATGAAAAGCGCTTGTTGGGAGACAACCCTGTTGGGAATCGTTGCATGGAAAACAAAAAAATTTCTACACACACACAATGATCTATCCATGGAGATGTATAGCAACAAGGGGGAGAGTGTGTCTACGTACCCTCGTAGACCGTAAGCGGAAGCGTTTCACAACGCAGTTGATGTAGTCGAACTTCTTCGTGCTTCAACCGATCAAGTACCGAACGCACGGCACCTCCGTGTCCTGCACACGTTCAGCTCGTTGACTGTCGGATTCAGGGCTCCGCAGACCCAAAGAAGGTTCGAACTCTGGGGCGCGTGCAAAGAACTCAACCTATCCGGCCTACCGACCCGTCGCCCCGCGGCCTAGCTCGATGAACAAGGAAGAAAATGGACACCGCAGTTTACCCAGGTTCGGGCCACCTTGCGGTGTAATACCCTACTCCTGCTTTGTGGTGGATTGGCCTCGCGAGGGGCTAAGGATGAACAATTACAAGGGAAGAACAACCTCGTGAGGTCTGCTCTGGGGTGAGGGTGAGTCATCCTTTGGTTCGGTCCGGTCCGGTCCGGCCCCTCTCTACCGTGGTGGCTAGCTTATAATTATAGCGGCCTCGGTCCTCTTCCTCCAAAATGAAGGCGGGAAGGGATCCCACAGTGGCCAATTTGAAAGGGGACAAGTAGTACATCTTATCCTGACGAAAGGTGGTCTTCGCCTGCAAAGCTTCTGGTCATGACGCCATGATGGGCTCGGTGATGACATCCGTCATGCCATCCTGGCGGTCTTGGTCTCATTGCACTGGAATGGAAACCTTTGCCTGATTCCTCGGGAACCCACGCCTGCGCTTGCCTCCTTAGCACCGAAGAGGAAACCTGCTATTCTGTGCCTGCTGGCGCCCGCCTGGCCTTGGTCGTCATTGCTTGCATCACCGCAACCTCGTGAGGTTGGATACCTACATAGAAATCTCCGCTCCTCAGGAGGCAGCCTGGGGAGTCCGCTCCCTCGGGAGGTCTTGGCGTCGTCCGCCTCGCGAAGCTTAGCCCCTCGCGAGGGTCTTGTCTTGTTGGTGTTGAAATTGGGCCGTACCAGGCCATCGATGGAGCCACGCCGTGGGCCGCAAGCAGGCATGTCTGGGTACCCTGGTTCCTAGAACGCCGACAGTAGCCCCCGGGCCCAAGGCGCGCTCGGACTTGGCTTCGAGGCGAAGCCTAAGGGCAAGGGCGAAGCGCCGCAGGCCCCAATCGTCTGTGGGCCAGGCTGACGTGTGGCATTTGATGGGACATGGGCATCGATGATATTCTTCAAGGTCTTCGGAGAGGACAGCCAACGTCTGGAGTGCTGCCCCAGGAAGGCGATTGAGACGGCGACCCCCTCACAGGCCGGCAAATCGGCGAGGCCCCTCGCGGTGAACTTGCCCTTGGCTGTGTCCGCGATTCTTCCAGCAGCAGCGACGCCTCCTCCGAACCAAGCTTAAGCGACGACGACAGCTACAAGCCGCCGCGCCGCCACGCTCGGGCTTGAGGGAGGAATGGCACCGGCCAGGCGTCATGGGCGACACCGCCTAGGTCGCGATCCTTAGGAGGTCCTTTCCTTTTGTTTCATTCCTGCGCAAAAGTCATGAAGGGCCCCACGGGGGTGTGTAAAGATCGTGACAATTTTGCCTTAATGTTAGCGTCCCCAACTTATGTTGTGTTTGCGTCTCTCGCTTGGGCACGGTTCCCCCTTTTTATTCTCGCGGTAGCTTAGTGCTCTACGCCGACAGGACCCAGTCCCCAGGCAAGCTTCAGCCGTCGCTGGTATGCCAGGTCGCGATGCCGTGGTCAAGGCCAGGAGGTGAGCGGCCCGAGGTCCGATAGGAACCCCCGAGGCGCGATGCTCAGGAGGTCCCCTTTGGCGCGCAAGCGGATCTCGAAGGACTGAAAGGGGAGTTCCCTTGCCCGAGCGAAATCACGAGAGATGAAACGCCGATTATGGGATTCGTGCCCGGGTGTGCGAAGCGACTTATCTTGGCGAGCATGCGGTGGTTTCCTTGTCACGAGGGCAAGCTTCTTGTGCGACGTTAGGCTGTGCCCTTCTCCTGATGGCGTCCCCCCCCCAGGGCTCCTACCGACTCCATCTCTCCCGCTCGTCAGGGTGCTCTACGTCCTCGGGACCCGGCTCTCAAGCGAGGCTCGGCCACCGCTGGTATGCCAGATCGCAATGCCGTCGTCAAGGCCAGGGGGTGAGGGCTCGAGGGCCGGTAGGAGCCCCTGAGGCGCGGTGCTCAAGGGCCCCCCCCTTTAACGTGCAAGCGACTTGCGCGAGAAAAGAGTGGTTGGCTCCGAGGGGGTACCTAGGAGGGGTTGCGCTCCATGGCACGTAGCGCGATATCCTTCCGCGATGGTGAGGTGTTGGCGAATCTGCTTATGATTCTGCCTCCGGAGGTTCCCATCTCTGAGGCTCTAGCAGCAGAAGTCGAAAGCGGTGAGGACAGTGGCAGCGTTGTCAACGAGGGGCTTCCAACGAGCGGGGCCGGTGGCGGTAGTGGCGTTCCTTCTTAGTTTTACCCTGCAACATTTACCATGCCTCGTGGAGGCGTAAGACTTCTGTTTAAGCTTGCGGAACAATCTGTGCTTGTAATAATTATTAGGACCCCGTGGCTTCCTTATTGCGCCAAGTTTCCTTCGTGCTTGCTTTTGTGCTCTGCGTCGGCAGGGCCCAGCCCCGCACATACCTCAACCGCCGTTGGGGCGTTCGGATCACCAGGACGACACTAAGGGGCAAGGGGCTACGTGACTAGTGAGGCCCCTGAGTCGCGATGCTCAGGAGGTCCCCCTTGACATGCGAGCAGCCCTCATGAAGGAAACGTGGACACCGGGCTGTAGTACTTCGCGCTCTGCGTCGGCAGGGCCCAGCCCCGCGCATACCTCGACCGCCGTTGGGGCATCCGGATCACCAAGACGACACCAAGGGGCGAGGGGCAACGTGACTAGTGAGGCCCCAGAGTCACGATGCTCAGGAGGTCCCCCTTGACGTGCGAGTAGCCCTCATACCTTTGACCACTAGCTTTCACCTGGGGGGAACACGAGAAGACCAGGTACCCGGACCTGGTAGGGTAGCATGTGCCAGGCGGGGCCTGAGCACATCCCCCGTGTCTAGCCCCCTCGCGCGATCCTCCTGAGGGGGAAGTTGTGGATTGTTGCCGATCATAGAGCCGAGAGGCTATCCTGAGGTTGGTGCGGCCGCAAGGGCGCCCTCAGTTGTTTATTCACCAGCGCGGAGCATGGTGCTTCCACTTTATCATGGGCATAGTCGCTCCTCGACTGTGTCGTCCGCCAGCGCGGAGCATGTGGCTTCCACTGGTACATGGGTGGGAGTTCCCACTGGGGGAGACTCCGGGGCATGTACAGCCCCGTTCGTACGCATGGCTAGCACGGCAGAACTGGAGGAGGTGTATCTGGGCACTTGTGAGCCAGTGCGGGACTCACGAGGCCCTACCTCAAGGTGGGTTGCGCCTGATTTTTGCGGCGCGGGGCATGCATTTAGAAACCTGCGGGGCAATGGGGGGTCCAGTGCCGAATGCCCCTTCGGAGGTTATCGCATGAGAAGGCCGGACACTAATGACCCCAGGAGGTGACGTGAATGGGGCCGGCCCGCCAGACAGAGCTCAGCCATTGGTTTTATGGACGCTGCAGGGACGGACCTGAGCACAGACGCCGTGCCAAGTCTTCTCATGCAACGATCCCATGGAAAAACAACCGGTGCATGGCTCCCGCTGCGGTGAAGCGTCGAGCTGCGGTTGTATGAACTGGGCCATGCGCCCGCACTTGCCCACACGCGATTAGCTCATGTGAGGACAACGCACCAAGGACCGCGGGAGGTGACGTGCAAGGGAGCTGGCCCGCGGGACAGAGCTCGGTCACTTGGGTTTGTCGACGCTGCAGGGACGAACCCGAGCACAAACGCTGTGCCAGCCCTTAATCATGAGGCGGTCGCGGGCGGATTCGCGAGGGCGCATCGACATCATAGTGACGAAGCACCAGACAGGCAGTTGAGATACTATTGGTGTTCTGGGAACCAGGGTACCAAGACTTGCTTGCTTGCGGCCCAAGGCGTGGCTCCATCAACGGCCTGGTACGTCCCAGTTTCAACACCAACAAGACAAGACCCTCACGAGGGGCCAAGCCTCGTGAGGCATACAGCGCCAAGACCTCCTGAGGGAGCAGCCTCCCCAGGCTGCCTCTTGAGGAGCAGAGATTTCTTTGCAGGTATCCAACCTCACGAGGTTGCGGTGACGCAAGCCATGACTACCAAGGCCAGGCAGGCGCCAGCAGGCGCAGAAGAGCAGGTTTCCACTTTGGTGCTAAGGAGGCGAGCGCAGGCACGGGTTCCCGAGGAATCGGGCAAAGGATTCCATTCCGGTGCAACGAGACCAAGACTGCGAGGACGGCAGGACGAATGTCATCGCCGAGCCCACCGCGGCGTCACGACCAGAAGCTTTGCAGGCAAAGACCACCTTTCGTCAGGATAAGATGTACTACTTGTCCCCTTTCAAATTGGCCATTGTGGAATCCCTTCTCGCCTATGCTTTGGGGAAGAGGACCAAGGCCACTATAAGTATAGGTTAGCCACCACCATAGAAGAGATCCCCGATCCGATCCTTCCACCCCCACAAGAGCAGACCTCGTGAGGTTGTTCATCCCTTGTACTTGTTCATCCTCAGCCCCTCGTGAGGCAAATCCACCACAAAGTAGGAGTAGGGTCTTACACCACAAGGTGGCCCGAACCTGGGTAAACTGTCGTGTCCATCTCCTTCTTTGATCCATCGAGCTAGGCTGTAGGGCGATGGAATGGTTGGTTGGATAGGTTGAGTTCTTCACACACGCCCTAGAGTTTGAACCTTCTTTGGGTCTGCGGAGCCCTGAATCCGACATTTGGCGTGCCAGGTAGGGGCGTGTTGAAGCTTCTCTCCCACCACTCGCTCCGCCGCCGTTCTGCCATTCCAATGGCCGACGCTCGCCCTGTTCGAGCCAAGCGCCGGGCCGCTCGTGTCACCCAGACGGCACCCACGGGCAACGGTGCCCCTCGCCGCTCTGCCTCCCTGGTGGCTAATGTCGCCATCGACCCTGCCGCACAGGAACAGCAGGACTCGTCGCTGTCACCACCCGTGCAGCGCGACGGCCGCACCGTGACTCCATCAGCAACTCCAGCCACGGCATCGTCTTCTCATGGCCATCATGGGCTGGCAAACGCGCAGTCTGCGCTGCTCATGGCGCGCGAGCTTCTGCGCTATCGTCCGACCAGCGACCTCTACGATGACTGGCTCACCCACATCGCCGAACTCGTCAACGCTGCTGGCGAGGCCCCTGCACCATCTCATTCGCTTCGCCCTCTGCTGTCCCTGGCGGGCGACGTGGCTCACGGCGCGCAATTTCCCCCTCCTCTGCACGGCGTGGCACCGAAGCCGAGGCGTGAAGCTCCCCAGCGCGACCCGCCGCGCAGAGCGCCGGCGCGCGATGAAGAAAGCTGCCAGGTGGTGCGGCGGCCCCAAGGAGAAGCGCGTGCGCTCCCAGCACCGCCACGTCAAGATCGCACACCGCCAGAGGCAGCGGCGTGCGGGCATCGAGATCAGGCTCCTCCCCTGCGGCTGGCCCCTGTGAGTGCGGCAGGGTGCCGTGCTTTCACCCCGGAGCTGCGCCGCATCGTCTGGCCCGGTAAGTTCCAGCTGGACCTGCCTTCGCGCTATGATGGCAGCCCTGACCCCACTGAGTTCCTCCAGCTCTACGAGCTGAGCATCGAGCCGGCGAACGGCAATGAGAAGGTCATGGCGAACTGGTTCCCTGTGGCCCTCAAGGACGGTGCGTGCTCTTCGCTCCTGAACCTTCCGATGGGGTCGATCTCCTCCTGGGACGAGCTCTGCGAGCGCTTCATCGCCAACTTCCAAGGCACTCGCGACTGCGCTCGAGCAGCAGGCGACCTGCAGCGCATCAAGCAGCAGCCAAGTGAAACCCTGCACAAGTACATACAACGCTTCACCAATGTCTGCCTCAAGATCCCGAAGGTGTCGGACGAGGCCATCATCATCGCGTTCTCTGATGGCGTCTGAGACGTCAAGATGAAGGAGGAGCTCGCCATCCACGAGGACTTGTGTCCAGCTCTGGAGATGTTCGACATTGCCACCAAATGCGCGAGGGCCAAGGAAGGTCGCCTCTCCCTCCTGGAGCTTCCGGAGGTCGATCCTGAAGACAAGAAGGCCAAGGCTAAAGAAGTGAAGCATAAGGGCCCCGCCGTGCTAGCCGCGGAGCCCGAAATGAAGCGCGGCCGTGACCACGGTGAATCCTCCAGGGGCAGCCATCCATTCTGCATCTTCCACAATGTCCACAGCCACAACACCAACGACTGCCAGGAGCTCAGGGCTATCGGCGACGGGCGCCTTGGCTGCCGCCCCGAGCGCAATGACCATGGCTACGACCGCGGAGGAGGCCGCGGTGGTGGCCGCTAGGACAACCGTGACCCCCGCCAGGACTGGCATGATCAGCCTCGTGAGGACCGCTGGCAAGGCCATCCTTGCGACGGCCCCTGGCGTGACCAGCCCCACGAGGACCATCCTCAGGGCAACGCCGGCCTTCCTCCGCTGCCACCGCCGCCAAGGAGAAACGACGACCACCGCCAAGATGATGGGACCAGGGGCTTCCAAGAGCTTCGTGCCATTGCCTGCATCCTGGGCGGTGCTCAGGCTCCCGCCTCTCATCGCATCTTCAAGCAGTTCGCTTGCGAGGTGAACGCGGCCCTTCCAAAGCTTGAGGTATTGCGTCCCCTCAGGTGGTCCAAGTACGCCATCACCATTGACTCCATGGACCAGCTCAATTGTTCAGCCGCTGCTGGCGCGCTCCCGGTGCTCTACTCACCAATCATCAGCAACGTCCTCGTCACCAAGACACTCATCGATGGCGGCGCGGGGCTCAACATTCTCTCCGTTGAGATGTTTGAGATGCTCCAGGTGCCGTACGACCAGCTCCTCCCCACAAAGCCTTTCTCAGGGGTGACCGATGGCTCCACCGTCCGCATAGGGCAGATTCGCCTCCCTGTCACCTTCGGCCAGTGCGACAACTAACACACCGAGCTCATCGACTTCGACGTCGCCCACATTCGCCTCCCGTACAATGCCATCCTCGGGTATCCGGCCCTCGCCAAGTTCATGGCGGCAACACACCACGGCTACAATGTCCTCAAGATGCCGGGGAGTGGCGGCATCATCACGGTCGCCTGCGACGAGAAGGCTGCTGTGTGCTCCCTTGAGTGCGCCTAACAGGCTATGGCGGTCGAGAACTCTGATGACGAGGGTGCCGTCCAGCCTCCTGAGGCTATCCCCAAGAAGAAGAAGTAGCTCCTCCCCAAGGGCCGTTAGGAGGATGGCGCGCCCGACGATCGTGCCTCAGGCCCTGCGCCAACTACTGGGGCGCCCTTCCCTCTTGCATAGGAAGGCATGCCCGACGCCCCTCTCAGGACGGGCTCGGGGGCTCTCGCCTTGAGGGCCTTCGACCGGACCAGCGTCATGAGGGAGGCGTTCGGGCACCACATGGGGGCGTGCTTCAATATGTGAGCAAGGCGCAAGGCGAGAGGCGCCAGGCGTTCAGGAGTTCGTCACCAAGGCGATCGCGGAGCTTCAGGAGGCGTGAGCCATGCGTGGCGAGCGTCGTCCTGCATCATCCAGTGGAGCTGCCGCCCCTGACCTGGGTAGCGAGCTGCGCGTCTGTGTCAACATCCCAGGTCTCAACAGGGTTGCTTCTCAGGAGCTCTTCTAGCTGTCCCATGTTGGACAGAGTGGGGGCTGCCCCCGCAGCTACGTTCGCATGTTGTTCGGCCTGCTGAACATGGTTGCCTCGCACTAGCGCTACATGCAGGACGTCCTGGCGGCTGACGAGGCCCGGCGCTAGGCGGTCCTGACATAGGAGGTGCCGGACCCCCGCGAGCTTCCCGGGCCTCCAAAGCCTCCCGAGCCTCAGGAGCCAGCCGGCTCGTGAGGAGCGATCTCCGCAGCACGCGTCTCCAGCTACTCCAACGCTTCTACAACAACGGTGCTAGGTGACTTTTTGGTTTGTTCAATTGAGGGCGCCCCTCGGGCTGCATTATCCTCAAGCTGTCAGGGCCCGCCCCTACAACATGTATCATTTTGCGCATGTACCAGAACTGGTTTCGCCCTTTTATGAATTGCTTGATATTGCAATCTGCATGTCCGGTGCTTCGCCACCATGAATGTCGTGCGCCCTCACAAACCCACCCGCTACCACCTCATGATTAAGGACTGGCACGACGTCTGTGCTCGGGTTCGTCCCTACAGCGTCGCTAAACCCAAGTGGCTGAGCTCTGTCTCGCGAGCTAGCTCCCGTGCACGTCACCTCCTGTGGTCCTTGGTGCCTTGTTCTCGCATGAGCTAATCGAGAGTGGACGAGTCAAGGCGCGCGACCCGGTGCCTCGCCACCGCGGAGCCGCGCGCTGGTTGTCTTTCCTTGGGATTGTTGCATGAGAAGACTGGGCACGGCGTTTGTGCTCCGGTCCGTCCCTGTAGCATCGATAAACCCAACGACTAAGCTCTGTCTATCGGGCCGGCCCCGTTCACGTCACCTCCTGGGGTCATTGGTGTTTGGCCTTCTCATGCGATGCCCTCCAGAGATTCACTCGGTGCAGGCCACCCCAATGTTTCGCATGATTCTTACAGGCACCCCACAACAAAATCAGGCGCAACCAGGGCCTCGTGAATCCCGCGCTAGCTCACGAGTGCCCAGATACACCTCCTCCAGTCCTGCCGTGCTAGACATGCGTATGGACGGGGCTGTACATGCCCCTGAGTCTCCCCCTGAGGGAACTCCCCCCCACGCACCAGTGGAAGCACCATGCTCTGCGCTGGCAGACGACACTGTCGAGGAGCGACTATGCCCATGGACCAGTGGAAGCCCCATGCTCCGCGCTGGCAGACGACACTGTCGAGGAGCGACTATGCCCACGCACCAGTGGAAGCCCCATGCGCCGCGCTGGCGGACGACATGAACGAGGAGCGGCTATGCCCACAGAAGAGTGGAAGCACCATGCTCGCGCTGGTGAATAAACAACTGAGGGTGGCCCCCGTGGCCGCATCAACCTCAGGATAGCCTTTGGCTCTTCGCCCGGCAATACCTCACGTCTTTCCCCTAGAGAGGCCTGTGTGAGGGGGATGGGCACAGGGGCTACGCCCAGGCCACGCCTGGCGCAGGCCACCTTACCTGGTCTTCTCGCGTCCCTCCTAGGCAAAAGCTGGCAAGCAAAGGTATGGAGGACGCTGGATTACCTTGTACGACTGCTAGTCTTTCCTTCATGAGGGCCGTTCGTACATTAAGGGGGACCCCTGAGCATCGCGACTCAGGGGCCTCACTGGTCACGTAGCCCCTCGCCCCTTGGTCTCATCCTGGTGATCCGGACTCCCCAACGGCGGTCGAGGTATGCGCGGGGCTGGGCCCTGCCGACGCAGAACATTGAGGCTATTCGTACGTCAAGGGGGACCCCTGAGCATCGCGCCTTAGGGGCCTCACTAGTCACGTAGCCCCTCGCCCCTTGGTCTCGTCCTGGTGATCCGGATGCCCCAACAGCGGACGAGGTACGCGCGGGGCTGGGCCCTGCCGACACAGAACGCTGAGGCAAACACGAAGGAAACCTAGCACGAAAGAGAAATCGCAGAGTCCTAGCAAGTTATTACAAAACATAATGTTCCACGAGTTCAAACAGAAGTTTTCATGCCTCCGCAAGGCATGATGAATGTTGCAGGGTCAACTAGGGAGAAGCGCCACCATTGCCTTGGTGGCCGCCATCGCTCGCCTTGGGAAGCCCGTCGTCGGTGACGCTCCCACCATCTTCGCCACCGCAGCTGCGGGGTCGGGGACGCAGAGGAACTTCCCCAGCAGGGCCTCCACATGCTTCTTCAGAGCCTCGGCAGCAGCAGTGTGGGACTCAGGGGCCACCGGCTCGATTAGTGCGCTGAGGTCGAAGCCTGGGTCCCGGAGATGGAGGTGGCTGAAGACGCGCGTTGCGGCCGAAGTGAAGGGCGTGCGGCACTCCTCCTCCACCGCGGAATCCACCCCAGCGGCGATGCCCTCAAGCGCCTCAGCAAGCTTGGGGAGAAGCCCAGCAGGGCCATCCTCCAGACTCGCCAGCGGTTTCTCGTACCCTCCTCCGTAAAGGGAGCGCAGTGCCTTGCGAGACCTAAGTTTGGAGGAGACCAAGGCTTCGCATTCCACGGCCGCTCTTTCCTCGGCTACGGTGAGGATCTTCTCCCTGGCCTCCAACCGGGCCGTCACGTCAGAGACGAGCTGGGCATGGGACGCCTGCGCCTTGTCCACCTGCTCCTTCAGCTTGCCCAGGCGGTCCCGCTCCACGGCTTGGTCCTTGGTTGCCTGGGCCAGCTTGGCGTCGCGGTCGGCGAGCATCCCTTCGCGGGCCTTGAGCTCCTCCTCCTGCTGATGGAGCCATTGGGTGTGGGCAGCCTGCGTCTCGCGAAGAGCTTTCAGCTCAGTCTACGCCTTGCCGCAGCGTTCCTTAGTGGACGCCGCATCGGCCAACGCCACGTCACGAGCCCTTGCGGCTTCATTGGCCTCCCTCCTGCTCTCCGCGGTGGCGGCCTCGGCTCGGCTCTAGGCCGTCCGGGCGGACGCGTCGGCTTGGAGCCACCCCAAGATAAGCCCCATGCGCTCCCTCACCATGCACCTGTCGGCATCATGGAGATCGGCCCGGAGTTGGTCCAGCGCGTTGAAGGCTTCCTCCAGAGCCCCGGGCCTGACAAGGGGGCCGCAATCCGCCTGCACAAAGGCCTGGGAAGAGGCGGCACCGGTGCGAGGACTGGCGTCGCCACAGCAGCAAGGCCAGCTTGGGGCTCTGGAGCCCCCGAACCCCCCGCGGGCACGACGGGGACGGGCGGCTCCGGAGCTTGCTGGCCCACGGAGGCAGACTCCTCCTGAGGCTCCCCCACCATACCCTTGGGGGCCTGCTCCATCGCAGGGAAGAGCGAGGCAACCTCCTCCGCCTCAGCCAGGGCTACCTCAGCGGTGGTGCCTCCGAGGTCCCGGCTCCTCCCTTCCTCTTCTTCACCGCGATGTCCGTCCTGGTCGCCAGAAAGGGAGCACTGTGAGCGCAGGTATCGAGGGTGACAAACAAAGACAAGGCAAGATGCTTACTCATCAGAGGCAATGTACGCCCTTTTCCGCACCAGGGCCAGGGCTCCCCCAACCTTCTTGGGCGCGGACCTCGCCGTGTCCTGAGGATTGGCAGGGCGCACGACGACTGGCCTCGGTGGGGCGTCAACGGTCGGCAAGGCGGAGGCGTCACCTCGAGGAGGTGGCACCGCCCCGCCCTTCTTCGGGGTCGCTCGGCCTAGCCCCCATAGGGGAGTGGCCCCGGACCTCGTGACGACCCCGGTGGAGCACAGGGATTCCGCGACCGGGGACTCGGCCGCATCGTCATCGTTGGAGAGGTCGCGGAGAAGCTCGCTCTGCGACGAAGGAGAGGTCTCCGCCCCGTCGTCCATGGTCGCCTCCGAGTTCTCCTCCCCATTTTCCCCGGCGTCGTCACCGAAAGACACCAGCATCGGGGAGTTGGGTAGCTCGGGCGGCACGAGCCCCAACTCATTGAAGATGGGCATGGTGGCGACCAGCGCCGCCTTGTCAGCATGGCAGGACAGCGGGATGGAGGCCGCCGGGAGGTTGCCTGGGTCCCCCTCGAGCAAGGTGTTCAGGGCCTTGCCCAGCTCCTTGCTTGTCAAGCTCCCTAGGCGCAGCCGGATGTCGCCTCCTGCGCCCTCGGGCTCCCACATGGGGTGCGTATTTTGCTTGGAGCTGGGCCAGGCGCTGCGTCAGGAACTCCTTTACAAGCATGGCCCCCGTCAGCACCCCGGCCTTCAGGTCTACCGTCATCTTCCTCAGGACCGGCGCCGCCCAGGGATCGGAGAGCTTCTCATGACCCCACCTCTCAAGCTTCTCCGGGAGCTCGTTTGGCAACTCGAGCCACGCGTGGAGGACCTTGGCATCCATGAAGACCAACTTGCGCTAGAAGTTATCCACCTTCTTCCTGGCCCTCATAAGCGCGTTGCCCTTGTGAACCACGATGAAGGATATGCAGCCAGAACGCTGGGTTGGATCGTGCATCCGAAGATAGAAGAAATGGTGGAGAAGCGCTACGGAGGGCCTCACGCCCACGAACGCCTCGCAGTAAAATGCGAAGATGGACAGGAGGAGGATGGAGTTGGGCTGAAGATGCAGAGCATGGACCTGGTAGTGGTCGAGGACGGCGGTGAAGAGCCCGGAGAAAGGCGGGACGAGCCCCGCGAAGACGATGTGGAGGAATAAGGGATAAGCCGTCCTCGCCAAGGTCACCTGCTCGGCGGAGCTGGCCTGGAGGATGGTCTCGCCCCATTCATTGTCAACACCCACCGTCAGCGGGATCGCAGTGGCAAGGTGCCTCCCCTCGGTAATGGTGGATGTGCCGAGGGCCAGCGTAGGAGAGGAGGAGGAGCTCACGACCGGCGCGGCAGAATTTGCCTTCCCGGACGCCATTTGTGGGATCTCGGAGGAAGAGCTCAGCTAGATCTGGAGGTGTTCTCGGCAGGAAGAAAGGGGATCTGGAGCAATGCGAAGAGAAGGCAATGATGGCCGATATGCATGCACCAGTCTTTTATCAAGTCACGCGGTTGCCAAGGCAACATGGAGAGGTGGAGACGCCCATGTCCCATCAAGCGCCACGCATCGGCTTGGTCCGCAGGTAATTGGGGCCTGCGGCACTTTGCCTTGCCCTTTGGCTTCGCCTCGAAGACAAGTCCGAGTGCGCCTTGGGCCCGGGGGCTACTGTCGGCATTCTGGGAACCAGGGTACCCAGACTTGCCTGCCTGCCGCCCACGGTGTGGCTCCATCAATGGCCTGGTATGGCCCAGTTTCAACACCAACAAGACAAGACCCTCGCAAGGGGCCAAGCCTCGCGAGGCATACAGTGCCAAGACCACCTGAGGGAGCAGCCTTCCCAGGCTGCCTCCTGACGAGCGGAGATTTCTATGCAGGTATCCAACCTCACGAGGTTGCGGTGACGAAAGCCATGACGATCAAGGCCAGACGGGCCCAGCAGGCACAGAAGAGCAGGTTTCCTCTTTGGTACTAAGGAGGCGAGCACAGGCACGGGTTCCCGAGGAATCAGGCAAAGGTTTCCATTCCAGTGCAACGAGACCAAGACCGCCAGGACGGCAGGACGAATGTCATCGTCGAGCCCACCGCGGCGTCATGACCAGAAGCTTTGCAGGCGAAGACCACCTTTCATCAGGATAAGATGTACTACTTGTCCCCTTTCAAATTGGCCGTTGTGGAATCCCTTCCCGCCTATGCTTTGGGGAAGAGGACCAAGGCCACTATAAGTATAGGTTAGCCACCACCATAGAAGAGATCCCTGATCCGATCCTTCCACCCCCACCAGAGCAGAGCTCGCGAGGTTGTTCATCCCTTGTACTTGTTCATCCTCAGCCCCTTGTGAGGCAAATCCACCACAATGCAGGAGTAGGGTCTTCCACCGCAAGGTGGCCTGAACCTGGGTAAACTGCCGTGTCCATCTATTTCTTTGATCCATTGAGCTAGGCTGTAGGGTGACGGGATGTTTAGTTGGATAGGTTGAGTTCTTCACACACGCCCCAGAGTTCGAACCTTCTTTGGGTCTGCAGAGCCCTGAATCCGACAGATACTTTGGGAACTCATGAAGGCAAAGCCAGTTCTGCATGAGGATGATGCAGCCCGAGGGGCGCCCTCAGTTGAACAAACCAAAAAGTCACCTGGCACCATCGTTGTAGAAGCGTTGAAGTAGCTGAAGACGCGTACTGTAGAGATCGCTCCTCACGAGCCGTCTGGCTCCTGAGCCCCGGGAGGCTCCGGAGGTCTGGGGGGCTTGCGAGGGTCCATCACCTCCTCGGTCAGGACCGCCTGGCGCCTGGCCTCGTGAGCCGCCAAGGCTCCCTGCATGAGGCACTGGTACGAGGCGGCCACGTTCAGCAGGCCGAACGGCATGCGGACATAGGTGTAGGGGTAGCCCTCGCTCCGGCCGACGCGGGACGGCCAGAAGAGGTCCTGCGAAGCAGCCCTGTTGAGGCCTGGGATGTTGACACAGATGAGCAGCTCGCTACCCATGTCAGGGGCAGCAGCCGCACTGGATGACACGGGGCGACGCTCGCCACGCATGGCTCACGCCTCCTGAAGCTCCTCGATTGCCTTGGTGATGAACTCCTGAGCGCCCGGCGCCTCTCGCCTTGTGCCTTGCTCACAGAGGCACCCGTTGAAGCACGCCCCCACGTGGTGCCCGAACACCTCCCTCGCGACGTTGGTCAGGTCAAAGGCCCTCCAGATGAGAGCCCCCGAGCCCGTCCCGATAGGACCGTCGGGCGCCCCAGCCTCCTGACAGCCCTTTGGGAGGAGTTGCTTCTTCTTCTTGGGAATGGCCTCAGAAGGCAGGATGGCACCCTCGCCATCTGAATTCTCGACCGCCGCCGAGTGCCCTGGAAGTTGGCAATGAAGCGCTCGCGTAGCTCGTCCCAGGAGGAGATCGACCCCACCGGGAGGTTAAGGAGCCAAGAACGCGCGCCATCCTTGAGGGCCATGGGGAACCAGTTCGCCATGACCTTGTCATTGCCGTTCGCCGCCTCGATGCTCAGCTCGTACAGCTGGAGGAACTCAGCGGGGTCGGGGGTGCCGTCGTAGTATGGAGGCAGATCCGGCTTGAACTTGCCGGGCCAAACGACGCGGTGCAGCTCCGGGGTGAAAACACGGCAGCCTGCTGCACTCACAGGGGCCGACCGCATGGGGGGAGCTTGATCTTGGCGCCCTCGTGCCACCGCCTCTGGCGGCGCGCGGTCTTGACCCGGCGGCGCTGGGAGCGCGCGCGCCTCTCCTTGGGGTCGCTGCACCACCTGGCAGCTTTATTCATCGCGCGCAGGCGCTCTGCGTGGCGGGTCACGCTGGGGTGCCTCACACCTAGGCTCGGGAGGCATGCCGTGAGCCACGTCGCCTGCCCGGGACGGTGGTGGACGAGGCGAACAGGATGGTGCAGGGGCCTCGCCAGCGGCGTTGCCGAGTTCGGCGATGCGGGCGAGCCAGTCGTCATAGAGGTCATTGGCCGGACGATAGCGCAGAAGCTCACGCGCCATGAGCAGCGCAGACTGCGCGTTCGTCGGCCCACGACAGCCATGAGAAGATGACGCCGTGGCTGGAGTGGCTGATGGAGTCGCGGTGCGGCCGTCACGCTGCACGGACGGTGGCAGCGATGAGTCCTGCTGTTCGCGGGCAGCAGGGTCGGTGGCGGCGTTAGCCACTGGGGAGGCTGAGCGGCGAGGGGCGCCGTTGCCCGTGGGTGCCGTCTGGGCGACACGAGCGGCCCGGCACTCGGCTCGAGCATGGCGAGCGTTGGCGATTGGAATGGCAGAACGGTGGCGGAGCGAGTGGTGGGAGAGAAGCTTCAACACGCCCCTACCTGGCGCACCAAATGTCGGATTCAGGGCTCCGCAGACCCAAAGAAGGTTCGAACTCTGGGGCACGTGCAAAGAACTCAACCTAACCGGCCTACCGACCCGTCGCCCCACGACCTAGCTCAATGAACAAGAAAGAAAATGGACACGGTAGTTTACCCAGGTTCGGGCCACCTTGTGGTGTAATACCCTACTCCTGCTTTGTGGTGGATTGGCCTCACGAGGGGCTGAGGATGAACAAGTACAAGGGAAGAACAACCTCATGAGGTCTGCTCTGGGGTGAGGGTGAGTCGTCCTTCGGTTCGGTCCGGTCCGGTCTGGTCCCTCTCTACGGTGGTGGCTAGCTTATACTTATAGCGGCCTCGGTCCTCTTCCTCCAAAACGAAGGCGGGAAGAGATCCCACAGTGGCCAATTTGAAAGGGGACAAGTAGTACATCTTATCCTGACGAAAGGTGGTCTTCGCCTGCAAAGCTTCTGGTCGTGACGCCGCGGTGGGCTCGGCGATGACATCCGTCCTGCCGTCCTGGTGGTCTTGGTCTTGTTGCGCTGGAATGGAAACCTTTGCCTGATTCATCGGGAACCCATGCCTACGCTTTCCTCCTTAGCACCAAAGAGGAAACTTGCTCTTCTGCGCCTGCTGGTGCCCGCCTAGCCTTGGTCGTCATGGCTTCCGTCACCGCAACCTCGTGAGGTTGGATACCTGCATAGAAATCTCCGCTCCTCAGGAGGCAGCCTGGGGAGGCCGCTCCCTCGGAGGTCTTGGCGTTGTCCGCCTCACAAGGTCGCGAGGGTCTTGTCTTTTTGGTGTTGAAACTGGGCCGTACCAGGCCGTCGATGGAGCCACGACGTGGGCCGCAGGCAGGCAAGTCTGGGCACCCTGGTTCCTAGAACGCCGACAGTGACGTCCCTTGCCTTCTTGATCCAGCAAGACATCAAGGTAGTAGATGAGTTCTGTCAGCACGACGGCGTGGTGACGATGATGGTGAAGTGATCTCCGCAGGGGTTCGCCTAAGCACTACGAAAATATGACCGGGGGTGTAAACGGTGGAGGGGGGCGCCGCACACGGCTAGGCAATAGTCTGGGGTTATGCTAGGCGCCCCCATCCTCATATATATAGGTGGGAGGGAGAGGGGAGAGGCCAAGGGGTGCCCAAGTAGGTCTGAATCCTACTTGGGCTCCTGCCCTTGGCTGCGCCCCCCTGCCATGTTTGTCGGAGGGGGAAGGAAAGATGGGGGGGGGGGGGGGGGGAGAGAAGGAAGTGGGAATCCTAATCAACACTTACCTTTCTCTTCTCCCCTTTCCTTCTCCTCCTTAGGCCGGCCCATATGGGGGGGCGCACCAGCC
This sequence comes from Thinopyrum elongatum, assembly GCA_011799875.1. Taxonomy (NCBI): domain Eukaryota; kingdom Viridiplantae; phylum Streptophyta; class Magnoliopsida; order Poales; family Poaceae; genus Thinopyrum; species Thinopyrum elongatum. The sequence continues at coordinate 484,780,378 of CM022298.1, read as the reverse complement.
CCTTGTGGCTGGTGCATTTCCCCTCTTGGCCCATATCTTTTGCCGGGGGTGCCCGGAACCCCTTTCGGTGACCCGATAAGTACCCGGTACCCCCCGAAACACTTCTGGTGTCCGAATACCATCGTCCTATATATCAATCTTTACTTCTTGACCATTTCGAGACTCCTCGTTATGTCGGTGATCTCATCCGGGACTCCGAACAACATTCGGTCACCAAATCACATAACTCATATAATACTATATCGTCATCGAACGTTAAGCGTGCGGACCCTACGGGTTCGAGAACTTTGTAGACATGACCGAGACCGGTCAATAACCAATAGCGGAACCTGGATGCCCATATTGGCTCCTACATATTCAACGAAGATCTTTATCGGTTGAACCGTTATGACAACATACGTAATTACCTTTGTCCATCGGTATGTTACTTGCCCGAGATTCGATCGTCGGTATCTCTATACCTAGTTCAATCTCGTTACCGGCAAATCTCTTTACTCGTTCCATAATACATCACCTCATGACTAACTCCTTAGTCTTTTGCTTGCAAGCTTATGATGTGTATTACCAGAGGGCCCAGAGATACCTCTTCGATACTCGGAGTGACATATCCTAATCTCGATCTATGCCAACTCAACAATCACCTTCGGAGTTACCTGTAGAGCATCTTTATGATCACCCAATTACGTTGTGACATTTGATAGAACACAAGGTATTCCTCCGGTATCCGGGAGTTGCATAATCTCATAGTCGAAGGAATATGTATTTGACATGAAGAAAGCAATAGCAATAAAACTGAATGATCATAATGCTAAGCTAACGGATGGGTCTTGTTCATCACATCATTATCCTAATGATGTGATCCCATCATCAAATGACAACACATGTCTATGGTTTGGAAACCTTAACCATCTTTGATCAATGAGCTTGTCTAGTAGAGGCATACTAGGGACACGGTATTTGTTTATGTATTCACACATGTATTTAAGTTTCCAATCAATACAATTCTAGCATGAATAATAAACCTTTATCATGAATAAGGAAATATAAAATAAAAACTTTATTATTGCCTCTAGGGCATATTTCCTTCAGTCTCCCACTTGCACTAGAGTCAATAATCTAGTTCACATCGCCATGTGATTAACACCCAAAGAGTTTACTAGAGTCAATAATCTAGTACACATCACCATGTGATTAACACCCATAGTTCACATCGCCATGTGATCAACACCCAAAGAGTTTACTAGAGTCAATAATCTAGTTCACATCTCCATGTGATTAACACCCAAAGAGTACTAAGGTGTGATCATGTTTTGCTTGTGAGAGAAGTTTAGTCAACGGGTCTGTCACATTCAGATCCGTATGTATTTTGTAAATTTCTATGTCTACAATGCTCTGCATGGAGCTACTCTAGCTAATTGCTCCCACTTTCAATACGTATCCAGATTGAGACTCAGAGTCATCCGAATCGGTGTCAAAGCTTGCATCGACGTAACTCTTTACGACGAACTCTTTATCACCTCCATAGCCGAGAAACATTTCCTTAGTCCTATTAGGTAACTAAGGATCCACTCCTGGATTACTTTGGTACCTCCCTGCCAAACTTATGGCAAGGCACACACCAGGTCTGGTACACAGCATAGCATACATGATAGAACCTATGGCTGAGGCATAGGGAATGACTTTCATTTTCTCTCTATCTTCTGTAGTGGTCGGCTTTGAGTCTGACTCAACTTCACACCTTGTAACACAGGCAAGAACCCCTTCTTTGACTGATCCATTTTGAACTTCTTCAAAACTTTATCAAGGTATGTGCTTTGTGAAAGTCCTATTAAGCATCTTGATCTATCCCTATAGATCTTGATGCCCAATATATAAGTAGCTTCACCGAGGTCTTTCATTGAAAAATTCTTATTCAACTATCCTTTTATGCTATCCAGAAATTCTATATCATTTCCGATCAACAATATGTCATCCACATATAATATCAGAAATGCTATAGAGCTCCCACTCACTTTCTTGTAAATACAGGCTTCACCGTAAGTCTGTATAAAACCATATGCTTTGATCACCTCATCAAAGCATATATTGCAACTCCGAGATGCTTGCACCAGTCCATAGATGGATCGCTGGAGCTTACACACTTTGTTAGCACCTTTAGGATCGACAAAACCTTCTGGTTGCATCATATACAACTCTTCTTTAAGATCTCCATTAAGGAATGCAGTTTTGACGTCCATTTGCCAGATTTCATAAAATGCGGCAATTGCTAACATGATTCGGACAGACTTAAGCATCGCTACGGGTGAGAAAGTCTCATCGTAGTCAACTCCTTGAACTTGTCGAAAAGCTTGTGCGACAAGTCGAGCTTTGTAGACAGTGATATTACCATCAGCGTCTGTCTTCGTCTTGAAGATCTATTTATTCTCAATGGCTTACCGATCATCGGGCAAGTCCACCAAAGTCCACACTTTGTTCTCATACATGGATCCTATCTCAGATTTTATGGCCTCAAGCCATCTGTCGGAATCTGGGTGAATCATAGCTTCTTCATAATTCGTAGGTTCGCCTTGGTCTAGTAACATGACTTCCAGAACAGGATTACCGTACCACTCTGGTGCGGATCGTGCTCTGGTTGACCTACGAGGTTCAGTAGCCACTTGATCTGAAGTTTCATGATCATTATCATTTGCTTCCTCTCTAGTTGGTGTAGGCATCACGGGAACAGATTTCTCTGATGTGCTACTTTCCAATTCGAGAGAAGGTACGATTACCTCATCAAGTTCTACTTTCCTCCCACTCACTTCTTTCGAGAGAAACTCCTTCTCTAGAAAGGTTCCATTCCTGGCAACAAAGATCTTGCCTTCGGATCTATGGTAGGAGGTGTACCCAATTGTTTCCTTAGGGTATCCTATGAAGATGCACTTCTTCGATTTGGGTTCGAGCTTATCAGGCTGAAGCCTTTTGACATAAGTGTCGCAACCCCAAACTTTAAGAAACGACAGCTTAAGTTTCTTGCCAAACCATAGTTCATACGGTGTCGTCTCAACGGATTTAGACGGTGCCCTATTTAATGTGAATGCAGCTGTCTCTAATGCATAACCCCAAAATGATAGTGGTAAATCGGTAAGAGACATCATAGAACGCACCATATCCAATAAAGTACGGTTACGACGTTCGGACACACCATTACACTGTGGTGTTCCAGGTGGCGTGAGTTGTGAAACTATTCCGCATTGTTTTAAATGAAGGCCAAACTCGTAACTCAAATATTCGCCTCCATGATCAGATCATAGAAACTTTATTTTCTTGTTACGATGATTCTCCACTTCACTCTGAAATTCTTTGAACTTTTCAAATGTTTTAGACTTGTGTTTCATCAAGTAGATATACCCATACCTACTCAAATCATCTGTGAAGGTCAGAAAATAATGATACCCGCCGTGTGCTTCAACAATCATCAGACCGCATACATCGATATGTATTATATCCAATAAGTCATAAGCTCGCTCCATTGTTCCAGAGAACGGAGTTTTAGTCATCTTGCCCATGAGGCATGGTTCACAAGTATCAAATGATTCATAATCAAGTGATTCCAAAAGCCCATCTGCATGGAGTTTCTTCATGTGCTTTACACCAATATGACCTAAACAGCAGTGCCACAAGTATGTTGCACTACTATTATCAACTTTGCATCTTTTGGCATCAATTATTATGAATATGTGTATCACTACGATCGAGATTCTATAAACCATTTATATTGAGTGTATGACCATAGAAGGTTTTATTCATGTAAACAGAACAACAATTATTCTTTGACTTAAATGAATAACCGTATTGTAATTAACATGATCCAATCATATTCATGCTCAACGCAAACACCAAATAATATTTATTTAGGTTCAACACTAATCCCAAAGGTAAAAGGAGTGTGCGATGGTGATCTTATCAACCTTGGAATCACTTCCAACACACATCATCACCTCACCCTTAACTAGTCTCTGTTTATTTTGCAACTCCTGTTTCGAGTTACAAATCTTAGCAACTGAACCAGTATCAAATACCCAGGGGCTACTATGAACACTAGTAAAGTACACATCAATAACATGTATATCAAATATACCTTTGTTCACTTTGCCATCCTTCTTATCCGCCAAGTTTTTGGGTAGTTCCGCTTCCAGTGACCATTTCCTTTGCAGTAGAAGCACTCAGTTTCAGGCTTGGGTCCTGCTTTGGGCTTCTTCATGGGAGCGAAAACTTGCTTGCCGTTCTTTCTTGAAGTTCCCTTTCTTTCCCCTGCCTTTTTTCTTGAAACTAGTGGTCTTGTTTAACCATCAACACTTGATACTCTTTCTTGATTTCTACCTTCGCCGATTTCAGCATCGCTAAGAGCTTGGGAATCATTTTCGTCATCCCTTGCATATTATAGTTCATCACGAAGTTCTAGTAGCTTGGTGATAGTGACTAGAGAACTCTGTCTATCACTATCTTATCTGGAAGATTAACTCCCGCTTGATTCAAGTGATTGTAGTACCCAGACATTCTGAGCACATGCTCACTGGTTGAGCTATTCTCCTCCATCTTTTAGGCAAAGTAGCTGTCAGAGGTCTCATACCTCTCAACACAGACATGAGCCTGAAATACCAATTTCAGCTCTTGGAACATCTCATATGTTCCATGGAGTTCAAAACGTCTTTGGAGCCCCGATTCTAAGCCGTAAAGCATGGTGCACTAAACTATCAAGTAGTCATCATATCGAGCTTGTCAAACGTTCATAACGTCTGCATTTGCTCCATCAATAGGTCTGTCACCTAGCGGTGCACCAAGGACATAATTTTTCTGTGCAGCAATGAGGATAATCCTCAGATCACGGACCCAGTCTGCATTATTTCTACTATCATCTTTCAACTTAGTTTCTCTAGGAACATACCAAAAATAGGGGAACTACATCATGAGCTATTGATCTACAACATAGATTTGCAAATACTATCAGGACTAAGTTCATGATAAATTAAGTTCAATTAATCAAATTACTAATGAACTCCCACTTAAATAAACATCCCTCAAGTTATCTAAGTGATGCGTGATCCAAATCCACTAACCCATGTCCGATCATCACGTGAGATGGGGTAGTCATAAATGGTGAACATATCTATGTTGATCATATCTACTATATGACTCATGTTCGACCTTTCGGTCTCCAGTGTTCCGAGACCATGTCTGTACATGCTAGGCTCGTCAAGTTTAACCCAAGTATTCTGCATGTGCAAAACTGTCTTACATCCATTGTATGTGAACATAGAGTCTATCACACCCGATCATCACGTGGTGTCTCAAAACAATGAACTTTCGCAATGGTGCATACTCGAGGAGAACACTTATATCTTGAAATTTAGTGAAGGGATCATCTTATAATGCTACCATCGTTCTAAGCAAAATAAGATGCATAAAAGATAAACATCACATGCAATCAAAATATGTGACATGATATGGCCATCATCATCTCGTGCTTTTGATCTCCATCTCCAAAGCATCGTCATGATCTCCATCATCGCCGGCTCGACACCTTGATCTCCATCGTTGCGTCGTGGTCATCTTGCCAACTATTGCTTCTACAACTATTGCTAACTCATAGCGATAAAGTAAAGCAATTACATGGCGCTTGCATTTCATAATATAAAGAGACAACCATAAGGCTCCTGCCAGTTGCGGATAAATTACAAAACATGATCATCTCATACAATAACGTATATCACATCATGTCTTGACCATATCACATCACAACATACCCTACAAAAACAAGTTAGACGTCTTCTACTTTGTTGTTTGCAAGTTTTACGTGGCTGCTACGGGTTTCTAGCAAGAACCGTTCTTACCTACGGCAAAAACCACAACGGTGATTTATCAAGTTTGCTGTTTTAACCTTCTTCAAGGACTGGCCGTAGTCAAATTCGATTCAACTAAAGTAGGAGAAACAGACACCCGCCATCCACCTTTATGCAAAACTAGTTGCATGTCAGTCGGTGGAACCGGTCTCATGTGCGTGGACATGTAAGGTTGGTCCGGGCCGCTTCATCCCACAATGCCGCCGAATCAAAATAAGACGTTGGTGGTAAGTAGTATGAACATCACCGCCCACAACTTGTTTGTGTTCTACTCGTGCATATCATCTAAGCATAGACCTGGCTCTGATACCACTGTTGGGAATCGTTGCATGGAAAACAAAAAAAATTCTATGCACACGTAATGATCTATCCATGGAGATGCATAGCAACGAGGGGGAGAGTGTGTCTACGTACCCTCGTAGACCGTAAGCGGAAGCGTTTCACAACGCGGATGATGTAGTCGAACTTCTTCGTGCTTCAACCGATCAAGTACCGAACGCACCACACCTCCGCGTTCTGCACACATTCAGCTCGGTGACGTCCCTCGCCTTCTTGATCCAGCAAGATGTTGAGGTAGTAGATGAGTTCCATCAGCACGACGGCGTGGTGACGGTGATGGTGAAGTGATCTCCGCAGGGCTTCACCTAAGCACTACGAAAATATGACCGGGGGTGTAAACGATGGAGGGGGGCGCCACACACGGCTAGGCAATTGTCTGGGGTTGTGCTAGGCACCCCCTCCTCATATATATAGGTGGGAGGGAGAGGGGAGAGGCCAAGGGGCACCCCAAGTAGGTCTGAATCCTACTTGGGCTCCTGCCCTTGGCCGCGCCCCCTGCCATGTTTGTCGGAGGGGGAAGGAAAGAGGGGGGAGAGAGAAGGAAGTGGGAATCCTAATCCACACTTACCTTTCTCTTCTCCTCCTTAGGCCGGCCCATATGAGGGGCACACTAGCCCCTTGTGGACGGTGCGTTTCCCCTCTTGGCCCATAAGGCCCATATCTTTTGTCGGGGGTGCCTGGAACCCCTTCCGGTGACCCGATAAGTAACCGGTACCCCCCGAAACACTTCTGATGTCCGAATACCATCGTCCTATATATCAATCTTTACTTCTCGGCCATTTCGAGACTCCTCATCATGTTCGTGATCTCAGCCAGGACTCCGAACAATATTCGGTCACCAAATCACATAACTAATATAATACTATATCGTCATCGAACGTTAAGGTGCGGACCCTACGGGTTCGAGAACTTTGTAGACATGACCGAGACACCTCTCCGATCAATAACCAATAGCGGAACCTGGATGCCCATATTGGCTCCTACATATTCTACCAAGATATTTATCGGTCGAACCGTTATGACAACATACGTAATTCCCTTTGTCCATCGGTATGTTACTTGCCCGAGATTCAATCGTCGGTATCTCTATACCTAGTTCAATCTCGTTACCGGCAAGTCTCTTTACTCATTCCATAATACATCACCTCGTGACTAACTCCTTAGTATTTTGCTTGCAAGCTTATGATGTGTATTACCGAGAGGGCCCAGAGATACCTCTCCGATACTCGGAGTGACAAATCCTAATCTTGATCTATGCCAACTCAACAAACACCTTCGGAGATACCTGTAGAGCATCTTTATGATCACCCAGTTATGTTGTGACGTTTGATAGAACACAAGGTATTCCTCCGGTATCCGGGAGTTGCATAATCTCATAGTCGAAGGAATATGTATTTGACATGAAGAAAGCAATAGCAATAAAACTGGACGATCATAATGCTAAGTTAACGGATGGGTCTTGTCCATCACATCATTATCCTATTGATGTGGTCCCGTCATCAAATGACAACACATGTCTATGGTTAGGAAACCTTAACCATCTTTGATCAACGAGCTAGTCTAGTAGAGGCGTACTAGGGACACAGTATTTGTTTATGTATTCACACATGTATTTAATTTTCCAATCAATACAATTCTAGCATGAATAATAAACCTTTATCATGAATAAGGAAATATAAAATAACAACTTTATTATTGCCTCTAGGGCATATTTCCTTCAAACCCAACATTTACCCTTACTGTTTTTGTGTGTTCATTTGGTTAAGACATTGTATTATTCATGTTTTATAGCTTTTGTTTCAATAAAGTGCCAAGAAAGCCTTTGGGATAGTGTGGATGATAGTTGACTTGATTCTGTGAAAAACATAAAGTTTTGTTTCCATTGCAGAAAATTCTATAAATCACTGGAGTGCGGTAATTTTCTGAAAGTTTTACACATTATTTATATACAAATTACCTATGCTGTCCTAATTTTTCAGAATTTTTAGAGTTGCAGAAGTATCATAAATGTTCAGATCATTACAGATTGTTCTGTTTTTGATAGATTCTGTTTTCAATGCATAGTTTGCTTGTTTTCTAGTTTCTATGGCTTATATTGGTCAATATAAATTGTAGAAATGATATGGTACAGTAGGTGTTGTGTGAGAACAATTGTGAATCTTGTCTTTGACAGTACCCAAGAGAATGACTTGCTTTATTATACTAACGCATCTCACGAAGTTCCGTTTTGTTTTGTGTGATTGAAGTTTTCAAGTTTTGTCAAGACCCTAATCTTGGGGATGCCGAAGGCACCCCAAGGTAATATTCAAGGAAGACCCAAGCAACTAAGCTTGGGGATGCCCCGGAAGGCATCCCCTCTTTCGTCTTCAACATTATCGGTAACCTTACTTGGAGCTATATTTTTATTCGTCACATGATATGTGTTTTTCTTGGAGTGTCATTTACTTTTAGTTGGATTTGCTTGATGTTATTTAGAATAATGTTTTGTGTCCTTTATTTCAATAAGAATGTCAAGTATAGCCTTTACCATGCTTATTTTGCAAGTCTATATGTTGCTGTTTGAAAACAGAAAGTTTATCGCTGTTGCAAAAATTCCTGAGAAAATTCAGAATGTGAAAAGATGTTTAATTTTTTTTCACAGCAAGCTATGATAAATTATCTACAGTGTGGTAAATGCTTAGAATTTTTTGAGTTAGAGAAGTATGGATCCTTCTTCATCCTTTACAGACTGTCCTCTTTAGACAGATTGCTGTTATGATTGCATTGTTTGCATATATTTGCGTGTTTAATTATTCTATTTGAGGATAGGAGTATTAAATATGCAGAGGCATTTAGTATGCAATGTAAAATCATAATTTTAGTAATTTGTTACAGTATAGAATGTTAAGGTTTTGATTTGATTTATACTAACTCATCTCACGAGTTCTTGTTGAGTTTTGTGTGATGAAGTTTTTGAGATTTAGGAAACCATGATACAAATGGAATTAAGGAGACACAAAAGCTCAAACTTGGGGATGCCCAAGGCATCCCAAGATAATATTTCAAGAAGTATCAAGCATCTAAGCTTGGGATGCCTCGGTAGGCATCCCACCTTTCTTCATCAACAATTAACGGTTAGTCTCGGTTGAGCCTAAGTTTTTGCTTCTTCACATAAAGTGTGCTATTCTTCAAATGTCATTTTATTTTGTTTTGCTTGCTGTTTGAATAAAATACATAGATCTGAAAGTTTTTAAATGGGAGAGAGTCCTCACATAGCTACCTATTTACTTAACTACTCGCTTGATCTTCACTTATATCTTTTTGGAGTAGTTTGTTGAACACTCTCATGCTTCACTTATATTATTTTGAGAGTTGATAATAGTGATGACAATTTGCACAAGCTATGAAATTGGTCCTACTATGATGAGTATCCAAGAAGGATATAGTAAATACTTTCATGTAGATCATTGGATATGATAAGTTTGATGCCTTGCAATAGTTTTGCGATATGGAGATGATAATATGTGAGTCATGTTCGTGAGTAATTGTGGTTTAGTAAGAATATTGGTGTTAAGGTTTGTGATTCCCTATGCATGCACATTAAGTCAATACTTATGCAATAAAGTTATATCCTACTTGTGTTGCATTATTCGGTGTTAGTTATGTTTAATATTCGTTTATGATGGTTTTCGTTCCATGATTGGTCGCTTCTCAATCTATTTTCTAGCCTTCATTTGTACTAAGCGGGAATACTGCTTGTGCATCCAAATCCTTTAACCCAAGTTGTGCCAAATGAGTCCACCATACCTACCTATATGCGGTATTTCCATGTCGTTCCAAGTAAATTTGTATGTGCCAACTCTAATTTTCAAAATAAACTTCTCTTTTGTGTGCGCGTACCACTCATGAAGCGGTGAGGGGTGGCTAATATTTTCCATGCTAAATAGGTTATTCTCAAGGTGAGTGTTTATTCACTTCTCATTGCACGAGAGTGTGGCGGTAATAGGGATGCCCAGTCCTGAAATGAAAAAGAAATTTACTTTATGTTGTCAAATAATAAATTCCTTGGAAAGTTTTGGTATGGAAAGCACCCGTGGATACGGCTAGCCATGGATTGTGAAAGAATGGTGGAAAAAGGAATACAGTTTATTTTATGTTTGGGAACCGCCTATGATTTATTTAGCATGGAAGATATTGGGAACTCTTAGTCGTTTTCGTTGACAGGAAAAGCATGCCAACCAAAATAGTTTTATCTCTCAATTTAAGATTTGAGCTCTGGCGCCTCTACAAATCTCTGCTTCCCTCTGCGAAGGGCCTATCTATTTACTTTTATGCAATTTTTTTATTGAGTCTCCATGTTCTCTTATAAAGCACCAACTACGGAACACTATTATCATACTTGAGCATTGGATGTAGCTAATATTTGACTGTGTTTCATGAATGGATCAATGATTGAGCATAATGGGCTAGGGATAGCTTTCTTTAGCATTGATATTTCGAAAGACATGGTTGCTTGTTAGTATGCTTGAATATTGATGTCTTCATGTCAAATTATAGACTATTGCTTTGAATCATTCAAGTCCAAATGTCCATGCTAGAAAAGAAAAGAGTATATGATGAATATGATAAGTAGCATTACACATCAAAAATTCCATTTTCAATTGCTACTTTTTCATGATGAGATTTATGAGAAAGAGTTGCTGTTATGATGCTAGGAAAAGTGATTAAATATTATCATTGATCAAACTTATGCACTTTGCTAGCATTCACACTTCATAAATTATTTCTTTTATCATTTACCTACTCGAGGACGAGTAGGAATTAAGCTTGGGATGGTGATACGTCTCCAACATATCTATAATTTATGAAGTATTCATGCCATGTTTACAATAATTTTATATGGTTTTGGTATGATTTGGATGGAAGTAACCCGGGCTGACGCTGTTTTCAGCAGAACCACCGTGGTGTTGTTTTTTGTGCAGAAATCAAAATTCTCCAAATGCAGAGACACTTTTTGATGATTTTTTTTGGAACAAAAGAGGCACTAGAAGCTTCGTGGGAGGGCCAGAAGGGCCACGAGGTGGGCACAACCCACCAGGGCGCGCCAGCACCTTCAGGCGCGCCCTGGTGTCTTGTGCTCACCTTGAGGCCCATCTGGACATGAGACCGACGCCAAAAATTCCTATAAATAGAGAAACCATCAGAAATAACCCTAGATCAGGAGTTCCTCTGCCGCAAGCCTCTGTATCCATGAAAAACCAATCTAGACCCCGTTCCATTCTCCAAATGATAGTGAGACGAACCCATTGCATGCCCCTCTAACATATATTGCAGGGAAGAAGGCAACACATCTTGGAGATAGCGATACAACTCCAAAGTCATGTCTTGATGTAGTGTTGAAGTTACTCGCTAATAGAAGTGACACAAGCTCGATGAAGTCGCCACCTAAATTTGTAACACTTCTTCAATCTCAACTTCAAGCAGTAAGACATGGTTCAGCTGAACCCCTGCTTGAAATCCAATCTCTATGGAAGATCAATGAGAAGTCCAGTGCGTCCATTGATGCCATGCAGCAAGAGTTGGAGGATATAAGCGTCAAACAAGCACAGTCTCATCAGCTTGCGCTACAGCTCTCGAGCAGGGCTGACCTTTCTTGAACTCTATCGAAGTGCTGTCGGTTTTGTATATTATTTTGTTGGCATGTTTATTTGCACTGGTGGCGATATTTGATGCCCAGTGTATGTAATCTTCTGTCTGCTTGTGCTTTATTATCACTGGTGGCGAACTTTGATGCCCAGTGGATGTAATATGTCATAATTTCTTTATTGTATAGTCTAGGTTTTTTCTTATTCATGATGTTGCAGTTATTTTACTGTATATATATCCTGTCTTCGCTCTATGAAAAGTAAACAGGCCAAAACGTAAAATTATGGTACATAATCGAGCCGGCATGCAAATCACTATATATGGGCCGCATCGTGGGCCCAGTCATCTCGGTCCGTTAACAGGCCTAAATGTAAACTGGCCCACTAGTAGTTTCAGGCCTTTAATAGGCCAAGTAAACCATCGGCCCTAGGTTGGAAAGAAAATTCAATGGGCTTTTAGTAGGCTAAAAAGTAGATTGGGCTTGAAATGTGCCGAACAGCTCACGGGCCGACAGCAGGCCGAAATAGACGCCGGCCCATGATTGTGCCAATCACATCATGATCCGTTAACAAGCCAAAAAAATTGTCGATCCTTGTTTGGCCCAATCAGATTATTGGCTGTGAGCAGGCCGGATGCAAAGCAAGCCATAATTAGGCCCAACTATATGACGGGCTTTTAACAGGACAAAATAAATATAGGGTCGAAATGTTAAACGGGCCTTTAACAGGCCAAAACTAATATCAGGCCGTACTATTAAATGGGCCTTTAGCAAACCGAATCCTAACCGGGCCTCAAGTGGGCCCAAAAGCACAACGTCCTGTTGACGGGCCGAATCTGATATGGGCCATAATTTAGCCCAAAGAATGAAAGGCTCTTAAATTGTCGGATCTGATATGGGCCGTCATTTGTCCCAAAACTTGACAGTGCTCTAAAGAGCCGGATCTGATATGGGCCGTAATATGGCCCAGAACATGGTAGGCTATTAACGGGCCGGATCTCATATGGGCCCTTATTTGGCCAAGAACGTGCCAGGCTGTTAATGGACCAGATCAAATATGGGCCGTAATTTGGCCCAAAACATGGCAGCCTGTTAACGGGCCGACCCACTAGTGTCTGCAAAATCTTGTGGGCCTTTAGCTGGGCCGGCCCATTATGGTCTGCAAAATCTTATGGCCCTTTAGTTGGGCCGACCCATTTAATCTTTATGGGCCACTTTTGGGCCGGTCCACGTGTCAACATATCATAGGGGCATCTCGCCGATTGGATGAGTGACATCTGTGCCAACGCGGAGCTGACACGTGGTTCCGTCGGCCAATGAGAATTTTACACGTGGAAAATCGCCATTGGTCGTGGGTGTTAGCGGGTTATTGATATTTCTCCAACGTATCTATAATTTATGAAGTATTCATGCCATGTTTCAACAATTTTATATGGTTTTGGTATGATTTTATTAGAACTAACCCGGACTGACGCTGTTTTCAGCAGAACTATCGTAGTGTCATTTTTTGTGCAGAAATAAAAGTTCTCGGAATGGGCTGAAAATTTATGTTGATTTTTTATTGACCAAAAGAGACCCCCGAAGCATCAGAGCTAGCCCAGGAAGTGGACGAGGAGGCCACAAGCCTAGGGGGTGCCCACCCCCCCAGGGTGCACCCCTACGGCTTGTGGGCCCCTCGAGCACCCCCCCCTAACATGAGACCGACGCCAAAAATTACTATAAATGCCAAAACTCCCGAAAAGAACCCTAGATCAGAAGTTTCGCCGCTGCAAGCCTCTGTATCCATGAAAAACCAATCGGGACCATATTCCGGCACCCTGTCGGAGGGGGAAATCATCACCGGAGGCCATCTTCATCATCCCGGCAGTCTCCATGATGAGGAGGGAGTAGTCTACCCTCGAGGCTGAGGGTATGTACCAGTAGCTATGTGTTTTATCTATCTCTCTCTCGTGTTCTTGATTTGGCATGATCTTGATGTACCGCGAGCTTTGTTATTATAGTTGGATCTTGTGGTGTTCTTCCCTCTCTACCTTGTGATGAATTAAATCTTTTCCTTTGAGGTTTTGTTATATTGGATTGAATCTATGGATGTGAGAGCACTTGATGTATGTCTTGCGATGGGATATTCGTGGTGACAATGGGTTGTTCTGTTGATTCACTTGATTTATGTTTTGGTTATCAACTTGAGGATTCCCGCGGTGACATTGGGGTAATCTATGCATAGGTGTTGATACGCGTTTTCATATTCCTTTCTCCGATAGAAATCTTGGGGTACTCTTTGAAGTTCTTTGTGTTGGATTGAATATTATGAATCTGAAATTGTGTGATGCATATCGTATAATTGACTCACGGATACTTGTTGTTTCATGGAGTATCTAGGTGACATTAGGGTTGATTGATGCGTGTCATATGGTGTTATTTTAGTACGAACTCTAGGGCTGTTTGTGACACTTATAGGAATAGCCCAATAGATTGATCAGAAAGAATAACTTTGAGGTGGTTTCGTACCCTACAAACAATTTCATCTTATGTTCTCCGTGATAGGAACTTTGGAGTGATTCTTTGTTGCATGTTGAGGGATTGTTATATGATCCAATTATGTTATCATTGTTGAGAGAACTTGCACTAGTGAAAGTATGAACCCTAGGCCTTGTTTTCAAGCATTGCAATACCGTTTTTGCTCACTTTTGTTACTAGTTACCTTGCTGTTTTTATATTTTCAAATTACAAAAACCTATATCTACTACCATACTACACTTGTATCACCATCTCTTCGCCGAAATAGTGCACCTATACAATTTACCATTGTATTGGGTGTGTTGGGGACACAAGAGATTCTTTGTGTTTGATTGGAGGGTTGTTTGAGAGAGACCATCTTCATCCTACGCCTCCCACGGATTGATAAACCTTAGGTCATCCACTTGAGGGAAATTTGCTACTTTCCTACAAAACTCTGTGCTTGGAGGCCCAACACGAGTCTACAAGAAGAAGGTTGCATAGTAGACATCAAGCACTTTTCTGGCGCCGTTGCCGGGGAGGTGATTGCTTGAAGATATATCTTTAGGTCTTGCAATTGAATCTTTTAGTTTCTTGTTTTATCACTAGTTTGGTTTATAAAAAGAAAACTACAAAAAAATGGAATTGAGGTTGCCTCATATTATTCATCTCTATAATGTCTTTGTTGAAAATGATGGAGTGGAAAATTGTGCTCAATTGATAGAAGAAGAAGTCAATAAGATGTTTGGCATAAAATATTTGAATGATGAGCATGATTGCAAAGTTTTTAGTGTGCTTGCTATGAATATTCATGATACCAATGATGATTGCACTAGTCATGATAAAGATATTTCTTATAAGCATGTCAATTTTTGTGGAGTGCATAGAGTTCGTGAATACATGCCTTATAGGGATGATAGATTTTGCAATAAGCATAAACATGATGAAACCAATCGGTGGCTTAAGGTGATAGATAAATTTGCTACAAAATTATGCTCTCTTCATCCGATTACTTGTGAACTTTGTAATAGAGTTGGTCATCTTAATTTCCAATGCATACTTTTTCATGATCGAACCATGTCCAAATATAGCAATAACTTGATCACCCTTGAACTTTATAATGAACTTTGTTTATTTTTGGGGTGTGAAGAATTGTCACATAAAAAAAGTTGGTTTGAAGCATTCATATTTACAGACCATGCCGAAACTACTTTGAGAGAAATCTATATGTTTTGTATGGTAAATTGCAATGAAAATGTTTATATTGCCAACTATAGAATGATGGGAAAACCAATAGAATATAAAAGGATCACTAATGAAAGGGTAAAGATTTCCACTTTCCCTCCTACTATCTCTCATGATGAAATAGGTGACGAGAAGGAGCTCCATATGCAACCAATCTCATCAATAAGGAGCTCCAAAAAGTTGATTAAACCCACACATGATGTGGAGAAGAAAAAGAAAAGATGGAGAAGCAAAGGTAAAAAAGTATCCCTCCCAAATGATGTCGCTCCTATTATTGTTATGCCTCATGGGAATGAATCAAAAATAATTGTGGAAGATGATATACTTGATGATGATATTGATTCTTTGTCTTATGGCACAATGTCCGAAGAAACTATTAAAGATGACTTTGTTATTCCTATTACTCATTGTGATGATTATGATTTGGAAATAATGATACTTCCTATAATCTTGAAAATATTTTTGGCACCAACTTAGAAAATTGTGATGATAATAATTACTATACTATTGGTGCTATTCATACTATTAACAATGAGAGTGATTATGCTTATGATATGCCAAGCCACAAGCTCGGGGATGCTATGTTTGATGAGAATGACATGTTTGACAATTTATTTGCTGCAATTAATGTTTGTCCAAAGCTTGGGGATGCTATTCTTGATGAAGATGATCTTTTTAGTTCCCTACTTTGAATGATGAAATTTGTTATGATGATTGCATGCCTCCTATTTATGATGATTGCAATATTTATGAAAGTGGGTTTGGAAGAGTGTCAACTTTAGATAATAATCCCACTATTTTGGAGGGTGTTGAATTTTATGATAATGATAAAATTGGATTTGGAGAGGTCATGACATTATTTAGTAATGATTCCACTAGCTTGGAAGAGCTTTCAATTGATTATGATGAGAACAAGGTTGCTACTTATGATGATTATTGTGATGACACTTATGTTATAAAAAGTACTGATGATTATATTGATAAAACTTGTCACAATTATGAATATCCTTTTTCTGAACATTACTCTTTTAATGTGGAAACAATTTATAGCATTCGAGTTTCATATGATACTCCCATTATTATGAACGAGAATAAATTTGCTTATGTGGAGAGTAGTAAAATTTCTATGCTTGTGGATCATGAAAAGAATGCTTTATGTGATAGTTATATTGTTGAATTCATTCATGATGCTACTGAAAATTATTATGAGAAAGGAACATATGCTTGTAGGCATTGCAATAATATCAAGTTTCCTCTCTATGTGTTAAAAATCTTGAAGTTATGCTTGTTTTGCCTTCCTATGCTAGTTGATTCTTGTTCCCATAAATTGTTTGCTCAAAAAATCCCTATGCATAGTAATTATTTTAGGATTAAATGTTATTGCCATGTGATTCATGATGCTCTCTTTGTGTTGCAATTCTGTACTTCTATGTGAGCATCATTGAAATCATCATGCCTAGCTAAAAAGGCAGTAAAGAAAAGCGCTTGTTGGGAGACAACCCAATATTTACCCTTACTGTTTTTGTGTGTTCACATTATTAAGCTACTGTGGTAATCATGTTTTATAGCTATTGTTTCAATAAAGTGCCAAGTAAATCCTTTGGGATAGTGTGGATGATAGTTGATTTGATTCTGTGCAAAAACAGAAAGTTTTGCGTCCAGTGCAGAAAATTCTATAAATCACTGGAATGGGAGAATTAGTTGAAATTTTTACACCTGATTTATACACAAATTTCCTAACCTTTCCTAATTTTTCAGAATTTTTAGAATTGCAGAAGTATGGTCAATGTTCAGATCATTACAGGCTGTTCTGTTTTTGACAGATTCTGTTTTCAATACATAGTTTGCATGTTTTTGTGTTTCCATAGCTTATATTAAATGATATAAATTTTGGAAATGATAAGTTACAGTAGGAATTATGTGATAAAAATTATGAATCTTGTCTTGGCAGTACCAAAGTGAATGATTTGCTCTTTATTGTACTAACGCATCTCATGAAGTTCCGTTAAGTTTTGTGTGATTGAAGTTTTCAAGTTTTGGGTGAGATATCGATATGAGGAGAATATGGATTGGAAAGACCCTAAGCTTGGGTATTCCCAAGGCACCGCAAGGTAATATTCAAGGAATATCCAAGCAACTAAGCTTGGGGATGCCCCGGAAGGCATCCCCTCTTTCGTCTTCAACATTATCGGTAACCTCACTTGGAGCTATATTTTTATTCATCACATGAAATGTGTTTTGCTTGGATCATCATTTTATTTTGTTTAGAGTTTCTTGATGTTATTTATAATAAGGTTTTGTATCTATTATTTCAATAAAAGTGTGAAGGATAGCCTTCACCATGCACAATTTGCAAGTATATGAGTTTCTGTTTCAAAACAGAAAGTTTGTCGCTATTGCAAAAATTCCCTAGAAAAGTCAGAATGTGATAAAAGCTTGAAATTTTGAAACAATATGCAATGATAAATTGTATACAGTGTGGTAAATTTTCAGAATTGTTTGAGTTAAATAAGTATGGATCTTCCTTAATCCTTTACAGACTGTCCTGTTTAGACAGATTGCTGTTAGGATTGCATTTTTTGCATATGTTTGCTTGTTTAATGATTCTATTTGAGTATAGGAGTATTAAATATGCAGAGGAATTTAGTACACAATGTCAAATTATAATTTTAGTGATTTTCTACAATAGAGAATGATAAGGTTTTGCATGGATTTATAATAACTTATCTCACGAGTTCTTGTTGAGTTTTGTGTGCATGAAGTTTTTAAGATACCGGGGAACTATGATATGAGAGGAATTAAGGGGAAACAAGAGCTCAAGCTTGGGGATGCCCAAGGCATCCCAATATAATATTTCAAGAAGTCTCAAGCATCTAAGCTTGGGGATGCCTCGGTAGGCATCCCACCTTTCTTCATCAACAATTATCGGTTAGTATCGGTTGAGCCTAAGTTTTTGCTTCTTCACATGAAGTGTGCTATCCTTGAAATGTCATTTTATTTGGTTTTGCTTGCTATTTGAATAAAATATTAAGATCTGAATTTTTTTATGAGAGAGAGTCCTCACATAGCTACATAATTATTCAACTACTCATTGATCTTCACTTATATCTTTTGGAGTAGTTTGTCATTTACTCTCGTGCTTAACTTATATTATTTTGAGAGTCTTATAAACAGCTCGGTAATTCGCTTGGGTTATGAATTTAGTCCTAATAAGATGGGTATTCAAGAGGTATATAATAAAAACTCTCATAAAGAGCATTGAATATATGAGAAGTTTGATTCCTTGCATTTGTTTTGAGATATAAAGATGGTGATATTAGAGACATGCTAGAGAGTAATTGTGGGTTAGTAGAAATACTTGTGTTAAAGTTTGTGATTCCCAAAGCATGCATGTATGCTCTATCGTTATGTGATGAAGTTAGAGCATGATTTATTATTGATTGTCATCCTTTGTGTGGAGGTCGGGAGCGCGCGATGGTTAACTCCTACCAACCTCTCCCCTAGGAGCATGCGTATTAGTACTTTGTTTCGATGGCTAATAAACTTTTGTAATAAGCATGTGAGTTCTTTATGACTAATGTTGAGTCCATGGATTATATGCACTCTCACCCTTCCACCTTTGCTATCCACTCTAGTACCGCATGACGATGACATGTACCTAGGGTAGGGTCATAGGCCTGACCTAGACCCCCTACCCAAGGACACTGCCCTAGAATCAAGGACATACCAAGTTTTACAGAAGATACCGACTGAAATCACCCAGAAGTGTAATCCATTCGACAGAAGATTCCACTCGGATACCTCCATTCTACTTGACCAAGAATCATCACTTGACCATACAAAGAATCACTCGGAGTGCCGAAGACCAACAGTCGCACCAAGATGGCAATGGTCAGGCGTTCACTCCATTGTCATAAAGGCATTAATAGCTAACGTTACCTGTAACGCCCCTGTCTTAACTCACCTTAACTCACATTGAACCCTGTGTAACGGAGGGCTGGAGAGACCTGGCACACTCTATATAAGCCACCCCCTCCTCTGGCACAAGGGTTCGCACCCCCTGTAACTCCCACGCAAAATCCAGTCGACAAGCCTCCGAGGCACCGAGATGTAGGGCTGTTACCTCCTCCGAGATGGTCCTGAACTCGTAAACTTGCATGTACAATCTCACCATAGCTAGGACCTTGCCTCCTCTCACATACCCTACACTATTACTGTCAGATCCATTCCCACGATAGTTAGCGCCCACCGTGGGGTGGCGTCTAAGTGACTTCCGGTGAGGTTGCGAATTTCGTTCTCCATCAGCATGGTTTCCGGCGGTGGTTTGGCTTTGGGCTGCGAGATCCATCTCGGCGCCCTTGTCTTCATCGCCGACGACTCTGCTTGGCTTCAAGAAGCTCCTCTCAACGTCGAGGCCCTCCCCGTCCACGGGGCGGCGCACTTTCGTGCGAGTGCCTACGGCGTCCTGCTGCGGCAGCCGTCGACTCAGTATTGGTCGGCTCCCGCGGCGTCTTCGCTCCCCGCCGTCCACCATCGCAAGCAATTTGGACGTTCGCGGCTCCAGCGGTGGGTGAAGCACGCGATGGCTCGCCAGTCGACCACCCAGCAAGTCGTGGTAATCGAGCCCGACGAATCCCTTTATGGTTCATTCGATCTGCCTGCTAGCCACTCGGATTCATTTTCTGAGTGCGAGAGTAATGATCCGGCGGCAGAAGTCCTCGTGGTTGACTCCCAACAAAGTCCGCCTGGATTTCGTCGCGGCAGCGGCGGCAGCGGCGGCCCATCACACGATCTTGACGAGTATTACCCCCAAGCCCTCACTGCTGAGCAGAGGGAGGAGCTGCGGCGCAGAAATGAGGAGGCTCTCCAGACCCCCATCATTGGGGAGACCCAGGAGGCGGCGTGCCTGGCCAACTTGGCCGAGCGCACGCGTCTGGAGAATCGTCAACATGCACTTGACGAACGTGCCCGCTGAGAGATCCCGAGTTCCAGTCGACGTCAGCGACGGCTTTTTCCGAGTGAACCTCAGGTATACCGTACTCCGATCCAAAATGTTGCAGCAGCAGCGCGCATAGCAGAGTCAATCCAGCCATCCCGTTCGGAAGCTGGTAAAGGTTTGGAGCAGATTCAAACTTTGCTTAAGGTGGCTGAGGAGCAAAATTCAGTCGTCTCTCAGTCGCGCAACAGAATTCACAGCAGATCAGTCAGGGTGGATTCCGTTCAGTCAGCACATAGCCCGAGATCGCCCCTACGGCGTGAAGGTTGCGGTTACCATCAAGATCAGTACCTAGGGCGAGGTCATGGACAGCTCGATCCTCGACACCCCCGTGATGACCACCGTCGAGTGCCTACACCCCCTTCGAGGGATGGGTCATACGCGCCCCGGCAGTATGATGATAGGCGCCCATATGGTGATGAGCGGAGAGCCCCAGTCGACCCAAGAGAGCCTGGGTTCGATGCAAGATCACTCCTCGTCCAGGGTTTGGTTAACAGAGGTAGAGCTAAGAGAGAAGGGTTGGACAGAGATCGTCCGACTGGAAGCAGAGCATTTGTTTCTGGTCCCGAGTGTTTCAGCAGGGCCATCCGGGCGGCTAAGATTCCGCCCAATTTCAGATTGGCCAAAGGCATAGGCAAGTTCACTGTCGAGTCAAAGCCAGACACTTGGTTATAAGATTACCGAGTGGCAGTGCAGATTGGCGGAGGCAATGATGATGTAGCCATGAAGCACCTCCCTTTGATGCTTGAAGGTTTGCCCAGAGCTTGGCTGAATCAGTTGGCCCCTGGAAGTATTTTCTGTTGGGAAGATTTGGCCCGAGTGTTTATCAAGACATTTGAAGGCACGTGCAAGTGACCTGTTGGACTGACTGAGTTGCAGCATTGGGTTCAAAAGCCGAATGAAACTTTGCGAGACTTTATCCAGAGATGGACTACCCTTCACCATGTGGTGGAGAACGTGTCAGAACACCAGGCGGTTTGTGCCTTCAAGGAAGGTGTCAGATACAGAGAGCTTATCCTGAAATTCGGTCATTCTGGAGACATGTCCCTGAGCCGAATGATGGAAATAGCCACTCATTACGCAAACGGCGAAGAGGAAGACTGACTCTGCAGTGGCAAGAAAAAAACAGTCGACCAAGATACTACAGGTGGAAACACCGGTCGGAAGGAAAAACGGAAAGCTGAACCTGCAGGTCCCGCTGAGGCCGCAGTTTTGAATCAAGGAAAGTTCAAGGGAAAGCCTAAAGGGCAGTGGACTCCCCAAAAGGTGAAAGACCAGTCGGGCCAAGACGTTTTGGATTTGCCGTGTCACATTCACACGAAGAAGGATGAAGAGGGTAACTTGATTTTGCCCAAACATACCACTCGACAATGTCGACTCCTGATTCAGCAGTTCAGAGAGGGCCCGCCCAGTGAGAAGGATTCTGATAAGGATGAAGAAAAGGAAGAAGATGATGGTTATCCTAAAGTCAATGCTACTTTGGTGATTTTTGTCGATGTCGAGAGCAAAAGTCGACTGAAAGTTATCAACAGAGAAGTGAATATGGTTGCCCCGGCAACTACGACATACTTGAAGTGGTCGAAAACTCCCATTACGTTCGATCAGTCAGATCACCCAGTGCACATTGCTACCCCTGGGCGGCAAGCGCTGGTGGTCGACCCAATCGTTGGGGGCACCCGATTGACTAAGGTCCTTATGGATGGCGGCAGTGGTTTGAACATTTTATACGCTGAGACCCTCCAAGGGATGGGCATTCCGATGTCCAAGCTCAGTGAGAGCAACATGCAGTTCCATGGCGTCGTCCCCGAAAAGAAGGCAAAGTCACTCGGACAGATTGCTCTCGATGTGGCTTTCGGTGATTCTAAGAACTACCGCAAAGAGAAGTTGGCATTTGAGGTGGTGGATTTCCACAGTGCCTACCACGCTATTCTGGGCAGGCGTGCATATGCTCGTTTCATGGCTCGACCGTGTTACGTGTATCTCAAGTTGAAGATGCCCGGGCCTAAAGGAGTGATCACAGTCGTGGGAAATAGGCAGAGAGTGGAGGAATGCCTTCAGAAAGGCTCGAAGATTGCCGATGAATAGATGGCAACAGTCGAAATGGAAGAATACAAGAAGAATGCGGATCCGAGTGATCTGTTACGAGCTAAGAAGCCTGCCTCACAGTCCGCATTTCAGTCGGCCGATGAGACAAAACCTGTTCATATTCATCCGAAAGACCCCACTGCTGCTCCGACCCACATCTCATCAACGCTCGACAGCAAATAGGAAGCCACGCTCATCCAGTTCCTCCGTGAGAACTGGGACATCTTTGCATGGAAACCTTTAGACATGCCAGGTGTACCCAGGGGGCTGGCTGAGCACCATTTGCGTGTCGACCCGAAAGCAAAACTAGTTAAAGAGCATCTCCGTCGGTCCGCCGCTGAAAAGAGGAAGGCGATTGGTGAGGAGGTGGCTCGGCTCCTGGCAGCTGAGTTCATCCATGAGATATACCACTCCGAGTGGCTCGCCAATGTCGTCATGGTCCCCAAGAAAGATAAGTCACTTCGTATGTGCATTGACTTCAAGCGTATCAATCGGGTCTGCCCGAAAGATCATTTTCCTCTCCCCCGTATCGATCAGATCGTCGACTTGACAGCGGGGTGTGAGCGTTTGTCGTTTCTGGATGCATATTCCGGGTACCATCAGATCCGACTGTTTGGACCCGATGAAATAAAGACAGCCTTTATCACCCCTTTCAGGTGTTTTTGTTATATCACTATGCCTTTTGGTCTCAAGAATGCTGGCGCCACGTTCATGCGCATGATCTAGAAGTGCTTGCTCACTCAGATCAGTTGGAATGTGGAAGCATATATGGATGACATCGTGGTCAAGTCACTCAAGAGTTCCGACCTGCTGACTGACCTCGCTGAAACATTTGCCAATCTGAGAAGATATGATATTAAACTAAATCCGTCTAAGTGCACATTCGGAGTTCCTGGAGGAAAGTTACTCGGTTTTCTCATTTCTGAACGAGGAATCGACACGAATCCTGAAAAGGTTGGAGCGATTCTCCGAATGAAACGCCCTGTGCGTGTGCACGACGTTCAGAAGCTTGCAGGTTGCCTTGCTGCTCTAAGTCGATTCATTTCTCGTCTCGGTGAAAAGGCACTGCCTCTTTACCGACTGATGAAGAAATCTGATACATTCGAGTGGACTCCTGAGGCCGGAGCAGCGTTTGAAGAGCTCAAAGCCCTGCTTTCCACCCAGCCGGTGCTCGCTGCCCCGATCAGCAAAGAACCTCTACTGCTATATATTGCAGCTACCAGGCAAGTGGTCAGCACAGTGCTCACGGTCGAGCGAGAGGAAGAAGGGAAAGCCTACAAAGTTCAACGCCCAGTGTATTACATTTCCGAAGTCTTGACTCCATCCAAGCAAAGGTATCCACATTACCAGAAGCTGGTCTACGGAATTTATCTGACCGCGAAGAAAGTTGCACATTACTTCGCGGACCACTCGATTTCAGTCATCAGCGACGCTCCGTTATCAGAGATCTTGAATAATCGAGATGCAACCGGTCGAGTGGCTAAATGGGCGATTGAACTTCTTCCTCTAGATATCAAGTTTGAAGTGAAAAAGGCAATTAAGTCCCAAGCAATTGCAGACTTCCTGGCCGAGTGGAGCGAGCAACAGCAGCCGACTCAAGTTCACTCGGAGCACTGGACCATGTTCTTCGACGGGTCTAAGATGCTGAATGGTTCTGGCGCTGGGGTAGTTTTGGTGTCCCCCAGAGGCGACAAGCTCAGTTACGTTCTTTAGATTCACTTCGATTCCTACAACAATGAAGCTGAGTACGACGCACTTATGTATGGGTTGCGTATGGCCATCTCACTCGGCGTCCGTCGCCTGATGGTTTACGGCGACTCAGATTTGGTGGTTAATTAGGTGATGAAGGAGTGGGATATCAGGAGCCCCGCTATGACTGGATACTGCAATGCAGTGAGGAAACTAGAGAAGAAGTTTGAAGGGTTGGAACTCCACCACATACCTCGACTCAAGAATCAAGCAGCTGATGATCTGGCGAAAATAGGTTCCACTCGGAAGCCTATTCCCAGTAATGTGTTCTTGGAGCATCTCCACGCCCCATCAATGCAAGAAGATCCCTTTATAGAAGAGCCCCCGCAACCAATAAGTGCTACCAATCCGACTGAGGTCGAAGTGCCAGCAGTAGTCGACTTAATCATGGAAGTTCTAGTAATCACTCCCGACTGGACAGTGCCATATATTGCGTATCTGCTCAGGCAGGAGCTCCCAGAGAACGAGGATGAGGCCCGTCAGATCGTTCGCAGATCCAAAGCCTTCACGGTAATAGGTGGACAGCTTTTCAGAGAGAGTGTTACTGGAGTGGCTCAGCGATGCATCTCTCCAGAAGAAGGTCGACTGATTTTAAATGAGATCCACTCGGGGACCTGTGGTCACCATGCGTCCTCTCGGACCATCGTGGCCAAAGCATACCGAGCAGGATTTTTCTGGCCCTGAGCAAATGAAATGGCTAAGGAAATAGTCGACAAGTGCGAAGGTTGCCAGTTTTACTCGAACATGTCCCAGAAGCCTGCATCAGCCTTGAAGACTATTCCACTCGTCTGGCCATTTGCTGTTTGGGGACTGGATATGGTTGGACCCCTGAGGACCGGCAGAAGCGGCTTCACCCATCTGCTCGTGGCAGTCGACAAGTTCACTAAGTGGATTGAAGGCAAACCCATCAAGAACCTCGACTCAAGCACATCCATCAGCTTCATCAGAGAGTTAATATTCAGATATGGAGTTCCGCGCAGCATCATCACGGACAACGGCTCAAACTTCGATTCCGATGAGTTCAGAGCTTTCTGCGCTTCCCAAAGCACTCGGGTCGACTACGCTTCAGTTGCACACCCACAGTCGAATGGGCAAGTCGAAAGAGCAAATGGTTTGATCCTCCAAGGGTTGAAACCACGATTGATGCGCGACCTCAAGCATGCAGCAGGCGCTTGGGTGACTGAGCTACCGTCCGTTCTGTGGGGATTGATGACAACCCTTAACCGGTCGACTGGTCGGACTCCTTTCTTCTTGGTATACGGGGCTGAAGCTGTACTTCCGAGTGACTTGCTCCACAATGCACCCCGAGTAGAACTCTTCTCAGAAGTTGAAGCAGAGCAAGCTCGTCAAGACGATGTTGATCTTATAGAGGAAAAAAGAGAGATGGCCTTGATCCGGTCGACCATCTATCAGCAAGACCTTCGTCGATTCCACGCCCGAAACGTCAAAGGTCTAGCGTTTCAAGAAGGAGACCTTGTGCTACGAGTGGATCAACAACGGCCTCACAAGCTCGCCCCTGCTTGGGAAGGCCCCTTCATCATCACCAAGGTGCTCCACAACGGGGCATATCACCTTTACAACATGGCCAAGAAGAAAGACGAGCCACGCTCCTGGAACGCGGATATGCTCCGCCGCTTTTATACCTAAACACTCGGATTGTCGAGATGTAATAAGAAGTACCTTTCAGATTGTTTATCAAAAACATGATTGTTGTCTTACAAACGTGTATCCAAATCCCCCAGTGGGTGGCTTAGCTGCGAACCCGATTCGCCTAAGTTTCACAAACACTCCGAGTGGAGAGCAATTCTCCCACTCGGAGGCTTAGCTGCGAACCCGATTCGCCTAAGTTTCACAAACACTCCGAGCGGAGAGCAGTCCTCCCACTCAGAGGCTTAGCTGCGAACCTGATTCACCTAAGTTTTAAAACAAACTCCGAGTGGAGAGCAATCCTCCCACTCAGGGGCTTAGCTGCGGTCCCGTATTCGCCTAAGTTTCAAAACAAACTCCGAGTGGAGAGCAATCCTCCCACTCGGGGGCTTAGCTGCGATCCCGTATTCACCTAAGTTTCAAAACAAACTCCGAGTGGAGAGCAATCCTCCCACTCGGGGGCTTAGCTGCGATCCCGTATTCGCCTAAGTTTCAAAACAAACTCCGAGTGGAGAGCAATCCTCCCACTCGGGGGCTTAGCTGCGATCCCGTATTCGCTTAAGTTTCAAAACAAACTCCGAGTAGGGAGCAATCCTCCCACTCGGGGGCTTAGCTGCGATCTCGTATTTGCCTAAGTTCCTCAAACACTCCGAGTGGAGAGCAATCCTCCACTTGGAGGCTTAGCTGCGAACCTGATTCACCTAAGTTTTAAAACAAACTCCGAGTGGAGAGCAATCCTCCCACTCGGAGGCTTAGCTGCGAACCTGATTCGCCTAAGTTTTAAAACAAACTCCAAGTGGAGAGCAATCCTCCCACTCGGAGGCTTAGCTGCGAACCTAATTCGCCTAAGTTTCAAAACAAACTCCGAGTGGAGAGCAATCCTCCCACTCGGGGGCTTAGCTGCGATCCCGCACTCGCCTAAGTTTCAAAACAAACTCCGGGTGGAGAGCAATCCTCCCACTCGGGGGCTTAGCTGCGACCCTGTACTCGCCTAAGTTCCATAAAGAAAAACAATCCGAGTAAAGAGCAACCCTCTCACTCAAGAATAACAATTGGCTAGTACATCGAGGCGTACCCTGAGCTGCGCCACAAGTACAATGTCTACTCCAGGTGAGGAGCAATTCCCTCACTTGGAAACTAAGCTGCGATCCAAGACTCGCCTAAGTCAAAAAATCCTGGAACATTGGAGATAAACCAACTGCATTCGAATAAAGTGATCAAGTTCGGATAAATCCAGCAAGGTTCAGAACCGTAAACAGAAGTACTCGGGTGTCTGACCCGAAAGAGTTTAACGACTACAAAATCACTCGGCATTCCGAGGCGAATGAAGTAAGTTATCAAGTCTTTCACTCGGCAGGAGGAGGGCTGGCTGGCTCAACGAAAGCATTCAAGTCGATGCCGTCTGTGATGCGAGTGGCCGCGTCTATGAAAGTCTCCATGAAAGATTCAAACTGAAGCTTTTTGGTGTTTGCCACCTAAAGAGCCTTCAGCTTCTCTTCCTTGACTTCCTTGCAATGAACACGGACGAGCGATAGAGCCACATTAGCACCGCACCGCAGCGAGCAGCAGACTTCTTCCATGCTTGGACTCGGTCGGGGATTTCATGAAGTCGAGTCATCAGCGATTCAAGGTCAACCAGAAGCACATCCTCCGGCCACAGTTCCTTGTCAATCCATGTCAACACAACTTTCAGTCGAGCCACATAATCCAAAACACTGGCAAGACGAGACTCCAGTCGCAGCACGTTCATGGCTGCTTCATCCTTAATGGGAGAGTTGATGGGGTCTAGCCCTGTCTAGATCCGCCCAGTTTCCTCCTCGAAGTTCCGACAGAACTCTGCACGGAGAGAAAAATGGTAAGATGGCAGCAGCATTGTGAGTAAACTCTTTAAATCCAGTCGGATGAGGGAAGTTACCTTCAAGCATAAGGAGCATCTTCTTGGCAAGACCACCCAGATAAGTTTCCAGTTCATCCCTCTTCCGAGTAAGAACATCCACTTTGTCAGCCAAAGCGACCTTCTCCTCCTTCAGCTGCACTATTTCTTTCTTTGCCTCATCAACAGCAGTCTTCAGCTTGGCATTCTCCTCCTCCAACTTGCCGACTGAAGCTAGCTTCCTATCCGCTAGTTCAGTCTTCTCGCGTGCCGTCTTCTGCGCCTCCGCAAGGTCGAGATCCTTCTGCTCCAAGGCCTGCTTCATTTTGTCTAAAGAAACAACATTCTTCAGTCGGTCTTGGAGTTGACGGTTTTCACTACGCACATCTGTTCGAGTGGAATCACTCACTCGCCTCAAAAGGGAGTGGGTAAGGAAAAATGACAAGGCACACAGTCAAAGGGCCGTTACCTCCCATGATTGCCACTTCATCTCGAGCTTTCTTCAGGTTCTCCTTGGCCAGATCCAGGTCAAGCTTGAGTTGGTTTTTCTCCTGTTCCAAGGCGGCATACTGGGTACCGAGCTCATAGGATTTCTGCGATCAGCAACAAGACATGTCAATCGACAAGAATAAGATCAGCTACTACCGACTGAAAAAGTATAAAGATCAAATTGCTATGACGAGAGAGTTCTAAGACTGCTGCCAAATCAAACATTCAACAGCAGTCTTCGGGACTACACCCAGTGGGTGCACTTAGCGTGCCCCCATTGGTTCGATTTCCCACTAAGCATGGTCCGCCCAGCTCGAGTGGAGGGAGTAAAAAGGTCAGTCACTTCCGAGTGACAAAGCGCAAGGTCAGATTGTTATGACAAAAGAGTTCTAAAGACTGCAGCCGAATCTAACATTCAACAGCAGTCTTGGGGACTACACCCAGTGGGTGCACTCAGCGTGCCCCCACTGGTTCGGTTTCCCACTAGGCATGGTCAGCCCAGCCAGAGTAAAAAAAAAACCCACATTTTGTTCTAAGACCACAGTCGTCTGCCCGCAGTCGACAGCGGTCTTGGGGACTACACCCAGTGGGTGCACTCAGCGTGCCCCCACTGGACCAAGAACTCACTCGACACGACCCGTCTAAAGTCGAGTGGAAGGGCTACACAGCTACAAGTAAAAGAGTTACACAACTACAAAAAACACCCAGCGGGTGTACAGATGCAAGGTTCAGACTGACATCTTACGGATAATAAAGCAGCAGTTTCCTAATAGCATATCCTAACAGAGCAAGAATGGAGCTGGAAATCCAGTCAGAAATCAACTTACAGTCCCACTTACTCGGACATTGGCTTGGAGGGCAGAGCTGGCATCGTAAGCGGCCTTGCTGGTGTCATACACCACCTTCAGCCGGTCCATCATCAGACCTGCCTAGATCATGGCCTCCTTGGCAGCTCCTACTTGGTCCTCCGGGACATGGTACATGGCAAATGGAAGAGTTGGTGTAGTTGAAGCTTGAGGTCGTGCAATCGGATCAGAAGCCTGGGCAGTTGACGCTGAGGGCTGGTCAGTCGACAGAGGTTCAGCGAAAGAGACTGTGGCTCGTACTGGACCGTCGAGTTGTTGAACGACAGGCTCAGATGTTGAGCGAGGCGTTCTGTCGGCAGGCGCCCTCTTGCTCAAAACTTTGCCTCTCCTCCCGGTATTCTTCCGGGGCACATCCTCGTCGTCATCATCGGGAAGCTGGATAACATTCATCGGCACTACAAACACTCGACAGTGAAGTTTCGGTCGACCAAAAAATCAATTGACAGAACATGAACGTTACTATGGTATCATACCTACTCGAGAGGTGGCAGCATCCGCAGTCTCCGCATCACCACGCACATCGTCGACGTCCATGGATGTTGTAGAGGTAGCAGCACTGAAAATTCCAAAATTCACTCGGTCAAGCAAGAGAACAAGTCCGCAAATGCACAGAAGAACAAAGAATAGGAACCCTTACGTTGAAGCAACAGGCACGGCCACCTTGATCCTGGGCAGGGCCTTACGGGTCTTCGGTGGAACAACTTTGGCCTGCTTCGCGGCCTTCTCCGATGGCTCTGGGGTTGAAGTCCGAGTGCGCTTCTGGATCGTTGTGCTCGGCGGAACGGTTTTGCCACGTCCCCCCGCAGGGTCCTGCGACTGCTTGGAACGCCATTCAGAGCGGGGCGGCGAGTCGACTTCCTCGCTGCTGCTTGACTCCTCGCTGTCATCTTCACTGTCATCTGCATACTCATAATCAGCACTATCTCCGTCACTCTCTACTCCTTCTTGGAGCTGCTCCCCGTTTGGCATCGAGTACATCTTGGTGAAGACCTACAAGACACAGGTTACAAATATCAGTCGGATTTCAAGACAATTACGTATCAAAGAAGTCGTAAACACTCGACTGAAAATGCCTGACCTCCCCGGGCGCGTTCTGGGCGTCGAATGGCAGAATTCTCCTAGACCCCCTGGGGTTATCCTTGTTGCCAGTAATGCTCCGGAGCCACTGGGCCACCGTTTTCTCATCGACCTCCTCTGGGTGGGTTCGAGAGCTGTCTTCTGGACCCGAGTACATCCACATAGGATGATCGCGAGCTTGCAAAGGCTGGATCCGTCGACTGAGGAATACCACCAACAGATCCATACCTGTCACTCCACCATGAACCAAGGCGACGACAGCATCGACTAACACGGATACCTCACCCTTCTCAGCCATAGTTACTGTCAATGAAGAAGGCTGACGGAGTCTATCTAGAGTGAAAGGAGGGAGGCCGGTCGACTGACCGGGAGTCGGGATGTCTTTGCAGTAAAACCAGGTCGACTGCCATCCTCTAACTGACTCGGGAAAGGTCATGGGCGGAAAAGTACTCCTACCCCTCATTTGAATCCCTAACCCCCCGCACATTTGGATCACGTGCGTCTTTTCATCATCTGGGTTGGCCTTCTTTACCGACTGGGAGCGGCAGGTGAAAATGTGTTTAAACAGACCCTAGTGCGGCGGACACCCGATGAAGTTCTCACACATGGAGACAAATGCAGCAAGGTACGAGATTGTGTTGGGTGGGAAATGATGGATTTGAGCGCCAAAAAAGTTCAGAAAACCCCGAAAGAATGGATGCGGAGGCAGGGAGAAACCTCGTTCGACGTGGGTGGTGAGGAGGACGTGCTCACCCTCGCGCGGCTGGGGCTCAGTTTGCCCCTCCGGCAGCCTCCAGGACCCATGAGCAATCAGGCCGTCGTGGGCAAGATTCTCCAAGTCCTCCTTCACAACAGTGGAACATGATCCAGTCCCCCTGGATCCAACCAGGCGGCAGACCGGACCGCGACGACGACCCCCGAGCTGTCTTCTTGCCCTTCGCTGCCATCTTTTTCGCGTGCTCCAGAGCAGCGGTCTTCTCCTTCACCATGGTGGCGGAGCTCAAGAGGAATGGGCGATGGCGTGGAGAGGAGGAAGCGGCGAGGTGGAGAAGTGGAGAGAAAGGGGATCGAATGGAGCGCACAGTGCTTCGCATCGGCCTCGGCGCCTCTTATGGGCTCTCTTCCAAGTGACTGGCCCGTGGGCCCGAGCGATCCTATTGCATCCCGTAATAGGCGCAGGCTCGATACGTGGCAAAAAAGGTGGCGCGAAGATCGAGGAGCCCCTATCTACTCGCTCCATTAACTGCGTCGCGTCCCGTCCCGCGCGCTTCTCCAAAATTCAGAAATCCCGTGAGATCCGAAAACCACAGAGCGGTCAATCGCACCAAAGATATCACATTGCTGTTCACTCAAAGATTTACAGCGTAATTCACTCGGCGATCTCAGAGGCCAGAATTGATCGAGGCGGCTGATGCAGGGTTAAAGTGCCAGTATGCTTTCGAGGCCTTGAGGAAATGCCTCTGAAGCATTGAATTGAGTCGGAACCAACTTCAACCCTTCCTCACTCGGACCTCAATCCATTCGGGGGCTAATGACGATGACATGTACCTAGGGTAGGGTCATAGGCCTTACCTAGACCCCCTACCCAAGGACACTGCCCTAGAATCAAGGACATACCAAGTTTTACAGAAGATACCGACTGAAATCACCCAGAAGTGTAATCCACTCGATGGAAGTTTCCACTCGGATACCTCCATTCTACTCGACCAAGAAGCATCACTCGACCATACAAAGAATCACTCAGAGTGCCGAAGACCAATAGTCACACCAAGATGGCAATGGTCAGGCATTCACTCCATTGTCATAAAGGCATTAATAGCTAACGTTACCTATAACGCCCCTGTCTTAACTCACCTTAACTCAGATTGAACCCTGTGTAACGGAGGGCTGGAGGGACCTGGCGCACTCTATATAAGCCACCCCCCTCCTCTGGCACAAGGGTTCGCACCCCCTGTAACTCCCATGCAAAATCCAGTCGACAAGCCTCCGAGGCACCGAGACGTAGGGCTGTTACCTCCTCTGAGAGGGGCCTGAACTCGTAAACTTGCGTGTACAATCTCACCGTAGCTAGGACCTTGCCTCCTCTCACGTACCCTACACTATTACTGCCAGATCCATTCCCACGACACCGCATAACTTTTGCCGGTGCATTAAAACCACCTTATACCTTTCCTCAAAACAACCACCATACCTACCTATTATGGCATTTCCATAGCCATTCCGAGATATATTGCCATGCAAGTTCCATCATTCCGCTTGTATTATGACATACATCATTATTGTCATATTGCTTTGCATGATCACATAGCCTACATGTCATTTGTGGCTAGGCCACCGTTCTTCATATTCATACATGCTATGCTTTGATCATTGCACGTCCTGGTACACCACCAGAGGCATTCATATAGAGTCATAATTGAGTTGTAAGTAAATAAAAGTGTGATGATCATCATTATTAGAACATTGTCCCATGTGAGGTTTATAAAACAAAATAGGCCAAAGAGCCCAAATAAAAAAAGAGGCCAAAGAGCCCAAATAAAAAAGAGAGGCCAAAGAGCCCAAAATAAAAAAATGCGAGAAAAATAGAGAAGGGACAATGTTACTATCCTTTTCCACACTTGTGCTTCAAAGTAGCACCATGTTCTTCATGATAGAGAGTCTCCTATGTTGACACTTTCATATATTACTAGTGGGAATTTTTCGTTATAGAACTTGGCTTGTATATTCCAATGACGGGCTTCCTCAAATTGCCCTAGGCCTTCACGAGCAAGCAAGTTGGATGCACCCCCACTTAGTTTTCTTTTGAGCTTTCGTACACTTCTAGCTCTAGTGCGTCCATTGCATGGCAATCCCTACTCACTTGCATCGATATTAATTGATGGGCATCTCCATAGCCCATTAATTTGCCTAGTTGATGTTAGACTTTCTTCTTTTTTGTCTTCTCCTCACAACCTCCACCATACTCTATTCCACCTATAGTGCTATATCCATGGCTCACGCTCATGTATTGCGTGAAAGTTGAAAAAGTTTGAGAACACCAAAAGTATGAAACAATTTCTTGGCTAATACCGTGGTTGTGCATGATAAATACTTTGTGTGATGAAGATAGAGCATGACAAGATTATATGATTTTGTAGGGATAACTTTCTTTAGCCATGATATTTTGAGAAGACATGATTGCTTTATTAGTATGTTTGAAGTATTATTGTTTTTATGTCAATATTAAACTTTTGTTTTGAATCTTATGGATCTGAATATTCATGCTACAATAAGAAAGGTTACATTGATAAACATGTTAGGTAGCATTCACACTTCATAAATTATTATTTTTATCATTTACCTACTCAAGGACAAGTAGGAATTAAGCTTGGGGATGCTGATACGTCTCCAATGTATCTATAATTTATGTAGTATTCATGCCATGTTTGCAAAAAAATTATATGCTTTTGGTATGATTTTATTAGAACTAACCCGGACTGACGCTGTTTTCAGAAGAGCAACCGTGGTGTCGTTTTTTGTGCAGAAATAAAAGTTCTTGGAATGGGCTAAAAATTTACGGTGATTTTTTATGGACCAAAAGAGAACCCCAAAGCATCGGAGCTGGCCCAGGAAGTGGACGAGGAGGCCACAAGCCTAGGGGCGCGCCCACCCCCCAGGGCGCGCCCCTACGGCTTGTGGGCCCCTCGAGCACCCCCCTGACATGAGACCGACGCCAAAAATTCCTATAAATGCCAAAACCCCCAAAAAGAACCCTAGATTGGAAGTTTCGCTGCTGCAAGCCTCTGTATCCACGAAAAACCAATTGGGACCCCGTTCCGGCACCTTGCCGGAGGGGGAAATCATCACCGGAGGCCATCTTCATCATCCCGGCGGTCTCCATGATGAGGAAGGAGTAGTCTACCCTCGGGGCTGAGGGTATGTACCAGTAGCTATGTGTTTTATCTCTCTCTCTCTCTCCCATGTTCTTGATTTGGCACGATCTTGATGTATCGCGAGCTTTGTTATTATAGTTGGATCTTATGGTGTTCTTCCCTCTCTACCTTGTGATGAATTGAATCTTTTCCTTTGAGGTTTTGTTATGTCGGATTGAATCTATGGATGTGAGAGCACTTGATGTATGTCTTGCGATGGGATATCCGTGGTGACAATGGGATGTTCTGTTGATTCACTTGATGTATGTTTTGGTTATCAACTTGCGGATTCCGCGGTGACATTGGGGTAATCTATGCATAGGGGTTGATACGCGTTTTCATATTCCTTTCTCTGATAGAAATCTTGGGGTACTCTTTGAAGTTCTTTGTGTTGGATTGAATATTATGAATCTGAAATTGTGTGATGTATATCGTATAATTGACTCACGGATACTTGTGATGACATTGGAGTATCTAGGTGACATTAGGGTTGATTGATGCATGTCATATGGTGTTATTTTAGTATGAACTCTAGGGCTGTTTGTGACACTTATAGGAATAGCCCAATAGATTGATCAGAAAGAATAACTTTGAGGTGGTTTCGTACCCTACAAACAATTTCATCTTATGTTCTCCGCGATAGGAACTTTGGAGTGATTCTTTGTGGCATGTTGAGGGATTGTTATATGATCCAATTATGTTATCATTGTTGAGAGAACTTGCACTAGTGAAAGTATGAACCCTAGGCCTTGTTTTCAAGCATTGCAATACCGTTTTTGCTCACTTTTGTTACTAGTTACCTTGCTGTTTTTATATTTTCAGATTACAAAAACCTATATCTACTATCCATACTACACTTGTATCACCATCTCTTCGCTGAACTAGTGCACCTATACAATTTACCATTGTATTGGGTGTGTTGGGGACACAAGAGATTCTTTGTGTTTCATTGCAGGGTTGTTTGAGAGAGACCATCTTCATCCTACGACTCCCACGGATTGATAAACCTTAGGTCATCCACTTGAGGGAAATTTGCTACTTTCCTACAAAACTCTGCTCTTGGAGGCCCAACACGAGTCTACAAGAAGAAGGTTGCGTAGTAGACATCAGTTATCGGATCCAAAACCGGGCCCGATAGCTTAACGGCGACCCGTTACGGTGGATGCCATGTGTTGGTTACCCTTGACAAAAGCACTTCCATGACGCGGCATTTATCGTCATGGAAGTGGACACTTCCGTGATGATAATTTCGGTATTGTCATGGAACACTTTTACAACAGCACATGTATGGCTGTCTTGATTCTGTCATAAAATCGTCATGGATGTACATGCATGAGAGAAAATGTGACCTACTGTGACAAACACGTATCATCACGGAAGTGGTTTTTTTTGTAGTGTATTAGGCTGCTTTGGAGCAGCGTCGGGATTATATTGCAATTTTGCTAAAAGTTTTATGTCCACAGTTCATTGCATGGCGGAAGATATCCAGGAGATTGTGGTGGCCGTTGGCTGCCCGGTCAAGGGGCTTCCAATCACGTACCTGGGCTTACCTTTGTCCCTGTGGATCCTCTCGCGCATTGAGCTGCAACCTCTGATTGACCGCATCGCTGCACAAGTGCCAACTTGGAAAGCATCACCACTTCGATGGGTCGGGTGGTTAACTCTTGTCAACTGCGATCTCATGGCCATGCCCTTATTCCACATGATGGCCCTCGACTTCCCACCATGGTTCTTCAAAGGTATTGCCAAGCTTAGGAGCGGTTTTTTCTGGCAAGGGGTTGACGAGGTCAAGGGAGGCAGTTGTTTGGTGGCGTGCAATATCGCGTGCATGCCAAAACCGTATGGTGGATTAGGGGTCCTGGATCTCCCCATGCTTAACCAGGCATTGCGCATTAGGTGGTTCTGTTTTGAGAAGACAGTGATGGATAAGCCATGGCGTGGCCTGCAAATGCCCATCAAGTCCACGAGCGAAGGTCTTGCCCTTGCTGCCCAAGATTGCCGCCTTGGTGATGGGCGAAAGGCGAGCTTTTGGTTCGACCCTTGGCTGAAGGGACGAACCCTTGCCCAACGGGCACCAAATCTACTCATATTCATCCGACCGGCCGAAGCCTTGCCAGGGCATCTCTTGGTGGATGTGATTCGCGGCACGCCGTTTTTCCCCGCCATTGCTAAATTCCTGCACATCTAGGATGAGCTACGACATATCGCCCTCACTTCCACGCCAGACACTTTCACCTGGAGGCTTGGAGCTGTGAGCAAATACCCATTGCATGAGATCTATAGCGCGTTCTTCTTTGGAAGAGAGTTTGCTCCTTGTGGCGACGAAATTTGGCGATCATGGGCACCCCTAGAGATCAAAATCTTCACTTGGCTGGCGTCGCGCGGGAGGCTTTGGACCGCGGATAGATTGGCACGCCAAAACCTACCACACACTCGGCAATGCCAACTTTGTTTCCAGGTAGATGAGGATACCACTCACATGTTCTTGTGTTGCCCCTTCGCTCGGGAAGTCTGGTATAACATCCTGCTCTCGCTATGGTTGCACCGCTTCACGCCAGACGACACAACTGTCCTCATGGACGGGTGGCCTAAACTTACTAGCGCGATGCCGGCCCACCACTGGAAGATGTCGAATACAATGGTCGCTGCAAGGCTGAGGTTCATTTGGCTGGAGCGTAACAGTATGTTTTTTTTATCACAAGACCGCTCCCCCGTTGTGACGCCCCGACTTAACCGTGCACTAATCATACACCCAAATGTGCATGATCAAGATCAGAGACTCACGGGAAGATGTCACAACACAACTCTAGATAGAAATTGAAGTCATGCAAGTTTTATATTACAAGCCAGGTGCCACGAGGACTCGAATACATAAGCTCGAATACAAACGAGTCAGCGAAAGCAACAATATCTGAGTACAGACATAAGTAAACAAGTCTGCCTTAGGAAGGCTAGCAAAACAAAGATAACATGGATCGAAAAGGCACAGGCCTCCTTCCTGGGAGCCTCCGAACAACTCCTGGTCATCGGAGATCTCCACGTAGTAGTAGGCTCCGTCGGGGTAGTAGTAGTCATCGGCGGGATCAGCTAGCTCCTGGGTTCCATCATCTGATCGCAACATCCGGGAAGAAAAAAGTAGGGGGGGAGGTAGCAAAGCAACCGTGAGTACTCATCCAAAGTACTCGCAAGACTTACATCGGATTTATACTAAGTATGCATCGGTATCAAAGGAATGGGGCTATATCTTTGGACTGAACTGTAGAAATGCCAGAAATAGAGAGAAGGGTGTAGCCTATCAAAGACTAGCATCTTGCACCAACAGAAGAGAGTAGAGTAACATATTATAAGCAATAAGTATGTTGTAGTATCAACGCCCAGAAATCCTTTCTCGACTCCTTGCGAGAAAGCAATCCCGGAGCCATCATAACCATTTTATGTCACTAGTATCCAGTTCTAGTTGTAAAGATCAGGATACAACTCTGAGCATCTGTTACTGTGGACATAGCTACTCGAGTAGATAAACTTCCCTGCAGGGGTGAACCAACTTACCCAACACGCTCGATTAGCTTTGCCCGAACACACTTTTCTGGGTCATGCCCGACCTCTGCTGATCAACACGCTGTAGTCCTACCTAGGCTCAACAAAGAGGCCAGCATGCCGGTGCACATCCTAAATGCGAAGCGGTCATGGGCCAATCGTCCTTTGCAATCCTGCACACTGCGAACATGGCTTGGAGCAGACCCAACCCGTTATACAAGCGCAGGTGGTTACCATCCAACCGGGTGTGCGCCACTCAATTGCTGACATCAGTGAGCGTCGGAAGAAACGTACGATGCAGAGTGCCCATACTTATTACCGTGTGGTGGTTAGTGCAAAAAGGCTAGAGGCCTACTTAGATCACATATCCAAACCATTAGTGTCTTGGGAGCACGCAGAGACGATCCATGATCCACGATTTGTGGTCCCGTCGCCCCGTCTCACAGACTTACGACAAGGGCTAGGAATGACTGGTCGTGCCGCGTAATTAACTCGCGGGTACCCTCCTGGTCAACCCGACTACAGTAACTCTCGCGAGTACCCCTCGGGGCCGACCCGCCTTCATCAAGGTTCTGAGGTAAAGTCAAGGTAACTGTGTGTTGATACGTCCATTTTGCATCATGTTTTCTTGCTGTTATATATAATGTTTTTATGCATAATAATGCTTTATGGAGTAATTCTAAGGCCCTTTCTCTCATAAAATGCAAGGTTTACACAAAGAGGGAGAATACCGACAGCTGGAATTCTCGACCTAAAAAAGCTGCGTCAGGCCACCTATTCTGCACACTCCAAATGAGCTGAAAATTTACGAAGATTTATTTTGGAATATATGATAAATTATGGAACAAATAAGTACCCGAGGGGGCCCACCAGGTGGGCACAACCCACCTGGGCGCGGCCGGGCCCCCAGGCGCGCGCCCTGGTGGGTTGTGCCCTCCTTGGCCCACTTTCGGTGCCAATCTTCTGGTATATAATTCATTTTGACCTAGAAAAAATAAGGAGAGGACTTTCGGGACAGAGCGCCGCCGTCTCGAGGTGGAACTTGGGCATGAGCACTTTTGCCCTCCGGCGGAGCGATTTCACCGGGGGAACTTCCCTCCCGGAGGGGGAAATCATCGTTGTCCTCATGACCAACAACCCTCTCATCTTTGGGAGGCCAATATTCATCAACATCTTCAACAGCACCATCTCCTCTCAAACCCTAGTTCATCTCTTGTGTTCAATCTTTGTACCGGAACCTCAGATTGGTACCTGTGGGTGACTAGTAGTGTTAATTACCTCTTGTAGTTGATTACTATATGGTTTATTTGGTGGAAGATTATATGTTCAAATCCATTATGCTATTTAATTTCCCTCTGATCTTGAGCATATTTATCATTTGTGAGTAGTTACTTTTGTTCTTGAGGTCACGGGAGAAATATTGTTGCAAGTAATCATGTGAACTTGATCTGTGTTCGATATTTTGATGATATGTATGTTGTGATTCCCTTAGTGGTGTCATGTGAACGTCGACTACATGACACTTCACCATATTTGGGCCTAAAGGAATGCATTGTGGAGTAGTTATTAGATGATGGGTTGCTAGAGTGACAGAAGCTTAAACCCTAGTTTATGCGCTACTTCGTAAGGGACTGATTTGGATCCAAACGTTTAATGCTATGGTTAGATTTTATCTTAATACTTTTCTCGTAGTTGCGGATGCTTGCGAGGGGGTTAATCATAAGTAGAAGGTTTGTTCAAGTAAGAACAGCACCTAAGCACCGATCCACACACATATCAAATTATCATGTTAGCGAACACAAATTGAACCAACATGATGAAAGTGACTAGATGAAATTCCTGTGTCTCCTCAAGAACGCTTTGCTTATCATAAGAAACTGTTTTGGCCTATCCTTTGCCACAAAAGGATTGGGCTATCTTGCTGCATACTATTTATTGTTACCGTTACTTGCTCGTTACAAATTATCTTGCTATCAAACTATCTGTTATCGACAATTTCAGTGCTTGCAGACATTACCTTGCTGAAAACCACTTGTCATTTCCTTCTGCTCCTCCTTGGGTTCGACACTCTTACTTATCGAAAGGACTATGATTGATCCCCTATACTTGTGGGTCATCAAGACTCTTTTCTGGCACCATTGCCGGGGAGTGAAGCGCTCTTGGTAAGTGGAAATTGGTAAGGAAAAATTATTACTACGTGCTGAAATTTATTGTTACTTGTTACTATGGAGAACAATCCTTTGAGGGGTTTGTTCCAGGTATCTTCACCTTGAATGGAAGCACCATTAGTTACTCCTCAACCTACTGCACCTACTGAAAATACTGAATATGAAATTCCTTCGGATATGATAGAGCAACTACTAGCTAATCCTTATGCAGGAGATGGAACCGAACATCCTGATAAGCACTTGATATATGTGTACGAAATTTGTGGATTATTTAAGCTTGCAGGTTTACCCAGAGATGAAGCTAAGAAGAAGGTTTTCCCTTTATCTTTGAAGGGAAAGGCATTGACATGGTATAGGCTATGCGATGATATTGGATCTTGGAACTAGAATCGATTGAAAATGGAATTTCACCAAAAAATTTATCCTATGCATCTAGTTCATCGTGATCGGAATTACATATATAATTTTTGGCCTCGTGAAGGAGAAAGTATCACTCTATCTTGGGGGAGGCTTAAGTCAATGTTATATTCATGCCCCAATCATGAGCTCTCGAGAGAGATGATTATTCAGAACTTTTATGCTCGGCTTTCTCATAATGATCGATCCATGCTCGATACTTCTTATACTGGTTCTTTTATGAAGAAGACTATTGAATTCAGGTGGGATCTCTTAGAAAGAATTAAATGCAACTCTAAAGATTGGGAACTCAACGAAGGTAAAGAGTCAGGTATTAAGCTTGAGTTTGATTGTGTTAAATCTTTTATGAATACCGATGATTTCCAAAAGTTTAGCACTAAATATGGACTTGACTCTGAGATAGGAGCCTCCTTTTCTGAATCTTTTGCTGCTCATGTCGATCTCCCTAAGGATAAGTGGTTTAAATATCATCCCCCTATTAAAGAAGAAATTAAAGAACCGGTAATAGCTAAAGAGAAAACTATCGTCTACAATGTTGATCCAGTTGTTCCTACGGCTTATATTGAGACACCACCTTTTCCTGTTAGGATAAAGGAACATGATAAGGTATCAACTGTGGTTCGCAAAAGTAATATTAAAGCACCTAAACCCCCTGAGAAAATTAAGGTAGAACCTAGTGTCGCTATGGTTAAGGATCTCTTGGTTGATAATATTGATGGGCATGTTATTTACTTCATTGCTGAAGTTGCTAGAATTGCCAAACCCGATGGGAAAGATAAACATATGCCCCTTGTGGGCATGCCTGTCTTCTCAGTTAAAATAGGAGATCATTGCTACCATAGTTTATGTGATATATGTGCTAGCGTCAGTGCTATTCCTTTTACTTTGTATCAAGAAATTATGAATGACATAGCACCCGCTGAAATAGAAGACATAGATGTTACTATTAAACTTGCTAATAGGGACACCATCACACCACTTGGGATTGTTAGAGATGTTGAAGTCTTGTGCGGGAAAACGAAATATCCTACTGATTTTCTAGTTCTTGGTTCCCCACAAGATGACTTTTGTCCCATTATCTTTGGTAGACCTTTCTTGAACACTGTCAATGCTACTATAGATTGCCATAAACAAACCATCGGTGTTAGCTTTGGTGATGAGTCTCATGAGTTTAATTTTTCCAAGTTTAATAGAAAACCTCTTAAGAAAGAATTACCTAGTAAAGATGAAATAATTGGTCTTGCTTCTACTACCGTGCCTCCTACTGATCCACTAGAACAATATTTTCTAGACCATGAAAATGATATGCATATGCATGAAAGAAATGAAATAGATAGAATTTGCTTTGAACAACAACCTCTGCTTAAGCACAATTTGCCTATTGAAACTCTAGGAGGTCCTCCTTCACCTAAAGGTGATCCTGCGTTTGAAATAAAACAATTGCCCGACACTTTGAAATATGCTTATCTTGATGATAAAAAGATATATGCTGTTATTATTAGTGCTAACCTTTCAGAACATGAAGAAGAAAGATTATTGAAAGTTCTGAAGAAGCACCGGGCTGCTATTGGATATACTCTTTATGATCTTAAGGGCATTAGTCCCACTCTATGTCAGCACAAGATTAATATGGAACTGGATACTAAACCCGTTGTTAACGACCAACGTCCATTAAATCGAAAGATGAAAGAGGCGGTAAGAACTGAAATATTAAAGCTTCTGGAAGCAGGTATAATCTATCCCATAGCTGATAGTAGATGGGTAAATCCCCTTCATTGTGTCCCTAAGAAGGGAGGTATTACTGTTGTTCCTAATGATAAAAATGAGCTTATTCCTCACAGAATTGTTACTGGCTATAGGATGGTAATTGATTTTAGAAAATTAAACAAAGCAACTAGAAAAGATCATTACCCTCTACCTTTTATTGATCAAATGATAGGAAGACTATCTAAGCACACACACTTTTGTTTTCTTGATGGATATTTGGTAGACCTTTCTTGAACATTGTCAAAGCTACTATAGACTGTCATAAACAAACTGCCAGTGTTAACTTTGGTGATGAGTCTCATGAGTTTAATTTTTCCAAGTTTAGTAGAAAACCTCATAAAAAAGAATTACCTAGTAAAGATGAAATAATTGGTCTTGCTTCTATTACTGTGCCTCCTACTGATCCTC
Source organism: Thinopyrum elongatum (assembly GCA_011799875.1). NCBI lineage: Eukaryota > Viridiplantae > Streptophyta > Magnoliopsida > Poales > Poaceae > Thinopyrum > Thinopyrum elongatum. The sequence goes on along the minus strand of CM022298.1, from coordinate 484,737,803 downwards.
TAGAGCAATATTTGCTAGACCATGAAAATGATATGCATATGCATGAAAGAAATGAAATAGATAGAATTTTGTTTGAGCAACAACCTCTGCTTAAGCACAATTTGCCTATTGAAACCCTAGGAGGTCCTCCTCCACCTAAAGGTGATCCTATGTTTGAACTGAAATAATTACCTGACACTTTGAAATATGCCTATCTTGATGAGAAAAAGATATATCCTGTTATTATTAATGCTAACCTTTCAGAACACGAAGAAGAGAGATTATTGAAAATTCTGAAGAAGCACCAAGCTGCTATTGGATATAGTCTTGATGATCTTAAGGGCATTAGTCCCACCCTATGTCAGCACAAGATTAATATGGAACCTGATGCTAAACCCATTGTTGATCACCAACGCCGTTTGAATCCTAAAATGAAAGAAGTGGTAAGAAATGAGATATTAAAGCTTCTTGAAGCAGGTATAATCTATCACATAGCTGATAGTAGATGGGTAAGTCCTGTTCATTGTGTCCCTAAGAATTGAAGTATTACTGTTGTTCCTAATGATAAAAATGAACTTATTACACAAAGAATTGTCACAGGCTATAGAATGGTAATTGATTTTAGAAAATTAAACAAAGCAACTAGAAATGATCATTACCCTCTACCTTTTATTGATCAAATGCTAGAGAGATTATCTAAGCACACACACTTTTCTTTTCTTGATGGATACTCTGGTTTCTCTCAAATACCTATTTCACAACCTGATCAAGAGAAGACCACTTTCACTTGTCCTTTCGGAACTTATGCTTATAGACGTATGCCTTTTGGTTTATGCAATGCACCTACTACCTTTCAAAGATGTATGACTGCTATATTCTCTGATTTCTGTGAAAAGATTGTTGAGGTTTTCATGGACGATTTTTCCGTTTATGGGAAGTCTTTTAATGATTGTTTAAGCAACCTTGATCGAGTTTTGCAGAGATGTGAGCAAACTAATCTTGTCTTGAATTGGGAGAAGTGCCACTTTATGGTTAATGAAGGTATTGTCTTGGGCCATAAAATTTCTGAAAGAGGTATTGAGGTGGACAAAGCTAAGATTGAAGCAATTGAGAAAATGCCATGTCCTAAAGATATTAAAGGTATTCGTAGTTTCCTTGGTCATGCTGGTTTCTGTAGGAGGTTTATTAAAGACTTCTCTAAAATTTCTAGGCCTCTTACAAATCTTTTACAAAAGGATGTTCCATTTGTTTTTTATGATGATTGTGTAGAAGCCTTTGATACACTTAAGAAAGCCTTAACTACTGCACCTATTGTTCAACCTACTGATTGAAATTTGCTTTTTGAAATTATGTGTGATGCTAGTGATTATGTTGTTGGTGCTGTTTTAGGACAAAGAGTTGATAAGAAATTGAATGTTATTCACAATGCTATTAAAACTATAGACAGTGCCCAAAGAAATTATGCTACTACTGAAAAAGAATTTATAGCAGTTGTGTTTGCTTGTGATAAATTTAGATATTATATTGTTGACTCCAAAGTAATTGTTCACATTGATCATGCTGCTATAAAGTATCTTATGGAAAATAAAGATGCTAAACCGAGACTCATTAGGTGGGTTCTCTTGCTACAAGAATTTCATTTGCATATTAGTGATAGGAAAGGAGCTGAGAACCCCATAGCTGATAACTTGTCTAGGTTAGAAAATATTCTTGATGACCCACTACCTATTGATGATAGCTTTCCTAATGAACAATTGGCTGCAATAAATGTTTCTCGTAACACACCTTGGTATGCTGATTATGCTAATTATATTGTTGCCAAATACATACCACCTAGTTTCACATACCAACAAAAGAAAAAAATTCTTCTATGATTTAAGACATTACTTTTGGGATGGCCCACATCTTTATAAGGAAGGAATAGATCGTATTATTAGATGTTGTGTACCTGAGCATGAACAGGAACAAATCCTATGGAAATGTCACTCCGAAGCTTATGGAGGACATCATGCGGGAGATAGAACTGCTCACAAGGTATTACAATCTGGTTTTTATTGGCCTACTCTCTTCAAGGATGCTCATAAGTTTGTTTTATCTTGTGATGAATGTCAAAGAATTGGTAATATCGGTAAGCGTCAAGAAATGCCTACGAATTATTCACTTGCTGTTGAACCATTTGATGTTTGGGGTTTTGATTAAATGGAACCTTTTCCTTCCTCTAATGGGTTTACTCATATCTTGGTTGATGTTGATTACGTTACTAAGTGGGTAGAAGCTATTCCAACCAGTAGTGTTGATCACAACACTTCGATTAAAATGCTTAAAGAAGTTATTTTCCCTAGGTTTGGAGTCCCTAGATATCTAATGACTGATGGTGGTTCACACTTTATTCATGGTGCTTTCCGTAAACTGCTTGCCAAGTATGATGTTAACCATAGAATTGCATCCCCCTGTCATCCTCAATCTAGTGGTCAAGTTGAACTTAGCAATAGAGAAATAAAATTAATATTACAAAAGGCTGTCCATAGGTCTTGAAAGAATTGGTCTAAGAAATTGGATGATGCACTTTAGGCCTACAGAACAACTTATAAAAATCCCATGGGTATGTCTCCCTATAAAATGGTTTATGGAAAAGCTTGTCATCTACCTCTTGAGTTAGAACATAAAGCTTATTGGGCAATTAAAGAACTCAATTATGATTTCAAACTTGCCGGTGAAAAGAGGTTATTTGATATTAGTTCACTAGATGAATGGAGAACCCAAGCTTATGAGAATGCCAAACTTTTCAAAGAGAAAGTTAAAAGATGGCATGATAAAAGAATCCAAAAGCGGGAATTCAAAGTGGGTGATTATGTTTTATTGTACAACTCTCGTTTTAGATTCTTTGTAGGGAAACTTCTCTCCAAATGGGAAGGACCATATGTTATCGAAGAGGTTTATCGTTTTGGAGCTGTCAAAATAAATAATGCCGAAGGTACCAATCCAAAGGTGGTCAACGGGCAAAGAATTAAACACTACATCTCAGGTATGCCTATTAATGTTGAAAGCAATGTTATCCAAACCATGACACCGGAGGAACATATAAAAGAAACCTTCCGGAACACTTCAAAATCATGAAAAAAAAGAGGAGGTACGTGATACGGTAAGTAAACGGACTCCGAAAAATCCACAAAAATATTTTTTGTCAGTTTTGGAATATTAGAAAAAAATAGGAAAATAAGAAATAACTCGGAAGGCGATCGAGGAGGGCACAAGACACCAGGGTGCGCCAGCCCTGCCTGGTGCACCCAGGTGGGTTGTGCCCACCTCGGGCACCTTCCGGACTCCGTATCTCCCCTGTTTTGCTTGTTTTCCAAGATAAAAAAATCTTTATATACTCCCCGAACGTATTGACCACCGTATCGCAGAGAAATCTTCTATTCTTCTTTCTTGTTGTTTTCTGCCAGATCTGAAATTATGTCGTCCCAAGACTCAGAGGGCGAGAGCTATGTTGCTGATTATGTTACAAATCCCAAAAGTTATGGGGATGTGGAACATTATGGCTGGACCACAGAGGAAGAAGAATACTATGATCCGAAGGGGATGGAGGAGACAAGCTCAGAGGAAGATCCATTACCTAAACCTGGAGATATGCACATGGAATTCAAGAAGTCGAGCCTCCCTAACAAAAGCAACAATCCTAAGGTTCAATCTATCCCATCCTGTTTTATGCAGGAAAGCAAGGCGGCATTATGCAAAAAGATATTAAAGCTTGAGTTGGAGAATGACGATCTAAGGGAAGAAAACTTTAGCCTCAGACGTAAATTGGAGAAGAAGCTCGCTACTACCTCATCACCACCACCTTCATCATCTTCACCATCAAAGGAGAATTGAGTATCGGGTATGGGCACTCCCCTTGGCTTGAGCCAAGCTTGGGGGAGGTGCCCCGGTATCGTATCACACCACTATCTTTACCTTTCATTACCTTAGTTCAATCTTCGATTATCTTTTGAATTAGATGAATAAAATTTTAGTTTGATCTTTCTCTGAGAGTTTGCTTAGTGATCTATTTATCTATCTATGTAATCGTGTGAGAGATATATAATAAAGTTAGTTTGAGTTTTTGTTTTCTTTACTTCTTTGTCTCAAGCAAAATAAATGAAAACGATCATATGCTTATCTTATGTTAAGTAATGACATCGCATAAGGAAAAGTATGAGTAGTGAAATTTATTTGAGATTGACAAACATAGCATTAGTCAATGATGCAATTCATGAAAGAATTAATAATGGAAGAGAAGATTCACATGCAAATACACTATCTTGGACATCTTTTAGGATTGTGAGCCCCCATCAAAATATTATATGCCAAAATTGTTGATGTTGGACAAGGAAGACAACGTAATGACTTATGTTTGTTCATATTCACATAGAAGTTATATTGTCATAGATCCTTTAACATGTGGTGCTTGCTCAATATCTTTTCTAGCCAAAAATTCCGCACTAAGTAGAGATACTACTTGTGCATCCAAACCCTCAAACCCAAAATCTTTTTCGAGAGTCCACCATACCTACCTATGGATTGAGTAAGATCCTTCAAGTAAGTTGTCATCGGTGCAATAAGGCAATAAAAATTAATTCTAAATGTGTTGGATCTTTTAGTGTGAGAGAAAATTCAGCATTGTACGAACTTGTGATGGCAAAGTAATAAAAGCGATAGACTGCATAATAAAGGTTGCTATTATAAGGGGTAATATAACATGACGTTCTTTTGCATTAAGGGATTTGGCATGCAAACAAAAAGTGTATGACAACCTCTGCTTCCCTCTGCAAAGGGCCTATCTTTTACTTTATGTATTTACTTTTATGCAAGAGTCAAAGTATTCTTCTCTATTCCTTTTTACTTTTTCTTTTTGCAAGCATCATGTGGTGAGGAAAGATCTAGGCACATATATCCAGTTGGATATGGGTGAGCATGAATTATTATTGTTGACATCACCCTTGAGGTGAATACGTTGGGAGGCAAAACTATAAGCCCCTATCTTTCTATGTGTCCGGTTGAAACTTTTTGCCCATGTGTATGCGATGAGTGTTAGCAATCATAGAAGACTATATGATGGTTGAGTGTGTGGACTTGCCTAAAGGCTCCGATACGAGACCCTTCCTGAAAAGATGATGAATTGTAGTTGCAAAGTTGACTTAGAACATAGTTTGTTTGTTTTCAATAGAGTTTATGCTTCTACTTCAATATTGTGATGAATTGTTACTTGTTCATGAGAAGTTATATGATAAAGTTATGTGATAAAGTTTTATGATGAAGTTTATTCCTCTTATAATAATTTACATGATGCTTCTATGTCCGTATTTTGTTTTTATCGACACCTCTCTCTCTAAGCATGTGGACATGTTTTTCGATTTCGGTTTTCGCTTGGGGACAAGCGAGGTCTAAGCTTGGGGGAGTTGATACGTCCATTTTGCATCATGTTTTCTTGCTATTAGTTATAATGTTTTTATGCATAATAATGCTTTATGGAGTAATTCTAATGCCTTTTCTCTCATAATATGCAAGGTTTACACAAAGCGGGAGAATACCGACAGCTGGAATTCTGGACCTGAAAAAGCAACATTAGGCCACCAATTCTGCACAAGTACCAGAGGGGGCCCACCAGGTGGGCACAACCCACCTGGGCGCGCCAGGGAGCCCAGGCACGCCCTAGTGGGTTGTGCCCACCTCGGCCCACCTCCGGTGCCCATCTTCAGGAATATAAGTCATTTTGACCTAAAAAAATTAAGGAGAGGATTTTCGGGATGGAGCACCGCCGTCTTGAGGCGGAGGAGCGTTTTTGCCCTCCGGCGGAGCGATTCCGCCGGGGGAACTTCCCTCCCGGAGGGGGAAATTGAGCCATCGTCATCACCAACAACCCTCTCATCTTGGGGAGGCCAATCTTCATCAACATATTCAACAGCACCATCTCCTCTCAAACCCTAGTTTGTCTCTTGTGTTCAATCTTTGTACCAGAACCTCAGATTGGTACCTGTGGGTGACTAGTAGTGTTGATTACATCTTGTAGTTGATTACTATATGGTTTATTTGGTGGAAGATTATATGTCCAGATCCATTATGCTATTCAATACCCCTCTGATCTTGAGCATGTTTATCACTTGTGACTAGTTACTTTTGTTCTTGAGGTCACGGGAGAAATCTTGTTGCAAGTAATCATGTGAACTTGATATGTGTTTGATATTTTGTTGATATGTATGTTGTGATTCCCTTAGTGGTGTCATGTGAACGTCGACTACATGACACTTCACCATAATTGGGCCTAAGGGAATGCATTGTGGAGTAGTTATTAGATGATGGGTTGCTAGAGTGACAGAAGCTTAAACCCTAGTTTATGCGCTACTTTGTAAGGGATCGATTTGGACCCAAATGTTTAATGCTATGGTTAGATTTTATCTTAATACTTTTCTTGTAGTTGCGGATGCTTGCGAGGGGGTTAATCATAATTAGGAGGTTTGTTCAAGTAAGAACAGCACCTAAGCATAAGTCTACCCACATATCAAACTATCGAAGTAGCGAACACAAATCAAACCAACATGGTGAAAGTGACTAGATGAAATTGCCGTGTGCCCTCAAGAACTCTCTGCTTATTATAAGAGACCGTTTTGGCATGTCCTTTGCCACAAAAGGATTGGACTACCTTTCTGCATATTATTTACCATTACCGTTACTTGCTCGTTACAAATTACCTTGCTATCAAACTACTCATTACCTACAATTTCAGTACTTGCAGACAATACCTTACTGAAAACCACTTGTCATTTCCTTCTGCTCCTCATTGGGTTCGACACTCTTACTTATCGAAAGGACTACGATTAACCCCTATACTTGTGGGTCATCACTCCCCCATTTTGGTCATTGATGACAATCACTTTCAAGAGAGTTTATACAAGGAATTATACATCACCATGCAATGGAACAAACAATAATTCATGTGCATGTGATGCAAATGCTTACGAACAACAACAATGCATGTGCATGAGATGCAAGTGCTTAGGAACAACACCAAATCAAGAAGAAACAACTCTCTAAACTTCTCCACAAAACTATCTAAACTTCTCCCCATTGGCATCGATTGCCAAAATGGGCGAAAAGCTTAGAAGGCCAATATAATATGTGTTCCTCCATAAATCGTGTATTTCTCAAAATATGAGTGCAATGAGATACACATATCCAATGATAAATAGTTGGAGGAAGACAAACTATATTGAGGATCCAAGGATTGCAAAAAGAATGATATGGCACAAAGACATACCAAGGAGTGAAGCAAGCAATCGAAAGATACCAATTGAAACAAGGAATCAAATGACCCTATGAGCCACATGACTAAAAGATGTTATGATACAAGCAAAGGAGTGCTCTCAAGAAACTAGAGAAGATCCCCATGATTTGTGCACAAAGGCGAATTTTTGTATTTTGATACAAAGTGCACAAAGTAGGATCATCACTCCCCCGAAATCAATAGAAACTCAAAACAAGTGCAAGTGAAAATATAAGAAACTAAGCCTAGCACTTGTAACAAACAAATGGTGTGTGTGAGTCATGGCAAAGCACTTGAGAAGACTAATGTACGGATGAGCATTAAGCATCAACATAGTCTTGAAAATATGAGATACAAGGTGCAAGACATGTCCTTCCCACACACATCAAGCAAATGGGTTCACAAGCACACTAAATATGCAACAACAAAAATCAAATCTTGTGACAACCCATGGTGAAGAAGAAAATGATAGCTTCATCAAGAGGAGGGATACCAATGAATGGTAAAGCCTCGTCAAGGCAAGCATGAGGAAAGAAATCTTCACCACAAATGAGTGCATCAAGATGCAACGATATAAGACCCGCACTCAAGGGAAATGATTTCACAGAGCCACCAAAGAAATAGTACAAGAAAGACAAGATGGACGTGAAAGAAAAAGGACATCTAGAGATGTAATTTCTCTCAAGTGTATAAGATTCTAGGTAGATGAAGATCACGATGATATCAATCCACAAAGAAGGATCTATACATGAAATAGTTACAACAATATGGAACAAGATATCCACAAGGAAGTCATAAATATACCAATAAGATCTTTGCTTGAAAGCATAGCACATGGCTTAATGTTGTCTTATTGTATATCAATGAAATCGACAAACACACACAAACATCAAAGACATCACAACTCTCAACAAGAGATCATTGTTGGGATGCTTTGAGAAAGGAAACAAGTATTGCAAGAGAGAAGGACTTTCATGTCATGATGCAACCTACACAAGGTTTATACGGGAAACGTATGCATGAAGTAGATAATGATACTTGTTACCGAGATAGCATTGGAACGATGTAGTAGACAATGGTTCATTGATCATCCTAACTTGGCTCCGATAAGCACATGGTGACACCACCTTCCTTGTGAGTGAGCCGAGCATCCAATGCATCTCCAATTGTTCCTAGAACAATCATCACAAACAAAATGGTACCCAAGCTCATTGGGACCAAAGAGTTAGAGAACAAACAATATATAGGACAAACTCCACATACATATGTGCATAAAGGTATGAAAGTGAATTTCATGCACATCTCATCCCATTTGGGACTTGGTGGAGTTCCCCCTATATACTGAGTCAAAGAAAGAAAGCATGCCAAAGAAAATACATGAAGTAAATATGCATGCTCAGAACTTTCAAGAACCGATACCAAATGAAAAGAAATACCAAGTGAAAATAGGATACCAAATGGAGAAATCATCACTTGGAAGATATCAATTAAAAGATACATCAAGGAATGAGATATCCATTTATACACGCAAAAAGAATGATAACGAACTCTTAAAAGAGAGGATGGTTCCAAACAAACCAAGCCCTCTACAAAAATTCATGATGGCACAAAGTACCAAAAAGAAATGGCTTGCCTCCACCAACACATACTTTATAAGGATAACAAGATGAGTGCTCTATAGAAAATAGGGTAGCTCCCCCAAGAGTTGTGCATTATAGAGAATTTGCATTTGAATACAAAATGCAAAAGGTGAGATCACCACTTTCACTATATCTAGAAAACACTAGACAAGATCAAGAAATCAACAAGATCAACAAGTGGCACGAAAGCCAATGGGATTTGACACAATCCTTGGCAAGAGATAAGGAAAATATAAACAAAAGCCAATGTAAAGATGATCAATAATTTCTACCACATAAATGAGTACCAATTGTCAAGAGACAAGAAGTATTCAAAAAAAAAATCCCGGTGGTAGATAGCAAAGATATCCAACATCATCTTCACACGAAACACATAAGCAAATTGCAACTTGGTAGAGCTAACATGCCACCTAGGAACAAGATAATTTACAATATCAACTCTAAGTGGCAATACCTCAAATGTACACATTTTCTAGGCTTGTAATATGCACATAGCATATTACTCCCCCATAATGTGATACCACAAAAAACTTAACAAGAGGCAATAAAAGGATCCAACAAGAGATAATTAATGGACTATTTAGAATTTGAATTTGTTGTGAGAAGACATACCACATAGAGACTAGATGATCTTGTAATATAAATACTAGGTGGTATTCCTCATGTACACACATTTGTAGGATTGTGAAGTGCACAAAGCAAATCACTTCCCCAAAATGGGATGATCCATTAATATCTCACAAGAGCCAACTAAGATACAACCAAAATGCAAAAGGCTCAACAAGACATGATGTGCAAACCAACATACACATACTTGATTTATCAAGATAAGAAAATTGGAAGGACAACATATACAAACACATGCATGGTACATCACCAAAACATGCAAAGGGGCAAGTAACTTTCAATGTAAACAATTTAAGTACAAGTTACCGCAAGGAGGCACATTGGATATAAAATAGAAAACTTGATAATCCAAATGACTTGGATTGAGACAATATGAAAGATGAAGATCCCTTAATTCTTCCTGATGTGGCCAAGTCTCCAATGCCCTCCAACAACACCTATTGATCAAGTTTGAGCTTGATGGTCCCCAACCAAGTTGGGTCCTAAGAGGTTAGTGACAATAGGCTTGGCTACCCAAATGGTTCTTTTCTTGACACCGCTTTGAGTACCAACAAACTTGGCAAACACATTGGCAACCTTATCCTTTCCAAGAGAATAGTTATTATCAATTAGAATATGGTTGGATAAGGTACCATTCGTGCATGAAGAAGCGACATGACCTTTCTCAGGACATAAGTAGCAACGTCTACTCTTCACTTTCTTCTTAGTTGACTTCTCAACATGATGATCATTACCTTGAGTCTTCTTAGGAAGTAGCCTTTCTTCAACTTGAGTTTGGACTTGAGGCATCTTCCCTTGTTGCTTGTCACTAATGGGATTCTTCTTCAATGGGCAAGATCTAACATGGTGCCCTTCAATTTTGCAGTTGAAGCAAATAATCTTGGCTGAATTCTTGACTTGTACTTGGCCCTTCTTCTTGAAGATTTTGGACTTCTTCTTCTTATTGGAGTTGAAATCAAGTCCACCTTTGTCATTGGGGTATTTTTTCACACTCAAGATATTGTTGAGTTTGGACTTCCCTTCATGACACTTTTCCAAGTCTTTCTTCAAAGAAGTGACTTGATCCTTGAGCTCTTTGATTTCCTCTACATGGTTAGTATCAACACAAGTACTAGAGGAAGTATAAGCTTCATCGTTAGAGCAACAAGGCAAGGAAATAAATTCATCACAAGATGTAGCAACATTGTGAGTACATGAATTACAAAGACTAGCACATGAAAATATATCATTTTGACTTGAAATAGTGCTAGTATCTACATGAGGCTCACTAGATGTTACCTTAGTAATCATAGCCTCATGAGCTATCTTTAGCATATTATGGGATACTAGAAGATCATCATGAGAGCTTGTGAGCTTTACATGACTTTCTTCCAATTTCCCATAATTGCTAGATAGCAACTCAAGTTGAGCCCTTAGCTCAACATTCGCCTTCAAATGGATGCTTCACAAGAATTGGAGTTAGTAGCACAAGCATCATCATTAACAACAAGAGGAGAAGGCAACATGGCAAGCTCTTTTTAATATGAAGCTTTAAGTTGAGCATGAGACTCAGTGAGTTCGATGAGCTCACTCTTAATGACCCTTGAGCCATTTTCGAGGTTCATAAAGTCCTCAAGGAGTTTAGCATGTGCAACTTCAAGCTTCTCATTTTTAGTTTTGAAATCATTGGCCACCTCAAGGGATCTATCATGGGATTCCTTTATTCTAGATAGTTCTAGAGCAAAAGTCTCCTCAAGAGATTCCTTGGTGGTTTGTTCAAGTTCAAGAGCTCGAGATAGCTCTGCGATATCATTAGCGTAATCACACTCATGACCTTCCATTTTCTCAATGGTGACCTCATGCTCCTCGAAATGAGATCCCAACTCCTCAATATATTTCTTGCCCTCAATGGCAATAGACATAATTTCGATGAAGTTGGAACGAGCAATTTTATTCTTATGAAGAGTTTTAAAAATCATTTCCCCCTTAGTTTTTAAGGAAGCAACATTATCATTCTCTTCATCAATATCCTCATCCGCATTAGCATCAACATCATCATAAATAGACATATTGGGGTTTAAAGTAGGAGATACCTTTGAAGCCTTAGCCATAAGGAAAAAGTGAGAAATGACATATGATTATGTAGGATCGCTTGAGGCACCATTCAAGATCACATCTTGTTCCATGGGGTGTTGGGTTTCCTATACATTGTTAGCACAACAACTCGAGGAAGTAGATGCATTGTTATCATGGCAACAGGACATAACAAGCATATCATCATGGGATTTAGTCAAGAAATTTCTACATGATATGCAAGGACTATCAACACAAGCATGTGAAACATTTGGAGTGCTCGAAATGCTAAAGTCCAAAGATGAAGCATTGCAATAAGATAGTGATGAAGGATCATCAACAATAAGCCCACTATCATCATTGCGATGAACACCACTACTCACCATATCATTACCTTGTGGCAATCCATATGTAGGTGAAGTAGAAGAATTTGAGAACACTATACAACCGGAGGTTGAGGGAGAACAATCATTCCCACAAATCTTGGACACACCATATTTATCTTGAAGCTTTTTCCACAACTCATGAGTATCGCGAAACGACATGAGTTGAAATATAACTACATTGCTCAAAGCATCAAAAAGCACATTAGAAGCTTGAGCATTAAGATAATAGTTTTTCTCATCCTCTAAAGTTAATCTTTGAGGATCCTTTGGAGGAGAAAAAACCATATCTGCAATTCATTCTAAATTTGGGTCCGTGACCCTAAAGAGATTAAGCATGCGAATTACCCAAACATCAAAATTTCGTGCCATCAAAACTAAGAGTGTCAGAGAATCCTAATCCCCTAGTCGACATCTTTACTCTCTAGGCGGTTAAGCCTAACAATGAGAGACGAGACTCTGATACCAATTGAAAGATCATGGATGTCGCCTAGAGGGGGTGAATAGGTGCTTTAAAATAATTATGGTTTAAGCTTGAACAAATGCGGAATAAAACTAGTGTTTAATTTGTCAAGCACAAAACCGAAAACAGCTAGGCTCACCTATGTGCACCAACCACTTATGCTAAGCAAGATAAACAACTAAGTGATAGCAAGATATATAACATGAAATAGTATGGCTATGACAAAGTAAAGTGCATTAGGAAAGGGCTCGGGTAAGAGATAAGCGAAGCATGCGGAGATGATGATGTATCCCGAAGTTCACAACCTTGCGGATGCTAATCTCCGTTTGGAGCGGTGTGGAGGTACAATGCTCCCCAAGAAGCCACTAGGGCCACCGTAATATCCTCACGCCCTCGCACAATGCAAGATGACGTGATTCCATAAAGGGACCCTTGAGGGCGGTCACCGAACCTATTGGGGATATAACCCTAGGATATGACCCGCCACACTGGGCTGGGTCACCAAGGTGGCGAGTCATGAACCAGAGTCTACATGGGCCATGGCGGATTAAGCTGAAGACCTAATAGGTGGTACACCAGATGGGCCGGCTTAGGGCCCAGTGTCCGGGACGGCGGCTCATGGACCAGAAGGTATAAGCTGCCCATTGTTCCTTACGTGGGCGAGTTAGAGATATGTCCGGTAACGAGTCTAAGTGCGACCCGAACTCTTGTAATCTTAGGGTGTCGACCTGCATATAAAGGCGAGCCCATGAGGCAGATAGACCAGGTTACAATCAATCAATAGCTAGGTCAAGCGAACCCGCTTCCTTGTAATCGATACTCAAGCAATAAGCAGAAAAGTAGGAGTAGGCCTTTACATCGACCATGAGGGTCCGAACCTGGGTAAACTCGTGTCTCTCGACCCGCTCAACCCTGACAAGCTAGTAACCATTTGCGATGGCCTCACATCTAAGTCCTCACACTAGGACATCTGCCATGACAAAACCACAACAGTTGGCGCCCACCATGGGCCCAGTGCACAGTGGTTTCGAGTTCTTGAAGGGCTCTTTCCCAGGGCTCGAGGGATACGCTGTTGGCAGGATGACCAAGAGTCGCCGCGGCAAGCTCTACATCGACGACGCCGGCTGGGGCCCCGAGGCCGACTCAATCGAGTACGGGTACCGGGTCCCCTTCGGCAAAATCCACGTCTTCATCAGCAAAATCGGCAGATCTGAACCCGAGCCGGACTTCTGCACCGACCTCATCGAGCCGGCTCGGCGCATGCAACTCGCCCGGTTTCAAGCCGGCTGGAAGCATGTCTTCATTGGTTTCACACCAGGTGTGGAGGTACCAGAGAACTCCGTGTCTGGAGGAGAGACTCTCGTCTACAGAGATGATGAGTCCTCGACCAGAGAGACTGAATCAATCTATCGGCTTGATGATGGCGGGCTTGGGGGCTGTTCCGAGGGGAACAGTATTCCGGACCCCTACGAGCCGCCGTGCCGAGCCGCCATCTACATGGCAGGAATGGCGTCGGCTCAAAACTCAACAGTGATGGAAATGGCAGGTGCAGTTGACCCGTCAAGGGCGGCTCGTGGGACATCCGGCTCAGCGAGGCCACCGGCTCCAGTTTTGTCCGAGTTAACGACTGCTCTTGCGACCTTGCTGGGAACCGAGGTTACTGCAGAGAATCAGGCAGAGCGCAATGTGGAAATTGCAAAGCTGTGGGAGCGGATGACTAAGGCCCAGGATGATCTCAACACTGAGAACACCCTCATTGCGGCGTTGCAGGCTCAAATTAACACAGAGAAGGAGCGCTTACAGGTGGAGGCCTAGCACCTAAGTCTTGATCAGACTGCTTCAGATGCAGTTCATCGAAGGCGGCACCAGAGCCGTCTACCCCTGGTTTATGAGCCTATGCGCTTGTTCAACACACCAGGGGCGGGTGCGAATACGCCGGAAGAGCCGGCGATACCCCAATTCACTTCTAACGTGCCTAGAATTGGGGCGGCGGCTCTGGTGGTGCCTCCTCAGGTCGGTGGCTATAGGTTCACTAAGGTGCTTATGGACGGTGGGAGCAGTATCAACATATTGTACTATGACACTTTCTGGCAGATGAATTTGACTGAGAAGAATCTTAAGCAGTCGTCCGCTGTCTTTCATGGAGTTGTTCCTGGCAAATCGGCATATCCTGTTGGAAAAACCGAGCTGGAAGTGGCTTTTGGTGATGATTCTAACTTCAGAGTAGAGAAATTGTGGTTTGAAGTGGTCAAGATCAAAAGTCCATATCACGCGTTGTTTGGACGGCCGGCTTACACGAGGTTCATGGCACGCCCTTGTTATGTCTATCTGTAGCTTAAGATGCCAGGACCCTGCGGACCGATCACGGTTCATGGAGATCATAAGATAGCTCTAGATTGTGAAGAGGGAGATGGTGCATATGCAGAGTCGGCTTGTGCTGAGGATGTCGGATTCAGGGCTCCGCAGACCCAAGAAAGGTTCGAACTCTGGAGCGCGTGCGAAGAACTCCCTAGCCTACCGACTCGTCGATCTCACCGCCTAGCTCGATGAACAGGAAAGGAAAGGGACTCAGCAGTTTACCCAGGTTCGGGCCACCTTGCGGTGTAAAACCCTACTCCTGCTTTGTGGTGGATTGGCCTCGAGGTGGGCTGAGGATGAACTAGTACAGAGGGAGAACAACCTCAGGAGGAGTGTTCTTGTGCTGGTGTGAGCTGGTGATGATGCTCTGGGTCTTTCCCCGTCCTATGGTGGTGGCCTAGCTGTATTTATAGTGGCCTCGGTCCTCTTCCCCCAAAATGAAGGCGGGAAGGGATCCCACAATGGCCAAGTTTGAAGGGAGACAAGTAGTACATCTTATCCTGATGAAAGGTGGTCTTCGCCTGCAAAGCTTCTTGTCGTGATGTCGTGGTGGGCTCGGCGATGACCTGTGTCCTGCCGTCCTAGTCTTGTAGCACGGGAATGGAAACCTTTGGCTGGTTCCTTGGGACTCTGCGTCTACGCTTGCTTCCTTAGCACCGAAGAGGAAACCTACTGTACTGTGCCTGCTGGCGCCCGCCTGGCCTTGGTCGTCATGGCTTGCATCATATGAACCTCACGAGGTGGGGCTTGCATGGAAATCTCCTCTCCTCAGGAGCCGGCCTGGGGAAGCCGCTCCCTCCGGAGGTCTTGGCGTTGTCCGCCTCACGAGGCTTGGCCCCTCACGAGGGTCTTGTGTTGTTGATGCTGGAGAAGGGCCGTACCAGGCCGCTGATGAAGCCACGCTGTGGGCCGCAGGCCTGCAAGTCTGGGTACCCCGGTTCCCAGAATGCCGACAGTAGCCCCCGGGCCCAAGGCGCGGTCGGACTTGGCTTCGAGGCGAAGCCAAAGGGCAAGGGCGAAGCACCGCGGGCCCTAACTGCCTGCGGACCCGGTCGACGCGTGGCGCTTGATGGGACGTGTGCGTCTCCGCTTCCCACGCTGCCTCAGCAACTGTCCGACTTGACAATAACCTGCTACATGCAAAAAGATTATCATTACCGGAGATCGTGGAGGCCGGCAGTTGGCCTCCCTCTGGCTATAAATGGGAGGAGGGGCACCGCCCCCTTCTCATCTTCGTCTTCCCGCTGCTTGCTTCTTCTTCTTCCCTCTCGCCCCGCCGTCTTGTCGAAGCACCATGGCCCCGGGGAGGAGGTTTTCCACGGCGGAGAAAGGGAAGGCCCTCAAGGAGGGGCCCGACTCGCCGCCGCCCAAGAGAGGCCATGGGAGACCCCGAAAGCATGCAGCGACTCCGGCGGTGGCCCCTCGATTGCGCGGGCGAACTCCTCCGACAGCCGGCGCCGCCTCTGGTAGCCGCGGTGGAGTTTCTTCCCACGGCAAGGGCTGCCGCGGTCGGGGCAGCTTCGGCGATGAGGGGAGGCACGCGGTGGTCGTCCAGCTGCCACGACCGCGCTCCCACTCAGCCGGCGCGCTCCCGGAGTTCGTCGTGTGGTCGGAGAGGCCAGCGGGCATCTGGCTCCAGCTGTCGCTCTCCTTCGTGAGCGCGCTGCCGGCCGGAGAGCCTGGTGGCCTTTGGTTGCAGGCCGACGGCTGCTGCAGCAAGGCCTCATGGGTGGATGTCGAAGTCATCGCCGCCGGCAACGTGTTCCTGAACCGCGGGTGGCAGCCGTTTGCCCGCGCACGCGGCCTGCATCGGAGGTGCACCCTCCACTTCAGGTACGACGGCGCCGCGACCCTCTACGTCAGGGTCTTCGGGGAAAGGCGGTCGGCGCCTGGGGTGCTGCCCGGAGAGCGATGATGACCCACAAGTATAGGGGATCAATTGTAGCTCTTTTCGATCAGTAAGAGTGTCAAACCCGACGAGGAGCAGAAGGAAATGACAAGTGGTTTTCAGCAAGGTAATGTGTGCAAGTGCTGAAATTGTAAGTAACAGAGTAGTTTGATAGCAAGATAATTTGTAACGAGCAAGTAACGATAGTAGTAAAAAAAGTGCAGCAAGGTAGCCCAATCCTTTTGAGGCAAAGGACAGGCCAAAACGGTCTCTTATAATAAGCAAAGCGTTCTTGAGGGTACATGGGAATTTCATCTAGTCACTTTCACCATGATGATTCGATTTGTGTTCGCTACTTTGATAATTTGATATGTGGGTGGACCAGTGCTTAGGTGCTGTTCTTACTTGACCAAGCCTCCTACTTATGATTAACCCTCTCGCAAGCATCCGCAACTATGAGAAAAGTATTAAGAATAAATTCTAACAATAGCATTAAACTTTTGGATCCAATCGGTCCCTTAAGAAATAGCGCATAAACTGGGGTTTAAGCTTCTGTCACTCTCGCAACCCATCATCTACTCACTACTCCACAATGCATTCCCTTAGGCCCAAATATGGTGAAGTGTCATGTAGTCGACGTTCACATGACACCACTAAGGGAATCACAACATACATACTATGAAAATATCGAACACATATCAAGTTCACATGATTACTTGCAACATGATTTCTCCCATGACCTCAAGAACAAAAGTAACTACTCACAAATGATAATCATGCTCAAGATCAGAGGGGTATTAAATAGCATATTGGATCTGAACATATAATCTTCCACCAAACAAACCATATAGTAATCAACTACAAGATGTAATCAACACTACTAGTCACCCACAAGCACCAATCTATAGTTCCGGTAACAAGATTGAACACAAGAGATGAACTAGGGTTTGAGATGAGATGGTGCTGTTGAAGATGTTGATGGAGATTTCCCTCCCCAAGATGGGAGAGTTGTTGGTGATGATGATGACGATGATTTCCCCCTCCGGGAGGGAAGTTCCCCCGGCGGAATCGCTCCGCCGGAGGGCAAAAGTGCTCCTGCCCAAGTTCTGCCTCGAGACGGCGGCACTCCATCCTGAAAGTCTTCTCCTTATTGTTTCTAGGTCAAAATGACTTATATACTAGAAAATGGGCACCGGAGGTGGGCCTGGGTGAGCACAACCCAACCAGGGCGCGCCTGGGCTCCCTGGTGCGCCCAGGTAGGTTGTGCCCACCTGGTGGGTCCCCTGTGGTACTTATTTGCTCCAATATTCTTCAAATATTCCATAAAAAATCTCTGTAAAGTTTTAGCTTGTTTGGAGTTGTGCAGAATAGGTGGCCTGACGTAGCTTTTCCAGGTCCAGATTTCTAGCTGCCGGAATTCTCCCTCTTTGTGTGTACCTTGCATATTATGAGAGAAAAGGCATTAGAATTACTGCAAAAAGCATTATTATGCATAAAAACATCATAAATAACAGTAGGAAAACATGATGCAAAATGGACGTATCAACTCCCCCAAGCTTAGACCTCGCTTGTCCTCAAGCGACAACCGAAATCGAAAAACATGTCCACATGCTTAGAGAGAGAGGTGTCGATAAAAACAAAATACGGACATAGAAGCATCATGTAGATTATTATAACAACAAAAAATTTAAACATAAGACTTTTATCATAGAACTTTTATCATAAACTTCTCATGAATAAGTGGCAGTTCATCACACAATTGAAGTATAAAGCATAAACTCTATTAGAAACCAACAAACTATGTTCTCAGTCAACTTTGCAACTACAATTCATCATCTTTTCAGGAAGGGTCATGTATCGGAGCCTTTAGGCAAGTCCACATACTCAACCATCATATAGTCTTCTATGATTGCTAACACTCACCGCATACACATGAGCAAAATGTTTCAGCCAGACACATAGAAAGATAGGGGCTTATAGTTTCGCCTCCCAACGTATTCACCTCAAGGGTGATGTCAACAATAATAACTTATGCCACCCATATTCAACTGGACATATGTGCCTAGATCTTTCCTCACCACATGATGCTTGCCAAAGGATAAAAGTAAAAGGAAAAGAGAGAAGAACTTTGACTCTTTGCATAAAAGTAAAAGATAGGCCCTTCGCAGAGGGAAGCAGAGGTTGCCATGCGCTTATTTGTTTGTATGCTCAACCCCTTAGTGCAAAAGAACGTCACGTTGTATTGCCCCTTGTGATGGCAACCTTTATTATGCAGTCTGTCGCTTTTATTCCTCACCATCACAAGTTCGTACAACGCTCAATTTTCCTTTACACTAAATGATCTCACACTTTTAGAAGCAATTTTTATTGCCTTATTGCACCGATGACAACTTACTTGAGGGATCTTGCTCAATCCCTAGGTAGGTATGGTGGACACATGAAAATAAGATTTGGGTTTAAGGGTTTTTGGATGCACGAGCAGTATCTCCACTTAGTGCGGAATTTTTGGCTAGCAAAGATAGGGGGCAAGCACCACATGTTGAAGGATCTATGACAATATAACTTCTATGTGAATATGAACAAGCATAAATCATTACATTGTCTTCCTTGTCCAACGTCAACAATTTTGGCATATAATAATTTGATGGGGGCTCGCAATTACAAAAGATTTCTAGGATAGTATATTTATATGTGAATCTTCTCTTCCCTTATTAATTCTTTCATGAGTCGCATCATTGACCAATGCTATGTTTGTCAATCTCTAATAAAATTTTCTACTCATACTTTTCCTTATGTGGTGCCATCACCTACCATAAGATTAGCATATGATCTTTTTCTTTTATTTCCTCTCCCCTATTTTTTTATTGCAACAAGAAAGTAAAGAAAGCAAAAAGTCAAACTAAACTTTATTTTATTTCTCGCACACGATTACAAAGATAGATCACTAAGCAAGCTCTCAAAAATAAAGGATCGAACTAAACTTTTATTCATCTAAAGCAAAAGATCGAACTAAAATAAGTAAAGGCAAAAAGATAGTGGGGATGATACGATACTGGGGCACCTCCCCCAAGCTTGGCGGAAGCCAAGGGGAGTGCCCATACCCAAAACTCAATTTTCCTTTGGTGATGAAGAAGAAGGTGGTGGTGATGAAGTAGATGCGATCTTGTCCTCGGGTTTCCTTAGCTTACGCTTGAGGACGGAATTTTCCTCCTTCAGTTCACCGACCTTCTACTCAAGCTCCAGCACCTTTTTGCAAAGATTTTGCTTATTTTTCTGCAAAAGACGGAAAGGTATGAACTGAATCTTAGGCCTCTTTGGTTTGTTTGGGAGGCTTGACTTCTTGAATTCAACATGCATGTCCCCAGGTTGAGGTAATGGAGGTTCGTCCTCATCTGAGCTCGTTTCCTCCTTCTCCCTATGATAATAGTCTTTCTCTTCCTCCGAAGTCCAGCCATAATGCTCCACATCCCCATAAGACTTGGGGTTTGCGATGAAATCAGCAACATAGCTCTCTCCCTCAGAATCTTGGGATGACATATTTTTAGATCTATTATGAAAACAGCAAGAAAAGAAAATAGAAGATTTCTCTGCGATACGGTGGTCAATAGGTTCGGGGACTATATAAAGATTTTTTATCTTGGGAAACAAGCAAACGGAAGAAAAAATGGAGTCCGGAAGGTGTCCCAGGTGGGCACAACCCACCTGGGCGCGCCTGGCTTGGCGCGCCCTGGTGTCTTGTGCCCACCAGGGTACGCTTCCTGGAAGTTTCTTATTTTCCTAATTTTCTAAATATTCCAAAACTGAGAAAAAATATTTTTGCGGATTTTTCGGAGTCCGTTTACTTACCGTATCACGTACCTCCTTATTTTCACGATTCTGGAGTGTTCCGGAAGGACTCTTTTATGTGTTCTTCTGGTGTCAAAGTTTGGATAATATTACTTTCAACATTAATGGGCGTACCTGAGATATAATGTTTTATTCGCTGCCCATTAACAACCTTCGGGTTAGTACCTTCGGCATTATTTATTTTGAAAGCTCCAGACCGATAAACCTCCTCGATAACATAGGGTCCTTCCCATTTGGACAGGAGTTTTCCTGCAAAGAATCTGAAACGAGAGTTGTACAAAAGAACATATTCTCCAACTTTGAACTCACGCTTTTGGATTCTTTTATCATGCCATCTTTTAACTTTTTCTTTAAATAATTTGGCATTTTCATAAGCTTGGGTTCTGCATTCATCTAGTGAGCTAATATCAAATAACCTCTTTTCACCGGCAAGTTTGAAATCATAGTTGAGTTCTTTGACTGCCCAATATGCTTTATGTTCTAACTCAAGAGGCAAATGACAAGCTTTTCCATAGACCATTTTATAAGGAGACATACCCATAGGATTTTTATATGCTGTTCTATAAGCCCAAAGTGCATCATCTAATTTCTTAGACCAATTCTTCCGGGACCTATTGACAGTCTTTTGCAAAATTAATTTTATTTCTCTATTGCTAAGTTCAACTTGACCACTAGACTGAGGATGATAGGGTGATGCAATTCTATGGTTAACATCATACTTGGCAAGCATTTTACGGAAAGCACCATGAATAAAGTGTGAACCACCATCAGTCATTAAATATCTAGGGACTCCAAACCTTGGGAAAATAACTTCCTTAAGCATTTTAATAGAGGTGTTGTGATCAGCATTACTGGTTGAAATAGCTTCTACCCATTTAGTAACATAATCAACAACAACCAAAATATGTGTATACCCATTAGAGGAAGGAAAAGGTCCCATGTAATCATATCCCCAAACATCAAATGGTTCAACAGCAAGTGAATAATTCATAGGCATTTCTTGACGCTTACCAATATTACCTATTCTTTGACATTCATCACAAGACAAGACAAACTTACAGGCATGCATGAAGAGAGTAGGCCAATAAAATCCAGATTGCATACCTGTGTCTCCAGCATGATGCCCTCCATAAGCTTCGGACTGACATTTCCGTAGGATTTGTCCCTGTTCATGCTCAGGTACACAATGTCTAATAATACCATCTACTCCTTCTTTATAAAGATGTGGGTCATCCCAAAAGTAATGTCTTAAGTCATAGAAGAATTTTTTCTTTTGTTGGTATGTAAAGCTAGGTGGTAAATATTTAGCAACAATGTAATTAGCATAGTCAGCATACCAAGGAGTGTTATTAGAAACATTTATTGCAGCTAACTTCTCATCAGGAAAACTATCATCAATAGGTAGTGGGTCATCAAGCACATTTTCAAGCCTAGACAAGTTATCAGCTACGGGGTTCTCAGCTCCTTTCCTATTAGTGATATGTAAATCAAATTCTTGTAGCAAGAGAACCCATCGAATAAGTCTAGGTTTAGCATCTTTCTTTTCCATAAGATATTTAATAGCAGCATGGTCGGTGTGAACGATAACTTTAGAGTCAACAATGTAAGATCTAAATTTGTCACAAGCAAACACCACTGCTCGGAATTCTTTTTCAGTAGTAGAATAATTTCGTTGTGCACTGTCTAGAGTTTTACTAGCATAATGAATAACATTCAGTTTCTTATCAACTCTTTGTCCTAGAACAACACCAACAGCATAATCACTAGCATCACACATAATTTCAAAAGGCAAGTTCCAATCAGGTGGTTGAACAATAGGTGCAGAAATTAAGGCTTTCTTGAGTGTTTCGAAGGCTTCTAAACAATCATCATCAAAAACAAAAGGAGTATCCTTTTGCAAAAGATTTGTAAGAGGCCTAGAAATTTTAGAAAAGTCTTTGATAAATCTCCTATAGAAACCAGCATGACCTAGGAAACTACGAATACCTTTGATATCTTTAGGACATGGCATTTTCTCAATTGCATCAACCTTAGCTTTGTCCACTTCAATACCTCTTTCAGAAATTTTATGGCCCAAAACAATACCTTCATTAACCATAAAGTGGCACTTCTCCCAATTCAAGACAAGATTTGTTTGCTCGCATCTCTGCAAAACTCGATCAAGATTGCTTAAACAATCATCAAAAGACTTCCCATAAATAGAGAAGTCATCCGTGAAAACCTCAACAATCTTTTCACAAAAGTCAGAGAATATAGCAGTCATACATCTTTGAAAGGTAGCAGGTGAATTGCATAAACCAAAAGGCATAGGTCTATAAGCATAAGTTCCAAAGGGACAAGTGAAAGTGGTCTTTTCTTGATCAGGTTGAGAAACAGGTATTTGTGAAAAACCAGAATATCCATCAAGGAAGCAAAAGTGTGTGTGCTTAGATAATCTTTCTAGCACTTGATCAATAAAAGGCAGAAGGTAATGATCTTTTCTAGTTGCTTTATTTAATTTTCTGAAATCAATTACCATTCTATAGCCTGTAACAATTCTTTGTGGAATAAGTTCATTCTTATCATTAGGAACAACAGTAATACCTCCTTTCTTAGGAACATAATGAACATGACTTACCCATCTACTATCAGCTATAGGATAGATTATACCTGCTTCCAGAAGTTTTAAGATTTCCGTTCTTACCACTTCCTTCATTTTCAGATTTAACCGACGGTGGTGATCAACAACGGGTTTAGCATCAGGTTCCATATTAATTTTGTGCTGACATAGAGTGGGACTAATGCCCTTTAAATCATCAAGAGTATACCCAATAGCAGCTCGGTGCTTCCTTAGAACTTTCAATAATCTTTCTTCTTCATGTTCTGAAAGGTTAGCACTAATAATAACAGGATATATCTTCTTTTCATCAAGATAAGCATATTTCAAAGTGCCTGGCAATTGTTTTAATTCAAACACAGGATCACCTTTAGGTGGAGGAGGACCTCCTAGAGTTTCAATAGGCAAATTGTGTTTAAGCAGAGGACGTTGTTCAAAGAAAATCTTATCTATTTCATTTCTCTCATGCATATGTAAATCATTTTCATGGTCTAGCAAATATTGTTCTAAAGGATCAGTAGGAGGCACAGCAATAGAAGCAAGACCAATTATTTCATCCTTACTAGGCAATTCTTTTTCATGAAGCTTTCTACTAAACTTGGAAAAATTAAACTCATGAGACTCATCACCAAAGCTAACACCGATAGTTTGTTTTTCACAATCTATTTTAGCATTAACGGTGTTCAAGAAAGGTCTACCAAAGATAATGGGACAAAAGTCATCTTGTGGGGAACCAAGAACAAGGAAATCAGTAGGGTATTTTATTTTCCCACACAAGACTTCAACATCTCTAACAATCCCAATTGGTGATATAGTGTCTCTATTAGCAAGTTCAATAGTAACATCTACGTCTTCTATTTCTGCGGGTGCTATGTCATTCATAATTTCTTGATATAAGGAATAAGGAATAGCACTCACACTAGCACCTATGTCACATAGACCATGATAACAGTGATCTCCTATTTTAACTGAGACAACAGGCATGCCAACAACAGGTATATGATTATCCTTTTTATCAGGTTTGGCAATTCTAGCAGCTTCTTCACAGAAGTAAATAACATGCCCATCTACGTTTTCTTCCAGGAGATCCTTAATCATAGCAACACTAGGTTCTACTTTAATTTGTTCGTCTAGTTTAGGTGTTCTAATATAACTTTTGTTAACCACAGTTGAAACTTTAGCATGTTCCTTTATCTTAATAGGGAAAGGTGGTTTCTCAATATAAGCAGTAGGAACAACTGGATCAACATTATAGATTATGGTTTCCTCTTTAATTGGTACCGGTTCTTTAACTTCTTCTTTAATAGGTGGGTGATATTTGAACCACTTCTCCTTAGGGAGATCAACATGAGTAGCAAATGATTCACAAAAGGAGGCTACTATCTCAGATCAAGTCCATATTTAGTGCTAAACTTTTGAAAAGCATCGGTATTCATAAAAGATTTAACACAATCATACTTAAGCTTAATACCTGACTCTTTACCTTCTTCGAGTTCCCAATCTTCAGAGTTGCATTTAATTCTTTCCAAAAGATCCCACCGGAATTCAATAGTCTTCTTCATAAAAGAACCAGTACAAGAAGTATCAAGCATGGATTGATCATCATGAGAAAGCCGAGCATAAAAGTTCTGGATAATAATTTTTCTTAAGAGCCCATGGTTGGGGCGTGAATATAACATTGACTTAAGCCTCTAGAGCGATACTTTCTCCTTCACGAGGCAAAAATTATATATATAATTCCGATCACGATGAACTAGATGCATAGGATAATTTTTTTGGTGGAACTCCAATTTCAATCGATTCCAATTCCAAGGTCCAATATCATCGCATAGCCTATACCATGCCAATGCTTTTCCCTTCAAAGATAAAGGGAAAACATTTTTCATAACTTCATCTCCGGGTAAACCTGCAAACTTAAACAATCCACAAATTTGTTCCACATATATCAAGTGCATATCGGGATGTTCGGTTCCATCTCCTGCATAAGGATTAGCTAGCAGTTGTTCTATCATACCCGAAGGAATTTCATATTCAATATTTTCAGTAGGTGCAGTAGGTTGAGGGGTAGCTAATTGTGGTTCTGGTCAAGGTGAAGATACCCCGAACAAACCCCTCAAAGGAATGTTTTCCATAGTAACAAGTGACAATAAATTTCAGCACACTATATAAATGTTTCCTTACCAAATTCCACTAACCAAAGGCGCTTCACTCCCCGGCAACGGTGCCAGAAAATAGCCTTGATGACCCACAAGTATAGGGGATCAATTGTAGCTCTTTTTGATAAGTAAGAGTGTCAAACCCAACGAGGAGCAGAAGGAAATGACAAGTGGTTTTCAGGAAGGTAATGTCTGCAAGTGCTGAAATTGTAAGTAACAGAGTAGTTTGATAGCAAGATAATTTGTAACGAGCAAGTAACGATAGTAGTAACAAAAGTGCAGAAAGGTAGCCCAATCCTTTTGAGGCAAAGGACAGGCCAAAACGGTCTCTTATAATAAGGAAAGCGTTCTTGAGGGTAAACGGGAATTTCATCTAGTCACTTTCACCATGTTGATTCGATTTGTGTTCGCTACTTTGATAATTTGATATGTGCGTGGACCGGTGCTTAGGTTCTGTTCTTACTTGAACAAGCCTCCTACTTATTATTAACCCTCTCGCAAGCATCTGCAACTACGAGAAAAGTATTAAGAATAAATTCTAACCAGAGCATTAAACTTTTGGATCCAATCGGTCCCTTACGAAATAGCGCATAAACTGGGGTTTAAGCTTCTGTCACTCTCGCAACCCATCATCTACTTACTACTCCACAATGCATTCCCTTAGGCCCAAATATGGTGAAGTGTCATGTAGTCGATGTTCACATGACACCACTAAGGGAATCACCACATACATACTATGAAAATATCGAACGCATATCAAGTTCACATGATTACTTGCAACATGATTTCTCCCGTGACCTCAAGAACAAAAGTAACTACTCACAAATGATAATCATGCTCAAGATCAGAGGGGTATTAAATAGCATATTGGATCTGAACATATAATCTTCCACCAAACAAACCATATAGTAATCAACTACAAGATGTAATCAACACTACTAGTCACCCACAAGCATCAATCTATAGTTCTGGTAACAAGATTGAACACAAGAGAGATGAACTAGGGTTTGAGATGAGATGGTGCTGTTGAAGATGTTTATGGAGATTTCCCTCCCCAAGATGGGAGAGTTGTTGGTGATGATGATGACGATGATTTCCCCCTCCGGGAGGGAAGTTCCCCGGCGGAATCGCTCCGCCGGAGGGCAAAAGTGCTCCTGCCCAAGTTCTGCCTCGAGACGGCGGCACTCCATCCCGAAAGTCCTCTCCTTATTTTTTCTAGGTCAAAATGACTTATATACCAGAAAATGGGCACCGGAGGTGGGCCTGGGTGAGCACAACCCAACCAGGGCGCGCCTGGGCTCCCTGGTGCGCCCAGGTAGGTTGTGCCCACCTGGTGGGTCCCCTGTGGTACTTATTTGCTCCAATATTCTTCAAATATTCCATAAAAAATCTCTGTAAAGTTTTAGCTTGTTTGGAGTTGTGCAGAATAGGTGGCCTGACGTAGCTTTTCCAGGTCCAGATTTCTAGCTGCCGGAATTCTCCCTCTTTGTGTGTACCTTGCATATTATGAGAGAAAAGGCAATAGAATTACTCCAAAAAGCATTATTATGCATAAAAACATCATAAATAACAGTAGGAAAACATGATGCAAAATGGACATATCAAGCGACAGCGACGATGATGACG
The DNA here is from genome assembly GCA_011799875.1 of Thinopyrum elongatum. NCBI lineage: Eukaryota > Viridiplantae > Streptophyta > Magnoliopsida > Poales > Poaceae > Thinopyrum > Thinopyrum elongatum. The sequence continues at coordinate 484,710,889 of CM022298.1, read as the reverse complement.
ACGGCGACGGCGCCGTTGCTGGCGGTGAGCTTGCCCTTGGCGATGGCCGCGCCGCCGGCTCCAGCAGCGGGGGCTCCTCTTCTGGGCAGAGTACGAGCGATGGCGACTTCGACAAGCCGCCACACCGCCGGGCTCGGACCGGGGAGGGCGACGAGCCGCATCGCCGGCGCGCCCCGATGAAATAGGAGGAAGACTCTGACTGAGCTTGGGTGCTGCCGGGGTCGAGCCTTAGGAGTCACCGTAGTCGCACAGCTTGCTTTTGTTTCTTTCTTCCTCTTGTATTGAAAGAAGTGGAGGGCCCTTTTGGGGCGTGTAATGAACCATGGCGCATGCGCCGCTATGCTATGCTCGTTGTTTTCATATCATGTTGTGATGTCCATGTTTCTACTAGGTGCGTTTAGGGTAACTTAGCTCGATGTGCTCGTGGTAGACTTCCATTTCGCGAGGGCATGCCTTTCCAGGGGCATCTTCCAAAGGCTTCCTTCTTGAAAACTCGGGAGTCGTTGAGCCTCGGGAGGCGTCATGTAGCTGCAGGGTTAGAAAACCTCATGAGGCGTCTCGTCCTACCTCGCGCAAGCCCCCGAGCGTGGGTTGGTTGTAGCTAGTACACCGCGTCACGATGCCCGGAGGCATGGACTTAAGAGGGTGCGCATGCCCGTGAGCTCGTTCGAGGGCGTCACACGAGGATTAAGGCGCCGAAGCCAGGGTGCTGAGGCTTTGGCGAGGTGTGTTCGCGGGCGGGCCTGAGCGCACACACCTGCCCAGCCCCCGCAGGCAGGACGCACGAGGAGGAGCGATGGGCAACTGCCACTCCTCCTGAGGCAAGAGCTGGAAGAGCGAATGGTGCAAGGAGAAGAAATTTCCCAACCCTCAAATGAAACGCGAAAAATCTCAAATTCCATTCAAGAAGTTGCAAACCAACTGCAGAAAGCAAGCAAAAGAACAGCCATGTCCGGCACCTATACTAGTCTTCTTGTCTTCCCACCAGCACGGAGCATGGAGCCTCCACTAGGACATGGGTGGGAGCCCCCGTGAGGCCCAGGGGCGGCGCTCAGGAGACTCCGGGGCGTGTACAGCCCCAACTCATTATTACGTGAGAGTGTCATGAGCGGAGATCTTCACGGGCGCATGGCCTTGGTCATGGGCGAGTTGAGGAACACTCCCTGCCCCCTGGGCAGGAACCCCGCTCCGCGCATCCCCCGGCCACCGTTGGGGTGTTCGGAAACCAGGACAGGACCAAGGGGCAAGGGGCCACGCGAGCGGTGGCGAGGGGGCTGTGGGCCTCCTTCGGGGGAGAGGGCTCGCCGGTGCCTTCCCCAGGAGAAGACCCGCTTCTGGCCTGCACACACCGGGGTGGGGGTGGCGCTGCTCGTAGTCTGACTCCGGAGGTTCCTGCGAGTTAGTCGAGGGAAGAAAACATAGCACATAGACGCACCTACTGTCCTGCCATTGATCTTCCCGCAAGAAGATGAAGGCACTGAGGATCCGGTGAGGTGACGTTCGCGGGGCAGGCCACGAGCCAGAGCTCGATCTCTCAGGTTTATCAGTGCTGCAGGGACAGACCCGAGCACAGGCGCCGTGCCAGCAACCCCCGTGGCGGGATGATCAACAGGCGGGTTTGCAACGCGCGGAGGCCGTGAAGGGGCGACAGGACACCGGGCAGGCAGGTGATAATCATAAAGCAACTCATGAAGAGGTAAGGTCAGCTCTGATAGATGCAAAGAACGATACATGCCATAGGGACGGACCCACATGGCTTGGGGATAATGCAGCCCGAGGGGCGCCCCCAACTGAATAAACTGAAAAAAGTCACCTGGCACCGTTGCTGAAGAAGTGTTGGAGTAGCTGAAGACGCGAGCCGCATAAGTCGTTCCTCATGAGCCGTCCAGGTCCTGAGCCTCATGAGGCCCCGGGGGCCCGTGGGGCTCGCGAGGGTCCGGCGCTTCCTCCGACAGGATCGCCTGGTGCCTGGCCTCGTGAGCCGCCAGGACGCTCCGCATGTGGCGCTGGTGCGTGGCAGCCTGGTTCAGCAAACCGAAAGGCATGCGAACGTAGCTGTGAGGGGGGCCCTCGCATCGGCCCACGTGGGACGGCCTGTAGAGCTCCTGAGACACAGCCCGGTTGAGCCCTGGGATGTTGATGTAGACGCGCAGCCTGCTGCCCTTGTCAGGGGAGAGAGCTGCGCCTGGTGGTGCGTGGCGACGCTCGCCTCTCATGGCCCTCGCCTCCTGAAGATCCTTGATCGCCTTGGTGATGAACTCCCGAGCGCCTGGCGCCTCGCGCCCTGCGCTCTTCTCGCGGAAATGCGCGTTGAAGCACGCCTCCACATGGTGCCTGAATGCCTCCCTCGTGACGCTGGCCAGGTCTGAGATCCTCCAGAGGAGAGCCCCCGAGCCCAGCCTGAGAGGGGCGCCGGGCGCGCCTTCCTATGCGAGAGGGGAAGGCGCCTCGTCAGTGGCCACAGGTCCTGAGGCACGGTCGTCAGGCGCCCCATCCTCTTGGGGTCCCGGGCGGAGCAGCTGCTTCTTCTTCTTGGGAACGGCCTCGGGAGGGTAGGCGGCGCCCTCATCGTCTAGGTTCTCGACCGCTGCAGCCTAGTAGGCGCGCTCAAGGGAGCACACCGCATCCTTCTCGTTACAGGCGACCGTGATGATGCCGCCGCTCCCTGGCATCTTGAGGACATTGTAGCCGTGGTGAGTGGCGGCCATGAACTTGGCCAGGGCTGGATACCCGAGGATGGCGTTGTACGGGAGGAGGATGTGGGCGACGTCGAAGTCGATGAGCTCAGTGCGGTAGTTGTCGCGCTTGCCGAAGGTGACAGGGAGGCAGATCTGCCCTATCGGGGTGGTGGAGCCGTCGATCACTCCTGAGAAGGGCTTGGTAGGCTGAAGCTGGTCGTACGGCACCTGGAGTCTGTCAAACGTCTCGACGGAGAGGACATTGAGTCCCGCACCGCCATCGATGAGTGTCTTGGTGACGAGGACGTTGCTGATGGTAGGCGAGCAGAGCATTGGGAGCGCGCCGGCAGCGGCCACGCACTTGAGCTGGTCAGTAGAGTCGAAGGTGATGGCGTACTTGGACTACCTAAGCAGACGCGTCGCCTCGAGCTTGGGGAGGGCCGTGTTCACCTCACGAGCGAACTGCTTGAAGATACAGTGAGAGGCGGGAGCCTGAGCGCCGCCCAGGATACAAGCCACGGCACGAGGCTCTTGGAAGCCCCCAGCCCCATCATCTTGGTGGTGGTCATCATTCCTCCTTGGCGGCGGCGGCAGCGGAGGAAGGCCGGCGTTTCCGTGAGGGTGGTCCTCACGAGGCTGATCCCTCTAGGGGCCCTCGCGAGGCTGGTCCTGCCAGCGATCCTCATGGGGCTGGTCGCTCCAGTCCTGGAGGGGGTCGCGGTTGTCCCAGCGTCCGCCACCTCGGCCTCCTCCACAGCCGTAGCCGTGGTTGTTGCGCTCACGGCGGCGGCCAAGGCGCCCGTCCCGGATGGCCTTGAGCTCTTGGTAGTCGTTGGTGTTGTGGCTGTGCACATTGTGGAAGACGCAGAATGGACGGCTGCCCTTGGAGGACTCTCGGTAGTCGCAACCGTGCTTCATCTCAGGTTCAGCCACGAGCACAGCTGGCCCCTTGCGCTTCACGTCCTTGGCCTTGGCCTTCTTGTCTTCTGAGTCGGCTTCTGGGAGCTCAAGGAGGGTGAGGCGACCTTCCTCGGCCCTCGCGCATCTGGCTGCCATGTTAAACATTTCCAGAGCCGAGCACAGGTCCTCGTGCATGGTGAGCTCTTCCTTCATCTTGACATCCCGGACGCCATTAGTGAACGCGGAAATGATGGCCTCGTCCGTCACCTTGGGAATCTTGAGGCGAACGTTGGTGAAGCACTGGATGTACTTGTGCAAGGTCTCCCCAGGCTGTTGCTTGACACGCCGCAGGTCGCCCACAGCCGGAGCGCGGTCTCGAGTGCCCTGGAAGTTGGCGATGAAGCTCTCCCGCATCTCATCCCATGAGGAGATCGATCCAGCGGGGAGGTTCAGGAGCCAAGAGCGCGTGCCGTCCTTGAGGGCCATGGGAAACCAGTTCGCCATGACCTTCTCGTAGCCGTTGGCCGCCTCGATGCTCAGCTCGTAGAGCTGGAGGAACTCTACAGGGCGGGGGGTGCCGTCGTAGCATGGAGGCAGGTCTGGCTTGAACTTCCCTAGCCAGACGATGGCACGCGGCTCTGGGGTGAGCGCACGGCAGCCCGCCGCGCCCATGGGAGCCCACCGCAGAGGGGGAGCCTGGACTTGGTGCTCGCGCACTGCCGCCTCAGGCAGCACGCGGTCTTGACATGGCGGTGCTGGGAGCGCGCGTGCCTCTCCTTCGGGGCGCTGCACCACTTGGTAGCTTTCTTCATCGTGCGCGCGGCGCCCTGCACGGCGGGTCGCGCTGAGGAGCCTCACGCCTTGGCTCGAGGGCGACTCCTTGCCTGGGAGGTGGAGGAGGCGCACCGTGGGCCACATCGCCCGCAAGAGGTGGCTGGGGAGGCAGCGGGCGAGGCGGAGCAGGGGTCTCTCCGGCGGCGCTGACGAGCTCGGCGATGCGGTCCAGCCAGTCTTTGTAGAGGTCGTTGGTCGGGCGATAGCGCAGGAGCTCGCGCGCCATGAGTAACGCGGCATGCGCATTCGCCAGGCCGCAACGGGCATGGGAAGATGAAGCAGCCGCCGGAGTCAGCGACGGGGTGGCGGTGCGCCCGTCGCGCCGTACAGAGGGATGCAGCGATGAAGCCTGCTGCTCATGGGCCGTGGGGCCAGTGGCAGTGTTTGCCGCAGGCGACGGGGAACGGCGGGGGGCGCCGTTGCCCGCAGGTGTAGTCTGGGCGACACGGGCGGCGAGAGCAGCCCGGCGCTCAGCGCGAACCCGACGAGCGTCGGCCATGGGAACGGTGGAATGGCGGCGAATCAGTCGGCGAAAGAGAGGCTCTGACGCACCCCTACCTGGCGCGCCAAATGTCGGATTCAGGGCTCCACAGACCCAAGAAAGGTTCGAACTCTAGTGCGCGTGCGAAGAACTCAATCTCCCCAGCCTACCGACTCGTCGATCTCATCGCCTAGCTCGATGAACAGGAAAGGAAAGGGACTTAGCAGTTTACCCAGGTTCGGGCCACCTTGTAGTGTAAAACCCTACTCCTGCTTTGTGGTGGATTGGCCTCGAGGTGGGCTAAGGATGAACTAGTACAGAGGGAGAACAACCTCAGGAGGAGTGTTCTTGTGCTGGTGTGAGCTGGTGATGATGCCCTGGGTCTTTCCCCATCCTATGGTGGTGGCCTAGCTATATTTATAGTGGCCTTGGTCCTCTTCCCCCAAAATGAAGGTGGGAAGGGATCCCACAACGGCCAAGTTTGAAGGGAGACAAGTAGTACATCTTATCCTGACGAAAGGTGGTCTTCGCCTGCAAAGCTTCTAGTCATGACGTCGTGGTGGGCTCGGCGATGACCTCTGTCCTGCCATCCTGGTCTTGTAGCACGGGAATGGAAACCTTTGGCTGATTCCTTGGGACTCTGCGTCTGCGCTTGCTTCCTTAGCACCGAAGAGGAAACATGTTGTACTGCGCCTGCTGGCGCCCACCTGGCCTTGGTCGTCATGGCTTGCATCATCTGAACCTCATGAGGTGGGGCTTGCATGGAAATCTCCGCTCCTCAGGAGCCGGCCTAGGGAAGCCGCTCCCTCCGGAGGTCTTGGCGTCGTCCGCCTCGCGAGGCTTGGCCCCTCATGAGGGTCTTGTGTTGTTGATGCTGGAGAAGGGCCGTACCAGGCCGCTGATGAAGCCATGCTATGGGCCGCAGGCCGGCAAGTCTGGGTACCCCGGTTCCTAGAATGTCGACAGAGGAAGAGCTCAAGTTTTATAAGGATAATGTTGACCCGGCTGATATGACCCCTCTAAAGAAACCGACTACTAAGAGTGAACCTCTGCTCAACTTTAAGTCAGCAAAAGATCAAAAGCAGGTTGACTTTGTCCCTGGTGATTCTTCTAAGCAGTTCACCATCACTACAAAAAAACCACTTCTGTGATGATACGTGTTTGTCACAGTAGGTCACGTTTTCTGTCATGCATGTACATCCATGATGATTTTATGACAAAATCAAGATAGTCATACCTGTGCTGTCATAGAAGTGTTCCATGACAATACTGAAACTATCATCACGGATGTATCCACTTCCATGATGATAAATAGCACGTCATGGAAGTGCTTTCGTCAAGGGTAACCGACATGTGGCATCCACCGTAACGGGTCGCCGTTAAGCTATCGGGTCCGGTTTTGGATCCGATAACCCGTTAACAGCCTGGACCAATGGCGATTTTCCACGTGTAAAATTCTCATTGGCCGTAGCAACCACGTGTCAGCTCGGCGTTGGGACAGATGTCAGCCGCCCAATGGACAGAAGGGGCTATGATACATCGACATGTGGCAAGGCCCAACAGCGGCCCATTTAGGTTAAAAAGGCTGGCCCAGCCAAAATAAGCGGACTGGCCCAATAATGGCCTTCTTGCAGACGGCCCATTCACGGCTAAGGCCCATAGGAATAGTGTCAAATCGGCCCGTCAATGGCCCATTCTAGATTTCTCGTCATTGCGGCCCATGGAGAGTTCTGGCCCATTAACAGTCTGCTAAGTACTTGGGCCGAATTACAGCCTAGTGTGTTTTTGACCTGTTAAAGGTCCTGCTACATTCGGGCCCATTTATTGCCCGATGAACCTTTTGGCCCATAAAATACCGGGAAGAATTGGGCCATATTTGGCCAGGTCTGACATTCGGCCTGTGAGCGGCCCATTGCAGATTTGGCCCACTTCCAGCCTGTTGTGCTTTTCGGCCTGTTAACGTCGGACGAAACCCATGGGCCATATATGGCCCAACGTCACATCAGGCCTACTAAAGGCCCATATACTCGCTGATACAAATCAAGCCCGACCGCACTTCCGGCCTGGTAAAGGCCCATCTAGTAGGTCGGCGCATTTACGACCCGTCTAACTTTTGGCCCGTGAACGATCCGAATTGTGAATGGGCCACTAGGAGCTGAGATACATTTCGGCCTGCTAATGACCAGTGGCTTATTTGGCACATTTCAAGCCCAATCATCTTTCAGCCTCTTAAAAGTCATAGGCATAATCTGGCACAATTATGGCCCAATCTGACTTTCGGCCTATTAAAGGCCATTCTTATTTATGGGCCATATTAGGCCTGCGAGATATTCACAAATGTTAAGGGCATGTTGTTACTAAGGGCCCAAATTATGTTAGGCCTGTTAACGGCCCACTGCGGGCACATGCCTATTAAAAATAAGAAAGCTTATACTGATTTAGGCCCAGATATTTTGAGTGGGCTACATGCCGATTACGGCCCATAATCATTTTTAGCCCAATTGGAATTGTGGCCCGAGGAATGTTGGCCCGTTGGGCTCTTGTGTTGCTTTCGGTCGAAATGAGATCGATGATGCCGAATACATTACTAAGATTAACTTACACTATACAAAAATAGCGTCATAATTTCTATGACCTTTGGCAGCACGATAAATGTTGTATCACAACAAAATAAATTACAAACATACAACAAAAGCCCTGTTGGCATAAAAGTTTATTGTCCTTGCACCATCAGATGTATAGAAGCACAAATCATTTGACCTGCGTGCTAACATTTCAGGCTGTAGAATCTGATGGAGCAGCATGACCTTCCCCTTTTTTCCGCCATTACTCTTGAACAACGAAGCAAATATCTGATAGTCTGGTTTCAAAACCATTCATGTCCTGACGACATTTGTGAACCACGATTCTTGTTTCAGAAATGACGTCCATTAGGGATTGGACTTGTGTCTGGAGCACAGATATATCACTCTGTCTAGCTGGAAGATTTTATTCATTAGGCATTTTGTACGAGGTTACCTTGACAACCAACCCAGAATTACACAGGAAGGTGATTTTTGCACTGTTAGCGGAGAGCTACTGATGCACTGCAGCAAGAGGTGACATCGTGCCTGTGGTAGCGTCGTCACCTTCAGGTGGTTGTGGCTGTTCAATCATTTGTTCCACAGCTTGCTGAAAGTTTGAATTTGTAGATTAGTGTACCAGATAAGTTACTAATGAGACAAACAAACAAAATAGGTTTCACGTTTATACATAACTTATTTTGGTGAGCTACCGCAATACATTAGCATGTATTGTAGTGCTAACTATATAATAAAATCACTTTCGAAACATATGTCCATGTAGCATGCCTACTGTATTGTCTATTTCCTCACATTCATTGACATCTAAAGGATAAAGAGACATGGTTTAAAGTAGGATGAACCACTGTTCAAGAAATCTTCCAATTCAGCGATTTATCGTCCGATTTGTCGCTACTCTTGGGGTGGCCGATAAGATTATGCCTTATCTTCACCATTTATCGTTTGGGCCAATTTATCGCTATGGCAAGCAATTTATCGGGAATCTATCGATAAATCTGGCCTATTCATAGCACTATGTTTGCAAAAACTATGTTTATTTACGTTTTTGTGGACCTTGTTATGCAATATGTATTGTTGTCCTAATTTGTTCGTCATTATACAAGGATTCAAAGGCTAGGAATCAAGATAACACTTCTATCCAATATTTTTTTGGTGTTGAATATAGCATATTTCAGTGTTGGGAACTTGGGATTTGCAAAAAAAATGGCCGATTAATAGTCGACCGATAAAATCGATTAATCGGCCGATTTCCGATTAATCTCTAATCCATAGCTGACCGAGACGATAACGATAAGTGATATCCTCAACATTGGGATGAACATAGTATGACATCATTCATATCACGGGCAAACATATATCAAACAAACGAGCTATTGTATCATTGTGTGGGCACATGAACATCACAACTAGATTACTGATCAAGACCAAAGGAATATCCTTCCTCTCTTTTAAACCGTGTAAGGTGAAATGATACGTTAAGACAACTGTTTATAAAAGCTAACAGAGTAACTGACATTGGCTGCAAACCAAGCAATTAAATGAACACGTCATAGTAACAAGCAGTTCAAAGGCATGAGGAGTAAGGACTTACAACAGCGGCTTGAACTGGTCTGCTCATGCCCTTCATCTTGCTAGTGTGACAATCCTTGAATATTTGCACTGCATTCGGTTCAGGTTCTTTTTGGTACGCACGGGCTTTCCTCTGTATTTGGAACAAGTCAATATAGATACGATAATATAACACAACAAAAATAAGGAAATAGCAGCTATTTACAAGAGCCTCGTAGTGTGCAATATAGCTACGAGATCCTGTTGTCTGTTTGAATTTCACTTTAGAACGGTTGGTCTTGTTCTTCAAACAATTAGCCTAGAAGAAGATAGACTTGTGAGGCACATAAGTAAATACGAGTTCAATATGTGATCTGATCACATACATATACCCTACCTGATACTTTGGATCAGACCAATGTTTAACAAGGGCTGTCCAGTCTTCATCCATAATATATTCCACTGGAGATGTTTGGGCGATTTCATTGTTAGCCTTGCCTTCAAAGTGAGTTTTTATAAGGTGATACCGATACTGTCGCAGAGCAGGCTGAAAAACATGAGTGCATGCTTGTTTAGTTGCATCATCTTTCCGATCCAACTTGAACCTCATCTGTTGAAAAAAGAATGGGAGCCTCATTAAGAGGAAGCTAGAAAGTATGGGACAGATCAAGACAATATTACAAATTGCGATGGATAACATTACTTACGGATAAATGGTCAAGGAAGGTGTTAAAATGGGTATCGTCTTTCGCATTCCTATACTGGATCCACATTGGGAGGATACGTGCATGACACCTAACAGCAACGACTGCCTCTGATACTGACTTGGTTGACTCTGTAGCATCACGTGGCCTTTTTAAACCTGCCTCAAAATGGATCTCCATTCTTTCTCCTTTAGATTTTGTTAATCTGTCAAGCATTATCCCTGATGTCTGTTTCTTCTTGCGCCGTGGTGTTAGTTCAACATCGAATATGGAAAGTGTTAGTGGACATCAAACTGTGAGAGTACATATAAAGGAGCATGCAACTGCAACTTGACTCGGTCAGGTACCGTTTTGATGTTGATGCTCATGAGGTTCATATGATCTTGCCAAGTGTTGTAGTGTCAGCAGTGATTCGGAAGTAGTGCTAGGTGTGAAGGCAGCTTGGGAATATGCCAATTGTGGAGCAAATGAACGAGTAACTCATTGAGATGTCGGTACAGTTGAAGGATGTGATGCAGCTGGTGGAGCAAGGAATACTATGTTTGTAGACTTAGCCAGTGGACTTGGACCTTCTACTGCACTACAAGTACCAGCAGAATCTCGAGGGAAGATCCTTTTCCATTGCACCCGCCAAGTAACACCATTCCCTACTATATTCTTTTGGTTGCTCTTTTTCGACTTTGCCATGTCAAGACGTACCCACAACACAAAAGAATAAAATTCGCTCTTCAGAACTCATTGATGCATGATATAGACGAGCAATAGTTTGATGTAAGATAACCGTACGAGAAGGATGGAATATGTAAGAAAAAGAGGACAGCATGACATATTCCCACCTACGATGTGTAAACTAAGCGGAAGGATTTTGAAGAAATTAGAAGCAATGCAAGCTAGACACCATATGAAAGATGCAACCAATATCACTCTGCCAAGTTATAAGTGTCTTGTCATAAGTGGCATTTCAAAAAATAAGAAGCAGTACAACCTAGAAATCAATGCAACATGCAACCAATATCACATTGTCAAGTTAAAAGCATCAAATCATAAGTGATTGATGCGACATACACAACAACAATACTTTGATGTAAGAACATGGTACGATAGATAGATGTAGTGTATTGTAGAAACAGAAAGGCATGTCATATGCACATGTATAACGTATAAACTCAGCAGGTGCAATTTAATCAAATTTGAAGAAATACAAGCTAGACACCATATGCAACATGAAATCAATTATCAGACTGTCAACTTAGAGCAAGCACCTGCGATGGTGGAGTAGGGGATATGAACTCATCATATAGACTTGGGACTTTAACTTCAGTAGCAGTAGCAGGGGCAAATCTAGAGAGCCTCCGTTTGTGTCGGTCCGGAGGACCACCAACATCCCCTAACTTACTCTTTTCCTTCCTCTTTTTTGATATTTCCTTCTGAAGTCAAAACCATAAGAAAGGGAATAAAATTAGCTCTGCATAACTCATTGATGCATGATACAGACGAACACTACTTTAAGGCAAGCGCATGATAGGAGGATGGAATATATATACGAAAAGAAGGACAACATTGCATATTCACACCTATGATAGGAGGATGGAATATGTATGAAAAACAGTAACAGAAGGCATTTCAACAAAATTAGAATAAATGAAGGCTAGGCACCATATGAACATGCAACCAATATCACTCTACCAGGAAAACAGTGTCTCATCATAAGTGCCAATTCAACAAATTAGAAGTAGTAGAAGCTAGAAGACAATGAGAGATGCAACCTATATCACACTCCCAATTTAAATGTGTCTAATGGGTAAGTGATTGTCACAGGATACACAACAGTTCTTTGATGTAAGAACATGGTGTGATAGTCAGATTTAATATGTTCTAGAAACAGGAACACGTGTCATATTTACAGGTATAAGTTGTAAGCTACACAGATGCAATTCAACAAAATTAGGAGAAATACAAACTAGACATCATATGGAACACACAACCTCATATAAGAGTGCCAAGTTAGAGCAAACACATGTGATGGTGGAGTTGGGAAGATGTGCTCATCATCTATGCAGCTACGTTAACTGTCTAGCCTTGCGTTGTCTTGCGACTCTTGTTGGGAGGATAGCGGAGTAGAATCTGTAGAGACCTTCCATTTTAGTTGCTCGGAAGGACCACCATCATCCAATGCCTTACAAATTTCCTTCCGCTTTATTGATTTTGCATTTTGAAGTCAAACCGACAAGAAAAAGGAATAAAATTTGCTCTTAAGAACTCATTCATGCATGATACTGACGAACACTACTCTGATGAAAGCCAAACTCATGACACGAGGATGGAATATGTACGAAAAACTGGACGGCATGACATATTCAAACCTATGATGTGGAAACTAAGCAGAAATCACTTCAACAAATTAGAAGCACTTCAAGCTAGACACCATATGGAAGGTGCAACCAATATCACTCTGCCAAGTTAAAACTGTCTCGACATAGGTGGTGTCCAACAAATTAGAATCAGTACATGCTAGAAATCATATTCAAGACGCAACCAATATCACACTACCAACTTAAAGGTGTCTCATCATAAGTGACTGATGCGGAATACACAAGAATAGTAGTTTCATGTAAGAACATGGTGTGATAGAAAGATATAGTATGTACCAAAAATAGGAAGTCGTGTCATATTCACACATATAATATGTAAGCTAAGCGGGTGTAGTTTACACTAATTAGAAGCAATAGCTGGACACCATATGCAACATGCAACCAGATATCACACTGCCAAGTTAGAGCAAGCACCTGGGATGGTGGAGTAGGGGAGCGGAGACTTGGAACTTGTGATGCACTAGTAGTACAAGGAGAATCCATACAGATGCTCCGTTTACTTTGCTGCAGAGGACCACCATCATTGCCTTCCTTACTCTTTTCCTTCCTCTTTTTTGATTTTGCCTTGTCAAGTCAAACCCACAAGAAAAAGGAATAAAATTTGCTCTTCAGAACTCATTGATGGATGATACTGACGAACGCTACTTTGATGTAAGGAAACCGCATGATAGGAGGATGGAATATGAATGAAAAATAGGACAACATGACATATTGACATGTATGATGTGTAAAGTCTAAACTAAGCAGCAGGTGTTTGAACTAATTAGAAGCAATGCAAGCTAGACACCATATGGAAGATGAAACCAATATCACTCTGCCAAATTAATAGGGTGGCCTCATGAGGGTATTTCAACAAATTAGAAACAATACATGTCAACACCGCAACAGGCTAGAAATCATATGCAATATGCAACGAATAAAGGTGTCTCATCGTAAGTGATTGATGCAGGATACACAAGAGCGGTAGTTTCATGTAAGAACATGGTTAATAGATAGATGTAGTATGTACCAAAAATAGGAAGGCATGTCATATTCACAGGTATAATGTGTAAACTAAGCAGATGGAATTTACCCTAATTAGAAGCAATACAAGCTAGACACCATATGCAACATGCAACCACATATCACACTGTGATGTTAGAGCAAGCACCTACGATGGTGGTGTAGGGGAAATGAGGTCTTCAACTACAGAGCTATGATGAATATCTTCATTTAGACTTGTTGTTTCTTGAGAATCATGTGGGGAGGATGAAAGCGCACTCTTTATAAGAGTAGCACGTCTCATACTAACCCACGGGCGTGACTATCTCATCATAAGTGATAGATGTAGGGCACACAAGAACAGTAGTTTGATGTAAGAACATGGTGTGATAGGCAGATGTAGTATGTATCAAAAACAGGAAGGTGTGTCATATTCACATGTATAATGTGTAAGCTAAGGAGATGGAATTTAACAAATTAGAAGCAATACAAGCTAGGCACCATATGCAACATGCAACTAGATATTACACTGCCATGTTAGAGCAAGCACCTGGGGTTATGGAGCAGGGGAGATGAGATTTAGAACTTGCATTGCAGTAGGAGTAGCAGGAGAATCTACAAAGATCATCTGTTTCGGTTGCTCCAGAGGACCACCATCATCCTATGCGTTCATCCTTTTAGATTTTGCCTTGTCAAGTCAAACCCACAAGAAAAAGAAATGAAATTCGCTCTTCCAAATTCGTTGATGCATGATACTAATGAACACAACTTTTATGTAAGGCAACCACATTGTAGGAGGATGGAATATCTACGAAAAACGCTAAGCAGAAGGAATTTCAACAAATTAGAAGTAATGCAAGCTAGACACCATATGAAAGATCCAACCAAAATCACTCTACCAAGTTAAAAGTGTCTCATCATAAGTGGCATTTCAACTAATTAGAGGCAGTACATGCTTGAAATGATATGTGATATGCAACCAATATCACACTGTCAATTTCAAGGTGATTGATGCGGGATACACAAGAACAGTAGATTGATGTAAGAACATAGTTAATAGAAAGACGTAGTATGTACCAAAAACAGGAAGGCATGTCATATTCACAGGTATAATTAATGTGTTAACTAAGAAGATGCAATTGTGACACCCTGGTTTTGACAAATTTTTTCAAAATCTTTTTGGCTTTACTTGAATTTTGGATGGTTTTTTTTAAGTGACTTTGGACTTATAAATCCTTGAACCTCTTGATCCAAAACCATCACCATCTTGCCAAAACCCTGTCACATCCCTCTTGGACAAAATTTCAATATTTAATCTTTTCCAAATAATTATTTTCTTCCTTGGGAAAGCTATGACATCACTATGGTTGTGAAGCAACCTATAGTTATGATGATCAGAAAGGTCCCAAACTCATGCCACACCTCCTCATCATCATATAGCCCCATAATCTTCAAAAATATTCCACTGCCCAATATTAAATAATGGCCAGAATAATTATTTTCTCTCTCGCCAGAATTGTTCATTTGTGAAGCAGCCCTTATTTTCCTAACTCAGAAACTCCCCAAATAATTTCTCTGAGGTACTAGAGAACCTATCTAGCCACAGTATCCAAAAACCTCACTTTGGCCAATACAACTTTTTGGCAAGAAGGCTCTGACAAGCTGCTGCATTTCTGAAACCACTGTGAAGGAAGTGCCAGCGAGCTGTACCCAATGGCCATGAAACTTTTATGGCATCTCCTACACCCCAAATGACTCTCACACACCAAAATTCAGCTCCACCAGATCAACCATGTGAGTGAACCAAGCATATTTAGTTTCTGGACCAGTATGGCAGTTTTCACATGAACCCCAGTCAAAACTTTTCCAAACCACTTCAAATTTGGCCAGTTTGGAGTCCTTCCAACCTAGACCCTCCCAGACATCTCCATTGGCTTCATTCTCAGCTCACCACCTCTCTGGATCTCTCCCAAGTTCTCTGTGAGAAACTACAGTTGATGCTACCCTTCGAGCCAGCTTGTATCTAGCCGAGATAGAGGTGCAGAGGCACTAGATGATCAAAGGAGAAGCTCCCAGACATGTTGCGCTGGACCTGCACGGCCTCCACGCGTCGGGCACCATGGTGAGCGCGGTGCTGGCATGCCAGTGCGCGCTGTGTAGCTTGCCCGCATCTGGAGTTGCCACACCGGCCGTCCCACGTTGCCAGACGGTGTCCTGGTGTGCCGACATCGTCGATGCCATCCACGTAACCCACTCCCGTACCTTCCCCTCACCGGGATCCTCATCGGCGGCCGCCACGTTCTCGTGCACTGTGCCGCCCGTGGCTGTGCCACTCCTCTGTAGCTCGTCTTCTTCCTCCGCTAAGCTCCATCGCGCATTAACTCTCCTCTGCCCTCTCCCGTCCCGTTGCCCGCAAGCAGCCAGCCAGCAAGGCGTCCTGGCGTCGGCGACGTGGCCTGCATCGCGCCGCTTCGGGAGAGCTCGGCCGAGCTCTGCTCCGGCCTATGAAAGGGCACGGCCAGGCTCTCCTCTCCTCACCACCTCACCACAACATCCCACAGCCACCTCCAGAGTGCCCAAGGAGGGCCGGGATCTCGTCTCCCTCAGCTCCGGCAGAAGCTCCGCCGCCCGATCCCCTTTCAATGCCAGCACTCCCCAGTCACTCCCAGCTCTACGTGATTGCATGCACGAGCTCAGTGCATTCCACTGGTGCTCCTCGACCTCTTGCCCGAACGAATCGCTGCCAGAATCGCCACCGCCGATGAGTCCCATAGCTATCACCCGCCGGAGAGGAAGGGAGCGACGTCGTCCCGCCATCTCTGGCTAAGTTGCAGGTACAGGGAGGCTCATCTCCTCATGCCCGACACATCTCCATCGACTCCCAGCTCCGCCGCCGCCCCTATCGCCGGTGAGCGTCGTCGGTGAGCCGCCACACTCTGTTTCCCTCTCTCCCCTCTCTGTTTAAACCGAGTCGGCCACACTCGTCAGCCACTGTGGGCGCGCGCGAAGGGGTAAGTGGAGGCGCACTCTACCTTTACGCCTTCGACGTGGCCCGTTCTGTTTTTTTTTCTAATTTTGAATTATTTAACAGAGTTGACCAGTAGCTTTGACCACTAATAACTTTTAAAGATAGGTCCAATTGACCTGATTCTTTTTGCATTGTGTTTGTATCAAAGTCCTTTATTTTCTGACGAAGTTTGGTATTTTTCCAATACCCACAGAATTGTTGGTGAATAAAAAGGCTTTATGTGACAATTTCCTTTGCCATTTAAAAATGTTTTCAGAAGGAGATTCTTGTGGATTTGAAGACCAGGAGTTTCTGAACAACCCAACTGATCAAGGCAAGCCAGGACATCCATATTATGAAGCATTTCATAGCATTGCGTAATTCATATTCATTTCCCGCATTTATTTAACATAAGATAATTCAAGTGAAGTATTTAAATGCCTATTGTTGAAAACTTAAATTGATATGATGAATGACCCTGATCGCTAAGAGAAACTTAGTTGGTTGATCAAGAGTCACCTGTCCGTGCTTACCCGTGCAGCCACATTTGCCGGTATGGGACGGCCTTGACTTGGTCTGGCTCCGTGTTCTTTCACCGGTACCTCCAGACAGGGAGGGTTATGCGTGCGTGCTGCCCTGATCAGGTAGACGGTGATAACCCTGTGAGCCCAGTTGAGTTTTGTGCCTGCATCCCCGTTTGGGATAGTTTAGTTAGGCCACGACGGTGGCAGGTGTCACGAGGTGACACGGGGCCACCCAGGGCTTGACTCCGGGGGAGGATGATTGCCGGTGGTACGATGGAAGAGTCACGGGTCAGGCGGGTTTCGTTGGAGCAACGCTGGTCCACCCGAATGGGATCATGAGGTCAGGTGCTCCATGGTGTGGGTAAAGTGCGCAAGCTCTGCAGAGTGTAAAATCTATTCGAATAGCCGCGTCCATGGTATTGGACAGCCCATCCAGACCTCTCTAGGTGATCAACCATAATAACCATAGTAATGATGGAAGAACTTGTCTTAAGAGCGGAAGTACTCGTGGCATCGAGTATTCCGAGGGTTGTGAGACAACCCGGATATGAGTAAGTTAATAACAGTAAGTGAATCAGTTTAGAGTTAACAAGTTGATTGCCATGCTATTATTTGTTGCATATTTGGTTGTCATGTGCTTCCGAGTACATTCAAAGTACTCACCTAGCGTATCATGCCAGATGCAGGAGAAGACTGAGACGGAGGTCTCGAAGGTCCGTGTTGCGATGCCTAGGATGTGTCCTCAGCAGTGTCCCTGTGGATGGAGTTACTATCATGTTCCGCTACGCAGTAGTCTTTCGCTGTAGTATTCCGCAGTAATACCGAGGCCCTGATATGTTAGATAAATAATGTAGATATTTTCATAGCACTAGATGTGCTTTTGGCCTCGATGATCATGTAATATATAAGCTTGTACTCGACTTCTATCAATAAAAGTTCAGCTATGTTCTGTTCCAAGTTGTTGTGTGTTTCTAGAAGACTTGATCTCTGGGTTGGAAACACTGGTAAACCGGTTCTCTGAGCCAGGGTGCCACAATGCTTGGTATCAGAGCCATGCTGACTGTAGGACACCCTAGGTAACTCGCGCTAGAACTGCGATTAGCATAGGACTTTGAGTGTGCATCCTGCTTGTTGCATACCATGCCTCATGCATCATAATTCATTATATTATTAACTCTTGGCATTGTGAGTGTAGATGGCACCAGTTCCATATCACTTTCATCATGAGCCAGAACCCCACACTTTTCCAGCCCTGCTTCGTAGCGTCTGGCTTCAGCTGTATCCCAACGGTGATGACCCGGTGTACCAGGTGTTCCGGGAGCAGTTGGGTGAGTCAGTATATGAGTACCATGTAGTGGCTTACATGACCGCGACTTCGGATATTGGGAGCTCTTCTCGCTCTTCCAAGGGCGGAGTGGCTTCTACTGCAGAGCTGGCGATCTAGTTTGCTGCCATGGAGGCTATTACTGACTTGCGCTTCCACGAGGCCGAGATGCAGACCCATCCAGGTTTCTTCCACTATCCCACTCTGTCACCTACGACAGGGCGAGTCCTTTTCTCACCTGTTGACCCGGCATGTGATCATGCGGCTGGTGTTTTGTCTCGCTATCTAAATGCCAGTTACCGTATGATCATCTCCTTGGTTGAGGAGCTGTGTCGTGTTCAGGGGGCACTTGCAGCAATGACTCCAGCACCTCCTCCTCTTCCTGTAGTTCCACCAAGTTATCCACCACCAGTTCCACCTCTGCGTGTGCTTGATACCCCTTCTGGTTTTTCTGGACCATCAGGCTTATCGTCTGGTAGTCGACTTGAGACCCCAGCTAAGTGGGCCTCATTCCTAGCCACTCCTGCTCCTCCGATGCTGAGGCGATGTGCTCTTTCTTCTGCAAAGGGAGAGCCTTCCCAGCAGCGACGTCGTGTCTCCTTTGACCCGGTGACTCACATCATCAGTTCTGATTCTGACTCAAGATCTGACGACGAGGACTCTTCAGATGGGCAGTGTTCGTGTCATCGACGCACTAGACTGGAGCTTGAGTAGTAATGCATGCATCTTTGCATATGTCGACTGCCGCATGAGCAGTCTAGCCATGATATCCCCCTACTAGCTTGCCATGTATGATGTTGGGTTATCTTGTATAATTATGTTGTTTTCTTTATTTTCCTTTTGCATGAAGATTCTTTTGGTGTCATATTACCGTATTTCTCCTTATGGATGTTGCTCATCAATTCGGTATTTGCTATGGGACAAAAATTAGGATGAAGAAAGGAAGTAGCAGTCAAGGCGGCGATGGAAACCCCGTCCATCGTTCCGCCAGGCAGGCAGGGCAACAGCCCGAAGACTTACCACCACCATCACCTCAAGCACCAACCACAGATCAGATAATGAGAATGTTTGAGGAAAAGAGAAACCAAGACCTCATGGAATTTCTCAAGAGTATGCAGACAATAGTAGGTCAGAACAATGGCAATGGGATGCATTCCAAACTGTCTGATTTCCAGCGCACAAAACCACCCAACTTTGGTCAGGCTGTGGATCCTATTGAGGCTGATGACTGGTTAAGAACCATGGAAAAGAAATTGGACATCGCTCGTTGTGAAGAAGTAGATAAAGTCCCATTTGCCACCCATTATCTCGAAGGCCCGGCAGCCATATGGTGGGACAACACCAAGTTAATGTGGCCTGCTGGAGAAGAGATTTCCCGGGAGAAATTCAAAGAGCTGTTCCACAAGTATCATATTCCCACAGGTATCATGAAGGTGAAGCAGAGAGAATTCCTAGCCCTCACACAAGGAAACATGTCTGTGGGAGAATACCTAAACAAGTTCAACAACTTGGCCCGGTACTCTCCTCATGATGTGGCTACCGAAGAAAGGAAAATAGACCGTTTCCTCGGAGGACTTAATCACGCCCTCCGATGTCAGCTATGCATGTTGGACTTCCCCGATTTCTAGACCTTGGTGGATAAGGCCTTCATCGCCGAACGAGAACACAAGTCTGGGAATGATGATCGTAAGAGGAAGTTCGAGCCTAAGAAGGACAACAGGGAACCATATGCGCAAAAGCTGCGCAGTTGGCAGCCAGGGCCATCTGAAAACAAACCTGTGTGGAACAATGGTGGCAACAATAGCAAGCCAGACAACCAGAGCAAGACCTTTGGCAAGCAGCCAGTCAGAGAGGACTGCCGCCGCAACAACACCTATTTCACTTGTGGCCGAGTGGACACTACGCCAAGCAGTGTCCTACTAATAACGGAAAGCAATCAGCTGACCACAAGCCACGAGTCAATCACATTGGACGCCGCCCCAACCACAACTTCAGCCACGGATGCGTCCACCACATCTCTGCCGAAGAAGTCTGTGAAGCTCCAGACATTGTCCTTGGTATGTTTTCTGTCAATGACATACCTGCAATAATTTTATTTGATTCTGGGGCTTCCCACTCGTTTATTTCGCGAAGTTTTGCCACCTTGCACAAATTTTCTCCTTCACTTTTGGACAAAATCATGGTGGTACAATCCCCTGGCTCTATGCTCAGAACAAATATAATATACAAGGGGCTGGAAATCTCAATCCATGGAGTTAAATTCCCAGCTACCCTTGTTGCCATTGAATCCCCAGGACTGGATATAATACTGGGAATGGACTGGTTGGCACCACACCAAGTGTGTATCAATTGCGCCACCAGAACGGTGACATTGGTGAACCCCGCTGGACAAACTGTCCAATTTCTGGCCAGCAGAATGATAACAAGAATGGGCAAGGCATACCAGACCACTGTTACAGATATGAATTTGATCCCGGTAGTGGGTGAATTTCCGGATGTATTTCCTGAGGAATTACCAGGAATGCCGCCCGATCAAGAATTGGAGTTCGCCATTGAAGTAATTCCTGGTACAGCTCCAATATGCAAGAAATATTATCGTATGCCAGGCCCAGAGCTAGCAGAGCTAAAGAAGCAGTTGGATGAATTACAACAAAAAGGGTACATTCGTCCAAGTGTCTCGCCATGGGGATCACCCGTATTGTTTGTCAAGAAGAAGGATGGAAGTCTACGAATGTGTGTAGACTATCGCCAGCTGAATGAGGTCACTATCAAGAATAAGTATCCGCTCCCTCGCACTGACGATTTATTTGACCAGCTGAATGGAGCACGGGTATTCTCCAAGATTGACCTTCGAACGGGATATCATCAGCTAAAAATTAGAAAGGAGGATATCCCCAAGACAACTTTCACCACCCGATATGGGTTGTATGAATTTACGGTCATGGCGTTTGGACTGACGAACGCCCCAACCTATTTCATGACCATGATGAACAAGGTCTTCATGGATTTTCTGGACAAATTTGTGGTGGTGTTCATCGATGACATCCTGATATACTCCAAGGATGAAGAAGAGCACAAACAACACCTCCGTATTGTCTTGGAAAATTGAGGACCCATCGTCTGTATGCCAAATTCAGCAAATGCGAATTTTAGCTCAAAGAGGTGGGATTTCTGGGACACGTTTTGTCAGAACAAGGAGTAGCCATTGACCCCAGCAAAGTAACTGCGGTGTTGAATTGGAAGACACCAGCCTCAGTTACTGAAGTCCGCAGTTGCCTGGGTCTGGCAGGCTACTACCGTCGCTTCATAGAAGGCTTCTCTAAGATAGCCAAGCCACTGACAGAATTGCTGAAGAAAAATCAACGGTTTGTCTGGACAGCAGAATGCGAGAGCAGCTTCTTGGAGCTAAAGACAAGGCTAACCACAGCCCCTGTCTTAGTTCTCCCAGACATCCACAAGAGCTTTGACATATACTGTGATGCTTCCAGGCGTGGAATCGGCTGTGTGTTAATGCAAGAAGGCAAGGTTGTAGCATATGCATCCCGACAACTACGACCTCATGAAGAGAACTATCCCACGCACGATATGGAACTAGTAGCAGTGGTTCATGCCTTAAAAATCTGGAGGCATTATCTCATTGGACAGCGCTGTGAAATATACACGGACCATAAGAGTCTCAAGTATATTTTCACTCAGCCTGACCTGAATCTTAGACAGCGACGATGGCTGGAACTGGTCAAGGATTATGATCTTGGAATAAATTATCATCCGGGAAAGGCCAATGTGGTTGCCGATGCTCTTAGTAGAAAACCAGGCACCGTGAACACACTGACCACAAGTATCCACCCCAGGTTGCAAGAAGAGTTTGCCAAACTCAATATGGTGCTATGCGGCCCAATTAACTCGGATACCTTGGAAATTACCC
This sequence comes from Thinopyrum elongatum, assembly GCA_011799875.1. Classification (NCBI taxonomy): domain Eukaryota; kingdom Viridiplantae; phylum Streptophyta; class Magnoliopsida; order Poales; family Poaceae; genus Thinopyrum; species Thinopyrum elongatum. The sequence continues at coordinate 484,689,029 of CM022298.1, read as the reverse complement.
CAACTCTTATGGAAGAGATTAAAAAGGCTCAAGGACCAGATGAGGGGATACAAGAGATCAAGGAGTTGATGCAGCAAGGGAAGGCCAAGTCTTTCCGTGTGGATGCCGAAGGAACTTTATGGTTTGAGAAGCGGATATGTGTGCCCAATTAGGACAACTTGAGACAGCAAATACTCAGGGAAGCTCATCAGTCCGCTTACTCCATTCACCCAGGAGGCACAAAGATGTATCAAGACCTAAGAGAAACCTTTTGGTGGCCAGGAATGCGAAGGGATATAGCATACTATGTCGCCTGCTGTGATGTTTGCAACAAAGTCAAGGCAGAACACCAGAAACCTGTTGGGCTACTGCAACCTTTACCAGTTCCCCAGTGGAAATGGGATGACATATGTATGGACTTTATCGTTGGACTACCCAAGTCAACCAGAGGCCATGATGCTATCTGGGTCATCGTGGATATACTTACGAAAGTGGCTCACTTTATTCCGCTAAAGACCACTTTTAATGCAAACCAGCTTGCACAACTCTACATGTCCCGGATAGTCAGCCTTCACGGAGTACCCAAGTCTATCACCTCGGATAGAGGCTCCTTATTTACCTCAGCATTTTGGTTACGGTTGCACCAAGCCTTGGGAACTGTGCTGAAGCATAGCACAGCGTATCATCCGCAGACAGATGGATAGACCGAACGAGTAAATCAGATACTAGAGGATATGCTTCGGTCATGTGCCCTTACTCATGGACCCAAATGGGAAGATAGTCTACCTTATGCAGAATTTTCCTATAACAATAGCCATCAGACAAGTCTTAAGATGTCACCATTTGAAGCACTATATATATGGGCGGAAATGCTGCACCCCATTAAACTGGTCTCAGACAGGAGACAATTGCATCTTTGGTACGGACTTGATGCTCGAGGCTGAAAGGCAAGTCAAGGATAATCAAGAGCGGCTGCGACCAGCCAAGTCCCGATAGAAGAGCTATTATGACACAAAGCACCGGGAAGTAACTTTTGAGCACGGAGACTTTGCTTACTTGAGAGTAACCCCTATGACGGGGGTAAAGAGGTTTGGAACCCGAGGAAAGTTGGCCCCAAGATACATCGGTCCCTTTCCAGTGATTGCTAGGAAGGGTAGAGTCGCATATCAGTTAGAATTGCCACCAACACTGTCAGACGTTCATGATGTTTTTCATATCTCATAGTTAAGGAAATGCATTGCCCCCCCAGCCAAGCAAGCAGATATGAGTGAATTGGAATTGGCTAAGGATCTGACCTACGAAGAGAAACCTGTCAGAATATTGGATGAAATGGAAAGAACTACTCGGAGTAAGGAGATCAGGTTTTATAAGGTACTGTGGGAACAACATACTGAGGAAGAGGCTACCTGGGAAAGAGTGGACTTCCTAAGATCCGCATACCCGTATTTGTTCCCTAAGCAACCGAATCTCGAGGACGAGATTCATCCTTAGGGGGGTAGGTTTGTGACACCCTGGTTTTGACAATTTTTTTCAAAATCTTTTTGGCTTTACTTGAATTTTGGATGGTTTTTTTTAAGTGACTTTGGACTTATAAATCCTTGAACCTCTTGATCCAAAACCATCACCATCTTGCCAAAACCCTATCACATCCCTCTTGGACAAAATTTCAATATTTAATCTTTTCCAAGTAATTATTTTCTTCCTTGGGAAAGCTATGACACCACTATGATTGTGAAGCAACCTATGGTTTTGATGATCAGAAAGGTCCCAAACTCATGCCACACCTCCTCATCATCATATAGCCCCATAATCTTCAAAAATATTCCACTGCCCAATATTAAATAATGGCCAGAATAATTATTTTCTCTCTGGCCAAAATTGTTCATTTGTGAAGCAGCCCTTATTTTCCTAACTCAGAAACTCCCCAAATAAATTCTCTGAGGTACTAGAGAACCTATCTAGCCACAATATCCAAAAACCTCACTTTGGCCAATACAACTTTTTGGCAAGAAGGCTCTGACAAGCTGCTGCATTTCTGAAACCACTATGAAGGAAGTGCCAGCGAGCTGTACCCAATGGCCATGGAATTTTTATGGCATCTCCTACACCCCAAATGACTCTCACACCCAAAATTCAGCTCCACCAGATCAACCATGTGAGTGAACCAAGCATATTTAGTTTCTGGACCAGTATGGCAGTTTTCACATGAACCCCATTCAAAAAATTTCCAAACCACTTCAAATTTGGCCAGTTTGGAGTCCTTCCAACCTAGACCCTCCCAGACATCTCCATCGGCTTCATTCTCAGCTCACCACCTCTCTGGATCTCTCCCAAGTTCTCTGTCAAAAACTACAGTTGATGCTACCCTTCGAGCCAGCTTGTATCTAGCCGAGATAGAGGTGCAGAGGCACTAGATGATCAAAGGAGAAGCTCCCAGACATATTGCACTAGACCTGCACGGCCTCCACGCGACACGCACCGTGGTGAGCGCGGTGCTGGCATGCCAGTGCGCGCACTTTGTAGCTTGCCCGCATCTGGAGTTGTCACACCGGCCGTCCCGCGTTGCCAGACGGTGTCCTGGTGTGCCGACATCGTCGATGCCATCCACGTAACCCACTCCCGTACCTTCCCCTCGCCGGGATCCTCATCGGTGGCTGCCACGTTCCCATGCACTGTGCCGCCCGTGGCTGTACCGCTCCTCTGTAGCTCATCTTCTTCCTCCACTAAGCTCCACCATGCATTAACTCTCCTCTGCCCTCTCCCGTCCCGTCGCCCGCAAGCAGCCAACCAGCAAGGCATCCTCGCGCCGACGATGTGGCCTGCATCGTGCCGCTTCGGGAGAGCTCGGCCGAGCTCTGCTCCGGCCTATAAAAGGGCATGGCCAGGCTCTCCTCTCCTCACCACCTCACCACAACATCCCACAGCCACCTCCAGAGCACCCAAGGAGGGCCGGGATCTCGTCTCCCTCAGCTCCGGCAGAAGCTCCGCCGCCCGATCCCCTTTCAACGCCAGCACTCCCCAGTCACTCCCAGCTCTGCCTGATTGCACCCACGAGCTCAGTGCATTCCACTGGTGCTCCTCGACCTCTTGCCCGAGCGAATCGCTGCCGGAATCGCCATCGCCGACGAGTCCCGTAGCTATCACCCATCGGAGAGGAAGGGAGCGACGCCGTCCGGCCGTCTCCAGCTAAGCTGCGGGTACAGGGAGGCTCGTCTCCTCATGCCCGACACATCTCCGTCGACTCCCAGCTCCACCGCCGCACCTATCGCCGGTGAGCGTCGCCGGTGAGCCGCCACACTCTGTTTCCCTCTCTCCCCTCTCTGTTTAAACTGAGTCGGCCCCACCCGTGAGCCACTGTGGGCGCGCGCGAAGGGGTAAGTGGAGGTGCACTCTCCCTTTACGCCTTCGACATGGCACGTTCTGTTTTTTTTCTAATTTTGAATTATTTAACAGAGTTGACCAGTAGCTTTGACAGGATCTGTGCAAACAGAAGAACCAGTGCAGAAGAAGAAGGTGGTGCAGCGCCCAGTTTATTTTGTTAGCTCTCTTTTACAAGGAGCTAGGTCAAGATATTCTGGTGTGCAGAAATTGCTTTTTGGCCTTCTTATGGCCTCGAGGAAGCTGCGCCATTACTTTCAACACATGAAATCACCGTCGTCACTCGCTTTCCGTTGCAACGGATTTTGCAAAATCCAGAAGCAACCGGCAGGATAGTGGAGTGGGCGTTGGAGTTGTCAAGCTTTGGCCTCAAGTTTGAAAGCACTTCGACGATTCAGAGCAGGGCCTTGGCGGAGTTCATTGCAGAATGGACCCCAACGCCAGACGAAGAGGCTCAGGAAACAACTCTTCCCGGCAAGGAAATCGATCAGCAATGGGTTATGTACTTTGACAGGGGCTTTCTCGCTGCAAGGCGCCGGTGCTGGTGTGCTGCTTATCGCACCCACCGGTGAGCACCTCAAGTACGTAGTCCAAATGCATTTTCCCCGGGAGAGTTCGACCAACAACACTGCAGAATACGAGGGTTTGCTTGCCGGTCTCAGGATCGCGGCAGACCTTGGTATCAAAAAGCTCGTCATCAAAGGCGATTCACAGCTTGTCGTCAGGCAAGTTAACAAGAGTTATCAAAGTCCATTGATGCAAGCCTACATGGATGAAGTGAGGAAAATGGAAGAGCGCTTTGACGGTCTACAAATGGAGCACGTTCCTCGTGCCGAGAACAGTGTTGCTGATGACCTGTCAAAGCGTGCCGCCCTCAAGTTGCCTGTGGAACCAGGAACTTTTGTGCTCCAATTGACTCAACCATCCGTGGCACCATCGATGCGGCAAGAAAAGAGAAAAAAGTTGAACTCTGGCCAATACTTCCCGACAGAGATCCCTGGAGCCGCCGGCAAGGAAGTTGCCGGGATCGACATGCCTGCCGGGGAACAACAGGCTCCGACAGGGCCCCAGGCCCTTGCTGTCGAGACAAACATTCCCCCGGCAGAGGAGATGCCTTTAGTCCTAGCTTTCGAGCCTCAGGCTCCAGCATGGGCGCAGCACATTGTCCATTTCCTTCAGACAGGAGAACTCCCGGAGGAACAGGAAGAAGCAGAAAGAGTAGCCCGTCGGTCCGTTATGTACAAGTTCGTCGATGACGTCCTGTACAGAAAGAGATCAAATGGTGTGAAATTGAAGTGCATTCCTCGAGAGGATGGACTAGAGCTGTTGGCAGAGATACATGGAGGCATATGTGGCTCTCACATAGGGTCAAGAGCACTTGTCGGGAAAGCATTCCGGCAGGGTTTCTTTTGGCCCACCGCTCTCCAGGATGCAACTGCACTAGTAACCAAGTGTGAAGCGTGCCAGTTTCATTCGAAGAAATTACATCAACCAGCTCAAGCTCTTCAGACAATCCCTTTCTCCTGGCCATTTTTGGTCTGGGGGCTCGATATACTGGGCCCTTTCCCCCGTGCTACCGGGGGCTTTGAGTACTTGTACGTTGCTATCGACAAGTTCACAAAGTGGCCGGAGGTGGAAGCAGTGAGGAAGGTGACAGCACAATCAGCCGTCAAGTTCTTTAAAGGGATAATTTGCCGTTTCGGTGTGCCCAACAGGATCATCACCGACAACGGCACGCAGTTCACAAGTCGCACCTTCATGCAGTACGTCCAAAACTTTGGCGGCAAGATTTGTTTTGCCTCTGTTGCTCACCCAAGAAGCAACAGCCAAGTAGAAAGGGCTAATGCTGAAGTGCTGCGCGGTCTCAGGACCAGGACTTTTGATAGGCTGAGAAAGTGCGGAAGACGCTGGATTGATGAGTTGCCAGCGGTTCTTTGGTCAATCAGAACGACACCAAATCAAGCCACCGGCCAGACGCCCTTCGCTCTGGTCTACGGAGCGGAAGCAGTTCTCCCCACGGAACTCACGTACGAATCACCTCGAGTGCTCGCTTATGATGAGCTTGAGCAAGAGCAACTGCGGCAAGATGACGCTGTGCTCCTTGAGGAGAATCGTCTTCAGGCTGCTGTGCGAGCTACACGCTACCAGCAAGCTTTGCGTCGCTACCATAGCCGCAAAGTTCACGCCCAAAGCCTTGAGGAAGGCGACCTTGTTCTTCGGCGGATTCAGTCCGCCAAGAATTCAAACAAGTTGACGCCAAAGTGGTTAGGCCCTTATCGGGTAGTACGAGTCACCAGGCCCAGCGCTGTCCATCTGGAGACCGAAGATGGCGTTCCAGTAAGCAACTCCTGGAATATCGAACATCTTTGCAAGTTCTACCCATAAGGCGTGGTTGCCGGGGGCTCCCGGCAACCACCCTTTTGTACAAGTCTTGCCGGCAAGGCATGTGATCCTTTGTACAAAGCCAGGCGCAGACCCTGAGCGCAGATGAATAAATTTAAGTGTTGTACATTCCCTTATCGATTCCCATGTTCATATTTATATATATATGCATGTTTGTCTAAGATGTTGTATAACACCCACTCCCGGTAAGTTCTAACGAACCGCCAAGGTTTCATGTCTTTATTTTCTCTTCTTTCTTTTTAAAAGACAGAAGGATTCCTCGCGTGCACATTTGCCGGGGGGGAAGGGAGATATGAGTACCAGTTGGCGACGTTCGGAATCGACGCTTGCCGGAGGAAGGATAGCGACAGAAAGCTAAGTTCTAAAAACTTAGAGAAAGTTTCTTTTATTACAAAGTTATTTCCTTGGACGATTCCGACTCTTGTATGGAAAATCTACACACGAAGGAACCCTTGTTGTAATCAGTTGCGCCCTTATTTTGTTTCGAGCCCGCTCAACGATTTAAGTGGCTGCACTGAGAACGCCAAGGAGTCTTGCCGGCTGCTGCACCTCCAGCAGGCTGCTGAAGTCCCGCACCCAATGCTCGTGGTAGGTTGCGTGCCGGCAAGTTTTTCAGTAAGCGTAGGATGAATTTCATACATAAAGGAATCAGACAAGGGAAATAGCAAGCATGAACCTAAACATAGGCGAGTTATATTACATTCATGAGTTGCCGCAATTCTAACTTGAGACTTAATTGTCTTTTACATGGAATGATGACGGCAAGGAAAGGGGGAGCACTTAATCCCTGCACTGGCCTTCAATCCTTTTGATGGAGTCCACCTTCTCGAGGATAGGCACGATGCATTCTTCAAGCGCCTCAACATTTGCGCCCCTTGGCAGATGGCCGAGCGCGTTGGAGAGGTCGATGCCGGGATTGCTGTGCACCACCTTGATAAGCACCTTGCGGAGGACGGCCCGGCAAAGCCGGCGAGTCTCGTTGGCCAATTGGGTTGCCCGACTAGACTGGAGCAGCCTCAAGGTGTTGATGATGCTTTCAAAGAACATTGTCAACCTGGCACTTGGAGATATTCTTTCCATGGAAGAATACCTGAAGTTCGACAGGCCCATGGTTGACAGTTCTGCCGTAAGCTTCTCCGCAGTGGCGATGAGGCGTCCAGTCCAGATCTCCACCCCCTTCTCGTAATCGAGTTGGGCGGCGGCGGCGCTCTTGAGCAGGTTCCTCTCTTCTTGGAGATCCTTGAGTAGAGCTTTCTCACGGGCCCTGCCGGCCTCGAGAGACTTCTGCAACGTGGTCACCTTCAACTCCAGAACTGCAATGTCATCAGCCGCAGAGGAGAGCTATTTGGTTTTGTTGGACAGGGCAACTTGCATCTCCGCCAAGGAGTGGAGGGTTTTTTCCCTATCACCTTTGAGCGTCGAGAGCTCCTTGCCGTGCTCTTCGAGATCTATTTCCAGCCTCTTCACCTTGTCGCTCAGCTCGTTCTTGGCGGCCTCTGCAGCTTCGGCAGCATCGACGGCCTCCTTGAGCTTGCCGGCATGACTTGCAGTCAGAGCTTCGAGCGCCTCTTTATGTTTTTGCTCCAGCTCCTGGGTCCGCCGCGCGACAAGCTTCTCGATATCTTCATCTTTGCTGCGAAGCTTGGCGGCGAGCGCCTGCTCACGTGCGGTGAGATCTTCCTCATGAGCATCAAGAGCAACACGGCGCCTCGTCAGGAGGGCATCTTCAGCGGCAATCCTTTGAGTAGCTTCATCATGTGCCTTCTCCATATCAGATTGCTTCAGGAGGACCTCTGTCCACTGCTGGCTCACTTGTTCCCGGCCGGCAACCAACTCTTGGAGGGCCTCGGCATGCCAGACTTGCATTTGTTCGACGCGCCTTTGAAAATCTGCTTCGGCCGCCTCGACAACTGCCATTCTGGAGTCCGCCTTATCTTTCCGGGCGCGGTGGAGAGCCTGGAGCTTGCGGAAATTCTCGCCCATGGCCTGAAGGAGCTGATCCTCTTCAGATTTGCTGCTGCTAGTGCTGGGATTGTCAACAACTTCGAGCCCGGCAACAGCGATGATATCTTCGTCAAAAACTTCTCCTTCGGCTGGTGCCCCAATGCTTGCCGTCCCCGGCAAGTTGACGAACAGGTTCTCGCCAACCTTGAGGTATTTGCTCGATGAGGGGCCCTCAGATGTTGACGGCTGGTCTTCAGTGACCGCCTCACCAGTGGCAGGGGGCTCTGTGGCTGGTGCAGCGCCTGGCGCTCCTACGGCAGGAATGCCGTCAGTACGGTCATCAGCTTCCCTGTCGCCCTCTTCAGTAGGTTCCTCGGCGGGTTCCTCTTGTGCAGTCTTGGCGGTCTCCCCATCAAGAGCACCACCAGCCTCGATAGTGTCATCCTTGGTAGCCTCACTAGCAGCGATCCTGTCTGCTTCAGCAGTGGCGTCCCTGGCGGTCTCCTCGATGACAACATCGACGTCCATGTGCTCCGTCACAGGGAACTCTGAAGGACGAAGGAGGAGAACAGAATAAGATCGAGATTGAAGTTTGAAGCGACTAAAGACAGAGAGATAAGGGAAAGTGTAACAAGCGTTCTGAGGCAATCTTTTACCGGCGTCGAGCTGTTGGGAGATGGCCTCGCCCCTCCCGGCAACTTCGGTTGCCGGGGGTGGGTTGCCGGAGTCCGTGCTTGCCGGCTCCTCCTCAACAAAGATGGGCTCGTCGGTGGGATCTCTTGCCGGGGACGTGCTTGTGGGCGGCGTGGTTGATGAAGGTGGCACGACGGGGATGTCTTCCGACAACCCTCCTTGTTGTCGTTCTTCTCCTGCGAGCCCAAGGATATCAGCGGCAAGAATGGAAGCCTCAGCACCCGCCGGCGGAAAAAGAATAGTGAACTTACGCTGGGGGCTGTGCTGGGGACTGCGTCGAGGACTGGGCTCTCGGCTGACGACGATGGTTTCTGGCACGCTCGTGGAGTCTGCCGGGGGCTCGTCGCCCGTGGAAGTCTTTGTCCTCTTCGCCATCCTCTCCAGCAAGGTTTTTGCATCACTACAGAGACAATACGAGCAAGTTAGTAAGATCGATCCAAGATTGAAATATAAATGCTGTGGCAAAGTACTCACTCTTCTTCCTCTCGCTCCGGACTAAAGCCGGAGATGTCGAAATCGACCTCCGCTGCAATGTCTGAGTGGGGAGGCGGAGGAGGGGTCCTAGGCCGCTTGGCCGTGGTAGGCGCCGGAGCAGCTTCCGGTGCGGTAGTGCGAGATGCCCCTGCCGCCCCAGGAGTGGCCGCTGGTGTGGGTCTCGCGCGCCGCGCAGGTTGTTGACCAACCCCTTGCCGCGGTCCAGTCTTGCCGGCCACTTTCTTGCCGGGAGCCTCACCGCTCGAAGAAGGCTGGCTTGCCGGGATGCCAGATGCGGCCTTCCGAAGAACACGCTTCGTCTTCTTCGGGGCTGGGAGCTCTTCTTGCGTTTCCTCTTCGGCCGTGTCCTCGCCGGACAAGCTCTCAGCGGCTGCGCTGCTCTGTTCCCCGGCAGCCTTGTCCTTCCCGGCAGGTTTTACCTCCACTACTACCTCTGCGTCGCTGGCTTCCCATTATGTGAAGCCAACGCTGCCGGCCTCCACGGCAAGATTTGCCTCCTCCACCCTAGTAGCAATGTAAGCTACTTCTTGATCGGTGGTGGCTCGGATGAAATCTGCCTCTTGCCGAACGGGTCTCTCCGTCAAGTTGTCAAAAAACTTCTGTGCTTCCTCCTCGGTTGGCTCGGCCCAGGTCGGGTCAAGACCGTGGGCGTTGAACATCTGCATGAAGGCGATGATTGACCCCAAGGCGGAATTGTTGCACAAAGGGACAATCCTTGCCGGCAGCCGATGCTTGTCTTCACGCTGGAATAGTTTCTGACGGAGAGCGCCAAGCTGCATAGTGGTCAGATTATTATTCAGCCCGGGGCGCAATCTCATGATATCTGCCACGTTTCTGTATTCCCAAGCTGGCCTTCCCCTGTTCTGCAAGGGGGCGATGCGGCGGCGGAGAAAGTCGAAGCCAATCATCTCCATCGTCAGCCCGGCAGCTTTTAGGCGAAGGATCCTGGTGGTGGCGATTGTGAGCCTCTCGTCCTCTGCGGCGAGATCGCTCCAATCCTTGCCGCGGACCACCTTCTGTTGCCGGGGAAGACAAAATGGATGGGGATCTGCCTCCTTGATCCAACACCATTCAGCCCGCCACTCGTCCCACTTTTCGCGGTAAACTCCTTCTTGGTATATTTCCTTATTCCAAGCTCTTGGAATCCAGGCGATAGAACCAGAGAGGGCTTCTCCCTTTTGGATGCGAGGGAAGAAGTAATGGCGAAAAAGAGTAGAGTTGGGAATCACGCCGGCAAAGTTTTCACAGAGATGAGCAAAGATAGACATACATAGTACGGCATTCGGCGTGAAATCGAGAAGATGAAAGCCGTATGTGTACATGATGTCATTGAAGAAGTCGGAAAATGGGGGGCAGAGCCCGCAATAGAAATAAGAGACGAAGAAAGGGTATCTGTCCGATCCACTTTTGGAACAAGCACCTAGAATTATGCGTGTGGCGGGATGAGCTTGCGTCTCCTTCGCCCACATGCACTGGTATCGCCCCTTCAGAGCTTCAGCATTGAGCGATGGGGGGAAGACGACAAGCTTCTTCCGCATCTTCACCAGTTCGCTCTCCGGGACGTCGGCTTTCGCCTCCTTGCCCTTGCCTTTGCTGGCCCTGGGCGGCATGGCGGCTGTGAGGGCGGAAGCCGGGGGTGGAGCGAGCGTGGAAGCGGCGGGCGGAAGAGGAAAAAGCTTCGCCCTGAGCTCGAGAGGAGGAAGGCGATGCCGATGGCCAGATTGAGAAAAAGAGGGGGGTAAATAGGCTTGTGTCTCTGTGGCTTCTCCTTTTTATGGGGAAGGAGCGGGGCCGCCTCTTTTATTCCCCAATGTGAATGCGCCTCTATAGGCGCGTCGCAGTTGCAGCCTTTGAGGCACGCTTCCCACGTCACACGCTCGGTGCATGTAGTGGGGGGCATTGTAAAACAAGATATTTACGAGCAGTTAATCCCCTGCCACGCGTGTCCGTGCACTGTTTGGGCCTAGCCCAACAACGCCTCGCACTCGTGTATGGCCTAGGCCCGGGGGCTCCTGTCGGTGTACTAAGTATTGGGCCACTAGTACCCCGTACTTGTGCACGGGCAGTTGTAGCCATCCTCGCGGCAAGGCTTGCCGGGAAGCAGTTCGAGGTCAATTCAAGCCGCCAAAGAAACCATCAAGTTAGAGATATGAGGATCAGCAGATAAGAAGAGCTGGAATCCAAAGGCCAGCTTCCCCGGCAAGATCTTGCCGGGGTGGCCTGCGGAGCGCGGCAAGGCTTGGCGCCCGGCAAGGCTAGGCGTCCGGCAAGGCTTGGCGCCCGGCAAGATTCTGCCACTATGCCACCGCTTCGGCACAGTAACAAGTCTGACATTCTGGGTCCTTCTCTGGATGCGTGGCAACGCGCCAGTGGAGGAGAGCTTAAGCGGTGCTGATGGGATGGCCCCTTTTTCCATCCCCAAGAAAGTGAGGACACCTAAACGGACACCTCACGGTGCATTAAATGCGTTTGTCCTAATCTGTCAGGGGTTAGGTATGATACCCTATAGCTACTTTACACCTCAATGTATATACATTGTGCCACTGTGGTGACCCCTTTGAGCATATAAAAGGAGGCCCAAGGCAACTGCTATAGAGGAGGAGAACTTCTGGCCCATTCTGCATGCGTAGCTGCTCTTTGAACGTACTGTTCACAGCGAGTGCTCTTGAAGGCTGGGCTCAAGAACATTAATAAGAACACAAAGCAGGAGTAGGGTTTTACGCTGATCAGCGGCCCGAACCTGGGTAAAAACTTCCCGCGTCGATCGGTGGTTCTGCTCTTTGCGTATACCTCTCCCCCCGCCGAATCGTAAAGGGGTCTCTCGGGATCCCATAGGTGTCGTACCCCGACACAGATCGACTCACTTAGGCAGGAAAGAGCATCTCGGCGGCAGCAGCAAGCAGAACCAGCATTGGATAGCAACGTCCAATCTATGCCAAGAAGCAGCGTGGGTTCCACCCCGGCCGATGATGCACTGCTGGCTAGATACCTTGTGGATGATATCAAAGATAGGACTACTTGTGAGCTACACATGAAAGTGAAGAACATATCCATGAAGGTGGCGGACGGCTATGCTTTAACAAATCCCCCTGAAGCAACCTTCCATTGCAATCCGATTCCAGCTGGCTATGCTCGTGTCGGGGTTGATGAAGTGATGTCAGGATATTACGAGCTAGAGCATGACATTCTTGGAGGTGACGAGGAGCGCACACTGGGAGAGGCCATACATCGTATCATTCTATGGAAAAATGATTGCATCATCTTTCCAAGGCCACCGACTCCTGCTGCAACAAGTCCGGCACTACGTCAGCCAACTCCTCCTCCTCCAAGTCCGGCACCGCGTCAGCCAACTCCTCCTCCTCCAAGTCCGGCACCGCGTCAGCTGACTCCTCCTCCTCCAAGTCCGGCACCACGTCAGTCGTCTCCGCCGCCTCAGCAACAGCGGAAGAGAGGCGTCGTAGCTACAGCGGCTAGCGGTAGAACAGGCAAGAAATTCAGATATGGTCCAAGACTCAAGCCTCTTCCGAAGTTGCCTTACGACTTGACTGACGAGGAAAACACGACCGTAGTGGATGCCCAAGTGAAGGCCAATTTTGCACCGAACACCCCCCCCTCGGCCGCCAAAGGAGAAAGTACCTGAGGAATTTGTACAACACTTTATTGATAATGCTCAACCGGCTATGAAGAAAAGGGACTCAGACTATGAGCGCTCTATCAAGAAGTTATATCATGCACAAAAAGAGAAGGAGTCGAGCTCAAGCTCGAGCCAAGCAGTTGGTAAAAAAGCGAAAAAACTGTTCCCCAGCTGGGAGAACAGGCAGTGCAATTGATCCCCCCGCTCATTGTACAACCACATGTGAGTACCGCCGATCAACTGGTAATAACCGACGATCATAGAAGGCAGGCTGAAGAGGCCATTGTCACTGTTGAACAACTCCTAGGCATCGAGGAACTCCCCGGGTTTACAGAGGAGGAAATAAGATGGAAATTTGTCCCCGGGCAACCTCTGGTCAAGCCTAAGGAGATCCCGCTTCTATCAACGAGAATGCACACATTGCATGAGTGGTACCTAAGAGAAGTAAACAACGGGCAAGAGTCCCTCACGGTGAAAGTCAAGGAAGAGCATTACTTCCATGCAAAAGATTTGTGGGTTGAGTTTCAAGAAAGGTTTCAGTTATTCAATCAAGACGCACTCGACAAATCTATCGTCAGTTGCTATTGTCTGTAAGTGATTTCTTTCTGTAATTTAAGTTTCTAGCTAGCTGTGCTTGTTCATTACCTGTAATTATCCTCACTATATTCTTTTCTGTGGTATTATGCAGAATGAAGATGTATGAAATGAAAAGAGATGGACGCTATGGCATTGGGTTCATTGACCCAAATACCATTAATCAAGAGACATGGTCAATTGAATGGTCGAGAAAAGACACAGAGAGAAGCTTTCTAGAGTTTTTGAAGCGACTAAATACCCAACCAGAAATACTACTTCCTTACAACTTCGGGTGAGTGACACTGTCTTGTACTACAAATTCTGTTTTTGCTTACTAGATGTTAATAAGTGTAGTTGATGAGTTATGCACTTGCCCGCTTAATTATGCAAACATGTGCGCATGCAGTTTCCATTGGATCCTGCTAATCATTGAAGTTGATGAGGGAAAAGTTCAAGTACTGGACTCACTACTTAAAGACGTTAATGACTACGCAATCGTGAGGGGTATGGTCGACAGGTAATTTCAATCCTTATCGCACTATGCCGGCTTATTTAGTTCATTTCCTGATATCAACTAATTAATAACTCCTTTAGTCATTTTCTTTGCCGGCGGGCAGGGCTTGGCAAAAGTTCATCAAACAGGTTAAAGGCGCATGGAAACAACAGCTGAAATGGGTGCGACCCAAGGTAATTAATTAAGTAGTACTAGCTAGCTACGTCCATGCATCTCTTTAATTCTAGTTTCAATACCATTATCATGCTTGATTAATTATTATCTGATTGAATTATATTCTCGTAAAGGCCATGAGGCAGGCGCCGTGGAATAATTTATGTGCATACTATGTTTGCGAGAACATTCGCATGATGACGTCCGAAAGGACCAAAGATGATAGACAACTTTGGGTACGTTTGCCAGAATACTATTCACAATTTTTACATCATTATCTAATATATATACACACAACTAATACATTCATATTGATCTCCTTCTTTAAAGATGATGGAGATGCGGGATAAGCTCCTACCAACGGATCGCGTACGAGCAATTCAAGAGGAAATAGCGGGATTTTTGCTCGACCAGGTCATACATCCCAAAGGAGAATACCATTACACCTAATGCCTCCATGTAATGATCTGCAAATTGTAGGAGAAATTGTATATATATATATGTGTGTGTGTGTGTGTATGTGAATGGTCGTATGAGAAATTCGATGATATATATATGATCGGTTCTATGAGAAATTCTATTTATATATATATATGCATAACATGTACAGTATATAGTAGCGTAAAATATGTTTGAAATGAAAAAGAATTAAATGGAAAACACAAAATTAAAAGGAAAAATAAACAATAAACCCATAAACCCCTAAACCTTTTAGTCCTGGTTGGTGTAACCAAACGGGACTAAAGGCCCCCAGCCCCCCGGCGCGGGCACGTGCCACGTGGTGGGCCTTTGGTCCCGGGTCGTGACGAACCGACACTAAAGGGGGGGGGGGCCTTTAGTCCCCACCCTTTAGTGCCGATTGGTGAACCGGGACTAAAGGTCCTTACGAACCGGGACTAAAGCCCGATTCTGTAGTAGTGCTCGGACACAAACACGGGAGCACATTAACGCCCCTCTCTCTTCTAAGTCCGGACCCCAATATGGGTCTCTATCACTTTATCTCTTGGGCATGCACACATCTCTTCCCCCACTCTCTAGGTCTCCGGCATCTCTCTTTCCCAAGCACACGCACTATATAGCAGTGTATCTTTCCCATACACACAAAACGTCGCCCCCAAACGTCTATCTCCCTAGTTATGTGGTTCTCGCACAATCTCCACCATCTCTCTATCTCTCTATCGCATTAATTGATACACACCTCACTCACCACCCCCACTACAAACAAGCACCCTTTGTCTCCTTGTGCACCACTCTCCTCTTTCTATCTCTCCCACATGCGGACCCGACCCAGCTCCTTCCCTGTATACATATATGCCGTGACTCTTTCCATAGCTCCCTAGCGTATCATCGATCTTAATCTCACACACTGTTCTCTCCACCGTCTATTCTAGATCTCTCATGAAGTCTCTATCATTCACATGATGACTCGCTTTCCTTGCGTCTCCATACATAGGCCACTTTCGAATAACATCAACCTTGTCTCCCTATCTATACGCCACCTCTGCACACAAACGACCCCTCTCTTCCTCTCTCCCTCCCTCGCTCTCTCTCTCTCTCTCGCTCGCTCTCACACACCCCTCTCCCTCACACACTCGATGCCTCTTCCAAATAGTCTGCGCACCGCCCGCACCCATGCTCATCCCGCTACTACACATGCCTTTCTCACTCTTGGACACACATGTCACACCATTCCCCCTTCCCTACTAGGTTTACATCATTAGTGGTCTCTCTTCTCCACATCCACACACTCCCTCTCTCAAACACACGTGCACACAAACACGCACAACACACATCTATCTAGATCCTCCTTTCAAGACACACACCCTTGCATACTCTCTCCAGCTCTAGGTAAATATATATATATATATATATATATATCCCCCTCTCTCTAACTCACGTGCACACCAAAATTCTCCGTCTCTCTAACTCACACATCCCCCCATGTCCACATGTGTATCTCGGACTCTCACTCTCTAATTATGTCTATGTGTCTCCACATTACACAACACAACAAGTCGTATGCACATGTCTCTCTCTATCCTCCACACACAGAGACACACAAAGAATCTCTTATCATTGCCTCAGTCTCTCCGTATCACACACACGCGCTACCTCTCTCTCTCTCGCATACACGCTCAACCAAGGTTTTCTCGTGAATAACTTACCCTCTATTCATCAACAGTCGTGGCAGTACGATGAACACGAGAAATGAAAAAGAATACATCTACATGTCCGCAGACCACCTAGTATGACTACGAGGACTAGAGCGAGCTGAAAGCGCGCCGCCGTCACCCCCTCCTTATCGGCGACGAGAAAACCTTTGTTTTACACAGTCGGGAAGCAATCGTGCTAAGGCCCCGCATGCTCAGCCGTTGAATATATAGAACGTAGATCCAAGTTTATGGAAACAAGTATTGATAATACGTTTGTATCTCCATACTTATACTCCTGTAAAAGACTTAGTTGCTGATGATGGTGTGTTTGCCATCCATCATTTCTAACCATTAGATCCACATCAAATGACTGTGAGGTAAGCTGTTGCCTTTTCGCAACATCATCCCATTTCTCTACTCCAATTTGCAAAAAAAAACCTTAGTATCTTGAAGCCAACCACATCCCTCCCTCACCTCATCAAAATAGCCCAAGGAATATATTCTGACTGAAACATAATATATTTTTAGTGATATATGTATATCAAAATTAGAGTGTTTTCTATCAAGTTTGTGAATAAGTATTATTCTACTTCTGATCCGTTGCAACACACGTGCACATTGCTAGTATTTCCATAGTTTCGAGTTTTCCATCAAGATATTAGTCACTCATGGTTAATATTTAGTTTGAATTACGTACACATAGCCACTATGTAACTAGTCGTGCTTATTGGCTTCCCAAGCTTAACTTTCACTCCTTATTACAGTATGTAGAGTATTTAACAAAAAACTACCACTTTCAACCAGCCCTAGGAAGAAACTACTGTACAAAAAATAGCAAAAACATACCCAAAATTTCTTAATCCGCGCCAAAAAACTACTACCTAGTGCCGATTAGGCTCGTTTAAACCCGTTTATGACAGGGCTGGCCCACACGTCCGTGCTGACGAGGCACCTTAAACCAACACCTTATGTTTGACTATTGTGTTGACCGTTAAGACACGAGGAACCCACATCTGAGCATCTATCCTCTTCTTCCTCCTCCAATCATTATTTTTCGTGAACATTACTTCAAACAGTTTGTATGCGTGTTTGTCACTCGCGCCGGTGATGAGCGAGCTGGCTGCCGCTCCGTCGGACGGGCTGAACGCCACGCTGGCCTCCGCACGGGTTGGCTAGCTGGCCCGAGCGTGGCTCACGCGCGAGCAAGCCGCCGCACCGCCGTGCCAACATAGCTAGCAAACCTTGCAGACAAGCAGCTGGATGCATCCAGCAGGGTGTGTGCTAGGTAGCTAGCGGCGCGGAGCTGGCATCCGGGCTGCCGCAAGATGGGCTCCATCCCGCCGGCACTTTTGACCTCGCCTTGTGCCGACGGCGGTAGCTGCCTCCCATGGCCGAGGATGACTAGGTGGACGGGCCGGAGGTAGGAGGTGACTCGGGGATTTTTGTCCAGACTGACATGTAGGTCCCACAAGTCATAACGCCTAACTTGCCAGTCAAATAGACGGCGTTGACTTAAGGGGCGACATGGGTTTACTATATTGTATGAGTATGTTTTTTCTAATTTGTGTAGAGTAGTGGTTGCTTGGTAGTATGGCTGGTTGGAAAGTGGTAGTTTTTTGGTAGTGGTATTGTGTAAGGAACAATGTACTAGCGACAAAAGGCAATTCTAGGTTGAGTGTATAGCTCGTTTTGTGGGTTCGATCCCGGCCGAATGCACGGCGGCCTTTAAAAAATATATTAACCTCGCTACGAGCCAATATTGTAGGAGCAGTACACTGGTAGACTGGTAGTTTGACTTTTAAAGTTGAACGGACGTGTCGCACCACAATCTGGGTGCACTGGATAGCCCAGCCACGTGAATGGGGTTTCCCTCCCATCATCTCGTGGCTCGCGTACTAGAGTAGTAGTACTATGTACTCCTATATATCAATTCACACTGTGCAACGTTTGTCGCCTGCGTGCTCGCCCTAGCCGCACCTCGCTTGCTGCTTCCTCATCAGCTACCATCTTTAAACTAGTGCCTCCCAATTAACAGACCTCCCCAATTAAGCTCGAGGAGCCGAAAAAGCCTGGTGCGGCATTGGGAACTATGCAATATGGCTCTGGACGTACAGTACTAGTACTACTCTATAGCTTGTGGCGTTGCACGCATGGACTTCGCTCCATTATCGGCTCTAAACTCTATGGAAAAAACTTCCTCTTGACGTGATTTTTTTTTAAACGGAGGCAAAAGCTTTGCCTCATCTCATTAATAAAGAATGAAGGACCAACAAGCAAAGTTCGACGAGATCCATTACACCTCCACAAATGGAAGCGAAAAGCCTAGTCTCGTTGTATCAAAGAACTCAAATGTTCTGCCCCCGCAGTAACCGTCGCTGATAAACAGGCTGCTAGTGTGTGTGTGAGAGGAGCGGCTGAGTAGGCCAGCTACATGCTTGAATAGAGCACGGAGAGTACGCAGGTGTACTTTCCCTGCATTGATAGTACAACGATGGTTCTAGAGAACAGTAGTACCCTCCACTTGCAACTGTAGCTCCTTGGCCTTGAGATTTAAGAGTTCAAAACTGGTGCACTATAGAAGTAGAGTACATCGCACTACTAGTTGAGAAAGTAGTACTACTATTGCTACAGTACTACGTAGTAAAATAATAGCCGCACCATCGCACTAGGCACTACCACTATGCGTGCCCACATAACTTCCTTAACGAAGGGACGAGGCCTTGAGGTTACGCTCTTATCTCCTCCTCGCCAGTTCCCTTCCCCCCGAAGAGACCAAGGCAGTTCATCACTGCTCCCATGGATTCGCCAGGCGGTTCTCCTCCTCGTCGGGGCTGGGGGACCTTGGACGATGATCCTCTGGGAGAAATTGCACGCCGCTCCAATGTCATCACCGCCGCAAGACTCGGTGCTACCTGCACCAACTATTTTAAGACGGTGTGTAAACAGGCTTGGGAAAAGGCCATGCTTGTTGGTCTTCCATGTGTTCTCAAGCAGAAGGTTATTCTATGGGACAATCCATCGAACAGTCCACCGCTACCTGGCCGTGGTTGCACGTTGACTCCGCTAAAGTTGCCGACGTTGAGAGGTAGTCAGATTTTGTCCGATGAGCAGGTCAGTCGTGGAGTTTGATCATGTAGTGTATATTCTAAATATAGGAGTACTTAGTTATTCCATCCTGTAATTTCTCCGCTGCCCACCGTCTTATATATAGGTCTGGGTTGGTGCCAACGGAGATTGGCTTGCATACCTCCGGCCGGATACCACCATCATTTTGCACAACATCCACAGCAGTGCGGCCATTCCCGTAGACCCCTTCTCCACCATTGGGATCGGCCTTTCGGACTGCCTGGGCTTGAATACATATGATGATGCCTACATAAGATTGAAGAAGATAGCAATTGCGGACCCGGCGACAAAGCGACGCGGCTACGACGATTACTATCTCATCGCGGTGTTCGACATAAGGATTGCCATCAATACAAATAGCCGTAACGGCAGAGGCTGGCACATATTGGCCGCGACAGATTTGTACCCCTACACGTTCGAAGACGCCGTGTGCCATGTAGGACGCATCTTCGCGGTGACAAGCCAGGGGACTTGTTTGATCTAGTTGCCATCCTACAGTACGGAAGATTACAAACGGAATGCACAAACCATCATTTGCATCCCTAACGGTACTCCATTATTTTGCAGGGACCAATCATCCCCCGATCAAGATAAGATCGCCGATCCTGGATGTGCATTTCCATCTACGATTCGGTCTAACCTAGAACCTTGTAGCTGACTTTGGCACATTGGGATCAACTATCTTAGCAGTCATTACCCATGGTACCACTGATGTGCAACATGGTCACACGATCTACCACGATCGGACCGTCACCATCTACCCAGGTATTCCATTTTGTCATTGTTGTGTGTTAGAGTAGTAGTACTTGTTAGTTCTTTTCTTTTCTTGACTGGGACATGTTTACTAGTACTAGTACTACAATTTGGTATTATTATTTTTTAACCCTCTCGCCTTCTCTTTCATTGTAGTAGTAGTAAGACTACCCATAGTGGGAGTAACATAGGTGGTAACATCACACTTATCTAGGTAAAATAGATGATGGGGCAAGAAATTAATGAACAAAGAGAGGCATGTGGTAACATAGCTAGTTACCATAACATCACACATATCAAGACAAGATGAGTCTACAACCTAATAAATGAAGTGATGCATGACACTACACATATGTTACTCCCCACTATAGAGGTAGACTAGTAACATATGCATGTTACTACTTTAAGTTACTCCCCACTATGGGTAGTCTACTAGTACTAGTACTTTTTACCTTGGAGGACGCGTATAGCTAGCTAGGCCCTTGAAGACTAGAACTCACTAGCTCCCACCATTTTTGTTTTTCTATGTCTTACTATCTCATCCATGTAGCCAAGAGTGGCTATACTAATAAGACGGTTATTTTACTTCCTCTATACTGGAGTAGTACTACTTGCTGCACAATATTACTGACCGCCATATTTGAGCACAACATTATCATGCATGGACCTTGACCATGTACATCACCATGTGTCCAGATCTGAGATGCCGCGTGTACCAGATGAACGGCGCCGAGTTCGACCCCCGTGATGCTCTGTGGGTGCCGAGGAACACTCTTGGAGAGTACTCACTTTCCATTGGGGATAGCTACCCCAATGTGAAGCAGATGCCACCTTCCGTGCACGACATCGAAGGCCTGCCGTTCATGAAGCATGCTTGTGTCTTCAGTGCGCACCGCCGGATGATCGACATGCTGGGACACGTTATCCCTGATTTATGCCGCTTCAGCTTGGATGAGTCTCCATCGTGTGGAACCGGACTAGAAAGCTGCGACAATTATTCCCATTGCCAACCGCTATGGATCGTGCCATCTATGAAGAACACCTGGGACTGGAACCTGGAGGAGGACATGGAGCCCATCTATAACGTGTAAGTAGAGTATGGTAAATTGTGAATGGTAGCACTGTAAATATATGTAGAGTAGTCGTGCACAAATTTATCACATGAAGTGGAGATGAACTTGTGTGGCATGCTAGCATTTGTCCTTTAGAATTTATTACTAGTAAATGTGTTATGTGTACGTGCAACTTGTTCGCTATAGTTGTAGTACTAGGACGACAACTCCTATAAACCTTGCGCTTGGCTCTTCGCCTCTTCGGGAGATTCAACAGTTCGTACTCCTATGAACCTTGCACTTGCACTTGGCTCTTCGCCTCTTCAGAAGGTCCAACAATGATGATACTACAATACAATATGCTTCCGGCAATCTGACACCGAATGAACTGCACGTCCACCGCGAGGGCGAGGGAGAGGGAGAGGGAGAGGGCGCTATAGTCAAAACCCTCTCCTCATCCTACGAGCCACCGCGCGCATGGGCGAGGGAGAGGGCGTAGGCGTATGTAGTAAGCAAGCTTCTCCTTGTCCTGTGAGCCACCACGCGCATGGGCGAGGGAGAGGGCGTAGGCGTATGTAGTAAGCAAGCTTCTCCTCGTCCTGTGAGCCACCGCGCGTGGGCGAGGGAGAGGGCGTAGTAAGCAAACTTCTCCTTGTTCTGCGAGTTGACGGGACACATCAAAGTAGTACTAGTAGTCCATACGAGCATGGTTAATAATATAGCCAGAAGCTGGCTATATAATCATGACATGTCATCAAGAGTTAGCATCATTAATTACTCATACAATAGAGTTGGCTATAAGGTTGGGTAGAACTTCTTTAAACTAAGCTCGTGTAGAGGCTGGCTCTTGCATGTTAGCCCACTCCATCACTTTTTTCTTGTCTCTCTCCTCAGGCAAAAGTGGCTTAGTATGGCTTAATTTGAAACAAGATAGATACACTCGCGGTCAACGTATGTAAGAATACGATCACTGGACTTCATACTATGCTCATTATGGTCACTATATAGTTTTGCGGTGATTATACAGTCACTAGCTCACCGTAGAGCACCGTATTGCACGGCCACATAGTCGACGTGGCACTTTGTTGACTGGTTAAATTGGCACCTGGTTTCCCGATACCATCGGTCAGTTGGCAGAGCAAAGAAATTAGTTAAACAAAACTTTACGTAGGCGCGACAGGAGTCCAACCCTTGCGTGCGAACCACCCTGGCTGTGTATGTGAGTGCATGCACGTGTACTCCCTCGGGCCTCGGTCCGTGAAAAACTATACATCTAGCATTACTAGAATTTTTTCTAACTAAGAGTGTACATCTACACTTCCAATGCACTAGCCTTTAATCTAATCGGTATTGATTGACTAATGCAGCAACTTGTGCTCTAGCTATAGGCTACATGTTTATCCTTAATTACCGCATGCAACAACCTTCATTTAATCTTCTTCTCTCAATGGTCGCACGCACACATAATGCCATGGAGTTCCGGTTCTCTTGGTCAATGTTTAAATCTCTATATGTATAGTCTTTCACGGATAGATGAGTAGAGTAGGCTGAGCACATTGAGCCTGAGCGTGTGCGTTGCATCTTGTGCTGTGTGTCGATGGATGCGTGAGTGTTGCGTGAGTGCATGTGTACGTGTGAGTGTTGCATGCATGCATGCATGCATGAGGCTTCTACTCCCTCCCATTTACATGTTCATATTTCAAGCTTCATTAAAGCGTTGCATGCAAGAATTAAGAGAAAACTCACCAATGCATGTAAAAGTTCCAGTCTTTTCTTCTTCACGCATGCACGCATGCATTCCAATTAATATGTTCGTAAACACAATTTTCTGGAGGAAAAGGCGCTCATCATTTACTACCACTACCTTGGTTGATGATTTTATTATTGGCCTGTATATAAACCGGAAGGATGGAGTAGGTAGTACTAGTAGTACTCCTACATAATTGGCGCCGGGTGCCTTGACCAATGGTTATTGTTGTTGGACAGGATGAGAGTAGAGGCATAGGGATACTCCCTCCGTCTAGTGTATAAGTCACCTTACGAAAATCAAATAGTCCCAAAACACATAGGCGTGGTGCATTAACCTTCATGTTGTTTCTTGTTTTTTGTCATAAATAAAGGAATCAACCAATAAGAGATGTGAGGCGTGTATGCTTTTAATGACTTGAGACTACCAAACATGACATGCAGTGGTCAGTTCATTGCATGCAATGGTATTAATTAGCAAATAAACATTAAGTTCTCTCGTTTTTGTCTCCACCTTGGTCGCGGTGCACAATCTAAGATGAGTTTATTCACCTAGACGGAGGGAGTACTGTAGATAGGAATCCTTGGCGATCCATTATTCCCCATCTCGGTCAGAGAGAACTATTCAACTAGTCTTCACGGTGAAGTGACAATACACGCTGCAGCAGATGGGGCACTTAATTAATAAGCTGAGCCAGCGTGTTGGTGTTACTAAATCAGCCTTACCCTGTACTGCCATCATGTTTGCCAGTGGAGCACGCTTCCGCAAATACGCCTACGCATCTCTCTCTTCCATTAACTGACATATGGGCCCTCTTGAGGTAGACCCACATGCCATCGGCTTAATTATTTACACTCCGAAGGACGGTATATCCTGGTAGTAGTACTAGTAGAATTAAGATTTTATGCACTTTCTTGCCCGTCTTTCCCTCCTCTTCCTCCTCTCTTCCCCATTGTCGGCCGCACACCATTTTCGCCCGCTCACTGCTCGCCTGCCCACACCATCTTCCTCGGTAGCTCGCGCGTACCATATCCACCTGCTCACTGCTCAGCCACACACGCCATTTTCTTCGCTCGCCCGCCCGAATCCACTTCCCCGCTCGCTCGCAGGCACCGAAAACCCCAACCACTCAGCGCCCTAAAAAACCAAATGGCAGAACCGACTGACACGCAGAGCCGCGATTGGAATTTTGTCCCCAATGTTCTCTTGGAGCAGATCTGTAATCGTATGGACCTGCTCAGCACCGTGTGTCTGGCCGCATGTTCGGTGTATATGTATCGTGTACTCGTCTACAACCGGCCGGCCCTTTTCAAGACACCCTGCTTGCTGATGCCCGATCCTCATAGGTGGCCCAGTCACCAACTTCACGATCCTATGGAGGTTGCCCTCATGCCCCTCGATATGCTACCACTACCCGCCCACCTACCCTTCATGCATGGCCACTACTGGGCGGGCATGAAGGCCAACCAGATCATCCTCATCCACCAATCCGGTAGTCCGTGGCATCTCGTGGATATCTACACCCAGCGAGAGATCACCCTTCCATCATTGGATACCGCCGGCATCGAGCCTCGAGGCCCACCAGACACTCCTGCCTACTACACACGAGACGCGTCGAGCTTTTGGTACGACCTCCGTTTGCTGAAGGTTGTAATCTGCGAAGTGCCCACACCATCAGAAGACTACATAGATTACAAGCTCATTGGCTTGTTCGACGGGGGATTCGTCTATCTGGAATCTGGTAATCATACATGGTTATGGCTCATCATCAATCCTGTTGACCCTCCATTTCTGTCTGATGCTATCGTGCACGATGGCATCATTTACATGGTCGACACACAGATTGGCTGCATATACTGGTGGAATCTATCATCGTGTAATTGTTCTATCTCATCCCATCTTTACCTTATGAATACGACTGCCTGTTGATTGTTAGAAATTTAGAATAGATAGTATGTCTATAACCACATCATTGCTATATGTTCCTCTCATTTCCTAGATTTTTATGACCACACATGTTATTGTTAGAGTTGATATGAGAACAATTGGCATCTAATAATTGTTAGAATAGATATTATGAGTATAACCTCATGATTGTTATATGTTACTCTCATTTCCAAGATTTTTATAACCACCCATGTTATTGTTGGAGTTTACATGAGAACAGTAGTAACTGCTATGGTAGAATATGAGTGGGCCCTGGCATGCCTGTTTTCCTCTCATTTTTACATGATGTTTGAACCATGACATGTTGCTAGAATATGAAAGCCATTGGCTTAATTTTTTTTAACTAGGGGTATGATTATGACCACGGCATTGCATTTCTCTGGCTATGGCCTGTGTCACTGTTATAATAATCTTAATTCGACACATACTTTGAACATTATTGTATATTTTTGTCCTTTGGGTCTCCAATTTGATTTGTTGCAGCAGACGCAAATGTGCTGGCCTTCATAATTACAGGACCTGGAAATATACAAGTCAGTGGGTGGTGGTTTATCGCTCGTTCAACTGACGGTGGGCACTTGATGCTCATTCGCACGTACCAAATTGACCAAACCATTTCATCAAACCACATGCAGTACAATGCCTGGGGCATTCGTGACTGTGATGGCTATGGCTGCTTCATGTTTGAGAAAGATCCCAGCTCTGTTGGGCCAGTCATATTCAACTGGAGGCGGGTTTACAGCCTCGGCAACCACTCCATGTTCCTCGGGCTCAATTATCCGATCATCCAACCAATCATCGATCATATCACCGGCGATGATTACCGTGCTATGCAACTTCCATTCGCCAGGGGGAACTGTGTTTACAAATCGTACCATGGGTTTCATGAATCACCATATCCAGAGATTCGCCGACACAACTTGTTGCCAGATAATCTTCTGTGTGTGAAAGGCATCAAGCTTCCAAGCGATGAATGGCTTTTGCAAACCCGACATGCGGCGATGTGGTTCATGCCAACAGCAAATATGCACAACTTGATTCATAGTGATATCTAGACTGAGCCATGTATTGTATCATGCTGCTGTAGCATGACCCTCTTTTGTTGGATATTATGTACTGTAGTTAGTTTGAAGGATAGATACCTTTCTTGGGATCAAGAGCATCCTAACTCACCTGCGTAGCATGTACTGATATTGATGATGGAGATGTTGTGCAGAAGCCATATATATCAATTAGGCTTAAAGTGCGTACTTGTTGACGAAAGTGATGTCCAATGGGAATTATATTTTGTATTACTCGTGTAGCCTACAAAGTTTGTTGCACAACCTTGTAACTTCGTACTCCATTTCTAAGTTTGTAGTACTAGTAGTCCTCTATACCGTATATTGCGCTACTCGTACTACTACCTCCCTCCTGGTTTATTGGTCCCCTTCGTAATTTGTGTCAAAATTTGACCATAAATTTAACTAACTAAATGTTAATGCATGTCATAAAAAATTATATCGTTGGATTCGTATTTGAACATCATTTCCAATGGTATAATTTTCGGTGACATGCATTCACATTTTGTTAGTTAAACCTATGATTAAAATGTGACACTAAATACGACTAGTAAGTAGTATAGTTGTACTAGTATACGTCGGTTAAATTATTCATCATGTCCTCACATTGAATTGACGTGACAACATGCTCCGCGTGAGGTGACACAAGAGTCATGGCGGCGTGTTCGGTTCACCAAAGTGAGCCTCACCCCTCTCGTAATACAACAGCACTCTACCATTCTCTACAAAATCACTCTCCCATTCTCTCCCGGTCTCCCCGCCTCACAGCTGTCGCCTTGTTCCGATCCAGTTGGTACGATGAGCGATGAGCTACTGGAGCTACTATACTTCATTGCAAGTAGTCAAAAGGAAGACGCTGAAAAAATTGATCTCAATAAGGATGCTTTTCAAGCTAAGCGGATGAAGGAAGGAACCAGCGAGGCCGCTCCGGTGAGTATTCTTCCCGTCGCCCTGTATGATGATTTCGATCTTTATGGGGGTTTTCAAGTCTTTAGAGTATGCATGTAGTAATGAAGCCGAGACCCCAGTTTGTTCGGGTATTGTGGACTTCAGATTTGGAGTAGCACTTATCTGTCAAAATCTTTCATCATTTACTTAAACAGTTGATTGATCATACATTGAGTACCGTTTAACTGGAATTAACCGATGCAAGTGTAAGAAGGATTGGCCGGTGTTGCCGGCTAGCGTCAAGTTCGATCCCATAGATCAGGAGCTGATCGAGCACCTTGAGGACAAAGTGAGTGCTGACAGCGCGAAATCTCACCCTCTCATCGATTTGTTCATACCAACCATCGACAGCGAGCACGTCATATGCTACACCCATCCTGAGAAACTTCCAGGTGAGACACCGATCGGCCGTCTACTTGCACAAATATATTCCTTTGTTTATACTTCTATTTTTCTTTTTAGACGCAGACCTAGTGAAGCAATTACAATTTGACAGTTAATAAAAAGTGAAGCAAGTGACTGCAACATGCCAAAGATGTTATTAAAATGCCAACTACGTACCCTAAAATGTGTATTCACCAATACTGCAGGTATCACACTGAGTGGCCTAAGCAAGCATTTCTTCTAGCGCAACTCCAGGGCGTTCAAAAGGGGCACGCGGACGCGTCGCAAGATACAGTCGGAGTGCGGAATGCACGTGATGTGGCACAAGACCGGCAATACTTTGCCGGTGATGGTCGGCAGACGGGCAGCAAAAAGGTTCTGGTGCTGCATACCAGAACGAACTTTGGGTAGGACGGTAATCTCAGGTGTCCCAAATAGTGGGCGGGATAGATTTCGGCCGAGCGCATGGGTGTTTAGGCGCCCACGGTGTATGAATGCTTCTCGGAGGCGGTTGACTGGTGTCTTGGTGAAGTTACAAACCTACCCCGGGTCAGAGTCGGGACATTAATTTCCCACCACCAAACATTGGCCTCGCGCGGTTTCGGCCGACTAGAGGCTTATTTGGCGCTTCGTTCAAAATTTGGGAGCAGAAGCATTCACGTTTATAGTTCTGAACTTTCAGGATTAGTCAAACTTCAAAAATCTTGACTCTTGAAAATCCTAAAACTATGATTATTTTGGAATGGAGGGAGTACATTTGAATCTACATTGTACACGAGTATATATTAAAAAATGCATCTTAGCTCAATTCATGCATGGTTCCAGATATAATCTCCTTGGTTGAAAAAAAAATAGATAGACATGCGTATGAATATATAGCATGTTCAAACGCACAACAAAGATTTATGCCCCCTTTTAGATCTGATTTACAAATGCCACTATCTCGAATTCCAATTGTTGAATGCAATTCCTATGAATTCGAATCTTTGAAACCACTTTTATGTTGAGTTCAACATGTATTCTATTTCGTAGCTAGCAATTTGTAATGTATCCATGTATGTGACAAATGTATAAAGTGCTTGACACAGACAACACCAAGTGCTCTCATGTTTATATATGAATTGCAAAATCCATGCATTGTCTGGATTTGAAACCACTCTCACTGTATGGATCAATAATGTGAAATAAACCCATATGCATGCTCGAATTCAATAGAGTATGGGTGTTTGTAATGTATCCATGTATGTGACAAATGTATAAAGTGCTTGACACAGACAACACGCCGTGCTCTCATGTTTATATATGAATTGCAAAATCCATGCATTGTCTGGATTTCAAACCACTCTCACTCTATGGATCAATAATGTGAAATAAACCCATACACATGCTCGAATTCAATAGAGTATGGGTGTTTAACAGATCAATGTTCGTTCATACGCAAATTGCAAAATTCATGATCCCATCCAAAAATAATAATGCAATTTATATTTTAATTTAATGCGTAGAAACGTCTTTTATGCGTAGATGCACTCTGCCTCGGCCCCTCCTCACACACGCGCTATCTCTCTATCTGACACATATATAAGCGCACACACTTTATATACATCGGCATTCCTCTCGCATACATGCTCACGCTCTCTCCCAGGGTGTCTCACGCACACACTCTCTATATATCTCCCTCTCTCTCTTACTACTATCTACATCTCTTTTCACTAATCTCAACCGGAAACACTATTTCTCTCACATGCATACACACGCACGGTCACTTCTGGCCCTCTATATGCACATATATCTGCCTACTACGTGTCTCCCGCACGCGCACTATCTTTAGGCCTCTCTCACACACATTGCCCCCCTCCCCTCTCTCCCTCTCTCTCTCTCTCTCTTACTAGTTGGCGGATATGATTCCATCAGATCATTCGGTAGGATATCCCTGAAGGTTAGGCTGGATGGTAATTAGAGGCAAAGTTTTACCCAAGTTCGGGCCCTTGCGGTCAAGGATAAAGCCTATTCCCGGTAGTGTATATTTGTGATTGGGGTGTGTACATAGTACGTGAATACTGGGGATTGTGTGCGTATCATATCGACGAACTAGCCCCCGGGCTCATATAACATACTCGGGGCCTAGGGTTACAAATCATAGCCGACTTATCGTCAATGGGGATAGAGTCATCCATGACTCTGGTATCTTCGTCTTTTACGTCGAGTCCTCCATGGGTCTTCGTATAACGCGTCTCGGTCCAACCTATGTGGTGCAGGACGGAACCGACCCATGCGTCCACACTAGTGGCGATTCCACTTAAGCCTACCCTCCAAAATCCCATTTCATCTACACATACCACTTGACAAGCATATTCTGGTGTTTTACATCCAACAATTGCAATGCATTTGCTAATTAGGTTTAAGAACTTGTTGTTTTAAGCCTACCCTCCATTGTCATGCTAGATTCGCCACTGCTCGACAGCTAGAAATGATGTGCCCATCACACCTCACACACCATCGACCACTAAGAAATTAACCATATATAATAGTACAAAGTTATACATGAAAGATAATTAAATGGTGCATCCAATGATATTTGTTCCATATACAATACTCGCACATACACATGCACGCACGCAACACTCGCATGAACACACGCATGCACGTACGCATGCATGCAACACTGAAACGTACACATGCACGCAACACTCACTCGTACACAAGCACGCACGCAACACTCGCATGCCTGCATGCACACATTACATGACGCAAGACACACGCTCAACCTATACGTGCATGCACCTTTGTTAAGGACATTGATTGTTACGAGTATTAATTAATCTTAAACTTATATGATAAGAAGAACATTCATGTTCGTAGCGCTCTTTGTGAATCACAACGTATCGAACGGGCTATCAACGTATATATGAAAAATTTAAAATTCTCTTACAATATAAAGTAGGCCTATCAACCTACATGAATTAGATGACTTCACACTCAATGAACAATCATCAGTTTAAGAAACACTCGCTTCTCACCGCCCTGGCGCCAGCTGCCCGCATTCATGTGGAACCGGCTCCTCTGCCGTGCGCTGCCTGCGTTGGGACACATGCATGCAGGCCAAGTACCCAACGGGCCCACACGTCAGACGATCTAGTCGAGGGCACCGCCCGCTGCATGCCCGGCTGAACACGCCTCCTTGTCATATTCAAACGCCTCCATGAAACCCGCGTGGAAGCCGAGAAACCCACTCCAACGAGGTGGGACTAGTAAAAGCCAGCTCGTGCGAGCTTGTCTCCGACGTGCGCGCTGGAGGAGGAGCGCCCGAGCTCTATCTCTCGTTCCTCGATGGCAAAGGCACGGGTGGACAAATAATCGGTGTCCGCGGTGTTCTGCCGGGACACAGTTGGATGGCCTCATAGTAGTAGTGTACAGTAGTAGGAGTAGTACAGTGGTAGGAGTAGTACAGTGGTAGGAGTAGTGAAGTGTAGAGTAGTACGAGTCTCATCTGACACCAATTTCCTTGGAGTCCATGCTACATCAAGCTACCCTAGGCTAGGTTACTAGCAGTAGTACTACTACCTCCGTCCTGGTTTATTGGCCCCCTTCGCATTTTGTGCTAAATTTTGACCTTAGATTTAACAAACAAAATGTTAATGCATGTAACCAAAAATAGTATCCTTGAAAACTACGTTCAAATACGAATCCAATGATATAATTTTAAGTGACATGCATTATTGTTTTCTTAGTTAAATCTATGGTCAAAATTTGACACAAAATACTAAGGGAACCAATAAACCCGGAAGGAGGTTACCTCCATAGTGGGTACGTACTCCGTAATAAAATCATATATTCCCAAAACTAAGTTGGTCCGCCTTAATTATTTGCTTGTTTCCCTTCCTGCCTCATTGTTCTTCCCCATGCAGCCAGAAAAATGAGGTCGTGTGAATAGCAATTGATTACTCGTATTGATGGCTGCATGCATCTAGGCGAGTGCATGCATTTATTGCTTGGTGCTCGTTGGGCAATCCAGGCAGAAAAAAAGGAGGTGTTGGGGATATAACCCCGTGGTGTGACCCGCCCAGGATGGGCCGGGTTACACTGTTGGCGACTCATAAGCAAGGGCCCAAGTAGGCCCACGGAGACAAGATATGAAGGCCAGAGGCGGCTTACAAGCGGGCCTATTGAAGGCCCAAGACCCGGAGGCGACTCAAGACCCAAAGGCGTGAGCCGCCTGATGGTGACTTGCCTAGCAAGGCAAGGTGACTTAGAACCGGAGTCGGTTACGTTGTGTGACCCGACCTGGACTCTTGTAAGCCGCCGGGCCTCAACCTGTGTATATAAAGGCGAGACCCGGCGACGGGTTAGGGACAAGAAACAATTGATCGAGAGCTAGGTTAAGCGATTCTGCTCCCTTGTACTCCATACTCAAGCAATACAACAAAAAGCAGGAGTAGGCTTTTACCTCGTTGGTGAGGGGCTGAACCTGGATAAACTCATGTCTCTCGTCCCGCTCAACCCCTTTAAGCTAACCGCCGTTTCGATGGCCTAACACCTAAGTCCTTTCACGAGGGCATCTGCCGTGACAAAACCACGACAGTTTGCGCCCACCGTGGGGCCAAGGCATGGTGGGTTTGAGTTCTTGAAGGGCACTTTTCCACGGCTCGAGGGATATGCCGTTGGCAGGATGACCAAGAGTCACCGCGGCAAGCTATACATCCACGACGCTGGCTGGGGCCCCGAGGCCGACTCAATCGAGTACGGGTACCGGGTCCCCTTCGGCGGAATTCACGTCTTCATCGGCAAGATTTGTGTTTCCATGCCTGAGCCGGACATCATCCCCGACCTCTTTGAGTCAGCTCGGCGCACGCAACCCGCCTGGATCCAACCCGCCCGGAAGCATGCTTACGTTGGTTTCACCCAAGGTTTAGAGCTTGCGGAAGATTCCGCATCTGGTGGGGAGACTCTCATTTGTTCAGATGGTGAGTCCTCAACCGGAGAGATGGAGTCAATCTATCAGCTTCAAGATGGCGGGCTTGGGGGCTATTCCGATGGTGACAGGATTCCGGACCCCTATGAGCCACCGTTCAGGGCTGCTATCTTCATGTCTGGTACACAGCCGGTTTTAAATTCATCAACAGCTGCGGCTATGACGTCTGGATCGACTGCGGCTGCGACTGCAGGGGCCACCGGCTCAGCCATGCAGCCGGCACAAGTTCTGTCTAATCTCTTGAACACTTTAACCACTTTGCTCGCGACAGAGGTAACTGCGGCGAATCAAGCAGAACGCAATGCAGTGGTTGGAAGGATTCAAGATGAGATTAATAAAGCCCAGGAGGATATCAATGCAGAGAATGCCAGGATGGCAGAAGAACGAGCTCAGCTTGCGGTTGATTCAGAGCGGGTAAAGGCGGAAGCTTGGTGCTTGAGTTTGGATCAGAATGCCTCTAATGCAGTTTTTCATAGGAGGCACCAAACCCGCCTGCCTTTGCATTATGATCCTAGGAATTTGTTTGGTACCCCTGGAGCAGGTCCAAGCACTCCGAGTGGTCGGGTGAACCCTCAGTTAAACGAGGATGGGCCTGGAAGTGGGTCGGCGGCTCAACCTCGGCAGCCTGAGCCGGCACGGAGGGAAGAGCAAAACCCGACGCCACCTCCACGTTTTCTGACACCACCGCCTGGGCATTTTTCTAACCCGATGGATAACATGGTGGCGGCAGCTACATGGCTGGCGGCTATTCCAGTGGAGGGCGAGTCACCAGCTGCGGTGGAAACACGGAACGCGGTGGGGCTCCTTCAAACAGCTATTGCTCAGCGGGCGGCTCATTCGTATAGTCGTGATCGTGTTCACTCGACCCCTCGCCCGAGCCGAAGTTACAGCCGGCGCGTTGAGTCACCTGCAGTTTCCAGTAGCGAGCAGCGTTGTAACCCAACGCGTGATGATAACCCACCCCGTAATGGTAACCCGCCCCGTGATGACGATCTATTGGTCAACGCTCAGGCGATTCTGGATAATGCAAGGGCCCACCGTGAGGCGGAACTGGCGGCTCAGCAGGTGGCTTTTCAGCAGCTTCCAGCAACTCCTACAGCTTCAGTGGGATCTGGAACAATTTCCAGGACAGTTGGGGTGCCATGTTTAGCACCGGCTCTGCGCAATGAGCGTCTGCCCAAGGATTTCAAGGGCCCTCGTAAGATTCCTAATTACACAGCGGATCTCCCTCCCGAGGCTTGGATTGAGAGTTACGAGTTAGCCATGGAGATGTTGGATGTCAATGATGCAGTTTGTGCCAAATACTTTACTATGATGTTAGATGGGCCAGCGCAGACGTGGTTAAAAGGCTTGCCTGCCAATTCTATCAGCTCATGGGCGGAACTGAAGGCACGTTTCATCAAAAAAATTCAAGGGACTTGCAAGTAGCCCCTGACGATCATTGATCTGGACAACTGTGTGCAGCGGAAGGATGAGTCGGCCCATCATTGGGTTCGGCGGGTCTTAGCTATTATTCACTCGTCGGATAGTGTTGCGGCGGGTCAGGCAGTCTTGGTCTTGGAGAAGAATTGCCACTTCACCCCCCTTAAGCAGAAGCTTGGGCGGCTTAAGCGTCATTGCAATGATATGGGGAACTCATGGCGGCTCTCGTTAAGTATGCCGACTCTTACAATACCAAGGACCCTGGGTCTGACGAGAAGAAGTCCAATAAGAGTAAGAAGAATGGCAATGGCAAGGATCAACAACAGAATACGACAGGGAATAATAGTAATAACTAGGGTAACAGTGGTAAGCGCAGGCACCTTGATGGCGGGTCAGATCTCGTAGCTAACACCAATACTGGGTTTAAGAATCAGCGCCGTAACGGTAAGGGTAACCCGTCATTTGGAGGAAAGAATTTTAATCTTCAGGCAATGCTCAATGAACCTTGCCCGAAACATAGTATGCCTGGTGAGCCAGCAACTCATGCCTGGAAGGATTGTTTCATAATGCGGGAGTACAAGAATTACAACCCGAGTCACGGTAATAACAATGGGCCGCCTGGCGGGTCAGGATCCGGCTATCAGGGATCTGTTTTTGGTCGCGGCGGCTCAAACTCTGGTTTTCAAGGTCAAGGCCACCAGGGTGGTTATAACCAGCAGTCTGGTCAGGGTAACCAGCAGCAAGGTAATCAATCAGGTTATCAGAGTAATCCAAAGCAGTTAAATAGTGGCCAATATCATGTTTTCACCACAAGTCTTTGCAAGAGAGATCAAAAGCTTCGTAAGCATGCAGTTAATACGGTTGAGCCGGCAGTACCTCAGTACCTATGGTGGTCAGAACAGCCGATCACATGGAGTCGAGAGGATCACCCGCCCTGGGTTGAGAATCTGGCTCATTTAGCATTGGTGGTAGCCCCTCAAGTGGGCGGCTATAAATTCACAAAAGTTCTCATGGACGGAGGTAGCAGTATCAATATATTATATTACGATACCTTCCGCCAGATGAATCTGACTGATAAGCAGCTCAAGCCTTCTTCTACTGTGTTCCATGGCGTGGTGCCTGGTAAGTCGGCCTATCCTGTGGGCAAGATAACACTGGAAGTGGCCTTTGGTTATGATCAAAATTTCAGGTCAGAGACCTTATGGTTTGAGGTCATTAAAATCCGGAGTCCGTATCATGCTCTGTTTGGGCGGCCGGCTTATGCTCGGTTTATTGCTCACCCTTGTTATGTATATTTGCAGCTTAAGATGCCAGGGCCAAATGGAACAATCACAGTTCATGGGGACAGGAGAGTCGCCCTTGAGTGTGAAGAAGGAGATGCAGCATATGTAGAGTCGGCTTGTGCCACGGAGGAGCTCAATTTTTATAAAAGTAATGTTGACCCGGCTGATATGACCTCTCTAAAAAATCCCAGTACTGAACAAGACCCCCTGTTGAAGTTTAAGTCGGCTGATGACACCAAGCAGGTGGATTTTGTTCCTGGCAACTCATCTCAGCAGTTTACAATCAGTGCTACTATGGATCCCAAATAGGAAAGCGCGCTCATCGAGTTCATCCGTGAGAATCGGGACATCTTTGCATGGAAACCTTCTGACATGCGAAGTGTGCCGAGAGAACTTGCTGAGCACAGTCTCAATATAGACCCTAAGTATAAACCAGTTAAACAGTTCCTCTGTCGTTTCAATGAAGAGCGACGCAAAGCCATTGGAGAGGAGGTGGCCCGACTCTTAGCAGCTGGTTTATTGTGGAAGTTTTTGACCCTGAGTGGTTGGCTAATCCCGTGCTGGTACTTAAGAAGAATGGCACGTGGCGTATGTGTATTGATTACACAGATCTTAACAAAGCTTGTCCAACAGATCCATTTGCTCTCCCCCATATCGACCAAATCATTGATGCAACAGCGGGGTGTGAGAGTTTATGCTTTTTGGATGCTTATTCTGGTTACCATCAGATCAAAATGGCAGTCAAAGACCAAGAGAAGACGGCTTTTATTACCCCTTTTGGAGCTTTCTGCTATGTTTCTATGCCTTTTGGGCTTAAGAGTGCCCAGGCGACTTATCAGCGCTGTGTTCAAAATTGTCTTCATGGTCAGATTGGGTGTAATGTTCATGCTTATGTGGATGATATTGTGGTCAAGTCTAGGAAGAAGGAGACTCTCCTGGATGATCTGAAAGAAACTTTTGACAATCTCCGGGTCTACAAGATGATGCTTAACCCAGCCATGTGTGTTTTTGGTGTACCTGCTGGCAAGTTGCTAGGTTTCCTGGTCTCAGAACAGGGCATTGAACCTAACCCGGAGAAAAGCAAGGCCATAACTTCATTGTCTAAGCCGGCGTGTATCAATGACGTCCAACGTCTGGCGGGTCGTATTGCGTCATTGAGCCGGTTCATAAGCCGCCTGGGAGAGAAGGCCCTGCCTTTATATCTGATGATGAAAAAGACAGATCATTTTGTCTGGAGTGATGAGGTGGATCAGGCGTTTGAAGCTCTCAAAAAACAATTGACTGAGCCGCCAATATTGGCTGCTCCCATAGACAAAGAGCCTTTGCTCCTGTACGTAGCTGCTAATAACAAGGCAGTTAGCCTGGCAGTTGTTGTGGAGTGCAAGGAGGCGGGTAAAGAGTACCCAGTTCAGCGGTCGGTTTATTATATTAGTGAGGTCTTAACAGAGTCCAAGCAAAGATGCCCACATTGTCAGAAGCTAGCGTATGGGGTGTTCATGGCGAGTCGCAAGCTAATGCATTATTTCCTTGGGCATCCTATTACTGTGGTCAGCTCTGCTCCTTTGGGAGATATTATTCAAAGCAGAGAAGCTACTGGCCGGGTTGCTAAGTGGGCAATTGAAATGGGCCCTCACGGTTTGAAGTATGTGCCCAGGACAGCTATCAAGTCTCAGGCTATGGTAGATTTCATTAATGATTGGACAGAGTTACAGACACCTGAGGAGAAGCCTGATAATACATATTGGATAGTCCACTTCGATGGTTCCAGGCAATTGGAAGGCTCAGGGGCTGGAGTTGTTTTGACTTCCCCATGAGGTGATCAATTTTGTTATGTTTTAAGGTTTATATTTCCTTGTACTAACAATGCAGCTGAATATGAGGCTTTGCTTCATGGGCTTCGTATGGCCAAAGAGATGAATTTGAGCCGAGTCAGGTGCCTAGGCGACTCAGACCTTGTGGCTCAATAAGTCTCAGGCAAGTGGGATTCCAAAGACCCACTCATGGCTGCTTATCGTCAGGCAGTGGAAAATATTGCTGGTCACTTTAAGGGGTACCAGGTGGATCATATTGATCGGCGGAAGAACGAGGCGGCTGATGCGCTCTCCCGTCTTGGGTCTCAGCTTAAGCCGGTGCCTCCTAATGTCTTCCTTGAAGTTTTACATAATCCTTCAGTCAAGTTACCATCTGAGGAGGATCTTGCTATACCTGACCCGGAGAGTCAACTAGTGGCGGCTCTTCATGCTATTCCTGACTGGACTCTGCCCTATCTAGCTTATATGGCCCGAGGCGAGTTACTTGAGGATGGAACTTTGGCGCGGCAGATCACCAGGAGGTCTAAGTCTATGACTATTCTCCACGGCGAGTTACATCGATGCAGTGTGACTGGTGTTTTCCAGCGCTGTATTTCTCCTGAGGAGGGCCGTGAAATTTTCCGCGAGATCCATGAAGGCGATTCTGGTCATCATGCAGGCTCAAAATCTTTGGTAGATAAGGCCTTTCATCATGGGTTTTACTGGTTGACGGCTCATGCTGATGCAGAGGATATCGTCAGTAAGTGTGATGGATGTCAGAAATTTTCAAGACAAACTCACGTGCCGGCTCAAGAATTGCGGATGATTCCAATAACTTGGTCATTTACAGTTTGGGGGCTTGATATGGTCAGGCCGTTCAAGAGATCTCAGGATGGGAATACCCACCTTTTGGTGGCGGTTGACAAGTTTACCAAGTGGGTTGAAGCAGAGCCAGTCAGCAAGTGTGATGCAGAGACTGCAGTTCAGTTTGTTAAGAAGCTGATTTATCGCTTCGGATATCCTCATAGTATCATCACTGATAATGGGACAAATTTGTCTCATGGTGCTATGGAGGAGTTTTGTCAAAGGGAGCACATCAAGCTAGATGTTTCATCAGTTGCGCATCCCCAGTCCAATGGTCAAGCAGAACGTGCTAACCAGGAAATCTTGAGAGGTATTAAGCCACAACTCATGGTGCCTTTGTAAAGGACCCTGGGTTGTTGGGTAGAGGAACTTCCTTCAGTCCTTTGGAGTATCAGAACTACCCCCAACAGATCAACAGGCTATACACCTTTCTTCATGGTTTACGGTGCGGAGGCGGTCCTCCCCAGTGACATCTGTCATGATTCGCCCAGGGTGGCGGCTTACGTTGAAGCTGATAATGAGATAGCGCGTCAGAATGCACTTGATGCTTTGGATGAAAAGCGAGACCTTGCGGCGGCTCGATTAGCGATTTATCAACAAGACCTACATCGCTATCACAGCCGTAGAGTTAAAACTCGGACCTTTCGAGAGGGCGACTTAGTGCTCCATTTGATTCAAGACCAAACAGGGATGCATAAGTTTTCCCCTCCTTGGGAAGGGCCTTTTGTGGTCAGCAAGAATCTCAACAACGGGTCTTATTACCTCATTGATATACGGGAGCACAAGGATTCCCGCAAGTCGGAAGAGGAGACCCGCCGGCTGTGGAACATTGCTCATCTTCGGCCTTATTACACTTGAGCCTCTGGCTCTTACCATTGTACATACTTCTGTCGATGTATATACCTTTTTTATGAATCAATATAATAAAGCCGGCATCCCTGCAATTCGGGGCCTCTGTCGTTACTTTTCTGTGCATCTGAGTCTTTATCAATTGAATCATAAGGTCACTTGGGGGCTTCCAACCACTGGATTTAGCCTTCATACCCTCTTGATCGGCCTGAGTTGCCACATTACGAGTTACACCTACATGTTTGCAGCTTGCTACTCCGCCAGGTGACCCGCCAAAACTCTTAACAATCACTTTTTTAAAAACCCTGAACTTGTTAAGATTAAAACGGCAGCTTGTGTCAGGCGAGAGCCGGCTTACAATGAGCTAGGGATAACTCAACGGCTATTGCGGCCTTAAAAGCAAACATGAGGCCTGTGAGCCATGAAGTATGTGAGCCATGAGGCCTGTGGGCCATGTGGCCTGTGAGCCGATTTTTTTTTCATATAAGTTTTGAAAACTTGTTTGACAATATTTGAGATTTTGTGTAATTTCCGTTCTGATGCTTTATGCTCTTCAGATTTTCTGCTTTTGTGCAATTTTGGGTTACCTGGGTCATGTGACTCCGGGTTATGTTACTCATGTGTGAGCATCTTGGATTATGACCCGCCCTGGTTTTTTATTTTGAGTCGCCAGCATATTTTAGGCTTGAAAAACCGTGATTACGATTTTTCCAGTAAGTCATATAAGGCTACTTATATTTGGGTTGTCACTCGCCCTGGTTTTTGACTTTAAGTCGCCAGCATATATGTTGATTGTTCTCTTGCAGATGTACAAGATTTCTGGGACAAATAAGAGTCGTGCACAGATTATATGTCTGATTCAATCAAACACACAACACAATCTTTGGGCTAAGTTTGAAAGTTCACGATAAACATGCACGAAGGCATGACAAGGCGGATCGCTGTTTTAAAAAGCTACCTATTACAAGGCTACAGCTGAGCCCAATAGATGATGATCAAGTGTTTTTGGAGTTAAACCTACTCCGATAAGCTGGCCTCTGTGCCGTCTTGGTTAAGCCCTGTCGGGTTGGTCTCCTCTTGACGCCTTGAGGCAGAGGCTTTCGGGTCAGCTTGCGCCGGTTCTTCTTTGTCTCCCATCTGAAGATTATCCGACGTCCAGTCGATTCCAGATAAGGCTTCAAACATGGCTTCATCATTTATAATTGGAACAGGGTCAATGTCAGGAGCGAAAGTATGCTTACGCCTTGGTTGAGTAAGATCTATGACCTCGTGAGTCGGTGCCTTAATCCTGGCATTGTCCATACTATAAGCCGGCTGATACTTGGATAAATCTGTCTCTTCGGTCAGTTTGCATGCCAAGGACGCATCTCTCTCACGCATTTGGCGAAATCAGTCAGATCAAACGAAGAACCATCTTCCTTCTACTCTGGACAACCGCCTGCCATTTCGGCCGGGTCTAGTTCCGACTGCCACGCCTTAGCATGACTGAGAGCTGTGATGGCACCGGAGCGGGCGGCTGACAGTTTCAATTCTTCCACTTGCTTGGGCACTATGGAAAGATGATCTAAGACTGTCCAGATGAGAGTCGGAGGTTGCTTCCCATTGGAGAGAGCCACAAGTGCCAACTGAGTGCCCGTATATAGTTGTTCAACCAAAGAGTACACGGCTTTCAGCTTTACTAGCATGTCTTGGCCCAGATTAGCACTCCTGTGACCTGGTCAGACAAAGTACACATAAGCTGCCGGCGGGTTGGAAATTGAAAAGTTATGAGTCGTCACATTAATTGAAGACACTAAAATTGAAGACTTGCTTACCAAAGATGCCGGCTGTCATTCGAGTGACACGTTGTTTCAAGACGGTCAGCTCCTCAGTCGTGGTCCTCAGTGAAGCTTCAGCCTTTTCTGCTCTTTGCAGCAATGTTGTTTTTTCTTTATCCCAGGCGACTCTCTCGGTGGCAAAGCTAGTCT
The DNA here is from genome assembly GCA_011799875.1 of Thinopyrum elongatum. Taxonomy (NCBI): domain Eukaryota; kingdom Viridiplantae; phylum Streptophyta; class Magnoliopsida; order Poales; family Poaceae; genus Thinopyrum; species Thinopyrum elongatum. Next base: position 484,648,942 of record CM022298.1, on the reverse strand, counting down.
TGAGCTTCTCATTCTCCACCAAGGTAAACTTAAATTTGGTTTCAGCCTAGTGAGTCTCAGACTCTTGATGTTTGATCATTTTTCTCAACTCGCCCAACTGCGAGTCACTATGGCTTAAAGCTTCCTGCAATGAGAATTAGAGATTATGTATACAACTCAGCATTGAGACAATTTGCTATGGAATAATTTTTTAAGTTCCAAGCACATTGCAAGCAATATACTTGGCACTTGGGGGCTAATATGTGATAAAGTTCTTTTCAACTTAGAAGACCTGGCTCATCTTATTGGATAAGCCGGCCCTTGGGGACTATGCTTTGGAAGTCTTTTCTGAGTCTATATTTGAGAAGACCCGGCTCATCTTATTGGATAAGCTGGCCCTTGGTGACTATGCTTTGGATGTCTTTTCTGAGTCTATATTTGAGAAGACCCGGCTCATCTTATTGGATAAGCCGGCCCTTGGTGATTATGCTTTGGAATTTTTTTGTCTAAGTCTATATTTGAGAAGACCCGTGTCGGGGCTGGATTTCGGGGACACGACATATCCCAGAAAATTAACCCCTCGTGTCATCACCAGCCCAGGATTACCGTTACTGGTGGACACGTCCTTCTTACAGGTTTCCAAGCTATTACAAGAATTGGATACAAGACCATACAGGTCTAATGATACAACAGTGATTCTGGTGGTGGATGACGGAATTGTCTCGCGGTTCTTCAACGTCGATGGGGCTCCATTCCCACAGGAACGGCTGACCTGGATAATTCCTATCCCGCATGGCTGCCATCCTAGGCTCCGCACGGACATCGTTGTGGTACTCCTTGTAGAAGTCCTGACCTGGCCAAGTAAATAGCCAGGGACAAGCCTGTGATTACGTTTGAATGTACTCGCAAACATCATGAACAAAAGATATACCGAATGCAACAACTAAATTATAAGATCATGATGAACCAAACTTTACGAGTATGCTCATGCTGGACTATATAAAATGCATGCTGACAGGGATTAATTCATGGCATGATAAAATATTAGCATGTGAAAATATATAAAATTGTTAGTGATAAACAAGGAAAGTCAAAGGAAAACAAAATAAAAGAAATGCCGGTCGGATGTCAAGTGACACCACGGTAGGTCTTGAAGAGAAATGCCAAACGGGTGTCTAAAAGAGAAATCGGACGAGATAGGACCATCCGAGAACTCAGGCGACGCCACGAGAGGTCTTGAAAAGAAATGCCAGTCGGGTGTCAAGTGACGCCATGGTCGGACTTGAAGAGAAATGCCAATCGGGTGTCCACAAGAGTAGTGGCGTGATAAACCGCCTGTTAACTCGAGGGATGCCACGAGAGGTCTTGAAAATAAAATTGAGTGCCCGGGGTAGTCTAGCCAGCCCTGAGACACTCAGGAAAAATATAAAAAGAGAGAAATGGGTTAGTCCTCAATATGATGCATAACCATAATAATATTTAACAAGCATAAAAATATTCATGGTAGCAACAGGGTGACAATAATTATTCCGCAAAATAATTCAGGCTCAATTTAATTATTTTCCTCCGAAGACCGACACTTGACCAACCCAGACTGAAGCCCTTAACCGCGGACACGGCTATTCGAATAGGTTTAAACTCTGCAGAGGGTGTGCTCTTTACCCACAAGTAAAGGATTTCTTTAGTCAGTACCGTGACACCGACTAATTCCCATTACGGTCTTTGGGTTGAAAACACACCTGACCAGCACACACCAGATTAACTCTCCGGATGCCAGGAATCACACAAAGCATCGTTCAAGAAAAACTCTGAGACGGAGAGACCAACGTCCTGCATGGGATCACTATTAATACGCGCGGGATTCCAAGGGGTGCCCCCCTCTCAGTCTCAACTGGAAACACCCATGCCCCCTGACCCGATGACAGGATTTAGTCCCGGATCCCTGGGAAACCCTCATCATGGCCCTCTGTATGGTGTGTGCATGGAAAGGGGTTATCAACTTACTGAACCATACCCTACCTGTGGCAGGAACCTGTGGCAGCACGAAACAAGTATGGGGGTTACCGGAACAAGACTCGATCTATGGTCGACTCAGGAGGTTTAAGTTTCCTGCAACGGATAGCACAACAAAGTATTCCTTCAATAGTAATGCCAACAGGGCCACAACCCTTGCATGCTCCAACATGCACAACAATCAAGGCATGATCACGCTCCAACGTGATCATCCTTCTGCCGGTAACGATATTTCACTTATGCCTGCTCCTGCAAGTTAGTCATGGCAACACACGATGCACGGTACGATGAAACATGCCAACACTACATGCATGCAAAAAAATAGCCATATGCCAGTTTTATTCAACATATCCATGATGCAATTATTCTTACAACAACAACTATGCAATTCACCATATCAAGTGTTCAAGATGCTTGCCTTGAGCATGCAGAGATATTGGGTGCACTCCAAAAGTTAGAAAAGTTTCTTCCCTCCATTTTTCCTATTTTCAAAAATATTTATATTACCACATAAAGAAAAAACAATGCCAAAAATTGCCTCAAATATTTTTGAAATAAATACTAAAAAAAATAGACTAAAAATTAGAGATACCAGAAAAAGAATTAAATTATTTGGAGTTCATATGATTTATCTAGAGAGTTTCTAAGCTGGAACAATTGATTAAAAGGACTATTTATTTGACCCAGTAATCATAATGCTCAGGAAAAATGTTCACCTAATCTGGATAAATAGAGTATGATTTTAGAAGTATGTAGAAATTTGAATCACTGGATTTGGATTTGAAGTGGATTCTGTAGAGATTATTTGAGATAGGCTGAAAATAGAAAAGGGGAAAAGGGTCAAAGGCGCGCCCTGAGCGCGAATTAGCCCTCTGTCGCCACTGGGCCGAGCCCAGTCATTCGGCTGCGTGGGAGGGGATCGACGTCGAAAGCGTATTCGACGAAGTACGGTTTTCCCAGCGCGAAGGCGGTCTCCGCGGAACCCGTGTCCACTTACGGACGGGTCAGCGGCATCATGTCACTGACAGTGGGCCCGCCTGGCCCACTGGTCAGGTTTGACCAGCCCACGCACGTCTCCTCTCTGTCCGAGCAGAGGCGGCGTCTCTGGCGAGGCTCGCCAGCGAACGGCAGCGCCGTTCGGGGAGCCGAGGCCACCGTTGTGTTCGGGAGGTTGGGGCGGTTCTTCTGGTACCCGCTACGGTCGCCGGAGTGAACGGAGTGGCCGGCGGTGAGCTTCCCGATGGACGATGGCGTCGGGCAAGAGGGGGCTTTCACCTACGGTGATTCCCGAGCCAAATTGATGATGAGGATGGATCGGTTAGTGCTCAAGGAGGCTCGTGGTGGTGAGATTTTGGAGAAGGAGGGCCGGACGGCGTCGAAACCATCCGAACGGTGGCGGCAGCCGTGGTTGACGGAGGTGAGGAAGACTGCCACTTCTGACCGTTCTGCTGCTTGGGGTGGCTTCCAGGGAAGTGTGGAGGGTTGACAGGGAGTGGGGCAAGCTCAGGCATGCTTATATAGCAAGGGGGAGGCGATGCCATGGCTTCCAGAGAAAGCTATGGCGGCGATGGCCATTAATGGCAAACCGCGGACGGTGGCGAGGTGGTTGAGGGCAGTGGAGGTCGGTGAGGAGGTCGGTGAGTGGCGGTGGTCACCAGTTAAGGAGGGGGTTGCGTTGGCGGGGGCGGATGGCTCGGTCGGTGCCGTGCCCAAGCAAATGAGGGCGGCGGCGCCTCGGGTTGGTGCTGACCGGCGCCTGGGAGCGTGTTGTGGTGTGGGGGAGGTCGCAGCGGGGGCGGGTGGCTAGCGGAGCATGCGAGGCAAGCCAGGGAAGGCAGCAGCGGGGCGGCAGGGGCTCGCGGCGCTCGGGTGTCGGCGACTGTAGTTCGAGCGCGCTGCTCGTGCTCTGGACACCCACGCTAGGCATTTGACGAAATGCCAGGGGCTCTTAGGGTGTTCCCTAGCAGCTGAAAATTTTGCAGGGTGTCATTAACAAAGATTGAAAGGATGATAGACATGTTGGTTAAGGAAGGGGAGCTAGTGTCATGTACAGTTTCCAAACTTGGAAAAATTATGTCATGCACACAAGCTGTCTGATGAAATGCTAAGGTGTCCTATGAACTTTGGTGGGATGCCAAAATTTCGAGGATGGTGTCTCACTAGATGATAAAGATGGTGGTGGAGTTAGTTTGTGGAGAGTGAAAACTTGTTAGTGCAAGTTTAGAAGAATTTCAGTTCTGGACAGAAACTTCAGAGTAATATTTGGTGAATTAAATGATTCCAATGGAGCTAAAATTTTGGACTTAAGGGTTTGGTTGGAAGGAATATCAGTAGGAAAAATTTCAGAATTTTTGTAGCAAGGAAAAATGAGGTTGTAGTAGAAACTCAAATACTGGACAGAATTGCAAAGTGGTTGTTCCACTCAAAATTTCCAAAGGACCAAGTTAGGTTTTTGCATAAAAATGATATATAGGCATAACATGACACCTCATAATTTTTGTGGGGTTTTAAAACAATTATTTAAAGTGGTTACAGTGCAACAGAGCCATTTAACGTATTGAAAATGCTATTAAAAGAATTGTTTAGAGGCAAATTTTATTCTGAAAATAATTCTTACTGTTATTAAACTATAATTGAAATGTTTTAAGAGAACTACCAAAGCCACAATATTATTTCCAAAAATTGCTATATGGAGGGAAGAATTTGAAAAACAGAGGGCAGGAAATACTCCGAAAATAATAAAGGACTTGATATAATTCAAAATTTTATTTTCTGGCCAAATTTTAATTAATAAAATCATGGTTGAATTTTTGGGGTGTGACAAACTCTACTCCCCTTAAGAAAATCTCGTCCTCGAGATTTGTTAAGGACGGAAGAATTAAATGCAAATTACAATAGACAAGCAATCATGCACAAGACAATAACACACAAGCACATCATTCAATCAAACACTACACACTGCAAGAAATATACACATATTCGTCTACGGCATGACGGTGGAATTTACAGGGTAACAGGGTTGCTAAGGACATGGCAACTACAGACTCAGTCCACTTCGTTGACGTCCAGACGGGCGTGTCTCGCGGACGTTGAGGCTTCTCCGGGGGCTTCAACGTCGGAGTTGACGGGAGTGTTATGAGGAGCTGCAGGGTTGGGGTAGCGATGATGACCCACGCGGGGTGTAGTGGCTACAGTCCCGTTGGAGGAAATCCCAAAGAGACGACGGAGTTCATCCTGGGAAATGAATGCATTGCCCGAGTAGGCAATAGGGGCAGACCTCGCAGGCTCGATTGGTCTCCCGAACAGTACTATCGGGGTGTCGGTGGCGGGTGCGGCTTCACTTCTCACCGGGGTCAAAAGAGCAAGCGTCCTGCGGGTCTCAATCAGATCATTTGTGACCTGATCGAAGAGTGCCTCTTGCGCTCTTAGGTAGCGCACCAGATGCACTAGGGCAGGGTCCGTCTCATGGTCTCCATTGGCGACTTGGGTCAGTCTACCATAGCCTTCACGACTAGGGTAGTAGTAGAAGGAGCGGCAGGTAACCCACGGCGACCGATGCCGGAGTTGAACTACACCTTCTCGGGCTGCAAGTTGGATAGCTTGGGGCTCGTCGGTGGTCGTCCTCCCGGTGAACCGGTAAGGGCGTTCTGCGGTGATGCCCCTCCCGTAGATGTGCACCGTGGCCCAGTAGTGGTGGATGGAATCACTCGTGTGCTCTTGGTACACGACATACTCTGGTGGCTCTTCGATGCCGAGAGCACGACGGGTGAGATTGGCAAGGATGACTACAAAGCCTTCAAGTTCGGCTGCGGTGGTCTCGTTCTGCATGATGAGGCCTGGCATCTTGGTGGTTGGGAGTGAGGCTGTGATGTGCTGCGTTGGGTTGAGGCTTCCTTTATAAGCCAGCAGAGTCTTCCATCGCATGATTGCGGATGGGACAACTCAGGTGTCGGCCACAGGCACACAGCCTATGGACTAGATTGACAGGTTGGGCACTGACTGTCAAAAGGATGTCGGCTGGCCACTGTGCTGTTTTCGGATAGGATGGGCTTGACTATGGACAGGAAATGATGTGAATGGTTTGGAAACCTAGAGATAGCGACCATGCAAGATAGGATTAGCCAATGGTCAGCCTGGCTCTGATACCAAGGCTGTCGGGGCTGGATTTCGCGGACACGACATATCCCAGAAAATTAACCCCTCGTGTCATCACCAGCCCAGGATTACCGTTACTGGTGGCACGTCCTTGTTACAGATTTCCAAGCTATTACAAGAATTGGATACAAGACCATACAGGTCTAATGATACAACAGTGATTCCGGTGGTGGATGAGGAAATTGTCTCGCGGTTCTTCAATGTTGATGGGGCTCCATTCCCACAGGAACGGCTGACCTAGATAATTCCTATCCCGCATGGCTGCCATCCTAGGCTCCGCACGGACATCGCTGTGGTACTCCTTGTAGAAGTCCTGACCTGGCCAAGTAAATAGCCAGGGGCAAGCCTATGAGTACGTTTGAATGTACTCGCAAACATCATGAACAAAAGATATACCGAATGCAACAACTAAATTATAAGATCCTGATGAACCAAACTTTATGCGTATGCTCATGCTGGACTATATAAAATGCATGCTGACAGGGATTAATTCATGGCATGATAAAATATTAGCATGTGAAAATATATAAAATTGTTAGTGATAAACAAGGAAAGACAAAGGAAAACAAAATAAAAGAAATGCCGGTCGGATGTCAAGTGACACCATGGTAGGTCTTGAAGAGAAATGCCAAACGGGTGTCTAAAAGAGAAATCGGACGAGATAGGACCATCCGAGAACTCAGGCGACGCCACGAGAGGTCTTGAAAAGAAATGCCAGTCGGGTGTCAAGTGACGCCACGGTCGGACTTGAAGAGAAATGCCAATCGGGTGTCCACAAGAGTAGTGGCGTGATAAACCGCCTGTTTACTCGAGGGACGCCACGAGAGGTCTTGAAAATAAAATTAAGTGCCCGGGGTAGTCTAGCCAGCCCCTGAGACACTCAGGAAAAATATAAAATGAGAGAAACGGGTTAGTCCTCAATATGATGCATACCATAATAATATTTAACAAGCATAAAAATATTCATGGTAGCAACAGGGTGACAATAATTATTCCGCAAAATAATTCAGGCTCAATTTAATTATTTTCCTCCGAAGACCGACACTAAGACCGACACTTGACCAACCCAGACTGAAGCCCTTAACCGCGGACACGGCTATTCAAATAGGTTTAAACTCTGCAGAGGGTGTGCTCTTTACCCACAAGTAAAGGATTTCTTTAGTCAGTACCGTGACACCGACTAATTCCCATTATGATCTTTGGGTTGAAAACACACCTGACCAGCACACACCAGATTAACTCTCCGGATGCCAGGAATCACCCAAAGCATCATTCAAGAAAAACTCTGAGACGGAGAGACCAACGTCCTGCATGGGATCACTATTAATACGCGCGGATTCCAAGGGGTGCCCCCCTCTCAGTCACAACTGGAAACACCCATGCCCCATGACCCGATGACAGGATTTAGTCCCGGATCCCTCGGAAACCCTCATCGTGGCCCTTTGTATGGTGTGTGCATGGAAAGGTGTTATCAACTTACTGAACCATACCCTACCTATGGCAGGAACCTGTGGCAGCATGAAACAAGTATGGGGGTTACCGGAACAAGACTCGATCTATGGTCGACTCAGGAGGTTTAAGTTTCCTGCAACGGTTAGCACTACAAAGTATTCCTTCAACAGTAATGCCAACAAGGCCACAACCCTTGCATGCTCCAACATGCACAACAATCAAGGCATGATCACGCTCCAACGTGATCATCCTTCTGTCGGTAACGATATTTCACTTATGCCTGCTCCTGCAAGTTAGTCATGGCAACACACGATGCACGGTACGATGAAACATGCCAACACTACATGCATGCAAAAAAATAGCCATATGCCAGTTTTATTCAACATATCCATGATGCAATTATTCTTGCAACAACAACTATGCAATTCGCCATATCAAGTGTTCAAGATGCTTGCCTTGAGCATGCAGAGATATTGGGTGCACTCCAAAAGTTTGAAAAGTTTCTTCCCTCCATTTTTCCTATTTTCAAAAATATTTATATTACCACATAAAGCAAAAACAGTGCCAAAAATTACCTCAAATATTTTTGAAATAAGTACTAAAATAAAATAGACAAAAAATTAGAGATACCAGAAAAAGAATTAAATTATTTGGAGTTTATATGATTTATCTAGAGAGTTTCTAAGCTGAAACAATTGATTAAAAGGACTATTTATTTGACCCAGTGATCATAATGCTCAGGAAAAATGTTCAACTAATCTGGATAAATAGAGTATGATTTTAGAAGTATAGAAATTTGAATCACTGGATTTGGATTTGAAGTGGATTCTGTAGAGATTATTTGAGATAGGCTGAAAATAGAAAAGGGGAAAAGGATCAAAGGCGCGCCCTGAGCGCTAATTAGCCCTCTGTCGCCACTGGGCCGAGCCCAGTCATTCGGCTGCATGGGAGGGGATCAACGTCGAAAGCATATTCAACGAAGTACGCTTTTCCTAGCGCGAAGGCGGTCTCCGCGGAACCCGTGTCCACTTACGAACGGGTCAGCGGCGTCATGTCACTAATAGTGGGCCCGCCTGGCCCACTGGTCAGGTTTGACCAGCCCAGGCGCGTCTCCTCTCTGTCCGAGCAGAGGCGGCGTCTCCGACGAGGCTCGCCGGTGAACAGCAGCGCCGTTCGGGGAGCCGAGGACACCGTTGTGTTCGGGAGGTTGGGGCGGTTCTTCTAGTACCCGCTACGGTCGCCGGAGTGAACGGAGTGGCCGGCGGTGAGCTTCCCGACGGACGACGGCGTCGGGTAAGAGGGGGCTTTCTCCTACGGTGGTTCCCGAGCCAAATTGATGACGGGGATGGATCGGTGAGTGCTCAAGGAGGCTCGTGGTGGTGAGATTTTGGAGAAGGAGGGCCGGACGGCGTCGGAACCATCCGAACGGTGGCGGCGGCCGTGGTTGACGGAGGTGAGGAAGACGGCCACTTCCGACCGTTCTGCTGCTTGGGGTGGCTTCCAGGGAAGTGTGGAGGGTTGACAGGGAGTGGGGCGAGCTCAGGTATGCTTATATAGCAAGGGGGAGGCGATGCCATGGCTTCCAGAGAAAGCTATGGCGGTGGCGGCCATTAATGGCAAACCGCGGACGGTGGTGAGGTGGTTGAGGGAAGTGGAGGTCGGTGAGCAGCGGTGGTCATCAATTAAGGAGGGGGTTGCGTTGGCGGGTGCGGACGGCTCGGGCGGTGCCGTGCCCAAGCAAATGACGGCGGCGGCGGCTCGGGTCGGTGCTGGCCGGTGCCTGGGAGCGTGCTGTGGTGTGGGGAGGTCGCAGCGGGGGCGGGTGGCTAGCGGAGCGTGCGGGGCAAGCCAGGGAAGGCAGCAGCGGGGCGGCAGGGGCTCGCAGCGCTCGGGTGTCGGCGACTGTAGTTTGGGCGCGCTGCTCGTGCTCTGGACACGCACGCTAGGCATTCGACGAAATGCCAGGGGCTCTTAGGGTGTTCCCTAGCAGCTGAAAATTTTGCAGGGTGTCATTAACAAAGATGGAAAGGATGATAGACATGTTGGTTAAGGAAGGGGAGCTAGTTTCATGTACAGTTTCCAAACTTGGAAAAATTCTGTCATGCACACAAGCTGTCTGATGAAATGCTAAGGTGTCCTAGGAACTTTGGTGGGATGCCAAAATTTCCAGGATGGTGTCTCACTAGATGATAAAGATTGTGGTGGAGTTGGTTTGTGGAAAGTGAAAACTTGTTAGTGCAAGTTTAGAAGAATTTCAGTTCTGGACAGAAACTTCAGAGGAATATTTGGTGAACTAAAATGATTCCAATGGAGCTAAAATTTTGGACTTAAGGGTTTGGTTGGAAGGAATATCAGTGGGAAAAATTTCAGAATTTTTGGAGCAAGGAAAAATGAGGTTGTAGTAGAAACTCAAATACTGGACAGAATTGGAAAGAGGTTGTTCCACTCAAAATTTCCAAAGGACCAAGTTAGTTTTTTGCATAAAAGTGATATATAGGCATCACATGACACCTCATAATTTTTGTGGGGTTTTAAAACAATTATGTAAAGTGGTTACAGTGCAACAGAGGCATTTAACGTATTGAAAATGCTATTAAAAGAATTGTTTAGAGGCAAATTTTATTCTGAAAATAATTCTTACTGTTATTAAACTATAGTTGAAATTTTTTAATAGAACTACCAAAGCCACAATATTATTTCCAAAAATTGCTATATGGAGGGAATAATTTGAAAAACAGAGGGCAGAAAATACTCCGAAAATAATAAAGGACTTGATATAATTCAAAATTTTATTTTCTGGCCAAATTTTAGTTAATAAAATCATGGTTGAATTTTTGCGGTGTGACAACACGGCTCATCTTTATAAAGATAAGCCGGACCTTGGGGACTACACTTTGGAAGAATTCTTCATACAAGTCTTAAGTATACTCAAGTTTTTTCCTATTCTTAAGACTTAGGGGCTACTTGAGTATATATTTATAGACACAGGGTCAAAATGAATTAGAGGGACTCGTACCTCATATATCTGTCTCATAATATCGACCAAGCCAGCCTCCATGTCACGGCTTGTGTGAAGACGGCTTCGATAGCCAGAGTACAGCTCGTCCGGGCTGAACATTTTGAAGCTTTCAAGTTCCAACTTGGCCTTGCCCTTTTCTAATGAGTGCGTCTCTTCTTTCGCTGAGTGCCTGGTTAACACTCTGGAAGCCTCGGGCGCTTTAAAAGCTGAGCTGGTGATGGTAACATCAACATCATGAGATGCAAGGCTCTCATGAGCAGGCTTGGCGGGGGAAGAGGGCTTAAGGCTCGGCGGGTCATGACTGGCCGCCGGGTCAGCATCAATATTTACGACCGGCTCAGCAGTAATAGGATTATCTTGTGGAGCCGGGTCATCTTGCCGGGTCAAAGGATCTATAGAGTTTTGACCCGGAGCCTCAATAATCTCTGGCGTTTGTTTCTCCGGTTCAACAGTTTTAGGAGCCTTAGAAGAGCTGGCCACCTTTTGCTTCTTGCTGGCCTTTGCCTTGGCCCTGTGACAAGAAGATGAAAATTGATGAGTATGATATAACAAGTTTTTTATCAACAATATGAAGTACTTATCCTGGATTAACCACAAAGGTGGGAAGTTGTGTTCCCGTTGAGTCACCAGAGGACGGAGGAGTCTCCTGATAGGCCGAGTCAAAAGGATTAAGTGGTTGTCGTATGAGGCCGGCTAGTGGAAGAGATAAACTAGGACTATGAGGCACCTCATTGTGACGTTTTCAAGGAGCCGGCGTATTGGTTAAGCCGGGCATGAGCTCTTCATGGCCGCTGCTCCGGGTCTGGCGTCTGAACTCGTGTTGCTGTTTCTTCAAAAGAAAGTTGGGGTCTAGATAAGCAAGAGGGTGAGAAAATCTTACTTTCCGGGTGACCCGCCGGATTTTCTCTCTTGGCAAAGGTTCTGAGTCAGAGGAGATAGTAATTACCTCATCTACATTGGCTTGGCTCGTCTTCGTGTCATCCTGGAAAGAATCAGCATCAATAAGTTGCATAAAAAGGAGACCGAGGGAATCAAGTTCTACCTCCGACTCATCTGGTTCGACTGTCTCTTCTGTGGTTTGCTTCCTATGACGACCTGTGGCTCGAGGCTTCACCGCCTTAGTTTTCTTTGGCACTGGAGCTGTTAGGATCTTCCTTTTCCAGAAAGGAGAGTTGGCCTATATTTATATATATTGACAGTCATGGTAAGATACGAAGAATAAAGGCAGAAAGGCAATATGAGTAGTGGATTGAAATACTTATAGCAGGAGACGTGTTAAGGACGCAGAAAGGATTTGGACCCGTCTTGCTGCAATTTTCCAATGACTCGCCAAGGAGGGATTTGACAGTGTCATTGACTTCTTTGTCAGTCAACTGTGTTGGGTTGAAGCGTTGTGGGTCTTTTGTATCACCCGTATATTTACACATTAAACCGCTGCGCCGGCTCAATGGCAGGATCCTCCAGGCGACACAACAACGGACCAGATCAATTCCGGTTAAACCGTTGGCAATTAAAGCCCGGACCTTTGAAAAAGAGGAAGCATATAGACCGCATTCTGCAGCGGTCAATTGACCTGGAAGCGAGCCGCTGGTGGAGAGCCGGTAGGGGCGGTAACCCGGTAGGGGATTTTCACTAACCGGGGAAGTGTCATTGCAATAGAACCAAGTGAAGTTCCATTCTTTGGGGTGGTTTGGCAGGGCGGCTGACGGGAAGGTTACATCCCTTCGCTTCTGAATGGAAACGCCTCCAAGTTCAAGACTAAGCCCATCGGTCATGTCAGTCTGGCGGTTGATATAGTAATAGTCTCTGAACATATCAATAGAGGGTTCTTCCCCAAGGCATACTTCACAGAATACTTGAAAGTTGCATATGTTGGAGACAGAATTGGGACCAATGTCTTATGGATGAAGATTGTAGAAATACAAAACATCTCGGAAGAATTTTGAGCCGGGCGGTGAAAAGCCACGGAGTAGATGGTCTGTGAAGGCTATAACTTCACCTTCTTGGGGTTGAGGAGTACATTCAGAGCCTGGAACCCGCCAGTTGATGACTTCTTTGGCAGCTAAGACCCCCATAGTCACATAATCAGTGAGTATGTCCTCTGTGACCCGGGAGGAAATCCAGTCACAAGTGGTGGTTGTTCTAGTCATGATGAGCCGGAAGCAATGAGCTGTAATCAAGGAATAAAGGTACGGCAGGTTACAATTAATAATTAAGCCGGCCAGATGCTGGCGGATTCCAATGGTATTATTTAGAGCTGCCTGTACAAAGTATGGCGGGTCAGTGGTGTATGGATTCAAAATTGCCAAAATTCCGCTAAGTGTTGGACAAACAAGTTTCACCAGGGGCAGCTATATTTATGGATCTACGGCAGCTCAAAAGAAAAAATATTTCTGACCTAAAGTACGGCAGTGGAAGAACTAGCAATCTGGGCGATGATTTGCAAGAAAAAGGACTTATCTAAGTTTTGAAATGAGAGAAAAGACTGCTACCGCACTGATTTGAGATGGTTTCCAGATTGAAATACTGGATCTAAATAAGGCATGGATGAACTACGACGAACTGCGACGAACTCCATAAACTAGGGTATCCTAATGTGGATCTAAACGAAGGGGAGAGCATTACCTGAAGGTCTGAGTGAAGAGCAGAGGGGCGCCGCAGTTCTCTGGTCCAAACAGGGTGATGCAGCGGCCTCGTCGGAGTTGTTGATGAAGCTTCGGCTGGGGTGGTGGAGCTCAGGTCGCAGTAGGCAGCGTGAGAAGGAAGAAGAAGGGAAGGAGATGGGGGTAAAAGTGAAAAGGGCAGGCCCCCTGTCCCTATTTATAAGGGAAAAAGTGAAACAGTAAAATGGCAGGTGCGGAAATCAAGGTGTCATGATTATCTCAATAGTGGAGGCGCCTCGATTTTCGAGATGACTGGTTAATGCAAAGATCCGTTGTGACATCATGGGATTTTTTATGAGTTTAATGATGTGATGTCATCTTATGTCATGGAGGGTCATGAAGATTTCTCAAGATCAAGTATTGAGAAGAATTCAAGAAGATTCGCCAACTGAAGGATGAACACTGACATGAACAGGTTCAAATCAATCTGGGGCCTAATGTTGGGGATATAACCCGTGGTGTGACCCGCCCAGGATGGGCCAGGTTACACTGTTGGCGGCTCATAAGCAAGGGCCCAAGTAGGCCCGCAGAGACAAGATATGAAGGCCAGAGGCGGCTTACAAGTGAGCCTATTGAAGGCCCAAGACCCAAAGGCGTGAGCCGCCTGATGGTGACTTGCCTAGCAAGGCAAGTCGACTTAGAACCGGAGTCGGTTACGTTGTGTGACCCGACCTGGACTCTTATAAGCCGCTGGGCCTCGACCTGTGTATATAAAGGCGAGACCCGGTGGCGGGTTAGGGACAAGAAACAATTGATCGAGAGCTAGGTTAAGCGATTTCACTCCCTTGTACTCGATACTCAAGCAATACAACAAAAAGCAGGAGTAGGCTTTTACCTCGTTGGTGAGGGGCTGAACCTGGATAAACTCATGTTCCTCATCCCGCTCAAACCCTTTAAGCTAACCGCCGTTTCCATGGCCTCACACCTAAGTCCTTTCACGAGGGCATCTGCCATGACAAAATCATGATAGGAGGGGTACTACTACAGCGTGCCGGACCGGCCGTGTGGGGTACCTCCGTCCTGATTTATCATTCGACATCGTATTTTGGTGACATGCATTGACATTTTGTTAGTTAAATCTTGGGTCAAATTTTGACAAAAAATACAAAGAGGACCAATAAACCAGGACGGAGGTCAGTACTCAACACCGTGCGCGCTAGTAGTCGCAGTGATCTGAAAGGGCCCACTTCGAAAAACAAACAGACAAAGAATGGGCCCAGTACACATTCAAGCATTTCATCACATCTTTCCCTCACTCTATTTGTCGAACAGACTTGCCAAACTCCCCTGCCTACCGTGCGGGAAAGACCCGCCCTCGCCTTTTTAGTCAGGGTTTGTAATGACGGATCGTGCGAAGCAGCAAAAACCAAGCCGTGTCCTGTACTCCTCCATCGTATTAAGAGTGGAGACGCTCGCTTTCATAAATGTTCTACTTCCTCTCACCGACATGTTGGACATATAGCAACCAGGTCAACGTGTCATGCACCAAGTAACAATGCATAGCAACAGGGGGCGCACCCTAGTCGTAGCGCCGCAGTAGTAATGAGCAATGAGATGTCAAATCACAAAGCCGCACCTTTACCATAGATGCACGAAGCAACCATCATTTCACACTTCGCTGAATCCGCTTCTCCATCATCTCCTTCAAGAAAACCATGTATTGCTTATGCCATATTGTTCTGCCTCAAGAGGGACGCACATCGGCTTGGTACATCATGACACGTGGGACCGCATGACAGGCCATGCTCCCCCCGCCCACCGCTCGGTAAAATCACCTCATTTTTACTAATCTGGACACTCTTTTCGATCAATACTAGCAAGATATCGTGCATTGCACGAAACACCAAGATGCATTTATTTTACAAAATATCTATTGTGATGGACCCATGCGGGAGTAACACTACTGCAGGATGCTGCTAACGCGACACTACGATCAGAGACCCATCGACGAAACTGTGTGCGATGCAATAATCGCAAACGGTGATTTAAAAAAACCGTCAAAAAAGGTGAAAACATTTGCGGTGACAGATGCATCAAACACGGTTCAGATTTTAGTTGCGTGTGCAATGCAGGGCATACGGTTCAGTTCAATGAACTATTTGCGATGAGGCAGAAGAACAGAAATGGGCAGCCAGATGAAGGTGTGTGTGATATACGGCATACGGTTCACTCGGATGAACTGTTTGTGATTAGGCGGAACAAAAGAAACGGTCAGCCAGATCAAGGTGTGTGCGATAGAGGGCAAACAGTTCACTCGGAGTAGCTGTTCCACCAATAGCTCATCTAAAAGAACTCTCAAGTTAACTATGCTCAGGCTGGAGCAACCATCAGATGGGTGACTGGATGGGAAGTTGTCTTGATGTTAAATTAACTGATGGGATGGGTCATAGAGGTCAAATTAAATGACCTCTATGATCCATCCCATAAGTAAAATTAACCTCGAGGTCCTTGTTTTTTATTTTATTTTTATTTTTTAACACATGTTAAAGAAGGTCTACCGCATTACTTTTTGACAATGTGCGATACGTGGCATATAGTTGATCCATCCGACCTGTTTGTGATGGAATAAGCCGTGTGTTGTGGGCAAACGCTTGCCAGTATACAACTGTTTGCGATTGATGAATTCAT
Organism: Thinopyrum elongatum; assembly: GCA_011799875.1. Classification (NCBI taxonomy): domain Eukaryota; kingdom Viridiplantae; phylum Streptophyta; class Magnoliopsida; order Poales; family Poaceae; genus Thinopyrum; species Thinopyrum elongatum. The sequence continues at coordinate 484,633,033 of CM022298.1, read as the reverse complement.
CACCGACGGGTTCCCTAGTGTGGTCCGTGTTCATCTAATCATCATCTACTTCCTGTGCTAGCTCGATGTTCCTTATATGCTAAGTTTCCATTAATTCATGGCATTTTATGAACACGCCACCTTTTCCCGCCATTTCCTCACCTGTTTCCCGCCACCCAGCGATATTGCGCATAAACTTAGGTGGCGCGCGACGCACGGAGGCAACAAGCACAGCCTGTAGCACATCCACCTTTTCCAAGCATGCCAACCCACCAAAGCGCCGCCGCTACCATCAACCTCGTCGACGAGGAAAACGAGAAGGCGCCACGGACCGTCGAGGCCGAGGCGCTCCCCGGCAACGCGATGGACGACGCCGTGATGCGCGTCATTGCCAGGGTTGAGCAGATCCTTGGCGCATGGCGCTTCAGCGCCGCGGATCAAGATAGGCATGTCAGCGCCGAGAGGCTGTAGCTCGCCGCACAACATGATCGATGGCACGCCGCAGAGCAAGCTAGGCATGTCCGCACTGATAGGCTGCGGCTCGCCGCACGGCGAGACCGTTGGAGCGACGCAGAGTGAGAGGCGCGGCACGCCGCACAGCAAGAGCGGATCCATCGGCGCTTGCCTGCTGTCGACAGGGCATCGCAGCTGGGTACACGTCCCATCAGTACCCCCATTCCTCGCCAGGAGTGGGCAGAGGCCCTCTGCACCGTACTTGCACCAGAGGCCGGCCGCGCCGTACTTGCACTGAACGCCCGCCGCGCCGTTCGCATGGGTCGCGCCATTCACCTTGTCCGCGGCCCGCTCGATGCCAACGCGCTGGTCGGTAGGTTCGATCGCCTCCTTGGCCCAGGTGTCCACTTGGCCGCAGTAGAGGAACATGGCCGTCACATCCTCGAGCTGGTGATCTCCGATGAAATAGCCAACTTGGAGCTCGAGATCGTGCTCCAGATGTACCGCGAGCGTTTCGACCGCTTGGACGAACACCTGCATGAGTTCAGGCAGAGCCAAGAGCTACCGTAGGCAAGGGCTGCTGGTCATGGTCTCATGGACGCGTTTTATTTTGTTGAGTTGTTTCGACGTGGATAGCTATGTGTTCACAGCAATCATAGTATTGCTCTGTTTCAATGTGTGTACTCTGTTTTTCCGTTCTTATATGTTCTCTTTCAATGTGTGTATATACACTTTCCATTCTGTATATGTGGATGATAACAGCTAGATTCAAATTAGTATACAAAAGCAGATAGAAAATGGAATTTATAATATATATATATATATATATATATATATATATATATATTAATTGTTCATTAGTTCATCACAGAATATATATAATATCATCACATATACGTGATGATACTTAACTACTAGGTACAATGCATAAAATTGAAAACGAACAATACTAAAACTAATAATCCCTCCTAGGTGTAGTATTCCGACAACCCCTCGCCAGCAGCTCCCTGGTGCGCGGCGTCTTCCCAGCGCGGAGGCAGTACTCCACCTCCTCCGCCTCGTAGTGCTTGACGTACCGATCTGCCTCTTGCTGGTGGACGATCTTGCCATTTCGTTGGGCTCCCACTGGAGCTCCTCGTTGGTGGCACGCTGGAGCTTATCGGCCCACCTCCACGCAGCGATGAGGCGCCTAGCGCCTTTGACTTTCCTCGCGAAGTACCCATCTTCATACACCTCCTCCGCAAGATGACGCGCCCGCCCCCAAAGCTCCACCGCCTCCTTTTTCTAGGCGGCATCACGGGCTTCACAGGCCGCCTGGTACCTGGCTTCCTCCTCCACCATCTCCTTCTTGAATGCCACTTGCCTGGCTTTCTCAGCCGGCGGCAGCGACTTCCATACACAAAGATTGTAGTGGCCCCAAAACCAATCCAAAGTTGGGGGGTCCGGCGCAACCTCGTCCGGCGGCGCGTAGGGGTCCTCGTCGCTGCTCTTCGAGTGAGCGTCGTCGGGGGGCGGCGACTCCTCGTCGGCACGTGGGCAGACTGGTGGCGCCATGGCAGAGATTTGAGAGAGAGAGAGAGAGAGACAGAGAGAAAGAGAGAGAGAGAGGGCGAGCGAGGGGAGGATGTAGATGAGAATGCAAGTGGGACGACGTGAGCAAGGTAGTATTTATTGGCGGCCGAAATCTAGATCGATGGGAACAATACACACGCCGGTCGCCGGAATTTACGAGTACTGTAGTTTGAATTACACATGATTCCCGCAGCAAAATCCGTGTGTGAACTTAATAGCTGACGATTTCCAATACAGACCCGTGTCGGATTAATAACCCCCGCCAGTCACCTTCCAAACCTCGAGGCGCGAAATAGAGTGCAAATCGTGTGGGGGCCGGTTGTCTTGCCAAATCTTTACATTTTCTTTTTTGAACACCAGATATTTACATCGTCTGATGATTTTTTAACTCGCACACAAGTACACAAAAATATGATTTTTCAAACCGTTATGGTTAGCCGTTGCATGTAGATGTAGTTCAAATTTGAATTACGGTCATTAAATGGCTAGAAAATCACTTAAATGTCTTTAAAAGGTCAAATGACCCCTAGAATTTTCCAAATTTTCACATGATAGTTGTAGTAGTGCATGTTAAACGTAGAAAAATTTTGAAGGCCGTAAGAGGAAGCTATCTCCCGTTCGTCATCAAACATGCATTGTTCCCTCTCGGAACCACGAGCCTTCTAGTGAGTTGCTCCGGTTTGTCAGGGGTGTGTGTCCAAACTTTCGTCAAACAGGCCAATTTTTTTACCACATCATCATGGTGGCATGACATTACATCAAGCAAGGTTTCATGTTTTTCTGATCATTTTTTTATTTTTTGGAATTAAAATGCCATGGCACTCCATGCATGTGTCCATGCCGTGAGACCAATATATTTGAAAATTCCTTCAAATTTACTGCACATGGAATTAACTCGCACACAAGTACACAAATATGATTTTTCAAACCATTATGGTTAGCTGTTGCATGTAGATGTAGTTCAAATTTCAATTACGGTCATTAAATGGCTAGAAAATCACTTAATTGTCTTTAAAAGGTCAAATGACCCCTGAAATTTTCCAAATTTTCACATGACAGTTGTATTAGTGCATGTTAAACGTAGAAAAAATTTGAAGGCCATAAGAGGAAGCTATCTCCCGTTCGTCATCAAACATGCATTGTTCCCTCTCGGAACCACGAGCCTTCTAGTGAGTTGCTCCGGTTTGTGAGGAGTGTGTGTCCAAACTTTCGTCAAACAGGCCATTTTTTTACCATATCATCTTGGTGGCATGAAATTACATCAAGCAAGGTTTCATGTTTTTCTGATCATTTTTTAATTTTTGGGAATTAAAATGCCATGGAACTCCATGCATGTGTCCATGCCGTGAGACCAATATGTTTGGAAATTCCTTCTAATTTACTGCACATGGAATTAACTCACACACAAGTACAAAAATATGATTTTTCAAACCGTTATGGTTAGCCGTTGCATGTAGATGTAGTTCAAATTTGAATTACGGTCATTAAATGGCTAGAAAATCACTTAAATGTCTTTAAAAGGTCAAATGACCCCTGAAATTTTCCAAATTTTCACATGACAGTTGTATTAGTGCACGTTAAACATAGAAAAAATTTGAAGGCCGTAAGAGGAAGCTATCTCCCGTTCGTCATCAAACATGCATTGTTCCCTCTCGGAACCACGAGACTTCTAGTGAGTTGCTCCGGTTTGTGAGGAGTGTGTGTCCAAACTTTCGTCAAACTGGCCAATTCTTTTACCACATCATCTTGGTGGCATGACATTACCTCAAACAAGGTTTCATGTTTTTCTAATCATTTTTTAATTTTTTGGAATTAAAATGCCATGGCACTCCATGCATGTGTCCATGTCGTGAGACCAATATGTTTGAAAATTCATTCTAATTTACTGCACATGGAATTAACTCGCACACAAGTACACAAATATGATTTTTCAAATCATTATGGTTAGCCGTTGCATGTAGATGCAGTTCAAATTTGAATTACGGTCATTAAATGGCTAGAAAATCACTTAAATGTCTTCAAAAGGTCAAATGACCCCTGAAATTTTCTAAATTTTCACATGACAGTTGTATTAGTGCATGTTAAACGTAGAAAAAAATTTGAAGGCCGTAAGAGGAAGCTATCTCCCGTTCGTCATCAAACATGCATTGTTCCCTCTCGGAACCATGAGCCTTCTAGTGACTTGCTCCGGTTTGTGAGGGGTGTGTGTCCAAACTTTCGTTAAATAGGCCAATTTTTTTACCACATCATCTTGGTGGCATGACATTACATCAAGCAAGGTTTCATGTTTTTCTGATCATTTTTTTATTTTTTGGAATTAAAATGCCATGGCACTCCATGCATGTGTCCATGCCGTGAGACCAATATGTTTGAAAATTCCTTCTAATTTATTGCACATGGAATTAACTCACACAAAAGTACACAAATATGATTTTTCAAACCGTTATGGTTAGCTGTTGCATGTACATGTAGTTCAAATTTGAATTACGGTCATTAAATGGCTAGAAAATCACTTAAATGTCTTTAAAAGGTCAAATGACCCCTGAAATTTTCCAAATTTTCACATGACAGTTGTATTAGTGCATGTTAAATGTAGAAAAAATTTGAAGGCCCTAAGGGGAAGCTCTCTCCCGTTCGTCATCAAACATGCATTGTTCCCTCTCGGAACCACGAGCCTTCTAGTGAGTTTGCTTCGGTTTGTGAGGGGTGTGTTTCTGATCTTTTTTTAAATTTTTTGGAATTTAAATGCCATGGCACTCCATGCTTAATTGTGTCATAGCCGTTAGACCAATATGTTTGAAAATTCCTTCCAATTTACTGCACATGGAATTAAATCGCACACAAGTACACAAAATATGACTTTTCAAACTGTTATGGTTAGCTGTTGCATGTACATGTAGTTCAAATTTGAATTACGGTCATTAAATGGCTAGAAAATCACTTTAATGTCTTAAAAGGTCAAATGACCCCTGAAATTTTCCAAAATTTGACATGATAGTTGTATTAGTACTACAAATTTTCTCGTACATTTAAAACACCATCCGTTGCCACTTTACTCCAAATTCGTCTTTCACAGCTAATAAAAAATATCCACAACATCACACACAGTTTTTTTTGTAGGAACCGTTTGCGATGAAAATTTCTGGGTCTATTTAAGTCTACCTCCTTAAGCTTCGCCGGCTCATCTGCTCCAGTGCCGGCAACCCCCAAATCCACGAATCCCGATCCCCATTCCTGCACCCCCTTCTTGCAAAGATGACACCGTGGAAATGCTTCGTGAAGGCCCGTACGATGGCCGCGTCCTCCCCGAGCGCCGCCACCTGCGCCGAGAGCGTGGCCGCCTACGCCGAGAGTGCCGCCGCATCCGCATTGAGCGAGGCCACATCCGCCGAGAGGGCGTCTACGGCAGTCGATAGGGCAGCTGCAGCAGCCGAGACGGCTGCAGCTGCTGCTGCGACGACGGCTGCAAACGCCGAGAGCGCTCGAGCTGCCGTCCGTGCCGCCGATGTCGCCCTTTCCCGGGTCGAGGCCATCCACGCCAAGATCGAGGACGCACACGCCAAGATATTCCAGGCCACCTCGGAATCCAGCATGCAACCCACGTCCGAAAAGGCGGCGGTGGCCATGGAGCACCTGCTTCCTCATGAGATCGCCGAGCGGGAGCTGGAGATGCAGGAGGCGGCGGAGATCGAGGAGCGCCGGGAGGAGGAGTTGCGCGTGGCCGAGGTCGAGGTAGAGAAGAATCTGTTCGTTGAGGAATCGGCGATGGAGCACCAACGCGAGCTCTGGCACAGCCACTACTACGAGTACTACAACCTTGAGGGCGGCGCCGAGGACGAGGATGAGGACGCGGTCGACTTCAGCAAGGGGGACACAGAGTCCACCAACGGCGGCATGTCGCCAGGACGAGTCATCGACGTCTCATCTCACACCGGCGATGCATAGGCCGGCGTGGTGGTGGATTTGTTAAAATTATGCGTACTTAGGCTTTGTTTTTAATGCTGGTCTTTTGTTAGAGCAATGTTTAGGTCAACTGTCTCTGTTTAATTACTAAAATTGCTCGATTCAGTAAGTGTGGTTTGTGTGTTGTACGCTCTTTTGTGTGCCCAAATTAGCAAGCGATGTTAAATTATGCAATGACGTACCCGGGGAAATTTCCACCAAAATTTAAATTATCAAACTCATCCCATTCGCGTAAAGCAGAAGAATCATTTGCGATGCACACAATCGTTCAAAGTGAATGGTGTCCGGCGGCACCGCGCGGAAAGTTTCCCTCCACATTTCAAATTTTTTGGCCTACCGCCGAAATATCTACCCCCCTTCCCTACCCCCTTTTCTCCTAGACCACAAGTCACATTTCCCCTATTTCCTCCTTCCTTCCTTCCTTCCTTCCTAAGCTATAGCCGCTTCCTCGCTTGCTTCCTCGCTCTCGCCGTCTCGCATCCTACCGTCGGGGTCGCCATGGTCTTCTTCAAAGACCTCTCCAGCGGTTCCTCCTCCGACGACGACTCCTTCACCACCCGGGTACGCCTCTCTTATCTCTCTCGGGCTATGACTTGGAATGAAGGATTTTTACCCGGTGGTCAATTTGAGTCATTTCTTCCTCTTGTAGCTCCCTAGGACCATCTCGTGCAACGAATGGAGCGGGGTGGCTGAAGATCTGTCTACTCGTTGTCACCATCAATCTCCATGCGTGAAGCTAGTTGCGTTTGAATCTTTGGATAGTGGGAGGAAGTTTCTGGCATGTGCAGAGAAGGTTAGACCCTCTTTCGTTGTTACAAATCATTTGTTAGATGTGATTCAGACATTGTCACAGTCCCAACCCATTCATACCACACCTTCAACCAAACGCATCCTAAGATAGTGTCATAGTTTGTACCTAGTATCTAAAAATGTTGCCATCTCATCAGCGGCGCCATTAGAAAATTATTTGGCACCGCTTCAGCAGTTTGTGCAGCAAACTTTGGTCCACACATCCGAGCAGCCAAGCAGTAAAATACTAAATCTTTATGGCATGAAGGAACTGGGCATCAGAGCAACTAGGTGCTCCGGAGTCCGGGTCCCTGATTTTTTTCCGCTGCATCAGCTCGCCAGTGCAGGGCATCGGTGCGAGATGTAGCAACAGTTGTCTTTACACCGGCTTTGGCATACATAGTGGACGGCCTTAGTGCTATTAGTTCTATTTTACTAAATTTGTGCATGTACACACCTGTTAGTATCAATTTGCTGTCATCCAAACACTGTCGCTATGCTGTTGCAGTTATATTTACCTTCCTCATAAAATGTTCAATTTGTTATTTATAGTATATGAGTAAGAACTTGTAGCATTGTTGTAGTTAATTATAGCTTCTGATGTTTCAGAATTTGGTTGTTGTCTCAGTAGCAATTAATTCATTTGCACATTGATCTTTTTGAGAAGATATGTCATAATTAACCTGTTTCTTCAGTTTTTCAAAATAAGTATTGGTGATTTTCTATGTTGCTATAAACCCATTTCCCCTACAATTGTTACAGATCTAGTTTTAAATATTATAGGATGAACGGAAGTGTTTTACTTGGAGTGGGTTGATCAAGAGTGGCCACAGTCTTTGAAGATGTGCCTAGCAAAGCTCTGGAGCATGTATGAGGAAGAGAACAGAGGTAGGCTTAGAGAAAGTGTTGTCAACGCTGAAGAATATTTGAAGATGCGGGATAAAAAGAGGAAGGTGGAGAATGAGCTCAGATTTTTTTAAATCAGACTTTGCTAAGATGGTGTTGGCGAAGGAGGAGGCACTTTCCCAGTTGGCCAGTGCAAAACAGGTACTTACAGAACTGAAAGCAGAGGTGGATAAGGCGAGCCTGGATGATCTCGATTAGGGAAATGAATATATTGTTCTAATATTGTTCTTATGAAGTTGAACTAGCTATATGATGTACTATGCTATTTTCAGGTAGCTATCGTACTGTGATGTTAAAATATATTTATGTGCCTGATATGAAATTGGCAAACAGCTGTTCGATATGAAATGTGAATTTGCGTAATACTAGAATTATTAATTGTAAACTAATAAACCTGCTAAATGTGTCATGGAACTTTGCAAACGGTTCTAGCAGTAAAAGCGCTTGTGATGGATAGCCCAATGCCACACAGTTTTCTTCATCAAATCGTGTGTGATGTAGTTGATAAAAGCAAATGGTTAACCAAGGCATAGCGTGTGAGACAGTTACACCTATCACACATGAGCCTATACATAAACCTGTCTGGGATGTACATACGAACGGAAATGTTTTCCCAGGATTGACTGTGTGGGATGTACATACGAACGGAAATGTTTTCCCTGGATTGACTATGTGGGATGTACTACGAACGGAAACGTTTTCCCTGGATTGACTGTGTGGGATGTACATAAGAACGGAAATGTATTCCTTGGATTGACTGTGTGTGATATACATACGAACGGAAATGTTTTTCTAGGATTCACCGTGCGGGATGTACATACGAACGGAAACGATTGGGTTTCGATGCCTCGCCCGATCGCACACGAGCTCATTTTGCCCCAGCCTGTGTGCCAGGAGGGCCTATCCCCGATGGTTTCTGGGTCATGTGGGAAGGACCCCCCTATCGCCCAGACTCACTTGGGACAGTTCCAAATGCCGTCGCGGAAAGGGGTTAAAAACCGTTTGTATAGCACCGACGCGTACCAGTGTAATCTCATGTGTAGAAACTAATGACATCTGCAGGTTTACATAACTGAGCGCGTACACCACTGATGCAGATCCTCTCCGACACTGACCTCCGCAAGCACGTCAACGGCACCATTCGTGTCCCAACAGCTTAGACTGAGCGGAGTGGGGGAGATGAGAAAGAAGAGAGATAAGGTGCGGACTGAGCGGAGGCATGGGGATGGACAACGCCGGCAGCGGCCACCCTGCCAGATTGTTACATAGGCCTCCTTTTTCAATTGCACAACAATGAGGTTGTGGGAGATAAGGATGAATGAGGGAAGGCCTTATATGCAAACATAGAGAGAGGTGTGGGTATCTTTTTGCAAAATTGCCATAGTTTGCTTTCTATCCTTCAGATATAGATCGGACGGTCTATATTGCAGGATGGCAGGCACACCATCATCACCAACTCAGTTTTATAAAAAATAATATATATAAGATATAAGAGTAGAGATAATTGGGATTCGCCAAGGAGCAAAACCAAGTGGTAGGATGCTCCTATCGCGTTGGCGTAGCAACTCAGCAGGGTCTGTCCACGCACGAAATGGCGAATTGGCGACACACTTACAGGACCCTTTTCGCCGACATGTGGGTCATCCACCGTCTTGTTCCACGTGTGACTCACCAAATTATAGTTCGGAGCAGTGGTTGGACTTGGAGGCACCCCGGTCGTAGTGCCGCAGTAGTAGTAAATGAGCAATGAGAGGTCAAACCACAAACCCCACCTTTCCCGCATTAAGCTGGACGGACGAAGCAACTGTCATTTCACTCCATGGTGCAAGAGCATAAAGAAAAAAGAAAACCAATGATGCGTGCAGCGGCTACCTACTAGGGCGCCCTAGGGAAGGAGCCTCCACTACAAATCCGCTTCTCCCTTGTCGGAGTAAATGACCACGGGTAGCCCCATCAGCTCCCTTTGGTATTTCAAGACATCGGGGCAGGCTATGCCCCTCAAACATCAAGGACAACGGACCGCCTTCTTGGGGCCGGCTGGTCCAGGCAGCTGGTTGCGAGGAGGCGGCGGAGTCCACAAGACGGCCATGAAGTGGGCTGACTCCTAGCAGGCGGCCTTCGGGGAAGCCGGGTCCTAGCAGGCGGCCCCTCGCGCCCTCAAAGTCAGCGCCAACATAAACATGATGAGGCAGGGCATGGCTACAGTACAGGCCTGCCACCCCTGAATCCAGGGCAGAACGTGGCCACAGTATGGCGTACCAAGCAGGCATCCTGCGCCCAGCGCAGGACTGTTGCCATGCCGCTCATGACATCACCCATGGCAAAGGAAGCCATGCTCCCGCGACGGGCGGCCAGTACAGCCCACAGGCGGCGGGCCCTACCTGTCTGTGACAAGCCAGAAGGCGGCGAGCCCAGACCAGTCGGCTCAGTGGGAGGTCGGCTCCTAGCAGGTGGCCCTCCCCCTTCCTTGAAGTTTGTGCGCCATTAACCAGAAGAGACGGGGAGTGGCTACAGTGAAACGCCCGCCAGGCGGCGGAACTGTACCCACGCTCTCCCCGACCAAGCATGCATCATCAGTGGCACGGCTATAGTGCTACGCAGCCGACAGGACCCGCAAGCGGCGGGCCCAGCTTGTCGGCCGAGTACGAGACCGCCGGGGGGACCCACCAGGCGGCGGGCCCCTGCAGTCGGCGGAGAAGCCGGCGACCAGAGACACTGACGGCCGGGTCCTACACCCGGCCGGATTACCATTGTATCCCTGGGGGGTAGGCCTATATAAACCCCCCAGGTCACCCCATGCAAGGGGTTGGTGGTTGGCACCTTGGCAGACGCCCCATTGAGCACCCGCACACACACACTTAGAGAGAGTGGAGTAGAGCTAGCCTTGCCCTTCTTCCTCCTCTGGCCAAACAGCTCGAGGAGCAAGCTTGTAGCTACCTCTGAAGTAGTGATCATGCGGAGACCCCGCAGAGCAGGACTAGGGGTGTTATCTCCTAGGAGAGCCCCGAACCTGGGTAAGATTCGCAAGCGTACGCGATCTCGCTCACTCCCGCTTCTAGAGTCCGGCGACATACTTTTGTCCCCATCCACGATAAGCCACCCCCTGGCATATGTCGCACGGTATCCCCGACATTTGGCGCTCACCGTGGGGCTAGGTGCACCGTCGTCCGGAAACACGTTCTGGACGGGAACCCTCTTCCTCCCTGGCGAGCGCAGCTAGCCCGGCATGCCCGACGGCATTTGCGCCGACACGCTGCACGGCGTGGAAGTTGTTTGCACCGCAAGAAGCCTCGCTGACCTTGTCGGCGGGATCCGCCTCTTCGACGAGCCCGCACTCGATGCGGGCGCAGCTAGCTCCGAGAGCTGCCTTGTCGATCTCCTCGGCAAGCTTCACGTGGCCGATGAGCCAGTCTCCGACCCGGAGTCCATTGGCTCCACCGACCTGCTCGTCGACATGGTCACCGACGCCGATGTCGCGCTTCCTGATGCCTTCCCCGGTGACGTGGTGATCTTCGACGACCCACTTTCCGCTGCGGACAGCAGCGCCAGCACCAGCACCGTCACTGATGTGCTGGTCATCAGCCACGACGGAACCTCCGACTAGGCCGGCCAGGACCCGTTGCAGGCGGCAATGCGGGACCTGTCCGCTCCCGTAGCGCCCGGTGCGAGCGGTGAAACGCTGGAAGCATGCCGTATCGCACTTCTCGACAGCGCCAACAAGTTGGCGGCCATGAGACGCCTCACCGAGGCTTACCACCACGAAATCGACTGCGCCGTCTGCGGCACACCGGCTGCTGGCGAACCCAGCCACGTGGGCACAGTCCGGCAGCGCGGCGCTGCCATCGCCAGCATGTTGGGGGCCGACCGCCCGGTCTACGCCACGCCCATGGAGAACTTGCGCGCCGCCCAGGCAGCGGCAGATGAGCTGGACCGCCTGGAGGGCGACGAGCGTCGCTGCATGACGGAGCGCGTCCAGCAGCTCATCGACGCGGCCGCCGCGCAGCAAGAAGCTGGCCGCCGCATGGTGGAACCCGGCCTACAGGCTGGGAACCTTCCCCCTCGCCGAGAGCACGACGCGACCTCCCGGACGCTGACAGCCGGCGCCCGCGACCAAGAGCCGGCTGCTAGCCGCAGCCGATCCGCATCTCCATCGAGCGCGACCAAGACGGCCGCCCACGAGCAGTGGAACGGCGGGACGGTCGTCCGCCTCTACCATGCAGGGAGAGGCGCGCCTCCCTGCCGCCTGTTGAGCATCCGACTCTCGGAGGCCGGCTGGGCCCCCGCGAAGGAGTCGGAGAGAACGATGCCCGCAACCGGATCGACCGCTTGGCTCGGTCCCTAGCGTTGGAAGAAGAAGATGCAATCGACCCGCCTTGTTTCGGCCCCCGCATTCGCGACGAGCCCTTCCCCAATGGGTTCTCGCTCCCTCGAGACACTCCTAAGTACAACGACTCTGTGAAGCCGGAAGATTGGCTGGTCGACTACTCCACTGCCGTCAACATAGCGAACGGCAACAAGCGTGTCGCCGTGAAGTATGTTCCGCTCATGCTCCAGGGCACGGCCCGGACATGGCTGAACAGCCTCAAGCCCTACAGTGTCAACAGCTGGCTAGACTTCACCGAAGTTTTCATTCGCAACTTCACCAGCACCTACAAGCGGCCGCCCAAGCCTCGCCAGCTCTCCCTGTGCATCCAAGGCCCGATCGAGTCCACCCGCGAATACTTGACGCGGTGGGCCGAGCTGCGCAACTCCTGCCAAGGGGTGCATGAGGTGCAAGCCATAGAATACTTCACTGCTGGGTGCCGGGAGGGCACCCTACTCAAGCACCGACTCCTCTGCGATGAGCCGGCCACCCTCGACGAGTTGCTAATCATAGCGGACAAGTACGCCACTGCTGACTCCTCCATGAAGTCGGAGCTCCGAGTGGACGCATCAGGAAAGATGCTCCCTCCGGCTCCTCAGACACCGGCTGGTGATTCCAGTCAGTGGCAACAGTCAAACGACAATAAGCGCAAGACCCCACAGCCGGCTACTACCAGCCGGCAGGTGGCGACAGCCGAAGACCAGTAGCCAGAGGAGCAGCCCGGCCCCAAACGCCAGAAGGGCAGCAAGCCTGCCTGGTTGCCCGCCTTCTTGTCTGAGCAAACCCTCGACGCTCCCTGCAAGTTCCACAGCGGCGCGAAGCCATCCAACCACACCACCCGGAAGTGCCACTGGCTCACCCGCATCGCCAGAGGCGAAGGACTGCCTCCGCCGCCTGCTGGCCCGCCGCCTCCGCCTCCCCAGCAGCCGGTGGTCCGACCAGTCGGCGCGATCCAAGATGAGTTTCCTGAAGAGCATGGAGCTTACATTATCTTCACCAGCGTGATGGACGACAGGCACAGCCGGCGTCAACAGCACCGAGAAGTGAATACTGTCGCCTCTGAAGCCCCAGAGTTCATGCACTGGTCGGAGAAGCCGATCTATTGGAGCCGAGCTGACCACCCGGAGGTGATGCCTTCTCCGGGTTCCTATGCCCTGGTGCTGGATGCCACCTTTGCAACAGAGAGGCGAGCTGCTCATTTCTCCCGAATTCTAATAGACGGCGGTAGCAGCATCAACATCCTCTACCGCGACACAATGGAGAAGTTGTGCATCAAAGAGAAACAGCTCCAGCCCAGCCGGACTGTCTTCCATGGCATTGTGCCTGGGCTATCCTGCTCACCAATGGGCAAGATCAAGATAGATGTCCTCTTCGGAAACAAGGATCACTTCTGCCGAGAGCCAATCTGGTTCGAGGAGGTCGACCTTGAGAGCCCCTACCACGCGTTGCTTGGCCGGCCTGCTCTGGCCAAGTTCATGGCGGTCCCCCACTACGCCTACCTCAAGATGAAGATGCCGGGCACCAAAGGCATTATCACCATAGCCGCCGACTACAAGAAGTCTGCCGCATGTGCCACTACCAGCAGTCAGCTGGCCGAGTCCCTGGTGATTGCTGCCAAGAAACGGCTCCTTGACCGGGTTGTGGCCATGGCCGGCGAGCAGCCGGACCTGTCGCCAGATCCCAAGGGGTCAGAAGCTCAGGGCTCTTTCCAACCGGCCAAAGAAACCAAGAAGGTACCCTTGGACCCGGAGCACCCGGAGAGGTTCGCTGTCATAGGAGCTCGCCTCGACAGCAAATAGGAAAGCAAGCTTGTCGATTTCCTCCATGAGAATCGAGACATCTTTGCGTGGTCTCCAAAGGACATGCCGGGTGTACCAACGGATTTCGCCGAGCACAAGCTACATGTCAGAGCAGATGCAAAACCAGTCAGGCAACCCCTCCGCCGCCTGTCCGAGGAGAAGAGAGGAATTGTTGGTGAAGAGATAGCCCGGCTTCTTGCAGCCGGCTTCATTATGGAAGTATTCTTCCCAGAGTGGCTTGCCAACCCAGTCCTTGTACTAAAGAAGAACAACAAATTGCGCATGTGTATTGACTACACCAGCCTCAACAAAGCTTGCCCGAAAGATCCGTTCGCCTTGCCTCAGATTGACCAAGTGATAGACTCCACAGCCGGATGCGAGCTGTTGAGTTTTTTGGATGCCTACTCGGGGTACCACCAGATCAAGTTAAGCCCGGCCGACCGCCTGAAGACCGCCTTCATCACACCATTCGGAGCCTTCTGCTACCTGACCATGACGTTCGGCTTGAGAAACGCCGGCGCCATGTTTCAGCGTTGCATGCAGAAGTGCCTCCTCAAGCAACTCGGCAGAAATGCCCATGTTTATGTGGACGATATTGTGGTGAAGACAGAGAAGCGCAGTACCCTCCTGGAAGATCTCAAGGAAACCTTTGATAACCTGCGCCGTTTTCAAATCAAGCTCAACCCAGAAAAGTGTGCCTTTGGAGTACCAGCCAGCCAGCTCCTCGGCTTCCTTGTCTCAGAGCACGGCATAGAGTGCAACCCTGTCAAGATCAAGGCCATCGAGAGGATGGAGAGGCCCACCCGACTGCAAGACATTCAGAAGTTCACCGGCTGCTTGGCATCCATCAGCCGCTTCATCAGTCGGCTAGGCGAGAAGGCTCTACCACTGTACCATTTGATGAAGAAAACCACTCATTTCGAGTGGAACGACAAGGCGGACGAGGCTTTCCTCCAATTCAAGAAGATGTTGACCACGCCGCCCATCCTGGCCGCTCCGGCTGCCAAGGAGCCCATGCTTCTCTACATCGCCGCCACCAGCCGGGTGGTCAGTACAGTTATGGTGGTAGAGCGCTGAGAGGACAGCAAGGCACAGCCGGTCCAAAGGCCCGTCTACTACTTGAGTGAGGTGCTGTCAGCTTCGAAGCAGAACTACCCCCACTACCAAAAGTTGTGCTATGGCGTGCATTTTGCCGCCAAGAAGCTCAAGCCATACTTTCAAGAGCATCCCATCACGGTCGTCTGCACCGCCCCGCTTACGGAGATCATAGGCGGCAGAGACGCATCGGGCCGAGTGGCCAAGTGGGCCATCGAGCTGGCCCCCTACACCATCTTCTACCAGCCTCGCACCGCCATCAAGTCCCAGGCACTGGCCGATTTCCTCGTCGACTGGGCCGAGACCCAGTACCTGCCGCCAGCTCCAGACTCCGCTCATTGGCGGATGCACTTTGATGGCTCGAAGATGCGCAACGGTTTGGGAGCCGGCGTCGTCCTCGCCTCTCCCAAAGGCGACAAGCTCAGATACATGTTGCAAATCTACTTTGCCGCCTCCAACAATGTGGCCGAGTATGAGGCGCTAGTACAGGGACTCCGGCTGGCCAAGGAGATTGGTATCCGCCGGATTCTGTGCTACGGCGATTCAGACTTGGTGGTCCAACAGTCGTCCGGCGACTGGGACGCCAAGGATGCAAATATGGCGAGCTACCGCTTCCTCGTCCAGCAGATCAGCGGATATTTTGATGGGTGTGAGTTCCTGCACGTGCCACGGGCCGACAACGAGCAAGCAGACGCCTTGGTACGGATTGGCTCCACCAGGCAAGCCATACCAGCCGGCGTGTCCCTTCAGTGCCTCCGCAAGCCGTCTATCAAGCCTTCCCTGGAATCAGAATCCATCTTCGTGCCGGCTACTCCCGAAGCAGTCGGATCCGACTCAGGGGCCGCAGCAGCCGGCTCGGGGACTTCGGCAAGCGCCGCGGGGACTGCAGTAGTCGCACTCGGCCCGGGGACTTCGCAACCCTACCCGGGGGCTGCAGCAGTCGGCCCGGGGAGTTCGGCAGGCGGCACGTGGAATGCAGCAGTCGCACCCGGCCCGGGGGCTGCGGCAGCTGGCCCGAGGACTTCACCAAGCGGCTCGGGGACTGCGGCAGTCGCACCCGGCCCAGGGACTCTACAACCCGGCCTGGGGGCTGCAGCGGCTATCCCGGGGACTTCAACAACGCAGCAAGACGCGGCCGACCCCACCCCGCCACCTCCCAACCCAACCGCCCTAGTTTCAGTGGCCGTAATGACAGTGGATGAAGTCGAAGCACCATCATGGGCGCAGCCCATCCTCAACTTTCTGGTAAGCGGAGAGCTGCCAGTTGATGAGATCTCGGCCCGGCAGGTGCAACGCCGGGCAGGAGCTTACACGATAGTAAACAGAGAGCTTGTCAGGCACAGCGTGACCGACGTTTTCCAACGTTGCGTCGAACCAGAGAAAGGCAAGGCAATCCTCAGAGACATACACCAAGGCGAGTGCGGCCACCTCACGGCCTCCAGATCCCTTGTCGCCAAAGCTTGCCGCCATGGTTTCTTCTGGCCGACTGCTTTGGAGGACGCCAAGGATCTGGTCAAGAAATGCAAGGGGTGCCAAAAATTCAGCTCCAAGCAACATCTGCCGGCTTCTGCACTAAAGACCATCCCCCTTACCTGGCCCTTTGCCGTTTGGGGGTTGGACATGGTGGGCCCATTCAAGACAGCACGCGGTGGCATGACCCATCTGCTTGTCACCATAGACAAATTCACCAAGTGGATTGAAGCAAAACCAATCAAGAAACTAAATGGTCCGACTCCTGTGACCTTCATTGCAAATATCACCGTCCGGTATGGTGTACCACACAGCATCATCACTGACAACGGCACTAACTTTGCCAAAGGCGCCTTGGCCCATTTCTGTGCAACGCAGGGCATCCGACTGGACTTAGCGTCCATTGCCCATCCGTAGTCAAACGGCCAAGTAGAACGAGCAAACGGCCTCATCTTATCCGGCATCAAACCCCGACTGGTCGAGCCACCGGAGCTCTCGGCCGGCTGCTGGATCGACGAGTTGCCGGCCGTCCTCTGGAGCCTCCGCACCACTCCGAACAGATCAACCGGCTTCACTCCCTTCTTCCTCGTGTACGGGGCCGAGGCCGTCATCCCAACTGACATCGAGTTCGACTCGCCTCGCATCACCATGTACACGGAGGTGGAGGCGAAGGAAGCACGAGAAGACGGCATCGATCTGCTGGAAGAAGGCCGGCTGTTAGCACTCAGCCGGTCCGCCATCTACCAGCAGAGCCTGCGCCACTACTATAGTCGGAAGGTCAAGCCACGATCCTTCCAAGAGGGGGACCTTGTGCTCCGGCTGATCCAGCGAACAGCCGGCCAGCACAAGCTCTCGGCCCCTTGGGAAGGCCCTTTCATCATCAGCAAAGCCTTGGGCAATGACTCCTCTTACCTCATCGACGCATAGAAGCCCAGGGCACGCAAAAGGGACGATTCCGGCAAGGAAACAGAGCGCCCATGGAACGCAAATCTCCTCCGAAGATTTTACAGTTAAATGCAGTATGTACCACGCTACCTTTTGTACTAAGGGCAAAGGCACCGGGTCCCTCGAGGAGCACTCGGGGGCTACCTTTCTTATCTGTATGATAAGTTTCATGCCTGTGAATATGTTATTTCATTCCTCCGCCCGGCACCGGGTCCGACCAGTCGGCCCGGGGCTTGCCGCCTTGTACTATGTTGGCTCTACCTACAGTCGGACAAGTAGTGTGCCGGCATCTAAGCCCACCCTTGCCATAAGCCGCAGCTCGAAGAGCGACTGTCTGGCAGGCAAGAGTCAAAGGCAAGAAATGGTGCTCACATGAAAAATGGCTAAGGACGAAAGCACCCACATAGGCCAAGTCGGCTCCTCGCCTAGCCGTCCGGTTGCTGAGCAGCCGGCCGGCCGGCTTCTCACTTAAATTGTTATGTTCTAAGCGGCCAAAGTACTTGTCTTCCCAAAATGGCCAAGTACTTGACCCGGCCAGCAGACCAAAGAATGGCTGTCTGGCCGGCAGCCAAGGGAAAGCGGCAAAGGAAAAAGCCAAAAGAACAGAAAGCAAGACAAGTCAGAGCTCGGCGAAGCACATCTTGTGCAAGAATTAAGTCACATAGCAAGAGGCCCTCGGCCAGCATTCAACAAAGTTTGAATACACCCCCAGCGGGTGGAACTGCGCAAATTTAACAAAGTTTGTTCTAAAGATTACCAAAGCAGGAAAAGATAAAGAAAAGTTGGCAGCCTAGGCCAAAGGAGCAACAGGCGAGTCTGGCAGGTTGGTGGAGTCGGCGGCGCCAGCTGGTGGAGTGGTCGTCTGGCGAGTCTCGGTTTGGTCACCTTCAGCAGCAGTCGGTGCACTCGCACGCGGCTCGTTGCTTGAGGCCTGATCAAGCTGAGGCTGGGCGTCTGCTCCGCCCTCCGGTGCGTCGCCTTCACCATCCTCATCTTCCTCGTCCTCGCCTTTGTCACTTGAGGCGATTTCTTCCGCCGAGTCCTCGCCGTCATCCGGGTTCAGCCCGAACCAGTTCATCGGCACCTCGGCACCCTCCTCGTCCAGCTCGGGGAAGAAGACGCTGGTGTCGGTGTACTCGGCGATCGCCACCGCATGATGGGTGAGCGCAGGCCTCGCTGCCACCAACTCTTCCATGGCCTCCTGCCGGAATGTGGCCAACTGGGCTAGGTTCAGCCCAGGATACCACACCTTGATGAACTCCAAGGCTCTTCGGGCGCCTGCCCGAGTGGAGGAGCCCCTCCAAGCCTCGAAGCGGCCGATTGCCGCCTCCAACCAGTCGGTGGTCTGACTGGGGGTGCGTGGAGCTTGACCGCCTGGCCAGAGGGCGGAAACCAGCTGAGACCCGGCACGCTGAAGGCGGCGGAGCAGACGGTGAATCGGCTGCAAACGCGTCCTGACGGCCAGGAGCTGCTCGTTCATGTTCTGAGGCGCGTCGGGCGGGATCTCCACTCCTTCCCTCCTATGCTGGTCGCGCCGCGCCTCGATGGCCTGGCTGACGGCGACGGCGTGGCCAGGAAAGAAGTCTACGCAAAAAAAAAACAAAGATCAGAAGCTGACTCCCGATGCAGTCGGCAGCTATTCCAAAGAAAGAAGTTTACCATCGATCATGTCCTCAATCTCGCCATAGCCGGCGGTGAGGATCACCTCCTTCTCGGCCCACTTTGAGCGTTCGACCTCAAACTCGGCCTGAAGGGCGCCTTCCGCCTCCTTGAGCTCCTAGAGCTCCGCCTTGTGCTGGTCCGCCTGGTCCGCCAACTTCTTGGCCAGACGGTCGCGCTCCAGGGCCGCCTTACGGCGCTCCTCCTCCTTGACGTGCAGCTCGGTCTGGACTTCGCCCAGATGCTGCTCCAATGTGGCGTTGGCTCCTGCAAAATGAGAAAGAGAGGACAATCAACAAGATGACCAAAAAAGAAAAGTGGTTGCCAGAAGATCCGGCCCGACTGCTCAGCAGTCAGCCCGAATCTCGGGGGCTACACCCAGCGGGTGCGCTGACGCGCCCCCGCGAGGAAGTAGACAGAATGCTTACGCCGGCTTTCGGTGAGGTCGGCGGTCCGCTTAACCAACTCCTGGACCTGGGAGTTGAAGGCGGCTGCGCGGATGTTGTGGTAGTCCTGCAACGAAGACAAAAGAAGAGAAAACAAGTTAGCACTCGGAACCTACCTTAAATTTCTGAGCCGCCTGCTCAGCAGCCTGCCCGGAACTCGGGGGCTACACCCAGTGGGTGCGCTGGCACGCCCCCACGGAAGACTGCAAGAATCAAAAAAACAAAGCAAAGAAGCATACCCGAACGGCCGTCCGCATCGCCAAGAACGCCTTCGTACATTGCTGGAGGGCGGCGCCTTGGGCCTGGAGCTGGGCCTGAACGTCCTGCGCGGCCTTGTTTAGCACGCCCGTCCCGCCCCCAGGCCTCTGCGTCTAGGGCCGACGATCTCGCGGCTCCGATCTCCTGCGCCCGTGGCGCCGAGGCCGCCTTCATCGCATGCCGGCGCACCGAAGGGCGGACCACGGGAGTCGCCCCCACCACCAACTCGCCACTGACCGGCGGCGCCGGTGGCACGTCAGGCCGATTGCCTCGGGCCCCGGCAGTCGGCGCTTGTGGGGGCACCTCCGCCTCCGAGACGATGGCATCGCCTCCTCTCCTCTCCACGACCGGCTGGTCATCGCCGGCCCCTCTAGTCGGCACTGGGATCTCTGGCGCTGGCGGCGCCGCGCACAACGGAATGACAAGTCACGGGGTTCGGCCGCGCGCGGTTTCTTCCGCTTGCACCCTAGTGGCCGCGTCCGCCTGAGCCTTGGCGGCGGCGTCTGCTTCAGCCTTGGCCACCGCGTCCATGTCCGCCCACGCTGCCTCGGCCGCCTCCGCCTCCTGCCTTTCCGCCTCCTCCTGCTCCTCGCACGCCTCCCGCGCGTTCCTCTCCGTCGCCGCCCGGAGGTCGGCGAGCGGGTCCACGCGGCGGGTATTGGTGGAGCCTTCCACTTCCCCGATCACGGAAGCAGTGGTAGACCGCTCAAGAGTGAGTGGGGCCCTGATTCAAGCAAGACAAGAGAAAATTCAGAAAAAGTTTGCAAGGAAGAAGAAAGGAAAACACAACCAAGCACTTACGCGGACACCATCGGGGGCTGCTTTGGGGCCCTCTGGAACTGGGCCGCTCTCGCGGTGGCCTCTTGCTGCCTGGTCACGGCGGCCGCGTTCTTGGACCTCTTCGGCCGGCTGCCGAACAGCAACGAGCCGGCTCGACGCTTTTGTGGGCCGCCTGGTGCGGTCGGCGCGGCTGAGGAGCTCGCACCCGCCCTGTCGATGCCGTGCGGGCGGCGCGGCTCGTTCTCCTCCTCATCGTCATCCGGCCAGTCCTCAAGGCCGCCTCCTCCCCCAGAGCCGCCTGCTCCACCGCTGCCACCTGTGGCGTCGTCCTCCTCCATGGCGGCCGCCCCCAAGTCGGGGTCTTCCACGTCGCTCCTCGTTCGGTCCGGCATATACTGCTGGCCTGGATCCAGAGCACCGGCGGCCGACTTGGCCGGGAGGACCTGCACCATGGCCGACTGGTCAGACGGCAAAACAAGAACTCAGACCAGCAAAGAGAAAAGAATTACAAGACTCACCGCAGGTGGCGGATGTGCACGGTCGTATGACCGCATGCCGAACCGCCAGTCCGCCTCCGGCAGCTTGCAGTTGGAGATATAGTTGACCAGCCGGACCACCTCCACATCCGGCAGGTCCCATGTGCACATCTGGCATGGGTCCTGGTGCCCGCTCATGTAGCTGATGATGTGAGGCTGAGCTTGGAGGGGGAGCACCCGGCGCGTCACGAAGGCAGCCAGCATGTCCGAGCCCTTCAGGCCCTCCGACTCCGGCATCGCCTGAAGTCGGGCAAGGGCGGCGGAGGAGGCGGCCGACAGGGAACTCGGCTTGTACTGCTAGTTGGCGCGCGGCTCGGCTGGTGGGCCGGCTGCGTAGGCCGGCAAGTTGACGTAGTCGCTTGTCGGGTGGATGCTCTTGACGTAGAAATAGGATTTCTGCCACAGCTTGGCCGACTGCAGCAGGAAGATGCGCGGGAAGCAGTTCCCGGTGCCCGGGCGCCGCACCGCCATGCAGGCTCCGCATTGAGCCGCTTGGCCCTTGGCGGCGGTGCCAAGTTTGAGGTAGAAGCACTCCCCTAGAGTTCGAGGGTGGGGAGAGTGCCGAGGTACCCTTCGCACACGGTGACAAAGGCGGCCAGCAGCACCACCGTGTTTGGCGTGAGGTGGTGCGGCTGGACTCGATAGAAGTCGAGGAAGGAGCGGAGGAAGCCGCTCGCCGGTAGGCCGAAGCCGCGAAGGAAATGGGACCGGAAGACGACGCGTTCATCGTCCTCCGGCGCCGGCGAGATTTCTACTTCGGGGGGAATGCGCACCTGCACATTCGCCTCCCGGGGCAGCCGCCGTGTTTGACGGAGGAAGGAGAGGTGATCGTCATGGACGTTGGAGCCGTCCCAGTCGCCGGCTCGTGAGCGCGCCATGGATGAAGGAGCTCGTCGCAGGCGCGGCACGGTGGTGAGCGGGCGAGGCTGCGGTGGAGCAAGGAAGCCGCAGCGAGAGGACGCTCGGTGACGACGGGCTGCGGCAGCACTTCGACGGGAGGAAAGGGCGTGGCGGCAGCGGAGAAGACGAAGAACGACGAAGGGAGAGGAGGGCGCGCGTGCATCTGCCGCCCCCCTCCTCCCCCTACTTATAGCCCCAGGCGGCGAAGCTGAGGGTGCGGGGGTGTGGGGAATCGTGGGATTAACTACGCCCACTCCCCCACGTTCCCACGATTTCGGCGCCAGTAAAGGCGCAAATTAACTACCGCAGGAGCCCAACCGTCCACCTCGGCCGCAGCGGATCCGCACGCGAGCCGAGGCACTGTAGTGGCGGGCCCCGGCTTGCGGCGCCGTCCCGTCACACGCATGGGCTGGCAGGCCGGCTTGACCTGATGACGCCACATGGCCGACATGCGCGGGCGGCAAGCCTAAACGTCTGGCTGGCATGCCACCTGGTCCCCACCACGATGTTTCGAAATCGCCAGGCGGCCTGCCTGGTCATGGCCGACACCTACCAGTCGGCACCTCGGAAGACGGACGAAGCAGAGCACCAGGCGACCCGGAATATGAAGCTGCTGAGGCTTCTCGCCCCTTCAGCCGCAGCGCCTCATCAGCTTCGGGGACTACTGTCGGAGTAAATGACCACGGGTAGCCCCATCAGCTCCCTTTGGTATTTCAAGACATCAGGGCAGGCTGCGCCCCTCAAACATAGAGGATAAAGGACCGCCTTCTTGGGGCCGACTGGTCCAGGCAGCCGGTTGCGAGGAGGCGGCGGAGTCCACAAGACGGCCATGAAGTGGGCCGACTCCTAGCAGGCGGCCTCCTGGGAAGCCGGGTCCTAGCAGGCGGCCCCTCACGCCCTCAAAGTCAGCGCCAACATAAACATGATGAGACAGGGCATGGCTACAGTACAGGCCTGCCACCCCCGAATCCAGGGCAGAACGTGGCCACAGTACGGCGTACCAAGCAGGCATCCTGCGCCCAGCGCAGGACTGTTGCCATGCCGCTCATGACATCACCCATGGCAGAGGAAGCCATGCTGCCGCGACGGGCGGCCAGTACGGCCCGTAGGCGGCGGGCCCTACCTGGCCATGACAAGCCAGAAGGCGGCGAGCCCAGACCAGTCGGCTCAGTGGGAGGTCGGCTCCTAGCAGGTGGCCCTCCCCCTTCCTTGAACTTTGTGCGCCATTAACCAGAAGAGACGGGGAGTGGCTACAGTGAAACACCCGCCAGGCGGCGGAACTGTACCCACGCTCTCCCCGACCAAGCATGCATCATCAGTGGCACGGCTATAGTGCTACGCAGCCGACAGGACCCGCAAGCGGCGGGCCCAGCTTCTCGGCTGAGTACGAGACCGCCGGGGGGACCCACCAGGCAGCGGGCCCCTGCAGTCGGCGAAGAAGCCGGTGACCAGAGACACTGACGGCTGGGTCCTACACCCGGCCGGATTACCATAGTATCCCTGGGGGGTAGGCCTATATAAACCCCCCAGGTCACCCCATGCAAGGGGTTGGCGGTTGGCACCTTGGCAGACGCCCCGTCAAGCACCCACACACACACACGTAGAGAGAGTGGAGTAGAGCTAGCCTTGCCCTTCTTCCTCCTCTAGCCAAACAGCTCGAGGAGCAAGCTTGTAGCTACCTGTGAAGTAGTGATCATGCGGAGACCCCGCAGAGCAGGACTAGGGGTGTTATCTCCTAGGAGAGCCCCGAACCTGGGTAAGATTCGCAAGCATACGCGGTCTCGCTCACTCCCGCTTCTAGAGCCCGGCGACGTACTTTTGTCCCCATCCACGATAAGCCACCCCCTGGCATATGTCGCACGATATCCCCGACATCCCTCATCTTCTTGAAGAAAACCGATGATGCGTGCGGCGGGTAGGATTTCTAGGAGTACTACGGCGTGCAGTGCCCATGCCGTAGTAAACGGGAGAGGGATTGAGCTCGAATCGACACCTTAATTTTGAGTACAACATGCACGAATTGATGATATGTGAATGGGAACTACATAGGTGAGCACGTGACGAACACATATATTGTCAATACAAAATCTAATGCAAAAAATAACTTATGAGTAACATCCACGAATTGATGATATGGTGCTTGCATGCATAGAGTACAAAAACAATGTAATTTATGACTTGCATCCATGACGTGTTCACCTGCCATAGTTGCATGTCTAGGAAAAAGCTAGTGGGTTCTATTGGCTATTTAGGAATAGAAGATGTATATGGAAGTTGTAGGGAAAGAGATGGCATGTATCTCAATTCCTATGAGTAGGGATTGGAAAAGAGATGTCATTTGGTTCATAGGAACTTTTCTATTGAATCTAGGCTAATGTTTAGTTTCCTTCGAAATTGTGGGAGTATAGGAATCCATTCATATGAACCATGTGGCTCTAAAAGTTATAAAAATCATATCATGTTTATTTTCCTTCGAAATGTGGAGTATAGGAGTCCATTCGTATGAACCAATTGGCTCTAAAGGAAAAATCCCTATAAAAATCATATCATGTAGAATTCCTATGATATTCCTCCACACCAAAGGATGGTTGAAATTGCTGCACGTGATATGACGGTCTTTTTTTGTACACTCCTCCGCCTTCTCTATAGGTACCTCTCGATGATGAATGAAATGATATATCACTACTGGAATCTGGGTCTTTGCCATCTGCCAGCTCTTTGCCGTCTGCCAGCTGATGGCAAAGAGGCTCTTTGCCGTCTGTCTTCTCAAAGCAGACGGCAAAGAACCAGCTGATGGCAAACAGGGTCTTTGCCATCTGCCAGCTCTTTGTCGTCTGCCAGCAGACGGCAAAGAGTTCTTTGCCATCTGCCAGAAGACGGCAAAGTCCAAAGTGGACCCCACGGGGGTACTGCACTGGGTAGGTCACACGGGCCACTTCTTTGCCGTCTGACGGCAAAGAGTTCGAAAGGGTTACATCTATAAATATGCATTCATTTGCATATTTATAACCGTGATTCTTTCGAATTGTCCAACATCATCCATGGACAGCCCGAGTATGTGTAGATTGGGTTCATTTTCCCATATGCTCTGCTCCGGATCCGATGCAGAATTTCGTCAGTGCCTCCCTGTTGTTCTCCGGGTACACATCCTCTCTGCTTATTGCCGAGACGTGTATCAGGTGACTTAATATGCTCCAAAATGACCTATTTAGCTCCAAAATGACTTAATATGGCATATTAAGTCATTTTGGAGCATATTTAGCTCCGAAATGACCTATTTAGCTCCAAAATGACTTATTTAGCTCAAAAATGACTTAATATTCTCCAAAATGACCTCTACTTAGCTTATTTAGTTCATTTATGACATACTTAGCCTATTTAGGTCAAAAATGGCCTATTTAACTAGGTTAGATCTAAAATGACACAAGTAAGCAATAAGAAGAAGAAAAGGAAAGAGAAGAAAAATTATGCTTCTTTTTCTTCTTCTAGTCTTCTTCTTCTTGTTCTTCTAACTTTCTTCTTTCCCATTTTGCAGATTTGCTTCAGATCACGGAAGCTTGCGTTGGAGTCTACTCTTCTCGTTGTCCTTCCTTTTTGTTTTGATTTTGTAGGATGAACAATTTGAAACTTGCTACGTATATATGTATGGATGGATGGTGGCTATATTGTATATGGACCTTTTGCTTAATTGTTGGATATGTTGGACTTTTCATTTGGTGTATATATGTGTTGGATGATGATATATGTGTTGGATATGTTGGATGATCCATATGGCAGGGATATGTTGGCTATATGTACTTGTTGAAATATTTTGAAATGAATATATATATATATATATATATATATATATCTGTGAAATTGATTGAATTTAAGAAAAAACAGGGGCTATATAGCCAATTTGCCGTCTGCTAGCAGACGGCAAATTGGCCACGTGGCAGCACGCTGTTCACCTGGTCTGGCCTATTTGGCCTCTTTGCCGTCTGCCAGCAGACGGCAAAGGAGCAGGGTCTTTGCCATCTGCCGGCAGACGGCAAAGGAGCAGGCTCTTTGCCGTCTGCCAGCAGACGGCAAAGAAGGAAAGCTCTTTGCCGTCTGCTGGCAAACGGCAAAGAGCGCCGTTAGCCCCCTAACGGGGCTGTCACCTTTTTTGTGCCGTCCACAAGCTTTGCCGTCTGCTAGCAGACGGCAAAGAACTTTCCTTCTTTGCCGTCCGCCAGCAGACGGCAAAGCGGCCTTTACCGGCATCGGCTTTGCCGGAGTGTTTGCCGTCTGCTGGCGGACGGCAAAGCCTTTGCCGTCTGCTGGCGGACGGCAAAGCCTTTGCCGTCCGCCAACAGTGCCTTTGCCGTCTGCTTTGGCAGACGGCAAAGCAGCTGATTCCAGTAGTGTATACTGGGTATTCTATATGTGCATTTTGTTCTAGGAAAACTCGGTAAAAGTTTGCGAGGTTCGAATTTTCAATAAAGCTATATGCACTACATGTTGGAATGGAGGGAGGAGCATACAGCAGTTGCTAACACTCACGTGGAAGATTTATGTGTCGGAGGAGTGGTTGTCCACTGTGACAAATGCCATGGCAAAACAGACACTGTCGGATACCGATCTGAGGGTTGTTTGTCAGGAAACGGCTTGTGGTGAACGTTTGTCAGATATGATTTACGGGCACATTCATTGCATTGATACTTGCCCCCTCTCTCTCACGCACACACGCACCCTCATGAGTCACGACTCTCCCGAGTCCTCCCGCACCCACCATCTATTTGTACGTAGACGTCACATACATATGTGCTCTTCACACCCTACCCACACAACTTGTAAAAAATAAAAGACGTCACACACCTTTTTTTAACTCACACGTCACACGTACTCTTATACTACTACTCTTATGGTGAACGTTATTTGGGTGCAGTACATTATACTCTCATGAAGAGAAGCGGTGCATGTAGGCACTAGTTCTCTCACACCCACGCGCAGGTATACGTACAAGCGCAATTATTTTTTTGAATCTAGGAGCGCATTTGTTTACAAAGAGGCATCCCAATTGACATTTTGACTCGTCTAGTCTTCAACTTCATGGAGGGTCGGGGACCACAGGTGAATGATACAGTACATAGTGCATCCTGGAAGCGGTGATTTGATAGTGCGACCTGGAAGCGGTGGCACGTTATTGATCGAGTTTTATTTTTACATGAACTTCAAATGAAAATAGTGGTTCGCACATATTCAATTTAATAATGATTGCTACAACAAAATAACTCCACTATATATATAAGCAGGAGCCTCGGCACTTGCTTTACTAGGGTCACTCTCATTCACTCTCTCATGCTCTCCAGAGCTAAACAAGACATAGATGGCCACACTCTCTCTCTGCTCATCGCTGGTCACAGATCCGGCCAGACCACCTCGGCCAGGGCAAGGGTGTAGGTGCATCGTTCACGCGGTTGTCGGCTGCGAGGAAGGAGAACAACAGCTGCCCTCGTGTGCTGATTGGCGGCAGTGATGTTCTCTCCGACACAGCACCGGCTCGGGAGGGCCTCCGACCCCTTCTTCCTTCCTTCGGTATTCTGGTCAAGATGTGGCCTCCCGACGCCGTCCTTGCCACATCCCGACGACCCTCAGGTATATCTTCCTTTGAAACCGGCCTTGCTCTACTGCCCCAACTCCCCACGTGGCTGCATGTGGATCTTTTTCTACTTTTATCGGCTGTTTCAAAGCCACCTAGACTTTTACTATTATTAGAGGTAAAGCTAGTTCACACAGTCGAATCTAAGACTTGGTTCAGACAGGGAGGAAAGTGGGAAAGCTGTCGCATGAATCTAGGACTTGGTTCTATGAGGAAACGGGGGAAAGTAGTAGAGACTGGCTACCCAACCGGTCTCTTGGTTGAAAAGGGGAAGAAAGCAGGATGTATGGCGAAGGGTGGGGGGAAGTGGACCTGTCTCTTGGTTGAAAAAGGAAAGAAAGTGAGGGGTGTTGGGGGGACAACGCAAATGTGAACGAGCAGGTCCAGATTTCCTGTGCTCACTTATTACTTAATGGCACGTTTTCATACTATCAATGTAGTGCCGGTTACAGCACAATAGATGCTGCTGTTAATCATATGCCACTGCAAACAACTGGCACTGCTTAAATAACCATATTTCATATTTGCGCAAACAGGGATGTCTGTCTCCATATCGTTTCTACTTGTGCACTCAGAAGTACACACCTCAATTTTAGTACAACTGCACAAAATCAAATGGATATTCCTAGCTGCCGTCTTCTAACCTCCCATGCTCCAGGTATTCCTACATTGGTAGTAACTAGGTAGAATGACCAATGCAATCTAAAAGAAGCTGATTCGTACGTTTACTTCCTGATTGTAGTGCAGGGACGAGCCTGTCATGCATCGCAAAGTAAACAAGCACTGCGTCCTAGTCGGGAATGCTCTTTTTCCCCAATCAAGGATGACCAGAGGACTAGTTGGCACAGCTGTGCGGACAAGAGGCATTGTGGTCTGCTTATTTCTGCAAACAGTGGTGCTTAAATTTAGTGGAATTGCACAAGAAGTTCAGATGGATAGTTCACTACATGGTTCAGTTCAGTATTCCAACTGAGAACACAATTATAATTGGTTATTCTGGAATGAGAGAACCTAACCCTGGATGGTGGCAACAAGAAAAACTAGAGTGAACTCCAGGAAATTAAAGCGTGCCTAGGGAGGCCCTTGCTCAGAGAAGCCCTGCTTAATTTTTCCTGATTCGTAAACCTTCTCACAACTTTGGCTTTTGCTGTGAACTAGTAAATGTTGGTTATGTTCTATGAATCATTGAGATTTATAAAATTGTTGAACTTATGCTGACAGCAGAGTATTGATTGTGAGTTGGTCGCTAGCCGACTTTTCTAGTGTTGAAGCGAGCTGAGCCAATGTGCCGTGATTTGCAACAACTGCTTACAAGTGTGGTAGCACCAATAGTGTTTACAAGTACTTAACCAGCCTTACTTACCCTATGTATACATCAGCGCATAGTTGTCGAACAAGTACTCTATTTCATCAAACACACACTGCTCATATGATAAACCGTGACAACTTATGTCTTACATGCCATATTTCATGAAAAAACTAGTGAGGATGCATTTGTTTCGGCAACAATTACGATGGTTCTCACATGATTCACAGGCACACAAAAGTAGCAGTAGTTCCCATAGACGGATTGAAACAGAGTACTACCCCCGAGAGGGGGGTCCCCAAGAGGGCTCGATAATAGGCAAGGTTCGAATAATTAAACACAACCGAAACTACTTTTCAACGCTAGCTGGGCCAACTATGGACACAAGACGGACCTTGCCATGAACATCATCGAGGACGTCCGGCAGCAGCTCAATCCTGTCAACCTTCTTGAAGATAACCTTGTGGCCTTGCCACTCATAAACTTGTTTGTCGAGGCATGCCACATCATCTTCCTGCGTAAGCTTGACAAGAACAGTATGCCTCACAAACGAAGGAGTATCCTTGAACTTCTTGTTCTTCAGTACACCCTGGACAACACACCTGACAACAGTTTGGCTGGAATACATCTCGCCTTTAGTATAAGTGCAACTGGCTTCCAGGATCGAACATCCTAAGAACTTTATTTTCCCAGTGCGTATATTCAGGTCATCCACCTCATAGCGAGTGACATGTACAACCACGCAATCCTTGTCTGCATCAAGGCTCTAATTGAAACAAAAATGAATTCTGAATTACTTTCCAATATAAAAAACACAAGTTATTTAAACCAGTATGTAGAGTCAAAAGTATGCATGACAGGGAAGGTAGCATGGCATCGGAGCTGATAAATCTTGCATTATTTATCACCACATACTTAGATGAAAAATCAGAATCAAGATCAGCAAAGAAGAAAACCACCTTGGGCAGCTCAGCGGGGGGGGGGGGGGGGGGACACATCCTCGAAGGGGAAAACTGTTCCTGCAGGGCCATGGGGGCTGTAACCTGAAACGTGGCGTTGACCATCTCAGTAGTGGCCCTGAGCGTATCTGGGGTCGGCTCGGTGGTGGCCTTCATCTTCTTGGAGCTCTCTGTGTCGTGGGGATCAGCCTTCGGCGTCTGTTCCAACATCGGCAGATCTTTGCCTGGTTCTCCTTGATCCATCATGAAACTGACGAATAGAAGACAACTGAAAGGAAAACACAACCGCAAGGACGATGAAACAAAAAAGAGAGTGAGGATCGGCTACTGCTTCGCAAAAGTTTTTTTTTTTTTGAAAAGAAATATACCAACATCATGGATCCGCTTACCTTCCCTTCATTGGGAGAGAAGAACAATGGCAGAAGCAAGTGTTGGCTGTCTTGAAGATGGTGAGGGAGAAGTGGATTCAGCGAAGAGTGGAATGATGGTTGCTTCGTCCGTCCAACTTAGACTGCGGGGAGGTGGGATTGTGTGATATGATGGCTCGTTACTGCCGCGCTCCGTCCATGGTGACTCTAAGCCTGCATACCGCCTTCTAATTTGGTGGATGCCATTTGGGCCCACGTGCTGCATGGCCCGTCTTGTCGGTGAACCAAAGTAAAACGGCATTCAGTAGCGGGAGACGTTTTGATGGCCGAGGAGGAGCCAAAAGCGATAGTGTATCCACTGTACTAGTAGTAATTGTTTTTCTGGGTAGCTGTAGAGTGTCTCCACTGTACTAGTAGTAATTGTTTCTCTGGGCCCAAGACAAAAGAACCCATCGACCCAAAATAATAAAATCAATTCAAAAGCCCATATATTTACTTAATGAGAGGCGCTCCCGAGCACATCGCCCCCAAAAAAAACTGGGTGCTCTTCTTCCTCCTCACTCCCACCCACCTCACGTCAGCTTGCTCCACTCGTACCCCCAAATTCCTCACCTCACTCCTACAGAAAGCCCCAGCTCCCTTCTTCCTCACTACTCCATAAAACCCCAGCCCCCCTTCTTCTTCACTCGCACTACAACTAGGCTCGTCATTCGTTACTCTACTCAAATCTGTGAGCTCGGTACAATGCCTGCAAGGAAAATGGAGTCGGCTGAGCCCAGCGCCAAGAAGATGAGGCTCCCACCAGCGGTGACGCATGTTGTAGATCCAGCACCTGGCAGCGCAGGGAGAAGCGGCAAGGGCCATCCCCTAGATCTGAGGAACCCGAAGAATCTCGGGCGGACCTCATCAGCGATCTCCCAGACGCCATCCTTGGGGATATCATCTCCCTTCTCCCCACCAAGGATGGATGCCGCACACAAGTACTCGCATGTCGGTGGCGCCCTCTATGGCGCGCCGCGCCTCTTAATCTCGACTATCATGGCCTATCTCTCTTTAATGATTTTGAACTCCCCAGAGCCATCATCTCCTTGCACCAGGGCTCCGTTCAAGGCCTCTGCATCCCGGCATGCTACCTATGCATGCCCTGCATGGTGGACGCCTGGCTGAAATCCCTTGAATTCAGAAAGCTACAATTTCTTGAGTTCTACTATTCCCCCAGAAAGCACATACCACATATCGAACGCCATGAACTTGTGCGCTCAGCACCGATGTCCATCTCGCGGTTTTCCTCCTCTCTGCACACCGCCACCTTTGCGCTGTGCAACCTACCAAACAATCTTGTACAAAAGCTTCGACTCCCGCTTCTCAAAAAACTTTCACTTGTTCGGGTTCGTATGTCGGAGGCCTCATTGCACAGCATCATCCACTCCAGTTGCCCTGCCCTAGAGTGCTTGGTGCTTGTTTTGACAATTAGAATCGGTTGTCTCCAAATAAAGTCCCCTGACCTTGTAAGAATTGGAATTTCTTTTAACGGAAGGGAACTCATCATCGAAGATGCCCCATCACTTCAAAGGTTGATCCTTGATTCTCGTTATTCACTGTCACAAAAGACTGTTGTCTCTGCGCCTAAACTGGAGACCTTGAGTGTAATACATGATCGTGTGCTCATTTCAAGATGGTGTTTGGCTACACAGTTCTTCAGGTACTATATATTATCATCTACACTTGTAATGATAAGCTGCATTTTAAATTTCTACGCATAAGTATATCATCTTGGAGTCCACTTTTTGTACTAATATTATGTTCTATGCTCAATGAAGAGTTTTTCCATGGATAGCCTATCAATGGTACTGGATTCTGTCAAGATCTTATATATCCATATGAATAGTTTTGATCTGAACAAGATTATTGGCTTGCTGCAATGCTTTCCATGTCTAGAGAAGTTGTATATAAAGGTGATAATTTAACGCACATTGGCAGCCCGCATATAGTGTACTAGAATTAACTGTTCAGCTGTTGCTCTTTTGACACTCTTTTTTTAGACCTTAACTGTTTTCAATCTTCATGTCTATTTAGGCAACAGGACGGGGTAAGAAAGGTACAACCAATCGGTGGTTTCGTAAGCACCGGGATTTTGTCAGTTCTCATGACATTCGATTGAAGCAAATAACGCTGGAACGATATGTAGTCAACCATGCAAACACTAGATTTGTCACATTCTTCCTGCTGAATGCGAGGTTACTATTGTCCATCAGGCTTAAGTTTATTAGCAGCATGGATTTGATGGATGGGTATGTTGAAGAGAAAAAAAAGGAGTTTCAAGTGGACAAATGGGCTTCTGAACATGCTCGGCTGCTATTTACAACAACTTGTCATTTGCCAGTACATTTTTTGGCAGAGGATGTTGATTTTATGGATCAGACCGATCCATTTTATTGTGCCTGCCAAAAATAGTGGTCGAGTTAGATGTTATTGCCATGTTCAAATCTGGGGTTTATCTAAACATGATGAACAATTAACCCTCGTGCTTTTGTACAGTTTGTAGGCTAGAGTTAGATGTTGTTGCTGATGGATCAACCCGGCTGTGACTGTCATATTTTCTTTGAAACAAGGCAAATGGCTTGCCATTTGTTGAATTAAGTGAAAAATATTGTAACAAATCCCAACCAAGGGAAATAACACATCACTCTCGCCGGCTACTTGAGCTCACCGTGCATTACAGAACCCAAGTGATTAGCCCCCGCCGGCACCCACAAACTTATTTTCAGCTAGCACACCAAATGGGCTGTTATTATTCATAAGAAAGGCTGCATTGCCGTGACAGATTTGGATTCTAACATTTGGGACCCACAAGGAAAAAGCCTATCCAAGGTGGTGTCGACTTAGTCAACAAACGATTCTGCTTACCAGCCGTTGGATTGACATCCAACATCTGTTGTCTTTCTTCTATCTAATGTCTTCTTCCTCTAGCCGCCCAAACGAAACCACCCCTTCGGTCCCGCCTGCTCTCGCCTCCCATGGCTGGATGCGCCACCGCCGCCCTACCATACCCTCAAACTTTGGCCAGTCCATCCCTCTATTCCCCCAGATGTCCTGTTATTCTCCGGCGATGTCAGCCCCAACCCACACCCACACCCGAACCAGTCAACCCTCATAGTACCCCCCCCCCCTTTGCCTGCAACTACACTGCCACATCTTCTACGACTCCTGTTAGTTCCCGTCCGATGCCTCACCATCGTGCTCTGCCTTGGTTCGCTCACCGTGCGCGGTGCGCCGCCATCTGACATTGTCAACGTGGTCAACAACCGAGAGGAATAAGGAAATGACTGTACGTGGAGAGGATGACAGTAGGGACCCACCAAGGTCATGGCAGTATGCAACCAAGTGCCTTGTTATTGCAAGCCAAAAAAATGCTTCCTCCTAATGGTTTGACATCTTGGTCTCACGCCATTGTCATGGAAGTTAATAAACGAGAAAATTACAGAACGAGCGGCTAACACCAGGGACCCAGCAGCTCGCCCAGTTATTTTTTAGTTGTAGAGATGGAGCAGGGTATCAACTGCGTTGTGCGGGGGTTGTGGCCCATCTAGCCCACGCTTTTATTTAAGCACATGACGAGCCCAGTCGATATCTTTTTTCTTTCCGAAAATGGCTAGCCCTGTTCTATTTTTGTTGGGAGAATACCCAACCGAGGCCTACTAGCTTTTCTCAGCCCTGTTGGGCTGCAAATCTTTCAAGACGAGGAGGGATGTATTCGGCTTTCCCAGAAAATGGGCTATAAGTAGTAAGAAATGGGCTGTAAATTTAAAAAACACAACAAACCGGTAATTAGATTCAAATTTCGTTTTTTCAGGATTTCAAGATTTTAAATTTCATTGATTTTTTTGCGGGGAAAATTTCACTGTATTTTAATTTGATATAAAATAATTTTTATAATTATTTTTAATGTGACTCAAAATTTTGTGATTAAAAGAGTTCGGACCCCACCGAAATATGCAAAATTTCATTGAATTTTTTAGTAGTGGCCAGAATATGGTGTGTAATGCAGATGGGCTTCAAAATATCCTTAATAATTAGAAAATGGGATGTAAATTATTAAAAATAATGGCAAATGGGCTGCATGCTTTTTTCCACAGATTTGGAGGCTGACTTGTGGGCCTACTAGGTTGACGATGACGCTGTCCTAAAAACAATTTGACGCGTACGCAAGGCTTTGTCAACTTAGTTAACACAGAGGTGTGGCTGTTGGATGTCCATCCAACGGCCGTCATGCTTGTACAATCTCTAATCTTCCTGCTCCAGCCGCCCAAACCAGCGTCGGCGGGACCGCCTGCTCCCTCCTCCCGTGGCCGGCTGTACTGCCGTACAGGCCTCATCGGCTCACCCTGTTGCCACCGCTGGCCAGGCCATCCCTGTACCCACCCGCACCTCCTGTTATTTTCCGGCGACGTCAACCTCACCCCGCAGCCGACCAGTCAGCCCTCGTACTCCCCTCAACTTGGGCATCCATTGTTGTGGCTTCGCCGGCTCCGGGTCGTTCCCTTCCTGAGCCTTGCTGTCGTCCACCGCGTTGGTGCTCACGGTGTGGCGTGGTCCACATGGTCAACAAAAAACAGCCATCGGGAGAGGGATGTAAGTGGAGAGGCTAACAGTAGGGACCACACAAGCAAGTGCCTCCTTATTATGAGAAAAAATGGTTGCTCCTACTGACACCTGGGACCCACCGGCTATATCTTCACTTAGAAGGAAGTGCCTCCTTTGTTATGCGAAAAAAATTCCTCTCGATGACAGTTGGGACCCGGCAGATTTTGGTTACTAACTTGTGGGCCTACTAAGCTGACGCGTACAGAGGTCTTTGTCAACTTAGTCAACAAACGATTCTAGCAGCTGGACCGTTGGATGTTAATCCAACAACCATGCTGCTTCTTCAACCTCTGATCTTCTTGCTCCAGCCGCCCAAACCAGCGCCGGCGGGACCGCCTGCTCCCTCCTCTCGTGGCTGGCTGTGCTGCCGTGCAGGCCTCACTGGCTCACCATGCTCCCACCGCTGGCCATGCCATCCCTCTACCCACCCGCACCTCCTGTCATTTTCCGGCAATGTTAGCCTCACCCCCCGCAGCCAACCAGTCAGCCCTCGTACTCCCCTTAGCTTGGGCATCTATTGCCGTGGCTTCGCCGCCCCGGGTCCTTCCCTACCTGGGCCTCGCCGTCATCCCCCGCGTTTGGTGCTCTCGGTGCGGCATGGTCAACATGGTCAACAAACAACAACCATCGAAAGATGGATGTAAGTGGAGAGGCTGACAATAGGGACACACACAAGCAATTTCCTCCTTATTACGCGAAAAAATGATTGCTCCTGCTGACATCTGGGACCGACCGGCTATATCTTCGCACGGAAGGAAGTGCCTCCTTATTATGCAAAAAAAACTATTCCTATCGATGATAGCTGGGACCCGGCAGATTTGGTGGCTAACTTGTGGGCCTACTAACCTGACGCGTACGCAGGGCTTTGTCAACTTAGTCAACAAATGATTCTAGCAGCTGGACAGTTGGATGTTAATCCAACAGCCGTGCTGCTTCTTCAACCTCTGATCTTCTTGCTCCAGCCGCCCAAACCAGTGCCAGCGGGACCACCTGCTCCTGTCTCTCATGGGCGGCAGTGCTGCCGAGCAGGCCTCATCGCCCCGTCCTACTCCCATCGCTGGCCTAGCAATCCCACTACTCACCCACACCTCGTGCTATTCTCTAGAGATGGAAGATGAACCAGTAAACCCTCGTACTCCCCTCCGTGTGGGAAACAACTGTCGAGTCTTCCCCGGCTCCGTGTCGTTCCCTTCCTAGGCCTCGCCGTCGTCCACCACCTTAGTGCTCTCGGCGCGTCATGGTCAACATGGTTAACAAACAATATCCATCGAAAGAGGACTATACGTGGAGAGGCCGACAGCTGGGTCCATGGCCGCACACAAGGAAGTGCCTCCTTATTAAGCGCAAAATAATGATTCCTCCACCTGACAGCGGGGACCCACTAGAAGGACCTCTATATTTCATGAAAAAATGTTTCCTGATAGCTGGGACCCACTAGCTACATCTTCGCATGGAAGGAAGTGCCTCCTTACCCCCTGACAGTTGGGATCCACCATGTCGAAGCGTATGTAGCGTTATCTGTCTCGTCGCGGACGTGTACATACATAGCGGTCGATCGGTCTCTCTGCAGTGATGAACCGTAGAACAGCCGACATAGCATCACTGGTACAGCGAGGTGCTATACAAATGGGTTTTTAACCCCTTTCCGCGATGGTGTTCTGAACCTTCGCCTAGCGAGTGGCTACGATAGGGGGGTCCTTCCCACACGACCCAGAAACTGTCGGGGATATGCCATCCTGGCACACACGCTCGGCAAAATGAGGTCGTGTGCGACCGACGAGCGATCAAATACGGTTATACATACAGTAGTGCTAAAAAACATAATTATACAGATGAAATCATTTCCGGTCGTAAGTACATCCCACACAGTCAGTCCCCGCTAAACGTTTCCGTTCGTATGTACATTCCACACAGTCAATCCAAGGAATACGTTTCCGTTCGTATATACATCCCACACAGTCACTCCAAGGAAAACGTTTCCGTTCGCAGGTACATCACACATAATTTTCCCCATTAAATCGTTTGTGATAGCGTTGCCATTGCACACGATATTAACAATTTTATCGTTTGCGTTATTGAATGCATCACACACGGTGCATAGAAGAAACTGTGTGGCAAAGGCTGTCCATCACACACAGTTTTTATGTGGTAAACGTTTGCGCAAGGTGGCCTAACACAAACAGTTTTCAAGAGGATGTCGTGTGTGATTGTTCATTGATCCAACATGGTTTATTCCTAGAAACTGTTTGCGTTGCCTGAGGTCATCGCCCACGGTGTTTTCTCAAGAACCGTTTGCAATAGGAAAACCTATTAATTGGCCATTAGCAGGCTAATTGTCCTATCATTAATAATCCATTTACTAATCTAATTGACATTTCATACTAAGCACACAATATATTTCATTTTCATATTAAGGAAGCAGGATTTCATAATTGAAATACATCAGAGTACAATATCATATAGCTTCAGCACTCAGCTACCCCATTACAAAACTGCACCAGCACCAAGTTTCACATGCAACATCTATAACCTTTCGAAATTAGCATCATAGACGGTACATAGACAGATGAATCTCATCTGGAACACTTGTCGGCGTTCTGGGAATAGGGGTACCCAGACTTGCCTGCCTGCGACCCATGGCGTGGCTCCATCGACGGCCTGGTACGGCCTAGCTTCAGTAACAACAACTCAAGACCCTTGCGAGGGGCCAAGCCTCGCGAGGTGGACGACACCAAGACCTCCACGAGGAGCGGCCTCCTCAGGCTGGCTCCCGAGGAGCGGAGATCGCTATAAAAGCCTCACCTCGTGAGGTCCGGATGACGTGAGCCATGACGACCAAGGCCAGGCGGGCGCCAGCGGGCGTAGTGTACCAGTTTCCTCTTCAGTGCTAAAGAGGCAAGCGCAGGCGCGGAGTCCCGAGGAATCAGCCAAAGGTTTCCATTCCTGTGCAACAAGACCAAGACCGCCACGACGGCAGGATGGAGGTCATCACCAAGCCCACCACGGCGTCACAACCAGAGGCTTTTGCAGGCGAAGACTACTTTTGTCAGGATAGCATGTACTAGTTGTCTCCCTTCGAATTTGGCCGTTGTGGGATCCCTTCCCGCCTTTCATTTGGGAAGAGGACCAAGGCCACTATAAATAGGACTTAGCCACCACCGTAGAGGAGGACAAGTTCGACGGATCATTCAGATCACCCTCACTCCACCAGCTCACTCGAGCTCAAGAACACCTCTCCTCCTGAGGCTGTTTGCCACTGTACTAGTTCATCCTCAGCCCCTCGAGGCCAATCCACCACAAAGCAGGAGTAGGGTTTTACACCGCAAGGTGGCCTGAACCTGGGTAAACTGTTGTGTCTCTTTTCCTTATAGTTTGTCGAGCTAGGCTATGAGATTAGCGAGTAGGCAGACTGCGGAGGACGAGTCCTTCGCACGCACCCTAGAGTTTGAACCTCTCAAGGGTTTGCGGAACCCGAAATCCAACATTTGGCGCGCCAGGTAGGGGTGCGTCGAAGCTTCGCCTCTCCGTCCGCCGTACTCTGCCCTCGTCGTTCAGCTCTCATGGCGGGCGCCTCTTCTACGACTGGATCGACGGGCGTGCACGGAGGCACCGTGGGTCTCCAGGCCTTCACCCCCGCCTTACGGTGAGTGCAGTGGCCGCCCAAGTTCAGGCCGGAGATGTCGCCTCGCTACAACGGCACGGCAGACCCGGTGGGGTTTCTACAGGTGTATGAGGAGGCGGTTCTGGCGGCCGACAGCGACGACAAGGTCATGGTGAATTGGCTCCCCATGGCCCTCACGGGCGCGCCGTGCGCTTGGCTCTGGGCCTGCCGGAATCTTCGGTGGCCTCCTGGGAGGAGTTGCGCGGCCTTTTCGTCACGCAATTCGCGGCGCCAGCACCTCACGTTGTCGCAGCCATCCTCGGCGGCACACAGGCGCCGCCCTCGGATCGCCACATCAAGCAGTTCTTTCGCCAGGTGGGCGACGCCCACGTGCAGTGGGCGGCGCCGCCGGGTTGGCGGCGCCCAAGGCCGACCTCACCTTCGACTCCGGGGACCACCCCATGGTCACGGCCGGCGCCAACACTCTCCCGATGCTCTGCACCCCCACCATTTGCAATGTGGCGGTCACCAAGACCCTCATCGACTGAGGAGCCAGCCTCAATGTGCTCTCGGTGGAAGTATTCGGCTTGCTTCATGGCCCCATGGCCGGCTCCGCCCCACGAAGCCCTTCTCTGGAGTCATCAACGGCTCCACCAACCCCATCAGGCAGATCCGCCTCCCCGTCACCTTCGGCACCCGCGACAACTACCGCACCGAGCTTATCGACTTCGACATCACCCGCATCAGCCTCCCGTACAACGCCATCCTCGGGTACCCGGCCCTGGCCAAGTTCATGGCAGCGACTCACCCTGCCTACAAACTCACGAAGATGCCGGGAAGTAGCGGCATGCTCACCGTGGCAGGAGACACCAAGGACACGCTGTTGGCCCTCAAGCTCGCCTTCAGGGCCGCGGTGGCCGCACGGCCGACTGAGGAAGGGGCCCCAGAGGCTCCGGGGGCTGCGCCAGCGAAGAAGAAGCAGTTGTTCTATCAAGATCGGGCCGAGATGAAGCAGGCGCCGGTCGATGAAGACAGGGCGTCAGGTGCCACCTTCACCATAGGTGCCAGCCTCCCTCCGGATCAAGAAAAGGCATTGCTCAACTTCTTACACGCGAACAAGGAAGTGGTCGCATGGGAGCCCAAGGATCTGGTTGGGATCCCGAGGGGAATAATCGAGCATCACCTGAGGGTGTGCCCTAACACACGACCGATGAAGCAGATGGCACGGCGGCAGTCCACAGAGAAGCAATCGTTCATCGTCCAAGAGACCCGCAAGCTGCAAGAGGCTGGTGTCATTCGGGAGGTGCAGTACCCAGAATGTTTGGCGAACCCGGTCATCGTCCCCAAGAAGGGCGGAAAGGAGCGTATGTGCGTCGACTTCACTAACCTCAACAAGGCTTGCCCTCAAGACCCCTTTCCGCTTCCGAGTATCGATCAGATCGTCGACTCCACTGCCGAGTGTGACCTGCTATGCTTCCTAGACGCCTTCTCAGGCTATCACCAAATCAAGATGGCGGTGCAAGATGTTGAGAAGACGGCTTTCTTGACCCCATGCGGGGTGTATTGCTACACCCGCATGTCGTTTGGGCTGCGTAACGCCGGAGCAACCTTCCAGTGGCTGAAGCACATCGCTCTGGGCCGGCAGCTCGGGAGGAACGCAGAGGCATATGTCGACGACATAATGGTGAAGTCTTGAGAGGCAAGAACCCTTATTGAAGACCTGGAAGAAACATTTGCCAGCCTGCGCAAGGTGGATCTGCGACTCAACCCGGAGAAATGTGTGTTCGGCGTCCCATCCGGCAAGCTGCTGGGTTTCTTGGTATCGCACAGAGGGATCTAGGCTAACCCAG
Source organism: Thinopyrum elongatum (assembly GCA_011799875.1). Lineage (NCBI taxonomy): Eukaryota > Viridiplantae > Streptophyta > Magnoliopsida > Poales > Poaceae > Thinopyrum > Thinopyrum elongatum. The sequence goes on along the minus strand of CM022298.1, from coordinate 484,592,769 downwards.
AGAAAGTCAAGGCCATAGAAAGGATGAGCCCGCCGCAGACCCTCAAGGAGATGCAGAAGCTGGCAGGTTGCGTGACCTCGCTGGGGCATTTCATCTCCAAGTTGGGAGAACGCGCCCTCCCGTTCTTCAAGCTGATGAAAAGGAAAGGACCATTCGAGTGGACTCCGGAGGCTGACGCGGCCTTCCAAGACCTCAAGAAGTACCTCACCAGCCCGCCGGTGATGGTGGCGCCACGTCCCCTTGAGCCCCTGGTGCTCTACTAGCCCGCCACGCCTCACTCAGCCAGCGCAGCACTGGTGGCAGTGAGGGAGGAGCGCCTGGTCAAGGACTCACCACGAGGCGCCGCGGTATCAAGAAGGCGCCCCTGAGGCTCCGACTCCACCACCGGCCAACAACACTCCTGAGACCTCAGCTGACACCCCTGGCAGTGGGTCTCCTGAGGACGATACTCCTGAGGGCACGGCTGCCATGGCGGATGATAAGGCTCCTGAGGACCCGCAGACTCAGGAGTTGCAAGACCTCACCAATGCTTCCTCCCTCGTCAAGCACCCGGTATACTTCGTCAGCACGGTGCTGCGAGACGCGCGGGCACGCTACCCCATGCCATAGAAGCTACTGCTCGCGCTCCTTGTCGCCTCCCGAAAGCTGCGCCACTACTTCCAAGGCCACCCCATCAAGGTTGTCTCAGCTTACCCTCTGGAGAGGGTGCTCCGGAGCCCCAACGCTGCAGGAAGGGTCGCCGAATGGAACATTGAGCTGCAAGCATTCCAGTTGGAGTTCAGTACCACCAGGATCATCAAGGGTGCGGCCCTCGCTGACTTCTTGGCGGAATGGACTGACATCCCTGACCATGAAGTGTGCGAGGACCGCTCCCTCATACCCGGCGACGAGGCACCAGATGGTTGGATCATGTACTTCGACGGCGCGTTCTCACGCCAGGGCGCGGGGGCTGGAGCTGTGCTTATTTCGCCCACCACAGACAAGCTCTACTACGCCGTGCAACTCTGCTTCCAACACGGCGAGAAGGTCTCCAACAACATTGCAGAGTACGAAGGCCTGATCGCGGGACTCAAGGCCGCCGCAGCACTAGGGGTCAGGCGCCTCACCATCAGGGGCGACTCGCAGCTCCTCGTCAACTTCTCCAACAAGGAGTACACCCCGAAGGACGAGCACATGGAAGCATACCTTGAGGAGGTACGCCAAATTGAGAAACGATTCTTGGGTCTGGAATTGCAGCACGTGCCGCGAGGCACAAACAAGGAGGCGGATGACATTGCCAAGAGGGCGTCCCGGCGTCTGCCTCAGGAGCCTGGCGTCTTCGAAGAGCGGCTCTTCAAGCCATCGGCAGCTCCACCCACCGCAGAACCAGCACTGCCTCATGAGGATCTCCCCCAGGCTCCTCCGTCGGGCGCCCCAGCTTATGGCCCGACCTTAGGAGCTCACCTCCTCCTCGCGATGGAACCTCAGGAGGGGTTTTGGACCGAGAAGTTCAAGGCGTACCTACTTCGGGGCACCCTGCCGGAGAAGGAGGAAGACGCGGAGCGTGTGGCCCGCTAGGCCACAACATACTGCATCCAAGACGGTGAGCTCTATCGGAGGCGTCCAAATGACGTTTCTTTACGGTGCATCTCCAGGGAGCAAGGATGTGAGCTGCTGGCCGACATACATGGCGGGGACTGTGGGCATCACTCTTCATCGCGCACACTCATGGGCAAGGCATTCCGCAGCGGGTTCTACTGGCCCACGGCGCTCAACGATGCTGCCGAGCTGGTGAAGTCCTGTGAAGCCTGCCAGTTCCACGCCAAGCATATCCACCAGCCTGCTCAGGGCCTCCAGACCATCCCACTCACATGGCTGTCGCGGTCTGGGGGTTGGACATCTTGGGGCCATTCCCACGGGCGCCCGGGGGCTACCGCTACCTCTACGTCGCCATCGACAAGTTCACCAAGTGGGCGGAGGTGGAAGCCGTCCGCACCATCCCAGCCGGCTCGGCCGTCAAGTTCATCAAAGGCCTCGTGAGCCGGTTCGGGGTTCCTAACCGCATCATCACCGATAATGGCTCACAGTTCACCAGCAACCTTTTCAAAACATACTGTGCTAACCTTGGAACGCAGATATGCTACGCTTCGGTGGCACACCCCAGGAGCAATGGTCAGGCCGAGCGCGCCTACGCAGAAGTCCTGAGGGGCCTCAAGACAAGGACCTTCAAGAAGAAGCTCGAGGCCTGCGGTAGGGGCTGGCTCGACGAGCTCCAGTCCGTGCTATGGTCCATCCGCACCACCGCAACCAAGCCGACGGGTGAGACTCCGTTCTTCCTCGTCTACGGAGCTGAAGCGGTTCTCCCTCACGAGGTCAAGCATCGCTCCACGCGGGTCTTGGTGTTTGACGAGGCAAGCCAGGACGCCACGCGGGGGATGGACCTCGTGCTGGGGGAGGAACGCTGCCGTCAAGCCTCGCTCCGAGCGGCAAGGTACCAGCAGGCGCTGCGGCGGTACCACTGCCACAGTGTCCGCTCCAGGACGCTCGAGGTGGGTGATCTCGTCCTGAGGCGGGTGCTCTCCAGGGAGGGGTTGCATAAGCTCTCACCCATGTGGGAGGGCCCGTTCAGGATCGCCCGTGTCTCCAGGCCTGGCGCCGCGTGCCTGGAGGCACAGGACGGGATACCCATCCAGAACGCCTGGAACATCCAGCACCTCCGGAAGTTCTACCCATGAAGCAAGGCCCTGTGCCTGTGAAGGTCTCCGCTCGTGACACTCTCACATAATAATGAGTGGGGCTGTACACGCCCTGGAGTCTCCTGAGTGTCGCCCGCGGGCCTCATGGGGGCTCCCTCCCACGTCCTAGTGGCAGCACTTAGCTCCGCGCTGGTGAGAAGACTAGACTAGGTGACGGACGCGGCTGTTCTTTTGCTTCCTTTCTGCAGTTGGTTTGCAACTTCTTAATGGAATTTGGAGTTTTCACGTTTGTCGTTTGCCAAAGCTGGAACTTTCTTGTCCTCTATTCATTCGCCTCTCCAGCCTTGTCCCAGGAAGAGTGGCAGTTGCCCGTCGCTCCTCCTCGCACGTCCCACGCGTGGGGGCTAGGTAGGTGTGTGCGCTTGGCACTCGCCGCGACCACACCTCACCGAAGCCCTGTCACCCCAGACCTTCGGTCCTTAAATCCTTGCGAGACGCTCTCAAATGAGCTCGTGGGCACGCATACCTTCTCAAGTCCGTGCCACCAGGCATTGCGACACGGTGCACCAGCCACAACCAACCCACGCTTGGGGGCTCGCGCAAGGAAGGGCATGACACCCTGTGAAGTTTTCTAATAATTCTGCAGCTGTACAATGCCTCCTGAGGCCCGACGGCTCCTGAGTCATTAAGAAGCAAACTTCGCCAGATGTTGCTGGAGAGGCGCACCCCCGCTAGGCGGGAAACTATAGCAAGCATATCAAGCTAAGTTATTCTAACCGCACCTGATCGGAATATCAGTATCCCGGCACAATATCAAAATAACAAACATAGCATAATGGCACAGAGTGCCTTGGTTCATTACACGCCCCAGCGGGGCCCTCTACTTTTTTCAAGTGCAGGAGAAAGGAAAGGTTAAACAAAAGTCTCCCGCACGACCGCAGCAGCTCCCGAGGCCAGACTCCGGTGGCCCCCAGGCTCAGTCCGAGTCTTCCTCCCGCTTCACCAGAGCACGGCGACGAGACGACCAGTCACCTTCCCCGATGCGAGCCCGGCGGCGTGGTGGTTGGTCGGAGCCACCGCTTCTGGTGCTCTCGCCGGAGGAGGAGCCACCACTGCTGAAGGAAGCGCGGCCGTCATCAAGGCCAAGCTCATCGTCGCCGCTGCCGTCTTCCGGGCAGCACTCCGCACGACAGCCGTCCTCGCCGAACACCTTCATGTAGAGGGTCGCGAGGCCGTCGTACCTGAAATGAAGGGTGCGCCTCCCGCTCAGGCCTCGCGCGCGGGCAAACGCCTGCCAACCGCGGGTCAAGGACACGCTGCCCGTCGCGTTGACTTCGACCCCAACCCAGGAAGCCTTGCTGCAACAGCCGTCAGCCTGCAGCCAGAGGCCGTCAAGCCCCACGACCGGCAGCTCACTCACGAAGAAGCGCGGGAGTGGGAGCCAGGTGCCGGCGGGCCTCTCCGACCACACGACGAACTCCAGGAGCACATCCGCCGAGTGGAAGCACGGCCAAGGAGGTCGGGCAACCATGGCGCGCTGCCCCTCGTCACAGGGGCTGCCTCGCCCTTGGCGGCCCCTGCCTCAAGAAGAAGCGCCGCCGCGGCCGCCCAAAGTGACGCTGGCCCCCGAAGGAGTGCGCCCGCGCCCTCGAGGAGCTACCGCCGGGGTCGCAGCATGCTTGCGTGGGCGGCCATGCCCTCTCTTGGGTGGCGGCAAACCCGGCCCCTCCTTGGGGGCCTTCCCCTTCTCGGCGGCAGAGAACCTCCTCGTTGGCGCCATGGGTGCTACGTCAAGACGGGGAGGTGAAGAAGAAGAAGGAGCGAGCAGCGAGAAGATGGAGATGAGTGAGGGGGGCTCTACCCCTCCCCTCATTTATAGCCGGAGGGAGGCCAACCGTCGGCCTCCACGATCCCACGTAGTGATGGTTTTTCTCTGCATGCAGCAAAGTCTCGTCAAGTCGAACAGTTGCCGAGGCGGCGTGGGGAAGCGGAGACGCCCACGTCCCATCAATCGCCACGCGTCAACCAAGGCCGCAGGCGGTTAGGGCCCGCAACGCTCCGCACTTGCCCCATGGCTTTGCCTCGAAGCCAAGTTCGAGCGCGCCTTGGGCCCGGGGGCTACTCTCGGTGTTCTGGGAACGGGGGTACCCAGACTTGCCTGCCTGCGACCCATGGCGTGGCTCCATCGATGGCCTGGTACGACCCAGCTTCAGCGACAACAACTCAAGACCCTCGTGAGGCGGACGACACCAAGACCTCCATGAGGAGCGGCCTCCTCAAGCTGGCTCCCGAGGAGCGGAGATCTCTATGCAAGCCTCACCTCGTGAGGTCCAGATGACGTGAGCCATGACGACCAAGGCCAGGCGGGCGCCAACGGGCGCACTGTACCAGTTTCCTCTTCGGTGATAAAGAGGCAAGCGCAGGAGCGGAGTCCCGAGGAATCAGCCAAAGGTTTCCATTCCCGTGCAACAAGACCAAGACCGCCAGGACGGCAGGATGGAGGTCATCACCAAGCCGACCACGGCGTCACAACCAGAGGCTTTTGCAGGCGAAGACTACTTCTGTCAGGATAGCATGTACTAGTTGTCTCCCTTCGAATTTGGCCATTGTGGGATCCCTTCCCGCCTTTCATTTGGGAAGAGGACCAAGGCCACTATAAATAGGACTTAGCCACCACCGTAGAGGAGGACAAGTTCGACGTATCATTCAGATCACCCTCACTCCACCAGCTCACTCGAGCTCAAGAACACCTCTCCTCCTGAGGCTGTTCGCCACTGTACTAGTTCATCCTCAGCCCCTCGAGGCCAATCCACCACAAAGCAGGAGTAGGATTTTACACAGCAAGGTGGCCCGAACCTGGGTAAACTGCTATGTCTATTTTCCTTACAGTTCATCGAGCTAGGCTGTGAGATTAGCGAGTAGGTAGACTGGGGAGGACGAGTTCTTCGCACGCACCCCAGAGTTCGAACCTCTCAAGGGTTTGCAGAACCCAAAATCCGACAACATTGCTGAAGCAGAAGACAAATACTGAGCCTTCATTGATGTTGAAGGTCTTTGCAACTTTAGGCTAGTGCCTGTGGATGATTGACCATCCATCCTTCATCCTCTTCAGGAACACTTCAATATTGAACCATGGGTGTTGTATGAATACCTTCCTCGCCTCCTGACCATACAGGTGGTTTGAGAGGTAATCATCAGTGAACTGCTTTGGAAAGGCCTGAAAACAAGGATGTGCATAAATATCTTCTCTATATTGGAAATGGGGCAAAGGAATAAAAAAGGCAAGGTATAATAGTTAGTACCATCCTGTAGTGAACTGATGTCTTCTTCATTAAGCAGACAAAGATCTTGTTGTTTTTTGTCGCTAATTTCTCTATCCTAACAATCTTTCTGAGTTTCTTGACTTGACTGATATTCATGGACAACTCATTTCGCGATATGCAAAAAGGGTCGAACAGTGGGTCAAAACCTCTGACAGCAGGACCTACATGTGCAAGACCAAATTGTTAAAAACCTAAATATTAGAATGGTTCTTGCAATTGCACAATAATGTGCTATTAGACAAAGGACCATGCATGTGCAAACCTTGATTGTAAACCTCAGTGCTTCCCATTGTTTCCCTGCAACACATATAAGGTAGTTAGTGATCAGGTTAAGTGAGGGTTCGCATGCTATTAGTAAAATATGTTGATGAAAAATAAGCACATTGCAGATTCATCAGATTAATTCAAGCCACATGGAAAACCCATTTATCCAAACCAAGCATGATTAAGAACTAGGAAATATAGCAATTGTATATATTTCTCACGTATTAAGTGCAACCAAATTCGATTTATTCCTCACATACACAACAATACAAAATTCTACCTACGACAATTGGACATCGCATTGCAGAATTGAACCAAGCCGTTAACTAAACACCACAACAAATGAACCAAACATTAACTGAGCACCACATTGCACAATATAACATACTCCTAATAGAAGATCAGACAGTTAACCAAACCAAGCATGCTTAACAACTTGTAAATATAGCAATTGTATTTGTTTCTCATGTATTTAGTAAAGCCAAATTCGATTTATTTCTCACATGGTATACAATAACAGAATGCACCCAAAACAATTGAACATCGCATTGCAGAATTGAACCAAACAATTAACTAAACACCACAATAAATGAACCAAACGTTAACTGAGCATCACATTGCACAATGTATAACATACTAGAAGATCTGATAGTTAACCAAACCAAGCATGCTTGACAACTTGGAAATATAGCAATTGTATTTGTTTCTCATGTATTTTGTAAGGATAAATTCGATTTATTTCTCACATGGAAGACAATACAAAATTGCACCCTAAAGAATTGAACATCACATTTGCAGAATTGAACCAAACTGTTAACTGAACACGATAACTAATTAACCACATAGTTAATAACTGAGCACCACATTGCATGACATATAGAACATATACACTAGAGCAACAGATTGCATGGTAAAAGTAGATAGCACAATTCACTAGAATTTGTTAAGGAAAGGCAGGAGCAGCACATGCAACAGGTAAACCGAGCATGCTTAACCGGCGTAGCTAGCAAACTGAACATGGGTCCTTATAGTGAGCTAATAAGACAAGCTACTCCTCATCGTCGGAGATATCGATGATGATTGGCTCCTTGGACATGGAAGAGGGCGAGGCCTCCGCATCGTGGGTGCCCTCATCGTAGTGGTGAGTTGCCTGAGCCGCTCCAGGCACCAACCTACTGGCTCTCGAGTTGAGGTAAGCACGTGCGCGCTGAGAAAACACCTCGTAGTGTTCATCGAAGGCACCGAGGGTGGCCTCGAGAAAACACCACGAACTGTCATTTAAAGCAGCCAACCACGTCGTGGCGTCGGTGCGTGAGTCATCGGCGGTGGCCTCGATGGCGAGGTGCTCCTCCAAGATCTGGGGGTCAGCATGAATGGCAGCCATCGCGACCTCATCCGCGCGTGCGGCCACGATTTGCTTCTCCGCTGCCAAATGCTCCTTGAGCTCCTGGCTATATTGCGTGCGCCATGGCTTAGGGCGGCGCTTATTTGGTGGAGGGGTCGGTGATTTGGGTGGTAGGTGTCGCGCCGACGGTCGGGGCATGTTGGATGTGGAAGGAGGAGGAGGATGGGGGTCGGGTGTGGATTACCTGCCTGGATAGACGAGGCCGAGCAGCGTGAAGGAGGGTCGCCGGCGAGGAGGTGGCGCTGCAAGCAAGGAGTGAAGGTTTCAACTTGGAAAGGAAGGCGAAAATAGGGGAAATGTGGCTTTTGGTAAGGGGGAGGGGGCGAGGAGGTAGATATTTCCGCGGAAGCCGAAAATTTTGAATCGGTTCAGTGAAAAAACTAGCGCGCAAAGTGTCATCAGACACGGTCCCTTATTCAGCATTGTGTATGATATGTGAACATCACAAACGATTCATATAGCTTAACCCATGTGTGATGAGTTTGAACATGAAAAATTTTGGTTCGAATTTCCCTAGTTACAGTGGTCATCTACGTCATTGCATAATTTGGGTACACAAAGGAGACTACAGCACACCCACACTTCTTAATCGAGCAATTTCAGCAATTTAACAGAGCTAGCTAACCTAAACATTACTCTTACAAATTAAAGACCGGCGCTCTTAATTAAACAAAACAAAGAGTACTACTACGGCTGGTGCTCATCGATCTCCGCCGCCTCCTCCATGTCCAGCTCGCGCCTGACGATCTCCTGGAGAAGGGGCTCCATGGCATCCATCGCACCATACTTGGCAAGCATCTCACCATTCACATCCGCCATATCATTGGAATAGGCCGCCATGAGCTGGGTTTGGGCGGACGTGATCTGGGCTTGGGCGGGCTCCGTCGTGGCAAGGTATGCCACGCAGGAACGGACGGCTGCTCAAACGCTCTCGGCGATTGCCAACTCTTCGGCCGTGGGTTGCCGACCATTGTCGGAGAAGCTTCGTTGGATTTGTGCGGTGACCGCCATGAGCTGGGCGTGGGTGGCCTCGACATGGTCGTGGGCGGCCTCCATCAGGGCTAAGGCCGCCGCTGTAGAACGGACAGCTACTGTGCCGCTCTCGCCAGTTGCTATCCCTGAGGCAGATGTTGCTACCGCCACCTGAGAAGCAACAATGGCCGTTTGGGCTGCCTTGGCCGCCCAGTCGCATATTGCGGCCGCGCTCACGAAGCTTGTTAGCACGCGCGTGGCGGCTGCGGCCACGCTCTCGCCGGAGTGGGCCGTCGAAGTTGCCCTCATGAAGCGGGTCCACGTCCCCATCTTTCACCGGCGACGATTGAACAGTGAAATGATATTTGGGGAGCAAGCTAGTGTGCTTGACACGCCGGTTGTGGACTATAGCCGATGCACCTTCTCGCGTAAGCCGTATGCGTACTATACTCCGACGGTGCTCCAAGATATTTTGTGCTGCATCTCAAATGGTTGGTGATAATAAACTGTGTGTGATCTACTTGATTTTTCGTCTTGATTTGAATTACATAATGGGGTCATAGCTGCAAAGGATGGTGTTTGAATTGCTAGAACTTTTATCTGCAGTGAACATGCGACTATAGGTGTGTCGTCAAAAAAATTGGAATTATTCAGGGTTCGTTTGGACATTTTTATACATTAACTTGGTTTTCTAGGCATTTCAGCTGCACAATTCATAATTAAACTACATGCACATGCTCTGGTGCACCAAAATGGTTTGTAAAATGATATATGTGTCCATGGGTTGATGCTTATGTCCCATGCAAGAAATGGGGATGAATTTCAAACACCACGACACTGTGGCTCTCCGGCAAACGTTGAGGTGCTTGCTTTTGTAATTCTAGTAAATCCAAAACTCATCTGAAATTCATGAACCTTGGCATGCTATCATGGAATGGCATCAACATGCTGGGTTTAAAAATATTGTCCCATTTGGGGTAGGTTATGGTATAAGCTTCTCACAAACCAGAGCTTCTCACAAGAAGCCTCATGGTTCTGATAGGGAAACGTGTCACCTTTGTGGATGAAACGATATCCGTTGCCTCTTCTTGCTTTCAAAACATTTCTAGTGTCAACGTAGAACAACAGGAGTGTTGTGTCATTTTTTGGGATTTTTCGTGGTTTGCTTCGACATTTTTATAAATTAACTGAGTTTCTATGCATTTATGTGCATAATTCAAATTTGAACTATATACACATGCTCCAGTGCATATAAACGGGTTGAAAAATCAAATGTGTGTCCTTGGTTGCAACCTTAGGTCCCATGCAAGAAATGGGAATGAATGTCAAACACCTTTGCCACCGTCGCTCGCCCGCTAACATTGAGATACATGGTTTTAAAATTCTAGTAAATCAAAAACTCATCTGAAATTCATGGAACTTGACATGCTATCATGGAACGGCATCAACATGCAGTGGTAAAAATATTGTCCCATTTGGGGCAGGTTGGGGTATAAGCTTCTCACAAACCAGAGCTTCTCGCAACAAGCCTCATGGTTACGGCAGGGAACGTTTCACCTTTCTGGACGAAACGAGATCCGTTGCCTCTTCTTGATTTCAATGTTTCTCTAGTGTCAACATAGAACAACATGAGTGTTGTGTTAAATTTTGGAATTTTTCGGGGTTTGTTTGGACATTTTTATACATTAATTGAGTTTTCAATGCATTTATGTGCATAATTCAAATTTGAACTACAGGCACATGCTCTAATGCATATAAATTGGTTGAAATTCAAATCTCCTTGGTTGCATGCTTAGGTCCCATGCAAGAAATGGGAATGAATGTCAAACACCCTGCCACCGTCACTCGGCCGCAAACATTGAGATACATGGTTTTTAAATTCTAGTAAATCCAAAACTCACCTGAAATTCATGAAACTTGGCATGCTATCATGGAGTGGCATCAACATGCCATGGTAAAAAATTTGTCCCATTTGGGGCAGGTTTGGGTATAAGCTTCTCACAAACCAGAGCTTCTCACAACAAGCCTGATGGTTTACGTAGGGAACGTGCCACCTTTGGGGACGAAACGATATCCGTTGCCTCTTATTGCTTTCAAAAATTTTCTAATGTCAACATAGAACAACAGGAGTGTTGTGTTAAATTTTTGAATTTTCGTGGTTCGTTTGGACATTTTTATACATTAACTGGGTTTTCTAGGCATTTTATGTGCATAATTCAAATTTGAACTATATGCACATGCTCTAGTGCATATAAATTGGTTGAAAAATCAAATATGTGTCCTTTGGTGCATGCTTAGGTCCCATGCAAGAAATGGGAATGAATTTCAAACACCGGGGCACTGTTGATAGCCGGCAAAACATTGAGATACTTTGTTTTTAAATTCTAGTAAATCCAAAACTTGTCTGAAATTCATGAAACTTGGCATGCTATCATGGAATGGCACCCGACATGCTGTGCTATTTTTCGTGTCCATTTTGAGAGAAGGCGCACTCGAATAACAGCCAACAAAGGCATTTTGAAACAAATAGCTGCCACTGTAACATCTCAAACGTTTTGTATAATTTAAATCATGTGCGTTCTGTTAACCATTCACGTGACGCCACGCCTCACTCTTTTAATGGCTAGGAGGTGCCGTGCGGACAGGTGCTTGACTAAACGGGAGGCGTGCGAGCTGTACTCCAATGCGCAGGCTCACCGGGAAGCGTGCGAGCTGTACGCCGCGCAGGCTCACTGGGAAGCGAGCACTTTGACTTCCATGGCCGCCCACCTTGCTCGCATCCTCTCCATTAATGGCGCCCAAGCCGCAGTTTAATACGGTTTTTAAATATAAAACACTCATCGCAAACGTTTTAGTTAGAACACTCGTATGCAAACCGACAGCTTCCCCAGGAAGCCTAGCGAAAATGTGCCGAGCAGGATTTGTGCAGCTCTTGATCGCAAATGTTTTAGATAGAACACCCGTATGTAAACTGCCAGCTTCCCCAGTAAGCCAAGGGAAAATGTGCCGAGCAGGATTTGTGCAGCTCTTCATCGCAAACATTTTAGATAGATCACATGTATGCAAAGTGAGAGCTATGGTCTTCCGCAGTAAGCCCAGGGAAAATTCGCCGCGTAGGATTATTGCATCTCTTCAACGCAAACGGTTCAGATTGAATAAGGTATGCAAAGCGAGACTTCGGCGCTAAGCCAAGAGAAAATCTGGCAAGCAGGATTTGTACCTCCCTTCAACGCAAACGGTTTTTTTCGATGACCCGTGTGCAACCACGTACAGACAATTTGGTAAGATTTGCATCTGTCATATTGGGTATATTGCCATTTGTCAAACTGGAAAGATTGACATTTGTTGATCTAGTAACATTGCCATTTGCCAACCTTGTAACACTGCGATTTGTCAAAACATGCAGCTAAAAACCACTAGCAGTATCTAATTTTTGCAACTAAAATTCAGTAATTAAGCATAGATTTCATTCATAGATTAAGCAGTCGTTCTTTATACAAACAGTTCAACTCGACAGCTGAACAGACCAAACTCTTTCCCCAATTGTTGCCAACCACGTACTAAAATAGCTAGTTCAACTATATATACTAGCTAATTTTAAGTACGTTGTACAGTTCCACCACATCTATAATTAGATGAACTGAACAAAATAGCCCCTAAATACTACTACTACGGAGGGGCTTTCTACTACTTCCGGCAGCCTCTCCTCTGCCGAGCGCGCTCAGTAAGAGGAAAAGGAGGAGGAGCCTACCAACGACCTGGACAACTGCAATACGGTGCCTGCCGCTGCTGCACCTTCAGCGACACTCCCTCGAATGCCCTTTGCCGCTCCAGACTACCTCTCTCGAAGCGGCGGGACTGCTCGTAGATCTCCTGATTCCTCGCCCCCCGCCTTCGGGCCGCGGTGGTGGAGCGGGTGATGGCCACGGTGGCCGGCAGTGGGGTGGCGGCCACGATGGCCACCTCCCGCCTTCAGGCAGCGGTGGCCGAGTTGGCGATGGCCCTTGCTTTTGACGGTGGTGTGGCGGCAACGGCGGCTGGCAACAGCTGCCGACAGGTAGCTGCGGCGAAGCGTGTGGTGGGTGTTCCGCGCACACCCAACAGGGACGCCACGCGCACTACACTACGTCGGGGACTGCGCTGCCGCCGCGGTGTAGCCTCCCAGCTGGAGCTGTCCTCTGATGACGGCAGAGTGGCTGAGCGACAACGATGGACCAGTGCCATTGGCGATTGTGGGAGAAGCAGACAAGATAAGCTACAGGGAGGGAGGGGAAAATGCGACGCAGGACTCGCCGGCCGTGAGGGTTTATATAGTAGGCTAGTAAGCATTGGGATTTTGGGAGATTTCACCGAGTCGGGCGGGAAGCTTGCGCGGTTGCGCGGGAACGGGCTCACCACCGTTTGGCCAAAAGAATGCCCCCGCGCGCTTCTCAAGCTTGCGCTCGAAGCCGTCTACGGCAGCGGAGTGACAAGACATGCGAGATGAGGACGAAAGGACACATACACATACGGTTAATAAAAAAACATTTGCGATTTAATTACCTACTATACCCCCATCCTAGTTTATAAGTAGGATTTAACTAATAAAATACAAATGCATGTCGCCAAAGATTATATCGTTGGATTCGTATTTGAACATAGTTTCCAATTATATAATTTTTGTAACATGCATTAACATTTTGTTGGTTAAATTTAAGGTCAAAATATGGCACAGAATATAAAGGGGACTAATAGACCAAGACGGCGGTAGTAGCAAACGGCCGCTCTCTACGTAGCGACGCAACTGTCGGCCGGCTTGTAGACGACCATTTCATGCGTCTTCAACTGCTCTATGCGTGTGGTTGCTTGCGGTTGAGGCGGCCGCGGCGCGCTTGCTACTACTTGAGCTTGCATTGGTTTTTCCCTTGAAGAGGAAAGGGTGATGCAGCATAGTAGAGGTAAGTATTTCCCTCAGTTAAGAACCAAGGTATCAATCCAGTAGGAGAAGAACGCACAAATCAGCAACACCTGCACAAACAATCAAACACTTGCACCCAACGCGATAAAGGGGTCGTCAATTCCTTCACGGTCAATTGCAAAGGTGAGATCTGATAGAGATAGATAAACAAAAGATAAAATATTTTTGGGTTTTTTTGGTATATAGATCTGAAAATAAAAGATTGCAAAATAGTAGATTGGAAAGTAATATGATGGAAAATAGACCCGGGGGCCATAGGTTTCACTAGAGGCTTCTCTCATGAAGGCAAATAATACGGTGGGTGAACAAATTACTGTCGAGCAATTCATAGAAAAGCGCAAAGTTATGACGATATCCAAGGCAATGATTATGCATATAGGCATCACGTCCGTGTCAAGTAGACCGACTCCTGCCTGCATCTACTACTATTACTCCACACATCGACCGCTATCCAGCATGCATCTAGAGTATTAAGTTCATAAAGAACGGAGTAACACCTTAAGTAAGATGACATGATGGAGAGGAATTAACTGAAGCAATATGATGAAAACCTTATCTTTTTATCCTCGATGGCAACAATGCAATAAGTGTCTCGCTACCCCTACTTTGTCACTGGGTGAAATCACGCAAGATTGAACCCAAAGCTAAGCACCTCTCCCATTGCAAGAAAAACCAATCTAGTTGGCCAAACCGAGAAATACAAAGATATTAAATCATGCATAAAAGAATTCAGAGAAGATTCAAATAATATTCATAGATAAGCTGATCATAAATCCACAATTCATCGGATCTTGACAAACACACCGTAAAAGAAGATTACATTGGATAGATCTCCAAGAACATCAAGGAGAATGTTGTATTGAGAATCAAAGAGAGAGAAGAAGCCATCTAGCTACTAGCTATGGACCCGTAGGTCTGAGGTAAACTACTCACGCATCATTGGAAGGGCAATGGAGTTGATGTATAAGCCCTCCGTGATCGATTCCCCCTCCGGCGGGATGCCGGAAAAGGACCCAAGATGGGATCTCACTGTAACAGAAGGTTGCGGCGATGGAAAAGTGTTTTCGTGGATGCCTCTGGTGCTTCTGGAATATTTGTGAATATATAGGAGGAAGAGCAAGGTCAGGGGAGTCCTGAGGGGCCCACAAGGTAGGGGCCCCCCCCCTAGGGCGCGCCCTCCACCCTTGTCGCCACCTCGTGGCTCTTCTGACTTGGACTGCAAGTCCCCTGGGTGTCTTCTGGTCCAAGAAAAATCAACATGAAGTTTTATTCCGTTTGGTATTCCTTTTCTACGAGGCTCAAAAACAAGGAAAAAACAGAAACTGGCACTGGGCTCTAGGTTAATAGGTTAGTCCCAAAAATAATATAAAATAGCATATTAATGCATATAAAACATCCAAAATAGATAATATAATAGCATGGAACAATCAAAAATTATAGATACGTTGGAGACGTATCAAGCATCCCCAAGCTTAATTCCTGCTCGTCCTCGAGTAGGTAAATGATAAAAACAGAATTTTTGATGTGGAATGCTACCTAACATATTTATCCATGTAATTTTCTTTATTGTGGCATGAATGTTCAGATCCATAAGATTCAAAACAAAAGTTTAATATTTACATAAAAACAATAATACTTCAAGCATACTAATAAAGCAATCATGTCTTCTCAAAATAACATGGCCAAAGAAAGTCATCCCTACAAAATCATATAGTTTGGCTATGCTCCATCTTCATCACACAAAGTACTCAAATCATGCACAACCCTGATGACAAGCCATGCAATTGTTTCATACTTTTGATGTTCTCAAACCTTTCAACTTTCACGCAATACATGAGCATGAGCCATGGACATAGCACTATAGGTGGAATAGAATATGGTGGTTGTGGAGAAGACAAAAAGAAGGAGATAGTCTCACATCAACTAGGCGTATCGACGGGCTATGGAGATGCCCATTAATAGATATCAATGTGAGTGAGTAGGTATTGCCATGCAACGGATGCACTAGAGCTATAAGTTTATGAAAGCTCAAAAAGAAACTAAGTGGGTGTGCATCCAACTTGCTTGCTCACGAAGACCTAGGGCAATTTGAGGAAGCCCATCATTGGAATCTACAAGCCAAGTTCTATAATGAAAAATTCCCACTAGTATATGAAAGTGACAACATAGGAGACTCTCTATCATGAAGATCATGGTGCTACTTTGAAGCACAAGTGTGGAAAAGGGATAGTAACATTGCCCCTTCTCTCTTTTCTCTCTTTTTTTTCTTTTTTTTGGTGGGCTTCTTTGGCCTCTTTTATTTTATTTGTGGGCTTCGTTGGCCTCTTTTATTTTTTTCCTCACATGGGACAATGCTCTAATAATGAAGATCATCACACTTTTATTTACTTACAACTCAAGAATTACAACTCGATACTTAGAGCAAAATATGACTCTATATGAATGCCTCCGGCGGTATACTGGGATGTGCAAGGACTCAAGAGTGACATGTATAAAAATTATGAACGGTGGCTTTGCCACAAATACTATGTCAACTACATGATCATGCAAAGCAATATGACAATGATGGAGCGTGTCATAATAAAACGGAACGGTGGAAAGTTGCATAGAAATATATCTCGGAATGGCTATGGAAATGCCATAATAGGTAGGTATGGTGGCTGTTTTGAGGAAGATAAAAGGTAGGTGTGTGGCACCGGCGAAAGTTGTGCGGTACTAGAGAGGCTAGCAAAGGTGGAAGGGTGAGAGTGCGTATAATCCATGGACTCAACATTAGTCATAAAGAACTCACATACTTATTGTAAAAGTCTATTAGTCATCGAAATGAAGTACTACGCGCATGCTCCTATGGGGATAGGTTGGTAGGAAAAGACCATCGCTCGTCCCCGACCGCCACCCATAAGGAAGACAATCAATAAATAAATCATGCTCCGACTTCATCACATAACGGTTCACCATACGTGCGTGCTACAGGAATCACAAACTTTAACACAAGTATTTCTACAATCCACAATTACTCACTAGCATGACTCTAATATCACCATATTTATATCTCAAAACAATCATAAGGAATCAAACTTCACATAGTATTCAATGCCCTTTATATGAAAGTTTTTATTATATCCCTCTTGGATGCCTATCATATTAGGACTAAATTTATAACCAAAGCAAATTACCATGCTGTTTAGAAAGACTCTCAAAATAATATAAGTGAAGCATGAGAGTTCAATAATTTCTATAAAATAAAACCACCGTCGTGCTCTAAAAAGATATAAGTGAAGCACTAGAGCAAAATTGCCTAGCTCAAAAGATATAAGTGAAGCACATAGATTATTCTAATAAATCATGATTCATCCGTGTCCCTCTCAAAACGTGTGTACAACAAGGATGATTGTGGCAAACTAAAAATCAAAGACTCATATCATACAAGACGCTCCAAGCAAAACACATATCATGTGGTGAATCAAAATATAGCCTCAAGTAAATTTACCAATAGACGAAGACAAAAGAGGGGATGCCTTTCGGGGCATCCCCAAGCTTAGGCTCTTGATTGTCCTTGAATACTACCTTGGGGTGCCTTGGCCATCCCCAAGCTTAGGCTCTTGCCACTCCTTATTCCATAGTCCATCAAATCTTTACCCAAAACTTGAAAACTTCACAACACAAAACTCAACAGAAAACTAGTGAGATCCGTTAGCAGAAGAAAATAAAATCACCAATTTTGGTACTGTTGTGAACTCATTATTTATTTATATTGGTGTAATATCTACTGTATTCCAACTTCTCCATGGTTCATACCCCCCGATATTACCCATAGATTCATCAAAATAAGCAAACAACACAAAGAAAACAGTATCTGTAAAAAACAGAACAGTCTGCGAAGATCTGAATTGTTCTAATACTTCTGTAACTCCAAAAATTTCTAAAAAATATGGATAACAGAGGCAATTTGTATATCAATCTCGTGTAAAACAATCAGGGTTTTTCAATGCTCCAGTGAATTATTAAAATTCTGTGACTGGACGCAAAAGTTTTTGTTTTTCAGCAAGATCAAATCAACTATCACCGTAAGCCATCCCAAAGGTCTTACTTGGCACAAACACTAATTAAAACACCAAAACACATCTAACCAGAGGCTAGATGAAAAATTTATTGAAAACAAAACCAAAAAAAGTAAAAACAAAAATAAAATTGGGTTGCCTCCCAACAAGCGCTATTGTTTAACGCCCTTAGCTAGGCATAAAAACACATAGATCTAGGTATTGTCATAGTAATAATAAGGCAAATTTTGAAAACTCATCTCGTACTCCCTTCATTCAGCAGCAAGTTTTCTTTGTGGTAAGCAAAAGTAATCAAAAGGGCTAAATTTAACGGGATAAGGATCCCTAAGATCAAGCTCGGGAGGTATTGGCTCCTCCTTCGGCCCCTTATATTGTATGATCAACTCATCATTGTAAGAATTCTTTTGGCAAAAGGTCATGAGCTTATTTCCAAGAGAGAAACCCAATCCGTTGTTTTGTATAGCAAAATTATCATTATGTTCAGAAATTTTATCAACTAAAACATTGGTAGGAACTCTTTTTCTCAAATTTTCATTATAAGCAACATGATCAAGAGATCGCAAACGCATTATTTCTTCTTGATTAAAGAGAATCCCCTCTATGGGAGGACGACCACCATCTACCTTATAATGCGCAAAAATTTCTCTAGCTTCTTTCATAATGAATCTAAATTCATGGGCTAGAAATATAGTAGCAGCGCGTTTAACAGAAGAATGCTCAGTATTAGAGAACTCTAGAAAAAAACTTTGAATGCAAGGATGCATATGGACAAATTGTCTTTCAAGTTCAAGTATAAGCAAAGATATAGCATCCGCGAGACTATTAGTTTTATGGAGAATAGATCCACCTAACGTGGGTAGCACACAAGCACAAGTAAAGAAATCTTGAGTAACCCCTTTTCCAATAATATTGCCGCTACCTATGCGAAGTTTCTTAGTGTGCAGGATAGTAGATTCTTCATGAGGATTAAAATTAGCAAATTTCTCAAAGTTTCCCTCATCGTTACTACTATCTTCAATGATAATCTCTCCAGATTCAGACATGGTGACAACAAATCGATCCAACAAACGGAGAAGCAAAGAGGCAAAAGAATAAGATGAACGGAAGAAGGGTGAATAAAAAGGCAAATCTTTTCGAAAATCGTTTTAGAAGTGGGCGAGAGGAAAACGAGAGGCAAATGGCGAATAATGTAATGCAAGAGATGAGAGTTCAAGATGGTTACTTAGTATGTCTTGACTTGGCGTAGATCTCCACGGCAACGGCGCCAGAAATTCTTCCTGCTACTTCTTAAGCTTGCGTTTGTTTTTCCCTTCAAGAGGAAAGGGTGATGCAGCATAGTAGAGGTAAGTATTTCCCTTAGTTAAGAACCAAGGTATCAATCCAGTAGGAGAAG
Source organism: Thinopyrum elongatum (assembly GCA_011799875.1). NCBI lineage: Eukaryota > Viridiplantae > Streptophyta > Magnoliopsida > Poales > Poaceae > Thinopyrum > Thinopyrum elongatum. Next base: position 484,573,719 of record CM022298.1, on the reverse strand, counting down.
AACGCACAAATCACCAACACCTGCACAAACAATCAAACACTTGCACCCAACACGATAAAGGGGTTGTCAATCCCTTCACGGTCAATTGCAAAGGTGAGATCTGATAGAGATAGATAAACAAAAGATAAAATATTTTTGGGTTTTTTGGTATATAGATCTGAAAATAAAAGATTGCAAAATAGTAGATCGGAAAGTAATATGATGGAAAATAGACCCGGGGGCCATAGGTTTCACTAGAGGCTTCTCTCATGAAGGCAAATAATACGGTGGGTGAACAAATTACTGTCGAGCAATTGATAGAAAAGCGCAAAGTTATGACGATATCCAAGGCAATGATTATGCATATAGGCATCACTTCCGTGTCAAGTAGACTGACTCCTGCCTGCATCTACTACTATTACTCCATACATCGACCGCTATCCAGCATGCATCTAGAGTATTAAGTTCATAAAGAACGGAGTAACGCCTTAAGTAAGATGACATGATGTAGAGGAATTAACTCAAGCAATATGATGAAAACCCCATCTTTTTATCCTCGAAGGCAACAATGCAATACGTGTCCCGCTACCCCTACTTTGTCACTGGGTGAAATCACGTAAGATTGAACCCAAAGCTAAGCACATCTCCCATTGCAAGAAAAACCAATCTAGTTGGCCAAACCAAACCGATAATTCAAAGAGAAATACAAAGATATTAAATCGTGCATAAAAGAATTCAGAGAAGATTCAAATAATATTCATAGATAAGCTGATCATAAATCCACAATTCTTCGGATCTCGACAAACACACCGCAAAAGAAGATTACATCGGATAGATCTCCAAGAACATCAAGGAGAACATTGTATTGAGAATCAAAGAGAGAGAAGAAGCCATCTAGCTACTAGCTATGGACCCGTAGGTCTGAGGTAAACTACTCACGCATCATCGGAAGGGCAATGGAGTTGATGTAGAAGCCCTCCATGATCGATTCCCCCTCCGGCGGGATGCAGGAAAAGGCCCCAAGATGGGATCTCACGGAAACAGAAGGTTGTGGCGGTGGAAAAGTGTTTTCATGGATGCCTCTGGTGGTTCTGGAATATTTGTGAATATATAGGAGGAAGAGCTAGGTCAGGGGAGTCCCGAGGGGCCCACAAGGTAGGCCCCCCCCTAGGGCGCGCCCTCCACCCTTGTCGCCACCTCGTGGCTCTTCTGACTAGGACTCCAAGTCCCCTGGGTGTCTTCTGGTCCAAGAAAAATCATCGTGAAGTTTTATTCCGTTTGGACTCCGTTTGGTATTCCTTTTCTGCGAGGCTCAAAAATAAGGAAAAAACAGAAACTGGCACTGGGCTCTAGGTTAATAGCTTAGTCCCAAAAATAATATAAAATAACATATTAATGCATATAAAACATCCAAAACAGATAATATAATAGCATGGAACAATCAAAAATTATAGATACGTTGGAGACGTACCAGCGCTCTGCTCGCATCCCGCCGCGCGCGCTCTGCTCTCGCGTCCCTCCGGGCGCTCTGTCCTCTTCCCTCCATGCACGCTGCCAGTGTTTGGGGCCGGCGCACAATCATGCATGTTCGTGTGCATGCGGTTGCGTCGGGCGCGGTGCGACGATGCAATTACCCGCTGCAAAAACTGCCATGCGGACGCGCCGAGAATCCAGGCCGCCATTTATTCCTGCGGCCATTTACCTTCATCTCTCGTGCCACACGACACAATAAGCACACCCACGACGACACATACAGAGAGGACATTCGGCGGTTCCAATGGCGCTCCCCGTGGCTCCAATGGCGCTCCCAGCGGCCGACGACGACAACGGCGAGTAGTTCACCACGCATTACATAGTGGACACCCACGTGAGGGGGAAGGCCCTCTCAGTGGTGTACATGAACGATCCGGTCTCGGTGGAGAGCTCCATCCAAATTATGGAGCAGTTGCTTGCCAAGAACAAGTACCAAGTGGTCGGCTTCGACCTCGAGTACACCATCGGTTGTGCCGGGCACGATCAGAAGGTTGTCATCGCCCAGTTGTGTGTGTGACATGACATCCTCGTCTACCACTACCACCTGGCCACAAGGCCTTGCGAGCGTTTCTCCAGGTTTATCAACAGCTCCGAATACAATTTCGCTATGGTGGACACCACCAACGATCTAAAAGCGCTCAAGGTTTCGGGCTTGAAATGCCAGAATCTTGTCAACATCTAGGACCACTACAAGGTCTGGGGCAGTGACAACAACAAACAGAACTCCCTAGTTGACCTCGCCTCGGCCATCATCAACCCCTACTACATGAAGATGAAGGATGAGAGCAAGAAGGACAAGAACGCCTGGCACAGTGTCTGGCATGAGAGACTGGATGAACAACACATCAAGTACGCGGCCAAGGACGCGTACACAAGCTACGAGATGTACATGCGGATCGTTGATATGAGGGAGTGTCTTCTTCCTGCCCCAGACGAGGGATCGAGCCACAGAGTAGTGGCGGGAGCGTCAGAAGAAGTAGATGACTAGACGATCATTTCTCCTAGTTTAGAATGCATACAATTGTTTATTGATGTGTGTGCGAATGATCTGTATAGTCACTTATGTAATTGGATGTTTATTTCAGTTATATATATATATATATATCTTCTGTAGAAAGAGAAATCACACGGCTTATTAGCAGCAATCGTCTGTGTTATTATTGGTCTTCGCACACATTTCAGATTACGGACCTGTTTGTCGCGTATCACACACATCTTGTTCAGTTGAACCGTTTCTATTGTGTTGCCTAATCACACACAGTTCATCCTAGTGAACTATATGTCGTATATCGCACACACCCTCATCTGACTGCCCGTTTCTGTTGTTCTGCATCATCACAAACAGTTCTTCTGGATTAACCGTGTGCCCTGCATCGCACACGCAACTAAAATCAAAACCGTGTTTGATGGCTCCGCCATTGCAAATGTTTTGCATCTTTTTTGACGGTTTTTTTACACCACCGTTTGCGATTAATGCATCGCACACAGTTTCGTCAAAGGGTCTCTGATCGTAGTGTCGCGTTAGCAGCATCCTGCAGTAGTGCATGTCACTCGGTCCCGTCTATATCGTGTACATGTACGTACAACCACGCTACAAGAAAGTAAATACGGCTACGTACGTACATACGGGCGGGGTCTCGAACACGTACATACGGCCTGGGCTCGCGTACATGGAGACGGCAGCAATGGCATCCTGTTCATCGGCGGCCAACCGGATGGGTCAGAACGGAGAAACAACATCGTGTTCATCGGGAGGCAACAGAATGCGTCCTGTTCATCGTGAGCTAACCGGCTTGGACGGAACAGCCGAAACGGGGTCTGTCGTACCGCAAAACGGATGAAAATGACCTTCTGTTCGACCGCGCACGGTCGAAACAGACTTCTGTTCGAGTGCCTACGGTCGAAACGGGGTCCTGTTGATCGGGAGGGGTGTGGCGTACCGCAGAATGGATGAAATGGACTTCTGTTGGAGCGCCTACCATCGAAATGGGGTCCTGTTGATCAGGAGGGGTGTGGCGTACCGCAAAACGGGACTCCACGGGTGAAAGTCCAACTATTCCCTGGGTGGTTTTGGTAATTCATAACAACATATAGCTCATTGGACTAATATCCTTTCAAGATATATATTTCAGGAAGTTCAATGAATGGCATGGCATGGACTAGGAATGTGGACCCCTCAAAATGCTAAGAACACATATTGGCAAAAGCTCAAGAAAATCTTCATTTTTATCTTAGTGATCCAAGACCACATTGAGTCCATAGGAAAGCCAATATTATTAAAAGGGGGTGGGGTGTTGCTTAATGGCTTACTTGCTCAAATGCTTAGTGATATTACTCAACAGCCCTCAACCACATTCTCATTCCAAATATGACAAAACCCTAAACTCCAACTCGGCCCAACCGATTCATTCTACCCGGAGCCACTGAGTTCATATGTCATAGCCACTGCCTGAAACCCTAGCAATTCGGTTTCACCGATACGAATCTCGGTCTCACCAAGATGGCCCTGCAAACTCTCTGTTTCCCTTTGTAACATTTCGGTCTCACCGAAATGAGCAATCGGCCACACCGAGTTTGCTTGACTAACTCTCTGTGTTACTCTTTGCTGAAATCGATCTCACCTAGTTCATGCAATCGGCGCCACCGAGATGAGGTTTTGCCCTAGACCTAGCACATCAGTCTCACCGAGTTGTTCCAGTCGGTCCAACCGAGATTCCTAACGTTCACATTTTGAACTGAATCGGTCTCACCGAGTTCATCTATTCGGTCTGACCGAGTTGGGTCAAATGTGTGTAACAGTTGGATTTTGTGTGGAGGCTATATATACCCCTCCACCCCCCTCTCCATCAGAGAGAGAGCCATCAGAACGTGCCTACACTTCCAGCTTACATTTTCTAAGAGAGAACCACCTACTTATGTGTTGAGATCAAGATATTCCAATCATACCACAAGTATCTTGATTTCTAGCCTTCCCCAAGTTGCTTTCCACTCAAATCATCTTTCCACCATATCCAAATCTGTGAGAGAGAGTTGAGTGTTGGGGAGACTATCATTTGAAGCACAAGAGCAAGGAGTTCATCATCATCACACCATCTATTACCTTTTGGAGAGTGGTGTCTTATAGATTGGTTAGGTTTCGCTTGGGAGCCTCCGTCAAGAGTTGTGGATTTGAACCAAGAAGTTTGTAAGGGCAAGGAGATTGCCTACTTCATGAAGATCTACCCGAGTGAGGCAAGTCCTTCATGGGCGATGGCCATGGTGGAATAGACAAGGTTGCTTCTTCGTGGACCCTTCGTGGGTGGAGCCCTCCATGGACTCGCACAGCCGTTACCCTTCGTGGGTTGAAGTCTCCATCAATGTGGATGTACGATAGCACCACCTATCGGAACCACGCCAAAAATCTTCGTGTCTCCATTGCATTTGCACTCTCCAAACCCTCCCCTTTACCTTCATATGCAATGTTTTACTTTCCGCTGCTACACTCTTAGAACTGCATGTGTAGGTTGATTGCTTGAATTGAGTTAGTTGCTAAAATCTGCCCACAACTAAAATTGGGAAAAGGCTAGATTTTTATTTGGTCAAGTAGTCTAATCACCCTCCCTCTAGACCTACTTTCGATCCTACAAGTGGTATCAGAGCTTTGGTCTCCATTTGCCTTGATTTCCATAGCTTTGGTGATACTAGCCTTGGTTTCACAACCTAGGAGAGTATGGCGTCTAGCGAGAGAAACTACCACCGTAGAGGTCCTTACTTTGTTGGTACTGATTTTGCTAGTTGGAAGCATAAGATGAAAATGCACATTCTTGGTCATAACCCCGCCGATTGGGCTATTGTGCTTATTGGCTTACAAGGCGATTTCTTCGAGGATGGAAAAGAACCGTATCATGAAGTGTCCGCGGAAGAAATGATGATGTTGCAATACAATGCTCAAGCTTGCGATATTCTCTTCAACGGATTGTGCCCCGAAAAATTCAAAAAAATCAGCCGCCTTGAGAATGCAAAGGAAATTTGAGATACTTTGGTTGATATGCATGAAGGTACCGAGTTCGTCAAGGAATCTAAATTGGATGAGCTTCAAAGTCAACTTGACAAGTTCAAGATGAAGGATGGTGACGGAGTCGCTGAGATGTACTCTAGGCTTGCGCTCATCACAAATGAGATTGCCGGCTTAGAAAGCAAAGAGATTACCAACAAATTCATTATCAAGAAGATCCTAAGAGCCTTGGATGGAAAATATGATACTGTGTGCACCTTGATCCAAATGATGCCTAACTACAAAGATCTCAAGCCAACGGAAGTCATTGGTAGAATTGTTGCTCATGAGATGTCACTCAAGGATAAGGAAGAGCTCCACAACAAGTCAAGTGGTGCTTACAAAGCTTCAAGTGATGCTCCTACAACATCAAGTGAGAAGCAAGTCTCCAATGAAGAATTGAGCTTAATGGTGAAGAACTTCAACAAGTTCTACAAGAATAGAAGCAAAGAAAGAAGCTCCAAGTCAAGATCCTATGATGACAAAAGATTTTCTAGTCGTGATCGTGATTGCTACAATTGTGGAAAACCCGGACACTACTCCAATGAGTGTACGGCTCCCTACAAGAAAAGAGAAGATTCACCAAAAAGGAGGAGTAGAAGAGATGAATCACCTCAAAGAGAGAGAAGGAGTAGAGATGATCGTTATGAGCGAAGACCCTCTCATAGAAGCAAGGATTCAGAAAGAAAGGACAAGTCATCAAAGAGTTACACAAGACGAAGACATCAAGCTCATGTTGGTGAATGGGTATCCGGTTCCGACTCCGACAACTACTCCGAGAGAAGCTATCACTTCGACTCCGAACATACTCAAGATGAAGGTGTTGCCGGAATTGCTCTTGTATCATCCAACTCCTACGGCATATTTGACTCACCAAATGAAGGAATTGGAAGATGCTTCATGGCTAAAGGCCCTAAGGTATCACACCCCGAGTACGTTGATTTCAATAGTGATGAAGATGATTTGCTAGGTGATGATGATCTACTTGTTGACAACACTAGTGATGACATCTATGATGAACTTGCTAGTAATCATGCTAATCAAGATGAAATGAATAACAATGATAAGAAGGAGATTGAGCGTCTAACTAAAGAACTAAACACTCTTAAGTTGGCTCATGAAACAACTCTAGAGGATAATAGAGAGCTCCTAAGGACTCATGAGAAGCTATGCTTCGAGAAGCTAAATTTAGAGCAAGAGCATGGGTTCCTAAAAGCTATCAATGATGATCCTCGAAAGAAGAGTTCTTACATTGCCAAGTGTTTACTCTTGTCTACATATATGCCACAAGTAAAATCTAGCAATAAGAACAAGAAAGATTCTTCCTCTAGTAGTAACAATAGCCATGGTAAATCCAATATTGTTGCTTCTAGTAGTTCTCTTGATTCAAATAATGATTCTCTTAGCCAAGTTACACTTAAGCAAGAAAATAGCTTATTGAAGGGAATTATAGAGAAAGGTGTTTATAAGAGCCTTGTCGGAAATAAGCAATTTGAGGAAATTGTACGCAAGCAAGGAAGGCACCGGAAGAATCAAGGTGTTGGTTTTGAACGAAAGTTGAATGCCAATGGAGTTGAGTGGGAAGAAGATTAATACCCCAAGACGAAGTTTGTTCCCCAACAAGAGAAGTATGACCCCACTTCTTTCAAAGGAACACAAGCTCAAGATGGTCTTCCTCCACAAGACCACAAGCTAAAGGGCAAAGACAAGCTTCAAGAGGAGATTAACTCATTTGAAGAAGCTCCTAAAGCCATGGTCAAGTTGGTTCCTAAGACTACGTCAAGTTCTACTTCATCAAGTTCGACTACAACTCCAAGGATTCCCATCAAGTTGATGTGGATCCCAAAGAAGAAGAACTAGAGAGTTCTTGATGGTGACTCCGCCAATATACCTCACTCACATTCATTTTGGCAAGGACATGTGCAATCAACTTTCATATCTTGCACTAATCCATGGAGTCACAAACCCTCTAGACAAGGGACAAGGTAACCTAATGCTTTCATGGACATCATCATATTTGTGGTTCACTCTATGTCTATGGATATCCTTGTATGTTCCTTGTGGGACTAACCCATTTAGGTATTGAAAGTGTAACACTCCAATGGATTGCTCCAAAAGATCTACATCAACATTGAGCATCCACATCTTCAATATCTACATGAAGTCATCATCGACAAAACCCAAGGTTAGTTCATCCCTCTTAGGGGGGTATCAAATTTAGGGGGAGCTTTGCTCTAAAAATTGAGCTAAAGCAACTCTAATGGTGTGAACACAACAATGCTTTATGTAAAAGTGGTAACCCCACTTGTGCTTAAATGATGAGTATGACCTATGATCAAATGTTCTCATTTGACTCCTAAGTCAATATACTCATATATAGATGACCTAGTCATCGCCAATTGCTTGATAGATGCTAGAATTGTTTGTGCATGCTTTGACACATGTTTTATTTGCTATCTTATTGTGTGAGCATGTTGGTTGCATAATTTTCTCTATTCCAGGACATCCATTTGTTGTTTTGAATGTTTGGTTCTTATTGGCCAAATGGATGGACAAGAATGCCTAAGAACCTTCTCTAGCTATGTATGCTCTTCTCAAATTCTATTCATGCTACATCACAAAATTTTAAAAAGTTCTTTTTCGGACACTCCGGGTGAGGAGCACTCGGAGCCACCGATCCGTCAAGAGCTGACATCCAAAACCTCTTAGTGAATTTTGGTCAGACCAACACATTCATGCTCGGTCCCACCAAAACCACTAAGTTGATCTAGGTTTTCACCTCGGTGCCACCGATTAGAACGATTCGGTCTCACCGAGTTGCAGTAATTGCAAGAAGTTTTGCACCTCGGTGCCACCGAGATGTTCCACTCGGCACCACCAACAGCCAATGGGTATATATATACTTTGCGGCCTGACGTTTGGAAATTTCTTCAAACACTTGAGCCCGCGCCCTCCCATTGCTACCGCTCTTGGTCTCCGGATCGTCACCGTCTCCACCTGTCCGCCATCATCGCAGTTCTATGCCGCTGTCAACGGGAATCGCCTCCGCCGTTGCCGCCGTAGTGAGCCATCACCAAGTTAGGGTATGGTTCGACCCCTTTGTGCAAACTCTTTTATTCGATTCAATGCACAAAGTTATTGCATGTATTTTTTCCATGATTGAAATCTTCCTATCCACACAAAAGTTCCTTTGGAATAGATTTGATGCAAAATCTTAGGGTTAGGTTTCCGCCGAGCTCATCTCGGACCGACCGAAATGAAGTTTTCGGTCCCACCAATTGGCCCTATCCATTGCACTAAGTATAACTCGGTCTGACCGAAACGTACTGATCGGTGAGACCGAAAGCAATTTCTCAGTGAAACCCTAGCATCTCGGAGTCACGGAGTTGCAACTCGGTCCAACTGATTTCGCATGTTTAGACTCTGTTTGTGCTTCGGTGTCACCGAGATTATCATATCGATAGCTCCGAAATGCTTTCTGCAGAAAACTAAAGTTAAGATTTTGTCTCAATTCTTTGCAAAACCAGCTGTCTTTTGTGATGCTCATCCACTCTACCCATATCCATCTATTCACAGGGTCAGTTTGCAGAGATGTCTGAGGCCAGTGATAGTCAGAATAGATCAGAGGAACAAGTCAATCCCAGTAAGGGCACTAGTCCCAGTAGTAGCTATGATGATGGTGTCGGATTCAGGGCGCCACAGACCTAAAGAAAGTTTGAACTCTGGGGCGTGTGCGAAGAACTCAACCTATCCAACCAACCAACCCGTCGCCCTACAGCCTAGCTTGATGGATCAAGGAAGGAGATGGACACGGCAGTTTACCCAGGTTCGGGCCACCTTGCGGTGTAAGACCCTACTCCTGCTTTGTGGTGGATTTGCCTCACGAGGGGCTGGGGATGAACTAGTATAAGGGAAGAACAACCTCACGAGGTCTGCTGTGGGGTGAGGGTGAGTCGTCCTTCGGTTCAGTCCGGTCCGGTTTGGTTCGGGTCCCATTCTATGGTGGTGGCTAGCTTATACTTATAGCGGCCTCGGTCCTCTTCCTCCAGAACTTAGGCGGGTAGGGATTCCACAATGGCCAATTTGAAAGGGGACAAGCAGTACATCTTATCCTGATGAAAGGTGGTCTTCGCCTGCAAAGCTTCTAGTCATGACACCGCGGTGGGCTCAGCGATGACATCCGTCCTACCATCCTGGCAGTCTTGGTCTCGTTGCACTGGAATGGAAACCTTTGCCTGATTCCTCGGGAACCCACGCCTGCGCTTGCCTCCTTAGCACCAAAGAGGAAACCTGCTCTTCTGCGCCTGCGGGCACCCGCCTGGCCTTGGTCGTCATGCCTTGCGTCACCACAACCTCGTGAGGTTGGATACCTGCATAGAAATCTCTGCTCCTCAGGAGGCAGCCTGGGGAGGCCGCTTCCTCAGGAGGTCTTGGCGTTGTCTCCCTCGTGAGGCTTGGCCCCTCGCGAGGGTCTTGTCTTGTTGGTGTTGAAACTAGGCCGTACCAGGCCATCGATGGAGCCACGCCGTGGGCCGTAGGCAGGCAAGTCTGGGTACCCTGGTTCCCAGAACACCGACAGTAGCCCCCGGGCCCAAGGCGCACCCGGACTTGGCTTCGAGGCGAAGCCAAAGGGCAAGGGCGAAGTGCCGCGGGCCCCAATCGCCTACAGGCCAAGCTGACGTGTGGCGCTTGACGGGGCATTGACGCTCTTCTTCAAGGTCTTCGGAAATGACGGCCGATGTCTGGAGTGCTGCCCCAGGGGAGGCGATCGACACGGCGACCCCCTCATAGGACGGCAAATCGGTGAGGCCCCTCGCGGTGAACTTGCCCTTGGCCTTGTCCGTGATTCCTCCAGTAGCAGCGATGCCTCCTCTGAACCAAGCTTAAGCGACGATGACAGCTACGAGCCGCCGCGCTGCCGTGCTCAGGCTTGAGGGAGGAATGGCACCGGCCAGGCGTCATGGGTGACACCGCCTGGGTCGTGATCCTTAGGAGGTCCTTTCCTTTTGTTTCATTCCTCCGCAAAAGTCATGAAGGGCCCCGCGGGGGTGTGTAAAGATCGTGACACTTTTGCCTTAATGTTAGCATCCCCAACTTATGTTGTGTTTGCGTCTCTCGCTTGGGCACGGTTCCCCCTTTTATTTCTCGCGGCAGCTTAGTGCTCTACGCTGACAGGACCCAGTCCCCAGGCAAGCTTCGGCCGTCGCTGGTATGCCAGGTCGCGATGCCGTGGTCAAGGCCAGGAGGTGAGCGGCCCGAGGTGTGGTAAGAGCCCCCGAGGTGCGATGCTCAGGAGGTCCCCTTTGGTGCGCAAGCGGCTCCTGAAGGACTGAAAGGGGAGTTCCCTTGCCCGAGCGAAATCACGAGAGATGAAACGCCGATTATGGGGTTCGCGCCCAGGTGTGCGAAGTGACTTATCTTGGCGAGCCTATGGTGGTTTCCTTGTCGCGAGGGCGAGCTTCTTGTGCAACGTTAGGCTGCGCCCTTCTCCTGATGGCGCCCCCTCCCCCCCCCCCCCCCCCCCCCCCCCGCAGGGCTCCTACCGACTCCATCTCTCCCGCTTGTCAGGGTGCTCTACGTCCTCGGGACCCGGCTCTCGAGCGAGGCTCGGCCACCCCTAGGAGGGGTTGCGCCCCATGGCACGTAGCGCGGTATCCTTCCGCGGTGGCGAGGTGTTGGCGAAGCTGCTCATGATCCTGCCTCCGGAGGTTCCTGCAACATTTACCATGCCTGGTGGAGGCGTAAGACTCCTGTTTAAGCTTGTGGAACAATATGTGCTTGCAGTAATTATTGGGACCCCATGGTTTCCTTATTGCGCCAAGTTTCCTTCGTGCTTGCTTTTGTGCTCTGCGTCGGTAGGGCCCAGCCCCATGCATACCTCGACCGCCGTTGGGGCGTCCAGATCACCAGGATGACACCAAGGGGCGAGGGGCTATGTGACTAGTGAGGCCCCTGAGTCGCGATGCTCAGGAGGTCCCCCTTGACGTGCGAGCAGCCCTCATGAAGGAAACGTGGATGCCGAGGTGTAGGACTTCGTGCTTTGCGTCAGTAGGGCCCAGCCCCGCGCATACCTCGACTGCTGTTGGGGCGTCCAGATCACCAGGACGACACCAAGGGGCAAGGGCTATGTGACTAGTGAGGCCCCTGAGTCGCGATGCTCACGAGGTCCCCCTTGACGTGCGAGCAGCCCTCATACCTTTGACCACCAGCTTTCACCTGGGGGGAACGCGAGAAGACCAGGTACCCGGACTTGGTAGGGTAGCGTGTGCCAGGTGGGACCTGAGCACAACCCCCGTGTCCAGCCCCATCGAGTGATCCTCCCGAGGAGGAAGCTGTGGGGTGTTGCCGATCGTAGAGCCGAGAGGCTATCTAGAGGTTGGTGCGGCCGCGAGGGCGCCCTCAGTTGTTTATTCACCAGCGCGGAGCATGGTGCTTCCACTTTATCATGGGCATAGTCGCTTCTCGACCGTGTCATCCGCCAGCGCGGAGCATGGGGCTTCCACTGGTATGTGGGTGGGAGTTCCCGCTGGGGGAGACTCCGGGGTGTGTACAGCCCCGTTCGTACGCGTGGCTAGCACGGCAGAACTGGAGGAGGTGTATCTGGGCACTCGTGAGCCAGCGCGGGACTCACGAGGCCCTACCTCAAGGCGGGTTGCACCTAATTTTTGCAGCGCGGGGCGCGCGTAAGAAACTTGTGGGGCGATGGGTGGTCCGGCGCCGAATGCCCCTCTGGAGGTTATCGCATGAGAAGGCAAGACACTAATGACCCCAGGAGGTGACGTGAACGGGGCCAGCCCGCCAGACAGAGCTCAGCCATTGGTTTTATTGACGCTGCAGGGACGAACCCGAGCACAGACGCCGTGCCAAGGCTTCTCATGCAACGATCCCACGCAAAAACAGCCGGCGCATGGCTCCCGCTGCGGCAAAGCAACGAATGCGGTTGTACGAACCGGGCCGTGCGCCCGCACTTGCCCACACGCGATTAGCTCATGCGAGAACAAGGCACCAAGGACCACGGGAGGTGACGCGCATGGGAGCTGGCCCGCGGGACAGAGCTCGGTCGCTTGGTTTTGTCGACGCTGCAGGGATGAACCCGAGCACAGACGCCGTGCCAGTCCTTAATCATGAGGCGGTCGCGGGCGGATTCGCGAGGGCGCAGCGACATCATAGTGACGAAGCACCGGACAGGCAGTTGAGATACTTAGGAAACTCATGAAGGCATGCCAGTTCTGCCTAAGGATGATGCAGCCCGAGGGGCGCCCTCAGTTGAACAAACCAAAAAGTTACCTGCCACCATCATTGTAGAAGCGTTGAAGTAGCTAAAGACGCGTACTGTAAAGATCGCTCCTCATGAGCCGACCGGCTCCTGAGCCCCGGGAGGCTCCGGAGGTCTGGGGGGCTCGCGGGGGTCTGTCACCTCCTCGGTCAGGACCGCCTGGCACCTGGCCACGTGAGCCGCCAAGGCTCCCTGTATGAGGCGCTGGTACAAGGCGTCCATGTTCAGCAGGCCGAACGGCATGCGAACATAGCTGCAGAGGTAGCCCCCACTCCGGCCGACGTGGGACGGCCAGAAGAGGTCCTGCGAAGCAGCCCTATTGAGGCCTGGGATGTTGACGCAGACGCGCAGTTCGCCACCCATGTCATGGGCGGCAGCTGCACTGGATGGCACGGGGCGATGCTGCCACACATGGCTCGCACCTCTTGAAGCTCCTCGATCGCCTTGGTGATGAACTCCTGAGCGCCCGACGCCTCACGCCTTGCGCCTTGCTCACCGGGGCGCACGTTGAAGCACGCCCCCACGTGGTTCCCGAACACCTCCCTCGCGACGCTGGTCAGGTCAGAGGCCCTCCAGATGAGAGCTCCCGAGCCCTTCCTGAGAGGGGCGCCAGGCACGCCTTCCTACGTGAGAGGGAAAGGCGCCCCAGCAGAGGGCTCGGGGCCTGAGGCACGACCGTCGGGCGCCCCAGCCTCCTGACAGCCCTTTGGGAGGAGCTGCTTCTTCTTCTTGGGGATGGCCTCAGGAGGCAGGATGGCACCCTCGCCATCTGAGTTCTCGACAGCCTCCGAGTGCCCTGGAACTTGGCGATGAAGCGCTCACGTAGCTCGTCCCATTAGGAGATCGACCCCACCAGGAGGTTCAGGAGCCAAGAACACGCGCCATCCTTGAGGGCCATGGGGAACCAGTTCGCCATGACCTTGTCGTTGCCGTTCGCCACCTCGAAGCTCAGCTCGTAGAGTTGGAGGAACTCAGCGGAGTCGAGGGTGCCTTCATAGCGTGAAGGCAGAGCCGGCTTGAACTTGCCGGGCCAAACGACGCGGCGAAACTCCGGGGTGAAAGCACGACAACCTGCCGCACTCAAAGGTACCGATCGCATGGGGGGAGCTTGATCTTGTTGCCCATGTGCCACCGCCTTCGGCGGCACGCGGTCTTGACGCGGCAGTGCTGGGAGTGCGCACACCTCTCCTTGGGGCCGCTGCACCACTTGGCAGCTTTCTTCATCGCGCGCTGGCACTCTGTGCGGCGGGTCGCGCTGGGGTGCCTCACGCCTGGGCTTGGGGCCTGCACCGTGCAGAGGAGGAGGGGGAGGCGTGCCGTGAGCCACGTCGCCCACCAGGGACGGCGGTGGACGAGGCGAACAGGACGGTGTAGAGGCCTCTCCGGCGGTGTTGACGAGCTCGGCGATGCGGGCGAGCCAGTAGTCGTAGAGGTCGTTGGCCGGATGATAGCGCAGAAGCTCGCGCACCATTACCAGTGCAGACTGCTCGTTCGCCGGCCCACGACGGCCATGAGAATACGACGTCGTGGCTGGAGTTGGTGATGGAGTCGCGGTGCGGCCATCGCGCTGCACGAACGGTGGCAGCGACGAGTCCTGCTGTTCGCGGGCAGCAAGGTCGGTGGCGGTGTTAGCCACCGGGGAGGCAGAGCGGAGAGGGGTGCCGTTGCCCGCGGGTGCCGTCTGGGTGACACGAGCGGCCCGGCGCTCGGCTCGAACACGGCGAGCGTCGGCCATTGGAATAGCGGAACGGCGGCGGAGCGAGTGGTGGGAGAGATACTTCAACACGCCCCTACCTGGCGCGCCAAATGTCCGATTCAGGGCTCCGCGGACCCAAAGAAGGTTCAAACTCTGGGGCGTGTGGTAAGAACTCAACCTATCCAACCAACCAACCCGTCGCCCTACAGCCTAGCTTGATGGATCAAGGAAGGAGATGGACACGGCAGTTTACCCAGGTTCGGGCCACCTTGCGGTGTAAGACCCTACTCCTGCTTTGTGGTGGATTTGCCTCACGAGGGGCTAGGGATGAACTAGTACAAAGGAAGAACAACCTCGCAAGGTCTGCTGTGGGGTGAGGGTGAGTCGTCCTTCGGTTCGGTCCGGTCCGGTTCGGTTTGGGTCCCGTTCTATGGTGTTGGCTAGCTTATACTTATAGAGGCCTCGGTCCTCTTCCTCCAAAACTTTGGCGGGAAGGGATTCCACAACGGCCAATTTGAAAGGGGATAAGCAGTACATCTTATCCTGACGAAAGGTGGCCTTTGCCTGCAAAGCTTCTGGTCGTGACGCTGCAGTGGGCTCGGCGTTGACATCCGTCCTGGCGGTCTTGGTCTCGTTGCACTGGAATGGAAACCGTTGCCTGATTCCTCAGGAACCCACGCCTGCGCTTGCCTCCTTAGCACTAAAGAGGAAACCTGCTCTTCTGCGCCTGCTGGCGCCCGCCTGGCCTTGGTCGTCATGGCTTGCGTCACCGCAACCTCGTGAGGTTGGATACCTGCATAGAAATCTCCGCTCCTCAGGAGGCAGTCTGGGAAGGCCGATCCCTCAGGAGGTCTTGGCGTTGTCTCCCTCGCGAGGCTTGGCCCCTTGCAAGGGTCTTGTCTTGTTGGTGTTGAAACTGGGCCGTACCAGGCCGTCGATGGAGCCATGCCGTGGGCTGCAGGCAGGCAAGTCTGGGTACCCTGGTTCCCAGAACGCCGACAGATGGCAGTAGAAGCACTCCTAGCAACTTTCCAAAAGCTGCTACCAGACAGAGGAAGAAGAAAAATTCGGAAAGAGGATGAAGATTTTCTGGTTGAGGAAGAGGTAACTTCCAAGAAGAAAGTCTTTAGGAAGGAATATGCTGTAGCTGCCACCACCAAGCCAGGACTTCAAAAGAAACCTCCTGCTAAGAGAGCTCCCATGTCCAAAGTGAGAAATTCAATTGCTGCAGAGAAGAACAAGGCCCCAGTGCCTGAGGTTCAAGAGGATGAAGAGCCCCTAGTGCTCAGGAAATTGAAGCCAAAGATTCCACACCACAATGATGATCATCCTATTGATGAGAACATGAAGCTGAGAAAGGATGCAGGTCTAAGAGCTTGGAGAAAGAATGATCCTTATGCTATAAGGAGGAGGACTGCTGTTGATTATTGTTTCCACACCAGAGAACAGCAGGACTTCTATGAGACTGTTTTGCTTGACAAGAAGCCCATCGTGTGTGACATGAAATGGGTGGACAGGGACTACATTGATGACAATCAAGATTTCTTTCCTCATGTTCATGAGAGCTTCAAGTTGAATGAAGTTAATGATTTTGTTGGACAAGAGCTCACCAAGTGGAATGATGAGATGATTATGCAGTTTTACTCAACTGCACACTTCTATCCAGATGGGAAGATAGTGTGGATGACTGAGGGCACCAGATACCAGTCAGCAATCTCTGAGTGGGCTGAGCTTATCAATGCTCCAAAGGAAGATGAAGATGATCTTGATGTGTATGGCAAACCCAGGAAGGATCACAATTATATGGCTCACATGTATAAGCCTATTCCTGATGAAGCTCTAGAGACTCACAGGATTGGCTCAATCTACTATCTTCTTGCTGGTTTGGGCACTATCAACACCATACTAAGGCACACCCTATTGCCTAAGTCTGGAGATTACCGTATGATACGTGGCCACTCCATTAATCTGCTTCACATGTTTGATATTCCCCAAAAGTTCAAGGTCATGAGATTAATAGTTGAGACAGTCAAGAGGATAGCAGCTGACCAGAAGAGGTCTTGTGGATATGCCCCACACATTTAGATGTTGATCAACTCCAAGGTTGGAACTGGGACATATCTACTTGACAAAGAGCACTTACCTCTTAGGCCAGACTTTGAGGACAATGAAGTTGTCATGGAGGCATCACATCCTACATCTGTTGAGGCCCAAGAGAATATTGAGAATGCAAAGGCTGCTAAAGCAGCAAAGGCAGCAAGTGCTCCAGGTGCTTTAATTGCGAATCTCAAGAACAAGCAGGATCATTTCACATCACTGTTCAAGAATTCACCCGATTAATAAGTTAACGGGCCAGTTAATCGCTACTCATAGCATGGCCAAATCGCATAACACCTATTCGTCATGTTAACTTGTCAGGCCAATTAATTGGCCAGTTAGACCGATTAATCCGTGGTCAGGCCGATTAATCCCTGGTGGCCCATTAATGGGTGGGCAAACAAAGCCCAAATTTTTGGCCTGTAACCCCTTCCAACCCCATCCCGCTCCTTAATAGCTAGGATTAATAATTTCACCTCCTCTCTATGCTTTTTATATGTGTACGACAACATGTTTTGGTATATTACATAGTTGGAAGCCTGAGAGTATGGTATAATACATAAATAAACTAGATATATATTTGCAGATTCCTATTCAATCTACTGATAATGTACAACCTTGTTGTGAACGTCAAAGAGATTCAGACTATTGTTGAGAAGTTGAGAGATGATGCTGAGGACAGAGATGACAGACCTACTACAGATAGATTCCAGTCAATGCCAAGGGCACTGAGGTCTATTGCTGAGCCAGTTGCAGATGTGAGGCCTGCTCATTCTGTTCCTGCCACCACAGCCACATTTGCCCCTCCAGTATCAACTCCACCAGCTCCATAGACATCAGCCGAAGCATTTGCAGATGGACTCATCTCAACGACGTCTACGCACACTGGAGCTACAAGCCAGAAGATCCCTTCAGAAGCTCCCGAATATTGTGCCTAGAGTGCCGTATAGCAATATACGTTTTCGAACTTTTTGGTAACTTGCTGCCAAAGGGGGAGAAAGTGTATAGGTCATAGGCTTCGAGAGAGAGTGCCTTTTGCTCTTTTTGTTGGTTTCTTATTTGCCCTGCCACTTGCTACTTTGGTTGGTCATTGCTACTTATGCTACTTGTGTGTTACGCTTGTGAGATACCTTGTGTGATCATGTACTTGATCATACCATGCTTAATGTGTGCTTGCATGTTTATCTCTATGAATGTTTGTGTGTGATCATTCACTTGTATGTTTGATGATGAGTGCATGTTATTTAACTCTTATCATTTTGTGCGCTCCACCAAGATGTATGTGACATGGAAGAGTGACCCAAGATCCTAATCGATTGTGCATTTGCATTCAAACGCAAATTTTAAACAATGCACAAATTTAGGGGGAGCTCTTGCTTATTACATACTTCTCAAAGCGACGATGTATTTCATTCTTTATCATTTATCGAAGCTTTGATCTATATGTTGTCATCAATTACCAAAAAGGGGGAGATTGAAAGTGCAACTATTCCCCGGGTGGTTTTGGTAATTCATAACAACATATAGCTCATTGGACTAATATCCTTTCAAGATATATATTTTAGGAAGTTCAATGAATGGCATGGCATGGACTAGGAATGTGGACCCCCACTACTAGGAAAAGGCTTATTAGTGGCGCACCTATTTTGGCCATTAATGGCGCACTACAGGTGCGCCACTATCATCACGCCACTAGTAACATATACTAATGGCGCACCCCTGGTGCGCCATTAGTATACCAGACTATAGTGGCGCACCAGGCAGTGCGCCATTAGTAAGTCACACGGTGCGCCATTAGTATGCCTCCCAGGGGGCCATATTTACCTTGTGCTCTGGGTTACTAATGGCGCACTAACAGATAATGCGCCACTAGTATTTTTTATAGCAGTGCGCCACTAATGTGCTGTATGGTGCGCCACTAGTATGAATATTAGGAATTTTTTTTTTCTTTTCTGATATTTGCACAGATTAAAAAATATATTACTGCACAGAATATAGACAGCAAAACATATAAACAGCAGATTCATCGAATACAATAGAAGATTAGTCTCCGAATACAATTCATCATATTAGCTAGTCTCCGAATTCAAAAGACCGAACAAAGTTAGAACATTACAAGTCTCGAGACCGCGAGTAGCGAGTTTGTCTTCACATTACAAGTCGATATCGATCATCTAAACTACCATCACATAGAAGAGAGCTGCGGTCATCATGATGAGCATCATCGCGATGAAACTGGTCTTCATCCGGTTCCTCCTCCGCTCCCTCCTCTCTCCCGCTAGATAGCGCGCGTATCTAGTTTCCGCCTCCGCCCTAGTGGTGTACCCTTTGTAACTGTTACCGCTAAAATGGCGAACCTGTCTCTGACACTCCTCCCAGTCGTCGTAGACTCCGGGAACCTTACCCTTGTACACGACATACGACGGCATCTCTATGCACTAGCCAAACAAAACGTTAGTAGCAATTCACAGACAATACATAAGCAATATATAAGTATGCAACAAAAGGATCGGAAGAGAAAAGCAAGACATTAATAGCACGATTCATGGCCCTACTAATAAATAGCATCGATTACATATAAGTTGAACGACTGTCCAAACCAAAGAGGCATACAAGTTCATTAAAGTTTAATTACAACATGAGCTAATCGATATTTCAGAACTACATAGCATCACTACTTTCGACTCGACTCAAGGACCGGAGCGTGGATGAAGCCACCGTCTGTCGTGATGGTCATGAAATCACGGGCGTTGTCAGCCTGCATTTGTAGCGTTGTTTCTATCTCACTGTTGGACGGTTGATATCTGAGGTAGAACTGCCCCGAGGTACGAAGGACATCTTGATGGATGATTTCCGCAAACTTCGACTGGATGCGAAAGAATTCTTGTCTGATGTCCGCGTACTGGATTGCCGACAAGCGTGCGGCCCAATCTTTGAGATTATTTGGTAGCAGAAGGTGATTATGGTCCCGTACGATCGCCCGCATGTGATGAAGGGCGTAGTAGGCATCCTTCTGACCGCCAGGCGGCTGCTTGACGCAGGGGAACGTCGTATTGTGGGTGAACACATGCTTGCCGTACCTACGAATTGGCCTGCTGAAGGTGCCTCCAGATCTGGCGTAGCCGGGGAGAACATCATCAAGAACTTTCTTGATATTTGTGTAGTCTTTCTTCGACTGACGGTCCGAGTCGAAATACGTGTTCATGGAATATTTCGGGCTTAAGAGGATGAGTGTGCAATGTGTGTCACTGCACAAAACATGGAATGTTAGAAAAAAAAAGAACGATCGAAATCTAAGAAATCATATGTTACGGGGCGGTGAGGGGATGACTTACTCGGGAAAGTAAGGCACGAGGAAGTTATCCTTATCTGGGTTTGCCAGAATGACGCCTTCGAGGTATGAACTCGTGACTTGCCGGTCCCCAGCGCTGCCCAAGATGTTGGCACGCATGTAGAAGGGGTCAACTATCACGATGTCCGGGGTCTTGTCTCTAATGATCCGCATCTCCATACTCAGCGAAAATAGTCGAACGAAGGTGTAGTGCAGCGGATGAAGGTTAAACATAGCGAAGATGTCATCAAACCGCAGGACGATCATACCCCCGATGGCGCTATCCACAAAGCCCTTGCCCTCTGGCACCTTGGCCACGAAAACCGGGTATGCCACATCATTCTCTCGGAGACGCCGCTTCTCCAAAGAAAGAACACTGTCATGCAGACTCCACATAGCACCGGTTGCAGCATTGAGCAGATTAGTCGGTAGCATCGGCCTACCCGCCACATGCACCCTCCTCGAGATATCCTTAGGTGAAGGTGGCCTATCCTGAGCACGGATCATACTCGGTGCCGGCTGGCTCGCACCCTTGTTACTCTTTCTTTTTCGTCCCTTCTTCTTCTGCTATAATGGGATCGAGTTCTGCTCAGAGACCGCCTTCTTGAGTGTGTTGGGGCTGATAATATTTCGCACCTCGGCTATCTGAGGCTCGGTGAAGGCGGCAGCTGGAGGCGTCTCCTGAGAACTGAACGCCAGATGATGCCTGTTGCAATTGGGTTTCTCCGCGGTACGAGCTAGATCGTCTTTTGCAGGGTTGGGTTCTTGAGAAGGAGGCCCCAAGAATTCGTCACTGTACCCATGTTCGTTGAAGTACTTATCGACGTTGGTAAATGTACCGTCGTCGTCGTCGTCGTCGTCGTCGTCGTCCGGATCCTATGCCATATGCATGTCCGGCATGTCCGGTAGCGTTGCGGGGGTCTTGCCATGGCTTGGCGCCGGCACGACTGGCGGTGTTGTCTGTGGGGTGGTGTCCCCCGCCCCCAAACGAATCTGGCTCTTCGGCCAAAGCATGGGCCAGCTTATGCAGGCGCTGAGGGTCATCACATCATCTTCGTCGGCCCCATGGGGTTGATACGGAGGTAATATGTCGTCGAAGCCCGGCAGCACCCGAACCAGTTGAACCCTATAAACGGTGGGTGGCATCTGATTACCGTGGAACACACGGCTGCTCGGTTGAATGATTCTGCCCTTGGCGACATCGACCAACTCGTCGTTCACGAAGTGCAGGAGAGTGCACGGAACGTCGGCGGCGCCCTGCAAAAACATGTAGGGCGTCAGGGATGCCCAGTCAAAGGCAAGGAGATGAAGTCATCGGCCGAGAGGCTTAATTAGTTATCGTGATGGCGTCGAGCTCGGCTAATGTCGAGGCACCGCCAACGGCGGGCGTGCAATTGACGGAGGGGCCGCTTGCTGCCGAGGTGTCGGCCGGCGTATTCTTCCCACACCCGGGTGCATTAAGCTGCAATGCCGGCGCCGCCGCGGGAGACACCAATGCCGCCTCCGCCGGAGACACCAATGACGCCGCCGCGGGAGACACCAATGCCGCCTCCGCCGGAGAAACCAATGGCGCCGCCGGCGCGTTGCGCGAGTTGCTGCCCGTGAAGCTGGGAATCGGGGGCGGCCCCTGTTGGCCGCCCGCCACCCACGCCTGCAGCCCAGAAACCAAGGTATGTATAATGGCGGTGATCGTCGCTCCCAGTTGGTCTCGCACTTGCTCTTTGACCATCTCCGGAATCCGCACCACTTGTGCCTTGAGTTGTTGAACCTCGCGCTGCTGGCTTTCCGAGCTGGTCTTTCTCTCCTTTCGCCCAGCGGTATAGTATTCCGACCATTTCGTGGACAAGCCTTTGCCGGCCACACGACCAGCTGACGACGGCTTACTAAGCTTATCCTTGTTTTTCATTATGTTCAATGCCCTATTTAAAGGGGTGTCGAAAGGGGAGCTCTGAGATGACCCCGCGCTACTGCTTTCAGTGTCCTGCGGAAGGAACGTGAACCATTTAGAAATTTGGCTTCATTAATTAGAATGCAACCATATGGCGCTAATTACGCGGCGGTGTATTCCTTACCAGAACACGCTCAAGCGCCTTGGTCTTCGGATCCGTGGTAAGCTCCTTGGTTACCGGGTCAATCTTGTACTGGGCCCTGACATAGTTCCTGGTCTGCTTGTCACGGTATTTCTCGAAGCGGGGCGGTAGGCCTTGCTCGGCACGCTCCGCGTCCTCCTTGTCCCATATAGGTTCCGCCACTCTGTAACTGCCGGGACCGAGTTTGTGGACCCCTAAGTTCAAGTCCCGCATATCTTTCCCCCACTGACTTGATTCCTCGGATGCGTTGCTCTCGCACTTGATCTTGAACTCCCGGTAGTCATCTTCGCAGATCGAAGGATTTTTCTCCTTGATCTTCTCATAACTATCACCTTTTTCAATCATGCTCTTCACCGCGCCTCTCCAAGTAGCCAGGGCCTTGCTCATCTTCGTGAGGGTGGCACTGTTCACTTTATTCCCTGAGAGGCGTGTGTTTGCGAAGTCACCGGGGAACTTGTATCGTTCGTGCAGCTTCGTGAAGAGGAGGTTGCGCAAATTCCCTCGGTCACGATGCCTTAGTTTCTCG
This sequence comes from Thinopyrum elongatum, assembly GCA_011799875.1. Lineage (NCBI taxonomy): Eukaryota > Viridiplantae > Streptophyta > Magnoliopsida > Poales > Poaceae > Thinopyrum > Thinopyrum elongatum. The sequence goes on along the minus strand of CM022298.1, from coordinate 484,551,158 downwards.
GTGTTGATCGAGACGGTGCTCCGGAGAATGCACCCGAGCTGTCCCACGTACCCCTTAACTAATTCTTTGGGCGCCGTTGGATGCCCCTTGGAGGACACTTCAGTAAATTCCTCCTTGACGGTGCCGAGCACGTTCGGGCGCCGGTCCTTCCGTTGCCTCTTCGGTTGGCTGCCATCTGTGCATGCGCTGCCATCATCAGTGGTGGCATCCTCGGTGGCACCATCAGTGGTGTCATCCCCGACGCCACTAGGGGTTGTGTAGTCAGGATCGGTGTCTTCCGCGGCGTCCTCATAGCGCTGAGGTTCTTCCTCCATCTCCTGGGACAGCTCCCAGAATGCCTTGCCGCCCGAACCGCCGGCCTCATCGTTGTGGGCCATGTTTCGCTCTAAATAGGAAAAAAGTTTGGTCAAAAAGTTGGTTATTGTCAAGGAACAAGATCTCTAAGTTGACCAAATAACCTAATTCTCGAGGAATGTCGCCAAAAAGTTGGTTATTGTCAAGGAACAATTGAGAGATGTTTGTGATATTGCCTAGGTGTTTTGGGATGGAACCTGTTAGTGTATTGTTCCTAAGGTCCAAGTCCCTTCCTAACCCCCTTCTTCTTGTCTCCTCATTAAGGGTTTGTCGACACCGAGGCATCCTAAAAGCTAAGCTTTTATCATTTAGGGTTTGTCGACGCTGAGGCACCCTAAAAGCCTAAGCTTTCATCATTTAGGTTTTTATCGACACCGAGGCACCCTAAAAGCCTAAGTTTTCATCATTTAGGGTTTATCGATGACGAGGCACCCTAAAAGAATATGTGGTATGGGCTTTTTTAGTAGGTCATCCTACCAGATTAGGGTTTATCGATGACGAGCAACTGACATTAGTGATAACTATGAGTTGATATCACACTTCTATATGTATAACACAAGAGGCAGTTGATCCTACTTAATTAAGTACTAAGATACCCCGGCCCATGCATTAGTCGCAAGTACGCCATATGTCCTATTTTTAGCAAAGTCATGCTAAAATTCACGGAAAATTTCAGCATGACATTTGCTGAAAATAGGACATATGGAGTACCTGAATTTGCCGGAACGGAAGTTAATCGACATTCCGGCAAACTCAAGGGCCTCTCGGGTGGACAAGGCAAAATCATTATCCCAGGTGGACAAGGCAAAATCATTTTCTGGGCAGTAGTTTAACTGAATTTGAGGAGTATCATGTTTACGGAAACATTTGCAAACAAAGATAATGGCAGTAAAACATCCATGCTGAGTATGACATCCATCTTGTGCATTCATATGGTACTACAGCTTCCCTATAAAGATTATTATTCAGATTAAATATGACCTAGCTAGGTTTCACCGTGGTTTAAATGATGTGTGTTTCGAGACTTCTTGCTTTCTGAACCCAACACCATTAGGTGTAAAAGTAAAGTTATTTTTTCGAATTCTCATACTGAAAGAAAGTAAACCTCCAATGTTAAATAACATTACACGGCACATATTTTGCAATGATGGCGATTTTAAGAATGAAAAGGCGGAGCTTGAAGATTGCATCATCCCTTCCTGAATTTTTTCAGTGAACATGACAGGCTAACAGGGCAGTAATTCCACGAATCATCCAAAATTACAGAGTCAAAAAGATGCACCATACATTTTAGATCAATTCATTTCTAAATATTGAAAATAGAATGGTTGTTTTTAAAACAATATAAGTAGGCTGACCTGAAGTACTTAGCACAGACTATCATGAAGATTCGTTTATAGCACAATATGCCGGGACAGAGCAAAAGAATACGACTCAAATGAAGAAACTCATTTATAGCACAATACCTAAAGAAGTAACTCTCCTAATAACTATACATCAATACCATAAATACATATTGTATATGGCAGATTCAAATGGAAAAAATGTAGTACATGTTCCCTTTTCTAATTCATCTTCAAACTCAGAGATTAGAAAAAGCAAAAATTGCCAATTAAGTTGTACCTATCAACAACAAACATCCAATGCTTCTTTGTTTGTGCACTTCCTTATACTGAAGTAGAATTGCTCGTCACTATACCTTTGTTGGACCTTCGGACTTGAAGGAGAGGCGGCGGAATCCGAGGTGGAAGAAGGGCTCGGTGGCGGGTTCGCGGTGCTCCTCGGCTCAGCTCCGGTCCAGTTCATCGACGTATCCGATGGAGACGACGTAGACGCTCGTGCTGGACTTCTCTGGCCTGCTTCGGTGCTCGATGGCGTGGAGACGGAGACACGTCGGGGTGGGGTCGGAGGGGGAGGAAGGGGAGGATGGGGAGAGGGAGGCGGCGGGGGCGCGGGGGCGGTGGCGCACGTAGGGGCGGCGGCGCACGTAGGGGCGGCGGCGCACGTAGGGGCGGCGGCGCAGTGGGTCGGAGGGGGAGGAAGGGAGGATGGGGAGAGGGAGAGGCGCGGGGCGCGGGGGCAGTGGCGCAGTGGGTCGGGCGGCGGCGCAGTGGGGGGAGGGTGGAGTGAGAGAGATGTGAGATTGGGGATCGGGGATTGGGGATTTTAGTGAGGGGAGGGATAGCAATGGCGCACCACCTAGCGGTGCGCCATAAGTAACTTTTTTTTGGATAGCAATGGTGCACCACCTAGCGGTGCGCCATAAGTAACTTTTTTTTGGATAGCAATGGCGCACCACCTAGCGGTGCGCCATTAGTAATTTTTTTTTGGGTTTTTAGTTGCATTCATTTGTGAATTGGTAAAACATTTATGAATATGAAAAAATATCATCAAATTTGAAAAAATATTCATGAATTCAAAAAGTGCCCATAAATTTAAGCAGGAAAAGGAACACTAAAAAATAAAATACAAGAATAAATATAAATAAAAATTTGTATATCAATGGCGCACCTCATTCGGGTGCGCCATAAATACCTTCATAGCAATGGCGCACCCTCCCCTGGTGCGCCATTACTAACTTTTTTTTTTTGGATTTTTAGTTGTATCTAATAATTTTTTAGAAAATGACGAGCAAATTTGAAAACATTTATGAATGTGGAAAAATATCATCAGATTTCAAAACATTTATGAAAAAAAATGAATATGAAAAAATATCATCAAATTTGTTATTTGATTTTTTTTTTGGATTTTTAGTTGCATCTAATAATTTTTTAGAAAACATTTATGAATATGAAAAAATATCATCAGATTTCAAAATATTCATGAATTCAAAAAGTGCCGCCCATTTCCATATGCCGAAATACAATCGAGAAATGAAGACTACGATTTAAATACAATCGATCTTAGCTAGCTATCTTTTCACAATCTTCTTGCCCTTCTTTTTCGCAAATGGAGTTCTTCTGTTGAACGGACGTCCTTTAGGTAGGGTGGTCCTGCTTCTTCTTGTGGTGTATGGCACTTCATCGTCGTCGTCATGTTCCATCTTCGGGTCGCCGTACTTGTCGAAGTCTTGCTCATTGGCGACTCCATCCATTCCGATGATCTTCCTTTTGCCTCTCCTCACGACAACACGACTGGGCTTTGACGGGTCGGTAATGAAGAAGCATTGGTCCACTTGGGAAGCTAGTACCCATGGCTCATTTTTCGCGGTGACGTTTGCGCCCGCGGTCTTGGATTTGGCTTCGGGTATAACCATAGTGGTGAAATACCGGTCTTCTTTTAGGACGCTCTTGGCCCATCTGACACGGAACATCGGGACCTTCTCTCCAGCGTAGCTCAGCTCCCAGATCTCCTCGATCCTTCCATAGTATCTGTCCTTGTCGTTACCGGTGTAGGATTCCATTGTTACCCCGGAGTTCTGATAACCATCGCTCTTCATGTCCTTGTCCTCGGTGTAGAATGTGTAGCCGTTGATATCATACGCCTCATAGGTTATCAGTTTGTGCTCGGCGCCTGTGACAAGGCGAATATGAGTTTTTCTTCCGCGGAAGAATCCTCATGTAAAGGGTACGACAGAAGCTTCTCCTTGAACCAACGCGTGAAACATGAGTTGTGCTCTTTGATTATATCTCCGTCCGTCCTCTGTTGGCCTCGGTCATTGTACGTCTTCTCAATAAAGGTTTTGTGCTCTACCACCCAAGGATCGACCACGTCTATGTGTTGTAGCGCGACTAGGTTTGCTCTTTCAAAGTCGGCGAGTCGACCCTCCAAGTCGACATGCATTTCGCGGCGACCATCGCGGTGACCCCATCCAGCGAGCCTTCCGAGGTGCTTGTTGACGGGCAGACCAACGGGGTTCTCGATGCCTAGATAATTCGTGCAGTAGGAGATGCACTCTTCGGTCAGAAAGCCCCTGGCTATGCTTCCCTCTGGACGTGACATGTTGCGAACGTATCCTTTGATGACACCATTCATCCTTTCGAACGGCATCATGCTGTGCAGGAACGTCGGCCCGAGTTGGATGATATCCTCCACGATATGGACCAGCAGATGCACCATAACATCGAAGAATGCGGGAGGGAAGTACATCTCAAGCTCGCATAGTATCACCATGATCTCTTCCTGTAGCCTTCTGAGTTGCCTCACGCCAACCGACTTCCGAGAGATGACGTCGAAAAAGTTGCATAGGCCAAATAGCGTTTCACGGACGTGCGCGTCCATGATCCCACGGATTGCAACTGGAAGTATCTGCGTCATCAGCACGTGACAGTCGTGAGACTTCATCCCGCTGAACTTCTGCTTCGCTGAGTCTAGGTATCTGCTTATCTTCCCCGCGTAACCGTAAGGAAGTTTTACTCCTACGAGGCAGGTGAAACACTGCTCGATCTCCTCCTGACTTAGAGTGAAGCACGCGGGAGGGCAGTCATTTCCGATCTTCTTGGCCTTTTTGCCTTTGCGACGACTTTCCATGTCCATCGCCTCATCATCATTAGCGTGAAGCTCCTCCCTGATGCCCATTGATTCAAGTCTGCCCTTGCTTTCGGCCCATCTTTGGTCCTCTCTGGCATGTTGAGCAAGGTACCAAGCAGACTCTCGCACATGTTCTTCGTGATATGCATGACATCAAGGCTGTGAGGCACACGGAGGATCTTCCAGTATGGCAAGTCCCAGAAAACCGACCTCGTTTTCCATACCTTCAGCAGCGGCTCTGGCGCCTTTCGCTTCTTTCCCGGCGGTGGGCACTCTTTCCAATTTTTCAACAGCTCGTCTATTTCCTCGCCACTCCTCGTACGCGGGCGTCTTCGGGGTTCGGTTTCACCATCGAACAGATCCTTGCGTTTTCTCCATGAGTCATCATCGCGAAGCCACCTTCGATGTCCCATGAACACGGTTTTCGAAGACCCGGGATCTCTATCTAGCTGGCGATACGTTGTGTCATCCATGCACCTGACGCATGCACGAAATCCGTGGACCACCTGCCCCGCGACATATCCGTAACCGAGATAGTCTTGCACCGTCGTGAGCAGTGCGGCTCTCATAGGGAAATATTCTTTCTCTGCGGCGTCCCACGTATTGGCTGGCGTTTTCCACAGCGTGTCTAGCTCTTCTTTCAGCAGCCCCAGATACAGATTGATGTCGTTCCCTGGTTGTTTCGGCCCTTCAATTAGCATACTCATATGAATGTACTTCCTCTTCAAGCACTTTCAGGGGGGAAGGTTGTACATCCACACAAACATAGGCCAGGTGCTATGTGTGCTTCTCTGGCTGCCAAACGGATTGACTCCATCGGTGCTCGCGCCCAGCATGATGTTCCTTGGATCGTCCCCAAAATCTGGGTATTCGAAGTTCAATGCTTGCCACTGGCTCGCATCCTTAGGGTGACTCAGCATCTTGTCTTTTTTATTTATCTCCGGATCATTTCCGTCATCTTCTCGCTTCTTCTCCTCCCTATCCGCGTGCCAACGCAGGAGCTTTGCTGCCTTAGGGTCCGCGAAATACCGCTGCAGACGAGGAGTGATCGGAAAGTACCACACCACTTTTCGAGGAGCTTTCTTCCTCTTCTTGTATTGAGTGACGCCGCACACCGGACATATGGTAGACTCCGCGTGCTCGTCCCGATAAATGATGCAATCGTTCATGCACACATGGTATTTCACGTGCGGTAAATCCAGAGGACACACGATTTTCTTCGCCTCCTCAAAACTGGTCGGGCACTTGTTCCCCTTGGGAAGACGTTCGTGCCAGAATGACATGTTCTCGTCGAAGCATGCGTCGGTCATTTTGTGTTTTACCTTCATCTCCAGAGCCATGAGCGTTACTTTCAGGCGGGTATCCTCCGGCCTGCATCCTTCATACAATGGAGTAACCGCATCTATCTGCAGTTGATCCAGCTTGGCTTTCTCTCGGGCGGCAGCTCTTGCGTTATCCATCTGCTTGAGAAGCAGCTCTTGAATATGAGGGTCCTGCACCCAGCCCTTCGATGGTCCATCATCGTCTGCTCCGGCATCTTCATCTTCATGATCATGCCCTTCATCTTGATCTTCCTCATCATCATGTCCGGCATCTTCTACATGATGACTGTGTACTGCATCACCGTCGTGATCATGTCATGGAGATTCTTCGTCTTCTCGCCCGCCCTCGCCGCCACGGTTGTCTTGCTGCGCTTCCTCATTTCTTGCCCGGCCCCCATGGACAACTTCATAGTCATCTTCATCACCTTGCCACCGATAGCCATCCATGAAACCACGCAAGAGCAGGTGGTCCCGCACCTGTTCGGAATCCGGGTCCGTAATAAGGCTCTTCAGCTTGCATCTTCGACACGGACATCTTATCTCCGTCTCATTCTTTTGAAGCATCTCGGCCTTCGCGGAGCTCAAAAACCTATTCATGATGCCTTCGGTCATCGTGGGGACCATGGTCGCCTGCGGGGTAGAGCAAAACGATATTTTAGAACCAAGAAAAAATTTGGCATGACTTTGCCTAAAAATAGGACCAAAAAGAATGCATAGTGCCAAATTCTCACCGAAACGGAAATGAATCAACATTCTGGCAAAATATTGGCAACTTCGCATTTCAAATACCGGTACCTGCAAACACAAACATATGCAACACCACAAACATACGTAGATCTAGGCCATAAAAAGTGCATGTGCACGTTGTTGGAGGGAGAAAAAAGTAGATCTACAACATAATTAAAGAAAGCTTTCCCCTTACTTACCTATCAAAAAAAGGTAATTTAACCACTTAATTTGGGTGAATCTATGGTGCAAATGAGGTGAGGAGGAGGAGGCAGCCGAGACAAGCTTGGAGGAGGAGGTGGAGAGAATGAAGTGGGGAAAGTGAGTGTGGTAGGTGTGGCTGTCCAAAATATCTAGCTGGTCTCAGGTTACTAATGGCGCACCACCTAAAAATGCGCCATTAGTAACCCTGGTTACTAATGGTGCACCAATTAGGGGTGCGCCATTACTAGTTTTGCAATATATATATATATATATATATATATATATATATATATAATTGTTAGTAGTGGCGCACCGTGGTTGTGGTGCGCCATTACTAGTTTGAACTAGTAATGGCGCACTTCACACAGGTGCGCCATTACTAGTTTTGAAAAAAAAAGTAAAAAAAAATTGTTAGTAGTGGCGCACGGAGCGTGTGGTGCGCCATTAATAGTTAAAACTAGTAATGGCGCACTGTGCGCTGGTGCGACATTAATAGTTTTGGAAAAATAAAAAAAATAAAATTTGCTAGTAATGGCGCACCGTGTGTCTGGTGCGCCATTAGTAATGAGGACACTAATGGCGCTCCTGTATCTGGTGCGCCACTGCTATATAGCAGTGGTGCACCACATACATGGTGCGCCATTAATGTCCATATCAGCTATAGCCCTTTTCCTAGTAGTGCCCTCAAAATGCTAAGGACACATATTGGCAAAAGCTCAAGATTCTTCATTTTTATTTTAGTGACCCAAGATCACATTGAGTCCATAGGAAAGCCAATACTATTAAAAGGGGATGAGGTGTTGCTTAATGGCTTACTTGCTCAAATGCTTAGTGATATTGCTCCATAGCGTTCAACCACTTTCTCATTCCAAATATGAAAAAAACCTAAACTCCAACTCGGCCCCACCGATTCATTCTATCCGGAGCCACCGAGTTCATATGTCATAGCCACTGCCTGAAACCCTAGCAATTCAGTTTCACCGATATGGATCTCGGTCTCACTGAGATGGCCCTGCAAACTCTCTGTTTCCCTTTGTAACATTTCGGTCTCACCGAAAGGAGCAATCGGCCACACCGAGTTTGCTTGACTAACTCTCTATTTGCTCTTTGCTGAAAACGGTCTCACCGAGTTCATGCAATCGGGGCCACCGAGATGAGGTTTTGCCCTAGCCATAGCACATCGGTCTCACCAAGTTGTTCCAGTCGGTCCCACCGAGATTCCTAACGTTCACATTTTGAACCGAATCGGTCTCACCGAGTTCATCTATTCGGTCTAACCGAGTTGGGTCAAATGTGTGTAACGGTTGGATTTTGTGTGGAGGCTATATATACCCCTCCACCCCCCTCTCCATCAGAGAGAGAGCCATCAGAACGTGCCTACACTTCCAGCTTACATTTTCTAAGAGAGAACCACCTACTCATGTGTTGAGATCAAGATATTCAAATCCTACCACAAGAATCTTGATTTCTAGCCTTCCCCAAGTTGCTTTCCACACAAATCATCTTTCCACCATATCCAAATCTGTGAGAGAGAGTTGAGTGTTGGGGAGACTATCATTTGAAGCACAAGAGCAAGGAGTTCATCATCATCACACCATCTATTACCTTTTGGAGAGTGGTGTCTCCTAGATTGGATAGGTGTCGCTTGGGAGCCTCCGTCAAGAGTTGTGGAGTTGAACCAAGAAGTTTGTAAGGGCAAGGAGATCGCCTACTTCGTGAAGATCTACTCGAGTGAGGCAAGTCCTTCGTGGGCGATGGCCATGGTGGGATAGCCGAGGTTGCTTCTTCGTGGACCCTTTGTGGGTGGAGCCCTCTGTGGACTCGCGCAGCCGTTACCCTTCGTGGGTTGAAGTCTCCATCAATGTGGATGTATGATAGCACCACCTATTGGAACCACGCCAAAAATCTTCGTGTCTCCATTGCGTTTGCACTCTCCAAACCCTTCCCTTTACCTTCATATGCAATGTTTTACTTTCCGCTGCTACACTCTTAGAATTGCATGTATAGGTTGATTGCTTGAGTTGAGTTAGTTGCTAAAATCTGCCCACAACTAAAATTGGGAAAAGGTTAGATTTTTATTTGGTCAAGCGGTCTAATCACCTCCCTCTAGACCTACTTTCGATCCTACAACAGGCTACTATTCATCCACCGTCTACTGCCTCGCTCCAGCCTCCACGGCAACTGTTCATCCACCATCGACTTCCTCCAGCCTCCACCTACTACTGTTCATCCACCAGGTCTTCCTCCTGCGCCACCAACTACTGTTCATCCATGGGCTACTATTCATCCAGCCTCCACCAGCTACTATTCAACCAGCCCTCCACGGGGTCCTCTTCATCCTCCCCCAACCGGCTCGGGTGTGGTGGCCTCCTCGGGGTCCTGTTCATCCAGCGGTAACGGCCTACTACCACGGGGTCCTGTTCATCCAACTCCCACCAGGAACTATTCATCCAACCCCAACCAACCGGCTATACTCACCACGTCTCGACTCGTTCAACCAACCCCCCACGGTCACTATTCATCAAGAGGCAGCATGTTCGATCGGCTTCAGAGCAGCAGCAGCAGCGATCGATCGATCGGGTTCAGTTATAGCAGCAGTAGCGAAGGAATTGCTAGGGTTGAATTAACAGCCAAGGGATCGATCGCTCGGGTTTAGTAATGTAGCTAGTGCAATCGCTCGGGTTCAGTAAGTGAACGCCTCGCTCGGGTTCAGTTAGAGCCCAACGCCTCGCACACACGCGCGTACATATACGAGAGAAATGCGTAAACCTCCGTGCATCGCTCGGCCCCGACCACCCACCGTAACCAGGAACTCCCCGAAATTTTCTTCGCCCTCGCTTCTACCATGATTTTTTCTGTCATCGATGGCCCAAAGAATGTCATGCAGGTGCATCTCCGGCCCGCCCAGGACGAAAAGCCCATTTTCTGTCATGATTTTTTGTCATAGAAGTAGGAACCCACCACATCTATGATGATACGTGTTTTTGTCACAATTATCATCATAGAAGTGTCATAAGCATGACAGAAGAAAAAATTCGTTCGGGCCAAAATGTCATGGATGTGTCTTTTTTTGTAGTGCATTGGGACTGAGATAGATCCAAAATAGGAAAGGACGCTCATCGAGTACATCCGTGAGAATTGGGACATCTTTGCATGGAAGCCTTCTGACATGCCAGGTGTACCGAGAGAATTTGCTGAGCACCACCTTAATGTGGATCCTAAGATGAAACCTGTTTGATAGTTCCTTCGTCATTTTAACAAGGAGAGACGCAAGGCTATTGGAGAAGAAGTGGCCTGGCTCTTGGCTGCTGGGTTCATAGTGGAACTTTTTCACCCTCAATGGCTGGCTAACCCAGTGCTTGTACTCAAGAAGAACGGCACTTGGCGTATGTATGTTGATTACACAGATCTTAACAAGGCTTGTTCGGCTGATCTCTTTGCTCTCCCCCATATCTACGAAATCATTGATGCAACGACGGGTTGTGAGAGTTTATGTTTCCTGGATGCTTATTCTGGTTATCATCAGATCAAGATGGCGGTTGAAGACCAGGAAAAGACAACCTTTATCACACCTTTTGGAGCTTTCTGTTATGTTTCTATGCCTTTTGGACTAAAGAGTGCACAGGCGACTTATCAACATTGTGTTCAGAATTGCTTCCATGGACAGATTGGACGCAATGTTCATGCTTATGTTGATGACATTGTGGTTAAGTCAAGAAAGAAAGACACTCCGCTGGATGACTTGAAGGAAACCTTTGACAATCTCCGGGTCTACAAAATGATGCTTAACCTAGCCAAATGTGTTTTGTTGTACCTGCAGGAAAATTGCTGGGCTTTCTGGTCTCGGAGAGGGGCATCGAGGCTAACCCGGAGAAGATCGAAGCTATCACTTCTTTGTCTAAGCCGGCTTGCATCAATGATGTGCAGAGACTGGCGGGTCGTATCGCAGCCCTAAGCCGGTTCATAAGCTGCCAAGGAGAGAAAGCGATCCCCTTGTACCAAATGATGAAGAAGACAGATGACTTTGCGTGGAGTGATGCTGCTAATGAGGCTTTTGAGGTGCTTAAGAGGTAGTTGGCTAAGCCGCCTATCTTAGTTGCTCCAACTAAGAAAGAGCCTATGCTCTTGTACGTGGCGGCTAATAACAGAGTTGTTAGCGTGGCGATGGTTGTTGAGCGCAAGGAGGCAATGAAAGGATCGAGAAGAGGTGTCTAGAGGGGGTGATTAGACACTCAACTAGCAAAAGTAGCAGATTTTAAGTTCTTCAAGTTGAGGTAGAGTTTTAGCACAAGTTTAAGCATTCACAATACATTTCAAGCAAGCATGATAAGAGTATATGATCAGCGGAAAGTAAAGCATGCAATTTGCAAGAAAGTAAAGAGATGGGATTGGAGTGTGCAAACGCAATTGGGGACACGGAGATTTTTGGCGTGGTTCCGATAGGTGGTGCTATCATACATCCATGTTGATGGAGACTTCAACCCACGAAGGGTAACGGTTGCGTGACTCCACGGAGGGCTCCACCCACGAAGGGTCCACGAAGAAGCAATCTTGTCTATCCCACCATGGCCATCGCCCACGAAGGACTTGCTTCACTCAGGTAGATCTTCACGAAGTAGGCGATCTCCTTGCCCTTACAAACTCCTTGGTTCAACTCCACAATCTTGTTGGAGGTTCCCAAGTGACACCTAACCAATCTAGGAGACACCACTCTCCAAAAGGTAATAAATGGTGTGTTGATGATGAACTCCTTGCTCTTGTGCTTCAAATGATAGTCTCCCCAACACTCAACTCTCTCTCACAGATTTGGCTATGATGGAAATATGATTTGAGTGGAAAGCAACTTGGGGAAGGCTATTGATCAAGATTCTTGTGGTTGGATTGGAATGTCTTGGTCTCAACACATGAGTAGGTGGTTCTCTCTCAAAAAATGAGTAGTGGAAGTGTAGGCACGTTCTTATGGCTCTCTCTTGAATAGAGAAGGGGGTGGAGGGGTATATATAGCCTCCACACAAAATCTAGCTGTTACACACATTTGACCCAACTCAGTCAGACCGAATGGAAGAACTCGGTGAGACTGATTCAATTCAAAATGTGAACGTTAGGATTTTCGGTGGGACCGATAAGATCAACTCGGTGGGACCGATGTGCTAGGGTTAGGGCAAAACCTCATCTCGGTGTGACCGATTGCATGAACTCGGTGAGACCGATTTCAGCAATGAGCAAACAGAGAATTGGTCAGGCAAACTCGGTGTGACCGGTTGCACATTTCGGTGAGACCGCAATAGTTGCAATAGGCAACAGAGAGTTTGCAAGGCGAACTCGGTGAGACCGATCACTCATCTCAGTAAGACCGAAATGTTACGAAGGGAAACAGAGATTTTGCATTGCCATCTCGGTGAGACCGAGATACCTATCGGTGAGACCAAACAGATTAGGGTTTCTGGCAGTGGCTATGTCAAAGGAACTCGGCGGCGCCAGATAGATCAAATCGGTGGGGCCGAGTTTGACTTTAGGTTTAGGACATATCTGGAATTGAGAGAGTGGTTGAGGGCTTTGGAGCATATCACTAAGCACTTTGAGCAAGTAGACCATTAAGCAACACCTCATCCCCTTTTAATAGTATTGGCTTTTCCTATGGACTCAATGTGATCTTGGATCACTAAAATAGAAATGTAGAGTCTTGAGCTTGTGCCAATCTTTGTCCTTAGCATTTTGAAGGGGTTCCACATCCTCTTGTCCAGGCCACGCCATCGTTGAACTATCTGAAATATACTAGATGAAAATATTAGTCCAACAAGAGATATGTTGACATTAATTACCAAAACCACCTAGGGAGCACTTGTGCTTTCACAGAGTGCACTTGTGCTTTCAATCTTCCCCTTTTTGGTAATTGATGACAACATACATCAAAGCTTTAGATAAGGATATGAAAGGTAACAAGTAAAGCTTTGGAAGGACATGTAACATGCATAGGCTCCCCCTACATGTATGCAATCATGTAAAGATAGTATGAAAGATCATGTGAATGCATAAGCATGTCAGAGCAAGCAATGAGTTACATGTATCTTGGCTATATGCATCAGAGCAAATGATGTATACAGGAAGTGTACCTTCATGTTCATGGGTCCTTCTTGCAAACAATATGTACATCAGCAAGAGATCATCATGCACATGGGTGTGATGCATATACTTACCTTGTGGTCCTGAGCTAGCTTTAGAAGAGATGACTCTGAGAAAACATGGTTAGATAACACAGAAACACTACTAAACAAAGCAAGTTCAGAAAACCACAAGATTACCAAGACTGGGATGACATGTAGTGAGTGAGTACTTAGTACTCTATTTGGGTATAGACATGTCCCCAAAGATTAAAGATATGCAATGAATTCCAAAGATTTTCTTCCCTTAGATATGAACTCCCTCTCCCCCGAATCTAATATTGGATAATGGGAGAAGGTAGGGTAAGAGAAAATCAGAGCAAGAAAAACCAGAGCAAAAAATAAACATACATTAACATGTCTTTCCCCTCTTAAAGACATGTGACTTCTCTCCTCTATTGTTAATAAGCATCTGGAGATGTGCTTTTCTCTCCCATGTGATAAGCTTTGATGTGCTCTCTCTCCCCCTTTGACATCAATTTCCAAGAAGGGTCTTCTGGAGCATGAGTCAAATAGGATTGGTCCTTGAGTCACATTGCAAAGCACCATGTAGTTTAAGATGCGAGTAGAGGATAAGAATCATCAAGTGGAGCTAGAGAAGAAATGACGTGTGTAATGGCAAAAAGTTTTCTCAGTAGTGAAATCGGTAACGCCGATTCATTTTCATCGGTGACACCGAGTTGGCAGTGTCATAGATGATGCAAATCGGTCAGACCGGGTTAGTCCTTGTCGGTTGCACTGATGAACTATCTACAAGGTGTTCTTGTAGTTCGGTCTAGCAAATTGGCGTGAATCGGTGAGGCCGAGTTCAGTACAGAGGAAAATTTTGTCACCTCAGCTCACTTGGCAAATAAGATCTCACAAAGATTTGCAAGGAATTAACTAAAGGATTTGCAATGAATTAGATGCAAAAAATGTAGAGAAAAATAAAAGAAAGGATCTAGATGAATTTATTTTTTTGAAAAGGGGAACAAACAAGTAAGAAACATATGCAAAAACACAAAGAAACAATAGAGAACTTCATCTAGAAGGTGTCGGCGACAAAGTCACCTATGTTAGAGTATATTGACTGAGGAGTCAAGTGATAACACTTGATCGTAGGTCATACTCATCGTTTAGCTCAAAATGGGGTTACCATTTTTCGTTTAAGCATTTTAATGTATTCTCATCTTGTTGAGTTGCTTTGACCCATGACTTGTGGTAAAGCTTCTCTAAGATGGAATAACATACCTTGGGTGGTGGTGTTGATCTTGATCATGTAGTCGAACTTGTATTGGATGCTCAAGGTTGATGTAGTTCATCAAGAGTTGGGAGCACCACTTCTAGTTTGAGTTCATCTTCCTACATGGGTTAGTCTTGCAAGGAAGAACACTTGTGTATCCAAAATGACAATCATGAAACTTGATACCAAATGAAATTTGATATATAGAAATTGTCAAAGGATATGTTGAGTGAATTCAAGCTTCCTTGTCTTCAACCACCATATTGTAGAGACTTGGTGATGTAGAGATCGCTCTAGATGTGAGTGGCTTGCAATCTCATAGATTTGGGCTTATCCAAGTACGTACAAGGGTTAGATAACATGCAAGGGTACAAGTATAGATCCAAGACATATGATCATCATCGTAAGAGAAATATTAAGGATTAGACAAAGGCTCATGCCTTGCATGTATCCACATGGAGTTTCTACTCCAAGTTTGAGGCATCAATGATGTTCAATTCACCTCTCAAATGACAAAATACTTTCTCAACAAGCGGTTTGGTGAATATATCCGCCAATTGCTTATCGGTACGAACATGCTTAAGATCGATGTCTCCTTTAGCAACATGATCTCGAATGAAATGATGACAAACTTCAATATGCTTAGTTTGAGAACGTTACACGGGATTGTAATGGAACATGTTTCACATATATCCCATAATCTTTAAGAGTTTGGGTCATCCAAAGTAATTGAGCACAACATGAACCGGCGGCAATGTATTCCGCTTCGGCGGTGGATAAGGATATCGAGTTTTGTTTCTTGGAGGACCAAGACACAAGAGATCTACCAAGAAATTGACAAGTTCCCAAAGTGGACTTTCTATCAACCTTGTCACCGGCATAGTCTGAATCGGAGTAGCCAACAAGATCAAAAGAAGACCTCTTAGGATACCAAATGCCAAAGTTCGGTGTATGAATTAAGTATCTCACTATCCTTTTCACAGCCTTAAGATGACATTCTTTAGGGGCCGCTTGATATCGTGCACACATGCACACACTTAGCATAATATTGGGATGGGAGGCACATAGATATAATAATGAACCAATCATAGAGCGGTAAACCTTTTGGTCAACCGATTTGCCATCCTTAGTCAAGTCAAGATGTCCACTAGTAGGCATGGGTGTTTTCATACCTTTGCTCTCTTGCATATTGAACTTCCTGAATAAGTCCTTGGTATACTTTGTTTGGGAAACAAAGGTACCCTCCTTAGTTTGCTTGATTTGCAAACCAAGAAAGAATTTGAGTTCACTCATACTAGACATCTCAAACTTCTTCGACATTGGCCTTCCGAACTTTTCACTAAAATGAGGGTTAGTCGAACCAAATATGATATCATCCACATAAATTTGGCACACAAATAATTCACCATTAACCCTTTTAGTAAAAAGTGTAGAATCAATCTTTCCAATCTCAAAGCCTCTTTTAATAAGAAACTTAGTCAAGCATTTATACCATGCTCTAGGAGCTTGTTTAAGACCATAAAGAGCTTTGTGAAGTTTGTAAACATGATTAGGTTTCTTGGGATTAACAAAGGTGGGAGGTTGTTTAACATAGACTTCCTCCTCAATTTCACCATTTAGAAAAGCACTTTTAATGTCCATTTGGTATAATGTGATATCATGATGATTGGCATAAGCAAGTAAGATGCGTATGGACTCAAGTCTAGCAACGGGGGAATATGTCTCACCATAGTCCATACCTTCGACTTGAGTGTAACCTCGGGCGACGAGACGGGCCTTGTTGCATACAACTTGTCCATCTTCATCTTGCTTATTCCGAAACACCCATTTGGTTCCAATGACATTGTGCTTTTCATCGGGCTGTTCAACAAGCGTCCATACTTGATTCCTCTCGAAATTGTGTAGCTCTTCAAGCATAGAATTCACCCAATCCAGATCATCAAGAGCTTCTTCAACCTTCATAGGTTCAATGTTAGAAATGAATGAATAATGTTCACAAAAGTTAGCTAAACGAGACTTAGATCGAGTAATTCTCCCGGTTTGAATATCATCAAAGATTTTTTCAACGGGATGATCTCTTGAAACTCTTGCTCTAACTCGTGAGAGCTTTTGTTTGGGTTGGGGTGGAACATCCTCTTCATCATCTTGTTCTTCCTCTTGTCTTTCTTCATTGTTGTTGGCGTTGATGTTCTCTTGTGGAGGTGGAGAAGGAGGTCGATGAGGTTCATCTTGGTGTTCTTCCTCGTTTCCTTCATCTTGACGTGTTCCACTTGTGGATGCCTCCAAGTCAACTTGTGGTTCACCTTGGTGTGAAGTTGAGGCTTCCACTTGAACAGATGAGGTACTCTCCTTCACCTCCGTTGGGCGAATCTTGCCAATAGACAAGTCTTGTATTGCTTCCGAGGGATCTTTATCACCTACATCAATTGGCAATTGCTCTACTTGCGAGCCATTAGATTCATCAAACTTCACATCTACCGTCTCTTCAACCTTTCGAGTGAAATTGTTGTAGACACGGTAAGTGTGAGAGTTTGAGCCATAACCGAGTAGGAAACCTTCATGGGATTTAGGAGCAAATTTCGAACGATGATGCTTATCAAGAATGTAGCACTTTGAGCCAAATACTCGAAAGTATCCAACTTGGGGTTTGTTACCGGTGAGAAGCTCGTATGTCGTCTTGCCGAGTAGCTTGTGAAGATATAGTCGGTTTGTTGCATGACAAGCTGTCTCAACCGCTTCCGCCCAAAAGTGTTTTGGCGTCTTGTATTCATCAAGCATCGTTCTTGCCATCTCAATGAGTGTCCGGTTCTTCCTCTCAACAACTCCATTTTGTTGAGGTGTGTATGTAGCCGAGAACTCATGTGAAATCCCTTCTTCATCAAGAAAGGTATCAACATTTGCGTTCTTGAACTCCGTTCCGTTGTCGCTGCGAACCTTCTTGATCTTCACTTCAAATTGATTTTGGGCCTTCCTAGCGAAGTTCTTGAAGATCTTTTGGACCTGAGATTTATCATCAAGAAAGAACACCCACGTAAATCTTGAAAACTCGTCAACAATGACCAAACCAAACGAGTTACCACCGAGACTCTTGTATGCATTGGGACCAAAAAGATCCATATGAAGTAGCTCAAGCGGTCTTCTCGTGGTCATGATGTTTTTCACGGGATGACTTCCTCCAACTTGTTTTCCTGCTTGACAAGCACTGCAAAGTCTATCCTTGTCAAATATAACATCTTTAACACCAAGGATATGATCACCTTTAATAAGCTTATCAAGATTTCGCATGCCCACATGACCTAACCTTCTATGCCACAACCAACCTTTAGAAGATTTAGCAATTAAGCAGGTTCTAGGTCGAGCCTTTTTAGTGAAGTCAACAATGTATAGATCACCTCTACGTATACCGGTAAAGACCATATTATGATTATCTCTTCGAAACACTTGGCAATCTACTTCAGTGAATAGAACATTGAGACCAAAATCGGCTAGTCTAGATACGGAAAGTAAATTGTAGCCAAGAGATTCAACGAGCATAACATTTTGGATGGAGCTGTCATGTGAGATGGCCACCTTACCAAGGCCAACCACCTTACACTGAGTTATCACCAAAAGTGACATACTTTCGAGGGCCGTCGTTTTCAGCAAGCTCACGAAACATAACCTTGTCTCCGGTCATGTGATCTGTACATCCACTATCAAGAACCCATTCCTTTCCTCCGGCCATGTAACCACGAAGGTTAGCCATAAGACCAAAGTACCTCATAGACTCTTCAAGATCAAAGTCACTATCATCATCCTCGTCATAATATCCATGTTCAACATCATCATCATATGAATGATCATTACCTAGAGAAGGTAACTCATTAGATTTATGACCATGACAATGTTCATATTTATGAATTCCAATAACTTGAGAGATAATGTCACTAATGATTCCAACATCTCCTTTGGCTTGCATGAGGTCACGAAGCTCAGATAAACAATCACCAAACTTAGGATCACTAAAATTCATCTTATTTAAAGCAATGGACTTTTGAAGAATCTCATCTAGATTTTTCAAGGAATAGTTTGGAAAGCGTTTCTCGAGATATCTCCATATAGTGTAAGCACATTCAAGTGTAGGCAAGAACACAATCAAGTTTCTAGGCAATCCTCTAATGATAAGATTAACAGTTCTAAGATTGCGGATCATGTCAAGAGACTCATTCGAGGTAGGATGCAAAGGATCAATAGGAGGCGCACAAGGGGTAGTAATGTACTTGGCTTCAAATGATAGTCTCCCCAACACTCAACTCTCTCTCACAGATTTGGCTATGATGGAAAGATGATTTGAGTGGAAAGCAACTTGGGGAAGGCTAGAGATCAAGATTCTTGTGGTTGGATTGGAATGTCTTGGTCTCAACACATGAGTAGGTGGTTCTCTCTCAGAAAATGAGTAGTGGAAGTGTAGGCATGTTCTGATGGCTCTCTCTTGAATAGAGAAGGGGGTGGAGGGGTATATATAGCCTCCACACAAAATCTAACCGTTACACACATTTGACCCAACTCGATCAGACCGAATGGAAGAACTTGGTGAGACCGATTCAATTCAAAATGTGAACGTTAGGATTTTTGGTGGGACCGATAAGATCAACTCGGTGGGACCGATGTGCTAGGGTTAGGGCAAAACCTCATCTCGGTGTGACTGATTGCATGAACTCGATGAGACCGATTTCAGCAATGAGCAAACAGAGAATTGGTCAGGCAAACTCGGTGTGACCGG
This sequence comes from Thinopyrum elongatum, assembly GCA_011799875.1. Classification (NCBI taxonomy): domain Eukaryota; kingdom Viridiplantae; phylum Streptophyta; class Magnoliopsida; order Poales; family Poaceae; genus Thinopyrum; species Thinopyrum elongatum. The sequence continues at coordinate 484,531,937 of CM022298.1, read as the reverse complement.
TTGCACATTTCGGTGAGACCGAAATAGTTGCAACAGGCAACAGAGAGTTTGCAAGGCGAACTCGATGAGACCGATCGCTCATCTCGGTAAGACCGAAATGTTACAAAGGGAAACAGACAGTTTGCATTGCCATCTCGGTGAGACCGAGATACCTATCGGTGAGACCGAACAGATTAGGGTTTCTGGCAGTGGCTATGTCAAAGGAACTCGATGGCGCCGGATAGATCAAATCGGTGGGGCCGAGTTTGACTTTAGGTTTAGGACATATCTGGAATTGAGAGAGTGGTTGAGGGCTTTGGAGCATATCATTAAGCACTTTGAGCAAGTAGACCATTAAGAAACACCTCATCCCCTTTTAATAGTATTGGCTTTTCCTATGGACTCAATGTGATCTTGGATCACTAAAATAGAAATGTAGAGTCTTGAGCTTGTGCCAATCTTTGTCCTTAGCATTTTGAAGGGGTTCCACATCCTCTTGTCCAGGCCACGCCATCATTGAACTATCTGAAATATACTAGATGAAAATATTAGTCCAACAAGAGATATGTTGACATTAATTACCAAAAACACCTAGGGAGCACTTGTGCTTTCACAGGGAGCACTTGTGCTTTCAGGCAGGGAAAGAATATCCAATTCAATGGCCGGTTTATTACGTCAGTGAGGTCCTGACAGAGTCCAAGCGGAGATATCCACATTGGCAGAAGTTGGTCTTTGGGGTGTTCATGGCTAGTCGCAAGCTGAAGCACTACTTCCTTGAGCATCCAATCACTATGGTCAGTTAAGCTCCTCTGGGGGATATCATCCAAAATAGAGAGGCCACAGGCTGGGTTGCTAAGTGGGTAATTGAGCTAGGGCCACATCATCTGAAGTATGTACCAAGGACTGCTATCGAATCTCAAGCTTTGGTGGATTTCATCAATGACTAGACGGAGTTATAGACATCTGAGGAGAAGCCAGATAAGACATACTGGACAATACACTTTGATGGGTCTAGGAAACTAGAAGGCTCGGGGCCGGAGTGATCATATCTTCCCCTCGAGGTGATAAATTTTGTTATGTCTTGAGGCTTATGTTTCCCTGTACTAACAATGCAGCTGAGTATGAGGCTTTACTCCATGGGCTTCGTATGGATAAGGAGATGAATTTAAGATGGGTTATATGCCTGGGTGACTCAGATCTCGTTGCACAACAGGTTTCAGGGAAGTGGGATTCTAAAGACCCACTCATGGCGGCTTATCGTCAAGTAGTGACTAATATTGTTGTACACTTAAAGGTTATCAAGTGGATCACATAGACCGGCGGCTTAACGAGGCAGCTGATGCACTGTCACGACTGGGTCCTCAGCGTAAGTCGGTTCCTCCCAATGTGTTCCTTGATGTGCTGCATAACCCTTCTATCAAATTACCGTCAGAGGAAGACCTTGCTATCCTTGACCCGGAAGGACAGTTGGTAGCGGCTCTACATGCTACTCCGGATTGGACTTTACCATATCTGGCTTATTTGACCCAAGGTGAGCTTCTAGAAGATGAAGTCTTGGCTCAACAGATCATCTGCGGGTCTAAGTCCATGACAATTGTCAATGGCGAGTTACATAGGTGCAGTGTCACTGGCGTGTTTCAACGTTGTGTTTCCCTGAAGAAGGCTGTGAGATTCTACAAGAAATTCATGCAGGGGATTGTGGTCATCATGCCGGGTCAAGATATCTGGTGGCTAAGGCTTTTCAACATGGTTTCTACTGGTTGACGGCTCATGCTGATGTAGAGGACATTGTTCGTAAGTGTGACGGTTGCCAGAAATTTGCAAGACAAGCTCACGTGCCAGCTCAAGAGTTGAGGATGATTCCAATAACTTGGCCATTTGTAGTCTGGGGGCTTGATATGGTTGGACCTTCTAAGGATAAAAAGACTCACCTTTTGGTTGCAGTTGACAAGTTCACCAAGTGGGTCGAGGCAGAGCCGGTCAGCAATTGTGAGGCGGCAACTATAGTTCAGTTTGTGAAAAAGCTGATCTTTCGTTTTGGTTATCCTCATGGTATCATCACTTATAATGGGACAAATTTGTCTAAGGGTGCTATGAAGGAGTTCTGTCAAAAGGAGCATATCCGGCTTGATGTCTCATCAGTAGCTCATCTACAGTCCAAAGGTCAGGCAGAACATGCTAACCAGGAAATTTTACGTGGGATCAAGCGCCGGCTCATGGTGCCATTGAAATGTACGCCGGGTTGTTGGGTTGAGGAGTTACCATCAGTTCTATGGAGCATAAGGACTACCCCCAACAGATCAACTGGCTACACACCTTTCTTCATGGCTTATGGTGCAGAGGCAGTTCTTCCAAGTGATATTCGTCATGACTCGCCCAGGGTGGCAGCTTATGTTGAAGCTGATAATGAGGCGGCTTGTCAAAACGCTTTGGACGCCTTGGAAGAAGAACATGATCTCGCGGCGGCTCGTTCTGCAATTTATCAGCAAGACCTACGTCGCTATCACAACCGTAGGGCTCGAAGCCGGACTTTCCAGGAGGGCGACTTAGTGCTCCGTTTGACTCAAGATTAGGCAGGCATGCATAAGATTTCACCGCCTTGTTAAGGACCTTTTGTGGTTAGCAAAAACCTCAACAACGGGTCATACTATCTCATTGACATACGTGAGAACAAAGATTCACGTACCTCTGAGGAGGAGACAAACCGGCCCTGGAATATTGTTCATCTTTGGCCTTACTACACTTGAGCCACCGGCTCTCGTCTTTGTACATACCTAAATCTTGTATATACCTTTTTATGATCAAATATAATAAAGTCGGCACCCCCGAAACTCGGGGTCTCTGTTGTTTCATCTCATATATTGTGCATGAGTCTTTGTTTGTTGATCATAGGTCACCTGGGGGCTTCCAACTCACCGAGTTTAGCTTTCTCACCCTCTTGACCCGGCAAAATAATGCCACAAATTATTGGTTAAACCTGCCTGTCTGCTTGATGCTACTCCTAAAAGGTGACCCGTCGTACTCTTGACAGTCAATCTTCATGACCCTAAACTAGTCAAGGTTAAAATGGCGGCTTAAGTCACGTGAGAGCCGGCTTATAGAAAGCGAGGACAAACCAAGGCTATCATGCCACGCTTCATTGAAGCAAGACTCGAGCCTCGAAAGCCGGTCTTTTTGTCGAGCCTCGAAAGCCGACTTATGATTTGATATATATATATATATATATATATATAAACACTATTCTGATCACGGGATCAGAATATTATTCTAATCACGGGTTGAACTTCCTGAGTTACACAACCTGAACTTCCCTCTGTAGGAACCTGACCTTCGGGCTATCGTCGCAACCGTGTCTCCCCGCGCGAATTATTCTGGTCAGACGTGTTCTATGTGATGTAAGTGCAATCTGGAAACGGTTTTTAGCAACTAAATGCCCGTTTTAAATAGGAATCTCGCTCGTTGGCGGATTTGCTCTCGGGACATGATGAACTTGTGTCTGTTGCAATTTTACTGCCTGAGTTATTCGACCTGAACTTCCCTTGGTGAGAGGTTGAACTTCCCGTAACATTGTCCAAATGAGGCTTGCAATATACCGTTGGAAAGCTGTGGACACGACGGTCACGACCTAAGTTGAATTTTTGTCAAAATCTAAATGGTTTAAGAGCAGTTTTGAAAACCGTTTTTCTTCACACAAAAAAATGTGAATCGTATTTTCAAGCCCATTTATAAACCGTTTATCAGAATGAGGCAAATGAGGTGGCGTTGGATAGCTACTACAAATCCGCTCATTTCACATGTTGAACATTTTTCCAAATTCCCTACGGATTAAGAGGAATTTCAAAAATGGCGGAATTTTAGAAACCGAACAGCCGGGTTCGTATTTCGGGGTTATTTTGAAAACGGCTAGTCCTATCGATGCATATGATATGGCGTTGGAAAGCTTATGAAAATGCGCATCTTTCCATATAAAAAGTTTGTTCTAACTATGAACGGTTTAAAAGTAATTTGCAAAATGCCCGAATCTGTACCAAATTCATATTTTCGCATTATTTTCTCAACGGTTTGTCGGAATGAGGCAAATGATATGGCGTTAGAAAGCTTGAACAAATGCGAAACTTTTTTATGTAGATTGTTTTTTCCAATTCGTTACGGTTTTAAGTCAATTTTGAAAATGGCGAAAAACGTTTTTTTGCCGTAATTTCTACAAACTTTATCGGAATGGGGCAAATAATATACCGTTGAAAAGCTACGGAAAATGCGCAACTTTTTCGTGTAGGTGGTTTTCTCTGATTTCTAGCCGTTTTCAAGCAATTTTGAAAACGGCAAGATCACGCGTTGTGCCTTTTATCGCGAAACAGAGTCTTCGAAAATGCACCGCGTGAAGAACTTGAACTTCATCAACACGTCTACCTGAACTTCACTCTATTTCTTCACGTGCTAATTTTTGCTTGTAGCTCTCCATCCACTCACCGGAATTGAGCAAGTGATATACCGATGGAAAGCTGCTACAAACACGCAACTTTTCCGTCTTGATCATTTTTTTCATACTCGTGACGGTTTAAAAGATTTTCATCCGAAATTCATTTAGCGTAGTAGTTGAACTTCCTGTTGCTTCCACGTTGAACTTCTGTCGTGTATTTTTGTTTGTAATTTTTCACCCATTCGTCGGTGTTACACAAATGATATTCCTTTTTGTACAAATCTCTCTCACAATATTTTTCTAACTTTCTCCAACCGAGAACTTAAACTTATAGCAAGAAAAAAATTGGACCTTGCCTTTTTATTCACTTTTCTCACTCACAAGAATGGGTGAGAAATACATAGTGAACCACACTCACAAGAAGTTTTGAACCTTCCCGTGTTGAGCACGTGAACTTCTAGCAATAAATTTTGTATACTTTGTTTTTTTATTCCTTTTTCTCATATGAAAACACACACCATGCAACACGTGAACTTCTGGCTGTTTTCACTTTGAACTTCTGTGTTATTTTAATTTGAACTTCATGTTTTCTATTTTTGAGTAAAGAATTCTAGTAACGAGAAAAAAAATCTGAGTTTTTCATAAACTTTGAACTTCTCTGCTGTTTTAATTTGAACTTCTTCATTTTATTATTTAGTAACGAGAAAAAAATCTGAGTAGTTTATATACTTTGAATTTCTCTGTTATTTTTTTAAAAGTAGAGAACTTCAATTTTTTTGAAAGTACTTCGATGTTTACTTAAAAATCATTTATTTAAGAAATATTGGACCGTTCGTTATATAATTTGAGTTTTTTATACACATCAAACTTTCCCGGGGAGAGCACGTGAACTTCTTTCAACAAACCTTTTAATCTTTTATTTTTCTATTCTTTTATTCTCACCTGAAACGCATTCCTTGTAGTTCTTGAACTTCTCGTTGTTTTCACTATGAACTTCTGTCATGTTTTAATTTGAAGTTCTCACTTTTCCTAATTCAGTAAAGAAAAAAATCCGGATTGCTTTACACGTTGAACTACTCCATTATTTTAATTTATACTTCTGAGCTTTTTTATTTTGAACTTCTATGTATTTATTTTATAAACATGGAAAATAAAACTGATATGTTTTCCGTGTAAGGAATTTCACGAGTTTAATTTAAACTTCATAGCTTTTTTACTTGGACTTCTTCATTCTAATTTTTAGTGACAGGAAAAAAATCATTAGTTTTTCATAAACTTTGAACTTCTCTGGTATTTTATTTCGAACTTCTCAGCCTTTTTTATTTCAACTTCTTCATTTTATACTTTAGAAACAAGAAAAAATCTGAGTTTTTTACATACTTCGAACTTCTGTGTTATTTTAATTTGAACTTCTCGGTTTTTTTTACCTTCTTCATTTTATTCTTTAGTAACGAGAAAAAACTGAGTTTTTCATAAACTTTGAACTTCTCAACTATTTTAATTTAAACTTCTTACTTTTTTATAAAATTCTTTTTTTATAACTTTTATTCTCTTATAAACTTAAAACTTCACGTTTCTTTAGTTTTGAACTTGTTGTTTTAATTATTTAATAATAAAGAAAATCTTAATTAGTATAAACATCGAACTGCTTCTTTTTTAATTTTGGACTTCCTGGTTTTATTTCTTTTAGTAACTAAAGAAATCCTAGTTTTTTAATAAATGTCAACCCACTCCGTTTTGAAAATTTGAACTTCTAGATTTTTTAATATGGAGAAGTTACTTTTTAATAAAATTGTTTTGAGATGCTTTTTTTTATTTGACCTTCTTTGGGTTTTGTAACAAACATTGAACTTTTTCATCTTTTAAAATTGAACCTCTAGGCTTTTTTTAGAAATGGACGTGAGCAACCACAGCAAAATAAACTGTATCTCTGTACTGCTGCTTGATGAATGATTTTTATACCATGTCCATATTCTAGGCATGATGCTTCTCTCCTAAATCCAATGTTTTTCACACTTGCGAGGTGGAAGTCGTTGAACTTCCGAATTATCAAAATGAATATGTACATCAAAAAATTATACACACAAAGTTCATCTCGTTTTTGTAGTAACACCTAATATCATAAAAAATGTCATGCTGATGCATTAAGTTACTGAAAAAACAAGTACATGAAGTTCTTCGCGTAGGAGCAAAAACTCATCATTCTCGAAGAAATTTTATCTTTTACAAATAATATAATCATTCATTATGGAACAACTTTTTCACTCATTTCGGATCCATTCTTTATTTAGTGCGAAAACCAAAATGTTGCCTTTAATTCAGGAGCAAAAGTGAGAGAAAGCAAGGTCGAATGATTTAGACTGGGCACACGATACCTGAACTTTTTTTAAAATATATACGGAAGAATGGTACTTTGACGAAATGACAGGTCTAACAAACACATATTCTGCAGTAGCAAGTAGAAAAATAGATAATTGTAGCTGTTCACGCATACTTACATCCATCACAACATCTTGTGTTCTTGTGAATACTTATTTGTTCACATTTTTCAAAGAACACAAGTCGAATTAACAAAATGAACAAGAACAAGATAGCAACTCACAAAAGAAAGAAGAAACTAAACCAAAAACAAGTTGAACCGCCCAAAAAAGGAAGCCTGGACTTCATCGGAGCATGGTGGAAGTGGGGATCTGGGCGCTGCGGTGGTGACCGTCATGGGAATTTCAAAAAAAATGTCTACAACTCTCTCGTCAGCGCAAAAACACATAAATTTTGTTCCAGCTCCCTCGTTGGCATTTGCACAAACACCTAGTGGGAAGCAAAGAAGCACTTAGCTGATGCTATTTGAAGAACACAACAAAGAGAGAGAGAGAGAGAGAGAGAGAGAGAGAGTGCAATCGGGGGACAGAGCTCAGGTGGAGCAGAGCAGGAAGATGGCACCGCGGTGGCAGTTGTCGATGGTGGTGGGTGGTTAGTGCATCTGGAGTGGGGAGGAGGTCGAACAGTTGGATGGAAGGACGGGGCGCGCCGGAGCACATGCGGTAGATCACGTAGGAAGGGGGGCAGGTCGCGCCGGACTGGGGGGCAGGTCGCGCCAGAGTGGGGGAGGGGCGGGTCGTGCCGGAGTGGGCGGCGGCAGAGGTGGTCGGGGCGGAGGGCGGAGGAGGTGGTTGTCAGCGGTGGTCGGGGTGGTGGGCGGCGGCGACTGTGAAGGTGGTCGGCGGTGGCAACGCGTCTCCGGTTGGGGGCGGGGCCGGGCGGCGGCGTCTTCGGTTGAGGGCGACTACGTCTCCGGTTGAGGGCGGCAGCGAGCGCCAGGGCCGGCTGCACGCGTGGGGATCCAGGGTCGGCGGCGCGTCGGGATCCATGGCTGGCGGCGGCGCGTGGTGATCCATGGCTGACGGCGGCTGGTGAGACACCACGGGCGGCGGCCATTTCGGAGTTGTGGGGGGGTGCTTGTGGCGGTGGTGGATCGGGACAGAGGAAGAGGGTGTGGGGGTGGGTTGGTGGGCTTTTTTCTGTACCGGTTCGGGTGTTTATCCGGATCGAGGAACACCTCGTCACGCCCTTATAGGGCCGGTGTGATCCAAATAGTTATTCTGATCCTGGGATCAAAATAGTGCTACAAGTCTCTTTAATATATTATTGCAAAGGCTACAAGTCTCCGGATTACAAAAACTTCGGGTTAAGCAATGATCAATTTTGAGCTATTTTTTGGCCAAGAGCCACCGGGTTATTAACCCGGATTTATTTATCAAAGTACGAAGTACTACGATTATAAGTCATTCGCAGTGATCATCAAAGGGGCTTGTCAGGCAAGACAACAAAAGCATCCAAGGCAAGTTATACATACAGCTATTGGATTTTAAGTCAAGTCACGTGCTCGAAGGCACGACAGAGCAGCCAAGTGTTTGCTAAAACCTATTACAAGGCTACAATTGAGCCCAAAAGTTTAAACAAGTGTTTTCAGGAGTACACTACTCCTCTAAGCCGGCCTCAGTACCGTCCGGGTGACTTGCTCGTTGATCACCAGTGCCTGAAGATCCTGGGTTATCCTACGCCGCTTCTTCTGATTCTTGGATCTGAAGGTTATCCAGAGTCCAATTGACATCTGTTAAAGCTTGGAAGACGGCCTCATCATTCAAGATAGGAGATGGGTCAACGTCAGGTACAAAGAGATGCTCACGCCGTTGGGGAGTCAAGTCACGTGATATCAGAGTTGGAGGTTGCAATCGTGCGTTGTTACCATCGTAAGCCGGTTGATATTTTTTCAACTCCAAATTGTTAACAAGCTGACTCGCTGTTGGCCGAACATCCTTCATACAACAAGCATAATCTTCTTGTGAAACTCAGACCCATCATCCTTGTACTGAGGGAAGCCGCCAACGACCTCTAATGGATCCAGATATGAGGCATACGCCATAGCCCGGCTCACGGCAGACATGGCTCCTATTCAGGCAGCTGATCTTCTCAGTTCATCAACTTGTTTTGGGATAGTTGAGAGGCGCCTCAGCACATCTTTGATGAATTGCATTGGTTCTCTTTTGCCACTCACATTCTTGATAACATAGATTCTTCCAGCGTAAAGTTGCTCAGTGACGGAATATACAGCCTTCAGCTTCATGATGTTGTCTTGAAGATTGAGAGTTCTATCGCCTGCATAGAGTGACAATATGTGAGTCGCATGGCGGGTCTGACAAATTGATAACATAACATCTACAAGGGTTACTTACCAAATATGGCTTGAGTCATTTCGGCGATGTGGCGTTTCAACCCGGTAAGCTCTTCAGTAATAGGGCCAGCTGGCGTTCGGCGGCTTCTACACGTTGGATCAGGGCGGCTTTCTCAGATTCAAAAGATTTCTTTTCAGTCTCAAAGTCCACCTGATTTTCTCCAATTCTTCCAAAGAAGATTGTAGGCTTGATTCAGCCTTAACTCGTAGGGACTGCTCAGATTCAAGTTCTTTTTTCAAGCTGATCAAATTTGACTCGGCTGTGCTTAAAGCTTCCTGCAAGATAAAGCCTAAAGTTAATTTTTTTAAGCCGGCAACAATGGTTAACCCGGCACTTGGGGGCTATGTTATACAAAATAAGATTATCATTGCAAGTCCCAAGCAGTTGCAAGCAATCTACTTTGCACCTGGGGGCTAATGTATTCCATTTTGTTTTTCTTGAACGTAATACAGTGAACCCCACTATCTTACTAAGATGAGCCGGCCCTTGGGGGCTACGTACAGTTATTTCAAAGATTATTTATTACAGAAGTCCTGGCTCATCTCAAGAAGATAAGCCGGCCCTTGGGGGCTATATTGCTTTTTCTCTACTTATGAAGGTATTTGAAGAACCGACTTATCATTATGATGATAACCCGGCCCTTGGGTACTACATTGCAAGATTTACAGATTTATATCAAAGTCTTAAGCATACTCAAGTTTCATATGATTAAGACTTGGGGGCTACGTAAGGATATATACATCACAGGAGAGGATTGAATATACCTCATATTTTCTCTTCATCATGTTAACCAGTTCGGCTTCCATTTCGCGGCTGGTATTAAGGCGGCTTAAATAGCCCGTGTGCAACTCTTCTGCACTAAATTCCTCATAACTTGGCAGCTCAAGCTTTGATTTCCCCTTCTCCGTTGATGGTGCTTCAATCTTGGCGCCGTGTTTGGTCAGTACAGTGGATGCTTGTGGCGTTCTATAACCTTCCCCGGTGATGGCAATCTCCTCATCCTTCTTCTCTTGAGAGAGAACACCTTCATTCATTTTGGTAGGGCTGGGAGCAAGAGTGGGACTCAGCGGGTTAAGCTTGTCCGCCGGGTTAGCGTCAGCATCCATGGCTTCATTACCAGCCGGTTCAGACTGTGAAGGCGGGTCACCCTGATTATCATGGGGGTCTTCGGGCTTCTCAATGTCCACCTCGGGGGTTACCAAGGTGTCTTCAACTAGCTCAGGAATCTCACGAGCATTTGACGACTCGCCCACTTTCCTTTTCTTAGCCTTGGCTTTGGCCCTACAAGGAAGATGGTGTGTTAGACTTATAACAACCAATAAACAGACTGGTTCAATTAAAAAGAGTTTCCCTGGATTGATGATCAAAGCCAGTAGTTGAGTAGAAGATGAGCCGCCTGATGACGGTGGCGACTCCTGATAATTGGAATCAAAGGGGTTAAGAGGTTGCCTAATAAGACCGACTCATGGAAGAGAGGAAGTGGGGCTATGTGGCACCTCATTGCGTTGTTTGCGAGCAGATGGTTCACGAGATAAGCTGGCAAGCAGCTCACCAGAGCCACTCAGGGTCTGGCACCTCGATTCATGCTGGGTTTTCTTCAAAATAAAGTGTGGGTCTAAGTGAGCATCTGGATGAGAAAATCTTACTTTCCGGACAACCCGCCTTGTTTCCTTTGGAGACAAAGTTTCTGAGCTGGAGGAGATGGAAATTACCTCTGCATCTTCAGCCCGGCTTGTGGCAACATCACCCTGAGAGTAAGAAGTGTCAGCGAGTTTAATAAAAAGATGGCCAAGGGAGTCAACTTCTACCTCTGACTGATCGTCAACCTCTGCTGATTTGCCCACTGCTACCGGCTCATTCACAGCGGCAGCTTTACTCTTTTTTCGAGTCGGCCCAGTCCTGGCTTTGGCCACCGGGGATTTCTTGGGTGCTATCTTCTTATTCCAGAAGGAAGAGTCGTCCTGCATAATTGAGAAATATTGAAAAGTGAGATGCCAAGCAGATAAGAATTTATAAGCTGGATACAAAAATATACTTACTGGAGGGGCCGGACTAAGTTTGGAGAACAGAAGCAGCCCTGTCTTGTTACAGTTCTCCCGAGTTTCCCCAAGCAGGCTCTTGACCATCTTGTTAATTTCTTCAATTGTTAAGTCCCCAGAGCTATATCTTTGAGGGTCCTTTGAGTCGCCCGTATATTCGCATATTAAGCCGGATCGGTGGCTTAGAGGCAAGATTCTCCAAGAGATCCAGCATCGGGTCAGATCGACTCCGGTTAAACCATTGGCTATCAAGGCCCTCAGCTTCGGGAATACATTGGCGACATGAACCCGTTCTTCAGCAGTTGGTCGACCAGGAAGTCCGTTCGTGGTATTCAAGAGTGTGGGCCTATAACCCGTCAAGGGGTTCTCATCAGCCGGAGTTGTGTTCTTACAGTAAAACCAAGTCATGTTCCATCCTTTAGGATGACTTGGCAAGACGGCTGAAGGAAAAGAGACATCCCTCCGCCTCTGAATGGATACTCCACCTAGTTCCAAACTGGGACCATCTGCACATTCAGCTTGGCGGTTAAGGTAATAGAAAACTCTGAAGAGGAGAACAGTGGGCTCTATTGGTAGATATGCTTCACAGAAAACTTGAAATTGGCATAGGTTGGAGACAGAATTGGGGCCAATGTCTTGAGGGTGAAGGTTATAAAAATTCAAGGCATCCCAAAAAAATTAGACCCGAGGGGAGAAAAGCCTGTGAGAAGATGGTCAATAAAAATCACTACTTCTCCGTCGCCGGGTCGAGGAATGGTTTCTGGCCAAGGGACCCGCCAGCCAATTACATCTTTAGACGAAAATATACCCTGATCGACATAGTCTTGGAGTACGAGCTCAGTAACCTGAGAGGCTACCCAGTCGCATGCAGTGGGAGCTTTTGACATGGTCCGCCGACTTAAGCAAAGATTAAGAATTGCGAATAAAACATATGGCGGGTTATTTTCTAAGGTTGTGAGCCACCAAGGTGGATTTATATGATAAAGCAGCAAACAATGAGAACAACAATATGTTGGTCAAGTTTTGAAGAAAATTGCCTGAAAGGATAAGCCGCCTTAGTTATGGCGACTTACGAGTAAACACAGTACGACAAATTATATCATGGAATTATGAGCCGGCAGCATGTTTGGCGGGTCATCATAAAGACAACAGTTTTCTTTGATTTTCATCTAAGTATGGAGCAACAGGTTTCTACAAAAGTTCAGAAAGATTTGGACCTACAAAATGATTTAAAAGGAAAATATATTTCTGAACCTAAAGGAGAGCGGCCGAAGTATCCATGGATCGTTCTTGGATTCTATGGAGGATCTAAGTGGTCTGTTTACCAAAATGGCGTTGGGATCACTGTCGTGGCATATTTGCAATGAGCTCAAGAGGAAACTAGATCTAAAACAGCAATGGTGGATGAACTCCAACAAACGGTGGAGAAACATAGTACAGATCTACGAACGAAGCATCAGTATACCTGACTGTTGTTGAATATGGCGGAGATGTGCGGCAGAGCTCTGGCGAAGCTGGGCGGCACCGTGGTCTTGGCTAGAGAGGTCGGCAAGGACTGGTCCGGTGTGGCAGAGCTCTAGAGGTGTGAGAGCTTCAGCGCGAGGAAGAAGAAGAGGTGGGGACGAGGTAAAAGTGAAAATAACCTCCCCTCATGGTTATTTATAAGGAAAAAGGAAGGGTAAAAGGCAAGTGCGAATAACGAGGCAGCGCAGTAACTCTTCGGCACAATGGGTGCCTCGATTTTCAGGATAAATAGATATGTTCAAAGATTCATTATGATGTCATTATGACCCTACTAAAATTGCGACGGATGACGTCAGCACAATGGAAGACATGAAAAATAACAAGTCTGCGAACCGGGTCACCAAGGTGGCGAGTCATGAACCAGAGTCTACATGGGCCATGGCGGATTAAGCTGAAGACCTAACGGGCGGTTCACCGGATGGGCCGGCTTAGGTCCCAGTGTTTGGGATGGCGGCTCATGGACTAGAAGGTATAAGCCGCTCGTTGTTCCTTACGTGGGCGAGTTAGAGATATGTCCGGTAACGAGTCTAAGTGTGACCCGGACTCTTGTAATCCCAGGGTCTTGACCTGTATATAAAGGCGAGCCCCTGAGGCAGATAGACCAGGTTACAATCAATCAATAGCTAGGTCAAGCGAACCCGCTCCCTTGTAATCGATACTCAAGCAATAAGCAGAAAAGCAGGAGTAGGCCTTTACCTCGACCATGAGGGGCCGAACCTAGGTAAACTCATGCCTCTCGACCCTCTCAACCCCGAAAAGTTAGTCACCGATTGCGATGGCCTCACATCTAAGTCCTCACACTAGGACATCTGTCATGACAAAACCACGACAGAACCTGTACAAGTGGCAACCCTTGGGGGCGGTCACCGAACTCGTACACTTTGGCAACCCTTGGGGGCGATCACCGAATCCCGTAAAATTGCTCGGGGCGATCTCCACAACCTAATTGGAGACCCCGACGCTTGCCCAGAGCTTTACACCACAATGATTGAGCTCCGAACACCACCAACCGTCTAGGGTGCCCAAGCACCCTAGAGGAACAAGCTCTAGGGTACCAAGCACCCAAGAGTAATAAGCTTCTCAACTTGTAACTTCCATGTATCATCATGGAGAACTCAAACCGATGCACCAAACGCAATGGCAAAGGAACACGTAGTGCCCAAGTCCCCCTCTCTCAAATCCCACCACAACAACTAATGCTATGGAGGAAAATGAGAGGAAGAACAAAGAAGAGAACACAAAGAACTCCAAGATCTAGATACAAGGGGTTCCCCTCACATAGAGGAGAAAGTGGTTGGTGGAAACGTAGATCTAGATCTCCTCTCTCTTTTCCCTCAAGAACTAGCAAGAATCATTAGAGGGATTGAGAGATAGCAAGCTCGAAGAAGGTCAACAATGGGGGAAGAACATGAGCTAAAGGGATAGGGTCCATTGGGGAAGAAGACCCCCTTTTATAGGTAAGTTCACAAGAAACTGGGTATTAAGTTCACAAGAAACTGAGTAACGCCTTAAGCAAGATGACATGATGTAGACAAAGTAAACTCAATCAATATGAATTTACCCCGCCGTTTTCCCCTTAATGACAACAATACAAAATACGTGTCTTTTCCCTTTCTGTCACTGGGATATAGAGCACCGCAAGATTGAACCCATTACAAAGCACCTCTCCCATTGCAAGGTAAATCAATCTAGTTGGCCAAACCAAATGGATAGATCAGAGATAAATACAAAGCTATAATAATCATGCATAAAAGAATTCAGAGAAAACTCAATTAATATTCATAGATAATCTGATCATAAACCCACAATTCATCGGATCCCAACAAACACGCCGCAAAATAAGATTGCATCAAATAGATCTCCAAGAACATTGAGGAGAACATTGTATTGAAGATCAAAGAAAGAGAAGAAGCCACTAGCTACTAGCTATGGACCCGTAGGTCTATGGTAAACTACTCACACATCATCGGAAGGTAGCAAGGATGATGAAGAAGCCATCCGTGATTGATTCCCCTCCAGCAGAGTACCGGAAAAGGCCTCCAGATGGGATCGCGAAAGAATAGAAACTTGCGATGGTGGAAAAAGTACTTAGGGTGGCTCTCCATTGGTTTCCCGATTTTAGAGAATTTATAGAGTTGGAATTAGGTCAGACAGAGCCTCGAGGGACCCACAAGGTACTAGGGCACCCCCCCCAGGGTGCGCCCTAGTGCCTTACCATGTAATCGTTCACCTTCTGGTCTCCTCCCAAAGCTTCTAGGGCATCTCTTGTCCAGAAAAAAATCGTCAAAAAGTTTCGTGGCATTTGGACTTCGTTTGGTACTAATTTTCTGGAAAACCAAAAACAAGCAAAAAACAGCAACTGGCACTTGGCACTGAGTTAATAGGTTAGTGCCAAAAATGATATATAATTGCGTATAAAACATCCAAGATTGATACTATAATAGCATGGAACAAAAAAAATTATATATACGTTGGAGACGTATTAGTTACCACCAAGGCTCTTGTAAGCATTGGGACCGAAGAGATCCATATGGAGTAGCTCAAGTTCTCTCCTTGTAGTCATGATATTCTTCAAGGGATGACTTCCTCCAACTTGTTCTCCTGCTTGACGAGCACTATAAAGTCTATCCTTGTCAAATATAACATCTTTAACACCAAGGATATGATCTCCTTTTACAAGTTTATCAAGATTCGGCATGCCAACATGTCCTAGCTAGCCTTCTATGCCATAACCAACCATTAGAAGATTTTGCAATAAGACATGTATGTGGTTGGGCTCTTTTAGTGAAATCAAAAATGTATAGATCACCTCTACGGATACCGGTAAATACCATATTATGATTATCTCAATGAAACACTTGGCAATCTACATCAGTAAATAGAATATTGAATCTGATGTCAGCTAGTCTAGATACAGAAAGAAGATTATAGCCAAGAGATTCAAAAAGCATAACATTTTTAATGGAGGTATCATTGGATATGGCCACCTTACCAAGGCCAAGTACCTTACCCTTGGACTTGTCTCCAAAAGTCACATACTTGCATGGACCATCGTTCTTAGCAAGCTCACGAAACATGTCTCTCCAAAAGGTAATAGATGGTGTTGTTGATGATGAACTCCTTGCTCTTGTGCTTCAAATGATAGTATCCCCAACACTCAATCACTCTCTCGTATATTTGGCTTTGGTAGAAGAGGGGATTGAATGGAAAACAACTTGGGGAAGGCTAGAATTCAAGGTTCAAATGGTAGGGTTGGAATCTCTTGATCTCACACATGAGTAGGTGGTTTACTCTCAGAAAATGAGTAGTGGAAGTGAAGTTTTGTTCTGATGGCTCTCTTTTAGAGTAAGTGGGGGTGGAGGGGTATATATAGCCTTCACCCAAAAATCCAACCGTTACAAGTCTTTGACCCAACTCAGTGACACCGGACCAAAATCTCGGTGAGACCAACTAGTGTAAAAGATTCGAATTTTGGAAGTACCGAAGTAGAACATCTCTGTGCAAGCAAAGTGCAATGGCTAGGGAAAAACCTTGTTTCAGTAGTTCAGATCGTTTCATCTCAGTAATTCCAAAATGAAGCAACTTCATTATAGAAATTTGGTCACGCCATCTCGGTGAGACCGAGATCCATATCAGTAGAACCAAAATGCTAGGGTTTGGCTTAGGCAGTGTATGTGATCAACTCGGTGAGTCCGGGATAGAAAGTTTCGGTGGGACCGAGATGACACTCTAGGGTTTTGGACAGATGTGATGTGGATAAAGTGGTTGAGGGTTTTGGAGCAATATCACTAAGCACTTGAGCAATTGAGTCATGATCAAAACCTCATCCCCTTTTAATAGTATTAGCTTTCCTATGGACTCAATGTGATCTTGGATCACTTAACCAAAAAATGAAGAGTCTTGGAGCTTTGCCAATATCACAGAAGAGCAACAACTCAAGTGGTAGAAAAGGAAGAAAACACATGGAACAGAAACAACATAGGCATGCATGATCTTATACCCAAAAGGCATAAAAAAATTGTCCTAACTACTATGGTGTCATCCTACCACCACATCCAAAAGAGGGTGTAATCCTACCACCGCAAGTTCACCATTAGAATGAGGGGCTAGTATATACCACCTCATCAAAATATACAGGCCAACAATAGTTTTCAAGCCCTAGCTACAACAAAATCATCATCGCCATCATTGCCTGTCACCATCATGCACGCTGTCACCACAACTAAAAACAGCACGAGTAGTAGTGTTTGCATAGTCAGGTGCTAAACTAGAGCACCCTATGGTCGTCCCCATGCCAACGAACCCAAGACCATGTGCCATGTTGTCCAGCGCAGGTGGCTAAGAGCTGCCATCAAAGCCTCCTAACCAAAGCCACCTTGTTCCATGATGTCGCTCTACAGGGAGGGATGGGTGTCGACAAGCTTGTTATCCCTAATGGTGGTTGCTACCTCTTTGATGGCCTCAGTCATGTTGCTAAAGACACTCAACTCTTTGTCCATCAAGTCACACCTCTTCTTCCTATCAAGCACATGAACATGATCAACAACCTTCTTAGGACCATCATGGACAATGGTCTCTAACTTCTGGGTGTCTGAATTACTCAGACATAGGTGAACCGAGAGGGTCACTGGAGCACATGGCATGCTTGCTAATAGCCAGCCCATACGAGAAGATCTGCTCATCTGTGAGTAGTTCTAGATGGGAGTGTTGAGGAACTCTGCATCCTTGGAGTGGTCCTAAGAAAGAAACTTAGTGTGGTTATTTGTGATTGGCATGTTAGAGAAGCTTAAACAAGTGGTATGTGCGCTAACCTTGGTGTGGCATTGGTAGTGCTCTGACTCCAACAAGATCGTGTAGGTGTCCTGATCCCATTGTGCACCGCTAAGGTCTTTGAGCCTGGTCACTTGGATCCATCTGGCTCTCCACTTCCTAAGGTAGTTGTAGAACTGGGTTGAGGTGACGTCTTGGCCACAGAACTCGAACACTGATACGTCTCCAACGTATCTATAATTTTTTATTGTTCCATGCTGTTATATTATCATTCTTGGATGTTTTACAATCATTTTATAGTCATTTTATATCATTTTTTGGTACTAACCTATTGACATAGTGCCAAGTGCCAGTTGCTATTTTTTGCATGTTTTTTACATCGCAGGAAATCAATACCAAATGGAGTCCAAACACAGCGAAACTTTTTGTGGATTTTTTTTGGACCAGAAGACATCCAGTGGGCCGGAGAAGCGCTTGGGGGTGCTCCGAGGGGAGCACAACCCACCAGGGTGCGCCTGGAGGCCCAGGCACGCCCTGGTGGGTTGTGCCCACCTCGGGTGCCCCCCGAACCGCCTCTTAGCTCTATAAATACCCCAATATTCCAGAAACCCTAGGGGAGTCGACGAAAATCAATTCCAGCCGCCGTAGAGTTCAGAACCACCAGATCCAATCTAGACACCATCATGGAGGGGTTCACCACTTCCATTGGTGCCTCTTCGATGATGCGTGAGTAGTTCTTTGTAGACCTACGGGTCCGTAGTTAGTAGCTAGATGGCTTTCTCTCTCTTGTTTGATTCTCAATACAATGGTCTCTTGGAGATCCATATGATGTAACTCTTTTTGCGGTGTGTTTGTTGGGATCCGATGAACTTTGAGTTTATGATCAGATCTATCTTTTTATCCATGAAAGTTATTTGAGTCTTCTTTTATCTCTTATATGCATGATTGCTTATAGCCTCGTATTTGTTCTCCGATATTTGGGTTTTGTTTGGCCAACTTGATCTATTTATCTTGCAATGGGAAGAGGTGCTTTGTAGTGGGTTCAATCTTACGGTGCTTGATCCCAGTGACAGAAGGGGAACCAACACATATGTATCGTTGCTACTAAGGATAAAATGATGGGGTCTATTTCTACATAAATAGATCTTGTCTACATCATGTCATCATTCTTATTGCATTACTCCGTTTCTCCATGAACTTAATACACTAGATGCATGCTGGAT
The DNA here is from genome assembly GCA_011799875.1 of Thinopyrum elongatum. Classification (NCBI taxonomy): domain Eukaryota; kingdom Viridiplantae; phylum Streptophyta; class Magnoliopsida; order Poales; family Poaceae; genus Thinopyrum; species Thinopyrum elongatum. Next base: position 484,513,249 of record CM022298.1, on the reverse strand, counting down.
AGCGGTCGATGTGTGGAGTAATAGTAGTAGATGCAGGCAGGAGTCGGTCTACTAATCTTGGACGTGATGCCTATATAATGATCATTGCCTGGATATCGTCATGATTATTTGAAGTTTTATCAATTTCCCAACAGTAATTTGTTCACCCACCGTTTGCTATTTTTCTCGAGAGAAGCCACTAGTGAAACCTACGGCCCCCGGGTCTCTTTTCCAATATATTTGCTTTCAAGATCTATTTTGCTATTCGCTCTTTTCTTTATTTGCAACTTTTATTTTCAGATCTATTAAACCAAAAATACAAAAATACCTTGCTGCACTTTATTTTATTTGGCGTTCGATCTATCAATATTTACTACTCTCTCATGTCCGTTTGCCAATTTTTGGCGCCATTGCCCGAAAGGGATTGACGACCCCTTTTACACGTCGGGTTGCGAGTATTTGTTATTTGTGTGCAGGTGCTGTTTACGTAGTGTTGCTTGGTTCTCCTACTGGTTCGATAACCTTGGTTTCATCACTGAGGGAAATACCTACCGCCGCTGTGCTGCATCATCCCTTCCTCTTTAGGGAAATACCGACGTAGCTTCAAGCCGCATCAAAAGGAATTTCTGGCGCCGTTGCCGGGGAGACATCATCAACATCTACCAGGTTCCTAATCACAAATCTCATCTCCTCGCAATTTACATTATTTTCCATTTGCCTCTCGTTTTCATCTCCCCCACTTCACAAAAAATTTCTGTTTTATTTGCCCTCTTTTTCGTTCGCCGTTTTTCTCGTCAGATCTCATGTTTGCTTGTGTTGCCATGTGCCTTCTATTTGCTTGCATCTTCGCTTGCTAAAAATCTATTGTTATGGATCCTCATCCACTTGCTAATCTTTTCAAAAGATCCCATTATGATGAACCAATTGCTAGTGAATTGAGTTCACTAGATTATCTTTATGAAGTTTTGCTTGAGATTTATGAATGTGAAAATTGTGATGAAGTGTTAAACGAAGGAATTTATAAAGTGGTTCATGATAGCTCCTTGAATGAAAAGAATGATTGCAATGATGTTATTATAAATTCTATTAATGTCAATTGTACTAATAATACGCAAAACCCCAAGCTTGGGGATGCTAATTTTGATATGTCCACTACTTATTGCAATGATCATGATTGGGGTGATTCTTCTTATGATCTTGAAAATTTATTTAAACCTCATGATGAATATGTTATTGATAATAATGTTTGCAATAATATTGAAATTGGGTTTGGAAGAGTGTCAAATTTAGGTAAAAATAATCCCACATATTTGGAGAGTGTTCAGTCTTGTGAATTTTTTGATAAAATTGGGCTTGGAGAGGTCATGACTTTATTTGGTGATAATCCCACTATTTTGGAAGAGTGTCAACTTTGCATGCATATGGATCATGAAGAGAATTTTTTATGTGATAGCTATATTGTTGAATTTGATTATGATCCCACATGTAATTATTATGAGAGAGGGAAATATGGTTGTAGAAATTTTCATGTTACTAAATTACCTCTCTTCATGTTGAGATTGCTATTGTTTTCTTCCATGCATATGCTAGATATTTCTTGTCTTGATAATTTGGTTGCTTATAAAATCTCAATGCATCGAAAGTATGTTAGACTTAAATGTGTTTGTCACATGTATTATGATGCTCTCTTTGTATTTCAATTCTTGTCTTTCATGCGAGCATCATCAAAATTATCAATGCCTAGCTAGGGGCGTAAAACGATAGCGCTCGTTGGGAGGCAACCCAACTTGTATACTTTTGCTTTTTGGTTTTCTTGCTACTTTCAATAAAATACCCAATTATGCCTCTGGTTAGATGTGTTTTTGTGGTTTAAATTAGTGTTTGTGCCAAGTAAAGCCTTTAGGATTATGTTGGGTGATAGTTGATTTGATCTCGTTGGAAAACAGAAACTTTTGCATCCAGAAAAATAATTGTTTAGAATTACAGAAGTGACGAAAAATTCTGAATTTTTTACACAATATTTATATACAAATTTACTATGTTGTCCTAATTTTTCAGAATGTTTGGAGTTTCATAAGTATTCGAAATATCCAGATTGCTACAGACTATTCTGTTTATGGCAGATTCTGTTTTCTTTGCGTTGTGTGCTTGTTTTGATGATTCTATGGTTTTCTTTGATGAGTTTTTGCCATAGAAAAGTTGGAATACAGTAGATATAATGCAAGAATAAAATATGAATTGGTTTACTACAGTACTTATAGTAGTGATTTGCTTTCTTATACTAACGGATCTCACAAAGGTTTTGTTGAGTTTTGTGTGATTGAAGTTTTCAAGTTTTGGTTTATCTTACGATGGATGAAGGAATAAGGAGTAAGAAGAGCCTAAGCTTGGGGATGCCCATGGCATCCCAAGCTATTATCCAAAGAGAATCAAGCAACTAAGCTTGGGGATGCCCCAAGTGGCATCCCCTCTTTCTTCTAACGACCATCGATATTTTACTCGAAGCTATATTTTTATTCGTCACATACTATGAGTTTTGCTTGGAGCGTCTTGTATGATATGAGTCTTTGCTTGTTTTGCTTTGTATTCTAAGTTATGAATCCTTGCTGGACACACCTATTTGAGAGAGCCAAAATTATGCCATGACTTGTTAGAATTGCTCTCTATGCTTCACTTAATTTTTTTATGAGCTATGGATTTGCTCTAGTGCTTCACTTATATCTTTTTGAGCACGGCGTGCTGTAGTATTTTTGAAGAAATGCTCTCATGCTTCACTTAGATTTATTTGGGAGTTAGTAAAATTTTTAAGAAATTCTCTCTTGCTTCACTTAAATTAATTTGAGAGAAAGAAGTATTATGCTCATGATCTTCACTTATATTTGTTTGAGCTTATCAAAAGCAACACATGAAAATTAGTTCCAAAGTGATAGATATCCAAGAAGGATATAATAAAAACTTTCATGAAGATCATTGGACAAAATAAACTTGATTCCTTGTAATAGTTTTGAGATATGATGATGTGATATGTGAGTTATGTTGATGAGTAATTGTGCTTTAGTAAGAATATTGGTGTTAAGGTTGGTGATTCCCTATGCAAGCACGAAAGTCAATAGTCATGCAATGAAATTATATCCTACTTGTGGTGCATTATTCGGTGTTAATTATGCTTAATGCTCGCTTATGAGATTATTTGTTTTTTGGTTGGTCACTTCTCAATCTTTTGCTAGCCTTCATTTTGCACTAAGTATGATCACTACTTGTGCATCCAAAACCCTTTAAACCAGTTTTGCCACATGAGTCCACTATATCTACCTATATGCGGTATTCTTTTGCCGTTCTAAGCAAATTTGTATGTGCCATCTCTAATTTTCAAAATAAACTTCTCTTTTGTGTGTTCGTAGCGCTCACGAGGCGGTGAGGGGTGGCTAATATTTTCCATGCTAGATGTGTTATTCTCATGATGAGTGTTTATTCACTTGTCATTGCACGAGAGTAAGGCAAAGGTATTAGGGATGCCCAGTCCCGAAATGAAAAAATGAATTTACTTTATGTTGTCAAATAATAAATTCCTTGGAAAGTGTTGGTATGGAGGGCACCCGTGGATACGGCTAGCCATGGAAAGTGAAAGAAATGGTGGAAAAAGGAATAAACTTTATTTTCTGTTTGGGAACCGCCTATGATATATCTAGCATGGAAAGTGTTGGGAACTCTAAGTCGTTTTCGTTGGTGGGAAAGGCACACCTCCCAAAATGTTTTTATCTCTAAATTTTTCGCTTTGAGCTCTAGCACCTCTACAAATCCCTACTTCCCTCTGCGAAGGGCCTTTCTTTACTTTATGCAATTTTTATTTTTAATTTGAGTCTCTATCTTCTCTTATAAAGCACCAACTAGGAGGCACTATGATCGTACTTGAGCATTGGGTGTAGTTAATATTCGAGTGTGTTTCATGAATGGATTAATGGTTGAGCATGATGGGCTAGGGATAACTTATTTTAGCGTTGGTATTTTGAAAGCATAGTTGCTTGTTGATATGCTTGAGTATTTAAGTCATCATGTCAATACTAGACTATTGCTTTGAACCATATAAAAGTCCAAATGTCCATGCTATAAAAGAAAGAATATGATATGACATGTTAGGCAGCATTCCACATCAAAAATTCTGTTTTTATCATTTACCTACTCGAGGACGAGAAGGAATTAAGCTTGGGGATGTTGATACGTCTCCAACGTATCTATAATTTTTTATTGTTCCATGCTGTTATATTATCATTCTTGGATGTTTTACAATCATTTTATAGTCATTTTATATCATTTTTTGGTACTAACCTATTGACATAGTGCCAAGTGCCAGTTGCTGTTTTTTGCATGTTTTTTACATCGCAGGAAATCAATACCAAACGGAGTCCAAACACAGCGAAATTTTTTGTGGATTTTTTTTGGACCAGAAGACATCCAGTGGGCCGGAGAAGCGCTTGGGGGTGCTCCGAGGGGAGCACAACCCACCAAGGTGCGCCTGGAGGCCCAGGCGCGCCCTGGTGGGTTGTGCCCACCTCGGGTGCCCCCCGAACTGCCTCTTAGCTCTATAAATACCCCAATATTCCAGAAACCCTAGGGGAGGCGACGAAAATCAATCCAGCCGCCGCAGAGTTCAGAACCACCAGATCCAATCTAGACACCATCATGGAGGGGTTCACCACTTCCATTGGTGCCTCTCCGATGATGCGTGAGTAGTTCTTTGTAGACCTACGGGTCCGTAGTTAGTAGCTAGATGGCTTTCTCTCTCTTGTTTGATTCTCAATACAATGGTCTCTTGGAGATCCATATGATGTAACTCTTTTTGCGGTGTGTTTGTTGGGATCTGATGAACTTTGAGTTTATGATCAGATCTATCTTTTTATCCATGAAAGTTATTTGAGTCTTCTTTTATCTCTTATATGCATGATTGCTTATAGCCTCGTATTTGTTCTCTGATATTTGGGTTTTGTTTGGCCAACTTGATCTATTTATCTTGCAATCGGAAGAGGTGCTTTGTAGTGGGTTCGATCTTATGGTGCTTGATCCCAGTGACAGAAGGGGAACCGACACATATGTATTGTTGCTACTAAGGATAAAACGATGGGGTCTATTTCTACATAAATAGATCTTGTCTACATCATGTCATCGTTCTTATTGCATTACTCCGTTTCTCCATGAACTTAATACACTAGATGCATGCTGGATAGCGGTCGATGTGTGGAGTAATAGTAGTAGATGCAGGCAGGAGTCGGTCTACTAATCTTGGACGTGATGCCTATATAATGATCATTGCCTGGATATCGTCATGATTATTTGAAGATTTATCAATTTCCCAACAGTAATTTGTTCACCCACCGTTTGCTATTTTTCTCGAGAGAAGCCACTAGTGAAACCTACGGCCCCCGGGTCTCTTTTCCAATATATTTGCTTTCAAGATCTATTTTGCTATTCGCTCTTTTCTTTATTTGCAACTTTTATTTTCAGATCTATTAAACCAAAAATACAAAAATACCTTGTTGCACTTTATTTTATTTGGCGTTCGATCTATCAATATTTACTACTCTCTCACGTCCGTTTGCCAATTTTTGGCGCCGTTGCCCGAAAGGGATTGACGACCCCTTTTACACGTCGGGTTGCGAGTATTTGTTATTTGTGTGCAGGTGATGTTTACGTAGTGTTGCTTGGTTCTCCTACTGGTTCGATAACCTTGGTTTCATCACTGAGGGAAATACCTACCGCCGCTGTGCTGCATCATCCCTTCCTCTTTGGGGAAATACCGACGTAGCTTCAAGCCGCATCAAACACCTGCTTCACAACAAAGTTCTAGAGCACCTCCTTATTGCCCTTTGTCGGCCCTCACCCCACTTGATATGAGCTCAAACATCTTGTGAAGCATGAATTTGGACAAGAATGATTGTATTTTCATCGAGTTCCCCTCCCGGACATCTTTTCCCTCCTAGCCTTGATGTCTGCCTTATCTCCAGCACCAACAAAATTAGGCATCGCTGGTACAAATGTTAGATGCCTAGCAAGCCCCTAGAAGATATCTGAATACGGAGGCATGTGCTCATCGGTTGGAGGCTGGGGGTCTGATACGTCTCCAACGTGTCTATAATTTTGATTGTTCCATGCTATTATAGTATCAATCTAGGATGTTTTATATGTCATTATATGCAATTATATATATCATGTTTTGGGACTAACCTATTAACTTAGTGCCCAGTGCCAGTTGCTATTTTTTTGCCTATTTTTGCCTTTTCAGGAAATCAATATCAAACAGGGTCCAAATGGAGAAAAAACTTTGGATTTTTTTCTGGACCAGAAGAGACCCTAGAAGGTTCGGGAGAAGACCAAACGAGCCACGAGGGAGCGACAAGCTCGGGAGGCGCGCCCCCAGGCTCGTGGGCCGCTCATGGCACCTCCAACCCTAATTCCACCTCGATAAATTCTCAAATATTCCATTAACATCAAAGAGCCACCCGAAATACTTTTTCCACCGCTGCAAGTTTCTGTTCTCGCGAGATCCCATCTGGAGGCCTCCCCGGTACTCTGCTGGAGAGGGAATCGATCACGGAGGGGCTCTACATCAACCTTGTTGCCCTTTTAATGGTGCGTGAGTAGTTTACCACAGACCTACGAGTCTATAGCTAGTAGCTAGATGGCTTCTTCTCTCTATTTGATCTTCAATACAATGTTCTCCTTGATGTTCTTAGAGATCTTTTCGATATAATTACTTTTTGCAGTGTGTTTGTTGGGATCTGATGAATTGTGAGTTTATAATCAGATTATCCATGAATATTATTTGAGTCTTCTCTGAACTCTTTTATGCATGATTATTATAGATTTGTATTTCTCTCCAATCTATTGATTTGGTTTGGCCAACTAGATTGAGTTTTCTTGCAATGGGAGAGTGTAGGATCGAAAGTAGGTCTAGAGGGGGTGATTAGACTACTTGACCAAATAAAAATCTAACATTTTCCCAATTTTAGTTGTAGGCAGATTTTAGCAACTTACACAAGTCAAGCAATCAACCTACACATGCAATTCTAAGAGTGTAGCAGCGGAAAGTAAAACATTGCATATGAAGGTAAAGGGAAGGGTTTGGAGAGTGCAAACGCAATGTTGACACGGAGATTTTTGGCGTGGTTCCGATAGGTGGTGCTATCGTACATCCACGTTGATGGAGACTTCAACCCACGAAGGGTAACGGCTGTGCTAGTCCACGGAGGGCTCCACCCATGAAGGGTCCACAAAGAAGCAACCTTGTCTATCCCACCATGGCCATCTGTAACACCCCAGAAATATTTTTCCAAATATTTGAAATCTTTCCTTTAAAATAAAAGTTTTGAAAATCATTTTTGGTCATATCACCTTTCTTCAATTTGAAAACCTTTTCGAATTTTATTTGGGTTTCAATCTTCTTTAAATATTCTGATTGAAGAGTTTAAAATTATATGGATAATTACTTTGGGGTTTTCAAACAATTTATTTTTAGCAAGAAAAGTTTTGGGGATAATTAAATTTTCAAAGGAAATAACCTTTTCACCTCCTTTTAGCCCTACTAAAATCCATCCGACAAATTTTCTTCCACTCCAAATTTATCCCACAAGTCACTCACCTCATCTAGGACAGAATCCAACTCTTTCCTACCCCACAAAAATATTTTTCACCACCCAAATAAATTCCAAAGTTGGAATTCATATATTCCATCATTTCTTTGGTTTACAAAGGAACCACCATTTCTACAAGGATGCCACCTCCACCAAAATTATCCCAGCAAATATATGGTACCCACAACCCATTTTTCCAAAAACATGGGGTACCCCAGTTCAAAATTTTCAAATCCCACTCAATTCAAATTTGGACCAGATTCAATAATTCTGATCCAAACATATTTTTAAATGCTCCAAAAATTCCCAAACTCTGCCAAACTCATTTTTGAGCATCCACACATTACCACAAAAATCCCCACAAAATCCTAAAATCTCTAGCACCTTCTGTCATTTTATCAAACAGCTAATGTGCACACTGTTCATCGCTGTCCAAAATTCAGTTAACTAAATTTGGTTCAGTGGCAGAAGCGACGGCGCCGTGCACTCCACTCCATCCCCACTCCTTCTCGTCCACGCCTCCTCCCTCGTAACTGCGCCGCCCAGGACCCCTCCTCGTCAGTGCCTCACCGCCGACAGCACAGAAGGAGGACGGTGCACCTGCCTCCGTCCTCGGCGGTGGCAACCCGAGCTGATCCACACGGCGCCCGCCATATTCACTCCCTCGCTGACCTCCCCCACCTAACTACTCACCATGCGGCACCTCCTCCGCACTCTCTCCATGCTGATCACGCCGTCCTTGGCCCCCTGTCAGCCACCGGATATGGACGACGTCTGCCGCACCCGTACACCGACCTCGCCGTGGATAAAGCCACCAAGCCCGAGCTCGTTCGCGCTGGCGCTTCGGGCAGCTTCCTCCACCCTCACTAACACTCACCGACCACGACCACCGCCCAAACCGACCTTGCCGACCATCATAACTCCGGCGTGATCCGAACCCCGCCGGACCGCCTCGGGATCGCCTATATAAAGGCCCCCGAGCCCCGTTCTTCTCACCCATCGCCTCCACCACCTCCCAATCGCCCCTACACCACCCACCCGACCTCCAGGAGGTCTTCTTCTTCCCCTCCGATCACCGCTCCGCCGCCACTGTCACCGATCCGTTTATCATCGTTACTCCACCTCAACTGCTCAAATCTTGCCATTAGTCATATATTCCACCAAATCATCGACTCCCCGCTTCAATTCCACTCCCCGAGCTCTCTCCGACGAAATCCCAATGCCACCGAACCACCGTCTGCCACCGTCGACGTCGCCGGCGTTCAGGTGCTCCCCGGCGACCACCACCACCTCCCTCCGACGTGGCACTCCTCCCTGGTCATGTTCCGACCATCGCCGCCTTCCAAGACCTCGGCAATCACCGCCGGCGAACGCCGTCTCCTCTCTGTTTCCGCGCGCGGGTTCAAATATTTGAACCTGACGGGTGGACCCCACCTCGCGCTTTTTCTTTTCTTTTTCTCTGTCTAAAAACGAAGGCGTAATCTCGACTTTTACGCCTTCCGCGCTGAGAAGCGTATTTCGCCCCGAAGCGTTTTCTTTATAAATGCACAGGGACTGGCTTTTTACAGAAAAACCCCTAGTTTTGAAAGTTTAATAACTTTTAAACCACAACTCTGTTTGAGTTGACCTTTTTTTTGGAATTCTTATTTTTCTCTCTAGTTTTTTTAGTATTTATTTAAAAGAAAATTGGGACAAATTTTTGTACTGTTGCCAAAAAATTTAATTTAAGTTGATTTTGAATTTTCAGAAAAAGAAGAGGGAAACTTTGCCGAGAATTTTGAAGGGTTTTCACCTGACTACTTTGGACAAGGCAAGCATTATTGAACTTGGGATATGGTGATTGCATTTGCATTTGCATGTTGCATCGGTTGATATTGCACCATATGTGTAGTATGTCACTAGCACTTGCATGCATGGTCATATCTCTTTTGCTCATAGCTTGCACATCACTCAAGCAAGAGATTCTTCTGACATGGTAAAGTTGTGGAAATACGGGAGAGTGTCTCCTGCCTTGGACGTGCCGGTGGGCACGGGCCATTATGCTTGACACGGTGGTGTCATGTGACTTAAGTGGAATATTCCGGTGATGTTAATTAACACCTCCTGAGTCGGCCTAGATCGAGTCTTGTTCCGTTACACCTAGCTGGATACCGTGCTGCCACGGGTCCTTCCGCAAGGAAGGTGCGGCTGAGTAAGTTGTTAACCCCTGTCTAGGTACACGCCATACAAAGGGCCACGATGAGGGTTTCCAAAGGCCTTGGACTAAATCCTGTCATCGGGTCAGGGGGCATGGGTGTTTCCGGTTGTGACTGAGAGGGGGGCACCCCTTGTAATCCGCGCATATTAATAGTGATCCCATGCAGGACGTTGGTCTCTCCGTCTTAGAGTTTTTCTTGAACGATGCTTTGGGTGATTCCTGGCATCCGGAGAGTTATTCTGGTGTGTGCTGGTCAGGTGTGTTTTCAAACCAAAGACCGTAATGGGAATTAGACAGTGTCACGATACTGACTAAAGAAATCCTTTACTTGTGGGTAAAGAGTACACCCTCTGCAGAGTTAAAACTATTCGAATAGCCGTGTCCTCGGTCAAAGGGCGTAGCTGGGTGGGTCAAGTGTCGGTCCCGGTATCGGTCTCCGGAGGAAATAATTAAAATGTGTCTGACTCATTTTTTTTGCAGTATAATTGTTGATACCCTGTTGCTACCTTGATTATTTTATGCTTATTAAATATTATTATGTCTATGCATAATATTGCGGACTAACCCGTTTCTCTCATTTTTTCATTCTTCCCGAGCGTCTCAGGGGCTGGCTAGACTACCCCGGGCACTCAACTATTATTTTCAAGACCTCTCGTGGCGTCTCTCGAGTTTACAGGCGGTTCTGCCACTACTCTTGTGGACACCCGATTGGCATTTCTCCTCAAGTCCAACCGTGGCGTCACTTGACGCCGGACAGGCATTTCATTTCAAGACCTCTCGTGGCGTCTCTCGAGTTAACAGGCGGTTTATCTCGCCACTACTCTTGTAGACACCCGACCGGCATTTCTCTTATTTTTCTGAATGTCACTTGGGCTGGCTAGACTACCCATGGCATTCACTTGCTTTTATTTTTAAAAAGACTGGTTATGGCTAACATGTTTCATTTACTTCCGCATCATTTTATAATTATGTCATGACCAGGATTTTAGTCAGCATGAGCATGTCATTATGTTCCTACATGAGCAATGTGCATCCATTATATCTTTTGTTCATAATGTTTGCGAGTACATTCCAACGTACTCACTGGCTTGTCCTTGGCTATCTACTTGTCCAGACTTGGAGGAGGACGAGCTTGTGGAGAAGGATTGCGCTAGCAAGCCCGACGCTTAGAGGAGTCCCAGTCAGTCTACCTGTGAGATAGGAGTCTACCACATGTATCTTTCGCTGAGCTTCTGCTACACCAATAAAATAGTCAAGCCTCACTCTAACGCTTGGCTTTACGTTATTGTATCAGAGATGTATCACCACCACACCACTGTCATATTCCGCCACTGCCATATATTTGGCGAGTTTGTAATAATTTTGTTGAGCCTTCAGACTCAACCCTGTGTAATATTATTTGTACTGGTTATCTGTATCAAGGAAGTCCACCAGTTGCGTTAATCTTGGGGCTGGTGTGACTTAGGTCCTTTTCTGAGATTTATTCCCAGAAAGGGGCCCGACACCATCGTCCACAAAGGACTTGCCTCACTCGGGTAAATCTTCATGAAGTAGGCGATCTCCTTGCCCTCACAAACTTCTTGGTTCAACTCCACAATCTTGTCGGAGGCTCCCAAGTGACACCTAACCAATCTAGGAGACACCACTCTCCAAAAGGTAATAGGTGGTGTGTTGATGATGAACTCCTTGCTCTTGTGCTTCAAATGATAGTATCCCCAACACTCAACTCTCTCTCACACAGATTTGGATTTGGTGGAAAGATGATTTGAGTGGAAAGCAACTTGGGGAAGGCTGGAAATCAAGATTCTTGTGGTAGGATTGGTATATCTTGATCTCAACACATGAGTAGGTGGTTCTCTCTCAAAAAATGTATGTTGGAAGTGTAGGCACGTTCTGATGGCTCTCTCTCGAATGGAGAAGGGGATGGAGGGGTATATATAGCCTCCACAAAATCCAACCGTTACACACATTTGACTCAACTCGGTCAGACCGAATAGAAGAACTCGGTGAGACCGATTAAGTTCAAAATGTGAACGTTAGGAATCTCGGTGGGACCGACTGGTACAACTCGGTGAGACCGATGTGCAAGGGCTAGGGCAAAACCTCATCTCGGTGGCGCCGATTGCATGAACTCGGTGAGACCGATTTTAGCAAAGAGCAAATAGAGAATTGGTCAAGCAAACTCGGTGAGACCAATTGCTCATTTCGGTGAGACCGAAATGTTACAAGGGGATAACAGAAAGTTTGCAGGGCCATCTTAGTGAGACCGAGATCCGTATCGGTGAAACCGAATTGCTTGGGTTTCTGGAAGTGGCTATGACATGTGAACTCGGTGGCTCCGGATGAAATGAATCGGTGGGGCCGAGTTGGAGTTTAGGGTTTTGTCATATTTGGAATGAGGAAGTGGTTGAGGGTTGTGGAGCAATATCACTAAGCATTTTGAGCAAGCAAGCCATTAAGCAACACCTCATCCCCTTTTAATAGTATTGGCTTTCCTATGGACTCAATATGATCCTGGATCACTAAAATGAAAATGAAGATTCTTGAGCTTTAGCCAATATGTGTCCTTAGCATTTTGAGGGGTCCACATTCCTAGTCCATGCCATGCCATTCATTGAACTTCCTGAAATATTTGACTTGAAAAGATATTAGTCCAATGAGCTATATGTTGTTATGAATTACCAAAAACCACCCGGGGATTAGTTGCACTTTCAATCTCCCCCTTTTTGGTAATTGATGACAACATATAGATCAAAGCTTTAACAAATGATAAAGAATTGAATACATCGTCGCTTTGAGAAGTATGTGATAAGCAAGTGCTCCCCCTAAATGTGTGCATTATTTAAAATTTGCATTTGAATGCAAATGCACAATCAATTAGGATCATGGGTCACTCTTCCATGTCACATACAACTTGGTGGAGCGCACAAAATGATAGGAGTTACATAACATGCACTCATCACCAAACAAACAAGTGAATGATCATACTTAAACAAGCATAGCAATAATCATGCAAGCACACATTAAGCATGGTATGATCAAACACATGACCACCAAAGGTATCTCACATGCATAACACACAAGTAGCAACAACCAAACCAACACAAAGTAGCAAGTGGCAAAAAAAACCAACAAAAAGCAAAAAAAAACTCTCTCTCGAAGCCTATGATCTATACACTTTCTCCCCCTTTGGCAACAAGTTACCAAAAAGTTTGAAAACGTATAGTGCTATACGACACTCTAGGCACGATCTCCGGGAGCTCCTGAAGGGGTCTTCTGGCTTGTAGCTCCAGTGTGCGTAGACGGCATGGAGATGAGTCCATCTGCAAATGCCTCAGCTGATGTCTGTGGAGCTGGTGGAGTTGACACTGGAGGGGCAACTGTGGCTGTGGTGGCAGGAGCAGAATGAGTAGGCCTCATATCTACAACTGGCTCAGCAATAGACCTCTATCCTCTTGGCACTGTGTGGAATCTGTCTGTGGTAGGTCTGTCATCTTTGTCCTCAGCATCATCTCTCAGCTTCTCAACTATGGTCTGAATCTCTGTGACCTTCACATCAAGGTTGTACATCTTGTCTTCCACAATCCTCTCTATGCTCTCCTGATTCTTAGTCAAGTTGGCCAGACTCTTCCCTATCCTCAGGGTTGCTTCTAGAAGGTATGTGAATTGATCTTGCTTGGTCTTGAGATTTGCTCTTGAAGCACGTGGAGCACTTGCTGCCTTTGCTGCTTTAGCAGCCTTTGCCTTCTCAATTTTCTCTTGGGCCTCAACAGATGTAGGATGTGTTGCATCCATGACAACTTCATTGTCCTCAAACTCTGGCCTAAGAGGTAAGTGCTCTTTGTCAAGCAAATATGTCCCAGTTCCAACCTTGGAGTTGATCAACATCTGAATATGTGGGGCATATCCACAAGACCTCTTTTGGTCGGTTGCTATCCTCTTGACTGTTTCAACAATTAGGCTCATGACCTTGAACTTTTGGGGAACATCAAACAAGTGAAGCAGGTTTATGGAGTGGCCACGTATCATTCTGTCATCTCCAGACTTAGGCAATAGGGTGTGCCTAATGATAGTGTTGATAGTGCCCAAACCAGCAAGTAGATAGTATATAGAGCCAAACTTGTGAGTCTCTAGAGCATCTTCAGGAATAGGCTTATACATGTTTGCCATAGAGTTCAGATCTTTCCTGGGTTTGCTATACACATCAAGATCATCTTCATCTTCCTTTGGAGCATTGATAAGCTCAGCCCATTCAGAGATTGATGACTGGTATCTGGTGCCCTCAGTCATCCACACTATCTTCCCATCTGGATAGAAGTGTGCAGTTGAGTAAAACTGCATGATCATTTCATCATTCCACTTGGTAAGTTCTTGTCCAACAAAATCATCATCTTCATTTAGCTTGAAGCTCTCATGAACATTGGGAAAATAATCTTGATTATCATCAATGTGATCCCAGTCAACCCATTTGATGTCACAAACTATGGGCTTCTTGTCAAGCAAGACAGTCTCATAGAAGTCCTGATGTTCTCTGGTGTGGAAACGGTAGTCAACAGCAGTCCTCCTCCTTATAGCATAAGGATCATTCTTTCTCCATGCTCTCAGACCTGCATCCTTTCTCAGCTTCATGTTCTCAGCAACAGGATGATCATCATTATGGTCTGGAATTTTTGGCTTCAATTTCCTGAGCACTAGTGGCTCTTGAACCTCAGGCACTGGGGCCTTGTTCTTCTCTGCAGCTGGTATATTTCTTGTTGATCTCTTTGGAGCAGTAGTTTTAGGTGCAGATATCTTAGAGACTTTCTTAGGCCTGGAGGGAGCAGGACTAGACCTCATGGCATCACTCATGAGCTTTTGAGTCTTGGCAGTGCGTGCTTCTCCTTCCTCCTCCTCATCATCATCATCCCTCATCATGGATGGTCTTCCAATGACTCTGGCCATAGTTTTCTTGACCCTTTCCTTTCTTTTCTTTCCACCAGCAGCTTCATCTTCCTCTCTAGATACAAGTGTGAACTGCATAGTCTCTTGAGTTGAAGCTCTGGCTTTGGACATGGGAGCTCTCTTGGCAGGAGCTTTCTTCTGCTGACCTGGCTTGGTAGCAGCAGTGGCATCATACTCTTTCCTGACCACTTTCTTCTTGGAAGTTACTTCTTCCTCAACCAAAAAATCATCATCCTCACTGTCAGAATTTTTCTTCTTCCTCTGTCTGGTAGCAGCCTTTGGCAAGTTGCTAGGAGTGCTTCTACTGCCATCATCATAGCTACCAGAAGGGCTTGTGCCCTCACTGAGGTTAACCTGTTCTGACTATCACTGGCCTCTGACATCTCTGCAGACTGACCCTGTGAATAGATGGATGTAGGTAGAGTGGATGAGCATCACAAAAGACAGCTGGTTTTTGCAAAAATTGAAACAAAATCTTAATTTTAGTTTTCTGCAGAAAGCATTTCGGAGCTACCGATTTGATAATCTCGGTGACACCGAAGCACAAACAGAGTCTAAACATGCGAAATCGGTTGGACCGAGTTGCAGTTCGGTGACTCTGAGATGCTAGGGTTTCACTAAGAAATTGCTTTCGGTTTCACCGATAAGTACATTTTGGTCGGACCAAATTGTACTTAGTGTAATGGTCAGGGCCAATCAGTGTGACCGAAAACTTCAATTCGGTCGGTCCGAGATGAGTTCGGCGAAAACCTAACCCTAAGATTTTGCATCAAATCTATTCTAAACGAACGTTTATGTGGATAGGAAGATTTCAATCATGGCAAGAAAACTGGCAATAACTTTGTGCATTGAATCAGATAAAGGAATTTGCACAAAGGATTCGAACCATACCCTAACTTGGTGATGGCTCGCTATGGCGGCAACGGTGGGGAAGATTTCTGTTGACGGCGGCAGAGACTTGCGACGACGGTGCACAGGTGGAGACGGCGATGATCCAGAGACCAAGAGCAGCAGCAATGGGAGGGCGCGGGCTCGAGTGTTTGAAGGATTTTCCAAACATCGGGCCGCGGAGTATATATACCCATTGGTTGTCGGTGGCGCCGAGTGGAATGTCTCGGTGGCACTGTGATGCAAAACTGCTTACAGTTGCAGCAACTCGGTGAGACCGAATCATTCTAATCGGTGGCACCGAGGTGAAAACCTAGATCAACCTAGTGGTTTCGGTGGGACCGAGCATGAAAGTGTTGGTCTTACCGAAATTCACTAAGAGGTTTTGGAGGTCAGCTCTTGACGGATCGGTGGCTCGAGTGCTCCTCACCCGGAGGGTCCGAAATAGAACTTGTCCAAATTTTGTGATGTAGCATGAATAGAATTTGAGACAACAAAAGCATAGATAGCTAGAGAAGGTTCTTAGGCATTCTTGTCCATCCATTTGGCCAATAAAAACCAAACATACAAAACAACAAATGGATGTCCTCGAATGGAGAAAATTATGCAACCAACATGCTCACACAATAAGATAGCAAATGAAACATGTGCCAAAGCATGCACAAACAATTCTAGCATCTATCAAGCAATTGGCGATGACTAGGTCATCTATATATGAGTATATTGACTGAGGAGTCAAATGAAAACATTTGATCATAGGTCATACTCATCGTTTAAGCACAAGTGGGGTTGCCAGTTTTACATAAAGCATTGTTATGTTCACAGCATTAGAGTTGCTTTAGCTCAATTCTTAGAGCAAAGCTCCCCCTAGATGTGTTGTCCCCCCTAAGAGGAATGAACTAACCTTGGGTTTTGTCGATGATGACTTCATGTAGATGTTGAAGATGTGGATGCTCAATGTTGATGTAGTTTTTGGAGCAATCCATTGGAGTGTTGCACTTTCAATACCTACATGGGTTAGTCCCACAAGGAACATACAAGGATATCCAAAGACATAGAGTAAAACACACATATGATGATGTCCATGAAAGCATTAACTTACCTTGTCCCTTGTCTTACCAACAAGAGGGTTTGTGACTCCATGGATTAGTGCAAGATATGAAAGTTGATTGCACAAGTCCTTGCCAAAATGAGTGTGAGTGAAGTATGTTGGCGGAGTCACCCTCAAGAACTCTCTAGTTCTTCTTCTTTGGGATCCACATCAACTTGATGGGAATCCTTGGAATTGTAGTTGTACTTGATGAAGTAGAACTTGACGTAGTCTTGGGAACCCACTTGACCATGGCTTTAGAAGCTTCTTCAAATGAGTCAATCTCTTCTTAAAGCTTGTCCTTGTCCTTTAGCTTGTGGTCTTGTGGTGGAAGATCATCTTGAGCTTGTGTTCCTTTGAAAGAAGTGGGGTCATACTTCTCTTGTTGAGGAACAAACTTCGTCTTGGGGTATTGATCTTCTTCCCACTCAACTCCACTGGCATTGAACTTTCGTTCAAAACCAACACCTTGATTCTTCCGGTGCCTTCCTTGCTTGCGTACAATTTCCTCAAATTGCTTACTTCCGGCAAGGCTCTTGTAAACACCTTTCTCCATAATTCCCTTCAATAAGCTATTTTCTTGCTCAAGTGTAACTTGGCTAAGAGAATCATTAGTGGAATCAAGAGAACTACTAGAAGCAATAATATTGGTTTTAACATGGCTATTGTTACTACTAGAGGAAGAATCTTTCTTGTTCTTATTGCTAGATTTAACTTGTGGCATATAAGTAGACAAGAGTAAACGCTTGGCAAAGTAAGAAGAACTCTTCTTTCGAAGATCATCATTGATAGCTTTTAGGAACCCATGTTCTTGCTCTAAATTAAGCTTCTCGAAGCGTAGCTTCTCATGAGTCCTTAGGAGCTCTCTTTGATCCTCTAGAGTTATTTCATGAGCTAACTTAAGACTGTTTAGTTCTTTAGTTTGACGCTCAATCTCCTTTTTATCATTGTCATTCGTTTCATCTTGATTAGCATGATTACTAGCAAGTTCATCATAGATTTCATCACTAGTGTTGTCAACAAGTAGATCATCATCACCTAGCAAATCATCTTCATCACTATTGAAATCAAGGTACTCGGGGTGTGATACCTTAGGGCCTTTAGCCATGAAGCATCTTCCAATTCCTTCATTTGGTGAGTCAAATATGTCGTGGGAGTTGGATGATACTAGAGCAATTCCGGCAACACCTTCATCTTGAGTATATTCGGAGTTGGAGTGATAGCTTCTCTCGGAGTTGTCGTCGGAGTCGGAACCGGACACCCATTCACCAACGTGAGCTTGATGTCTTCATCTTGTGTAGCTCTTTCATGACTTGTCGTTCCTTTCCGAATCCTTGTTTCTATGAGAGGGTCTTCGTTCATACCGATCATCTCTACTCCTTCTCTCTCTTTGAGGTGATTCATCTCTTCTACTCCTCCTTTTTGGTGAATCTTCTCTTTTCTTGCAGGGAGCCGTACACTCATTGGAGTAGTGTCCGGGTCTTCCACAATTTTAGCAATTACGATCACGACTAGAAGATCTTTTATCACCATAGGATCTTGACTTGAAGCTTCTTTCTTTGCTTCTATTCTTGTAGAACTTGTTGAAGTTCTTCACCATTAAGTTCAATTCATCATTGGAGACTTGCTTCTCACATGAAGTTGTTGGAGCATCACTTGAAGCTTTGTAAGCACCACTAGACTTGTTGTGGAGCTCTTCCTTATCCTTGAGCGACATCTCATGAGCAACAATTCTACCAATGACTTCCGTTGGTTTGAGATATTTGTAGTTTGGCATCATTTGGATCAATGTGCACACAGTATCATATTTTTCATCCAAGGCTCTTAGGATCTTCTTGATGATGAATTTGTCGGTCATCTCTTTGCTTCCTAAGCCGGCAATCTCATTTGTGATGAGAGCAAGCCTACAATACATCTCAGCGACTCCTTCACCATCCTTCATTTGGAACTTGTCAAGTTGACTTTGAAGCACATCCAATTTTGATTCCTTGATGGACTCGTTACCTTCGTGCATATCAACCAAAGTATCCCAAATTTCCTTTGCATTCTCAAGGTGGCTGATTTTGTTGAATTCTTTGATGGAAATATGCCCTAGAGGCAATAATAAAATGGTTATTATTATATTTCCTTAATCATGATAAAGGTTTATTATTCATGCTAGAATTGTATTGACCGGAAACTTAAATACATGTGTGGATACATAAACTAATACCGTGTCCCTAGTCGGCCTCTACTAGACTAGCTCGTTAATCAAAGATGGTTAATGTTTCCTAACCATAGACATGAGTTGTCATTTGATAACGGGATCACATCATTAGGAGAATGATGTGATGGACAAGACCCAACCATTAGCATATCATATGATCGTTCAGTTTATTGCTACTGCTTTCTTAATGTCAAATACATGTTTCTTCGACCATGAGATCATGCAACTCCAGGATACCGGAGGAATACCTTGTGTGCTATCAAATGTCACAACGTAACTGGATGATCATAAAGATGCTCTACAGGTATCTCCGAAGGCGTCTGTTGGGTTGGCATGGATCGAGACTGGGATTTGTCACTCCGTGTGATGAAGAGGTATCTCTGGGCCCCCTCGGTAATACAGCGTCACAAGAAGCTTGCAAGAAAAGTGACTAAGGAGTTAGTTCCAAGATGATGTATTACAGGACGAGTAAAGAGAGACTTGCCGGTAACGAGATTGAACTAGGTATGGAGATACCGACGATCGAATCTCGGGCAAGTAACATACCGAAAGACAAAGGGAACTACGTATGTTGTCATAAAGGTTCAACCGATAAAAGATCTTTCTGGAATATGTAGGAATCAATATGGGCATCCAGGTCCCGCTATTGGTTATTGACCAGAGAGGTGCCTCGGTCATGACTACATAATTCCCGAACCCGCAGGGTCGCACGCTTAACGTTCGTTGACGCTAGAGTAGTATTGGGATATTTGACGAGTGCTAACCAAATGTTGTTAGGAGTCCCAGATGAGATCCTGGACGTCACGAGGAGTCTCGGAATGGTTGAGAGGTAAAGATTTATATATGGGAAGTCATATTTTGGGTTCCGGAAAAAGGTGCAGTTTTTTCGGTATTATACCGGGAAGCTTCCAGAAGGTTCCGGAGGATTCCGAAGGAGTCCGGAAGTCCACAAGTGGGTTCACCATGACCCAAGGGCTAGTATGGGCTGCGGGGAGGCGCCCTGGCCTTATTGGGCTAGGTACACCAAGTCCTCAAAAGCCCATGTGACTAGGGAAGGCAAAAAAGGAAGGAGTCCTAGTAGGAATAGGATTGGACTTGGAGTCCAAGTCCTCTCCCCCTTAGCTGCGCCCTAGGGCTTGAAGGGCTGTTTGCCATGACCCTCCACCTATATATAGAGAGGAGGGGGCACCCCAAGAGGACACACCAAGCCCTTGGCGCCCCTCTCTCTCCCGTTACTCCGTAGTTCCACCGCCTCGTCCCGGCGACGGTTAGCGAAGCGCTGTCGGTGCTCCTCCATCACCATCACCACCATGCCGTCGTGTTGGTTGTGATCCCATATACTTTTCCTCTCCTGCTTGCTGGATCAAGAAGGAGGAGATGTCATCGAGCCGTACGTGTGCTAAACTCAGAGGTGCCGTCCGTTCGGCACTAGATCGGTTGGATCGTGATCGGATCGCGAAGAGTACGACTACATCAACCGCGTGATAAACGCTTCTGCTTAGTGATCTACAAGGGTATGTAGATGCTCTCCCCCTCTCGTAGCTATGCATCTCCATGGATAGATCTTGCGTGTGCGTAGAATTTTTTTGTTTTCCATGCAACGTTCCCCAACATTCTTCGGGGCACAATCCGTTGAAGAGAATATCGCAAGCTTGAGCATTGTATTGCAACATCCTCATCTCTTCCACGGATGCCTCACGATCCGGTTCTTTTCCATCTTCGAAGAAATCACCTTGCAAGCCAACATGCACAACAGCCCAAACGGCGGGGTTATGACCAATAATATGCATTTTCATCTTATGCTTCAAACTAGCAAAATTGTACCATCAAAGTAAGGACCTCTATGGTGGTAGTTTCCCTCGCTAGACGTCATACTCTCCTAGGTTGTGAAACCAAGCCTATGATCACCAAAGCTATGAAAATAAAGGTGTTCACACACGAACACGTCACCGTGTACCCTCGACGCCGCGGGTGATGCACCGCAGCTCACGTCGAAGGAGACCCGACCGGCAACGCGATACGCAGGACAGCCGGCGGATGCTTTTGAGGACCCGAAACCCCACACGCCCAGGAGGGACCCCATCAGGGCGCGCGGCGGCTATGGGCTGCCCTAGGTCGTCCAGACCACTCCTAGGGCCTCGTGGATCGCCGCCCTGCAAATGAAGAACAAGCGAAGAACGAGAAGAAGAAGAACTAGGATTAAGGAGAAAAGATAAAAGATAAAAAGTGGTAGATGATTTGTTCGATTGTGTGTTGTTCAATAGGCCGTCACCTCTCATCTATTTATGAGGCGGATGGACTTCCCGTACAAGAAAAGGACTCCAAATCCTGTCCAAATCTTTCCAAAATTAACTGAAATCGGATTTAGGCAAGTCTGAGATATTAATTCGGTTATTGACACTCACAGGCCACAAATGACCTCAGATGAAGATGCGCCCAAAATAAAATTTAACCGTTTCGACGAGACGAACAACTTTCATGTTGAATGTTTTTCGATTCGAGGCCATATTCAGGGTCGAAATGCTCGCGCAATACAGACTATTACTCGCGCTACCCATCAGACATCGTGTCAGATGGGGCGCGCCACTTTTGGCTCGTGACAGGGCCGCACTCAGGTGGCTCTAACTTTTACATACGATTTTGGATTGAGACGATTTTTATATCAAAATCGACTGTTTCAATGAGACAAAGGCAGTTCGTGTAGAAAGTTTTCTCATTTGAGGCCGTCTTTGAGGCAAACTAGCCGAACAATACTCTGAACACAAAATCTTAGTACTTTGAGCATAGTTTCGGCCCTTGAGATGAGATCGGATGGCGATGACCCAAACTTCAAAGATGTTCATATCGACAATACGGAACTCTTTCATGTAGATCACTTGTCCATTTGAGACCATCTTAAATAAGTTCTTGACCGTGCCAAAATCTGGTGTCAACACATGCCCCCCTGTTTTTCGGCAAAGCTTGTGTGCCGAAAATAACTTGCATATAGCTTGTTCTAAGGACGATGTCAACACTCCATCGTCCATTTTGCATGTTCTTAGGATGATAAGTTTGTATCGGCAATTGCTTGTGTGAATATTCTGATGCAAGCTTGGGTGAAACTTTCTCAACTTCATTAATCCGACTATAAAGTTCCATAGATATTCATGTCAAAACCAACCATCAACCATATTGTCCACCCTTCTACTAGGATCTTGCAGATAATCAACAATGAACTTTCTCGAATCCTTGCTTTCACCTGCATAAAAATTTCATTAGTAGCCGAAGCAGTGGGTTTTGGTTCGGCCTTACCTATGTCAACGAGACTAAGCATCGGCTATTGATAGATATGTAATACACCATGATCAACATGTAGCCGGATGCTTGTTGTGCCAACTCTCTCCATTTGTAATATATGAACATTTTAAAAGCAACCCAAGAAGAATATTATATCTAGACATGTCTCGAGATATATTATAAGTGATTCGTCAAAACATTGATAACTTTTGATATTTGTTGTACTTCTCATAACGAATCACCAAAAGCCTCAATATGTGTAGCACCCATAGCAAACAAAAGCTCCAAGCCGAATAAAGATGCATATTCGGCTTTGATTATTTGTGCAAAAATATTTTAAGCGGCATGAGGCTTCACGAAATAGCACCATGAGGATATATATAAACAACACCAACACCTTGGCCATTGCTACAAATTTAACTATCTAACATAATCTCCATAGTACTAGAAAGACAAGGGTCATATCAATGAACATGTATCTTGTTTCGGTCTCCAATCGAACTAAGGACGATGTTATGATACTACATCGGCCATGCTTTGACATATTCTTAGGGCGATAGATAAATATCGGCCATTACCGTGAGGTCCATGTAGAATTCACCCACCAAAGTATGTATAGCCGAAATAAACAAATGAAATAGAAATAAAATATTTCAGCCCTTTTGTATTAGCCACAAAAAATGTAACTAACCAAATGTATAGTGATTCGGTAATACCCTCTCATGATATAGAAAATTATGTTGCATCCATGGATCAAAATAAATCCATGGAGGGTAATTGATCATACCTAGGGATTAATTCCATGGCAAAGGCATCAATGGCATGGTTGAAGAAAATGGATGATGTGTTAACCGAAGATTTTGATGTTGTGATGCACACCTTTGGCTTAATTGTTTGTTGCTTCCATCCTTCTCTTTCTTCACTTTTGTAACACTTGTTGCAATAGAAGGTTGGACAACATCTTTGTTATGATTGATCCTCTTGGGAACCCATGCCATGTTCTTCTGTCTCAGCTCTTGTGCACTAAGATTTTGTAATTCCTTCTTTTGCCAATACGATAATCCGAGTGGGTATCTCGGCCGTGATTCTATTTTGATCAATGGCAATTCCTTTTTGGCCTTGTGCACTCTCAACTTCTTTTCTTCAGATTTGGGACTTTGACTCTCAATAATTGGTTGCTTCATCTTATTGCCTTTAGTAGCCAATGTCAACACTTTAATTGGCTCTTTTTCATTTGAGATCAAATCTGAAGTTGCACTCTTACGACCATCTCTTTTAACATGGTAAACTTGCTTGACCACCTCTTTCTTCTTCCTTGAACTCTGGATCGATTCCTTATGATTGAAACGGTCTTTAACATGTGATTGTTCAAATGTTGATCTTCTCGGAGCTACATAATATTGGTGAGATGGTCTAAAATAAGATGGAGAATGTGCCCTTGTACATACCTGTCCCATGATGGATATGGATACATATAAGCATAGGGAGGAATCCACGGCATTGGCATTGGCGGCCCAAAATAAGGATATGAATATGTTGTATTAAAATTCTCACTTTGCCAATACCGATCCTCATATTTGCGCCTTGGGGTGATCTTGGTTTCTTTGCATGATTTGGCCAATAAGCATTCTTCTCTTCACTTTTCTTTTGATATTTATCCAATAGTTCAGCAAACGTGATTTTTGATCTCTTACACTCGCACTTATTTCGGCCTTTGTTTTCTTTTTGTTTGCTTTCATCGATCATTGGATTTGCTTGTTGCCCCCTAGTGCTTGGCATCTCCATTGTATCATCGATGGAATTTTCGCCCTCAAGATTATGTTCATTATGCTCTTCAACAACTTCTTTACTTGAAAGCTTGATCCCATTACCTGCAGTTTTTACCTTCTCTTGAAATGGATCAGCTTGAAGCAGCCGATGCAAAAACTTTTTGCCATCGCGACCAATCGGAATCGACTGTTCATCTCTTGGTGTTTCAACAAACTTCAATCGTCCTTTTTCAATGGCCGATTTAAGTATTTGACGAAACATGTTGCAATCCTCAAAATTATGCTTGAATGAATCATGCAACTTACAATACATTTGTCCCTGGATTGATGGCTTGACATGGTGATCAAGAATTCTAATGTAATTATTTTTCAGCAACAAATCAAATATTTGATCACACATGCTTGAATTGAAGGTATACTTCTTATTGTTTAGCCGGTCTTGCTGTGAGAACGGCTTTGGAGGTAAGCAAACGAATGGTTCAGATTTGGAATCTCCCCATTCGGCTATGCAATGTGTTTTGCACTCTATATCCGATGTCTTTCGATAATATATCATAATAGCATCGGTTTTCTCAAAAGAATTTAACCTTCGCTTTAAATTTCTGAAACGAAAATAGTTAGAGCATACATGTCTCAATTGAGACCAAATGCAAGCCAAGTAATAAATAAGCAAAGCTACCCAATTAGATATGAACTTTAGATAATTCAATAGGGAAAGCCTTGGTTGCAACAATAAGTCACTATCAGTCTTTATAAATGGCGCAATGGGTTGACCAATATGTTCTATAGCAATTTTATTGCTAACAAGTAAATTACCCTTCTTCATTGATCTTTCAAAGTTACTTATGAGAATATTTCTTATAGATGCATCAATAATAAAGTTCTGACCAAATCTGAAAATAGGTAAATTACTCGCTGTGCATACCTCTTCAAATACGTTGGGAGAGCATGACGGTGGTGTGACTTGAACAATATCTTGCTTCGTCTTTGGATGACTCTCCAATGCCTTGTCATCATGTTTTTCTTTATTCCATGCATCGTTAATTTGAAGATCCTTGTCAGCCGAATTTTGTTCGGCTACTTGCTCTTGTCCCTGAGGCTTGTCAATTTCTACGGCACAGAACCCATAGGGCAGGAAGTAGGTTCCATTAACTTTAGAAAAATCAAGCATGGTTGTTTTCCTATGGTTGCCATGCCCTTTCTCAATAATGATTGCCTCTCTGGATTTGATGGATTCGGAATATATATTACTTGATTTGGCTTTTTCAACTGAAGCACTTTGATATTCCGAATCATCCTTCTTTTCATTGATTCTACAAATTGGCAAGGCTTGTTTTCTTTGAGCCATTTCCCTATTAATTCTCTCCTGGCGAAGTACTTGTACCCTATCACGCAAAGCTTTAACTCCGCTCTCAATTTCAGCCCGCTCTAGATCAGTTTGCCCCCCAATGCTTCTAGGATCTTTCGGCAATGAATTGTTAGTGTTGCCAAAATTTTGCAATTGTGTAGGGGGTGTATAATATGTTGCGGTACAAGGTGGAGGTGTATGCACTGTTGTGTAACCATATGTTCTTTCGCCAATTCTATCAATTGATGAAGTTTCATCTTCTTGCAAAACTCTAGCCTTTATTGTAGCATAATCAGGAAACAACTGAGGGAGTCCTAGATTAAGGGGTCCTCGGGTGGTCGGGCTATGTAACATGGGTCGGACTGATGGGTCATGAAGATACAAGGCAGAAGACCTTTCCTCGTGTCCGGGTGGGACTCTCCTTTGCGTGGATAGCAAGTTTGGCATCCAGATGTATATTTTCCTTCCTTTGTAAACCGACTCTGTACAACCCTAGCCCCCTCCGGTGTCTATATAAACTGGAGGGTTTAGTCCGTAGAGGCGATCATAACTCCCATAGGCTAGACATCTAGGGTTCAGCCATCACGATCTCGAGGTAGATCAACTCTTGTAACCCCCATACTCATCAAATACAATCAAGCAGGACGTAGGGTTTTACCTCCATTAAGAGGGCCCGAACCTGGGTAAACATCGTGTTCCCTTTGTCCCTTGTTACCTTCGATCCTCAGATGCACAGTTCAGGACCCCCTACCCGAGATCAGCCGGTTTTGACATCGACATTGGTGCTTTCATTGAGAGTTCCACTGTGTCATCGGCAGAAGGATCGATGGCTCGTTTGATCATCAACAACGACGCTATTTCCGGGGAGACCTTCCTCCCCGGCCAACTTTTTGTATTCGGCGGCTTCGCTCTGCGCGCCAATTTAGTTGGTCGCCTTGAGCACATCGACAGCTACGCCCCTGATCATCAGATCAGATTTGGGAGCCTGAATTACGTTGCTGATATCCGAGGAGACTTGATCTTCAAAGGATTCACGGCCTCGACCACTATTCCTCATCTTCAAGAAGGCAACCCATCGGATCCATCATCAGGCGCCGCTCAAAGACCAACTACTACCCCTGCCCTGGTCATAGATCCAGGGCAGGCCACCTCATCCGAAGATGGGATCTTAAAACCCACCGGACCCTCTCCTCTCATGGAGCCCTTTGTCGAAGACCCAGAAGCAACTGTACGTTCGGCGAGCCTGGAATCAAGCAGGACCCTCCTTGTCATCGGAGAGCCGAACTCACCTCTGGAGGCCAACTCCAAACTCTCAAGGCCTGCGTCTGGCGAACACAACCTGGAAGAGTCTGCCATCCCCAGCTCCGCAGGTCCTCGGTTTCCCGTCCGGCCTTCACTCTTAAGCGAGGCCCTGGACTTAATGTGATCTCTCGCCATCACGGAGGTATCACCTCTGAATTACGCACAGCCCGAACTAGGGGCTGAGTGCAAGGAATTTTACATCCCACCCACCACCCACTTGATAGCCACTGTCGAGGACTTAACCGATATACTCGACTATGCCTCCGAAGACATCGATGGTATGGACGACGATGCCGGAGCCGAACCAGGCTGAAACTCGCCCATCATCGGACGTTGGACTACCACTTCTACATACGACATGTACATGGTGGATACACCCAAAGAGGACGACGATGGCAATCAAGACCCGATCGAGGACAAGCCCGTCAAGGTACCACCGAAGCGTCAACGTCAGCGACGCCGTTCACGATTGCGGTGGGAAAAAGAAAGCAATATCGGCACCGGAGACATTGACACTCCGGAGAATGCCGAAGACTCTGACAAACCCATTGAGCCTGCCGTAGAGCAGGATAATTGGGAAGAGGGACAAGTTAACCCCGACGAGCCAGTCGGGAATGAGGATTCGGAGGATAGTAACTATCTACCAATCTCCGAGGAGGATGCCAGCCTCGGCAACAAAGACTTCATCGTGCCAGAGGAACCCCTCGAGCAAGAGCGCTTTAAGCGACACCTCGCCGCAACTGCGAGGAGCCTAAAAAAGAAACAGCAACAGCTTCAAGCCGAACAGGATACGCTCAACGACAGATGGACCGAGGTCCTAGCTGCCGAGGAATACGGCCTCGAGCACCCAACAAAGAGCTATCCGAAGCGTCGGCTACTGCCACAATTCGATGACGAGGCCCTAGAGCCAATACCGTCAAGATATAATCATGCTGATGAACTAGACCGACCACCACGTGGACGAGACAAAGCGGCCACTCGTACCGAACACCAGCCCGCGCCACCTCGCCGTCAAGGCAAAGACGCAGCAGCTCAGGGCTGCACCTACAACTTACGTCAGGACCTGGACAATAGAGCCGGCAAGACCAGATCAATATACGGATCAAGGGAGCGTGCTCCGACGAGAGACGATGGCCTTCAAGCTTGGCGCGAGAAGCATAACCGAACTTGGGCCGAAAACCAAACACGGATGTCATCACTCCGTCGTGACGTTGCCCGATACAGGGGCACCGCACACTCCTTTTGCTTTACTGATGAGGTAATGCAGCACCAATTTCCAGAAGGGTTTAAACCCATAAACATCGAATCATACGATGGAACGACAGATCCCGCGGTATGGATTGAGGATTTTCTTCTCCATATTCACATGGCCCGCGGCGATGATCTCCACGCCATCAAATACCTCCCCCTAAAGCTGAAAGGACCAGCGCGCACTGGTTAAACAGCCTACCAGAGAACTCTATTGGTAGCTGGGAAGACTTGGAGGATGCCTTTAGAGACAACTTCCAAGGTACCTATGTCTGGCCTCCGGATGCCGATGACCTTAGTCATATAGTCCAGCAACCCGGTGAGTCAGCCCGCAAACTCTGGACTAGGTTCTTAATTAAAAAGAATCAAATCGTCGACTGTCCGGACGCCGAAGCCCTCGCGGCCTTTAAACATAGCGTCCGTGACGAGTGGCTCGCCTGACACCTTGGTCAGGAAAAGCCGAAGTCTATGGCAGCTCTTACTGCACTCATGACCTGCTTCTGCGCGGGAGAGGACAGCTGGTTGGCTCGTAGAAGCAATAGTACCAGTGACCCTGGCACCTCCGAAGTCAGGGATGGCAATGGCAGGCCACGACACAACAAACACAAGCATCGAAACAATAACGAAGAAACTGAAGACACAGCGGTTAACGCCGGATTCAGTGGCTCTAAATCCGGTCAGCGGAAGAAGCCATTCAAAGGAAATAAGGACAGTCCATCTAATTTGGACAAAATACTCGATCGGCCTTGCCAGATTCATGGCACCCCCGACAAGCCTGCCAACCACTCCAACAGAAATTGTTGGGTCTTCAAATAGGCCAGTAAGTTAAATACCGAACATAAGGGGAAAGGGCCGCCAAGCAAGGACGATGACGAGCCTCGCCCACCGAACACAGGGGGACAAAAGAAATTTCCCCCCGAGGTAAAAACAGTGAACATGATATATGTCACGCATATCCCCAAAAGGGAGCACAAACGCGCATTAAGGGACGTCTACGCCGTAGAGCCTGTCGCCCCCAAATTCAACCCATGGTCGGCTTGTCCGATCACCTTCGATCGCAGGGACCACCCGACCAGTATCCGTCACGGAGGTTCGGCGGCCCTGGTCCTCGATCCAATCATTGACGGCTATCATCTGACTCGAGTCCTTATGGACGGTGTGTCAGGACCGGTTTTCCAATAAAACATTTATTGAAAAATCGCCCCTTTCGTCAGACCAGTACAGAAAAATCTTACTGGTAGACAAATCCTTGATACAGAAATCCAGAAGTACTAAATATATTACAGGGTTGAGCTGAGGCTGCTCAACCATTTATTACAAGTACGCCAATATTCCACATAAAGGCGGATATGACACAAAGGGTATGGTGGCATAACTATTGACTCGCAATAAAAGTGGTGGTGGATATGTCACAGAGGAGTGGGTGACATGACTCCAAAATCTTACAACTCTTCAAGCGCCGGAGTGAGGCTCGATGATTTTATTAAGGTAGCGGAAGCGTATATAATACGGGTGACCAACTCCAGGATCGCAAGGGACTGACTGGGACTCCTCTAGGCGTCGGACTCGCTATCGTATTCTTCATCCATAAGATCGCCTTCGTCAACATCTGGCCAAATCAACAAGCCAGGTGAGTACTTTGAATGTACTCGCAAGACAGTTTGGACATAAGATATAACAAATGCAAACATGATGCACATGAGCAGATTAGTAATGCACACTCAGGTAATAATTTTGCACCGCAAAATAAATAAAAAGGAAGTCAGGCGGTAGTCCTCCCGAAATCCCAATAAAATAGCTGAAGACCGATCGGGTGTCTGAAGCGACGCCTCGAAATGTAAAAATAAAAATTAACATGCCGCAGTCGGGCGTCAGGGCGACACCACATAAAGGGCTTATACTGAAAGTAAAGGACAGTACGTACCACAGTCGGACGTCTAAGCGACATCTCGAAAAGGGCTTATAATGAAAGTAAATAACAAGGATGCCACAGTCGGACGTCTGAGCGACATCACATAAAGGGCTTATATCCAAAAGTAAATAACAAGAATGCCACAGTCGGACGTCCGAGCGACATCTCGTAAAGGGCTTATATCCAAAAGTAAATAATAAGAGTGCCACAGTCGGACGTCCGAGCGACATCTCGTAAAGGGCTTATATCAAAAGTAAATAATAAGAGTGCCACAGTCGGACGTCTGAGCGACATCTCATAAAGGGCTTATAATTCATCATTCGAACTCGAGTAGTCCGTGGAGGTAGCACAATCCTACGGAATTCTCGGTACATAATCATAAACAGGTTAGTCCATCCATAGGAATAACATTCAGCCGGGTTTACCACTATCAGTTAACAAGTTTGTTCTTCAGAGACTGATACTGGGACTGACACTGAGACTGACACTGATAGGTCAACCAACGTCCTTGACCGAGGACTTGGTTACTCGCATGGTTTTGACTCTGCAGAGTTTGTACTCCTAACCCACAGCCAACGGATTTTAGTAGTCACAAAGGACTAGTTCAGTTTACGGTATTTTAGAAGAAAACACATCTAACCAGTACACACCCATTTCACTTTCCGCTGCCAGGAATCACCCTAGACAACGTTCAAGAAAAACTCTAAGACGGGGAGGCCAACACCTCGAATAGCACGGGATCAAATTTATATCGCGCGCTCTAAGGGGTGCCCCCCTCTCAGTCCCAACCGGAAACACCCATGCCCCCTGACCGGATGACGGGCTTTAATCCAGGGCCATGGGACCCTCATTCCGGCCCCTCTATTTGGTGTGTACCTGGAAAGAGGTTTGCAACTTACTAAACAGCATTCTTTGCAGAAAACATGTGGCAGCACGAAAAATGGGACGAACGGGAACAAGACTCGATCCACGTCAACACTGGAGTTAAACAGTTGATACAGAACTGGTATGCTTCAACAATACCAGCTTGCAACCTATCATGCCACCACATGATCAGGTTGTCTCACCATCTCATGAACACATCAAGTTTCGAAGCTCACTTGCAGCTTGCTTTGCATGGAATATAACATTCAACAAATGCTTATATAAACATGCCATGAGAAAACCACTCAAGCAAACATGAAAAACACTCATCATATCAAAGGTTCAAACATGCTTGCCTGGTTCGGAGTAGTCGGAGTCTAGCTCGGCAAGGTTGGCGGCACCGTCACCTCCTTCGGTATCTACGTTATAAAGAAAATCGGGTACTAACGTAAATACCGCGCGTGCATAAAAATTGTTCCAAATATTTTTCAAATAATTATGATAAAAAACTAGACAGAAAAATAAAGATGACAGAAAAAGAATCAACTCAAAATCATCTTTTGTTGAAAAGTTATTGAGGTTTTAGTCCAGGGACTAATCTGTTATAAACAGAAAATTATCCAGGGGCTATTTAGAAAAAATAGAAAACGCTTCGGTTGGAATACGCCTTCCAGAGAAGAAAACGCACCCGACCCGAAGGCGCCAACAGAAAACGATTTCGAAGAAGAAGGGAGAGACTGACGAGGGGGTCCCTCATGTCAGGTTTGAAAATCCCCCGGCGGTAGAGGCGAACGATGATCGCCGGCGGCGATCGATGGCGAACCAGAGGAGGGTAAGGGTATGGTTGCACTCACGGGTTAGTTCCGCGTCAGTGGGTGGTGGAAGTAGGCGTCGGGGAGCACCACGTCGATGGCGGCTTCCATTCCGGCGGACGGCGGTTCGGGCGAGCTCGGATTCGTCGGAGGAGAGCTGCCAACACCGAATTGAAGCTCGGGTTAGAAGAGGTGGTGGACTAGGAGGTTGCTGGCAAAGTTTGGGAAGTGGGGGTGCACTCACCAGGGAGGATTTTGCCAGAGCCCGAAGTGGATCGGGGCGGCCGGAGCTGGGGAAGAAGACCCTCCCGAAGCCCTCTGATGAGTGAGGCGTGGTTCTGAGGAGAGGTGGAGAGGTGCTGGGTCGATGAGTGGTTCGGGGCCTCTATTTATAGCCGGCCCGAGGCGGTTGCCGAAAACGGGATAACTCCGGCGAGCGATTACGACGAGGCAGGGGTTGGATGGAAGGATTAGGTGACTGGGTGTCTTCGAATTGGTCCACTGGCACCATTCAAAGGTTAAACCTGGTTGGATTTGGCCTGCTCCCGTGGTCTCGGCGGGACGGAGCTCACGGGCTCATCGGCGGCAGAGAGCGCGCTCTGCGCTTCTCAGGCCATGGCGACGGTTCTGCAGCGTGCTTAGAGCAGGAGGTGAACACGCGTAGGCCACCAGTGGCTCGGGCGGTGCGGAGGACGGCGTTCTGCAACGCTGGCTTCTGCCAGCCGCCACAGGAGGCTCTGCCACAGCGGAAGGCGCCGGCGTTGACGCGACAATTCACCACCGACGCTCGCAACCGGCCAAGCAACCGTGCGGCGCACTGGATAAGAAGGGGGGACAGGGAGCAAGGCGCCAACGCGTGTACTGGCGAGATCGACGACGAGCTCTGTCGAAAACGACACTGAACCCTCTGAACTTTCTGAATTTGACAGGAACAGTGCATGTCAGGTGTTCGACGAAATGTTTGACGCACGTGGAAATTTTTTCTTGAGCTGAAACTTGGAGGGGTGGCCTCTTGGTGCATCCAGAGACTGCCTGAATTTTTTCAGAATTTTTGGAAAGAGAAAAAAAAGAATTTCACCAAAAATGTCAAATCTGGTCCAAACTGGCAGCAAGCAAATTTTGAAAAATTTAAACTATGGACCAGCAGCTCTTGATGGATCTAGGTTGAGGGTACTAAGGAGTAGCTAGGGTAATTTATTTGGAACCAAAGCTCAAAGCAATCTGATCCTTCCTTTGTAAACTTGAGCGGTCCAAAATAAATTACAGAAAAAGGTTTGAGGATAAAATCAATAGAAATAAAATCTAAAAGAGGTTGAAACTTGCTGGAATTGGATGCTTGTCTTGACCCAAAGTAGGGAGGAGGGTTTGAGAAGAAATTTTTGAAATGCAAGTCATGGTAAGAGAGTATTTTTGAATAGGGAAGTAGAAATCCAAAAATTATAGGAATTCTTTTTGATAAAAGAATTAGTAAAACAATCCCAGAGTATTTGTGTTGAACCAACACATGTTGAAAACCCTCAAGACCAAATTCAAGATTGGGAAGAACTCATAAAATATTTGTCATAAAAGATTTGAGAAGGAGAGTCTTTTAGAAAAAAAAATTGAAATAACCTCCTTCCAATCAAATAAAGAATTTGATAAAAATCAAGACCAAAATTTTTTGGTGTTACACGGTGGCAGCAGTCTCAACTTGATCTCTCAAGACACTGTCCGCAAAATGGGTATTGACCCGTCAAGAATCAAGCATAGTAACACCACCTTTAAAGGAGTGATACCCGGCGTCGAGGCCCGCTGTACGGGCTCATTAACATTGGAAGTAGTCTTCGGTTCACCGGACAATTTCTGAAGCGAAGACTTGATCTTCGACATCGTCCCCTTCCGTAGTGGTTATCACGCACTGCTCGGACGTACCGCCTTCGCCCGCTTCAATGCAGTCCCGCATTATGCTTATTTAAAGCTCAAGATGCCTGGACCCCGTGGCATTATCACAGTCAATGGAAACATGGAACGCTCCCTCCATACCGAGGAGCACACTGTCGGCATATGACACCTATGGGATCCGAGGGACCCCTTTACGGTTCGGCAGGGAGAGAGGTACGCACAAAGAGCAGAACCAAAGATCAACGCAAGGGGATTTTTACCCAGGTTCGGGCCACTGATCAGCGTAAAACCCTACTCCTGCTTTAGTTTATTATCAGTGATTCGTCCCAGTTCTTGGAGCGCCTGCGATGAACAGTAAGTTCAAGCAGCAGCTACGCATGCAAAATGGGCTGAAAGTTGTCCTCTTCTCTAGCAGTTGCCTTGGGCCTCCTTTTATATGATCAAAGGGGTCACCACAGTGGCGAACTGCTTATTTGCGAGGTGTAAAGCAGCTACAGGGTTATCATACCTAACCACTGACGGTTTAGGACAAATGCATTTAATGCACCGTGAGGTGTCCGTTTAGGTGTCCCTACTTTCTTGGGGATGGAAAAAGGAGCCATCCCATCAGCACCGCTTAAGCTCGCCTCCACTAGTGCCCTGCCACACATCCAGAAGTGGGGCCAGAATGCCAGGCCGGTCACTGTACTGGAGCGATGGCATAGTGGCAGAACCTTGTCGGGTGCGAATCTTGCCGGGCTTGGCGGGCTACCCCGGCAAGATCTTGCCGGGAGCCAAGCCCTTGGTCTTCAGTCCTCCTTATCTTCTGATCCTTGGCGTGGATGTCTCTTGATAACCTCGGATCGATCTTCAGCTGTTCCCCCGACAAGCCTTGCCGCAGGTATGGCTACAACCGCCCGTGCACAAGTATGGGGTACTAAAGGCCCAATACTTAGTACACTGACAGGAGCCCCCGGGCCTAGGCCACACACGGGTGCGAGGCGTTGTTGGGCTAGGCCCAAACAGTGCACGGGCATGCGTGGCAGGGATTAACTGCTTGTAATCATTCCGTCTGCTGTGCTTCCCCACTACGCGCGTTGAATGCGCCACATGGGAAGCGTGCGCTGAAAGCGCGCTCGTATTGGCGTGTTCACATTGGGCAGTAAAAGAAGCGGCCTCGCTCCTTCCCCATAAAAAAGGAATCAGCAAAGGCGCTGCCCTTTTACCCCCTCTTCTTTCCAATCTGAAATCTGCCATTGCCCTCTCTCTCCCGAGCCCAGAGCAGAACTTCTCCTCAACCGCTCATCGCCTCTACGCCCGCACCATCCTCGGCATCCACCTTCGCAACCACCATGCCGCCCAAGGCTAGCAAGAGCAAGGGCAAGGAGACGAAGGCCGATGTCCCGGAGAGCGAGTTGGTGAAGATGCGGAAGAAGTACGTCGTCTTCACTCCGACGCTCGACGCGGAAGCCTTGAAGAACCGATACCAATGCATGTGGGCGAGGGAGACGAAAGCTCACCCCGCGACTCGCGTGGCCCCAGGTTCTTCTTTCAAAAGTGGCCCTGGTAGATATCCCTTCTTCGCTGCTTACTTTTACTGCGGGCTCTGCCCTCCATTCTCTGACTTCTTCAATGATATCATGTATACATACGGCTTCCATCTCTTAGACTTCACGCCGAATGCCGTAACTTGCATGGCTACCTTCGCCCATCTTTGCGAAAACTTTGCCAGAGTAGTTCCCAACACCGCCCTCTTCCGCCACTACTTCATTCCTCGCGTCCAAAAAGGGGAAGCCCTTGCCGGTTCCATCACCTGGATCCCAAGGGCATGGAACAAGGAGATATATCCGGATGGGGTTTACCGCGAAAAGTGGGAAGAATGGCGGTCCGAGTGGTGCTGGATCAAGGAAGCAGACCCCCATCCCTTCTGTTTGCCCCGATGACAAAAGACGGTTCGTGGCGAGGACTGGAGCAACCTTGATGCTCAAGATGACAGGCTCACAATCGCCACAACCAGGATTCTCCGTTTGAAAGCCGCTGGGCTCACAATAGAGATGATAGGCTCTGATTTCCTTCGCCGTCGCATCGCCCCTCTGCAAAATAATGGGAGACCAGCTTGGGAGTTCCAGAACGCGGCAGATATCATGAGGCTGCGCCCCAGATTAAACAACAACTTGACAATCATGCAGCTTGCCACTCTCCGCCATAAGCTGTTCCAGCGTGACGACAAGCATAGGTTGCCAGCAAGAATTGTTCCCTTGTGCAACAACTCCGCCCTGGGGTCGATCATTGCCGCAATGCCAGTGTTCAACGCTCACGGCCTTGACGCGACCTGGGTCGAGCCATCTGTGGAGGAGGCACAAAAGTTCTTCGACAACTTGTCGGAGAGGGCTGTCCGGGAAGAGACAAACCTCATCCGCGCCACCACTGACGAAGAAGTGGCGTACATTGCCACTAGAGTGGAAGAGGCAAATCTTGCCGCGGAGGCCGGCAACGTCGGCTTCACAGAATGGGAATCCAGTGACGCAGAAGTTGTACTGGAGGAAAGACCTACCGGGGAGGACGAGGTTGCCGGGGAATAGAGCAGTGCAGCCGCTGAGAGATCATCAGATGAGGAGGCAGCCGAAGAGCAGCCGCAAGAGGAGCCCCCAGCTCCAAAGAAGGCAAAATGCGTCCTTCAGAAAGCTACCTCTGGCTTCCCGGCAAGTCAGGCTTCTTCGAGCAGCGAAGCTCCCGGCAAGGGGGCGGCCGGCAAGGGTGCACCGCGGCAAGGGGTTCAACAGCAACCCGCACGGCGCACGAGACACACACCTGCGGCAACCACTGGGGCGGCAGGGGCGTCCCATACAGCAGCACTGGAAGTTGAGGCAGCAGAGCCACACCAACCCCCTGCACCAGCCGCAGCCAAGCGACCCAGGACTCCTCCTCCGCCTCCCCATACGGGCATTGCAACGGAGGTCGACTTCGACATCTCCGGCTTCAGCCCGGAACGAGAAGAGGAAGAGTAAGTATCTCGTCACAATCTTTATTTCCCAAATTCTGAATTCAATCGATCTCATCGCCTTGCTTTGTCTTGTTTCTGCAGGGAGGCAGAAACTTTGGCAGAAAGGATGGCGAAGAGGGCGAAAACCTCTACGGGCGACGAGCCACCGACAAGCTCTACGAGCGTGCCAGAGACTATCTCCATCAGCCCGGAGCTTAGCCCTCAACGCAGCCCCCAGCACAGCCCCCAGCGTGAGTTCATTACTTGTTTCCCTTTGGCGGGTGCTAAGGTTTCTACCTTTGCCGCTTACATCTTTTGGGCTCGCAGGAGAAGAACGGCAACAAGGGGATGCGTTGGAAGACGCCCCCGTCGTGCCGCCCCCGTCAACCGTGCAGCCCGCAGGCGCGTCTCCGGCAAGAGCCCCCACTGACGAGCCCACCTTGGAGGAGGAGGAGCTGGTGAACAAAGGCTCCGGCAACCTCTCCCCGGCAAGCAATGTTGCCGGGAGGGGTGAAGTTATTCATCAGCTCGACACAGGTGACTGCTTGCCTCAGAGCGCTTGTGACTCTTTCTTTATCTTTCTGAACCTTGATCTTGATTTGATTTTGCTTCCCTCCTTCGTCCTTCAGAATCCCCTTTGATGGAACCCATGGACGTCGACATCGTCATCGAGAAGACCGCCAGAGATGCTGCCGCCAAAGCTGACAGGATTGCTGCTAGCGAGGCCACCAAAGATGCCAC
This sequence comes from Thinopyrum elongatum, assembly GCA_011799875.1. Taxonomy (NCBI): domain Eukaryota; kingdom Viridiplantae; phylum Streptophyta; class Magnoliopsida; order Poales; family Poaceae; genus Thinopyrum; species Thinopyrum elongatum. The sequence continues at coordinate 484,476,208 of CM022298.1, read as the reverse complement.
CGTTGAGGTCAGCGAGGCTGCTGCCGAGGAGGCTGCCAAGAAACCTGCCGAGAGGGCCGGTGAGGAGGTCGATGACCGTACTGACGGCATTCCTTCCGCAGGAGCGTCAGGCGCTACGCCGGCCACAGAGCCCCTAGCCACCGGTGAGATGCTTGCCGAAGATCAACCATCAACATCTGAGGCCCCCTCATCGAGCAAGTATCTCAAGGTTGGCAACAACTTGTTCGTCAACCTACCGGGGACGGCAAGCGTTGGGGCGCCGACTGAAGGAGAAACTTTTGATGAAGAAGTCATCACCGCTGCCGGGCTCAAGATTGTTGATGAACCAAGCGTCAGCAGCGGCAAATCTGAAGAAGATCAGCTCCTCCAGGCCATGGGCGATAACTTCCGCAAGCTCCAGGCGCTCCACCGTGCTCGAAAGGAGAAGGTAGACGCCAGAGCTACAGTTGTCGAAGCAGCCGAGGCGGATTTCCAGAAACACGTCGAGAAAATGCAGATCTGGTACGCCGAGGCCTTCCAAGAATTGACTGCCGGCCGGGAACTAGTGAGTCAAAGCTGGACGGAGCTCCAATTGAAGCAATATGACATGGAAAGGGTGCAAGAGGAAGCCGCGCAAAAGGTTGCCACTGAAGAAGCTCTCTTGACACAGCGCCGCATTGGGCTTGACGCTCATGAAGAAGACCTTGTCGCGCGCGAGCAGGCACTTGTCGCCAAACTCCACGGCAAAGACGAAGAGATTGAGAAACTTGTCGCGCGGCGAACCCAGGAGCTGGAGCAGAAGCACAAAGAGGCGCTCAAAGCTGCAACTGCAGATCACGCCAGCAAGCTCAAGGAAGCCGTCAATGCCGCCAAGGCCACAAAAGCCGCCAAGAATGAGTTGAGCGACAAGGTGAAGAAGCTGGAAGTGGACCTTGAGGAGCACAGCAAGGAGCTCTCAACGATCAAAGCCGACAAGGAGAAAACTCTCCACAGCCTGGCAGAGATGCAAGTTGCTATGTCCGACAAGACCAAGCAGCTCTCTTCAGCCAACGACGCCATTGCCGATCTGAGGCTGAAGTTGACCACGCTGGAGAAGTCTCTCAAGGACGGCAGGGCCACCGAGAAGGCCCTGAGCAAAGATCTCCAGGAAGAGAGGAACTCGCTCAAGAGCGCTGCTGCCGCCCAAGTTGACTATGAGAAGGGCATGCAAATCTGGACTGAACGCCTTGTTGACACTGCGGAGAAGCTCACAGCACAGCTGTCTACCATGGGCCGGGAGGGCCTGCAAAACTTCAGGTATTCTTCTGAAGAAAGAATATCCCCGAGCGCCAGGTTGACTATGTTCTTCGAAAGCATCATTGATGCTCTGAAGCTGCTCCAGTCCAACCGAGCAACCCAGCTGGCCAACGAATCCCGCAAACTTTGCCGGGCCGTCCTCCACAAAGTGCTCATCAAGGTGGTGCATAAGAACCCCGGCATCGATCTCACCAACATGCTCGACCGCTTGCCGAAGAATGCAGATCTCCAGGCCCTTGAAAAGATTGTCGCGCCCATCCTTAATAAAGTGGATTCTATCAAGAGGGTCGAAGGCCAGCGCAGGGACTAGCTGTTTTGCTTTTTCTTGCCGCCACCATTCCATGTCAAAGACAATTTAGTCTTAAGTTAGAACTGCGGCAACTATTGATGTAATATAACTTGCTATGATTGAATATATGCATGCCATTCCCCTTGTTCGATTTCTTTCCGTATGATTACGCCCTACGCTTGCTGGAAACTTGTCGGCGCGCAACCTACCGCGAGCGCTGGGTGCGGGACTTCAGCAGCCTGCTGGAGGTGCAGCGGTCGGCAAGACACCTTGGCGCTCTTGGTGCAGCCACTTATACTGTTGAGCGGACTCGAAACAGAACAAGGGAGCGGTCAATTACGACAAGGGTCCCTTCGCATGCAGGTTTTCCATACAAGGGCTGAAATCGTCCAAAGGAAATAGCCTAATAGTAAAAATTGAAAAACTTGCTCAGAGTTTCGAACTTAGCTTTCTGTCGCTGTATTCCTTCCGGCAAGAAACCGATTCTGAACATCACCCACTGGTATCCATACCTTCCTTCCCCCCCCCCCCCCCCCGGCAAACTTGCACGCGAGGGAACCTTCTATCCTTCGAGAAAAAGAAAGAAGAGAAAATAAATATATGGAACCTTGGCGGTTCGTTAGTCTTACCGGGGATCAAGTGTCATACAATATCTCAGATAAACATGCATATACATAAACATGGAAATCAACAAGAAATGCACAACACTTAAGCTTATTCAACTGCGCACAGGGTCTGCGCCTGGCTTTGTACAAAGGATTATATGCCTTGCCGGCAAGACTTGTACAAAAGGAGGTTGTCGGGGGCCCCCGGCAACCGCACCTTATGGGTAAAACTTGCGAAGATGTTCGATATTCCAGGAGTTACTCACTGGAATGCCATACTCGGTCTCCAGGCGGACAGCGCCGGGCCTGGTGACTCGTACTACCCGATAAGGGCCTTCCCACTTCGGCGTCAACTTGTTTGAATTCTTGGCGGACTGAATCCGCCGAACAACAAGGTTGCCTTCCTCAAGGCTTCGGGCATGAACTTTGCGGCTATGGTAGCAGCGCAAAGCTTGCTGGTAGCGTGCAGCTCGCACAGCAGCCTGAAGACGATCCTCCTCAAGGAGCACATCGTCATCTTGTCGTAGTTGCTCTTGCTCAAGCTCATCATAAGCGAGCACTCGAGGCGACCCGTATATGAGTTTCGTGGGGAGAACTGCTTCCGCTCCGTAAACCAGAGCGAAGGGTGTCCGGCCAGTGGCTTGATTTGGTGTCATTCTGATTGACCAAAGAACCACCGGCAACTCGTCAATCCAGCGTTTTCCGCACTTTCTCAGCTTGTCAAAAGTTCTGGTCCTGAGACCGCGCAGCACTTCAGCATTAGCCCTCTCCGCTTGGCCGTTGCTTCTTGGGTGAGCAACAGAGGCAAAACAAACTTTGCTGCCAAGGTCTTGGACGTATTGCATGAAGGTGCGACTTGTGAACTGTGTGCCGTTGTCGGTGATGATCCTATTGGGCACACCGAAATGGCAAACTATCCCTTTAAAGAACTTGACGGCTGATTGTGCTGTCACCTTCCTCACCGCTTCCACCTCCGGCCACTTTGTGAACTTGTCGATTGCAACATACAAGTACTCAAAGCCCCGGTAGCACGGGGAAAAGGGCCCAGTATGTGGAGCCCCCAGACCGAAAATGGCTAGGAGAGAGGGATTGTCTGAAGAGCTTGAGCTGGCTGATGTGATTTCTTCGAATGAAACTGGCACGCTTCACACTTGGTTACTAGTGCAGTTGCATCCTGGAGAGCGGTGGGCCAAAAGAAACCTTGCCGGAATGCCTTTTCGACAAGCGCTCTTGACCCTATGTGAGAGCCACATATGCCTCCATGTATCTCTGCCAACAGCTCCAGTCCATCTTCTCGAGGAATACACTTCAATTTCACACCGTTCAGCCTTTTTCTGTACAGAACGCCATCGACGAACTGGTACATGTTAGACTGACGGGCTACTTTTTCTGCTTCTTCCTGCTCCTCAGGGAGTTCTCCTGTCTGAAGGTAATGGACAATGGGTTGTGCCCAAGCTGGAGCCTGGGGCTCGACAACTAGGACTAAAGGCATCTCTTCTGCCGGGGGAACGTTTGTCTCGACGACAAGGGCCTGAGCCCCTGCTGGAGCCTGTTGTTCCACGGCAGGCTTGCCGCTGACTCCGGCAACTTCCTTGCCGGCGGCTCCCGGGAGCTCTGCCGGAAAGTACTGACCAGAATTCAACTTCCTTCTCTTTGCTTGCCCTATTGATGGCACTACAGATGGTAAGTCAAATGGAGCACAAAAGTTCCTGGTTCCACAGACAACTTAAGGGCGGCGCATTTTGACAGGTCATCGGCAATACTGTTTTCAGCACGAGGAATGTGCTTCGTCTGCAGACCGTCAAAGCGCTCTTCCATTTTTCTCACTTCATCCACATAAGCTTGCATCAACGGACTTTGATAATCTTTATTGACTTGCCTGACAATAAGCTGCGAATCGCCTCTGATGATGAGTTTCTTGATACCAAGGTCTGCCGCAATCCTGAGACCGGCAGGCAGGCCTTCGTACTCCGCAGTGTTGTTTGTCGAGCTCTCCCAGGGAAAATGCATCTGAATTACATACTTGAGGTGCTCTCCGGTGGGTGCGACAAGCAGCACACCAGCCCCGGTGCCTTGCAGTGTAAAGGCACCATCAAAGTACATAACCCATTCTCGATCTGTTTCCTTGCCGGGAAGAGTCGTCTCTTGAATCTCCTCGTCTGGCGTTGGGGTCTTGCTCTGCTTTGAATTGTTGAAATACTTTCAAACTTGAGGCCAAAGCTCGACAACTCCAACGCCCACTCTACAATCCTGCCGGTTGCCTCTGGATTTTGCAAAATCCGATGCAACGGAAAGCGAGTGATGACGGTAATCTCATGCGCTTGGAAATAATGGCGCAACTTCCTCGAGGCCATGAGAAGGCCGAAGAGCAATTTCTGCACACCAGAGTATCTTGACCTAGCTCCCTGTAAAAGGGAGCTGACAAAATAAACTGGGCGCTGCACCATCTTCTTCTTTTGTATTGATTCCTCTGACTGCGCAGATCTTGTCTTGTCGGCACCAGACCTTGCCGGGGAAGATCCCAGCGCGTCAATTGGCAGTCCTGCCGCTGTCGTTGCCTCCTCATCAACTTCTCCCTGCGCCACTAACGCAGCACTAACCACTTGATTTGTTGCCGCTAGATACAGCAGCAACGGCTCTTGTGGCTTAGGTGCGACTAGTGTCGGCGGAGAGGAGAGGTACCTCTTCAAATCTTGCAGCGCTGCCTCCTCTTCCGGAGTCCATCTCATTGGACCTGCCTTCTTCAAAATTTTGAAAAAGGGCAGGGCGTGCTCAGCAGATTTGGAGATAAACCTGCTCAAGGCAGCAATGCAACCGGCAAGGCGACGCACATCCTTGATGCATCTTGGCGCTTGAATCTGCTCAATAGCTTTGATCTTGTCGGGGTTCGCTTCGATCCCACGCTGAGATACAAAGAACCCGAGAAGCTTGCCGGAAGGGACGCCAAACACACATTTCTCGGGATTGAGCTTTAAATTGATCTTGCACAGATTTGCGAATGTTTCTTCTAAGTCTTGTATGAGCGTCGCTTTATCCTTGGTTTTGACCACTATATCATCCATGTATGCTTCCATATTTCTATGTAGCTGAGGCTCAAAACCGATTTGGACCGCTCTCGCAAATGTAGAACCAGCACTTTTCAACCCGAAAGGCATTCATATAAAACAATACGTACCACATGGGGTGATAAATGCGGTCTTTTCTTCATCTTCTTTTGCCCTGAAGATCTGGTGATACCCCGAATAGGCATCAAGGAACGACAGTAGGTCACAACCGGCAGTGGAGTCCACAATCTGGTCGATGCGCGACAAGGGGAAAGGATCTTTTGGACATGCCTTATTAATGTCTGTATAATCAATACATAGCCTCCATTTCCCATTCTCCTTGCGCACTACAACCGGATTGGCCAACCAGGTTGGGTGAAGCACCCCCCTGACCAAACCTGCCGCTTCCAACTTCCTGATTTCTTCGGCAATAAATTGTTGCCGCTCCAAAGCCTGCTTTCTCACCCTCTGCTTGACGGGCCGCGCGTGAGGACGGACAGCAAGGTGGTGCTCAATTACTTTCCTGGGAACACTGGGGATGTCAGATGGTTGCCATGCAAACACATCGACATTCGCCCGCAGGAAAGCAACGAGCGCGCTTGCCTATTTGTCATCTAGGGTGGAACTTATGGTGAAAGTTCCTCCCGTTCCGTCCTCCCTGACAGGCACCTTCTTGGTCTCTGGTGGAGCAGCCTTGGACTTCTTGTTCTTGCTAGTGGAACTCTCTGGTGCGTCCTCAACGGAAGCGCAGCACTCCGAAGAGGTGCGCTTGCCGGAGTTTGCGCCAGAGATCTTGCCGGTCTTCTTCTCCTTCCCTCCGGGAGTTCCTGCGACAGGAACAGATGCCTTGGCGGCAGGTGCCGCGGCTGCCTCCCGGTAGAGTTGGTCGGTACAGATCAGTGCATCCTTTTTGTCGGAATGAACAGTGATGACACCAATCGGTCCAGGCATCTTCAACACATTGTACGCATAGTGTGATGTCGCCATAAACTTGGCGAGCGCTGGGCACCAAGGATCCCATTATATGTCATGGGGATCTTGGCGACATCGAACACTACCTTCTCTGTCCTGAAATTGAGCTTGCTACCAAATGTCACCGGTAGCGTAATCTTGCCTTTTGGCTGGGTCCTTCCTGGATTGATCCCTTGAAACGTGCCCGTTTCCTCGAGATCTTCATCAGGAATTTGCAGCTTTTTGAGCACATCCGGCGAGATTAAGTTCAGCCCGGCCCCACCGTCAACTAGCATTTTTGTCACCTTGAGGTTGCGGATTGTTGGTGAGACCAACAAAGGCAAGCACCCGACCGCAGTTGTGCGATCAGGGTGATCCTCGGCGTAAAAAATGATAGGCGTGTGGGACCATTTCAAAGGTTTCCGTGCCTCAGGCGATGGCTCCGTTGCATTAACCTCACGCACCCACTGTTTAAGCCGGCGGTGAGAAGAATGCAACGAGGCGGCCCCGTCAATACACATGGCCTCTGTGGCTTTCTGAAACTCGTGCTCGCTAGATTCGTCGTCTTCATCATCATCATCGCCTCCCTCGTCCTTGTCGCGGCCTCGGGCGGGCCTCTCCTTCTGTTGCTTAGCCTTGCCGCGGCAGCCTCCTCGGCCACCACGCCTCTTGCCGGATCCCTCAGCACCGTCCTGAGCCTTCTCCTTATCTCGTCGTTCATACTCAGCTCTCTACTTCTCGACAAGTTGCTCAACTTGCCGACAGTTTTGGAGATCGTGGCCCTTGGTGCGATGGATCTTGCAATACTGGTTGCCGGAGCCATCCGGCTTGTCAGCAGCCGCCAAGGCCTGACAGGAAGCGCACCCGACAACTTCCTTGCTGGGGTCGTCAACCTTGGTCCTCTTGGCGGTGCCGGGGTTGCCGGATCCCTCGACAGCAAGCACGGCCTTGCCTTTGCGCTTCTTGTTCCGCCGCCGGCCTTTCTTCGATGGGGTGGCAACATCCTCATCTTCAGATTCACCCCCTGCGCCAACATTCTCGCCGGGGAGTTTCCTCCCTTCTTCAGCTCGAGCGCATTTATCTGCCAAAGCATAAAGCTCGGCAATACTCCTGACCTTGTTCATCGCTAGCTCTTCGCGCATCTTGCGGTTACGCACGTTCTGATGAAACGTGCTAACAACAGCGGCAGGATGAACGTCTAGAATATTGTATTGCACCCGGCTAAACCTCTGGATAAACTTGCGCAGTGGCTCGCCCTCCTTTTGAGGGAGGAGATGTAAATCACTTTCTTGGCCAGGAGCTTGGTGGCCTCCAACAAAGGCGCCAACAAACTGGTAGCACAGATCTGACCAGGAAGAAATAGAATTCTCCGGCAGATGCATCAACCACGACCTGATGATGGGTTTGAGCACCAACGGGAAGTAGTTGGCAAGTATCTTGTCATCTCGGCCTCCGGCAGCCTGCACCGCAATGGTGTAAATGCTCAAGAACTCCGAGGGATGAGTCTTGCCGTCATATTTCTCCGGAACCTCTCGTTTGAATGTTCGGGAGTTGGGCCACTGGACTCGCCGCAGCTCACGGGTAAACGCTGGGCAACCTACCTCATAAGGCAAGTTGCCTGCGTCCCCCGGCGCAGGCTTGTCGTCAGTAGGCCCTGCACGTTTGTCGGACTGATGACGCGCCTCCCGTCGGTGCTCGATGGTAGTTTGAGCATCTTTTTTGCTCCGTTCCCGAAGAACTTGACGCTGATCACGGCGCATCCGCGGGTCGGACGACGCCGTGGAATCGTCATCACAGCCTTCGGTCTGCCGGGGTGACGACCGCCGTTGTTCTCGTGGAGGGGAGTGCACCGTAGTAGCACCGCCTCCGGTCTTCTCACCACCAGCTCGCGCCGGAATGATAGACCGCTGCCGCGAGGGCCCCGCTTGTTGCGGCCTATCCTTGTTGGCGAAGCCGACAAGGCTCTGGATTGTAGACCGCCACTCCTCCATCTTCTCCGGAGCAGGAGGAAAATTGAGGAGCAGCTGCGCACGTGCCAAAGCTTCTGCTGGCATAGGCGGCGGCGATAGGTGCGAGGTGCGTGAGGTGCTCTGACTCCTAACAGTGTTAGAAGGAGCATCGTCACGACCACGCGACCGCGCGCCATCCCCACCGGCAGTTTGGTGTGCATGCTGGGCCTGCGCACCTTGGGATCGGTGCGCAGAAGTCTCTGCATGGGGACGTTCAGAACCACCGACGTCATGGCGCTGCTCGCCGCGTGCGGTCTGGGAAGGCCGTGACGCCTGCTGTAACACCCCAAAATTTTGGTTTGATTTTTACCAAATTCTTTATTTGGTTTGAAGGAGGTTATTTGAATTTTTCTAAAAGAGGGACTCTCCTCCTCAAATCCTTTTTTATGACAAATCTTGTATGAGTCCTTCTCGATCTTGATTCTGGTCTTGAGGGTTTTTCAACATGTGTTGGTTCAACACAAATGCTCTTGGGTTATTTTACTTTTTCTTTTATAAAAAATAGAATTCCTATAATTTTTGGATTTATCTTTCTCTGTTCAAAAATACTCTCTTGCCATGACCTATGTTGTAAATTTTCCTCCTAAACCCTCCTCCCCACTTTGGGTCAAGCCAAGCATCCAATTCCAGCAAGTTTCAACCTCTTTTAGATTTTATTTCTATTTATTTCATCATCAAATCATTTTCTGCCATTTATTTTGGACCCTTAGGATTCACAAAGGAAGTACCCGATTCCTTGAGCTTTTAATCCCAAGTAAATTACCCTAGCTACTCCTTGGTACCCTCAACCTAGATCCATCAAGAGCTGCTGGTCCATAGTTCAAATTTTTCAAAATTTGCTTACTGCAAGTTTGGACCAGTTTTGCTATTTTTGGTAAAATTCATTCTTTTCCCTTTCCAAAAATTCTGAGAAAATTTAGGGAGCCTCTGGATGCATCAAGAGGCTACACCTCCAAGTTTCAGCTCCAGAAAAGTTTTCCACGTGCATCAAACATTTCATCGAGCAGGTGACATGCACTGTTCTGGTCAAATTCAGAGTTTCAGTGTTAGGATTCAGATGGCAGTGTCATTTCCGGCGAGGTTCAGTGTCCATCTCGCTAGTAACTGCTTTGGCTCGTTGCTCACTGCTCCTCCTTCTTATCCTGGGCATCGCATGGTCCCTTGGCCGGTTGCGAGCGTCGGTGGCGAACTGTCGCGTCGGCTCCGGCGTCTTCCGCAGCGACAGTACCGCCCGTGGCGGCCATCAGAGGCCAGCCCTGCAGTACGGCGCCGCTCCGCACCGCCCAAGCCACCGGTGGCCTCCGCGTGTTCATCTCCTCCCCTGAGCGCGCTGCAGAACCGTCGCCATGGCCTGAGAAGCGCAGAGCGTGCTCTCTGCCACCGACGTGCCCGTGAGGCCGTTCCGTCGAGAACCTGGAGTATCGCCCAAGTTGGACCAAGCTTAAGCGAGGAATAGAACCAGTGGACCAATCCGAAGCTGCCTAGTCGCCTTAACCTCCCGTCCAACCTCTACCTCGCCGTAATTGCTCACCGGAGTAATCCCGCTTTCGGCAACCGCCTCGGGCCGGCTATAAATAGAGGCCCCAAGCCACCCATCGACCCAGCACCTCTCCACCTCTCCTCAGAACCACGCTCCACTCATCAGAGGACCTCGGGAGGGTCTTCTTCCTCGCCTCCAGCCGCCCCGGTCCGCTTCGGGCTCCGGCTAAATCCTCTCTGGTGAGTGAGCCCCAGCAGCCCAGATTCGGTCAGCAACCTCCTAGTCCACCACCTCTTCTAACCCAAGCCTCAATTTGGCGTCTGCAGCTCTCCTCGGCGAAATCCCTCATCGCCCGACACCGCCGTCCGCTGGAGAGGAAGTGGTCGTTGACGTGGTGCTCCCCGACGCCTCCTTCCACCACCCACCGACGCGGAATTGTCCCGTGAGTGCAACCATACCCTTGCCCTCCTCTGGATCGCCGTCGATCGCCGCCGGCGATCATCGTTTGCTTCTGTCACCGGTGGGATTTTTAAACCTGACATGCGGGACCCCCTCGTCAGCCTCTACTCTTCTTCTTCAAACTATTTTCTGAAGACGCCTTCGGGCAGAATACGTTTTCTCTTTGGTTTGGCATATTTCTATCCGAAACATTTTCTGTTTATTCAAACTAGCCCCTGGATAATTTTCTGTTTATAACAGATTAGTCCCTAGACTAAAACCCTCATAACTTTTAAACAAAAGATGATTTGGAGTTGATTCTTTTTCTTTCATCTCTATTTTTCTGTCTAGTTTTTTATCATATTTATTTGAAAAATATTTGGAACTATTTTTATGCACGCACGGTATTTACGTTAGAATCCGATATTTTTATGTAACGTAGATACCGAAGGAGGTGACGGTGCCGTCAACTTCACCGAGCTAGACGCCGACTACTCTGAACCAGGCAAGCATGTTTGAACCTTTGATATGATGAGTGTCGTTCATGTTTACTTGAGTGGTTTTCTCATGGCATGTTTATATAAGCATTTGTTGAATGTTATATTTCATGCAAGGTAAGTTGCAAGTGAGCTACAAAACTTGATATGATCATAAGATGGTGAAACAACCTAATCATGTGGTGGCATGATAGGTTGCAAGCTGGTATTGTTGGAGCATGCCAGTTCTAAATCAAACTGTTTAACTCCAGAGTTGACGTGGATCGAGTCTTGTTCCCGTTCGCCTTCTTTTCGTACTGCCACATGTTTTCTGCAAAGAATGCGGTTTAGTAAGTTGCAAACCTCTTTCCATGTACACACCAAATAGAGGGGCTGTGATGAGGGTTCCATGGCCCTGGATTAAAGCCCGTCATCCGGTCAGGGGGCATGGGTGTTTCCGGTTGGGACCGAGAGGGGGGCACCCCTTAGAGCTATTCGAGGTGTTGGCCTCCCCGTCTTAGAGTTTTTCTTAAACGTTGCCTAGGGTGATTCCTGGCATCGGGATGTGGAATGGGTGTGTACTGGATTGATGTGTTTTCTTCTAAAATACCGTAGACGGAACTAGTCCTTGTGGCTACTGAAATCCGTTGGCTGTGGGTAAAGAGTACAAACTCTGCAGAGTCAAAACCATCCAAGTAACCATGTCCTCGGTCAAGGACGTTGGTTGTCAGATCAAGTGTCAGTCTCAGTGTCAGTCTCTGGAGAACAAACTTGTCAACTGACAGTGGTAAACCCGACTGAATGTTATTCCTGTGGTTGGACTAACCTGTTTATTATTATGTACCGAGTATTACTTGGGATGGTCCTACTCCATGGACTACTCGAATTCGAATGATGAAATATAAGCCCTTTATGTGATGTCGCTCAGACGTCCGACTGTGGCATTCTTGTGATTTACTTTTGATATAAGCCCTTCATGTGATGTCGCTCAGACGTCCGACTATGGCATTCTTGTTATTTACTTTTGATATAAGCCCTTTATGTGATGTCGCTCAGACGTCCGACTGTGGCATTCTGATTATTTACTTTCATTATAAGCCCTTTTCGAGATGTCGCATTCAGACGTCCGACTGTGGCACGTACTGTCATTTACTTTTCAGTATAAGCCATTTATGTGGTGTCGCCCTGACGCCTGACTGCGGCATGTTAATTTCTTTCTACCTTTCGAGGCGTCGCTTCAGACACCCGATCGGTCCTCTGCTATTTTTTTGGGATTTCGGGAGGACTACCGCCTGACTTCCTTTTTTTTTTATTTATCTTGCAGTGCAAACTTATTACCTAAGTGTGTATTACCAATTTGCTCATGTGCATCATGTTTGCATTTGTTATATCTTATGTCCAAACTGTCTTGCGAGTACATTCAAAGTACTCACCTGGCTTGTTGATTTGGCCAGATGTTGACGAAGGCGATCTTATGGATGAAGAGTACGATAGCGAGTCAGACGCCTAGAGGAGTCCCAGTCAGTCCCTTGCGATCCTGGAGTTGGTCACTTGTATTATATACGCTTCCGCTACCCTACATAAAATCATCGAGCCTCACTCCGGCGCTTGATGAGTTGTAAGATTTTGGAGTCATGTCACCCTCTTCACTGTGACATATCCACCACCACTTTTATTGCGAGTTATGCCACCACACCCTCTGTGTCATTCCGCCTTTATGTGTAATATTGGCGTGCTTGTAATAAATTGTTGAGCAGCCTCAGCTCAACCCTGTATAATATTTAGTACTACTGGATTTCTGTATCAAGGAATTGTCTACCAGTAAGAAGGATTTTTCTATACTGGTCTGACGAAAGGGGCGATTTTTCAATAAATGTTTGTTGAAAAACCGATCCTGACACCTGCACCGGCGCGGGAGCCCTGGACGGCGTCCCCCGATCTTTGGAGTTCATTGCGCCACCTGTAGGCAGCATGGCTCCATCTCTGGATCTAGTGGCGTGCGGGTTGCCGTTGCCACTGCGAACGACGCCGCTCGCCTGGCTTGGATCACCAGAACATCGTGGAGGCTCTAAACCTCCACCTCTTGCATCCACGCCGTCACCCGTCCGTGTAGGCACGGGCAAGATGGACGTAGACGGAACAGCCGCTGCTGCACCCTTCTTCTTGGGCGGCATGGTAACAAGGATGATGAAGAAACTGACGCGCTGATCACCAGATCAGGTTCGTGCAACCTCGATCCCTCTACATGGCGTGCCAAAGATGTCGGCGTACGACACCTATGGGATCCGAGGGACCCCTTTACGGTTCGGTAGGGAGAGAGGTACGCACAAAAAGCAGAACGGAAGATCAACATGAGGGGATTTTTACCCAGGTTCGGGCCGCTGATCACCAGATCAGGTTCGTGCAACCTTGATCCCCCTACCTGGCGCGCCAAAGATGTCGGCGTACGACACCTATGGGATCCGAGGGACCCCTTTACGGTTCGGCAGGGAGAGAGGTACGCACAAAGAGCAGAACCGAAGATCAACACGAGGGGATTTTTACCCAGGTTCGGGCCGCTGATCAGCGTAAAACCCTACTCCTGCTTTAGTTTATTATCAGTGATTCGTCCAGTTCTTGGAGCGCTTGCGATGAACAGTAAGTTCAACCAGCAGCTACGCATGCAGAATGGGCTGAAAGTTTTCCTCTTCTGTAGCAGTTGCCTTGGGCCTCCTTTTATATGATCAAAGGGGTCACCACAGTGGCGAACTGCTTATTTGCGAGGTGTAAAGCAGCTACAGGGTTATCATACCTAACCACTGACGGTTTAGGACAAATGCATTTAATGCACCGTGAGGTGTTCGTTTAGGTGTCCCTACTTTCTTGGGGATGGAAGAAGGAGACATCCCATCAGCACCGCTTAAGCTCGCCTCCACTAGTGCCCTGCCACGCATCCAGAAGTGGGGCCAGAATGCCAGGCCGGTCACTGTACTGGAGCGGTGGCACAGTGGCAGAACCTTGTCGGGTGCGAATCTTGCCGGGCTTGGCGGGCTACCCCGGCAAGATCTTGCCGGGAGCCAAGCCCTTGGTCTTCGGTCCTCCTTATCTTCTGATCCTTGGCGTGGATGTCTCTTGATAACCTCGGATTGATCTTCAGCTGTTCCCCCAAGAAGCCTTGCCGCAGGTATGGCTACAACCGCCCGTGCACAAGTATGGGGTACTAAAGGCCCAATACTTAGTACACTGACACACACCACGGCTCTTGCAGCCGAGGTACAGAGCGGCCTTATCAAGCCGAATAATTCATCGGCCATCAAGCCTCCGGACACTATTAAACGAGTCTGGCCTACTCTGCAGAACGACAGCTCGGTCAATCCGGCGCTGGACTAGCAGTTCTGCCTCCGTCCACCGCCCCATCTAATAGCGGCATATGTACCGCGTATGCATAACTACGCACTCAAAATACCTTGGGCGATGACGGAGGCACTCCGCGGACGAGGTCCATAAATATGGCTCGACCCTATTCGGACCTTAATCTCCCTTTTCTTTTTTCTCTTTTCTCTCCTATTACAGGTTCTTTAAAACCTAAAGTCACTTCACGGTGGCGCAGGGCCCTTTCCCAGGCCCCTGCTATATACACGATCATCGATCCTTTCAAAGGATCCTCCACCAAGGCGAAAAGTGGCGCAGACATGCGGCAGGGTGTCCAAAGGATCTTCATGATACCTTTTCTTTTTTAGGACTTGTATACAGCTTTCCCTTATTCTCAAATTCTTGGCATGTAAAATAGCTCTGATGCTTATAGCATCATCTGTAAAAGCATGTTTTGACTTATCAATCAGACTATAATGGAAAACAGTTTTTACCAACCCTATTCGGTATTGGTTTATTTCATATTCTGTATTCCCTCTTCATGTCAGATTGGTGTATACACTTCGGCATAGCTTAAAATGCCAGGGGCTCTATTCGGCCACCTATATTTTCACCCAAAAAAAAAGAAGTCCGAGCGCTTTTAGAGTGCACTTCGGCATCCCGAACATGGCATTATATGCATCAGCTCCGAATCATGTCTTTGGTCAATAGTTGGGTTGCCCGGCTCCTGTGGTTACTACCTTACGTTCCGCTCGTTCGGCTAGGGTAGTAAAGGGAGAACTACTGCGATTGTGTTTCTGGCTCGTCCGGTCAAACACCTCAGTAGAGAAAGCCGAAAACTAACTGTCATGGTGTGGCGAGAGCTGGTCAGCTATTCGGCGACTTGCTCTAAATCTTTTGCGATTTCTTCCGTATTATGCGAAGGACTGGCCTCTGTCCGGTCATGTGCTTAAGGCATCCTAGTTCGGATAGCCGCATACGCACCAGGGGCTAGTACTTAGCCCCACCGTCAAACTCCTATGGCTAAGTGAAAGTGATAAAGCCGCATAGTCTGATTGCCTGGTTTGCCTACGCAGACACCTCCTTCACGGACCAAGACGTTGGGTCAAGAGTGATCATGCGTTATTCCGAACACCCCGTAGTATCTACGTGGGGGCTAAAGCCGACGACTGGCAAACTTTCAAGATAACAAAATACGGCCGCACAGGAGGCAAGCAATTCCAGATAAAGACATAAATATATTACAAAGCCTTGGTTTATAAAACAACGTCTGGGTAGCTCGGATACATTCACTCAAATATGATATCCTTTGAGCATTGGCCCTCTATTAATCGGGCACCCTCAAGGACGTCTTCAAAATACCGCTCTGGCTTGCGGTGGTCCTTGCCTTCGGGTGGGCCCTCGACCGCCACGACGGCGGCCTTCATCTTTGCCCAGTGCATTTTGACACGGGCAAAGGCCATCCGTGCACCTTCTATGCACACCGAGCGCTTGACTGCTTCAATCCGGGGCAACGCGTCGGCAAGTCGCTTCACCAGGCCGAAGTAGCTGCTAGGAATGGGTTCGGTTGGCCACAGCCAGACTATGACGTCCTTCATGGCCAATCCGGACATCCTGTGTAGCTCTGCCAGTTGCATCATGTGGTTGTTCAACAGCGCCGGACGCTCCGACGCCGCGAACTGTGACCAGAAGAGCTTCTCCGTCGTGTTCCCCTCCTGGGCCCGGAAGAACTCCACGGCGTCGGCGGCACTCTTCGAAAGATCCGCAAATGTGTCTGGAGAACTTCACAGTCGAGTGAGCAAGGCATATCTTTGACCGCCAAATATAGTCTGCAAAAGAAAGGGCTTACCAGCCGCTATCTGTTCGGACTGCCGGATTTCCTCGCGAGTTGCCCGGGAGTCGGTCCTCGCCTCCTTGGCCTCTTGGAGGGCCTTGGCGAGTTCGGCCGCCTGGGCCTTATTCTTCTCCTCCAAGGACGCGCACTTGCCGGCGGCGTCCTTGAGCTCTTGCTCCACTTCGGTCACCCTCTCCTCGTACTGGCGGCGGGCGACCTGTTCGAACTTTAAATCTGCAGACGCTTTGTCTGCGGTCGCTTTGCTCACCTTCGCCTCCTCCTTGGCTTGGGCAAGGGCACTCTTGAGGGTCTCGACCTCACCCGCGCTGCCTGCAATCATACACATAGTAGCGCATGAGTCTAAACTCAGAATTTGCATATTAATTCAGGCATGTGCGAGATATTTCAAACATACCTTGCACCTCATCGAACCACTTGTTCATGCGGTCGATATCATCATCAGCCAGCTGCAACCTCTGCTTAAGATCGGAAACTTCAGCGGCCTGGGCAGTTACCGCCAACATGGAAGCCTGTTATACAATATAAAAGTACGTCACCTCTTTCGAATACTATATGATCCTCTGTCCGGTTTTTTCAAAACCAGACAGAGTCTCAGGGGCTACTATCTATGCATAGGTCTGTCCCTTTATAAAAAGCGTCTAGAGCATTATGTCACATACCTCGAAGCCTGTTAACAGGCTGGTGAAGGCTTCGTTCAGCCCGCTCTTGGCGGACTGAATCTTCTCAACCACCACACCCATCAGGGTGCGATCCTCCTCCACGATGGCAGCACGTCGTAGTGCTTCCACCAAGGTATTCGGCGCCTCCGGATTAGTGGAGGCCACCGTCGGAGCTGGTGCTCCCCCCTCCTTCGAAGGGGGCTGCTCGCCTAACTCTGGGGCCACATTGGTCTACGGAATGATGTCCGGCTGGGGGCCAGATTGCTCAGGACCCCCGCCGTCTGTCGCCATGAGGGTTGCCCCCTCCATGTCTTCAGCAGCTGAGGTATTATCCTCAGGCGCCTTCTCGGCAGCCTCGCTCGCCCCTCCGTGGCCAGGAGAGGTCCTTCGGGACAACACCTCGGTGTCATCCACGGTGATCGGCGAAGGGGCTCGCGGTGGCATCTCGCTCTCTGCCATCTCGGGCGGCAGGGAACTCCCTTCAGACAGCGATGGTTGGGGGAGGTCGCGGGCTGGGCTGATACACACAAAATGATATGTTATATTACAACCATAACAGACCGAATATTTGCTGAGTATCCTTTTCGACACTTACGAATGTATCTTGGACGCCCCCTGAGGCGCCTCTTGGGGGTGTGTTCGGCGTCTGTATCCGAATCGTCCGAGAGGGTTATCTTCTCCCTCTTGGACGCCCCCTCCTCCAGGTCTGCGGAGGCGGCCCTTTTCTTCTTTCCCCCCTTTAGGGGAGAACCACTTTCCGCCTCCTCCTCCTCTTCATCTTCATCCCCCTCATGGGAGGAGTGGGCTTCGGTTTCTCTAGACACTGCGTTCGAAGTACCTTTACGGCGGAGGCCGCCTTTGGCCTCCTTGCCCTTCTTCTTGGTCTTCTTCTCCGGCGCCTGATACGGCGCCGGAACCAGCATCCTCATCAGCAGAGGATTGGCTGGGTCTTCAGGTAGTGGAGCCGGACACTTGATCCGCTCCGCCTTCACTGTCCAGCCCTGAATGAAAGAATGAAAATCTCAGTATAAACTTTGATTTATTTACCGAAAATTGTGTTCGGAACTAAAATACTTACCGGTGTGGCCGGATTGTCGATGTCAAGACCGATGTCTTCTGTCTTCTTCAGCCACGTCTTCTGGGCCTTGAAGAGCAGCTTCCAGATCTCTTCGTGCGTTGTACCGAAGAAGCGCTGCAGGGTCCGGGGACCTTCCGGATTGAACTCCCACATATGGAGAGGCCAGAGTTGGCAGGGGAGGATCCGGCGGGAAAGCACCACCTGAATCACGTCAGTGAGACTGGTATTCTTGCTTATCATATTTTTGATGCGCTTCTACAGCATCATCACTTCCGCGGTCGACCCCCAGTCCAGACCCTTGTTGGTCCATGATGCGAGCCGCATTGGGGGTCTGGATCTAAACTCAGGAATGGCCGCCCACCTGGCGCCGCGAGGTTCAGTGATATAGAACCACTCCTGCTGCCACACCTTGACGGTCTCCACGAAGGCCCCTTTAGGCCAGGTGGTGTTGGGGAGCTTGCTCACCATGGCGCCGTAGCACTCCGCATGTTGCCCGTCGACCACCTTCGGCTTCACATTGAAGACTTTTAGCCATAGGCCGAAGTGTGGGGGGATGCGGAGTAGCGCCTCGCACACGACGATAAATGCCGAGATGTGGAGGAAAGAATTTGGGGCTAGATCATGGAAATCTAGCCCGTAGTAGAACATGAGGCCGCGGACAAAGGGGTGGAGGGGGAACCCTAGTCCGCGGAGGAAATGGGGGATGAATACAACCCTTTCGCCGGGCTCTGGAGTGGGTGTGACTTGATCCTTGACAGGGAGCCTGTGCGCGATCTCCGCGGACAGATATCCCGCCCCCCGGAGCTCCTTGATGTCCTTCTCCGTGACGGAGGAGGCCTCCCACTTGCCCTTCGAGCCAGATCCGGACATGACTATAGAGGTTGGCGGCGGTGGGAAATATTGAAACTTGGGCGCTGGAGCTTGAGGATGGGAAAACGGGAGAAGGAAGAAGGCGTGGGGAGAAAAGATGGATCTTTATCCACTTATATAGGGAGTAAATATCAGGCGCCCCCCCCCCCTCCCTCAAGCCTTAAAACTCGCCTGTTCCCAAGGGGTCGTGCGAATGGCACGGTTGGATTACCCAAACCCGTATTGATGAGGATCCCGCAATAAGTGGGCACGATCTCCACTTTGACGAGATGTGTCGATAGAGGCTGTATCTCGAAATGCGAAGCGGGAGGCCAAAAAAACGGTTCGGAATGATAAAGAGGCTAGATGTGACGTTTCACCGAAAAAGCTGTCAGTTGATGGACATTACTTTGACTAAGCATTTTACCTCTATGGTTAAGGGTTGTGACTGACATGCAAAGCCGGATATAGTTCTTTTATTCGGAAGATTGCTTTGAAGTATTCAGAGGAGGATCCCGCCTTGCAATGACAATCTACGTGCCGGATACATCGCCATTGAAGACTGGTTCAGGGGCTACTGCGGGAGTCCTGGATTAAGGGGTCCTCGGGTGGTCGGGCTATGTAACATGGGCCGAACTGATGGGCCGTGAAGATACAAGGCAGAAGACCTTTCCTCGTGTCCGGGTGGGACTCTCCTTTGCATGGATAGCAAGTTTGGCGTCCAGATGTATATTTTCCTTCCTCTGTAAACCGACTCTGAACAACCCTAGCCCCCTCCGGTGTCTATATAAACTGGAGGGTTTAGTCCGTAGAGGCGATCATAACTCCCATAGGCTAGACATCTAGGGTTTAGCCATCACGATCTCGAGGTAGATCAACTCTTGTAACCCCCATACTCATCAAATACAATCAAGCAGGACGTAGGGTTTTACCTCCATTTAGAGGGCCCGAACCTAGGTAAACATCGTGTTCCCTTTGTCCCTTGTTACCTTCGATCCTCAGACGCACAGTTCGGGACCCCCTACCCGAGATCAGCCGGTTTTGACACCGACAACAACCCCTTTTCATATTGTTCAAGGCAAAGAGCACTAATCCTCTTGTTTTGTGCCAAGCTCTTTTTTAACACAGCCACAACCGCTTCTGGAAGGGATTTCTCCATAATACTTTTTGATTCTTTTGGCAATGATTCATGAGTGTTGCCGAAATTCTCGAGTTGCGTAAAGCATGCATTATATGCTACAGTATTATATGATGGCACGTGTGTTCCTGCAAAATTTTCACTTATTCGGCTATGACCATGAAGGTGCGGGGCCGAATTATGAACATCTACAGTTGCGTATGGTGCTGAAAAACTATTAATAAGATGTGAAGCATATGACGGTTGAGAGTAACTAGCCGAATAGCTAGTAGTAGGATGGCCAATTCTCCCATCCATTGGCATGTTTGGATTCTCATATTGCAAATTAGCTGCCGATGAATAAAAGGGTGAAACAATTTCTTGTATGCTATTATAAATTTTTACATGAGGCATTTCAAATTGATTACCTGAACCCATCATGTTGTTCATCGGCATATGGATTTTTGGGATTGCCGATGCATGAGAGTTAGGATACATATGTTGTACGTTGCTAAAATCATAAGAATTTGAAGCATGAAGATTATTTTGCATCGGCCCTTGCACATAATTAGAAGCATGATTGATAAAACTAGGGCTAGCCGATACATTATACTCATTAGGCGATCTAGCAACAACATATGCATTATTTGCATCTACATATGTGAACTGGGTATTCATATTACCTTTGTACGTAGATTGGAAACCCTAGATGACGATCTCTTCGTAGCAAGAACGGGCCGGAGACCGTTCAAAGCTTCATCCCCAGTGGAGTCGCCAAAAAAGTGTGTTCGCACATGAACACATCACCGTGTACCCTCGACGCCGGGGCTGATGCACCGCAGCTCACGTCGAAGGAAACCCGACCGGCAGCGCGATACGCAGGACAGCCGGCGGATGCTTTTGAGGACCCGAAACCCCACACGCCTGGGAGGGACCCCGTCAGGGCGCGAGGCGGCTATGGGCTGACCTAGGTCGGCCTGACCGCCCCTAGGGCCTCATGGATTGTCGCCCTGCAAACGAAGAACAAGCGAAGAACGAGAAGAAGAAGAACTAGGGTTAAGGAGAAAAGATAAAAGATAAAAAGTGGTAGATGATTTGTTCAATTGTGTGTTGTTCAATCGATCATCACCTCTCATCTATTTATGAGGCAGCTAGACTTCCCGTACAAGAAAAGGACTCCAAATCCCATCCAAATCTTTCCAAAATTAACCAAACTCGGATTTAGGTAAGTCTGAGACATTAGTTCAGTTTTTGACACTCACAGGCCACAAACGACCTCGGATGAAGATGCGCCCAAAATTAAATTTAACCATTTCGACGAGACGAACAACTTTAATGTTGAACATTTTTCAATTCGAGGCCATCTTCAGGGCCGAATCGCTCGCGCAATACAGACTATTACTCGTGCTACCCATCAGACATCATGTCTGATGGGGCGCGCCACTTTTGGCTCGTGACAGGGCTGCACTCAGGTGGCTCTAACTTTTACATCCGATCTTGGATTGAGACGATTTTTATATCAAAATCGACCGTTTCGATGAGACGAAGACAATTCGTGTAGAAAGTTTTCTCATTTGAGGCCGTCCTTGAGGCGTAATTGGCCAAATAATACTCTGAGCACAAAATCTTAGTACTTTGAGCATAGTTTTGGCCCTTGAGATGAGATCGGATGGCGATGGCCAAAACTTCAAAGATGTTTATATCGACAATATGGAACTCTTTCATGTAGATCACTTCTCCATTTGAGACTATCTTAAATAAGTTCTTGACCGTGCCAAAATATGGTGTCAACACAAGGCAAATGGAGACCAAAGCTCTGATACCACTTATAGGATCGAAAGTAGGTCTAGAGGGGGAGTGATTAGACTACTTGACCAAATAAAAATCTAACATTTTCCTAATTTTAGTTGTAGGCAGATTTTAGCAACTTACACAAGTCAAGCAATCAACCTACACATGCAATTCTAAGAGTGTAGCAGCGTAAAGTAAAACATTGCATATGAAGGTAAAAGGAAGGGTTTGGAGAGTGCAAACGCAATGGAGACACGGAAATTTTTAGCGTGGTTCCGATAGGTGGTGCTATCGTACATCCACGTTGATGAAAACTTCAACCCACGAAGGGTAACGACTGCGCGAGTCCACGGAGGGCTCCACCCACGAAGGGTCCATGAAGAAGCAACCTTGTCTATCCCACCATGGCCATCGTCCATGAAGGACTTGCCTCACTCGGGTAGATCTTCACGAAGTAGGCGATCTCCTTGCCCTTACAAACTTCTTGGTTCAACTCCACAATCTTGTCGAAGGCTCCCAAGCGACACCTAACCAATCTAGGAGACACCACTCTCCAAAAGGTAATAGATGGTATGTTGTTGATGAACTCCTTGCTCTTGTGCTTCAAATGATAGTCTCCCCAACACTCAACTCTCTCTCACATATTTGGATTTGGTGGAAAATTGATTTGAGTGGAAAGCAACTTGGGGAAGGTTAGAAATCAAGATTCTTGTGGTAGGATTGGTATATGTTGATCTCAATACATGAGTAGGTGGTTCTCTCTCAGAAAATGTATGCTAGAAGTGTAGGCACGTTCTGATGGCTCTCTCTTGAATGGAGCAGGGGGTGGAGGGGTATATATAGCCTCCACACAAAATCCAACCGTTACACACATTTGACTCAACTCGGTCAGACCGAATAGAAGAACTCGGTGAGACCGATTCAGTTCAAAATGTGAACATTAGGAATCTCGGTGGGACCGACTGGAACAACTCGATGAGACCGATGTGCAAGGGCTAGGGCAAAACCTTATCTAGGTGGCACCGATTGCATGAACTCGGTGAGAACGATTTTAGCAAAGAGCAAACAGAGAATTGGTCAAGCAAACTCGGTGAGACCGATTGGACATTTCGGTGAGACCAAAATGTTACAAAGGGATACAGAAAGTTTGCAGGGCCATCTCAGTGAGACCGAGATCCGTATCGGTGAAACCGAATTTCTAGGGTTTCTGGCAGTGGCTATGACATGTGAACTCGGTGGCTCCGGATGAAATGAATTGGTGGGGCCGAGTTGGAGTTTAGGGTTTTGTCATATTTGGAATCAGAAAGTGGTTGAGGGCTGTGGAGCAATATCACTAAGCATTTTGAGCAACCAAGCCATTAAGCAACACCTCATCCCCTTTTAATAGTATTGGCTTTCCTATGGACTCAATGTGATCCTGGATCAATAAAATGAAAATGAAGAGTCTTGAGCTTTAGCCAATATGTGTCCTTAGCATTTTGAGGGGTCCACATTCCTTATCCATGCCATGCCATTCATTGAACTTCCTGAAATATTTGACTTGAAAAGATATTAGTCCAATGAGCTATATGTTGTTATGGATTACCAAAACCACCCGGGGATTAGTTGCACTTTCGGAGAGGTGCTTTGTGATGGGTTCGATCTTGTGGTGCTCAATCTTAGTGACAGAAAGGGACATGACATGTATTTGTATCGTTGCCATTAAGGATAAAAAGATGGGGTTTATTCATGCATGAGTTTACTTTGTCTACATCATGTCATCTTGCTTAAGGCGTTACTCCGTAATTTATGAACTTAATACTCTAGATGCATACTGGATAGCGGTCGATGTGTGGAGTATTAGTAGTAGATGCAGGCAGAATCGTTTCGGTTTACTTGTCTCGGACGTGATGCCTATATATATGATCATTACCTTGGGTATCTTCATGATTATTTGCTTTTCTATAATTTGCCCAACAGTAATTTCTTTACCCACCGTATGCTATTTGTTGGGAAACGTTGCATGGAAAACAAAAAAATTTCTATGCACACGCAATGATCTATCAATGGAGATGCATAGCAACGAGGGGGAGAGTGTGTCTACGTACCCTCGTAGACCGTAAGCGGAAGCGTTTCACAACGCGGTTGATGTAGTCGAACTTCTTCGCGCTTCAACCGATCAAGTACCGAACGCACGGCACCTCCGCGTTCTGCACATGTTCAGCTCGGTGACGTCCCTCACCTTCTTGATCCAGTAAGACGTCGAGGTAGTAGATGAGTTCCGTCAACACGACGGCGTGGTGACGGTGATGGTGAAGTGATCTCCGCAGGGCTTCGCCTAAGCACTACGAAAATATGACCGGGGGTGTAAACGGTGGAGGAGGGCGCCGCACATGGCTAGGCAATTGTCTGGGGTGTGCTAGGCGCCCCCTCCTCATATATATAGGTGGGAGGGAGAGGGGAGAGGCCAAGGGGCGCCCCAAGTAGGTCCAAATCCTACTTGGGCTCCTGCCGTTGGCCCCCCTCTGCCATGTTTGTCGGAGAGGGAAGGAAAGAGGGGGGAGAGGGAAGGAAGTGGGAATCCTAATCCACACTTACCTTTCCCTTCTCCCCTTTCCTTCTCCTCCTTAGGCCGGCCCATATGGGGGGCGCACCAGCCCCTTATGGCTGGTGCGTTTCCCCTCTTGGCCCATAAGGCCCATATATTTTGCCGGGGGTGCCCGGAACCCCTTCCGGTGACCCGATAAGTACCCGGTAACCCCCGAAACACTTCTGGTGTCCGAATACCATCGTCCTATATATCAATCTTTACCTCTCGACCATTTCGAGACTCCTTGTCATGTTCGTGATCTCATCCGGGACTACGAACAACATTCGGTCACCAAATCACATAACTCATATAATACTATATCGTCATCGAACGTTAAGCGTGCGGACCCTACGGGTTCGAGAACTATGTAGACATGACCGAGACACCTCCTCGGTCAATAACCAATAGAGGAACCTAGATGTCCATATTGGCTCCTACATATTCTACGAAGATCTTTATCGGTCGAACCGTTATGACAACATACGTAATTCCCTTTGTCCATCGGTATGTTACTTGCCCGAGATTCGATCGTCGGTATCTTCATACCTAGTTCAATCTCGTTACCGGCAAGTCTTTTTACTCGTTCCATAATACATCACCTCGTGACTAACTCCTTAGTCTTTTGCTTGCAAGCTTATGATGTGTATTACTGAGAGGGCCCAGAGATACCTCTCCGATACTCAGAGTGACAAATCCTAATCTCGATCTATGCCAACTCAACAAACACCTTCGGAGATACCTGTAGAGCATCTTTATGATCACCCAATTACGTTGTGATGTTTGATAGAACACAAGGTATTCCTCCGGTATCCAGGAGTTGCATAATCTCATAGTCGAAGGAATATGTATTTGACATGAAGAAATCAATAGCAATAAAACTGAACGATCATAATGCTAAGCTAATGGATGGGTCTTGTCCATCACATCATTATCCTAATGATATGATCCCGTCATCAAATGACAACACATGTCTATGGTTAGGAAACCTTAACCATCTTTGATCAACGAGCTAGTCTAGTAGAGGCGTACTAGGGACACGGTATTTGTTTATGTATTCACACATGTATTTAAGTTTCCAATCAATACAATTCTAGCATGAATAATAAACCTTTATCATGAATAAGGAAATATAAAATAACAACTTTATTATTGCCTCTAGGGCATATTTCCTTCAGTCTCCCACTTGCACTAGAGTCAATAATCTAGTTCACATCGCCATGTGATTAACACCCAAAGAGTTTACTAGAGTCAATAATCTAGTTCACATCACCATGTGATTAACACCCATAGTTCACATCGCCATGTGATCAACGCCCAAAGATTTTACTAGAGTCAATAATCTAGTTCACATCGCCATGTGATTAATACCCAAAGAGTACTAAGGTGTGATCATGTTTTGCTTATGAGAGAAGTTTAGTCAATGGGTCTGTCACATTCAGATCTGTATGTATTTTGTAAATTTCTATGTCTACAATGCTCTGCATGGAGCTACTCTAGCTAATTGCTCCCACTTTCAATACGTATCCAGATTGAGACTCAGAGTCATCCGGATCGGTGTCAAAGCTTGCATCAACGTAACTCTTTACGATGAACTCTTTATCATCTCCATAGCCGAGAAACATTTCCTTAGTCCTCTTAGGTAACTATGGATAATTTTGACCGCTGTTCAGTGATCCATTCCTAGATTACTTTGGTACCTCCCTGCCAAACTTATGGTAAGGCACACATCAGGTCTGGTACACAGCATAGCATACATGATATAACCTATGGCTGAGGCATAGGGAATGACTTTCATTTTCTCTCTATCTTCTGCAGTGGTCGGGCTTTGAGTCTGACTCAACTTCACACCTTGTAACACAGGCAAGAACCCCTTCTTTGGCTGATCCATTTTGAACTTCTTCAAAACTTTATCAAGGTATGTGCTTTGTGAAAGTCCTATTAAGCGTCTTGATCTATCCCTATAGATCTTGATGCCCAATATATAAGCAGCTTCACCGAGGTCTTTCATTGAAAAATTCCTATTCAAGTATCCTTTTATGCTATCCAGAAATTCTATATCAATTTCGATCAACAGTATATCATCCACATATAATATCAGAAATGCTACAGAGCTCCCACTCACTTTCTTGTAAATACAGGCTTCACCGTAAGTCTGTATAAAACCATATGCTTTGATCACCTCATCAAAGCGTATATTCCAACTCCGAGATGTTTGCACCAGTTCATAGATGGATCGCTGGAGCTTACACACTTTGTTAGCACCTTTAGGATCGACCAAACCTTCTAGTTGCATCATATACAACTCTTCTTTAAGATATCCATTAAGGAATGCAGTTTTGACGTCCATTTGCCAGATTTCATAAAATGCGGCAACTGCTAACATGATTCGGACAGACTTAAGCATCGCTATGGTTGAGAAAGTCTCATCATAGTCAACTCCTTGAACTTGTCGAAAACCTTTTGCGACAAGTCGAGCTTTGTAGACAGTGATATTACCATCAGCGTCTGTCTTCCTCTTGAAGATCCATTTATTCTCAATGGCTTACTGATCATCGGGCAAGTCCACCAAAGTCCACACTTTGTTCTCATACATGGATCCTATCTCAGATTTTATGGCCTCAAGCCATCTGTCGGAATCTGGACTCATCATAGCTTCTTCATAGTTCGTAGGTTCGCCTTGGTCTAGTAACATGACTTCCAGGACAGGATTACCGTACCACTTTAGTGCGGATCATGCTCTGGTCGACCTACGAAGTTCAGTAGTAACTTGATCTGAAGTTTCATGATTATCATCATTAGCTTCCTCTCTAGTTGGTGTAGGCATCACGGGAACGGTTTACTGTGATGTGATACTTTCCATTTCGAGAGAAGGTACAATTACCTCATCAAGTTCTACTTTCCTCCCACTCACTTCTTTTGAGAGAAAGTCCTTCTCTAGAAAGGATCCATTCTTAGCAACAAAGATCTTGCCTTCGGATCTGTGATAGAAGGTGTACCCAATTGTTTCCTTAGGGTATCCTATGAAGACGCACTTCTCTGATTTAGGTTCGAGCTTATCAGGCTGAAGCCTTTTGACATAAGCATCGCATCCCCAAACTTTAAGAAACGATAGCTTAGGTTTCTTGCCAAACCATAGTTCATACGGTGCCGTCTCAACGGATTTAGACGGTGCCCTGTTTAATGTGAATGCAGTTGTCTCTAATCCATAACCCCAAAACGATAGTGGTAAATCGGTAAGAGACATCATAGAACGCACCATGTCTAATAAAGTACGGTTACGACGTTCGGACACACCATTACGCTGTGGTGTTCCAGGTGGCGTGAGTTGTGAAACAATTCCACATTGTTTTAAATGAAAGCCAAACTCGTAACTCAAATATTCGCCTCTGCGATCGGATCGTAGAAACTTTATTTTCTTGTTACGATGATTCTCAACTTCACTCTGAAATTCTTTGAACCTTTCAAATGTTTCAGACTTGTGTTTCATCAAGTAGATATACCCATGTCTACTCAAATCATCAGTGAAGGTGAGAAAATAACGATACCCGCCACGTGCTTCAACACTCATCGGACCGCATACATCGGTATGTATTATTTCCAATAAGTCATTAGCTCGCTCCATTGTTCCGAAGAACGGAGTTTTAGTCATCTTGCCCATGAGGCATGGTTCGCAAGTATCAAATGATTCATAATCAAGTGATTCCAAAAGTCCATCTGTATGGAGTTTCTTCATGCGTTTTACACCAACATGACCTAAACGGCAGTGCCACAAATATGTTGCACAATCATTATCAACTTTGCATCTTTTAGCATCAATATGTGTATCACTACGATCGAGATTCAATAAACCATTTACATTGGGTGTATGACCATAGAAGGTTTTATTCATGTAAACAGAACAACAATTATTCTCTGACTTAAATGAATAACCGTATCACAATAAACATGATCCAATCATATTCATGCTCAACGCAAACACCAAATAACATTTATTTAGGTCCAACACTAATCCCAAAGGTAGAGGGAGTGTGCGATGGTGATCTTATCAACCTTGGAATCACTTCCAACACACATCGTCACCTCACCATTAACTAGTCTCTGTTCATTTTGCAACTCCTGTTTCGAGTTACTAATCTTAGCAACTGAACCGGTATCAAATACCCAGGGGCTACTATGAACACTAGTAAAGCACACATCAATAACATGTATATCAAATATACCTTTGTTCACTTTGCCATCCTTCTTATCCGCCAAGTATTTGGGGCAGTTCCGCTTCCAGTGACCATTTCCTTTGCAGTAGAAGCACTCAGTTTCAGGCTTGGGTCTAGCTTTGGGTTTCTTCATGGGAGCGGCAACTTGTTTGCCATTCTTCTTTAAGTTCCCTTTTTTCCCTTTTTCTTGAAACTAGTGGTCTTGTTAACCATCAACATTTGATGCTCTTTCTTGATTTCTACCTTCGCCGATTTCAGCATCGCGAAGAGACCGAGAATCATTTTCGTCATCGCTTGCATATTATAGTTTATCACAAAGTTCTAGTAGCTTGGTGATATTGACTAGAGAACTCTGTCAATCACTATCTTATCTGGAAGATTAACTCCCGCTTGATTCAAGCGATTGTAGTACCCAGACATTCTGAGCACATGCTCACAGGATGAGCTATTCTCCTCCATCTTGTAGGCAAAGTACTTGTCAGAGGTCTCATACCTCTCGACACGGGCATGAGTCTGAAATACCAATTTCAGCTCTTGGAATATCTCATATGCTCCGTGGCGTTCAAAACGTTTTTGAAGTCCCGGTTCTAAGCCGTAAAGCATGGTGCACTAAACTATTAAGTAGTCATCATACCGAGCTTGCCAGACATTCATAATGTCTGCATCTGCTCCTGCAATAGGTCTGTCACCTAGCGGTGCATCAAGGACATAATTTTTCTGTGCAGCAATGAGGATAATCCTCAGACCACGGACCCAGTCCGCATCATTGCTACTATCATCTTTTAACTTAGTTTCTCGAGGAACATATCAAAAATATAGGGGAGCTATATCGCAAGCTATTGATCTATAACATAGATATGCAAAAACTATTAAGACTAAGTTCATGATAAATTTAAGTTCAATTAATTAAATTACTAATGAACTCCCACTTAAATCAACATCCCTCAAGTTGTCTAAGTGATACATGATCCAAATCAACTAAACCAAGTCCGATCATCACGTGAGATGGAGTAGTCTTCAATGGTGAACATCTTTATGTTGATCATATCTACTATATGACTCATGTTTGACCTTTCGGTCCCCAGTGTTTCGAGACCATGTATGTACATGCTAGGCTCGTCAAGTTTAACCCAAGTATTCTACATGTGCAAAACTGTCTTACACCCGTTGTATGTGAACATAGAGTCTATCACACCCGATCATCACGTGGTATCTCGAAACGACGAACTTTCGCAACGGTGCATACTCAGGGAGAACACTTATATCTTGAAATTTAGTGAAGGGATCATCTTAAAATGCTACCGTCATTCTAAGCAAAATAAGATGCATAAAAGATAAACATCACATGCAATCAAAATATGTGACATGATATGGCCATCATCATCTTGTGCCTTTGATCTCCATCTCCAAAGCATTGTCATGATCTCCATCGTCACCGGCTCGACACGTTGATCTCCATCGTTGCGTCGTGGTTGTCTCGCCAACTATTTCTTCTACAACTATTGCTAACGCATAGCGATAAAGTAAAGCAATTACATGGCGCTTGCATTTCATGCAATAAAGAGATAACCATAAGGCTCCTGCCAGTTGTCGATAACTTACAAAACATGATCATCTCATACAACAACGTATATCACATCACGTCTTGACCATATCACATCACAACATGCCCTGCAAAAACAAGTTAGACGTCCTCTACTTTGTTGTTGCAAGTTTTACGTGGCTGCTACGGGCTTCTAGCAAGAACCGTTCTTACCTACGACAAAAACCACAACGGTGATTCGTCAAGTTTGCTGTTTTAACCTTCTTCAAGGACCGGCCACAGTCAAATTCGATTCAACTAAAGTAGGTGAAACAGACACCCGCCAGCCACCTTTATGCAAAACTAGTTGCATGTCAGTCGGTGGAACCGGTCTCATGTGCGTGGACATGTAAGGTTGGTCCGGGCCGCTTCATCCCACAATGCCGCTGAATCAAAATAAGACGTTGGTGGTAAGCAGTATGAACAACACCGCCCACAACTTCTTTGTGTTCTACTCGTGCATATCATCTACGCATAGACCTGCCTCTGATACCACTGTTGGGAAACGTTGCATGGAAAACAAAAAAAATTCTACGCACATGCAATGATCTATCCATGGAGATGCATAGCAACGAGGGGGAGAGTGTGTATACGTACCCTCGTAGACCGTAAGCAGAAGCGTTTCACAACGCGGTTGATGTAGTCGAACTTCTTCGCGCTTCAACCGATCAAGTACCGAACGCATGGCACCTCCGTGTTCTGCACATGTTCAGCTCGGTGACGTCCCTCACCTTCTTGATCCAGTAAGACGTCGAGGTAGTAGATGAGTTCCGTCAGCACGACAGCGTGGTGACGGTGATGGTGAAGTGATCTCCGCAGGGCTTCGCCTAAGCACTACGAAAATATGACCGGGGGTGTAAACGGTGGAGGGGGGCGCCGCACACGGCTAGGCAATTGTCTGGGGTGTGCTAGGCGCCCTCCCTCCTCATATATATAGGTGGGAGGGAGAGAGGAGAGGCCAAGGGGCGCCCCAAGTAGGTCCGAATCCTACTTGGGCTCCTGCCCTTGGCCCCCCTGCCATGTTTGTCGAAGGGGGAAGGAAAGAGGGGGGAGAGGGAAGGAAGTGGGAATCCTAATCCACACTTACCTTTCCCTTCTCCCCTTTCCTTCTCCTCCTTAGGCCGGCCCATATGGGGGGCGCACCAGCCCCTTGTGGCTGGTGCGTTTCCCCTCTTGGCCCATAAGGCCCATATCTTTTGCCGGGGGTGCCCGGAACCCCTTCCGGTGACCCGATAAGTACCCGGTAACCCCCGAAACACTTCCGGTGTCTGAATACCATCGTCCTATATATCAATATTTACCTCTCGACCATTTCAAGACTCCTCGTCATGTCTGTGATCTCATCCGGGACTACGAACAACATTCGGTCACCAAATCACATAACTCATATAATACTATATCATCATCGAACGTTAAGCGTGCGGACCCTACGGGTTCGAGAACTATGTAGACATGACCGAGACACCTCTTCGGTCAATAACCAATAGTGGAACCTGGATGTCCATATTGGCTCCTACATATTCTACGAAGATCTTTATCGGTCGAACCATTATGACAATATACGTAATTCCCTTTGTCCATCGGTATGTTACTTGCCCGAGATTCGATTGTCGGTATCTTCATACCTAGTTCAATCTCGTTACTGGCAAGTCTCTTTACTCATTCCATAATACATCACCTCGTGACTAATTCCTTAGTCTTTTGCTTGCAAGCTTATGATGTGTATTACTGAGAGGGCCCAGAGATACCTCTCCGATACTCAGAGTGACAAATCCCAATCTCGATCTATGCCAACGCAACAAACACCTTCGGAGATACCTGTAGAGCATCTTTATGATCACCCAGTTACGTTGTGACGTTTGATAGAACACAAGGTATTCCTCCGGTATCCGGGAGTTGCATAATCTCATAGTCGAAGGAATATGTATTTGACATGAAGAAAGCAATAGCAATAAAACTGAATGATCATAATGCTAAGCTAACGGATGGGTCTTGTCCATCACATCAGTGTCCCGTCATCAAATGACAACACATGTCTATGGTTAGGAAACCTTAACCATCTTTGATCAACGAGCTAGTCTAGTAGAGGCGTACTAGGGACACGGTATTTGTTTATGTATTCACACATGTATTTAAGTTTCCAATCAATACAATTCTAGCATGAATAATAAACCTTTATCATGAATAAGTAAATATAAAATAACAACTTTATTATTGCCTCTAGGGCATATTTCCTTCACTATTTTCAAGAGAGAAGCCTCTAGTGAAAACTATGGCCCCCGTCTCTACTTTTATCATATATCAAAAACCAAAAATACCTTGTTGCACCTTTTCATTATTTATTTTATTTTGTGTTTTATCAATCTATCTATCACCACAAAATTTAATCTTGCAAGTAATCATCAAGGAATTGACAACCCCTTGTCTGCGTTGGGTGCAAGTACATATTTGTTATTTTGTGTGCAGGTACTGCTAACGAGGTGTTGCATGATTCCCCTACTGGATTGATAACCTTGGTTCTTAACTGAGGGAAATACTTGACTCTAATATACTGCATCATCCCCTCATCTTTGGGGAAATACCAACGCAACTCACAAGTAGCAGGGTCCTCAACATAGGACGTCATGAATTAGTTCCCAAACAAGGCAATGGCCTGACTAAAGTTTTGCATGCAAATGTTCTACAAGCGTTAGCATCAGGACTAGTGGAACACACTATACATGAATAGTAAGAAAGACAACTACACATGGATAGTAAGCATAGTACACATGGATCATGAAGTTCAACACAACACCCTATGACTGATCTTCAAGCTCAAAGCATACCATGGAGTTCAACACACTACCTCACCTGCATATCGATCATGCTTGCAAACTAGCATGTTGGAAATATGCCCTAGAGGCAATAATATTTGTATTATTATATTTCCACATTCATAATTAAGAGTTTATATTCTCTGCTATATCTGCTATGATCCTAGAATATGCGATTGATTGGAAAACTCATATGCACGTGTGGAGTGATAAATGGTAAATAAAAGGTTCCTGGTCTCTAAGACTAGCTCAAGTGTTGTTGGTGATCATGTTTTTTGGATCTTAGGCTAAAGTTAAGTGTAAACGATGATCCTAAAACAACATTGAGATTATGACGTTGGAAGAATGATCATATTGAATCGACCAAATCTTGTTTGTTATGAATTGAGTTAATATCATCTATAATCAATTGTAATAACACAGAATGTTAATGTGTAATTTTTCTCCTTAGACCATGAGAGTATCGTAGTCACTTCTTACCGTTCGATGGGCTTTGGGGTTGCTCAAACGTCACCTGTCACATGGTGATCTTAACGACAACTTACAGGTTAATCGAAAGTTTGACAAGGGACTAGATAGCTCGAGAGTGAGATTTGCTCCTCCGGCGATGGATAGATATTCTTATGGCCCTCTCGGTGTGACGACATCAATCATCGTCTGGCCAGACACATGTGACTTTGTCATAGAGATGTCGGAACACAATAATGAGAAAGAAGAACAAAACCGGTAACGAGGATTTCGGTATAGTGAGCATGGTGATGAATCAAGAGGATACTGAGGCATCCCCGGTATTGTGAAGTATACCTAAGCAAAGGGAACATCACATGATAACCAAAGGTTCACTCAAAAATCATTCGTGTACTCATGGGGACCAATATGGACGTCCACGGTCCCGCTGTCGGTCATTGAACGAACGGTTTCGTTCATGTCTATGAGTTACCGAACATACGGGGTCACAAGCTTAAGGCAATCCCGATCTGTTGAGTGTTAGTAGGATAGCAGTCATGAGAATATATTTATGAAATTATTTCATGAATATTCGGAATAGTTCCGAGAGGGTCCGGAAGTGTTTCGGGGTCACCGGAAGGGTTTCGATGAGTATCAAGTATTACCCATAAATTATATGTAGGTGGAAAAAGTTTCCAGAGATGTTAAAAATATATATAATGGTCTAGGAGTATTTGGAACATTTTATATTTAATTGAAATATCAACGGGCCTAAAAAGGCCAAGGGGTGGAAGGCAACTTAGGCCAAAAATGCCCAAGTGGGAAAGTGCCTCCTTCCCTAAGGAAGGAGGCCGAATTGGGAGAGGGGGAGGAGACCTACTCCCCCTCCTAGGCCGGCGCACCAAGGGGGAGTCTTTCCCCCTTGGTGGCAGCCCACCCTCTCCCCTCCAACCTATATATACATGAGAATTTGTGCTCTTTTGTTCATACAAATTTTGGAGTCTCCTCCAGTTCTAATAGTTCTAGTTCTAGTTGGTCCTAGTTGACTGATTAGAGCCAGGCTAACCCTCTTGTCCTCATAATTAGAAGCCTTGTGTGGTTCTAATCTCCTCCCTCTAATTCTTCGGTGGCGATGAGCTCTGGACGGCGAAGCGCTGCCGAATCGTGAAGGCTGCACGCTTTCAACCAAGTAGAGGTCGTGCTTTTGGTCTTTAGTTTGAAGGACTATTCGAGGGATCGTTCATCAATGGTTCAAGGGACTCCAAGTACGATCTACACCAACATGTTCTTCTCCCGCTGCAACTCGGTGACGGTAACGATCGTGATCCAACCCGTTATGCATCTTCATATCGATACTACACATGCTCTGATTCACAATCTAGTACCACTTCCAACATATAATCATAAAAAACTACATGAAAAACAACATGGCGATCATCAAATCCTAGAAGCAAAGCCTAGCATGCTACCAATCCATCACTACTAGCTACCATAATATCACATGCTCATAGATCGACAGTCTACAATACTGCCACATGCTTAGAGATCTACTCCTACCACATGCTTATAGATCTAAGCTCGGATGAGTAGGGAGGAGGTAGTGATAGAAATTACAGTCGTTTGTGAACCCGGGTGGAGGCCCGAAACAGGGCGGAGAAGTGGAGGAAGACAAATTGCCTTTGTCATCTACCACATGTCGGAGAAGATGCGTCACTTACCTGCTCATAGGCGAAGGATCCACGCAGGATGGAGAGCTTGAAGGGGGAATGGTGGCGGGGGTTTCGGCGGTGAGGCGAATGTAGCTAAATAGGGCAACCAGTTCGACGGGAGGTGACCCAATTTCTCCTGCCGCTTTTTCAGGGATGCGTGCGAGCTCACGCCATCTTCCTACTCACATGAGCATGACGCTGCATTCCCCTCTCCTACTCACCGCGAGCCTAGATGAGAGGAAACGACCTATTCATCCGTCCCTGATGGGCCTGGCTAGGAGTTGCTCTAAACATCGCGCGAGATATTTGCATTTTTTTAGGCAAACACACACTTTATTATTATTCACTAAGAATGTTTACAGGTACTATGATAGCATCGTATGGGAGACCCAACCAAACATGACGACCAATACCTAAAATAGAGGCGTGCTTTTGCAAGTCTACGAGCCTTCAAATTAGAGTTTCTGCGTTCATACATAAACTGATGACTTTGCAGAGATGTCTTCCGCGCCTTAATCTCTTGGAGGATTGCACCATATGATTCACTTGTTCCCTACTCGATATCTTTCACCACCACCCGGCAATTAGACACAATCTTAGTGCGTGTAAGGTTAACATTCTTTGCTAGAGCAACTCCTTCCCGACAGGAGCTCTTATTCCCTGACCTGTGGTGGAAATCAAGCTAACACATAACCCATGCTCCCCCACGCGCGAATTTTGGCCGGCCCATGTACATGGAGGATCTCCCTTGTTTTTTTCGTTTCTTTTTTGCCCTTTGTTTTTATTTTCTATTTTTTTTGCGTCTTCAACGAATCTTCAGGATTTCAAAGAAAGTTCCAAATTTCAAAACATGTTCATTAATAATTTCTAAAAAGTTGCAAATTTAGAAACATGTTTTGCATTTTTTTAAATGTTCTAAAAAAATTCCTGGTAATAAAAATTGTTCACAAATTTGAAAAATATTTCCGGATTTCATATAATGTTCACAAACTTGGAAAACCTTTTGAATTTAAAAAAGAATCACAAATTTAAAAAATGCTCATAAGCACAAAAGAAGTTCATTGATTTTAAAAATGTTTCAAATTTCTAAAATGTTCATGAATTAAAAAATATTCACAAATTTCAAAAATTAACCATCGATTTAGAAAAATGTTCACAAAGTCATCTTGAATTTCAAAAATGTTTATCGATTCAAAATGTTCATAAATTTCAAAAAATATTCATGGATTTCAAAAATTGTTACTGAACTTCAAAAAACCCTGACAAAATTGTTCCAAACTTCAAAATTTCACAAGATTAGAAAAATGAATAAAATTGGAAATATAGAAATTGGAAAAGAAAATAAGAAGAAATGAAAAAAACACAGAGAAAAGAAAAACCAACTCAGGAAAACGATGGAACCAGAGGGGAAAAAAAGAATCTTCGCGAAAAAAGAGGAAAAAAAAAGAAAACATAAGAAATGGTGTTTGGTTGTCATCTCCCCTCCCGACCCACAGGGGAAATAGGAGAGCAACTAGTTAACGAGCGCTCCTTCGGGAGCCTCGTAACGATCAGCGCCACTGACGCGCTCCTTGTTTTTTTTCGCACGCGTTTTCGTCTTTTTAAATGGTTTTTTTTTCTGGTTTTTTCGACGTTTCGATTTTCCACCAGTCTTCCTAAACTTTTGGACCAAAAAAAAAATTTTTGCGCGAAAAAATGCGTTTTCTTTTTTCCCTTTCGCGAGAGTCACGGCCGTACCTCTCGAAAACAAAAAAAATGTGTTTTCTATTTTTTTTCTTCCGCGAGATGCACGGTTTTGCTTCCGAGAGAGTCACGGTCGTGCCTCTCGAAAACAAAAAAAAATGCGTTTTCTGTTTTTTTTCCTTTCGCGAGAGACATGGTTTTGCTTCCGCGAGAGGCACGGCTGTGCCTCTCGGAAACGAAAAAAAACGTGTTTTCTGTTTTTTTCTTTCGCGAGAGGCACGGTTTTGCTTCCACGAGAGGCACGTTTGTGCTTTCGCGAGAGGCACGGCCGTGCCTCATCGGAAACGGAAAAAAAACGTGTTTTCTCTTTTTTTTTTTCTGCAAGAGGCACGCTTGTGATTTCGCGAGAGGCACAGGCGTGCCTCTTTCGCAAAGGGAAAAAACCCGTGCTCCCGGTTCGGTTTTTCAGTCCGGTTTTTTTCGTCCTGTTTTTTCGTGAAAAAAAGTTCATCAAAACCTATCAACATGGGACCTAGTTTTGAAGATCTCGACGCGAGGAATCCAACGGTGAAAACGGTTCGAGATTTGGACGCACGGTTTAAGAGATAAAACGTTTTGAATAAACGAATCTACGAAAAAAAGAAAAAACTCTCAGGTTGCGACAAGTGACGCACATGCAGCGCGCCACTTGTCACAACCTGAAAAGGTGGGAGTGATCTTTGCAAGAAATACTCCTCAACTAGTGATTTCGGGAAAATAGGATTCGGCTGCGGACCAGGCTACAAATGGGCCAAAACTGCGTCGCGCGGGCTTCACTGGGCACAGGCTACCAACCGACCCTTTACGTCGCCCCACGGGACGCGATGCTGCTTCGAGTATATCCTCCCAGTGTATCAAAAACTACTCCTATAGCTTACAAACATCAAGTTGAGTACAGCACTACTGATCGTAAAGCGGTGCATGCCTGCGTTCAGTCACTCGTTCACTCCACCCATTTTGTCGAAAGAGACCCTCTGCCCACTGGAATTGCCAAAAGAGACCCCCTGCGGACGAAATTGACAAAAGAGACCCTCTCACTAGTGGCGGCAGGCGCGGCAGGCGACACGTGTCACCTGCCGCCACGCCTGGAGGCGGCGGGCCCTGCCGCCACCGCAGGAGGCGGCCGCGCCGGGGAAAACGGATTTCGCACAGTGGCGCAGCTGGGACGGAACGGGCCGGGCCAGGTGGGCGCTGCCGCCACCGGGCGAGGCGGCCGGCGCTGCCGCTGTCGCTCCCCGGCCGACACGGCCTGCTGCGCACGGGCCCAGCAGGTGGGCCACGCCGCCACCAGCCGAGGCGGCCTGTGCTGGCGCTGCCGCACGCGCGACAGCTGCTTGGCACTGATTCCCACGCGCGCAAATTTTCACGCAGACGGCGCTGATTCCGAGGCAAGACAGCGACGCTGTTGCAAACGGCGCTGATTCCGCGCCATTTCCTTTATTCACGCACCCTGATTCATATGCTGCTGCCCGGGAATCACTCTGGCTTTAGCTTCAGCGGATGCGACGGTACTGCGAGAATCACTCACTCGCTGAGACTGTGGGAACCTGTTGTGCCGACACTACGGGGATCCTCTCCTTTTATATGCTATGCTTCGTTCCTCTCCTCTGCTCTTCCTGCTCTCTAAGTTTCTCTCCTCTGCTCTTCCTGCTCTGTGGCCTCGTTCCTCTCCTCTACTCTTCCTGCTCTCTAAGTTTCTAAGAACACAGAGAAAGAAAAACTCAGTAGGCACTTTCACTCTTGATTTAGGGCGATTTAGAGTTGGATTTTGAAGATGCTGAAGTTGAAGAAAAGATAGATGAAGGTAAGATCTATCCATTTTTGTTTGTTTCATTCGCATGCATGATGTTTTTACTCTTTTTGATTAGTTCATAATTATGTATTCTCTGTTGTGTTAGGCATTATTTCATTACTTTTTGGAGTCATTTAGAGCTTCAGGACTAGGATTTGCTTAGCAAAGTGAACTACAAAGTTGAGGATCAAGGTATGAGCTTTGCAATACCTTTATTGTTTTGTGCATGCACGGTGGTAATTAGTTAGTCTTTTAGCTCGTCATTAGCTATGCGATGTTAGTGCTTAGAAGTTAGAAATAATTTCAAACGACAGATGTTGCATTTATGCTATTTTTTTTAGAAGAGTAGGTTGAAGATGTTGTATCAATGTTAGCTGCGTCCATTAGTATTGACATGCGAGAAGATCTTAATACGGTAATTAAGAAAAAAAAATTACTGTAATTGTTCATTCCATGTGGTATGTTATTTCATGTGGTATGTTTATTAATAAGTCTATAGTTAGGAAACCGTAGGTGTACTTTGTTATGTCGCAATAATCTAAATTTTGTACGTTAAGATTACGTGCTAATGTACTTAATGATGTATGTAATTAGATAAAATAATTCATCTTAGTAGCAAACAAGGAGGAGATGACGTGATTGAAGAAATTGTGTTTTCATCTTCGCTGTCCCTTTTGAGGTGATGACCACATACATGCAAGTGCTATTTTCATACTTTTGATAGCAGAAAGAAAAATCCGTGTGTAATATTGATGTTCATGTGATAATAGGTTGACTCCGTTCATATAATACTGGTGACGGATATTTATTCGAACTTTTTTGACGCTTAATTGCATTCGCAAGCACATCCATATTGGAGCTGAGGTATAAATGACGCCGTAATTTTGTTAATATTTTTTATATTGATGTAATGTTGTGAATAATATGCATGCCGCTGTGAATATTAATATTTGTAAATAAATGATTATTATTGTATGATATGAAAAAATTCTATAAAATCAGAAGATATTAAATGTTTTACTCATATGATATTAAAATGTTATTATCGTACTATTATATTGAGTGGTTGTTTGGATAACGAGTAATTACGTTCGGCTTTTACCAATAGTCGTTTTTCCAAAAGCTCTGTTTTTGCATGTTACGGGAATCAGTTTAGGATATTTTTGGGGTAGTTAGAGAAAAGCAAACAGTCTAAGCAAATGATTATAAAAACAAATCGAATATTTGTAACGAAAATACGGTTATTATTTTAGTCGTACTACTACTGAATGTTGTCATCGTACTACTACTAAATGTTCGGTTACTAATTATTTGAAATGTAAATATGGATGTTGGTTAGGTACTATGGAAAATTTGTTAGTGTACTATGGGGACGTCTTACGCGACGGTCCTTTCGGGGTGGATGTGTCCTTGTGCGAGTCGACTACAGTTGTAGTGAGAGACATGGTGAACGTGGGTTACGCAGCAGTCAGAAGGTGCATCCGAGCGGTGTTTGGCCCAGGGATGCAGGGAAAAAAATGACAATGGAGGCCTTCGTCGTTGACGGAGGAAATGATGGGACAGTTGCCCGTTGGGGTTTGCGGCCAGTCACAGGTGATCAGTCGTGGGGGTCGTACATGAGATTTGCAAGCAATCCCAATAAGTCAATGTTTGGTCAGCCGATGGTGTATGTGGAGTTTATTTCAGTCACTGATGTTGCCGGATGCAGTAGCAGGGGTGGTGAGGTCGAGTTGGCCATCACATCAGCCCCTAGCGCCGGCCCATCGGAACCGACGGGCGGCCAGCCTGTGTATGACACAGGATATTGGTCTGCGGCCGTTGACATGAGCGAACACGTGGAGGGATTGCCGGAGGCGCTAGATGATGACAATCATTCTTCCGCGTCTTCGGAGTCAAGCGAAGAACAAGATGTTCCTCCTCAGAGGGCGGTGGCGGCGTCACTGCAACCTGGGTTTTTACAGGATATGAGCATCACCAATGAATTTCACTCTGTTTCTGGCCTAGAAGCGGGGAACCTGGAGGTTGGGCAGGTTTTCCCAGATAAGAAGTCTGCTTACCAGGCAATGTCTAGCTATGCAATCGCCATCCACAGCCAGCATAGAGTGAAGCAGTCTGATAAAAAAGAGTTGAAGGTCATATGCATCCACACCGCGAAAGGTTGCCACGGAAGAGTTCTCGCTAGACTGAAGCCTGGGGTATGTCAGTCATGGCATATCACAAAAATAGTGGAGCATAGCTGTGAGTAAACTGGGACCCTTTCAAATCACTGCAATGTGACAGCAAGATATGTGGCACAGGTGATGGAAACGATTGTGCAGGCAAGTCTCAACATTAGTGTTAGGGCTTTGCAAAAAGATGCAGAAGATCAAATTGGCTTCCCTGTCAGCTACAGCAAGGCTAGGCGTGCGAAGGAAAATATATTCCAGAACTTGTATGGAACCTATGAGGAGGCCTATTCTTATGCCCCCAGAATGCTTCATCAGATAGCAAGTGCTAATAGGGGGACTCAAGTTTGGCGGAGAGAACGTCCAAACCCAATGAACCCGGGTGAGCTAATCCTGGACCGCTTATTCTGGGCATTCGCCCAGACTATACAAGCCTTTAGGCACTGTCGCCCGGTTTTATCAGTTGATGGTACCTTTCTCACTGGAAAGTACAAGGGCACACTATTGGTGGCGATTGCAGCATATGCAAATAATCAGCTTCTTCCTATTGCATATGCACTGGTCGAGAGCGAGAACAAAGATAGCTGGTTGTGGTTCCTGAGCTGCGTGAAGATGGGTGTCGTGAAAGAACGTGAAGGTGTTTGCATCATCTCTGATCGCAACACTGGATTATTAAGCGCTCTTGACATAATTAAGGCGTCGGAAGAAGAGTGGGGCTGGCCCGATCTAGAGGGAAGGTGGTGCATGAGGCATTTGGCAGCAAACTTTTACACCAAATTCAAAAACAAGGATTGGTTCAAGTTATTCAAGAGGATGTGCATGCAAAAAACTGAAGCCAAAATGAATGCGATCTGGGCAGGTATCAATGGTGAGATCGACCGTGCGGCCTTGCCGCAGAGAGAAGACCGGAGGGGTCGTAGGACGCCCATAAATTTGAGCCAGTGGATCCGCGAGAATTGCCCTCATTTGTACAAGTGGGCGCAGGCTCACGACACCGGGGCTCAGTACGGAATAATGACCAGCAACATGTCAGAGGTGTACAATGGTGTTCTTAAAGGGGTGCGAGCACTACCTATCACAGCCCTAATTGAAGAAACTTGGAACCGGACCCTGTCATACTTTGCAGACAGGGTCACCGTCGCCAAAGCACAAGTTGAATTGAACAAGCCATGGTCCAAGAAGATGCAAAGACATCTGGATGACAAAGCAAAGAAGTCCCAAAGTCATGGCTGCAGGAAAGTGGACGCACTTAGGAATAAGTGGGAGGTCAATGTGCGAGCCAAGTACATTAAGGGTCACCACAGAGGATCAAAAAAGCAAGCTGTCACCCTCGGCCCAACATCCTGTGAGTGCACTTGTAACAAGCCCAAGCTTGAGGGCTACCCTTGCAGTCATGTGCTCCGGGCGGCTGCTGATCAAAAAATCAGTGTCGAGCCATACATATCGCCGTACTTCAACATGTACAATCTGTACAACACTTGGAACGGTGAGTTCTGGGCTTGGGGCATTGATATGAACTACAAAATGTTGTGGCCAGATGGGCCGAAATAGGTTCCGAACGCTGACTTGATGAGAACCGCAAAGGGACGACGTCAGTCTAGGCGTCATCGCAATGACATGGACCATAGCCAGATGGGAGAACCAAGGCGATGCCGCGTTTGCAGGTGTCCTGGACATTCACGTAGAGAATGCCCATATCGAGCCAACAACACCGTATGATGTTGATATATTTGTACTCGCTATGTCTATTTATATTAAATTTAAATTGAATCTCTTTGTATTATTGTACTCGTGATGTTAACTTCAGATAATTAATGTAAATTGTATGTCTTTGTATTTTTTAAGTTAATTTTGATTTGCATTTGTATTTGCGTCTTCCTCATAATTTATATTTGTATGTTTGTGTGCAGGTTATGGCTGAAGTGCCAGTACTTTTGCAGGGGCCCCATGACGCCGGCCACCGTTGCCACCTATTTTTGAACCCAAATACTAAGCATGATTATCGGAGTTTCAGACTTCGAACCATAAAGAAAACATGGCCAATACACAATTCTTTCCTTGCTCACCTTGATGCTTATGGACTACATGGTTTTGCTATGCTCACATCATGCAAAGACCAATTACGTTCGGACCCATCCCTTTTGACATCCCTCGTTGACCGGTGGAGACCTGAAACCCACACCTTTCACTTTCGTTTTGGGGAGCTTGCACCTACACTGAAAGATGTTTCTATGCTCACTGCTCTACCAATTAGAGGTGAGCCGTTAGTACCTCGACGAGTGTCTCCATCTTGGGCATTACATATAGCAGCCCGTCTTGGGATGGCAACGCCAGAATCACAACGTTCTGGTGGCCCTCGGGGCATCCCACTCGCCTGGCTTCGTGATAACTTTCGTATTTTATCTAGCTTCACCGATTCTGAGACGAGAAAAAGACATCTGTTTGCGTATTTGTTGTGGCTCCTCGGGACTCTGTTTCCAAATTCACACGGGGACGTAGTTCTCCCTGGTCTCATCTACATTGCAGAGAATATGGTAGATGAACCTTTACCCGAGCAGCCAAAATGCAGCTTCGGTTCTGCCATGCTATGTCATACATATAGAGGCTTGTGTGATGCCACACAAAAAACTTCTTTCGCACAAAAAGCTCCGTTACTTTGTGTCGCCTATGAGTTTCTATAGTTGTGGTCCTGGGAATACCTCCTTGTAGGACGACCTCGTATACTAAATTCCGTACACCCATACGACTTTAGCGAGGGCAGCAGTGCAACTATGGCCACCAGGTGGACAAAGGCACGGAAACGTTGGTCTCCAGATATTGCGAAAAATTGTTACCCTATATACCACCAGCAGTTTGAGATACTTAATGGGTCAGAAGTCACATGGAACCTGTGGACTCAGGACCAGATACAAATGGTCTTTGATATTCGACCCATCACAGCAGGCATGTTGAGCGATAGTGCATTCTGGCTGACTCGCTGCAACTTATTGTTCATGTGGTGTGTTGAGCCTTACAATCCAGAGCGTGTAATGAGACAGTTCGGTCTCTATCAAGAGATTCCACCACCTTTTCCAAGACGTATCGATGAGGAAACCCATAAGTAAGATGTGACCTCCCTAAATAGTTAGTGTATTTTTTAATTTACTAAACTCACACTTTGTTACATAATTTGCAGGCTAACCAATATGGGAAGGGGTTGGAGTTTATACGATTGGAGGGGACAGAACATTCAATGGGTACACAAGTGGGAAAATAAAGCGCTAATAGATATAGTGGATCAACTCAGGTACATTTTATTTATATTATTTTATTACGATGACCATACGATGCGTGAAGATGCTTTGCTTTCATCACAACGGTTTATGTAATTATTTAATTTTGCAGACCATACGATGGAAGTACAGATCAAGCATACAAGCAGTGGTACTGCATCAACACATGTACTAGCCTGGCCAGTCAACCAGCTACTATACCAACACATCTCACACAGGAGGAGCAGGCGCAGAGACATATTGAGCTGCATGCAGCTTACTGTCGTGACCAGATGGTAATCACTTGTAACTTTTTTAGGTCCATCATTTCATAATTATTTCAACCAAATAACATCCAAATTTTATTCAGCTTGAAGCTTGCAACGAAGTAGGGCAGATGGCTGCGGAAAGCATGCCGGCCCTGGGCCCAGCTCGCAAGTCATTCCAGAAACGTTTTCAAGACTACGTGGCAAAAAAGTTCAGATGCGGTAGAGGCGACGACATTGCCACTGGAGCGTACAACATGCCGGTAGCGAGGTCAGCCAGACCGAGTGCGGCGCCGTCGTCCAGACCGAGCGAGGCGCGTACAAGTCATGGGCAGTGGGGGGAGGGTCTGAGTACTACAACGACATTGCCACGACATGACTCATCTCTGCCACTGCATCGCTCTTCTTCGGTGCAGCTTCGTCAGGGGCAGACATCTCAGGACCATGGCACGGGCTTGGATTCGATGCCCGAGCAGTATCTTTCCCCAAACCCATATGCGTACAGAGGATATGACGCATACACCCAACGTGAGGGATCTCAGTCGTATCTCTCCACGCGAGGGATCTCCATGCCCGAGGAGACTCGTGTCCCAGATTTAAACCAGTACCACGTACAATGGCCAGAC
The DNA here is from genome assembly GCA_011799875.1 of Thinopyrum elongatum. NCBI lineage: Eukaryota > Viridiplantae > Streptophyta > Magnoliopsida > Poales > Poaceae > Thinopyrum > Thinopyrum elongatum. The sequence goes on along the minus strand of CM022298.1, from coordinate 484,431,788 downwards.
AGTACAGGCGACGGATCTGATCAGGTAGTCATGTTTACATTTTAATGCATTTACAATGATATCATATATTATCCTCTAACAATTTGTTTACAATGTTTCTATGTGCAGGACATACCTGATGTTAATTGGGACGATGAGGACAACCAACATGGCCTCAACACACGCATACGGGGAGCATCACATGATCATGGCGACACGGTTACAACAGTAGTTACAGAATTCTTCGGAGGGGACGTTATTGGCCCATCTTTTATCTCCGAGGAGTCACAACCATACGCCTACAATTACGCATCAGGTTCGCAACAAGGATTCCATACTCCACCACCTACGCAGGAATCGCAGACACATGAAGCCGGACTGGAGTACGGCCGCGGTCTTCGTGTAACTCGACCACCTAATCGCTTGTCGCTTTCCGGTCCTAAGGAAAGGCTTGGTGGTCGTCGTCGACCAGGGTGATTCATCTATCCACGTGTGCGACTCATTGTATCTACATATGTCAGTATCAGACTTTCCGATTTAAACATTTATGTATGCTGAAATAAAAATGCACCAGTCGGCAACAATGTTTCCCGCCTATATCTCCCGCCATACTATCCCGCTTCACTCTTCGGCTTATGTTAGGCCGAAATGAATTTTTTTTTAATTTTGGCTGATGAATACTGTGCAACCATTGCCCATCTTAGACATTGAAAAAAAATATTTTCGCGCAACCCTTTCCCGCCATACCGCAGTCGTTCTTTCCCGCCATCTTAGACATTAAAAAAATATATTTTCGTGCAACCATTTTCCATTATGTTCTATCTTAATTTCATGTTGTAGTTATTGCACGGCGTTCGATAATTAGTGGAGGGAAAGAAAATGCCACATTTTATTGTAAAACTATATTTTTTCCATTAAGACACGGTACAACTGAAATTAAGATACATCATACAATTGAAATAAAGCTACATTTAACTATTGAAATAAAGCTACATTAAACTGCTGAAATTAAGATACAAACGATTGCGAAATTTAAAATACTACCACAGGAATCTACTGAGTCCAGCGTGGATATTTTTCTTTTCCATCGCCAGCTTCTTCTGCTGCCTTGGCCTCACGAGCCCTTTCTTTCTTTCTCTGTCTTTCCGCCTCACGAGCCTCTTTTCGCTGTCGTTCCTGCTCCTCCATGCGACAAGCCTCTTCCCTGTTTTTCTTTCCCCACTCCTCCAAAAAACGGCGTTGCTCCGCATAGTATTCTTTTAACTCTCTCTCTTGCTCTGCTTTCTCCTCAGCTTCCGCCTTCTCGCGTCGCTCTTCCGCATAGAAACTATTCCATGCACGACGACTTCTTTCACGAATCTCAGTCACTGTCCAAGCCGGCATCTCCGTGTCAATCCAACGATAGTACATGCACAGAGGCGGAGGAGACTACAACAAGAAACAAGAATGTTATTAAAGAATCAATCAAAATACCAACAATATCTATTCGTGATGGTTAAAGCATACCGGAGGCTTGTCGTACTCTGAAATAGCTACGGGTGGATCTTCCTCATAATTGGCGCACATGAAAAATTTCATGCCCAACCAATCTGAAAAATCCGTCACCTCCTTCACCTTGCAAAGATCGCCACACCAACACCGCAGGACTGCCATCCCCGGAGGCAAACTTGCATTCTTCATTTTCCTCGGCCTAATGCTTTGATCCGAGCAAGGCAAACTCATACCGACTGAAAAAATGTGTTACACACTTTGCGCAGTGGCGATTTCGAGGATGGCTGGAGTCCTCGGTGTCTCCTTTTATATGCTCAGACGATAAATAATGGCGACAAAATAATGACGAAATTAGGCGGGAAATTTTAGGATCCCTGTAGTGTCGGCACAACAGTAAAGGAAATGGCGCGGAATCAGCGCCGTTTGCAACAGCGTCGCTGTCTTGCCTCGGAATCAGCTCCGTCTGTGTGAAAATTCGCGCGCGTGGGAATCAGTGCCAAGCAGCTGTCGCGCGTGCGGCAGCGCCAGCACAGGCCGCCTCGGCTGGTGGCGGCGTGGCCCACCTGCTGGGCCCGCGCGCAGCAGGCCGTGTCGGCCGGGGAGCGACAGCGGCAGCGCCGGCCGCCTCGCCCGGTGGCGGCAGGGCCCACCTGGCCCGGCCCGTTCCGTCCCAGCTGCGCCACTGTGCGAAATCCGTTTTCCCCGGCGCGGCCGCCTCCTGCGGTGGCGACAGGGCCCGCCGCCTCCAGGCGTGGCGGCAGGTGACACGTGTCGCCTGCCGCCACTAGTGAGGGGGTCTCTTTTGTCAATTTCGTTCGCAGGGGGTCTCTTTTGGCAATTCCAGTGGGCAGAGGGTCTCTTTCGACAAAAATTCCGACGCGATCACGATGCTAAATTACACACGCCTTTGTCGTACCATAGGCACGCCCCTGTCGACTTGCGTAGACGAAGCCACGGATCCAGTCATCAAGGTAAGTACCACACCGCAACAACAAAAAAACCATCGAGATGACAAGCAAACCCACACACAGGCTAAAGATGCAACTGAATGCCAATATTATCGTGCATCCATGTGATTGCAACTGAAACAAAGCCACAGCGACGAGTCCTTCCGTTCCAGAAAATGAAGTAAAGCTGGTCAGTTACAGGCGCGGCCAGTGAACCCTGAGGTGGATTTTTGTCAGCGATCGATACAGCCGGTGCGGCGAGGCGAGGGCACCGCTTCCTCGTCGTCGCCGCCGCGTGCGGGGCTGGAAAGGGACGGCCAGCTTTTCCGACGCCTCACTGACGTGTCAGCCTAGCCCCGAACCATAACACACGTCCATCCCCATCCGCCCGATCCACGTGAGCCCGCCGCGTCCATGCCCACCCGCTCCCCCAGCCGCCCCACCACCCACCGGCCCATGCGCCCGTTCCACGGACGCAGAGCCCCCGCCCCGCGACAACGACACGCCGCGAGGCCGTGAGGCATGACTGGCAGGTGGTCCCGCCTTAATGTCACTGAGAGTATTTTTAGGGATATAATAATGTCACTGAGGGTTAGCGGGTCCTGTACGACAGCGCGCCGACCTCTTCTTCCATCGGTCTCACGGCGGTGGTAGTACTACTCCAGCTTGGGAAGTAAGAAAAGAAAAGCCGTGAAAAAAGTCCAGATTTTCCTTGAAAAAAAGTCCGATTAAGCCAGCAAGATTAACTTAACATACCCGGGGTAAATGTGATTTGCGAAGGCGGCCCATTATAAACGATAGGTGTCAGAGCGGGATAGTAGCCAGATAAATAAAAAACTCCCTCCCCCCTGCCCCGCCTCGCCTCGCCTCTCCGCTCGCACTCAACGCGCGGCGCACGCCCGTGATCCGCCTCGCCGGCTTCCGCCGCTGCCCCGCCGCCGCCTCCGATCTCGGCAGGTATCCACGACAGCAGCTCCTCCCGATCGGCCCCGAAGGCCGGTTGGTTCGATTCGGCCCCTTGCTCTCGCTCGGTTTTCTGTGCTGATTTGATTGGGTCTGCGTGTGCGTGTAGGAGGGCGCGCGGAGGAGGCAGAGGGAGATGGCGGCGGAGGACGGTGCGAGGTCGCCCACCAGGATGCTGGCGGAGGGGCATCTGCGGATCGCCACAGGCGGGCGGGCGCCGGCGGACGGCGGGATCGCCGTCCGCCACATCCCACACCACCACACCGCTAAGAAAGGTGACTGCCAGCTCGCTACGGCTATCTTGTGTACTCCTATATGTTGTCTATACTGCTGAATTATGTTATAGTAGTGCTGGATTATGCTATGCCGTAGCAGAGTCGGTTTGGGAATTGGTACATGGGGCTAGAATCGTAGGGACTAGGGAGTGTAAATGTTCAGTTCTGCTATTGCTTGGGACCTGCTGTCCTCTAGAGGGTGATTTGATGATGCGTGTACGTGAATTTTGTTCCTAGGGTTGCCTGTTGCTATGCATGCCTGATGGAGTAGCATGGCTTTTGGGAGTGCAATGGTTACCAAGTATGATGATGGTTTGATGTTTTGTGAAGTTTTTCAGTGCACTGTAAGTGGCAGAAGACCTTTATCGAGTATAGTTCATGGTGGCGGGAAGCCGATGCTGTTTGATTATTGTTCGGTTTGATGTCGGTGGAGTCCTGATTTAGTACGTAGGCGACGGTTTCTGGTTAGTTATAGGTGGCTGTTTCTTTTGCCGAAAGGGGTTAAAACCCAAAATGTCGTTAGCGGTCGCCGACAAAGGTGACAGCAACGATACACGCTGCTTATTTTCATTGGAGTTCAGTTCTCAGTTTGGTCATGCAATTGATAGTGGATTTGTCGATTTCGATATGAGTCCTGATTTAGTACGTAGGCGATGGTTTTTGGTAAGTTATAGGTGTTTTTTTTCCCCTCTGGAAGGAGTTGAAACCCAACAAGACATATGTCGTATGGGTGGCCGACAAAGTTGGCAGCAACGATACACACTGCTTGTTTATATAGGACTTTAGTGCCCTGCATGGTCCTGCAATTGGTAGTGGATTTGTCGGTTACGATATGTTGATCTAAGTATTGTCGTTGCGCTCCATGGTTGGTCGGTATTATGCTTATCTAAAGTTGACAGCAACGATATACGACACCGCTTGTTTTTATTGGACTTCAGTGCTTGCTGCCCAGTTCGGTCATGCAATTGCAATTGGTAGTGGATTTTTCGGTTTCAATATGTTGATCTGATTATTGTCTTTGCCCTCCATGGTTGGTCGGTAACTCAGTATTATGGTTATCTAAAGTTGACAGCAACGATATACGACACCGCTTGATTTTATTGGACTTAAGTGCTTTCTGTCCGGTTCAGTCATGCAATTGGTAGTGGATTTGTCGGTTACGATATGTTGATCTAAGTATTGTCTTTGCGCTCCATGGTTGGTCGGTATTATGGTTATCTAAAGTTGACAGCAATGACATACGACACCGCTTGTTTTTATTGGACTTCAGTGCTTGCTGCCCAGTTCGGTCATGCAATTGGTAGTGGATTTTTCGGTTTCGATATGTTGATCTGATTATTGTCTTTGTGCTCCATGGTTGGTCGGTAACTCAGTATTATGGTTATCTAAAGTTGACAGCAATGATATACGACACCGCTTGATTTTATTGGACTTCAGTGCTTGCTGTCCGGTTCAGTCATGCAATTGGTAGTTGGTTTGTCGGTTTCGGTATGTTGTTCTGAGTATTGTCTTTGCACTCCATGGTTGTTCGGTACTATGGTTATCTTCTGGAGGGGTTATAAGCTCACGCTTATAACTCCTAAAAGCTTACGTGTGTGACAGTTTCTGGTAGTTTTTGGTTGCTTGTTATTGACTGGAAGGCTATAAATTCTTTAGTTCGGAATATCCTCACGGATTCAGCAGAATATGCATTTGTTGGTTTTGATATAGTGTGGTGTAGTTACTGTCCTTTGTTTCTATTACTGGTTTCTATTTCCCTATATGTTTAAGCATGTGGTCAAAGCTTAAAGCTGCTCAAAATGCAATCTCCAATTGAGGGATCTGATTATTATTTTCCATAAATGTCAACTGCTAAATGTTGAGCAGCTCACGCTATATATCCATGCTTCATAAGTAGAATGCTATGAGTATGTTTAACTTGTTTCTCAAGTCATCAGTTTTTTACTTGATGTTGTTGTTTAGGCAATTATTGTTGTGTATAATAAATTCATTTTTGGAGTGATTTGGTACCATGATAATTTTCCATTTCCATACGTCATGTGTCCGCTTTTGTGATATTAACTGCGGGCATCTAAAGATGTAGAAGTTTGCTTGCTTCCACAGTTCAATGAGAGGACAATATTTAGTTCTTTTCTACTGTTACTTCTGCGTAGATTTAGCATTGGGTTATTTTTTCTGGAAATACTATCTTATTCTTCATAGTTCCTACGGATATTGATGTAACTCTGTCAATGCTGCTATCAGAAGATGTTGGTGCGAAAATTGAACAAGACAACCTTGGAGATGCAAATGCGTTACCATCCCAAGAGTTGGGCAAATTAGTTAATGGAACTAAAAAGGTTTGAACTACCTACACTCAATGGTATTACCAACATTTCGTTCTCTGTTGATGTGACGTTATAATCTAACAATGCCTCTCTGCAAATGCAGGTTCCTGCTACATTAGATGACTACAGGAAGCTTGTAGTTCCAGTAATTGAGGAGTATTTTAGTACAGGAGATGTGGAACTGTCAGTTTCCGAGCTAAGGAGTCTTGGATCCGATCAGTTTCACAATTACTTTGTGAAGAAGCTCATATCCATGGCAATGGACCGCCATGATAAAGAAAAAGAAATGGCGTCAATTCTGCTGTCTGCCTTGTATGCTGATCTATTGGACTCCTCCAAGATGAGTGAAGGTTTTATGATGCTTCTAGAGTCAACAGAAGATCTATCTGTGGATATACCAGACGCTATTGATGTCTTGGCTGTTTTTGTGGCACGTGCCATTGTTGATGAAATATTACCTCCTGTTTTTCTCACTCGAGCCAGAGCATTGCTTCCAGAATCTTCAAAAGGTATTGAAGTTCTGCAGGTTGCTGAGAAGAGCTACTTGTCAGCTCCTCACCATGCAGAGTTAGTTGAACGCAAGTGGGGTGGGAGCACACACTTTACTGTTGAAGAGGCGAAAAAGAGGATCCAGGATATTCTGAGGGAGTACATTGAGAGTGGAGATACAGATGAAGCCTTTAGGTGCATAAGGGAGCTGGGCCTTCCATTCTTCCACCATGAGGTTGTGAAACGTGCTCTCATCCTTGCTATGGAGAATCTGTCGTCACAGCCATTAATCCTGAAGTTGTTGAAGGAATCAACAACGGGTTGTTTGATCAGTTCTAATCAAGTGTCGAAGGGTTTTTCTCGGGTTGCTGAGACTGTTGATGACCTGAGCCTTGATGTTCCTTCAGCCAAAACACTTTTTGACAAGCTGCTTTCCGCAGCCATATCTGAAGGGTGGCTTGATGCTTCATTCTGTAAATCTGCTGCCCCTGGTGAAGATATGTGGAATGTAAGCAGTGAAAAGGTGAAGCATTTTAAAGAAGAGTCTGGTCACATAATTCAGGAGTATTTCCTCTCAGATGACGTCCCGGAACTCATTAGAAGCCTTCAAGAGCTTTCTGCCCCTGAATACAACGCCATTTTCCTTAAGAAGCTCATCACGCTTGCTATGGACAGGAAGAACAGGGAGAAGGAGATGGCTTCTGTACTTCTTTCTTCACTCAGCTTGGAACTATTTTCCACAGGTGATATCATGAAGGGATTCGTAATGCTCCTGCAGTCAGCAGAAGACACTGCCCTCGACATTGTGGATGCTCCTAGTGAACTCGCCCTCTTCTTGGCCAGGGCAGTGATCGATGAAGTCTTGCTACCACTGAATTTGGATGACATCAGTAGCAAGCTGCGCCCAAACAGCAGTGGTAGTCAAACTGTCCAGATGGCCAGCTCTCTGCTTGCGGCCCGCCATTCTGGTGAGAGGATACTGCGCTGCTGGGGTGGGGGCACTGGCTGGGCTGTGGAAGATGCAAAGGACAAGATCTCCAAGCTCCTTGAGGAGTACAACACAGGTGGCGACCTGAAGGAAGCCTGCCAGTGCATCCGCGACCTCGGGATGCCCTTCTTCAACCATGAAGTGGTGAAGAAAGCGCTGGTGATGGCGATGGAGAAGCAGAATGAAGCTAGCATCTTGGCTCTGCTGCAGGAGTGCTCCAGCGAGGGGCTGATAACCATCAACCAGATGACCAACGGCTTCGCCCGCGTCAAGGAAGGCCTCGATGATCTGACCCTCGACATCCCGAACGCGCAGGAGAAGTTCAGAGGCTTTGTGGAGCTCGCGACAGAGCGCGGCTGGCTGCTACCTTCCTTCGCCTCCCTGCCCTGAGCTCTTCCCCAACAGACGGCTGAGCTTGAAGAAATATACCTCTGTATATCGTACACCCATGCTGTCTTTACCACCATACCGAACTTCTTTTTCTCCTGTTCCTAGTCTTTTCTGAGCCGAAATGGTATGGTATACCGGAGTGTGATAGGGTTGTTGGTGTATTGGTCTGTGACTTGGAGAGTTTAAGGAATAACGCCATTTGGCTTCAGGACTAGTGGAGTTGTTTTTAAATTGCTGTCCATGGCTTTCTGCTTTTGAAGTTCCTTGCTGTGGACGTGTAGTATCATGTTTTCGTGGCCTTAGAGCAACTACAGCCGGACCCATCAAATCTCACCCCTCGAACGTCCGCAAACGTATCCGGGGGTGTCTGCGGGCATCGGCCGGTCACCCCTCTATTGCATAGGGATAGTTCATCATAGATGTCATCGGACTATCAAAAATTGACATGTTCTAAATACTAGTGCTATAAAGACTATCAAAAATTGACATGCTCTAAATACTAGTAGAGCTCTAAAGAAATATCAAAAATTGACATGCTCTAAATACTAGTAGAGCTCTAAAGAAACTTCAGAAATTGACATGCCTTCTTAGATCTGTCTCAGATATGGGCTAGATTTGAGGGGTTCCGGACAAGTATGGCAGTACTTATACATTTCATAGCTATGGCACCATCATCTCTCATTTTTGCCCAATAATATTTTTTTGCGGTTGAGCCCAATAATATTTCGAGGCATTACACGTTGTATCATCTTGTTAGTTAAAATTTTCATCCCAAAAAAAGTAATTACAATTTTGATGGGATGCATCCTCGTCCCTGAACGGGACAAGCTCCCAGTTGATGGATCTGGAGTTGCCGGACTCGGATCCACCGCTCGCCATGCCGGAGAAGGCCGGAGATCATCGGAGATGAATTGCGGTTGGATCGGATCATAGCAGACCGGCAAGTGACTAGGTTTCGTCTGGATGCGAAAAGGAAGGGTATATTTATGGGGTCGGGGTAAACCAGATTAGGTTGGATCCGACGTGACGGATGTGCCCGGACGCGCCCGGGCTTTCTTATATCCGTCTCAGATATGGGCTGGATTTGAGGGGTTCCAGACAAAGTATGGCAGTACTTATACATTTCATAGCTATGGCACCCAAAGGGCACCATCATCTCTCATTTTTGCCCAATAATTTTTTTTTGCGGTTGAGCCCAATAATATTTCGAGGCATTACACGGTGTATCATCTTGTTAGTTAAAATTTTCATCCCAAAAAAAGTAATTACAATTTTGATTGGATGCATCCTCGTCCCTGAACGGGACAAGCTCCCAGTTGATGGATCTGGAGTTGCCGGACTCGGATCCACCGCTCGCCATGCCGGAGAAGGCCGGAGATCATCAGAGATGAATTGCGGTTGGATCGGATCAGAGCAGACCGGCAAGTGACTAGGTTTCGTCTGGATGCGAAAAGGAAGGGTATATTTATGTGGTTGGGGTAAACCAGATTAGGTTGGATCCGACGTGACGGATGTGCCCGGACGCGCCCGGGCCTTCTTATATCTGTCTCAGATATGGGCTGGATTTGAGGGGTTCCGGACAAGTATGGCAGTACTTATACATTTCATAGCTATGGCCCCAAAGGGCACCATCATCTCTCATTTTTGCCCAATATTTTTTTTTGCGGTTGAGCCCAATAATATTTCGAGGCATTACACGGTGTATCATCTTGTTAATTAAAATTTTCATCCCAAAAAAAGTAATTACAATTTTGATTGGATGCATCCCGTCAGGCCATGCGTGGGTATTAGGTCAGACCCGCTCATCCTCTCTTTTCCATCGGACAATGCTCGTTCACGACCGGGCACTTGAGAGGGGGACATAATTTTGTGTGATGGCAAAAATGGGTAATTTCCTTCCACTTTATTGGAGACCTATTGGCTACAACAACCAGATGTTTTTGGAGAGAACATCACATGAAAACCAAATTTCAAAGATGGAAACCACGTTTGAAAGTTTTAGAAAAATCTGAACAAAATATGATGTTTTGTTGGCATGCGAAATTCCAAATTCAAACGCATTATCATTTACAAGCTATTAAAAAGATTAGCAATGAATAGTGACATTTGTTGTTCGGCACTATTCAATATTGATTTTGTTTCTTTCGTACCTCGTAAATGGTAATGTGTTTGAACTAGAGAATTTTAAATGCTAATAGAACATCACACTTTTAATATCCCATGTTTTTTGAGAATTTTTTAAAACTTCAAAACATCGTTTCCACATGATTTTCATCGGTTTTCACCGAACTTAGTTTCATGTCATATTCTCTCGTGTTTCTGCTTTTGTGAAAATCTCTAGCCTGTCTCTCTATTTTTAATCTGTATTGTGCTTTTAGTATATATATAGGAGTATAATAGATAGATAGATAATAGATGTCCCATCATCTTTGGCAATAAATGTGATGCGCTGTTATCTTGGTCAATGTATCATCTTTCTCAGTGTGACGTGTTTGTTGTTTTCTTCACTGTTTTCCTGTGATGCCAATTTCTGTGATAACGTGATCCATCAGGCAACCTTGGATTTCTGACCAAGTGAGGCGAATAGTCATCCAAGGGAGCGTGACAGGGGCTACTGCCCATACTTTTGCTGTTTCTCTTCCTGGGCGGCGGCTAAGGCCCGGTTTCCAATCATGTTCCTCCTCCTACATCACCTTGCCCGGCTATAGATCCGCATGTATGCTTGTCATATTCTGTATCACGTACTCAGCTGACAACGAACAGACAACTCGCAAATAAGCTAAGCTGCCAGCCATGGAGGGTTGGTTAACCTTATGTTTCATAGCCCTATCCACGTTACTGGCCCTTTGGTTTTCCGGCGGCAAGAGCAAGCCCAAGAAGCACCTGCACCTACCTCCCGGGCCATGGACTCTCCCGATCATCGGCAGCCTCCACCACGTCCTCAGCATGCTCCCTCACCGCACCATCACTGATCTGTGTCGCCGGCATGGGCCAGTGATGCTCCTCAAGCTAGGCGAGGTCCCCACGGTGGTGGTCTCCAGCGCCGAGGCGGTGGCGGAGGTAATGAAGACCAACGACGTCGCCTTCTCGAACCGGCAGACCACCCAGCTGCAGGAGATCATTGGCTTCGACGGGAAGGGCATCATCTTCGCCCCCTACGGCGACCACTGGCGCCAGATGCGCAAGGTCTGCATCGTGGAGCTCCTCAGCTCCAAGCAGGTGAAGCGCATGGAGTGCGTCAGGGCCGAGGAGGTGGGCAGCCTCCTCCGCTCCATCGTCACGGCCACAGCCGCGGGCGCCGCCGCCAACCTCAGCGAGATGTTTGCGGCGCTTGGCAACAATGTGGTGGCGCGGGCGGCGTTCGGCGGCAAGTTCACACGGCAGGAGGAGTTCCTCCACGCCATGGACCAAATCATGGACCTGTTGGGGGGCTTCTGCCTAGTCGACCTCTTTCCGTCGTCTCGACTGGTGCGGGGGCTCAGCAATGGCGAGCGCCGCATAAAGAGGATCCGGGACCTTATTGAGCACATCATCACCGAGATCCTTGAAGGGCGCAAGGTGGTGCGAGCAGCCGGTCATGGCGCATGCAGCACCGACGATGAGGACCTGCTGGACGTGCTGCTTAGGCTGCAGGACGAGGACTCGGCATACCCTCTAACCACAGAGATTATAGTCACTGTCTTGTTGGTGAGTATTTTACTTCCGGTCATTTTCTCATCGTTTGGATCTACTATGTGACCTCTACGTCATGAGAGGCAAGTTAACATCTTTGCTACTCCCTCCGTTCATTTTTATAAGACGTTTAGACAATTTAGGCTATGCCCAAAACAGTTCAATGTCAGCTGTCCAAAATGTCTTATAAAAAAGAACGGAGGGAGTAGATTACCTCGCAAAAAAAACATCATAGCTAGGTCTCACAAAAAAGGTACTCGAGTACAAATAGTTTTTGCTGTAACTTTGGGCTTTGACTTGCTAACAGTTGACCTTTTATCAACACCAGAGGAAATAGTTGCATACTATGTATTGTTTTAAATAGTTTAGCCTATAAAGACGTCTTATATTTTGGTATGGACCGGTAGTACTTCATATCAAGTTTGTTTTGACAAGTTATAAGGTATTTAATTATACATATATGTTACAACATTATTATTTTCAGGACATGTTTGCAGCTGCTTCAGAGACTACAGGAACCGCTTTGGAGTGGGCCATGTCAGAACTCACAAGTCATCCTGAAGTTATGGCTAAGGCACAATTAGAGGTTCGAGAGGTACTAGGTCAAGGCCGAGCTATCATTAGCAATAGCGATCTTGCAGAACTCCACTACATGCAGATGGTCATCAAGGAGGTTCTTAGATTGCATCCACCTGCCGCTTTACTCCCCCGCAAGACTAGAGAGGACTGCAAAATTATGGGTTATGACATCCTTGAAGATACCAATATATACATCAACGTCTTCGCAATTTCCCGGGACCCTCAGTATTGGAGCAATCCAGAAGAATTTAATCCAGAGAGATTTGAGGACAACAATGTGGATTATAATGGGACAAGTTTCGAATTCACTCCTTTCGGAGGTGGCCGACGACAATGCCCTGGAATAGCATTCGCATCATCAGTTTTGGAGATTACCTTGGTAAACTTTCTCTATCACTTTGACTGGATGCTTCCTGACGATGCCAACTCAGTGTCACTGGATATGTCTGAGAAATTCGGGTTCACTGTCCGTAGAAGGACTGACCTACTGCTCAAGGCTATTCCACATGTATGCTCCAAGGCTACACATATATAGATCCAAGAAGTAGATGTTCATATGTGTTGCATTGTACCTTTATGCATAAATTAGAATAAGAGCTCATGGAATAACTTCTTGTGTCAGATTACATGCCAAAAAAGTGGAAGTAACTATTGGCAGAAATTAAATTTCAACTTTCAAATGGGAAAGCATGCCAACATCTACTACGTATCTCCCTCTGTGGCCAATTTTGAAGATGTTATCATCAGTGCGATTCTAAATAAATATTATTGGCTTGTATTTGTTAAGTAGTCGAGCTACCTTTGAAACTACTGATTTTTGTTATTAACAATTTTAAATTGTAGTCCTTTATCCGTTCTCATTGTCTCCGGCACACTGGTCATTTTCTGTGTTGCAACTGTGTCGAATATGTGTGTTGGTTTCTATTGGGCTAAATATACTACTTTGACATCTACTGTATCAAGTTTTGGAATATATGCAAAAGAAAGGGACTCAACCCGGCTAGCTAACTATGACCACCAGATATATGCAGAAGAAAGGGACTCAAGGGGCACCAAGAAAAATTGGCATTAGCCACCAGATATTTGGCACTCATACGTTCTAGATGGCCACCAGATATTTGGCACTGATACGTTCTTGATGGCCACCAAATATATGTAGAAGAAAGGGACTCGGGTGTTGTTTTCTGCATTCTTTTACTTTTCAGAAAAATAATTTTACGGAGCTAAAAATTTAAGGAAAAAAAATACAGTTTTTTAGGTCAAAAGCTATTAGGCATCTGACCCGACTTGAGGGAGTCCTATGAGCCCCACACAGCCAAGTGGTGCAGCTAGGGGTGGCCGCACTGGCACATAGACATCAATGTGCAAGTGGAGGTTCGTCAGCCCCTGTTGCACCTAACTAATTACAAGGTCTTGGTAATGCTTCAAGATGAGACCGCAAGCGAAGGTTGTTTAGAAAAGTCCCCACTATGTCTTCATTCCAGAGCTAGCCTCCTGATTTCCACTGGGCGAGAGGTTTGCTTTATTCAACTCAAACGTTGAGTTTCCATCGAAGGCGATAACCAGGCGAAAGTCTTGTACACAGCCAGCTATGTGCACGCCACATACAGCCGGCTGCATCGAGCTGAATGTCAGCGGACATATGTTGGAGATGACGACTAACAGGCTCATAGAAATGGTGTAGGGAACCATGCTCGGCGCCATATTGGACCCCTGTTGAAACGCCGGGGGCGCGCCAAGCACTTCGTCAATCCCGACCCTACCTCTTGTGCTTCGTTCCTCCACATGCTCCGCACAGCAAGTTTCATGTCTAGGAAGGGTGCTATCTTCCACGAGGCGCCCTACTACGGGCTCCTCGACAACGTCCGTGCCCCTCCTATCGGCGATCTCGACATCGACAGCATCCGCCTGGCCAGGTCCAACGTTTCTGTGTGCTCCTATTTGTATCTTTTGCGATGATGATATCTCTGCCAAGCAATTACTCTTCCCAAATGGTAAGTGCCGCACGTGTGGCATAGAGCAATCTGACCTGACTTTTTTTTACAATTAAAGTTGCCATCCGAAAAAAAAACTGAAACCTGCCATTCAAAACGAAAGTTGGCATGCTTGATACTAAAGTTGTCATTTTCGCGTCACTAAACTTACCATAAAAAACGTTCGAAATTGCCATGTATTCGTGTCACACGTGTGTCCTTGCACTTTTGGGCTCCTGCACTCCAGACAGATCCACGGTTGATATAACATTCCAAACAAAAGAAAAGAAAGGAGCGATGCACTGCCGTGCAAAGGTGGGGTTTTATCTCATCACTGTGGATTTTAAAGGATTTTTTACCATGTGACTACCATCCCAACAAGATAGGAGGTTTGTAATTCAAAAAAAAAAAAACACGAGAGGGGGTTTGTTAGGATCGACGCAGAGAATCCAGGGCGAGGAGGCCGCATTTGCTGATGTGGCACTCCCAACCTGCATGCGTATATATACGGGGTGGTGGTTTTCCAATTCTCTCTCTCTCTCAATTCCCTGGAAACTTTCTCCTCCTCCATCCCCCAAAACCCAACTTCTGCCACATTGCCAAGATCACATAAACCCGGGGAGCCGCGGCAGTTCGATCACACAGCCCTGCCTGACCGGGCTTCGCCTTGCCGAAATTCCATGTGATCCCAGCACCCCTGGCCTTGTAATCTATTCAGGTATCTCCGTCCGGGGTCTTTTGGGGTGGAGTTCGTGGGATCGGGAAGGTTTGGTAGATGGGGTGGTTTTTAGATCAGTTTCGGTCCATTGTCTTCGTGTAGGAAAGGGTAGAAAAAGAAGGATCTTCCGTTTCTGTCCATGAAAAATCCGCATTAGTTTTTGTTCATCAGTTCTTGGTTGGCGACTGCGGCCGCAGAGTGGAGTTGGGGGTTTTAGGCGATGGATGTCGGCACTGCAGTACAGATGGTGGATGCCTCCACTTTGTGATCTTAACCTTGATTGGATTGTGATTGACGAACATGGAACATCTGTTTTTTTTTCTTGTTTCCTTGGTTGGTTGAGTGCATAGTTCACTATGATGCTGCTGACTGATCCTTGATCGGGGGATCAGTTCACCTTGTTAGAGTCTATGGGGTCTTTGCTCGCAGCCGTTCACCTAGTGCATTGGATTCTGATGCTAGTATGCGATGCTATGACCATAGACCTGTAAGATCAGAGGTGTGTGTGGGTCCGTCTTAACCAATTTCATCTTCAGAATTGCTCAACTTAGGATCACATCTCTCCAGTCATGCTCTATGATCATCATGTTATTACCCTTATTATTATGTCTTCAATACTGAAGTTGCAGCATGAGTTAGATTACCATGTATATAATTGGTTACTGTTTTGTACTCTTAACAAAATATACAATGTATGATTTGACTGATTGCCTTCTCTACAAGAATGTTCATGTTTTGAATTAAAAAAAAAGCAATGCATGGCTTAGTTACTTTCTCTACAAGAATGCAGTCGCCTTGTTTGCAAGGACCCTGGGTTCATACATTTATAGCCATTTGACAACTCAGTATGTATGATTTACTAAAAATATGTATACTTTTTCTCTCAATAGCTGCAGATCATGGAGTGCCCAATGGATACTACAGCAAGCAATGCCGCGCTGGTTATAGAATTCCACAACATAGTGAATGATGCTGCCCCGCGTTCTCCTTCGCCGAATCCAGAAGCTGAACTTATGAAGCGCCATTTCTCTGGAGAAGAAGCCGTAGGGCAATTCCCCCTAACCGCGAGCACATCCATTCTCCCTCATGTGCTCTCATCCTCTGACCTGGATCCTAAAGATCTTGCTGCTTTGGAGGCAAGTTGTACAATCACATTCTTAGTTCTCATGACTTTCGAGTTTTAAAATGCTGCTTATGAATTGTTGTGATGACACAATGATGTGGAGATATTGTGCTGTTTCAGGCTACATGTAAATTCTTCAGAAACCCCGCAAAGTTCCCACCAGACTTGGAATTATCACTTCCAGAACTTGCAGCATTCGATATGTGCCAGCAAAGGCCCATGTTTAACCTAATGAAACCGGAAGAGAAGGAGTGGCTGAAGCAACGGTGCGGGGGCTCTTGGAAGCTTGTTCTTGGATACATTTTGGTCGGCGAGAAGAATTGCCGCCACGAGAAATCTCAGGTCACTGCTGGACCAGGCCACAACATTGTTGTCTCAACAAATGGGGACGTATACTCATTTGGCATGAATTCTTCGGGCCAGCTTGGCCTTGGGGACACAGAAGACAAGTTCAAACCATGCCTTATCAGGTAGTGTACGTTGATTTGGTTGAGTTTTGGGAATCTTGTCTGCCGATGTAATAAACTGTTGCTGCATTTGTAGGTCTCTGCAAGGCATCAGGATCACACATGCTGCGGTTGGATCGAGTCGAACAATGCTTGTGAGCGACACGGGAAGTGTCTACGTATTTGGAATCGACACCTTTGGGGGGTATAGTTTGAATGGAATACCTGCTACTGACTATGTTAACAGTCCCAAGGTAGTGGAGTCACTGAAGGGCATCTTTGTAGTGCAAGCAACTATAGGAGGCTTCTTCTCGGCAGTTCTGTCTAGAGAGGGTCGGGTTTATACTTTCTCCTGGGGCCGGGAACACGAGAGGAGGCTAGGCCATACTACAGATTACGCCGATGTCGAGCCTCGCCTTCTCTCTGGGCCCCTTGAGAATGTACTTGTTGCGCAGATTGCTGCCGGCAATTGTTACCTCCTCATGTTAGCCTACCAGCCCACCGGAATGTAAGCATTTGCTCCCATGGTCTCTATGTTTTTCTTATCCAATTGCATGTCCATTCAAATAATTGAACATCCTTTCTTTGTGAGGGTTCCTTCAGGATCATGGCATTCTTGTTAACTGCATGACTTGATGTCTCTTATATTTGCTATATATGCAGGTCGGTGTACTCTGTGGGCTGTGGTCAAGGAGGCAAGCTTGGGCATGGGAACAAGAACAGCGAGGGTGTCCCTCAGCTGATATCACACTTCGAGGGAATCAACGCAAGGCCAGTGTCAATCTCAGCCGGTGATTGGCATGCCGCGGTCCTGAGCAGCGACGGCGCGTGCTCACCTGGGGATGGGGTTTCCAAGGCTGCCTAGGACATGGATACGCTGAAGAATGCGCGACCCTCCCGATGGCGGTGGAAATCTCCAATGATGTCCACATTTCAGCTGGCCAGTACTACACCTTTGTCATGACGGATAATGGTGATGTCTACTCCTTTGGGTGGAAGGGAGCCTACAACCTAGGTTTTCAGGTGCGATGAATGAATCATGTTTACTTGTAGCACCCAACTATTCATCTTTGTCAAAGTACTGAATGTATATGTGATCGCTCTTGGTTTCAGGACGAGGACGAGGAGGAGAACCAGGGTGTCCTGGCTCCCAAGTTGGTCGCCTCACTCACCGGGCTAAACGAAAGGTTTGTGCAGGTTAGCCCGACGAATGCCTATGATTGGCACAACAGAAGAACGGGGGTGTCTCATACGGTTGCCCTCACCGAATCCGGCAAGGTGTACACGTTTGGAGGAGGTAGCTCGAGTCAGCTTGGCCTCAAGCTTGCCGAGGGCAAAGAAGCCATGCCCCCTCTCCAGGTTGACGTCGATCTCGCCTAGTTCCTCCAGCAGCATCTGCCTGGAATACCTTCATACTATACAGGGAGAATGAAAGAAAAACCTCTTTTTATAGATCGTAAATTTAGTTCGTTCTAGAGTTTGGATCCTTGGCTGGTTACTTTTGAGTAGTGGACAGATATATGATGATGCCATGAATTATGGGTTTTAAACTGAACCGAAATCTCACCTGTTCAAATGTTAGCTCTTCATTCTTCATATACTCTTTTTTTTAAAACGTACGCAAAAGATTTGCCTCGTCCATTAATTAAAAAGAAGGAAAAAAGTTTGTTACATAATCTCCCATTACAGTAAAGGTCGTTACTCTTCAAATGCGTGTCAATATGCAGTTGGAGCCATTCCTGGATCACATCCAAAAACGGAGCGTGAACCGGCACTTGAAGAAAAGGTGGTCAGCGCTTTCGATCTCACGCTTGCAAATTGGACAGAAACCACAATTTGGCCACCCTTGCTTGGCCAGTCTGTCGCCGGTCCAAATGCGATTTTGGATGGACAAACGAGCAAAAAAATGGGGGGCGCCCAAGCCTTCAACACGGCAGCGCTCATGACAGATCTAATGGCATCAAGGAATTGCGCCTTATACGCGGAGGCCGCCGAGTAATGCCCGAAAGTCGTATGGTTTCAAGTGATGTCGTCCTCAGTGTGAGTGTTCAGATGGACGTCAACACAAGATATCCCAAAGAGGAATGACCTCACGAATGTGGTCGAAGGACCAATGCGACGGGAGTTTAATTTTGGATACCCCCCTCATCCTCCATGGCCTCATGCACCTTGCACTTCCTGGTGGAGGCCTCATAAACAAGCAGGGCGATGTTCTTAGGCTGGCTGGCATTGAGCCAAGGGGAGTCCCAAAACAGAGCCCGAGCCCCACTACCAATGGTGATGACAGTGGAAGCATAGAATAAATCAAGGTTCGTCTCGTTGCAAGGGTTTCTCGAGTTACCCATGGCCACCCACATTTTTACAGGCTCTTTCCATTCGAATCATGGCAAGGGTCTGCGCGTTTCATGGCCGGAGAGACGATCTGACCGCCGTTGTTGTTTGTGTCGCTTGTGTGCCCGGTCAAAGCCAGAGCTTGGGCATCCATGGTTGTTCCTGCTGCCTGGCTCACAGCTCGGTGTCTGCTCGGAAGAGGTGGCCTCCACCAACGATAGTTCTAAGGGCATCTCCAATGCTGATCCGCGGGAGCATCTGTCCGCGGGAGCATCTATCCGCGGATAGTGGGGGGCCAGTCCGCGGCCAAAGATGCGGGAGCCGACCATTCGAAGCTATCCGCATATGTCGGTTACATTTCAAATCTTTCCCTACTAATAAAGCACGCATTGTTTCCGTTGGGTTCACCGTTGCAGACTTTTTGCAAAAAAAAGTCCTTATGTTTTTTTCTTTATTGAACCCACAGTTTCTATTTTAGTCGATCCGAAAAATGTTTCATAAGTGGAAAACATTTTGTTTCTCTATTTTCCGTACGTGACTAGCCTGTGTTCCTGAGCAGGAAGCCTGGAGTTAGGCGAGCAGGCTCGCTCGGCTGGATGGGCCAGTCCTGCCGATAGCCTGGCTGGAGTACGGAGATACTATCTGGTAGCAAAATGGCCTGTGCGTTGCAACGGGGTAACAAAACTATGTATTGACCATATATTACAGTGAGTATTGCTAAAAAAACTCAGTACAATGAGTGTTGAGTGCATGAAGATTTTGACCGTCTCACGTCTAGTTGATGTATGATTGTTAGATAATAATCTAACACTTTATGAGGTAATTCGTCACTAATGATTACAATTCTAATGCACAGACTAATGTTTATGAATTTTAACGAACCGGATGATATTCATTTAAACTAGGATAACTTTTATATAAAACCGAAGATATTTCGTCTGGTGAACTAAAAACCTAACCCTACACTACACTATAATTGACGGTGACCTCGTAGGCCATGCCGGGCTGGCCGGCGGCTCCTTCGTCATCGTCGCCGGAGCCAACGTCGGAGTCAGGCTTCGGACGGCGGAAGGGGCGGCGTCGCGGCAAGGCTTCCCGGCAGCCATGTGATGCCCCCGTTTATAATCGTGTACACAGCAGATGGCTGTGTCATGCACACACACGATTATAAACGGGGGCGTCACAAGCCACCTGACGCTTATGATGGTTCTTTCACAACTCATAGAAATACAATATATGTTTGCTTCGATGCACCGGATTGTTACACTGTTGCACAAAGAAATAGCAGATTTGTTGTTTATGTTTATAACACCACTTTGCCTGGATCAGCAGGTTGAGAAGATTGCCGAGGAGGCACTCCAACCGGACCCCTTGACATGCTGTTGTACCACCGCACGAGTGGGGAAGTTTTGAACCTTATGGGATTCTCTTTCAAATGTTACTGAAGCATGAGAAGAAGAGTGGTTCCCCCGCTATCCTTCTCCACCGCCTGCCTTGCCCGCCCGCGCGAGCTCGCATCGTGTTTCGTGAACGAGAAGTGCTGAGACATATGTCATGTGTGCGCCTAATTTTGTCGGTCACAATGGATAACTAATTCACAATTAATTACAAGTGATTAATAGACGCACTACGAATCATGGGTTGTTGCTGATTCGAGTGTGGGTGATAACCCACAAGTATAGGGGATCATTTGTAGCCTTTTTCGATAAATAAGAGTGTTGAACCCAACGAGGAGCTAAATGTAGAACAAATATTCCCATAAGTTCTATCGACCACCGATACAACTCTACGCACACTTAACGTTTGCTTTACCTAGAATAAGAATAAAACTAGAAGTACTTTGTAGGTGTGGATAGGTTTGCAAGATAATAAAGAACGTGGAAATAAAAGTTAGGTGCTGTTTAAATAAAGAAACAATTAAGTTTACTAAAACGAGTGTGGAATAGTGGTGGTAGGATTTGCGGAATCGTCCCTTAGCAATTGACTAGTTACTAGACCGATAGCAAATTTTTATGTGGGAGAGGCCACTGCTAGCATGTCGTCCCTTACTTGGAATTCTATGCACTTATGATTGGAACCAAGCATCCGCAACTACTAACGTTCATTAAGATAAAACTCAATCATAGCATTAAGATATAAATTGGTCCCCCTTCAATCCCACATGCATCAATTTCTATGGTAGGCTGAAGCTGCTGTCACCCTTGCCCTCCAATGCATAGTCCTATCAACATACAACTAACCCTATGGTGTGATCCACACGCGCGCTCATATGATGGGCACCAAAGGACAGCAACATAACCACAAGCAAATTAAACCAATCATAGCAATTCACCATTACCGGTAGGACAACAAAAATCTACTCAAGCATCATAGGATAGCCACATATCATTGGGAAATAATATATAGTGTTGAGCACCATGTTTAAGTAGAGGGTACAATGGGTTGCGGGAGAGTGGACCGCTGTAGATAGATGGAGGAAGGTGATGAAGTTGTTGGTGAAGATGACGGAGGTGTTGGAGTAGATCACCATCACACAATAATTGCCCCGGTGGCGTTCCGGCGCCACGGGAGAGAGGGGGAGAGAGCCCCCCTCCTTCTTCTTCTTCCTTGGCCTCCCCCCTAGATGGGAGGAGAGTTCCCCCTCTGGTCCATGGCCTCCATGGCGGCGGAGGAGCAGGAGCCCCTCCGAGATTGGATCTCCCTCTCTGTTCTCTTCTGTTTTGTGCTCCCTAGATCTGGCCGAAAACCGTTTCTTAAATATCTGGAGATCCATAACTCCAATTGCGCTAAGATTTTAACACGGTTTTTTTTCTGGATATGAGCTTCTTTGCGCCCTAAGTACAGCTCCAACCGACTTAAGAGGAGAGCACAACCCACCACCATGCGCCTGGGCTGCCTGGCGCGCCCAGGTGTCTTGTGGTGGTTGTGGGCCCCCGTTTGCGTTGATTCCACCTCCTAAAAATCATAAATATTCCAAAATAATTCTCCGTCAATTGTTATCGCGTTTGGACTTCGTTTGATATGGATATTCTGCGAAATAAAAAACATGCAACAAACAGGAACTGGCACTGGGCACTGGATCAATATGTTAGTCCAATAAATCATATAAAATGTTGCGAAAAGTATGTGAAAGTTGTATAATATTGGCATGAAACAATGAAAAATTATAGATAAGACGGAGACGTATCAACATCCCCAAGCTTAATTCATGCTCGTCCTCGAGTAGGTAAATGATAAAAAAAATTGATGTGGAATGTTACCTCGCATAAACTTGATCATATATCTAATCATGGCATGAATATTAAGACACGAGTGATTCAAAACAATAGTCTATAATTTGACATAAAGACATTAATACTCAGGCATCCCAACAAACAATCGTGTCTTTCAAAATATCAATCGCTAAAGAAAGATATCCCTACAAAATCATATAGTCTTGTCATGCTCCATCTTCTTAACACAAAGTATTTATCATGTACTACCCCCGTGTCAGCCAAGCAATTGGTTCATACTTTTTAACGCGCTTCAGCTTTTTCAACCCTCACGCAATACATGAGCGCAAGCCATGGATATAGCACTATGGGTGGAATAGAGTATGATGATAGGGGTAAATATAGAGAAGACAAAACAGTAAGAAAGTCTCACATCGACGCGGCTGACCAACAGGCTATGGAGATGCCCATCAATTGATATCAATGCGAGGAGTAGGGATTGCCATGCAACGAATGCACTAAGAGCTATAAGTGTATGAAAGCTCAACATGGAAACTAAGTGGGTGTGCATCAAACTCTATAATGAAAAATTCCCACTAGTATATGAAAGTGACAACATAGGAGACTCTCTATATGAAAAACATGGTGCTACGTTGAAGTACAAGTGTGGAATTTGCATGCCCCTTCTTCTTCTTTCATTTTTTTCTTTTTCTTTTTTTTCTTTTTTTTTCTTTTCTTTGTTTCTTCTTCTTGTCCGAAGTCTCATCCTGACTTGTGGGGGAATCATAGTCTCCATCATCCATTCCTTACTGGGACATGCTCATCACACTTCTATTTACTTACAAGTCAATATTACAACTCGATACCTAGAACAAAGTATGACTTTATATGAATGCCTCTGGCAGTGTACCAGGATGTGCAATGATCTAGCGTAACATGTATAAAAAATGATGAATGGTGGCTGAGCCGCAAATACTATGTCAACTATATGATCATGGAAAGCAATATGACAATGAATGCTCAAGTCATCAAAATGGAAGCGGTGGAAGTTGCATGGCAATATATCTCGGAATGGCTATGGAAAGGCCATAATAGGTAGGTATGGTGGTTGTTTTGAGGAAGATATAGTAAGGCTTATGTGTGATAGAGCTGTTGGAAATATGCCCTAGAGGCAATAATAAAGTTGTTATTATTATATTTCCTTAATCATGATAAAGATTTATTATTCAGGCTATAATTGTATTGATTGGAAACTTAAATACATGTGTGAATACATAAGAAAATACCAAGTCCCTAGTATGCCTCTACTAGACTAGCTCGTTGATCAAAAGATGGTTAAGGTTTCCTAACCATAGACATGTGTTGTCACTTGATAACGAGATCACATCATTAGGAGAATGATGTGATGGACAAGACCCATCCGTTAGCTTAGCATATGATCATTCAGTTTATTGCTACTGCTTTCTTAATGTAAAATACATATTCCTTCGACCATGAGATCATGCAACTCCCGGATACCGGAGGAATACCTTGTGTGCTATCAAACATCACAACGTAACTGGGTGATCAGAAAGATGCTCTACAGGTATCTCCGAAGGTGTCTGTTGAGTTGGCGTGAATCGAGATTGGGATTTGTCACTCCGTATGACGGAGAGGTATCTCTGGGCCCTCTCGGTAATACAGCATCACAAGAAGCTTGCAAGCAAAGTGACTAAGGAGTTAGTTACGAGATGATGTATTACGGAACGAGTAAAGAGACTTGCCGTAACGAGATTGAACTAGGTATGGAGATACAGACGATCGAATCTGAGGCAAGTATCATACCGACGGACAAAAGGAACTACGTGTGTTGTCATAAAGGTTCGACCGATAAAGAACTTCGTAGAATATGTAGGAACCAATATGGGCATCCAGGTCCCGCTATTGGCTATTGACCGGAGAAGCGTCTCGGTCATGTCTACATCATTCTCAAACCCGTAGGGTCCGCACGCTTAACGTTCGTTGACGATATAGTATTATATGAGTTATGAATGTTGGTGATCGAATGTTGTTCGGAGTCCTGAATGAGATCACGGACATGACGAGGAGCTCCAGAATAGTCCGGAGGTAAAAATTGATATATGGGATAATAGTGTTTGGTCTCCGGAAGGGGTTTCGGATGTTTCCCGAAATGTTTGGGTACGAGAACACTTTATTTGGGCCAAGGGGTAAAGCCCACGGGGGTTGAGGAAGGTGCAAAAGGCAGTTTTGCGGAGGCCAAGGGGCCAGACGCCAGGGACCCTGGCGTCTGGTCCTGGAGTCCGAGAAGGACTCTTGCCTTGCGGGCTAAACCGACTTTGAGGAGGCTCTTTCTCCAAGAAACGACCCAGGGCTCAACATATAAATAGAGGGGCAAGGCTAGCACCCGGAACATATCAAGATTCAGCAAGCCGTGTGCCGGCAACCCTGCCCCTTCTAGTTTATCCTCCGTCATAGTTTCCGTTGTGCTTGGCGAAGCCCTGGAGATTGTTCTTCACCACCACCATCACCACACCATCGTGCTGCCGGAACTCATCCACTACTTCGCCTCTTTTGCTGGATCGAGAAGGCGAGGACGTCATCGAGCTGAACGTGTGCTGAACACGGAGGTGCCGTACGTTCGGTACTTGATCGGGACGGATCGTGAAGGTGTACGACTACATCAACCGTGTTGATAAACGCTTCCGCTTAGCGATTTACAAGAGTATGTAGATGCTCTCCCCCTCTCGTAGCTATACATCTCCATGGATAGATCTTGCGTGCGCGTAGAATTTTTTTTGTTTTCCATACAACGTTCCCCAGTAGTGGCATCATGAGCCAGGTCTATGCGTAGATGATATGCACGAGTAGAACACAAAGGAGTTATGGGCAGTGAGGTTCATATTGCTTCCCACCAATGTCTTATTTTGATGCGGCGGCATTGTGGGATGAAGCGGCCCAGACCAACCTTACATTTCCACGCACATGAGACTGATTCCACCGACTGACATGCAACTTGTTTTGCATAAATGTGGCTGGCGGGTGTTTGTTTCTCCTAGTTTAGTTGAATCGGATTTGACTACGGCGGTCCTTGCAGAAGGTTAAATAGCAACTTGATAATCACCATTGTGGTTTTTTGCGTAGGTGAGAACGGTTCTTGCTAGTTGCCCGTAGCAGCCACGTAAAACTTGCAACAACAAAGTAGAGGACGTCTAACTTGTTTTTGCAGGGCATGTTGTGATGTGATATGGTCAAGATGTGATGTGATATATGTTAATGTATGAGATGATCATGTTTTGTAATAAGTTCACAACTTGCATGTCGATGAGTACGACAACCGGCAGGAGCCTTAGGGTTGTCTTTAATTATTGTATGACCCGCGTGTCAATCACTAAGCGCCATGTAATTGCTTTACTTTATCGCTATTGAAAGGATCGAGCAGAGGTGTCTAGAGGGGGGTGGTTAGACCCTCAACAAGCAAAAGTAGTAGTTTTTAAGTTCTTCAAGTTGTGGTGGAGATTTAGCACAAGATTAAGCATTCACAATACATTTCAAGCAAGCATGGCAAGAGTATATGCAGCGGAAAAGATAAAGCATGCTAATTGCAAGAAAGTAAAGGGATGGGATTGGAGTGTGCAAACGCAATGTAGACTCGGAGATTTTTGGCGTGGTTCTGATAGGTGGTGCTATCGTACGTCCACGTTGATGGAGACTTCAACCCAAGAAGGGTAACGGTTGCGCGAGTCCACGGAGGGCTCCACCCACGAAGGGTCCATGAAGAAGCAACCTTGTCTATCCCACCATGGCCATCGCCCACGAAGGACTTGCCTCACTCGGGTAGATCTTCACAAAGTAGGCGATCTCCTTGCCCATACAAACTTCTTGGTTCAACTCCATAATCTTGTTAGAGGCTCCCAAGCGACACCTAACCAATCTAGGAGACACCACTCTCCAAAAGGTAATAAATGGTGTGTTGATGATGAACTCCTTGCTCTTGTGCTTCAAATGATAGTCTCCCCAACACTCAACTCCCTCTCATAGATTTGGCTATGGTGGAAAGATGATTTGAGTCGAAAGCAACTTGGGAAGGCTAGAGATCAAGATTCTTGTGATAGGATTGGAATATCTTGGTCTCAACACGTGAGTAGGTGGTTCTCTCTCAGAAAATGAGTAGTGGAAGTGTAGGCACGTTCTGATGGCTCTCTCTTGAATGGAGAAGGGGGTGGAGGGGTATATATAGCCTCCACACAAAATCCAACCGTTACACACATTTGACTCAACTCGGTCAGACCGAATAGAAGAACTCGGTGAGACCGATTCAGTTCAAAATGTGAACATTAGGAATCTCGGTGGGACCGACTGGAACAACTCGGTGGGACCGATGTGCAAGGGCTATGGCAAAACCTCATCTCGGTGAAGCCGATTGCATGAACTCGGTGAGACCGATTTCAGCAAAGAGCAAACAGAGAGTTGGTCAAGCAAACTCGGTGGGACCGATCGCTCATTTCGGTGAGACCGAAATGTTACAAAGGGAAACAGAGATTTTGTAGGGCCATCTCAGTGAGACCAAGATCCATATCGGTGTGACCGAATCATTTAGGGGTTTTGGTAGTGGCCATGTCAACTGAACTCGGTGGCGCCGGATAGATCAAATCGGTGAGGCCGAGTTTGACTTTGAGTTTTGGACATATGTGGAAATGAGAACGTGGCTGAGGGTTTTGGAGCAATATCACTGAGCACTTTGAGCAAGTAGACCATTAAGCAACACCTCATCCCCTTTTAATAGTATTGGCTTTCCTATGGACTCAATGTGATCTTGAGTCACTAAAATAGAAATGAAGAGTCTTGAGCTTTTGCTAATCTTTGTCCTTAGCATTTTGAAGGGGTTCCACATCCTCTTGTCCTTACCACGCCATGGTTGAACTCATCTGAAATACACTAGGTGAAAGTATTAGTCCAACAAGAGATATGTTGACATTAATTACCAAAATCACCCAGGGAGCACTTGTGCTTTCAATCTCCCCCTTTTTGGTAATTGATGACAACATACATCAAAGCTTTAGATAAGAGATAAGAAGAGTAACAAGTAAAGCTTTGGAAAGACATGTAACATGCATAGGCTCCCCCTACATGTATGCAATCATGTGAAGATAGAATATAAGAACATGTGAATGCATGAGCATGACAGAGCAAGCAATGAGTTACCTGTATCTTGGCTATATGCATCAGAGCAAATGATGTGTATAGAAGGTGTACCTCCATGTTCATGAATCCTTCTTGCAAACAATATGTACATCAGCAAGAGATCATCATGCACATGAGTATGATGCATATACTTACCTTGTGGTCTTGGCCTGACTTTTGAAGGAGTGGACTTGAGAAAACAAGGTTAGATAACACAAGAACACTCTAGACAAAGCAATTTCAGGAAACCACAAGAGTACCAAGACTGGGATGACATGTAATGGGTAGGTACTAGGTACTCTATTTAGATATTGACATGTCCCCAAAGACTTTAAAGAGAAGCAATGAATTCCAAAGATTTTCTTCCCTAGATGTGAACTCTTTCTCCCCCTGAATCTGATATTGGATAATGGGAGAAGGTAGGGTGAGAGAAAATCAGAGCAAGAAATGGTGTAGACAACCAAAATTCAGAGCAACAAGAATGTTAGCAATAGCTAAGATCAAACAAATATTGACATGTCTTTCCCCTCTTAAAGACATGTGACTTCTCTCCTCTTTGTTTTACTAGCATCTGGAAGAGCTTAGATGTGCTCATATGATAAGCTTTGATGTGCTCTCTCTCCCCCTTTGACATCAATTTCCAAGAAGGGCACTTCTGGAGCATGAGTCAAATAAGTTTGGTCCTTGAGACACACTACAAAGTAGCATGTAGTTTAAGATGTGGGTAGAGGATAAGAATCATTGAGTGGAGCAGAAGAAAATAGGTAGTAAAGATGGCAAAACTTTTTCTCAGAGTTGAAATCGGTGACGCCGAGTGAACAGAGTCACAGAAGATCCTGATCGGTGCGACCGAGTTAGTCCATGTCGGTTGTACCAATGAACTATTCACAAGGAGTCCTTGTGCTTCGGTCTGACCGATAGGTTTGGATCGGAGGGACCGAGTTCAACACAGAGTAAAAATTTTGTCAACTCAGCTCACTAAGCAAATTAAATCTCACAAGGATTTGCAAGGAATTTACTGAAAGATTTGCAATGAATTAGATACAGAAGACATAGAGAAAACAGGTTAAGATATCTAGATGAAGTTTTTTTTATAAGGGGAACAAGATAGCAAGAAATATATGCAAGAACACAAAGTAAGTGAACAGAGAAACACTAGAGAACTTCATCTAGAAGGGGTCAGCGACATAGTCACCTATGTTAGAGTATATTGACTTAGGAGTCAAGTGAGATCACTTGATCATAGGTCATACTCATCGTTTAAGCTCAAAATGGGGTTACCATTTTTCATTTAAGCATTTTGATGTATTCACATCTCATTGAGTTGCTTTGTCTCATGTCTTGGGGCAAAGCTTCTCTAAGATGGAATGACATACCTTGGGTGGTGTTGATCTTGATCATGTAGTTGAACTTATGTTTGATGCTCAAAGTTGATGTAGTCCATGATGAAGTTCATCTTCCTACATGGGTTAGTCTTGCAAGGAAAAGCATTTGTGTATCCAAAATGACAATCATGAATCTAGATTCCAATTGAGATAGTCAAGAAGGATATGTTGAGTGGATTCATGCTTCCTTGTAATCAACAACCATATCATAGGGACTTGGTGATGTAGAGATTGCTCAAAATGTGAGTGACTTGCAATCTCATAGATTTGAATTCATCCAAGTACCTACAAGGGTTAGATAACATGCAAGGGTGCAAGTATAGATCCAAGACATATAATCATCATCATAAGAGAAATATCAAGGATTAGTCATAAAAGGCTCATGCCTTGCATGTTTCCAAATGGAGTTTCTACTCCAAGTTTGAGGCATCAATGATATTCAATTCACCTCTCAAACGGCAAAACGCTTTCTCATCAAGTGGTTTGGTGAATATATCCGCCAATTGCTTATCGGTACAACATGCTTAAGATTGATGTCTCCTTTAGCAACATGATCTCGAATAAAATGATGACGAACTTCAATATGCTTAGTTTGAGAATGTTGCACGGGATTGTGAGCAATCTTAATAGCACTCTCATTATCACAAAGCAATGGAACATGTTTCACATGTATCCCATAATCCTTAAGGGTTTGGGTCATCCAAAGTAATTGAGCATAACATGATCCGGCGGCAATGTATTCCTCTTCGGCGGTGGATAAGGATACCGAGTTTTGTTTCTTGGAGGACCAAGACACAAGAGATCTACCAAGAAATTGAGAAGTACTCGAAGTGGACTTTCTATCAACCTTGTCACCGGCATAGTCCGAATCGGAGTAGCCAACAAGATCAAAAGAAAACCTCTTAGGATATCAAATGCCAAAGTTTGGTGTATGAATTAAGTATCTCACTATCCTTTTCACAGCCTTAAGATGACATTCTTTGGGGGCCGCTTGATATCGTGCACACAAGCACACACTTAGCATAATATCGGGACGGGAGGCACATAGATATAACAATGAACCAATCATAGAGCAGTAAACCTTTTGGTCAACCGGTTTGCCATCCTTTGTCAAGTCAAGATGTCCACTAGCAGGCATGGGTGTTTTCATACCTTTGCTTTCTTGCATGTTGAACTTCTTGAATAGGTCCTTGGTATACTTTGTTTGAGAAACAAAGGTACCTTCCTTAGTTTGCTTGATTTGCAAACCAAGAAAGAATTTGAGTTCACTCATCATAAACATCTCAAACTTCTCCGACATTAGCCTTCCAAACTTTTCACTAAAATGAGGGTTAGTCGAACCAAATATGATATCATCCACATAGATTTGGCACACAAATAATTCACCATTAACCCTTTTAGTAAAAAGTGTAGAATCAATCTTCCCAATTTCAAAGCCTTTTTCAATAAGAAACTTGGTCAAGCATTTATACCATGCTCTAGGAGCTTGTTTAAGACCATAAAGAGCTTTGTGAAGTTTGTAAACATAATCGGGTTTCTTGGGATTAACAAAGCCAGGAGGTTGTTTAACATAAACTTCCTCCTCAATTTCACCATTTAGAAAAGCACTTTTAATGTCCATTTGGTATAAAGTGATATCATGGTGATTGGCGTAAGCAAGTAAGATGCGTATGGACTCAAGTCTAGCAACGGGGGCATAAGTCTCACCATAGTCCATACCTTCGACTTGAGTGTAGCCTTGAGCGACGAGACGGGCCTTGTTGCGTACAACTTGTCCATCCTCATCTTGCTTATTCCGAAACACCCATTTGGTTCAAATGACATTGTGCTTCTCGTCGGGCTTCTCAACCAACGTCCATACTTGATTCCTCTCAAAATTGTGTAGCTCTTCATGCATTGCGTTCACCCAATTCGGATCATCAAGGGCTTCTTCAACCTTCATAGGTTCAATACTAGAAATGAATGAATAGTGTTCACAAAAGTTAGCCAAACGAGTTTTAGAGCGAGTGATTCTCCTGGTTTGAATATCATCGAAGATTTGTTCGACGGGATGATCTCTTGAGACTCTTGCTCTAACTCGTGAGAGCTTTTGTTTGGGTTGGGGTTGAACATCCTCTTCATTGTCTTCCTCTTCTTCTTGTCCTTCTTCATTGTTGTTGGCGTTGTCATTCTCTTGCCGTGGTCGAGAAGGAGGTTGAGGTGGATCATCTTGTTGCACTTCCTCATTTCCTTCGTCTTGACGTGTTCCACTTGTGGATGCCTCTAAGTCAACTTGTGGTTCACCTTGTTGTGAAGTTGA
This sequence comes from Thinopyrum elongatum, assembly GCA_011799875.1. Classification (NCBI taxonomy): domain Eukaryota; kingdom Viridiplantae; phylum Streptophyta; class Magnoliopsida; order Poales; family Poaceae; genus Thinopyrum; species Thinopyrum elongatum. Next base: position 484,401,020 of record CM022298.1, on the reverse strand, counting down.
GGCTTCCACTTGAATGGACGAAGTACTCTCCTTCACCTCCATTGGACGAACCTTGCCAATAGAAAAGTCTTGAATTGCTTCCGAAGGATCTTTGTCTGCTTCATGAGATTTAGGGGCAAATTTCGAACGACGATGCTTATCAAGAATGTAACACTTTGAGCCAAATACTCGAAAGTATCCAACTTGGGGTTTGTTACCGGTGAGAAGCTCGTATGCCGTCTTGCCGAGAAGCTTGTGAAGATACAATCGATTTGTGGCATGACAAGCTGTCTCAACCGCTTCCGCCCAAAAGTTTCTTGGCGTCTTGTATTCGTCAAGCATCGTTCTCGCCATCTCAATTAGTGTCCGGTTCTTCCTCTCCACAACTCTATTTTGTTGAGGTGTGTACGTAGCCGAGAACTCATGTGAAATCCCTTCTTCGTCAAGAAAGGTATCCACATTGGCGTTCTTGAACTCCGTTCCATTGTCGCTTCGAACCTTCTTTATCTTCACTTCAAATTGATTTTGGGCCTTCCTAGCGAAGTTCTTGAAGATCTTTTGGACCTGCGATTTATCATCAAGAAAGAACACCCACATAAATCTGGAAAAATCATCAACGATGACTAAACCAAACGAGTTACCACCGAGACTCTTGTAAGCGTTGGGACCAAAAAGATCCATGTGAAGTAGCTCAAGTGGTCTTCTCATGGTCATGATGTTCTTCACGGGATGACTTCCTCCAACTTGTTTTCCTGCTTGACAAGCACTGCAAAGTCTATCCTTGTCAAATATGACATCTTTAACACCAAGGATATGATTACCTTTAGTAAGCTTATCAAGATTTCGCATGCCCACGTGACCTAACCTTCTATGCCACAACCAACCTTTAGAAGATTTAGCAATTAAGCAAGTACGAGGTTGAGCTCTTTTAGTGAAATCGACAATGTATAGATCACCTCTACATATACCGGTAAAGACCATATTATGATTATCTCTACGAAACACTTGGCAATCTATTTCAGTGAATAGAACATTGAAACCAAAATCGGCTAGTCTAGATACGGAAAGTAAGTTGTAGCCAAGAGATTCAACGAGCATAACATTTTGGATAGAGCTGTCATGTGAGATGGCCACCTTACCAAGGCCAACCACCTTACCCTTTGAGTTATCACCAAAAGTGACATACTTTCGGGGACCGTCATTTTTAGCAAGCTCATTAAACATGTCCTTATCTCCGGTCATGTGATCGGTACATCCACTATCAAGAACCCATTCCTTTCCTCCGGCCATGTAGGCACGAAGATTAGCCATAAGACCAAAGTGTCTCATTGACTCATCAAGATCAAAGTCACTATCATCATCCTCATCATAATATTCATGCTCAACATCATCATGTGAATGATCATCACCTAGAGAGAGTGATTCATTAGATTTATGACCATGACAATGTGCATCATTATGAATTCTAATGACTTGTGAAATGATGCTACTAATGACTCCAACATCTCCTTTGGCACGCATAAGGTCACGAAGCTCAAAAAGACAATCATCAAATTTAGGATCACTAGGATTCATTTTATGAAAAGCTATGGACTTTTGAAGAATCTCATCTAGACTTTTCAAGGAATAGTTTGGAAAGTGCTCCTCACGATATCTCCATGTAGTATAAACACACTCAAATGTAGGCAAGCAAACAAGCAAATTTCTAGGCAATCCTCTTATGATAAGATTAATAGCTCTAAGCTTGCGGGTCATGTCAAGATACTCATCGAGGGTAGGATGCAAGGGGTCAATAGGAGGCGCACAAGGGCTAGTAATATATTTGTTTAAATTATATTCATTGAAAATCTCAAGCATCTCATTTTTCCAAGCACTATAGAACTCTCCGTCAAGCATAGGCACTCTACGTCTAATACTCCCAATCGTAGACTCTACGGGCTTTTTATTGGGGATCCCGGCGACAAATCCATTCATCGTCTTCAGCTCCAACCAGAGAAGCAAGGCAACGAAGTGGAGAACGGCCAGGACTCGCTGGAAGTAGCTCGTGATTTCCAGCGCACCTGCAAACAAACTCAAACCAAACCAAAAGAAAAAACACAAAACGGACACACCCTCCCTCCTCTCCCACTTCGGCCGGTAGCACCAGCGGAGGAGAGAGGGAGGAGGGGGCCGACTTTTACGGCACCGGGCTGAACCTCGCAAAAGAAGCTACAGTAGAGAGGAGAAAAGAGAGAGAGGGGGGAAAGGGCCTCGGAATTTCTAGCCTTTTCACGCCATGCCGGCGAGCGCGTGTACTACTCTTTATCTGCTCAAGCCGTTTGCTACCTCACTGTGCATCGCGCCTCTGCCCTCATGTTCTTCTGCCGCCCCCTGCACCTCCGTCGGCCTACCATTGCGGAGAAGTTTAGATCTTGGGAGAGCGGCTAGCTCTGCCTAGAGAAGTCGTCGGTGGTGCCATCTTCACAGATTGCCCGTGTGGAAGGTGAGAGGAGCCAGATTTGGACCCTTTTTTTTGTCCTAGTGAGTTCAAAAATTAAGCAGGTCAACCTTCCATCCTATCTCCATTAGCAATTGGTGTCTTTGCTGATTTGTTTGGTGATAATCAGCCAACAACAGATTTGTCGCTACAGCTCGACTCGTAACAGGTGCATCCACCATGGTAACCGCTAACACCGGCGCCAAAGAAGAAACCCTCACCGGCTGCGGCAAGGCACTTGACGAAGCAGCCGGCGGCTTGGCGCATGAGTGGCTCTACGAGGCAAGATCAGTGGAGGATAGTCGCGCACATGTTCCTCTAATACTGGCGGGGGTTTCATCTTGGCTACGTTGGGTCCGAGCTGCTGCCGCTACGATGTCGTGCACAGTATCGCTGCCTCCCCCCTGTTTGTTACTAATTTTTAGGGTGATGTAACTATTAATTTTTGGAGAATAAAAAATCGGTGTTTTCCAGAATTGTACATCCTCTCTTGGTGTCATCAAGGATTCAAGGTAATGTAGGCACTAAATTGGCCAGACTCGTGTATGTCCAATGAAATTTATGCATGAGCACATATCAATTGTTCAAGTCTTATGCTAACAAGAAGCAATTTGTCCCTTTGAATTTTAGGCCTATGTGCCACCACCTGTAAGTAGCCTCTCTCAATCAATTTTTTGTTAAATATCTTGATGTATACTCGGGGCATCACAAATTCTCTTGCAGCTTTCCGAAAAAAATACGGAAGTCAGTTTCTTCTTTCATGCTTCTAATAGTGGACTGATTATAAGCATCGCATGATAGCTGGTAAACAAAACTACTCAACCAATTTCAGAGTGATGGTGGAGTCTAACTCTGAACGTTTTTCTACTTTTTATTTTCTTACTGAAGATTATTACTTCCCACACACGCTACAATCTGAAGGTACATGCAAATTTAATGTTTCTAAGTTGAGTCATATACATGTTTTACTGCAAATCATGATGTCTCGCTTCTTTTTTCGTTGAAATTTCAAAATAGTTCTTCCATACTTTCTTCTGTGTAAGCGTTCCATGTATGTTTTAGGTAAAAGAGTATATAGTATGGATGCACAAATTGATTATTCTGGAGATTCTTTCGCTTAGTCGATGGCAGATCACTAAAACTGAAATAGTGTTCTAGAAATTCTGAACTTTTTTTGGAGCGACAGAAATTATGAACACCGTAGTCTCTTAAGACAAGGATTTAACTTTGTTGAACATTCACGTGCTACTTTTGCCCTTTTTTTTTGCTTAGCCACACTGAAGAGTTCCCGATGTCACTATCTTCTCAAAATATCAAGATACGAGTGTGTGAAGACCATTTAGGTATACACCCAAGATCCCAAAATAGTCAATTAAGGTAAATACATTGATCTAATTTTCCCTGATACATTGTGTTTGTGCAAAACCCTAGATTTCATCAACCCTATTACTGAACCATTAGGGAAGACAATGCTATTATCCACTCGGTGCAATTCATGTTGTTCCATTTCTTTTTTAGGATTATATTTGGCAGTATATTCCTATATTTCGTGTATTGCTAAAGATGTCCAATGTAATTACTTTGTAAAAGTGCAGATGTTTGCTTTGAGGGCATGCCATCCATATTCTTCATTGTTGTTCATCACATTTTATTACATCAAGTAATTCTAAGGTGAGATAAATGTATTTTTTCTGGAAAATACAAGTATCTTGGTATTTATATGTTGCTTTTGTTTTGATTTTAAGTTTCCTTTCAGGGATTTTTATGTGTTAATATTTGGAATTACGTAAACATGTATGCATACCGCTACGGACACTCCTCAGTGTTGTCTACTATGAGGAAAATGAAGCAAGGCAAATATTTTTTTACTACCACACCTATATACACGGTATCCAATTATATTTTCTTATATCCCTATTTTTGTAACTGTTTTAGCTTGGCACCACCTTTTGATGCCATTTTGTAAAGGCAATGCACCGATCGGTGGGTTAGTTTCTTAATTTTTCTACAGAATTATTTTATCTAATCAATAATATTAGTCACATGAGGGAGCTTTCTGATATAACCTCTGAGATACAACTAATATGTATAGACATATTTAGAAGGTGAGGACTTATGATTCTATCAGACTAATGTCATTTGTTTACCTCCGGCTAATGACATTTGTTTACCTCATGTTGTGGGATGGATCAAAGTAAGTGTACATGTGAGTTCTGATGGAGATTACACATAGTCAAGAGGTGATGTGTTAGTTGTAGCTTGGAAGTTTTCTTCCATTACAGGAGAAGCGGAGCTGGGAGCCTATATATTGGAGCTTTATATCAGTTGGTTCCACATGTAAATGACCATATAATCCTCTATTGTAATTGTGTTTGTTGTCCAAACATTGAACGATACAGGTAGGGTGGTCAATCTTACTTACGCATGTACCATTAGTCATGTATCATTCTTAAGTATTGCTGTCAAATAACAACCATTTATTCATTGCTTTGATAATCGTTTTAACAGAGGCAATTTGCGGAGTAAAACAGTAATTTTAGGCAACATTTCCCGCAGCAACGCGCGGGGAATCGTCTAGTTCATTAAGTGCTAATGCTTTGTTCCGGTTCTCTATTAAAAGGAGGCCTTAATATCCCTTAGTTTCCATTAGGACCTCTCTGCCACGAGAGGGTAGGACAAAAGGTGTCATGCAAGTTCTTTTCCATAAGCACGTATGACTATATACAGAATACATGCCTACATTATATTGATGAATTGGAGCTAGTTCTGTGTCACCCTAAGTTATAACTGTTGCATGATGAATGCCATCCGACATAATTATCCATCACTGGTCCGATGCCTACGAGCTTTTCACATATTGATATTTGCTTAGTTACTTTGCCGTTACCACTGTTACAATTGCTACAAAACTGCTACTGTTACTTTTGCCACCATTACCGTTACTTCCATATTACTTTGCTACTAAATATTTTGCTGCAGATATTAAGTCTTTCAGGTGTGGTTGAATTGAAAACTCAACTGCTAATACTCGTGAATATTCTTTGGCTCCTCTTGTGTTGAATCAATAAATTTGGGTTGAATACTCTACCCTTGAAAACTGTTGCGATCCCCTATACTTGTGGGTTATCAAGACCTTTTTCTGGCGCCGTTGCCAAGGAGCATAGCTCTATTCTCTGAGTCACTTGGGATTTATATCTGTTGATCACTATGAGGAATCTGAAAGATACCAGAACTAAGATTTTTCCCTCTACTACGAGGGGAGGTGAGGAACTGCCATCTACTCTGCACTTGATTCACCTTCTGTTTTAAGTAAGCTTGCGACACCGCCACCTGCTATTATTCTGATATGTCGCAAGTAATTGATGATACTACTTCTGCTATGCATGATGCTTATGATGATACTATTGCTTTGCTTGATAATAATTTGCTACTGGGTGAATTTCTTGATGAACAACTTGCTAGAGCTAAAGATATTGAGAATGCTGAAACTGATGATATTTCTGAAACTCGTGAAATTATTGAAACTGAACACTTTGAAACACCTGCTAGACCTAGCTCTCCTAGATATGAATTGCCTGTTATACCTTGGGGTTATGTTATGGATGGAGAGGTAGCTAGGGACTTTCTTGCTTGTAAGGATAGAGATGATCTTAAGAAATTATTATGCAAGTGGAAAGAAAAATCTTTGAATGGTAGAATGCAATATGATCCTAAGTTTGCTACTTCACCCATCTTTGTTACTGATAAGGATTATGAATTCTCTGTCAGTCCTGAGTTAATTACTTTGGTTGAATCTGATCCTTTCCGTGGTTATGAATCTGAAACTGTTGTGGCACACCTTAGTAAATTAAATGATATAGCCACCCTGTTTGCTCATGAGGAAAAAATTCGCTATTACTATATTCTTAAGTTGTTTCCTTTCTCGTTAAAGGGTGATGCTAAGATATGGTTTAATTCTCTTGCTTCTGGTTGTGTGCGTAGTCCCTATGATATGATCTATTACTTCTCTGAAAAATATTTTCCCGCTCATAAGAAACCAGCTGCTTTACAGGAAATATTTAACTTTGTGCAAATTGAAGAAGAGAGTCTCCCACAAGCTTGGGGGAGGCTTCTCCAATTACTTAATGCTTTGCCTGATCATCCTCTCAAGAAAAATGAAATACTTGATATCTTTTATAATGGGCTAACCAATGCTTCTAGGGACCACATAGATAGTTGTGCTGATTGTGTTTTCAGGGCATGAACTATTTAATAAGCTGAAGTACTATTGAATAACATATTGAGTAATGATAATGATTGGACTCTTCCTGAACCACTTCCTAAGACAACTCCGAAGAAAAGAGGTATTCTATTTCTCAGTATGCAAGAGGCAAAGAAATCTATGAAGGAAAAAGGTATTAAAGCTAAAGATGTTAAGAATTTACCACCTATTGAAGAGATACATGGTCTTAATACTCCGACACAGGTAGTAGAGGTAAATTCTCTATAGATTTGATGAAGGTGATATCCCTTATAATAAGTCTGCTAGTCAATGCTTGGATGATTGATAACTTTATTGTTAAACAACAGAACTTCAATGCATATGTTAGTAGACAATTGAAGCGTAATGCTTATATGCTTGACTGCTTGGGTGAATATATGTGTAGAACTATTAATAATCTCAAGATTATTAGTAAACATGCTTTCATGGTAAAGACTCAAGTAGAACAAGTTCTTAAGGCACAAAATGATTTGCTTAATGAGATGAATAATAAGGTGAATGATAATGCTGTTAGAGTTATGACTAGAGGTGGTAAAATGACTCAGGAATCTTTGTATCCTGAGGGCCATCCTAAGAGAATTGAATAAGATTCTCAGAGAATTAATACTGATGCACCTAGTCCTTCTAAAAGGAAAAGGAAAACTGATAGGACTTTGCATGCTTCTAGTGAACCTACTATAGACACACCTGAGAATCCTAATGATATTTCTATTTCTGATGCTGAAACACAATCTGGTGATGAACATGAACCTAGTAATAATGTTAATGATGATGCTCATGTTGATGCTCAACCTAGCAATGATAATGATGTGGAGATAGAACCTGCTGTTGATCTTGATAACCCACAACCTAAGAATAAAAGATATGATAAGAGAGACTTTATTGCTAAGAAACATGATAAAGAAAGAGAACCATGGGTTCAGAAATCCATGCCCTTTCCTCCTAAACCATCCAAGAAAAAGGATGATGAGGACTTTGAGCGCTTTGTTGAAATGCTTAGACCTGTCTTTTTGCGTATGCGTTTGACTGATATTCTGAAAATGTCTCCTTATGCTAAGTATATGAAAGATATTGTACAAATAAAATAAAGATACCGGAAGCTGAAATTTCCACCATGCTTGCTAATTACACATTTAAAGGTGGAATACCAAAGAAACTAGGAGATCCAGGAATACCAACTATACCATGCTCCATTAAAAGAAACTATGTTAAAACTGCTTTATGTGATTTGGGAGCCGGTGTTAGTGTTATGCCTTTCTCTTTGTATCGTAGACTTGAATTGAATAAGTTGACACCAACTAAAATCTCTTTGCAAATGGCTTATAAATCAACTGCTATACCCATCGATGTTTGTGAGGATGTACCTGTCGTAGTTGCAAATGTTACTATTTTAATGGACTTTGTTATTCTTGATATACCCGAGGACGACAGTATGTCGATCATCCTTAGTAGACCCTTTTTGAATACTGCAGGGGCTGTTATTGACTGCAACAAGGGCAATGTCACTTTTCATGTTAATGGTAATGAGCATACGGTACACTTTCCGAAGAAACAACCTTAAGTGAATAGTATCAACTCTATTGGAAAAATTTCAACAATTACTATTGAAGGTTTTGAATTTCCTCTTCCTACTGTCAAAAAGAAATATGATATTCTTATTGTTGGGGATGTGCATATCCCCGTTGACGTTGAGGTAACCTAGTGTTATACGAAGATTCTCCGGTTTCATGTGTAACACCCCTGTGTAATAGCCACTGTTGTTACCTGCTAATAATGCCAAGTCATCTCAATTGCAGTGCCCAGTCATAGTGGTTAATCTAAACAATTCAAATATTTCTCTGAAAATCAACTCAAATTCAAAAGTGCAAAATAAATTTGCTCAAACACTATTGGAAAAATGTTCATTAAATAGCAAATAATCCAGAAGCACTCATAAAATTATAAACAATGATAGTTGAATTAGCTAAATGACACAAATCACATGAAACAACACCAAAACAGAATTATTTAATCCATTTATAATTAAATCAAATTCAAATAAAATTCTACTTTGCCCAAACCAATTTTTGGTGAAAGGAAATATTGCATTGTAATATTGGGGACAACTCTTATATTTTACAAAAATGCAAAAGTGACCTAACTATTTCAAAACAGGAAAGAAATAAACAAAAAGCAAAACAGAAATTATAAAACGAGGCACTGTGCACTGGGCCTAAGTGCACAGTGCCCCGATCCGGCCCAGCTGGCCCATCCCCCTCCTTCTCTCCCCTGCGTGTCGGCCGCGCCTTGGGCGAGCGCGCGCGCGCCAGCCGCGCGTCGACACGCCGGCGTCCACCGATGCTACAGGGCAGCAGAGGGGATAAGGACCTGCCCCGTCCATCTCCCCTGGCTCCCCCTCGTCACTCTTCCCCCTCTCCTTCCCCCTCGAGCATGCGCTCGCCTCTTCCCCTCTCTGGCAGCAGAGGGGATAAGGACCGCCGCCGCAGCTCCGTCGTTCTCACGGCCACCGGCGTCCCCGCGGGCCACCACCGTGCCTGGGAGGAGGGCCGTGCTCGTCCACGTCGCCTGCACCTTCGAATCGGAACTGGGAGCCGCCTATCCTTGCGTGCGTCGTCGTCTTCTTCCTCGGATCACCGGCGCGCCTCCGACGAACCCCGCCGTCCTGCTGCTACTAAACTACCAAGGGTCTACATGAGTGCCGCACGGTGAGCTTCTCCGCTCCTCGTTGGCTCCCTAGCGCCCCGTAGTTAGCCGTCCTCGCCACCGCGATCTGCCATCCGCCATTGCCGGCGTTGAGCTTGGTGCAGAGCTGCCCGAGTCGTTCCGCCTTGTCCCACTTGTTTCTGGCGACCGTAGAGATCCGCTTAGCCGCGTAATTCGCTCGGAAACGGCCCGGAGCCGCGAGTCCGACCGCACCCGCATACCACCGTCGCTTTCCCTCAACGCTGGTGACGTTTCCGGCCATGGCAGGCCGCGCCACCACTCGCGTTGGATGCGGCTCGTCCCCAGCTCTCGAACGCACCCAAGCGTGCAGCAAATGACGCCCCGTAGCTCGATTCCGAGCAGCTCCGGAGACCGGCCGCCGCGCAAATGGTCGCCGGAGCAACTCCGGCGACTCAACCGACGTGGCGCAGGTGGGTCCCACCCCTGGGTCACTGACCGTGGGCCCTGGGGGCCCCAGTTGACTGGGTTGACCCAGTCAACTGTGCTGACTGGGCAGCCCAGCCACTGACACGCGGGCCCCACCACATTTAGGTTAAATAAAACATTTTAATAAATAAAAACTAATTATATGAACTAATTACCCACTGACAGGTTGGGCCCACTCCCCTAATTAAGCCAATTAGATTAGTTTAATTCATTGTTAAATAACAGAGACTGACATGTGGGTCCCACTGGACCCACATGTTAGGTTTGACCTGGTCAGCGACGCTGTTGACTGCTGACATCATCACCTAGTCATGCTGACGTCATAAATCATTTCTGTTAATAAAAATAATTCAAGAAAATCATTTAAACTTTGAAAATTAATAACATTTAAACCGTAGCTCGCATCGAAAAACTTAAAACATGAAACTTGCTCAGAATGACGAGACGAATCTGATCGTGTCGTCTGTTTCCATGTCGGAACCACCTACATAAGAGAACCCGTAACTCTTAGCCTGATTCCGGTATATGAATAGTGCACACACTCCGATTAATAAATCCCGCGTTAATCCTATAATAACTAAAATGACCTAGATGCATCTTAGGCAACCCTGCACTGCATCCTAGTCATGACATGTTCTGTGTTGCATCGTTAGCTGTGTATTTATATGTTTCTTCCCCCTCTTCTCTCTCGGTAGACCCCGACGTCGATGTAGCTCCAGAGGCCAACGCTGCTCAGGAGCCCGACGACGCAGTTGACGACCTTGCCCTTGCCGCCGAGCTTCCAGGCAAGCACCCCCTTTTGAGCATTCCGATATCGCCCATTCTCTTCTCTCTTATGCTTGCATTAGAATCTGCTGCTGTTACTGTATCCTATATCTACTGCATAGCCTGTTTACTTGTAACCTGCTGTTGATACTTACCTGTTATCCTAAACTGCTTAGAATAGGTTGGGTAGAGACCATCAGAGACCCCACTTATCCCGACTGCCCCACTGGATAATCAGAAGACCCGTGCAACGGGATTGAAGACTAGGCCCCGACACCGCACGTCACTTCCCCCTTAGTTGCCGACACTACTGGGTTACTATCGAGTGCCGAGGGTGATACCTCGTCAGCACTTCGGATGATAACCTTGTAGGTTAGTTAATCGGTCATGGTAAGCGAGGGTGATTCCTCCTACACCACCCCCGATAACGACGTCGTCGTGCAACACTTCAAGTGTGGACCTCGAGGGTGATTCCTCCTTCGTTCACCTTGACGTTAATATCAGGTGGGACTCCATCGAGGGTGATTCCTCAGGGTTCCCCCTTGGTGTTAGACACACGGATACCGTTGATACTATGTCTTTACACTGAAACATGAAACTAAAGATGGGTCAGCCCTGAGGGGTACCCGCACGAGCTTAATAGCGAGTGATGTGGAATCGGGTGGACCTGGATGGTGCCCGAGGGTTGAACACGAGGCATGGCCGGGCATTCCTCGCCCTTGCCGCAAGTCCTCGAGACGGGGCGACGGGGTCACATCTTTCGTGAGTCTCTGCTCGTTACCGCACTGCCAACACACTAACGGTTTGGATATTTGATCCGAGGGGCCTCTGGCCTGATAACACTAACCATCACGTGGGCATAGTATGGGCGTTCTGCGTCGTATACTTCAGCCGAAGCTTAATGGACGTCAGCGACTGAGCGGCGCACGCCGAGTTGGACTGGTTACGCAACTGCGCTTGTATTAAGGGGTTGCTAGGTCTGCTCTCGACCGCCCTCGCAACGTGCAGGAGTTCCCGGGGCGATGGCCCAAGACCCCTGGGGGCATAGGTTTAGTCCGGCGTGCTGACCTCTCTGTTAAGTATTTGGTCGGGTTGCGGCGTATCGTTTGGCCGAGGCCGGGCATGACCCAGTAAAGTGTGTCCGACCGGAGTTAAGCGAGCGTGGTGGGTAAGTTGGTGCACCCCTGCAGGGAAGAAAACATCTATCGATAGCCTGTCCTACGGTAACGGACACTCGGAGTTGTATCCCGATCGGTACAACTAGAACTGATGACTTGAGATGAAATGGATAGTAAGGCCCTGAGATTGCTTTCTCGCAGGGAGACGAGGAAGAATCTCTGGCCGAGGTTGTTGATAACATTACTACTACTTTACATTATGTTAATCTGTACTCTTCTAATGCTGCAAGACTGATGAAGATGATTGAAGATGCTAGTCTTCGATAGGACTAGGCTTTCCCCCTCTACTCTGGCATTTCTGCAGCCCAGTCCACATATACAGCCCCCTTTGAAAATGTTGCATATGTAGTGTAGATCCTTGCTTGCTGAGTACTTCGAATGAGTACTCACGTTTGCTTTATTTTCCTTTTTGTCCCCATATCCAATTGATGCCGCCAGACGACGGAGCCCCTGAGATAGCAGCCCCCGTCGACGACTACGGCTACTACTACTACCCTCCCGGCGAGTACTACTACGAGGAGCCGACAGACGACCAGGAGTAGGATTCGGAGGGTCCTAGGCAGGAGGCCAACGCCTTTCGATCGTAGAGTTTTATTTTGCCCCACCTTCATAAAGGCTTATCTCTATTTCTGTAATATACCTGTACCCAGATATCTGATGCTTCCGCTGACACTTGTATGCCATCGAGCTATGTATTCGAGCCCTCGAGGCCCTGGCTTGTAATATAAAGCTTGTATGACTTTATTTATGTTTTAGAGTTGTGTTGTGATATCTTCAAGTGAGTCCTTAGGCTTGATCGTGTGCATTTGCGTGTATGATTAGTGCATGATTAAGCCGGGGTCGTCACATGTTGGTATCAGAGCTGACTGCCTATAGGAATCCCCCTTTCCAACTCCTTGGCCGAAGTTGAGTCTAGTGGTCCAAAACTGTTTTACTAACATGGCTGTGTGGCTTACGGGCCCACGTCGCCAACTGGGTGGTATTAGGATCTTTTATTCCTCGTCTTTATTCTGGGACTCTGATCTCTCTTCTATTCAGGTTTGATAAATTTACTAACACCGACACTTAGGATCTCGTAAATTCCGTCCACCCGGAGAGCTGGATTTCTGTGCGATTTCCCTGTCATTGATCTGATTAGTCTGATAATCATTTTCCTTTCCATTGTTTTGTTTAACCTTTCTCGTCGAGATCTGTTATACTTCTCATCGTCAAATGAGCTAGTGAATTACCATGCTCATATCACTCAGAACGCCGAGGCTCAGATTTATGCCTTGAATGCGTTAAACGCTTCTCCGCTTGAGGGGATCGAAAACGTTCCAGTTGTGTGCGAATTCCAGGATGTTTTTCTAGAAGAACTTCCAGGAATACCCCTGCTAGAGCTGTCGAGTTTGTTATTGACTTGAAGCCTGGCACCACTCCTATTGCGAAGCGTCCTTACAAGATGCCTCCGCACCACCTACTTGAGCTTAAGGAAGAAATTGATAAATCACTTAAGAAGGGCTTCATCCGTCCCAGTTCCTCTGCATGGGGAGCACCGTCTCTCTTTGTCAAGAAGAAAGATGGTACGAATAGGTTGGTTCAAGATTACCGTCCTATCAACCAGGCAACCATTCAGAATAAATATCCGCTTCTCCGGATCAATGACTTATATGATCAACTTGCTGGATCTTCGGTGTTCTCTAAACTCGACTTGAGGTTGGGTTATCACCAGATCCGTGTCCGCGAAGAGGATATTCCGAAGACTGTATTTGTTACTCGTTATGGCTCCAATGAATACACCGTTATGTCATTTGGCCTAACAAATGCTCCAGCTACGTTCTCCCGTCTGATGAATTATATATTCATGGATTACCTCAACAAGTTCGTCGTGGTATATCTGGATGATATTCTAGTATATTCGAAGAATAAGGAAGAACATGCCGAACATCTTCGTCTTGTTCTGGACAGACTTCGAGAACACAAGTTGTATGCCAAGTACTCCAAATGTGAATTCTGGCTTTCTGAAGTAACCTACCTTGGACATGTGATTTCCAAGGACGGTATTGCCGTTAACCCGGAGCGTGTTCAGGCTGTTCTTGACTGGACTCCTCCGAAGAATGCCAAGCAAGTCAGAAGTTTTCTCGGCCTTGCAAGTTATTGTCATTGATTCGTCGAGAACTTTTCCAAGATTGCCAAGCCCCTGACTAATCTGCTCCACAAAGGCGTTAAGTTTGAGTGGACAGACAAATGCCAAGAAAGTTTCCAGACCCTCAAGGACAAGCTTACTTCTGCTCCAGTGCTTGCTCCTCCCGATTCACGCAAGGACTTTGTGATATATTGTGACGCTTCTCGTCAGGGATTAGGCTGTGTCCTAATGTAAGAGCGTAAAGTAATTGCATATGCCTCGCGACAGTTGCGTCCGCATGAAGAAAACTATCCAGTGCATGATCTTGAACTCGCTGCTGTGATCTATGCTTTGAAGCAGTGGCGACATTACCTTCTTGGTAACCGGTGTGAGATCTATACCGATCACCAAAGTCTGAAGTACTTGTTCACCCAACCGGATCTTAACCTTCTTCAACAGCGATGGTTGGAAACAATTACGGACTGTGACTGTGGTATTTATTATACTCCTGGCAAGGCTAATGTGATGGCTGATGCCTTGAGCCGCAAGTCCTATTGCAATAACCTCATGGTTAAGCAAGCTCAACCCCAGCTATATGAAGAATTGCGTAAGTTGAACGTCTGTATCATTCCGCAGGGTTCTCTTAATAACCTTGTGGTACAGCCAGATCTTGAGAAAGCTGTAAAGATTGCGCAAGCCAAAGATGCTGAAGTAGATCTAATGAAGAAAGAACTTCGCCTTGATAAGAACAGGGATTTCTCGATTGCTGAAGATGGAACCTTATATTTCAGAGACCGCATTGTGGTACCTCGCTTCGAGCTTATGACAGACAAGGTCATGAAGGAGGCTCATGATACCCCGCTGTCTATCCATCCGGGTAGCACCAAGATGTATCAGGATCTCCGACAAAGGTACTGGTGGTCTAGAATGAAGCAGGACATTGCTCGATATGTTGCTGAATGTGACGTATGTCGTCGCGTGAAAGCAGAACATCAGAAGCCCGCTGGAATTCTTCAACCACTCCCTATTCCTTTGTGGAAATGGGATAAAGTGCAAATGGATTTCATTACTGGTCTTCCCAAGTCTCAGAAAGGCCATGATGCTATTCTTGTCGTCGTCGACCAACTTTCCAAAGTTGCACATTTTCTGCCTGTCAAGGAGACTATCACTGCTAGTCAGTTAGCAGAACTTTACATCTCCAGAATTGTTTCACTCCACGGTATTCCGAAGGAGATTAGCTCGGACCATGGCAGTCTTTTCACGTCCAAGTTCTGGGAAAGTTTCCAAGAAGCTATGGGAACTCACATTACCTGGAGTTCAACATATCATCCTCAATCCCAAGGCCAAGTTGAGTGAGTTAACCAAGTGCTTGAAGATATGCTTCGGGCTTGTGTTATATCGTTCGGTAAGAAGTGGGAGGAATCTCTCCCGTTTGCCGAATTCTCTTATAACAACAGCTATCAAGCCAGCTTGAAAATGGCCCCTTTCAAAGTGCTTTATGGACGTAAGTGTCGAACCCCTCTGAATTGGTCAGAAACTGGGGAACGACCTCTCGTGGGACCGGACATTATTCAACATGCCGAAGAACAAGTCCGAATTGTCCGAAAAAATCTCAAGGTGGCTCAGGACCGCCAAAAGAGCAATTATGATCGCAAGCGATGGGGTCTGACTTATCAACCAGGTGATCAAGCTTATCTTCGTGTCACTCCTATGAAGGGCACCCGTCGTTTCAGAATCAAGGGCAAGCTAGCCCCTCGCTATATTGGTCCTTTCCGCATCGTGGCTAGACGTGGAAAGGTGGCATATAAATTGGAGTTGCCACCGCAATTCTCTCATATCCATGATGTCTTCCACGTGTCGCAACTTCGTAAATGCTTCAAGGAATCTCCTCACCGCGCAGCGGATCACGAGATGCTCGATTTGCAAGATGACCTATCTTATAAGGAGCATCCGGTCCGCATTCTCGATGAAGCTGAACGTCAGACTCATCAGAAGACGACCAAGTTCCTGAAAGTGCAGTGGTTGAATCATAAAGCCACTTGGGAACGCGAGGATCATCTTCGCAAGGAATACCCCGACCTCTTTCCTCCTTCCTCCTGAATTCTCGGGACGAGAATTTCTTTTAGAGGAGGAGAATTTGTAACACCCCTGTGTAATAGCCACTGTGGTTACCTGCTAATAATGCCAAGTCATCTCAATTGCAGTGCCCAGTCATAGTGGTTAATCTAAACAATTCAAATATTTCTCTGAAAATCAACTCAAATTCAAAAGTGCAAAATAAATTTGCTCAAACACTATTGGAAAAATGTTCATTAAATAGTAAATAATCCAGAAGCACCCATAAAATTATAAACAATGATAGCTGAATTAGCTAAATGACTCAAATCACATGAAACAGCACCAAAACATAATTATTTAATCCATTTATAATTAAATCAAATTCAAATAAAATTCTACTTTGCCCAAACCAATTTTTGGTGAAAGGAAATATTGCATTGTAATATTGGGGACAACTCTCATATTTTACAAAAATGCAATAGTGACCTAACTATTTCAAAACAGGAAAGAAATAAACAAAAAGCAAAACAGAAAATAGAAAATATAAAACGAGGCACTGTGCACTGGGCCTAAGTGCACAGTGCCCCGATCCGGCCCATCCCCCTCCTTCTCTCCCATGCGTGTCGGCCGCACCTTGGGGGAGCGCGCGTGCGCCGGCCGCGCGTCGACACGCCGGCGTCCACCGACGCTACAGGGTAGCGGAGGGGATAAGGGCCTGCCCCGTCCATCTCCCCTGGCTCCCCCTCGTCACTCTTCCCCCTCTCCTTCCCCCTCGAGCACGCGCTCGCCTCTTCCCCTTTCTGGCCGAGCGCCACCGTCACCGCAGCTCCATTGTTCTCACGGCCACCGGCGTCCCCGCGGGCCACCACAGTGCCTGGGAGGAGCACCGTGCTCGTCCACGTCGCCTGCGCCTTCGAATCGGAACTGGGAGCCGCCTATCCTCGCGTGCGTCGTCGTCTTCTTCCTCGGATCACCGGCGCGCCTCCGACGAACCCCGCCGTCCTGCTGCTACTAAACTACCAAGGGCCTACGTGAGTGCCGCACGGTGAGCTTCTCCACCCCTCGCTGCTCCGCGTTGGCTCCCTAGCGCCCCGTAGCTAGCCATCCTCGCCACCGCGATCTGCCATCCGCCATTGCCGGTGTTGAGCTCGGTGCAGAGCTGCCCGAGCTGCTCCGCCTTGTCCCACTTGTTTCTGGTGACCGTAGAGATCCGCTTAGCCGCGTAATTCGCTCGGAAACGGCCCGGAGCCGCGAGTCCGACCACACCCGCATACCACCGCCGCTTTCCCTCAACGCTGGTGATGTTTCCGGCCACGGCAGGCCGCGCCACCACTCGCGTTGGATGCAGCTCGTCCCCAGCTCTTGAACGCACCCAAGCGCGCAGCAAATGACGCCCCGTAGCTCGATTCCGAGCTGCTCCGGCGATCGGCCACCGCGCAAATTATCGTCGGAGCAACTCCGGCGACTCAACCGACGTGGCGCAGGTGGGTCCCACCCTTGGGTCACTGACCATGGGCCCTGGGGGCCCCAGTTGACTGGGTTGACCCAGTCAACTGCGCTGACTGGGCAGCCCAGCCACTGACACGCGGGCCCCACCACATTTAGGTTAAATAAAATGTTTTAATAAATAAAAACTAATTATATGAACTAATTACCCACTGACAGGTTGGGCCCACTCCCCTAATTAAGCCAATTAGATTAGTTTAATTCACTGTTAAATAACAGAGACTGACATGTGGGTCCCACTGGACCCACATGTCAGGTTTGACCTGGTCAGCGAGGCTGTTGACTGCTGACGTCATCACCTAGTCATGCTGACGTCATAAATCATTTCTGTTAATAAAAATAATTTTAGAAAATCATTTAAACTTTGAAAATTAATAACTTTTAAACCGTAGCTCGGATCGAAAAACTTAAAACATGAAACTTGCTCAGAACGACGAGACAAATCTGATCGTGTCGTCTGTTTCCATGTCAGAACCACCTACATAAGAGAACCCGTAACTCTTAGCCCGATTCCGGTATATGAATAGTGCACACACTCCGATTAATAAATCCCGCGTTAATCCTATAATAACTAAAATGACCTAGATGCATCTTTAGGCAACCCTGCACTGCATCCTAGTCATGACATGTTCTGTGTTGCATCGTTAGCTGTGTATTTATATGTTTCTTCCCCCTCTTCTCTCTTGGTAGACCCCAACGTCGACGTAGCTCCCGAGGCCAACGCTGCTCAGGAGCCCGATGACGCAGTTGACGACCTTGCGCTTCCGCCGAGCTTCCAGGCAAGCACCCCCTTTTGAGCATTCCGATATCGCCCATTCTCTTCTCTCTTATGCTTGCATTAGAATCTGCTGCTGTTACTGTATCCTATATCTACTGCATAGCCTGTTTACTTGTAACCTGCTATTGATACTTACCTATTATCCTAAACTGCTTAGAATAGGTTGGGTAGAGACCATCAGAGACCCAACTTATCCCGACTGCCCCGCTGGATAATCAGAAGACGCGTGCAACGGGATTGAAGACCAGGCCCCGACACCGCACGTCACTTCCCCCTTAGTTGCCGACACTACTGGGTTACTATCGAGTGCCGAGGGCGATACCTCGTTGGCACTTCGGATGATAACCTTGTAGGTTAGTTAATCGGTCGTGGTAAGTGAGGGTGATTCCTCCTACACCACCCCCGATAACGACGTCGTCGTGCAACACTTCAAGTGTGGACCTCGAGGGTGATTCCTCCGTCGTTCACCTTGACGTTAATATCAGGTGGGACTCCATCGAGGGTGATTCCTCAGGGTTCCCCCTTGGTGTTAGACACACGGATACCATTGATACTATGACTTTACACTGAAACATGAAACTAAAGACGGGTCGGCCCTGAGGGGTACCCACGCGAGCTTAATAGCGAGTGATGTGGAATCGGGTGGACCTGGATGGTACCCGAGGGTTGAACACGAGGCGTGGCCGGGCATTCCTCGCCCTTGCCGCAAGTCCTCGAGACGGGGCGACGGGGTCACATCTTTCATGAGTCTCTGCTCGTTACCGCACTGCCAACACACTAACGGTTTGGATATTTGATCCAAGGGGCCTCTGGCCTGATAGCACTAACCATCACGTGGGCATAGTATGGGCGTTCTGCGTCGTATACTTCAGCCGAAGCTTAATGGACGTCAGCGACAGAGCGGCGCGCGCCGAGTTGGACTGGTTACGCAACTGCGCTTGTATTAAGGGGTTGCTAGGTCTGCTCTCGGTCGCCCTCGCAACGTGCAAGAGTTCCCGGGGCGATGGCCCAAGACCCCTGGGGGCATAGGTTTAGTCCGGCGTGCTGACCTCTCTGTTAAGTATTTGGTCGGGTTGCGACGTATCGTTTGGCCGAGGCCGGGCATGACCCAGTAAAGTGTGTCCGGCCGGAGTTAAGCAAGTGTGGTGGGTAAGTTGGTGCACCCCTGCAGGGAAGAAAACATCTATCGATAGCCTGTCCTACGGTAACGGACACTCGGAGTTGTATCCCGATCGGTACAACTAGAACTGATGACTTGAGATGAAATGGATAGTAAGGCTCTGGGATTGCTTTCTCGCAGGGAGATGAGGAAGAATCTCTGGCCGAGGTTGTTGATAACATTACTACTACTTTACATTATGTTAATCTGTACTCTTCTAATGCTGCAAGACCGATGAAGATGATTGAAGATGCTAGTCTTTGATAGGACTAGGCTTTCCCCCTCTACTCTGGCATTTCTGTAGCCCAGTCCACATATACAGCCCCCTTTGAAAATGTTGCATATGTAGTGTAGATCCTTGCTTGCTGAGTACTTCGGATGAGTACTCACATTTGCTTTATTTTTCTTTTTCTCCCTATATCCAATTGACGCCGCCAGACGACGGAGCCCCTGAGATAGCAGCCCCCGTCGACAACTACGGCTACTACTACTACCCTCCCGGCGAGTACTACTACGAGGAGCCGACAGACGACCAGGAGTAGGATTCAGAGGGTCCTAGGCAGGAGGCCAGCGCCTTTCGATCGTAGAGTTTTATTTTGCCCCGCCTTCATAAAGGCTTATCTCTATTTCTGTAATATATCTGTACCCAGATATCTGATGCTTCCGCTGACACTTGTATGCCATCGAGCTATGTATTCGAGCCCTCGAGGGCCTGGCTTGTAATATAAAGCTTGTATGACTTTATTTATGTTTTAGAGTTGTGCTGTGATATCTTCAAGTGAGTCCTTAGGCTTGATCGTGTGCATTTGCGTGTATGATTAGTGCATGATTAAGCCGGGGTCGTCACATCATGTCAATCGGAAGAAGTTTGTTAACGAGACTTGATCAACCTTGTTAATGGATTCCTTTTGATGGGCATGAGATGGATGAATTAGTAAACACAACTTTCTGTACCCACTTTTTACTTCCTGTTATTTAGAGTAAATAAAGCAAAAATATTGTTATTTCTCTGTTTTCTTATTTATCCGTGCAATAAAAAAATGACCAAAAAATAAGAGTTCTCCAAATGCCCTGAAAATTTAGTATGATTTTTTCTAGAATATTTAAGAATTTTTGGCACTGAAAACACCTCAGGGAGGTGCACCAGTGGGCCACAAGCCCACAGGGCGCGCCTACAGGGCTTGTGGGTCCCACGTGGGTCCCCCTCACTTATTCGAGCACCCATCCACTTCGTCTTCCTCCAGAAAATATCCCACCATTGCTCGAACCCGTGTTCTTGCTCATTTTGCTGCCATTTTCGATCTTCTTGATCGGAACTCCGTTTCCAAAACTGTTTCGGAGATTTGTTCTTCGGTATGTGACTCCTCCAATGGTCCAATTAGTTTTTGTTCTAGTGCTTCATATGTTGCAAATTTTTGCTGTTGTGGTGACCTTATTCTTGAGCTTGCATGTCAAATTTATATGGTTCAAAGTAGTTTTATTGCATGATATAGCCTCTAGACACTTGCGGGAGTAGTTGCTATCAATCTTGTTGAGTTTTGTTCACTTTTATTTTGAGTCACGAAAATTTCAGAAAAAATTTAGAGAAAGAAAATGTTGAGGAAAGTGTTCCAAGGTGGTTCATCAAAGAAGAAATCTCCAAGGCTCATGATACGTGAGCCGGATCTCGAACCACCAAGGGAGGCTCCAGTGCAACCTTGCGAATGGTCGTCGGATAATTTCATGACCCGTGACAGTTTCAAGGATGAATTCTATGTGTACGTGCATAACGCCGAGCTGACGAACTTCGTGTCAGATAAGTGTCCTCAGTACTACAACCTTACCGATTCCTTTGTGAGGAGATTTAAGTATTCCGTTCAGCGCAATACACATTCTGTTTTGTTTGATCTTTATGATAAATCATTTACCATGGACCTAGAAGATTTTAAGGATGCTTGTAAAATTCGACAATGGGGCAGTTATACTGAACCTCGTAAATCTGATTGTTCTGAGCTCCTTTCTAGCATTACTGTAGGAGAAACTAGAACCATAACACAAGCCACTATAGGGAGCATTCACTTTCCTGCTTTACATTACTTTGCTCTCTTCATAGGCAGATGCATTAATGGTAAACATGATCATAGCCACCTTTGCGCCTCTGATCTCATTGTTCTTAAGAGCGCATTAATGAATGATAAAAGATTTAATTTGGGGGCTATCATTGCACATCGACTGCATAATAATGCTAAAGATGGAGACTTCTTTGGTGGAATTTATGCCACCCGTTTAGCTCAGTATCTTGGGGTTCCAATTAAAGAAAATGATATTCCTCTAACACCTGCTTACCTAGATTATGATGCTATGGAACGTTATCTGTTTCTTGAGAGAGGCGAGTTGCCTTTTTAGTACAGACTAATCTTTGACAGGCAGTGTGATACGTCTCCATCGTATCTATAATTTTTGATTGTTTCATGCCAATATTATACAACTTTTATACACTTTTTGCAACATTTTATATGATTTATTTGGACTAACCTATTGATTCAGTGCCCAGTGCCAGTTCCTATTTGTTGCATGTTTTTTGTTTCGCAGAAAACCCATATCAAATGAAGTCCAAACATGATAAAAATTTACGGAGAATTATTTTAGAATATATGTGATTTTTGGGACTTGGAATCAACGCAAATGGGGGCCCACAGCCCCCACAAGACACCAGGGCACGCCCCAGGGGCCAGGCGCGCCCTGGTGGGTTGTGCCCTCCTCGAACGTCAGTTGGGGCCCTTCTTATGGCGCAAGAAAGATAATTTATGGAAAAAAATCATGTAAAAATTTCAGCGCAATCGGAGTTACGGATCTCCAGGAATTTAAGAAACGGTGAAGGGCCAGATCTCAAGAACGCGAAACAGAAGAGAACAGAGAGGGAGATCCAATCTCGGAGGGGCTCCTGCCCCTCCGCCGCCATGGAGGCCATGAACCAGAGGGGGAACTCTCCTCCCATCTAGGGGGGAGGCCAAGGAAGAAGAAGAAGGAGGGGGGCTCTCTCCCCCTCTCTTCCGGTGGCGCCGGAGTGACGCCGGGGCAAGGATTGTGACGATGATCTACATCAACAATCTTGCTACCGTCAACACCAACTCTCTCCCCCTCTATGCAGCGATGTAACACCTCTCTTCCCCGCTGTAATCTCTACTTAAACATGGTGCTCAACTCCATATATTATTTCCCAATGATATTTGGCTATCCTATGATGTTTGAGTAGATCCGTTTTGTACTATGGGTTAATCGTGATCTTGGTTGGTATGATTGTATATTTTATTTATGGTGCTATCCTATGGTGCCCTTCGTCTCGCGCAAACGTGAGGGATCCCCGTTGTAGGGTGTTGCAATATGTTCATGATTCGCTTATGGTGGGTTGCGAGAGTGACAGAAGCTTAAACCCGAGTAAGTGGGTTGTTGCATATGGGATAAAGAGGACTTGATACTTAATGCTATGGTTGGGTTTCACGACCTTAATGACCTTTAGTAGTTGTGGATGCTTGCTAGGGGTCCAATCATAAGTGCATATGATCCAAGTAGAGAAAGTATGTTAGCTCATGCCTCTCCCTCATATAAAATTACAAGAATAATTACCGGTACTTGTTATCGATTGCCTAGGGACAAATGACTTTCTTGTTGACAAAAGCTATCCACTTTTATTACCTTGTAATTTATTCATAGTTTTATTCTCGCAAAGTACTCGTAGTTTTATTCTTGCAAAATAGTTTCATACTTGTTTTAGGTAAAGCAAACGTCAAGTGTGCGTAGAGTTGTATCGGTGGTCGATAGAACTTGAGGGAATATTTGTTCTACCTTTAGCTCCTCGTTGGGTTCGACACTCTTATTTATCGAAGAAGGCTACAAACGATCCCCTATACTTGTGGGTTATCAAGACCTTTTTCTGGCGCCGTTGCCGGGGAGCAATAGCGTGGGGTGAATATTCTCGCGTGTGCTTGTTTGCTTTATCACTAAGTAGTTTTTATTTCCTGTTCTAAGTTGTTCTCTATCTTTAGTTATGGATATGGAACACGAAACACCAAAAAAATTAGTTGTACTTGCTACTCATGGAGATGGGGAACCTCCTAAACCCTCAATGCTCGTTATGTGAAAGATATTATGCACCACTTTGATAATCCTGAGAAAACCTTGTTCAACTTGATAATGGGAGACACGTTGGATCAACGTGAATACTTTAGGGATTATCGCTTGACACAAAAAGAGAAACTGTTGTGGGATCAAATTCATATGTTGAAATGGTATGCTTGGAATCTATGCTCTAGATATGATTATACTTGTTGCTTTAGGATGAATACTCCACACCTTCCCTTTTCATGCAAATTTAATGATAATGAAACCTTAGCTTCTTATGCTAATGGTAGATATGATTACTATGGTGTGGAACGAATAGAAGAATTTGTTGCTTTTAAGGATGCTTATGAAATTGAATCTTTGTTTGAAAAGTTTGAAGATTTTGATGATTCAGTTTATAGACCTGAAAATTTTTCTATCCTTAAATATTGCTATGATAATTATAAATTCAATTACGATATTGATGTATTTATTGAGAAAGTATCCGCTGTCCAAGAAGAGACTAATATTTTGTAGGAGTCTATGGAAGAAGAAATTGATGAAACTGTGAGCTCATTGGATGTAAAAGATGATGAGGAGAGAGAAGAACAAAAGGAGGAAGAGCAGATTAGCTACCCGTGCCCACCTTCTAATGAGAGTAACTCTTCAACTCATACATTATTTAATTTCCCTTCATGCTTACCGAAGGATGAATACTATGATAATTGCTATGATCCCGTTGATTCTTTTGAAATATCCCTTTTTGATGAACTTGATGCTTCCTATGCTTGTGGCCATGATGCCAATATGAATTATGCGTATGGAGATGAACTTGCTATAGTTCCTTATGTTAAGAATGAAATTATTTCTATTGCACCCACACATGATAGTCCTATTATATTTTTGAATTCTCCAAACTACACTATATCGGGGAAGTTTGCTCTTATTAAGGATTATATTGATGGGTTGCGTTTTGCTACTACACATGATGATTTTGATTAATATAATATGCATGTGCTTGCTGCTCCTACTTGCATTTATTATGAGAGAGGAACTACATCTCTATCTCTTTATGTTTCCTACACGATAGAATTGCAAGGAAGTTTTTAGAGAGTCATTTTATTCTGTTGAGTTCTTTATAAAGTTTAAAAACAAAAAATATAGAGGGGAACCTAAAACTTCACAAAAAGAGAAGCGATTGAAAGGTGATGCATTGGAGAAGTGAGGGTCGACCTTGAACACTTGTGTTCATGCTCATGGAAACAATGTAAATTTTTCATGAAGATTCTCACAAAAATAATTATCCCCTTGTACAAATCCATTGTATTATAAAAATAATGTGCCAAGATTTGCCTTTAGGATGATTAGATTGCTTGTTGGTATGTGCGGTGCAGAAACAGAAACTTTGGTTGTAGTGCGTGATTTTACATTTTTTACTGGAACGTCAAAAGCTTCAGAAACTTTTTGTCCTAATTTTTCAGAATTTTTGGAGTACCAGAAGTATGGTAGGTGTTCAGATTTCTACAGACTGTCCTGTTTAAAACAGATTCTGATTTTGATGCATTGTTTTGCTTGTTTTGATGAAACTATCGATTTTTATCAGTGGTATAAGCCATGGAAAAGTTATATTACAGTAGCTACAATGCAAAAATAAAATATTAATTGGTTTGCAACAGTACTTAGAGTAGTGATTTGCATTATTATACTAACGGATCTTACCGAGCTTTCTGTTGAGTTTTGTGTGGATGAAGTGATCAAAGATCGAGGAGGTCTCGATATGAGGAGAAGGAGGAGGGGCAAGAGCTCAAGCTTGGGTATGCCCAAGGCACCCCAAGTAAATATTCAAGGAGACTCAAGCGTCTAAGCTTGGGGATGCCCCGGAAGGCATCCCATCTTTCTTCAACAAGTATCGGTATGTTTTCGTTCTCGTTTCGTTCACGTGATATGTGTAAATCTTGGAGTGTCTTTTGCATTTATTTTTCATTTTTATTTTATGCACCATGCTGGTATGAGATAGTCCATGGTAGATTTATAGAATGCTCATTGCACTTCACTTATATCTTTTGAGTGTGACTTTATAGAATGCTTCATGTGCTTCACTTATATCATTTGAAGTTTGGATTGCCTGTTTCTCTTCACATAGAAAACCGTTATTTGTAGAATTCTCTTTTGCTTCACTTATATTTGTTAGAGCATGGTCTTTTGTAGAAAGAATTAAACTCTCATGCTTCACATATATCAATTTAGAGAGTCAACAGGAATTGGTCATTTGCATGGTTAGTCATAAAATCCTACATAAAACTTATGGATCACTGAATATGATATGTTTGATTCCTTGCAATAATTTTGCGATATAGAGATGGTAATATGTGTGAGGTACTAGTAAATGGTTGTGGTTAGTAGGAATATTGGTGTTAAGGTTTGTGATTCCCGAAGCATGCACGTATAGTCTCTCGTTATGCTATGAAGTTGGAGCATGACTTATTATTGATTGTCTTCCTTATGAGTGGTGGTCGGGGATGAGCGATGGTCTTTTCCTACCAATCTATCCCCCTAGGGGCATGCATAGTAGTACTTTGCTTCGAGGGCTAATAAACTTTTGCAATAAGTATATGAGTTCTTTATGACTAATGTGAGTCCATGTATTATACGCACTCTTACCTTTCCGCAATTTGCTAGCCTCTACGGTACCGTGCATTGCCCTTTCTCACCTCGAGATGTGGTGCAAACTTCGCAGGTGCATCCAAACCCCGTGATATGATACGCTCTATCACACATAAGCCTTATTATATCTTCCTCAAAACAGCCACCATACCTACCTATTATGGCCTTTCCATAGCCATTCCGAGA
The DNA here is from genome assembly GCA_011799875.1 of Thinopyrum elongatum. NCBI lineage: Eukaryota > Viridiplantae > Streptophyta > Magnoliopsida > Poales > Poaceae > Thinopyrum > Thinopyrum elongatum. The sequence goes on along the minus strand of CM022298.1, from coordinate 484,374,676 downwards.
TATATTGCCATGCAACTTCCACCGCCTCCGTTTTGATGACTTGAGCATTCATTGTCATATTGCTTTGCATGATCGTAAGATAGCTAGCATGATATTTCCATGGCTTGTCCGTTTTTTGATATCGTTGTTATGCTAGATCATTGCACATCCTGGTACACTGCCAGAGGCGTTCATTTAGAGTCATACTTTGTTCTAGGTATCGAGTTGTAATTTTTATTTCTTTTGAGTTATAAGTAAATAGAAGTGTGATGATCATCATTATTCATTATTAGAGCATGTCCCCGTGAGGAAAGGATGATGGAGACTATGATTCCCCCACAAGTCGGGATGAGACTCCGGACAATGAGAGAAAAAAAAGAAGAAAAAAGAAAAAAAGGAAAAAGAAAAAAAGAGAGAGAAGGGGCATTGCTACTATCTTCTACCACACTTGTGCTTCAAAGTAGCACCATGTTTTTCATATAGAGAGTCTCCTATGTAGTCACTTTCATATACTAGTGGGAATTTTTCATTATAGAACTTGGCTTGTATATTTCGATGATGGGCTTCCTCAAATGCCCGAGGTCTTCATGAGCAAGCAAGTTGGATGCACACCCACTTAGTTTTTATATTGAGCTTTCATACACTTATAGCTCTTAGTGCATCTGTTGCATCGGAATCCCTACTCCTCACGTTGATATCAATTGATGGGCATTTCCATAGCCCGTTGGTTAGCCGCGTCGATGTGAGACTTTCTTACTTTTTTGTCTTCTCTATATTTACCCCTATCATCATACTCTATTCCACCCGTAGTGCTATATCCATGGCTTGCGCTCATGTATTGCGTGAGAGTTGAAAAAGGTGAAGCGCGTTAAAAAGTGTGAACCAATTGCTCGGCTTGTCATCGGGGTTGTGCATGATAAATACTTTGTGTTAAGAAGAGAGAGCATGACAAGATTATATGATTTTATAGGGATAGCTTTCTTTAGCGTCGATATTTTGAAAGACACGATTGTTTGTTGGGATGCCTGAGTATTGATGTCTTTATGTCAAATTATAGACTATTGCTTTGTATCACTTATGTCTTAATATTCATGCCATGACTAGACATATGATCAAGTTTATGCTAGGTAGCATTCCACATCAAAAATTATCTTTTTTATCATTTACCTGCTCGAGGACGAGCAGGAATTAAGCTTGGGGATGCTGATATGTCTTCGTCGTATCTATAATTTTTGATTGTTTCATGCCAATATTATACAACTTTTATACACTTTTGGCAACATTTTATATGATTTATTTGGACTAACCTATTGATTCAGTGCCCACTGCCAGTTCCTGTTTGTTGCATGTTTTTTGTTTCGCAGAAAATCCATATCAAACGAAGTCCAAACACGATAAAAATTTACGGAGAATTATTTTGGAATATATGTGATTTTTGGGACTTGGAATCAACGCAAACGGGGGCCCACAACCCCCACAAGACACCAGGGCACGCCCCAGGGGCTAGGTGCGCCCTGGTGGGTTGTGCCCTCCTCGAACGTCGCTTAGGGCCCTTCTTCTGGCGCAAGAAAGATAATTTATGGAAAAAAAACCGTGTAAAAATTTCAGTACAATCGGAGTTATGGATCTCCGGGAATTTAAGAAACAGTGAAGGGCCAGATCTGAGGAATGCGAAACAGAAGAGAACAGAGAGGGAGATCCAATCTCGGAGGGGCTCCTGCCCCTCTGCCGCCATGGAGGCCATGGACCAGAGGGGGAACTCTCCTCCCATCTAGGGGGGAGGCCAAGGAAGAAGAAGAAGGAGGGGGGCTCTCTCCCCCTCTCTTCTGGTGGCGCCGGAGTGACGCCGGGGCAAGGATCGTGACGGCGATCTACATCAACAATCTTGCTACCGTCAACACCAACTCTCTCCCCCTCTATGCAGCGGTGTAACACCTCTCTTCCCCGCTGTAATCTCTACTTAAACATGGTGCTTAACTCCATATATTATTTTCCAATGATATTTGGCTATCCTATGATGTTTGAGTAGATCCGTTTTGTCCTATGGGTTAATCGTGATCTTGGTTGGTATGATTGTATATTTTATTTATGGTGCTATCCTACGGTGCCCTCCGTATCGCGCAAACATGAGGGATCCCCGCTGTAGGGTGTTGCAATATGTTCATGATTCGCTTATGGTGGGTTGCGAGAGTGACATAAGCTTAAACCCGAGTAAGTGGGTTGTTGCGTATGGGATAAAGAGGACTTGATACTTAATGCTATGGTTGGGTTTCATGACCTTAATGATCCAAGTAGAGGAAGTATGTTAGCTCATGCCTCTCCCTCATATAAAATTACAAGAATGATTACCGGTACTTGTTATCGATTGCCTAGGGACAAATGACTTTCTTGTTGACAAAAGCTATCCACTTTTATTACCTTGCAATTTATTCATAGTTTTATTCTCGCAAAGTACTCGTAGTTTTATTCTTGCAAAATAGTTTCATACTTGTTTTAGGTATAGCAAACGTCAAGTGTGCGTAGAGTTGTATCGGTGGTCGATAGAACTTGAGGGAATATTTGTTCTACCTTTAGCTCCTCGTTGGGTTCGACACTTTTATTTATCAAAGATGGCTACAAATGATCCCCTATACTTGTGGGTTATCACAGCGCGCTGTCCATATTACCCTTCCCGCTCCTGCTTTCTTTGACTCTCAGGTAAAACGAAGATACTTCATAACCAGAGAGGAGGCAGCCGAGTACGAGAGAGCGAGGAAGACTGCTCGCCTTCACGAGGCAGCCCTCCAAGCGGTAGCTGCTGCAGCTCAGTACAACCCCGACTACAACTTTGGATATCTGCCAGGCCAGCCGTGGCCCTAGACCAACTTAGGCCAAAAGCCTAAGCTTGGGGGAGTATGTATCTCTCACCGACATTACATTCATGTTCACACACTCATTCCAGTTGTCGGTGTTCATACTTTTTCATTGTATTATCCATGTTAGTTCATGTTTCTCACTTTCTTCTTGTGTGTTTGAAAAACTTTGAGAAAATCCAAAAATTAGTTCTCGTTTCTTTTTAGTTTTTCTTTCTAGTTTATTTAGTTGTAGTATTAAAAGAAAACCCAAAAGATTTCTCGTTCTTCTTTTGCTTGTTGGGAGCTTTCCCGTGTAAATAGTTTTTTCTCGTTTTCGTTTTACTTTCTTCAGAAAAACAAAAACTCCAAAAATATTTCAGTGTGTTTCTTTGAAATTCTTTTCCTTTCTTTGGTTCATAAGGAGAAGACCACGATGAAAATGTTGAGTGGCTCTCATATGCATTATTGTTGATCTAACAAAGAGCCCATATTACCTTGTCTTCTCCTTTGAATAAATGTTTGCAGATTCCAGCTTAGTCCAATGCACGTGCACTCTTATTATTATTCACACCGTTCGGTCGTGCAAGTGAAAGGCAATAATGACGATATTTGACGAAATGATTGAGATGGAGAAAAGCTGGTACGAACTCGACCTATTTTGTTTTTGTAAATATGATTAGCTCATCGTTCTTGATTTAGCCCATTATGAATGAAACATGTTTGCAATGACAATTAGAGATTATAGTTACTCATGCCATGCTTAATTATCTAGGAGTGGATAATGGTTTGTCTTGTGTGCCAACATGCAATTTAAAATGGTTATGATGTAGTATGATAGGACGGTATCCTCCTTTGAATGATTTAAGTTGCTTGACTTGGCACATGTTCACGCATGTAGTTGAATCAAAATCAACATAGCCTCCACGATATTTATGTTCATGGTGATTTATATCCTACTCATGCTTGCATTCAATGTTGGTTAATCTCAATGCATGTTTATGACCGTTGTCGCCCTCTAGTTGGTCGCTCCTCAATCTTTTGCTAGCCTTCACTTGTACTAAGCAGGAATACTGCTTGTGCATCCACTTCCTTAAACCCAAAGTTGTTCCATATGAGTCCACCATACCTACCTATATGCGGTATCTACCTGCCGTTCCAAGTAAATTTGCATGTGCCAAACTCTAAACCTTCAAATAATAATCTGTTTTGTATGCCCGAATCGCTCATGTAGTGACTGGGGGCTGTCAGTATCTTCCATGCTAGGTGGGTTATTCTCACGATGAGTGTTTATTCACTTGTCATTCACGAGAAAGTGGCTGGTAATCGGGATGCCCAGTTCCATGCTCGAAATCAAATCAAAGTATAATCATAAAACAAAACTCCCCTAGGACAGTTGTTGGTATGGACGGTACCCGTGGATTCGGCTAGCCGTGGAGTGTGATTGTTGGTGGAGGGGGAGTAAAAACTTTACCATTCTGTTTGGGAACCGCCTATAATGTATCTAGCATGGAAGATAGTGAGATCTCTTGGTTGTTATGTTGACAATGAAAGCATACCGCTCAAAATTATATTTATCTCTATTTTAAAAGCTTCGAGCTCTGGCACCTCTGCAAATCCCTGCTTCTCTCTGCGAAGGGCCTATCTATTTACTTTTATTGCTGAGCCATCATCCTCTTATAAAAAGCACCAGTTAGAGAGCACCGCTGTCATTATATGCTTTGTTATTAATTGATGTTGAGTTTGAGTGTGACTGGATCTCTTTTACGATGAATTACAATGTCTAGTCAGTCCTTGATCTTCAGGGGTGCTCTGCATTTATGTTTTGCGGTCTCAGAAAGGGCTAGCGAGATACCATTTTGCCATATTGTATCATGATTGTTTTGAAAAAAAAATTGTCATCCGAGATTTATTATTATCACTCGCTAGTTGATTATGCCATTCATATGAGTAAATATGATACCTAAATGTTATTGTGAATATGGTTAGTTCATAATCTTTGCTGAAAACCTAAATGCTGGCTATACATATTTGCAATAACAAGATCAAACAGAGTTTGTAAAAGTTTTTCTTTGTCACTTTCAGTTTATCAACTAAATTGCTTGAGGACAAGCAATTGGTTAAACTTGGGGGAGTTGATACGTCTCCATCGTATCTACTTTTCCAAACTCTTTTGCCCTTGTTTTGGACTCTAATTTGCATGATTTGAATGGAACTAACCCGGGCTGATGCTGTTTTCAGCAGAATTGCCATGGTGTTATTTTTGTGTAGAAATAAAAGTTCTCGGATTGACCTGAAAATTTATGGAGAATATTTTTGGAATATATAAAAAATCATGGCGCAAGAATTAACCAGAGGGGGTCCACCAAGAGGCCACAAGCCTGGGGGGCGCCCCCCTCAGGGCGCGCCTAGAGGGCTTGTGGGCCCCCTGGACCTCCTCCGACCTCAACTCCAACTCTATATAACCCTATTCGGGGAGAAAAAATCAGGGAGAAGGATTCATCGCGTTTTACGATACGGAGCCGCCGCCACCTCCTGTTCTTCATCGGGAAGGCAGATCTGGAGTCCGTTCGGGGCTCCAGAGAGGGGGATTCGTCGCCATCATCATCATTAACCTTCCTCCATTGCCAATTTCATGATGCTCACTGCCGGGAGTGAGTAATTCCTTCGTAGGCTTGCTGGACGGTGATGGGTTGGTTGAGATTTATCATGTAATTGAGTTAGTTTTGTTAGGGTTTGATCCCTAGTATCCACTATGTTCTGAGATTGATGTTGCTATGACTTTGCTATGCTTAATGCTTGTCACTAGGGCCCGAGTGCCATGATTTCAGATATGAACCTATTATATTTTCATGAATATATTTGTGTTCTTGATCCTATCTTGCAAGTTGTAGACACCTATTACGAGTTATGATCCGCATACCCCAAGGTGACAATAATTGGGATTCTTTCCGGTGATTACCGTAGTTTGAGGAGTTCATGTATTCACTAAGTGCTAATGCTTTGTTCCGGTTCTCTATTAAAAGGAGGCCTTAATATCCCTTAGTTTCCATTAGGACCCCGCTGCCACGGGAGGGTAGGACAAAAGATGCCATGCAAGTTCTTTTCCATAAGCACGTATGACTATATACGGAATACATGCCTACATTATATTGATGAATTGGAGCTAGTTCTGTGTCACCCTAGGTTATAACTGTTGCATGATGAATGCCATCCAACATAATTACCCATCACTGATCCGATGCCTACGAGCTTTTCACATATTGATCTTTGCTTAGTTACTTTGCCGTTGCCACTGTTACAATCGCTACAAAATTGCTACTGTTACTTTTGTCACCGTTACCGTTACTTCCATACTACTTTGCTACTAAATATTTTGCTGCAGATATTAAGTCTTTCAGGTGTGGTTGAATTGACAACTCAACTGCTAATACTCATGAATATTCTTTGGCTCCCCTTGTGTCGAATCAACAAATTTGGGTTGAATACTCTACCCTCGAAAATTGTTGCGATCCCCTATACTTATGGGTTATCAAGTAGCGCCTAGGTATTTGATACTGGTTTGGTTGCTCATATTTGTAACTCGAAACAGGAGCTGAAGAATAAACGAAGATTGGTTAAGGACGAGGTGACGATGCACGTCGGGAATGGTTCCAAGGTTGATGTGATCGCCGTCGGCATGCTACCTCTACATCTACCTTCGGGATTAGTTTTAGACCACAATAATTGTTATTTGGTGCTAGCGTTGAGCATGAACATTATATCTAGATCTTGTTTATTGGGAGACGGTTATTCATTTAAATCAGAGAATAATGGTTGTTCTATTTATATGAGTAATATCTTTTATGGTCATGCACCTTTGATGAATGGTCTATTATTGTTGAATCTCAATCGTAGTGATACACATATTCATAATATTGATCCCAAATGATGCATAGTTGATAATGATAGTGCGACATACTTGTGGCACTGCTGTTTAGGTCATATTGGTGTAAAGCGCATGAAGAAACTCCATGCGGATGGACTTTTGGAATCACTTGATTATGAATCATTTGATACTTGCGAACCGTGCCTCATGGGTAAGATGACTAAAACTCCGTTCTCCAGAATGGAGCGAGCTAATGACTTATTGGAAATAATACATACCGATGTATGCGGTCCGATGAGTGTTGAGTCACGCGGCGGGTATCGTTATTTTCTAACCTTCACAGATGATTTCAGTAGGTATGGGTATATCTACTTGATGAAACACAAGTCTGAAACATTTGAAAAGTTCAAAGAATTTCAGAGTGAAGTGGAGAATCATCATAACAAGAAACTAAAGCTTCTACGATCAGATCATGGGGGCGAATATTTGAGTTACGAGTTTGGCCTTCATTTAAAACAATGTGGAATTGTTTCACAACTCACGCCACCTGGAACACCACAGCGTAATGGTGTGTTCGAACGTCGTAACCGTACTTTATTAGATATGGTGTGTTCTATGATGTCTCTTACCGATTTGCCTTTATCATTTTGGGGTTATGCATTAGAGATAGCCGCATTCACATTAAATAGGGCACCGTCTAAATCCGTTAAGATGACACTGTATGAACTGTGGTTTGGCAAGAAACCTAAGTTGTCATTTCTTAAAGTTTGGGGATGCGACGCTTATGTCAAAAGGCTTCAGCCTGATAAGCTCGAACCCAAATCGGAGAAGTGCGTCTTCATAGGATACCCTAAAGAAACTATTGGGTACACCTTCTACCACAGATCTAAGGGAAGATCTTTGTTCCTAAGAATGGGTCATTTCTAGGGAAGGAGTTTCTCTCGAAAGAAGTGAGTGGGAGGAAAGTAGAACTTGATGAGGTAATTGTACCTTCTCTCGAACTGGAAAGTAGCACATCAGAGAAAACCGTTCACGTGATGCCTACACTAACTAGAGAGGAAGCTAATAATGATGATCATGAGACTTCGGATCAAGTTACTACTGAACCTCGTAGGTCGACCAAAACGCGTACCGCACCAGAGTGGTACGGTAATCCTGTCCTGGAAGTCATGTTGTTAGACAACGGCGAACCTATGAACTATGAAGAAGCTATGATGAGCCCAGATTCCGACAAATGGCTTGAGGCCATGAAATCTGAGATAGGATCCATGTATGAGAACAAAGTGTGGACTTTGGTGGACTTGCCCGATGATCGGCAGGCCATTGAAAATAAATGGATCTTCAAGAAGAAGACAGACGCTGATGGTAATATCACTGTCTACAAAGCTTGACTTGTCGTAAAAGATTTTTGACAAGTTCAAGGGGTTAACTATGATGAGACTTTCTCACCCATAGCGATGCTTAAGTCTGTCCGAATCATGTTAGCAATTGCCGCATTTTATGATTATGAAATTTGGCAAATGGATGTTAAAACTGCATTCCTTAACGGATTTCTTAAAGAAGAGTTGTATACGATGCAACTAGAAGGTTTTGTCGAACCTAAAGGTGCTAACAAAGTGTGCAAGCTCCAGTGATCCATCTATGGACTGGTGCAAGCATCTCGGAGTTGGAATATACGCTTTGATGAGGTGATCAAAGCATATGGTTTTATACAGACTTATGGTGAAGCCTGTATTTACAAGAAAGTGAGTGAGAGCTCTGTAGCATTTCTGATATTATATGTGGATGATATATTGCTGAGTGGAAATGATATAGAATTTCTGGATAGCATAAAAGGATACTTCAATAAGAATTTTTCAATAAAAGACCTCGGTGAAGTTGCTTATATATTGGGCATCAAGATCTATAGGGATAGATCGAGACGCTTAATAGGACTTTCACAAAGCACATACCTTGACAAAGTTCTGAAGAAGTTCAAAATGGACCAGTCAAAGAAAGGGTTCTTGCCTGTGTTGCAAGGTGTGAAATTGAGTCAGACTCAAAGTCCGACCACAGCAGAAGATAGAGAGAAAATGAAAGTCATTCCCTATGCCTCAGCCATAGGTTCTATTATGTATGACATGCTGTGTACCAGACCTGATGTGTGCCTTGCCATAAGTTTGGCTGGGAGGTACCAAAGTAATCTAGGAGTGGATCACTGGACAGCGGTCAAGAATATCCTGAAGTACCTGAAAAGGACCAAGGATATGTTTCTCATTTATGGAGGTGACGAAGAGCTCGTCGTAAAAGGTTACGTCGATGCTAGCTTCGACATAGATTCGGATGACTCTAAGTCACAAACCGGATACATATTTATATTGAATGGTGGAGCTATCAGTTGGTGCGGTTCCAAGCAGAGCGACGTGGCGGGATCTACGTGTGAAGTGGAGTACATAGCTGCTTCGGAAGCAGCGCATGAAGGAGTCTGGATGAAGGAGTTCATATCCGATCTGGGAATAGTGGTTGTAGGATTTGCAGAACCGTACCTTAGCAATTGACTACGTTACTAGACCGATAGCAAGTTTTTATGTGGGAGAGGCCATTGCTAGCATGTCGTCCCTTACTTGGAATTCTATGCACTTATGATGAACTATTAGCAAGCATCCGCAACTACTAATGTTCATTAAGGTAAAACCCAATGATACGTCTCCAACGTATCTATAATTTTTGCTTGTTCCATGCTGTTATATTATCATTCTTGGATGTTTTACAATCATTTTATAGCAACTTTATATCATTTTTTGGGACTAACCTATTGACATAGTGCCCAATGCCAGTTGCTGTTTTTTGCTTGTTTTTTACTTCGCAGGAAATCAATACCAAACGGAGTCCAAATCAATACCAAACGGAGTCCAACACCTGCACAAACAATCAAACACTTGCACCCAACGCGATAAAGGGGTTGTCAATCCCTTCACAGTCAGTTGCAAAGGTGAGATCTGATAGAGATAGGTAAACAAAAGATAAAATATTTTTTGTTTTTTTTTGGTATACAGATCTGAAAATAAAAGATTGCAAAATAGTAGATCGGAAAGTAATATGATGGAAAATAGACCCGGGGGCCATAGGTTTCACTAGAGGCTTCTCTCATGAAGGCAAATAATACGGTGGGTGAACAAATTACTGTCGAGCAATTGATAGAAAAGAGCAAAGTTATGACGATATCCAAGGCAATGATTATACATATAGGCATCACGTTTGTGTCAAGTAGACCGACTCCTGCCTGCATCTACTACTATTACTCCACACATCGACCGCTATCTAGCATGCATCTAGAGTACTAAGTTCATAAAGAACGGAGTAACGCCTTAAGTAAGATGACATGATGTAGAGGAATTAACTCAAGCAATATGATGAAAACCCCATCTTTTTATCCTTGATGGCAACAATGCAATACGTGTCTCGCTACCCCTACTTTGTCACTGGGTGAAATCACGCAAGATTGAACCCAAAGCCAAGCACCTCTCCCATTGCAAGAAGAACAAATCTAGTTGGCCAAACCAAACCGATAATTCGAAGAGAAATACAAAGATATTAAATCATGCATAAAATAATTCAGAGAAGATTCAAATAATATTCATAGATAAGCTGATCATAAATCCACAATTCATCAGATCTCGACAAACACACCGCAAAAGAAGATTACATCGGATAGATCTCCAAGAACATCAAGGAAAACATGGTATTGAGAATCAAAGAGAGAGAAGAAGCCATCTAGCTACTAGCTATGGACCCGTAGGTCTGAGGTAAACTACTCACGCATCATCGGAAGGGCAATGGAGTTGATGTAGAAGCCCTCCGTGATCGATTCCCCCTCCGGCAGGATGCCGGAAAAGGCCCCAAGATGGGATCTCACGGGAACAGAAGGTTGCGGCGGTGGAAAAGTGTTTTCGTGGATGCCTCTGGTGGTTCTGGAATATTTTTGAATATATAGGAAGAAGAGCTAGGTCAGGAAGTCACCGAGGGGCCCACAAGGTAGGGGGGCGCCCCCCCCCCTAGGGCGCGCCCTCCACCCTTGTCACCGCCTCGTGGCTCTTCTGACTTGGACTCCAAGTCCCCTGGGTGTCTTCTGGTTCAAGAAAAATCATCGTGAAGTTTTATTCCGTTTGGACTCCGTTTGGTATTCCTTTTCTGCGAGGCTCAAAAACAAGGAAAAAAACAGAAAGTGGCACTGGGCTCTAGGTTAATAGGTTCGTCCCAAAAATAATATAAAATAGCATATTAATGCATATAAAACATCCAAAACAGATAATATAATAGCATGGAACAATCAAAAATTATAGATACGTTGGAGACGTATCAAGCATCCCCAAGCTTAATTCCTGCTCGTCCTCGAGTAGGTAAATGATAAAAACAGAATTTTTGATGTGGAATGCTACCTAACATACTTATCCATGTAATTTTCTTTATTGTGGCATGAATGTTCAGATCCATAAGATTGAAAACAAAAGTTTAATATTGACATAAAAACAATAATACTTCAAGCATACTAATAAAGCAATCATGTCTTCTCAAAATAACATGGCCAAAGAAAGTTATCCCTACAAAATCATATAGTCTGGCTATGCTCCATCTTCATCACACAAAGTATTCAAATCATGCACAACCCCGATGACAAGCCAAGCAATTGTTTCATACTTTTGATGTTCTCAAACCTTTTCAACTTTCACGCAATACATGAGCGTGAGCCATGGACATAGCACTATAGGTGGAATAGAATATGGTGGTTGTGGAGAAGACAAAAAGAAGGTGATAGTCTCACATCAACTAGGCGTATCAACGGGCTATGGAGATGCCCATCAATAGATATCAATGTGAGTGAGTAGGGATTGCCATGCAACGGATGCACTAGAGCTATAAGTTTATGAAAGCTCAAAAAGAAACTAAGTGGGTGTGCATCCAACTTGCTTGCTCACGAAGACCTAGGGCAATTTAAGGAAGCCCATCATTGGAATATACAAGCAAAGTTCTATAATGAAAAATTCCCACTAGTATATGAAAGTGACAAAATAGGAAACTCTCTATCATGAAGATCATGGTGCTACTTTGAAGCACAAGTGTGGAAAAAGGATAGTAGCATTGCCCCTTCTCTCTTTTCTCTCATTTTTTTTATTTTGGTGGGCTTCTTTGGCCTCTTTTTTTTATTTGTGGGCTTTGTTGGCCTCTTTTATTTTTCTCCTCACATGGGACAATGCTCTAATAATGAAGATCATCACACTTTTATTTACTTACAACTCAAGAATTACAACTCGATACTTAGAACAAAATATGACTCTATATGAATGCCTCCGGTGGTGTACCGTGATGTGCAAGGACTCAAGAGTGACATGTATAAAAATTATGAACGGTGGCTTTGCCACAAATACTATGTCAATTACATGATCATGCAAAGCAATATGACAATGATGGAGCGTGTCATAATAAAATGGAATGGTGTAAAGTTGCATGGCAATATATCTCGGAATGGCTATGGAAATGCCATAATAAGTAGGTATGGTGGCTGTTTTGAGGAAGGTAAAAGGTAGGTGTATGGCACCGGCGAAAGTTGTGCGGTACTAGAGAGGCTAGCAAAGGTGGAAGGGTGAGAGTGCGTATAATCCATGGACTCAACATTAGTCATAAAGAACTCACATACTTATTGCAAAAATCTATTAGTCATCGAAATGAAGTACTACGCGCATGCTCCTAGGGGGATAGATTGGTAGGAAAAGACCATCGCTCGTCCTCGACCGCCACTCATAAGGAAGACAATCAATAAATAAATCATGCTCCGACTTCATCACATAACGGTTCACCATACGTGCATGCTATGGGAATCACAAACTTTAATGCAAGTATTTCTACCAATCCACAATTACTCACTAGCATGACTCTAATATTATCATCCTCATATCTCAAAACAATCATAAGGAATCAAACTTCACATAGTATTCAATGCACTTTATATGAAAGTTTTTATTATATCCCTCTTGGATGCCTATCATATTAGTACTAAATTTATAACCAAAGAAAATTACCATGCGGTTTAGAAAAACTCTCAAAATAATATAAGTGAAGCATGATAGTTCAACAATTTCTATAAAATAAAACCACCGCCGTGCTCTAAAAAGATATAAGTGAAGCACTAGAGCAAAATTGCCTAGCTCAAAAGATATAAGTGAAGCACATAGAGTATTCTAATAAATCACGATTCATGTGTGTCCCTCTCAAAAGGTGTGTACAGCAAGGATGATTGTGGCAAACTAAAAAGAAAATACTAATATCATACAAGACGCTCCAAGCAAAACGCATATCATGTGGTGAATAAAAATATAGCCTCAAGTAAATTTACCGATAGACGAAGACGAAAGAGGGGATGCCTTCCGGGGCATCCCCAAGCTTAGGCTCTTAGTTGTCCTTGAATATTACCTTCGGGTGCCTTGGGAATCCCCAAGCTTAGGCTCTTGCCACTCCTTATTCCATAGTCCATCAAATCTTTACCCAAAACTTGAAAACTTCACAACACAAAACTCAACAGAAAACTCGTGAGATCCGTTAGTACAAGAAAATAAAATCACCACTTTTGGTACTGTTGTGAACTCATTATTTGTTTATATTGGTGTAATATCTACTGTATTCCAACTTTTTTATGGTTCATACCCCCCGATACTACCCATAGATTCATCAAAATAAGCAAACAACACAAAGAAAACAGAATCTATCAAAAACAGAACAGTCTGTGAAGATCCGAATTGTTATAATACTAATGTAACTCCAAAAATTCTGAAACATTAAGACAACGGAGGAAATTTGTATATAAATCTCTTGTAAAAAATTAAGGGTTTTTCAACGCTCCAGTGAATTACTAAAATTATGTGACTGGATGAAAAAGTTTCTGTTTTTCAGCAAGATCAAATCAACTATCACCGTAAGCCATCCCAAAGGTCTTACTTGGCACAAACACTAATTAAAACACCAAAACACATCTAACCAGAGGCTATATGAAAAATTTATTCAAAAACAGAAAATAAAAATATTGGGTTGTCTCCCAACAAGCGCTTTTCTTTAAAGCCTTTTAGCTAGGCGTTGATAATTTTGATGATGCTCACATGAAAGATAGCAATTGAAACACGAAAAGAGCATCATGTAGCATGTGAAAAACAAGTTTAAGTCTAACATACTTTCTATGCATAGGCATTTTATAAGCAAACAAATTATCAAGACAAACAAAAACTAGCATATGCAAGGAAAAAGAAAGAAACAATAGTAATCTCAACATAACGAGAGGTAATTTAGTAACATGAAAGTTTCTAACACAATATTTTCCTCTCTCATAATAATTACATGTGGGATCATACTCAAATTCAACAATATAACAATCACATAAAATATTCTCTTCATGATCCACATGCATGCAAAGTTGACACTCTTCCAAAATAGTGGGATTATCATCAAATAAAGTCATGACTTCTCCAAACCCACTTTTATCATAAATTTCATGAGATTGATCATTCTCCAAAGTAGTGGGATCATTATTACCTAGAGTTGACACTGTCGTGGGTTTAGCACGGTAGATGCCCTAGTGAAAGGACTTAGGTGTGGAACCATCGCAACGTAGGTTAGCTTGGAGGGTTTGAACGGGACAAAGGACACAGAGGGTTTACCCAGGTTTGGCCCCTCACAACGAGGTAAAAGCCTACGTCCTGCTTCTAGTTGTATTGCTTGAGTTTCGATTACAAGGGAGAGAATACGCTTGACCTAGTTCTCGACTTGTTGTTTCTTGAGTTAACCCGCCGACGGGTCTCGCCTTTATATACACAGGTCGAGGTCCGGCGGCTTACAAGAGTCCGGGTCATATTACCAATCGTAACCGACCTTATCCCTAAATTACCTCGCCTTGCTAGACAAGCTATCCTCAGGCGGCTCACGCCTTCGGATCTTGAGTCACCTCCGGGTTATGGGCTTTCAACAGCCCGCTTGTACACCTTACTGGGCCTTCAAGTATAAGTCACGGACGATATGACCCGCCCCCTCCTGGGCGGGTCATAGCACGGAGCTATATCCCCAATATTAGGCCCCAAATTGGTTTGAACTTTGTTCATGTCAATCTCCGTTCTTCAGTGTGCAATTCCTTCGAATCTTTCTAACTCTTAATCTGATAAACTTATATAACCCACCATAACAGAGAGATGATGTCACATTATTAATTCCAGAAAAAACCTTATGATATCACAACGGATCTTTGCATTAATCATCCATTCCGAAAATCAATGCGTCTTTGTTGTTAACATAATGATCATGCCTCCTCGATTTTCGCACCTGCCATTTACTGTTCACCTTTCCCCTTATAAATAGGCGCAGGGGGTTCTTTTTCACTTTTACCCCGTCCCCTTCTCTTCTTCTTCCTCGCACCGTCCGTCGCAACGCGAGCTCTACCGCCACCGTCGACCTCCACAAGCTACTCCAACCTGGCCGCTGCATCATCCTGATCAGACCAGAAAACCGCGGCGCCCTTCCGTTGTTCACCAACGTCATCAAGTACTCGCTTTTCTGGACTTCCAATCTACATTAGGGTTCCTTCAGTTCATCGGTGTTCATCAGCGTTCCTTGCATCCGCTGGTAGTCCCTCCTTATGCCGCTTAGTTGAAACCCAACATGATACTGAAGTTATGCGGTAGCAATTTTAGCATCTGTTTCTTCAACACAGATCCATCCTGTCTCTTCAAACTTCATTTTCAATAGGTCAGTACTTCCGCCACAGTTTAGGTTTAAGAATAATTTTTCTTTTCTGAACTGACGTAGATCCATGAATATGGATGCAATCTTGGAAACCTGTTTATACAACACTTAGTGAAATTTTTAATACTTCCATCTTTATAGACTGCTAACTCGTCGTACCCTACATGGCAGCTTATATAAAAACTCTTGTGACCCGCCAGCCTCTGGCCGGCTTAAAAACTTGCACATAGCTCCATACTGTAATATTGATCTACCGTATTTATTTCCTGCTCACAGCTTTGTCACTTCCGGCTCACCATGACTAAGACACCCACCACTTGTGATTGGATCCCTTCAAAAGTTACTAAAGAGACCCTCAATGAATATGTGACCATGGGTGTTTTGGCCGCCAAGGAAATCATTCATTGGCGAGTTCCTGGTTCTGAATGCCCTCTGGAGCCTCAAGAAAGTGAGGTTGTAGTTTTTATAGATCATCTGCTCCGCGGCTTTTCACCGCCCGGCTCAAAATTCTTTCGTGACGTGCTGCACTTTTATAACCTCCATCCTCAAGATATTGGTCCCAATTCTGTCTCCAATATATGCAATTTTCAAGTATTCTGCGAAGTATACCTTGGTGAAGAACCTTCTATAGATCTGTTCAGAGATCATTTTTATATCAACCACCAAACTGAGATGCTCGACGGGCTTAGTTTTGAACTTGGAGGTGTTTCAATTCAAAGGCGGAGAGATGTGACCTTCCCAGCAGCCACCCTGCCGAGTCATCCAAAAGATTGGAACTTCACCTGTTTCTACTGCAAAGATACCTCTCCAGAAGGAGAAAACCCCTTGCCGAGTTTTCGTCCACATCGTCTTCCTACCAGCGGCCCACTGCCAGGCCGGATGACTGCTTTAGAACACGGTCTTTATTCTTCTACTTTTTCAAAGATCCAGGCCTTTATTGCAAACGGCTTAACTGGAGTTGACCTTGTCTGCTGTTGGGTCTCGTGGAGGATTCTACCTTTAAGCCGCTGCCCCGGCTTAATGTGTACATATACTGGTGATACCAAAGATCCTTTGTGCTACAATCCCACTGAACTGACTGAGAAGGAAATCAATGAGACTGTCAAGACGCTTCTTGGCGAGTCATTGGCTAATTGCAGCAAGACGGGTCTAGCTCCTTATTATACTCTTAACCCGCCACCAGCCGTAAGTATTCTTGCATATATATTACTTGCCTTTGTCTACCTCTCTGGTTTTGGTGTTATTACTCATATGCCCTCAGGCCAACTCATCTTTCTGGAAAAGGAAGATAGAACACTGCTGCCCCAACCAAAAGGGTCAAAACAACCACTCGCGGTCCGGGTCGTCCTAAGAAGCCAACGGCACCAGAACAGCTTGCCCTAGACGACTCAGAGGTAGAACTTGATTCACTTGGTATTCTCTTTATACAACTTATTGACGCTGATTCTCCTCAGGAGGAAACGGAGACAAGCCAAGCTGACGGCGCTGAGGTAATCTCTATCTCCTCTGACTCAGAAATTTTGTCAAGAGAAAAAATACGGCGGGTCGCCAGAAAAGTACGGTTTTCCCATCCTCTCGCTCACTTAGATCCAAACTTTCTTTTGAAGAAACAGCAGCACAAGATTAGACGGCATACTCGAAACAACGGCCAAGAAGAACTTATGGCCGGCTTGCCCAACACGCCGCCGGTTCATAAACGTCGTCTTGAGGTGCCTCATAGTCCTACTTCCTCTCTTTCATGAGCCGGTCGCATACGGCAACCTCTTAATTCTTCTGACTCGGCATATCAGGATACTTCTCACTCATCTGGCGACTCAAACGGCTCACAACTCCCCATGTTTGTGGTTAACCCGGTGTAAGTATTATTGCTTGTTGACTAATTCACCTTGCCCATTCATACTTATTAAACTGAATGATTGTCCTTACAGAGCTAAGGCGAAGATGGGCAAGAAGCAAAAACCTGGCCCTCCCAAGATTGCTGAGGCTTCTGAACAAGAGAATTAGGCACCGACAGCCGACGAAGCTCAAACCCAGGAACTTGAAGATCCTGAGAGCCAGCAGGATGACCCACCTCCTCAAGTTGATCTTGTCAATCCTGACTTGGCTGCAAATTTTAATGATGACCCGGTGACCAATCAAGACCTGCCAAGTCCTAAACCGTTGTCTCCTACCAAACATTCAGACAAGTCTCCTGCTGATGCCCATGTTGAAGAGGTAATCATTACTGGAACAACTTATCAACCGCCCGGCATCTTGATACGTCTCCAACGTATCTATAACTTTTTATTGTTCCATGTTGTTATATTATCATTCTTGGATGTTTTACAATCATTTTATAGCAACTTTATATCATTTTTTGGGACTAACCTATTGACATAGTGCCCAGTGCCAGTTGCTATTTTTTGCTTGTTTTTTACTTCGCAGGAAATCAATACCAAACGGAGTCCAAATGCAGTGAACCTTTTTGGTGATTTTTTCTGGACCAGAAGACACAAGTTGGGCCAAGAAAGTACCTGAGGGGGGCTCCGAGGGGACCACAACCCACTAGGGCACGCCTGGGGGGCCAGGCGCGCCTAGGTGGGTTGTGCCCACCTCGGCCACCTCCCGCACCAACTCTTTGCTCTATAAATAGCCCAATATTCCAGAAACCCTAGGGGAGTCGACGAAAATCAATTCCAGCCGCCGCAAGTTCCAGAAACCACAGATCCAATCTAGACACCATCACGGAGGGGTTCATCATCCTCATTGGTGCCTCTCCGATGATGCGTGAGTAGTTCATTGTAGACCTACGGGTCCATAGGTAGTAGCTAGATGGCTTCCTCTCTCTCTTTTGAATCTCAATACAATGGTCTCTTGGAGATCTATTTGATGTAACTCTTTTTGCGGTGTGTTTGTTGGGATCCGATGAACTTTGAGTTTATGATCAGATCTATGTTTTTATTCATGAAAGTTATTTGAGTCTTTTGATCTCTTATATGCATGATTACTTATAGCCTCGTATTTCTTCTTCGAATCTTTGGTTTAGTTAGGCCAACTAGATTGATTTTTCTTGCCATGGGAAGAGGTGCTTTGTGGTGGGTTCGATCTTACGGTGCTTGATCCCAGTGACAGAAGGGGAACCGACACATATGTATCGTTGCTATTAAGGATAACAAGATGGGGTCTATTTCTACATAAATAGATGTTGTCTACATCATGTCATCGTTCTTATTGCATTACTCCGTTTCTCCATGAACTTAATACACTAGATGCATGCTGGATAGCGGTCGATGTGTGGAGTAATAGTAGTAGATGCAGGCAGGAGTCGGTCTACTAATCTTGGACGTGATGCCTATATAATGATCATTGCCTGGATATCGTCATAATTATTTGAAGTTCTATCAATTGCCCAACAGTAATTTGTTTACCCATCATATGCTATTTTTCTTGAGAGAATCCACTAGTGAAATCAACGGCCCCCGGGTCTATTTTCTCATCATATATTTTCAGATCTATTTTGCTATTTGCCTTTTTATTTATTTTCCACTTTTATTTTCAGATCTATATTTCTAAAAACCCAAAAATATTTTGCTGCACTTTATTTTATTCGCGATCTATTTATCCAATCTACTACAATTTATCTCCCGTCAACTTGCCAATTTCTGGCGCCGTTGCCCGAAAGGGATTGACAACCCCTTTAACACGTCGGGTTGCAAGTATTTGTTCTTTGTGTGCAGGTGCTGTTTACGTAGTGTTGCTTGGTTCTCCTACTGGTTCGATAACCTTGGTCTCATCACTGAGGGAGATGCCTACCGTTGCTACGCTGCATCATCCCTTCCTCTTTGGGGAAATACCGACGTAGTTCAAGCCAACATCAGAAGGAATTTCTAGAGCCGTTGCCGGGGAGACATCTTCAACATCTACCAGGTTCCTAATCACAAATCTCATCTCCTTACAATTTACATTATTTGCCATTTGCCTCTCATTTTCATCTCCCCCACTTCACAAAAATTTGCCGTTCTATTCGCCCTCTTTTTCGTTCACAGTTTTCTCATCAGATCTCTTGTTTGCTATCTCTACTTGTGTTACCATGTGCCTTCTATTTGCTTGCATCTTTGCTTGCTAATAATCTATTGATATGGATCCTCATCCACTTGCTAATCTTTTTAAAAGATCCAATTATGATGAACCAATTGCTAGTGAATTGAGTTCACTAGATTATCTTTATGAAGTTTTGCTTGAGATTTATGAATCTGAAAGCTGTGATGAAGTGTTAAACGAAGAAATTTATGAAGTGATTCATGATAGCTCCTTGAATGAAAAGCATGATTGCAATGATGTTTTTATAAATTCTATTAATGTCAATTGTGTTAGTGATATGCAAAACCCCAAGCTTGGGGATGCTTGTTTTGCTATGTCCACTACTTATTGCAATGATCATGATTGGGGTGATAATGATTATTATGATCTTGAAAATTTATTTAAACCTCATGATGAATATGCTTGCGATAATAGTAAAAGTGGGTTTGGAAGAGTGTCAACTTTAGCTAAAAATAATCCCACATATTTGGAGAGTGTTCAATCTTATGAATTTTTTGATAAAAGTGGGCTTGGAGAGGTCAAGACTTTATTTGATGATAATCCCACTATATTGGAAGGGTGTCAACTTTGCATGCATGTGGATCACGTTGAGAATATTTTGCATGATAGTTATATTGTTGAATTTGAATATGATCCCACATGTAATTATTATGAGAGAGAGAAATATGGTTGTAGAAATTTTCATGTTACTAAATTACCTCTCTTCATGTTGAGATTGTCTATGTTTTATTCTTCTTCCTTGCATATGCTAGAAATTGCTCATCTTGGTAAATTGATTACTTATAAAATGCCTATGCATAGGAAGAGAGTTTGACTTAAATGTGTTTGTAACGTGTTTCATGATGCTTTCTTTGTGTTTCAATTATTATCTTTCTTGTGAGCATCAATAAAATTTTATGCCTAGCTAGGGGCATAAAACGATAGCGCTTGTTGGGAGGCAACCCAATGAATAAAATTTATTTTTGTCTTTTTATTTCTGTTGTTGAGTGTTTGCACAATTATGCTACTGTTATGATTGTGTTTTTTGTGTTTTAATTAGTGTTTGTGCCAAGCAAAGCCTTTGGGATAGCTTGGTGATAGTTGATTTGATCTTGTTTGAAAACAGAAACTTTTGCGTCTAGTAAAACAATTTTGAAAATTCACAGAACCGATGAAAAATTCTGATATGTTTTACACAAGATTGATATACAAATTACCTCTGTTGTCCTAATTTTTCAGAATTTTTGGAGTTACAGAAATATGAGAACAATTCGTATCTTTGCAGACTGTTCTGTTTTTGACAGATTCTGTTTTCTTTGCATTGTGTGCTTATTTTGACGAATCTATGGTTTGTATTGGAGGTTATGAGCCATGGTAAAGTTAGAATATAGTAGATATAATGCAAGAACAAAATTTGAATGTGTTTTCTACAGTACTTAAAGTAAAGATTGGTTTTCTTATACTAACGGATCTCACGAAGGTTTTGTTGAGTTTTGTGTGATTAAAGTTTTCAAGTTTTGGGTGAGATTACGATGGATGAAGGAATAAGGAGTAAGAAAAGCCTAAGCTTGGGGATGCCCCATGGCACCCCAAGTCATTATCCAAAGAGAAGCAAGCAACTAAGCTTGGGGATGCCCGAGTGGCATCCCCTCTTTCTTCTAACGACCGTCGGTATTTTACTTGGAGCTATATTTTTATTCATCACATATCATGAGTTTTGTTTGGAGCATCTTGTGCTATATGAGTCTTTGCTTGTTTTGCTTTTTATTTTTAGTCATGAATCCTTTCTGGACACACCTATTTGAGAGAGCCAAAATTATGTTATGACTTGTTAGAATTGCTCTCTATGCTTCACTTAAATCTTTATGAGCTATGGAATTGCTCTAGTGCTTCACTTATATCTTTTTGAGCACGGTGTGCTTTAGTATTTTTGAAGAAATGCTCTCATGCTTCACTTAGATTTATTTGAGAGTTAGTAAAAAAAAATTAGAAATTCTCTCTTGCTTCACTTAAATTATTTTGAGAGAAGAAAATTTTATGCTCATGCTCTTCACTTAGATTTGTTTGAGCTATCAAAAGCAACAAATGAAATTAGTCCCAAAGTGATAGATATTCAAGAGCGATATAATAAAAACTTTCATGAAGATCATTGGACAAAATAAACTTGATTCCTTGTAATAGTTTTGCGATATGTTGATATAATATGTGAGTCATGTTGATGAGTAATTATGCTTTAGTAAGAATATTGGTGTTAAGGTTTGTGATTCCCTATGCAAGCACGAAAGTCAATAGTTATACAATGAAATTACATCCTACTTGTGGTGTATTATTCGGTGTTAGTTATGCTTAATGCTCGCTTATGAGATTTTTCGTTTCTTGGTTGGATGCTTCTCAATCTTTTGCTAGCCTTCATTTGCACTAAGTATGATAACTACTTGTGCATCCAAAATCCTTAAACCAGTTTTGCCATATGAGTCCACTATACCTACCTATATGCGGTATTTCCATGCCATTCTAAGCAAATTTGTATGTGCCATCTCTAATTTCAAAATAAATTTCTCTTTTGTGTGCTCGTACCGCTCATGAAACGGTAGGGGGTGGCTGATATATTTCCATGCTAGATGTGTTATTCTCAAGATGAGTGTTTATTCACTTGTCATTGCACGAGAGTACGGCAAAGGTATTAGGGATGTCCAGTCTCGAAATGAAAGTTAATTTACTTTATGTTGTCAAATAATAAATTCCTTGGAAAGTGTTGGTATGGAGGGCACCCGTGGATACGACTAGCCATGGAAAGTGAAAGTATGGTGGAAAAAGGAATAAACTTTATTTTCTATTTGGGAACCGCCTATGATATATCTAGCATGGAAAGTATTGGGAACTACTCGATCGTTTTCGTTGACAGGAAAAGCATGCCACCCAAAATGTTTTATCTCTACTTTTTTCGCTTTGAGCTCTGGCACCTCTACAAATCCCTACTTCCCTCTACGAAGGGCCTTTCTTTTACTTTATGCAATTTTTATTTTATTTTGAGTCTCCATCTTCTCTTATAAAGCACCACCAACAAAGGGGCACTATGATCGTACTTGAGCATTGGGTGTAGCTAATATGCGAGTGTGTTTCATGAATGGATCAATGATTGAGCATAATGGGCTAGGGATAACTTGCTTTAGTGTTGATATTTTGAAAGACATGGTTGCTTGTTGATATGCTTGAGTATTGAAATCTTCATGTCAAAACTAGATTATTGCTTTGAATCATATAAAAGTCCAAATGTCCATGCTACAAAGAAAAGAATATGTGATGAACATGTTAGGCAGGATTCCACATCAAAAATTCTGTTTTTATCATTTACCTACTCGAGGACAAGCAGGAATTAAGCTTGGGGATGCTGATACGTCTCCAACGTATCTATAATTTTTTATTGTTCCATGTTGTTATATTATCATTCTTGGATGTTTTACAATTATTTTATAGCAACTTTATATCATTTTTTGGGACTAACCTATTGACATAGTGCCCAATGCCAGTTGCTGTTTTTTGCTTGTTTTTTACTTCGTAGGAAATCAATACCAAACGGAGTCCAAACGCAGCGAAACTTTTTGGTGATTTTTTCTAGACCAGAAGACACAAGTTGGGCCAAGAAAGTACCTGAGGGGGGCTCCGAGGGGAGCACAACCCACCAGGGCGCGCCTGGGGGCCCAGGCGCGCCCAGGTGGGTTGTGCCCACCTCGGCCACCTCCTGCACCGCCTCTTTGCTCTATAAATACCCCAATATTCCATAAACCCTAGGGGAGTCGACGAAAATCAATTCCAGCCGCCGCAAGTTCCAGAAACCACAGATCCAATCTAGACACCATCACGGAGGGGTTCATCATCCTCATTGGTGCCTCTCCGATGATGCGTGAGTAGTTCATTGTAGACCTACGGGTCCGTAGGTAGTAGCTAGATGGCTTCCTCTCTCTCTTTTGATTCTCAATACAATGGTCTCTTGGAGATCTATTTGATGTAACTCTTTTTGCGGTGTGTTTGTTGGGATCCGATGAACTTTGAGTTTATGATCAGATCTATGTTTTTATCGATGAAAGTTATTTGAGTCTTTTGATCTCTTATATGCATGATTACTTATAGCCTCGTATTTCTTCTTCAAATCTTTGGTTTAGTTAGGCCAACTAGATCGATTTTTGTTGCCATGGGAAGAGGTGCTTTGTGATGGGTTCGATCTTACGGTGCTTGATCCCAGTGACAGAAGGGGAACCGACACGTATGTATCGTTGGTATTAAGGATAACAAGATGGGGTATATTTCTACATAAATAGATGTTGTCTACATCATGTCATCGTTCTTATTGCATTACTCCGTTTCTCCATGAACTTAATACACTAGATGCATGCTGGATAGCGGTCGATGTGTGGAGTAATAGTAGTAGATGCAAGCAGTTGTCGGTCTACTAATCTTGGACGTGATGCCTATATAATGATCATTTCCTAGATATCGTCATAATTATTTGAAGTTCTATCAATTGCCCAACAGTAATTTGTTTACCCACCGTATGCTATTTTTCTTGAGAGAAGCCACTAGTGAAATCTACGGCCCCCGGGTCTATTTTCTCATCATATATTTTCAGATCTATTTTGCTATTTGCCTTTTTATTTATTTTCCACTTTTATTTTCAGATCTATATTTCTAAAAACCCAAAAATATTTTGCTGCACTTTATTTTATTCGCGATCTATTTATCCAATCTACTATAATTTATCTCCCGTCAACTTGCCAATTTCTGGCGCCGTTACCCGAAAGGGATTGACAACCCCTTTAACACGTCGGGTTGCAAGTATTTGTTCTTTGTGTGCAGGTGTTGTTTACGTAGTGTTTCTTGGTTCTCCTACTGGTTCGATAACCTTGGTCTCATCACTGAGGGAAATACCTACCGTTGCTGTGCTGCATCATCCCTTCCTCTTTGGGGAAATACCGACGTAGTTCAAGCCAACATCACATCTACACAATACTAGCCAAACATTCCGCCAAGGATGAAGCACATTTATCTGACAAAGACAAGCCCAAGCTTGATCTTGAGAATTACTCCAAGCTGAACGCTGGTGAACTGTACTCTGGTTATCTGAGCTGGCTTCATACAAGTCGTGACCTGGAAGCCAGTTTAGTCAATATGATGCGACAGAAATATGAGGTATGAAATCACCTCCTCGTTGAACTTTATGTAGATATATATACATTTATCCAGCCCCCAAGTCTTAATCATAGGAAAGGATCATTGAATATGCTTAAGACTTGCAGCAACATGTAAACTTAAATTGTCAAGTCGTAACCTCTTTAAGGACGGCTTACCTAAGCCGTTTTAACCATGCTGTAATCAAAAGTCTTTCACAAAAGAATCGAGTAGAACCCTCAAGGGTCGGATTATCATGTAAGGATGAACAGGGTCTTCCATATAAATTTTGAAAAGTATCGGCCATAGCCCCCAAGAGCCAGCTTAGCCTGAAAAGATAAACCGGGTCTATTGTATTTAGGCTTAACTTGAGAATTGCCATCCATAACCCTCAAGGTCTGACTTATCATGCAAGGATGAGCCGGGTCTTCCATATGTTTCTTAAAAATTCAGATCGTAGCCCTCAAGGGCCGGGTCATCAAATGATGATGAACCGGGTCTCATGCAGCGAATTTTTCGAAAGAACTTCGTCACACATTAGCCCCCAAGTGCCAAGTATATTGCTTGCAATGTGCTTGGGACTTAAAAATACTCCTTTTATTCATGCTGAATAGCACTTATACCCCTCAATGCTCACTTGCAGGATACCTTAAGCTTGAATGACTCGCAGCTGGCCGAGCTAAGAAAAATGCTCAAACATCAAGAGTCGGAGACACAGAAAGCTGAGACCAAGTTGACACTTAGCTTGGAAGAAAATGAAAAGCTCAAGGCTAGTTTCAAAACTGAAAGAGCCACCTGGGAAAAAGAAAAAACTTTATTATTACAAAGGGCAGAAGCTGCTGAGACTTCCTTGAAGAGCACCACTACGGAACTGTCCGGGTTAAAGCAATGAATTTCGCAGATGACATTTGCTATCTTTGGTAAGCAAAACCTTAACTTTTTAGCCTTTCACAATCTTATTCATTTTGACTCGCCTGGCGACTCATCTGTATATTTGCTCAACAGGCCCCAGGAGCTCCAATCTTGGCCAGGATATGCTTGTAAAGCTGAAAGCCATATATGCCCTGGTGGAACAACTATATACTGGCACTCAACGGACTCTGGTGGCTATCTCCAATGGTAAACAACCGCCCACACTTATTAGGGAGGTGCTAGCCAAATTGTCCATAATGCCCCAAAAGCTAGAAGAGATAAAACGGTCAGCCGCCCGTGCTGGTGCCATTACTGCCCTCAGCCGAGCCAAAGCGTGGCAAGCGGAACTAGACCTGGAAGAGATGGCCATGGGCTATCCAGGCCTCGAAGAAGACGGGTCTCCTTTCGATCAAACAGACTTTGCAAAATGCATAAAGGAGATGCGTCCCTTGGCATGCAAACTGGCTGAGGAGACTGATTTATCTAAGTATCAGCTAGCGTACAATATGGAAAATGCTAAAGTCAAGGCGCCGGCTTATGACGTCATGGATCTCACTCTTCCAACTCGTAAGCATTCTTTTGCCCCTGATGTTGATCCGTCCCCAATTATCAATGATGAAGCTATATTTGAAGCCTTAACTGGCATCGACTGGACGTCACCTGACATCCAGATGGACGAAGAAGGAGAGCCAGAGCGGGATGACCCGGAGTCATCAACCCGCCGCGACGAAGACAACTAATACCATGTGGCTCTCAAATCAGGGCATAGACATCCGATGCCAAAAAAACACTTTGCTCCAATTATGCAGGTCCATGGTGGCCTTGCAATAGGCTAGATTTGAAAACAATGATCTGTCATGCCATCGTGCATGTTAGCTTTTAAGCCGCCAAGTTGATATTTATGACCCGCCATTGTGCTTTCTCATAGTATCATCATTCATGTGGGTCAGATCAATACTTTCATATTTCCTGCACACGAGTGAAACAGCATACGCCCTGGCGGCTTACGCCGAGGCGGGTAAAAAACCCCAATATAATAATCTTTGAAAAAAATTTACAGAAAGACTAAAGGCCATCTAAGCCAAATATTCTGGCGACTTAACATCTGAGGCCACGGCGGGTTATCAAACCCCAAAAATTTAGGTAATAATTGAAAGACATACCTGTAGATTGACATCATGGTGATATCTTGATAATTATAATCCATAGCAGGTATCCACCCGAAGACACGAAATATCATGATTTTGATTGCTCAAGGCAAGAATATCCTGGCGACTTAAAGTCTGCTATCAGGGCGGGTTATCAAACCCAAAAATACTCAAAAAATGAGTCATATAATCAAAGGTTCATGACCCAGATTGTAAAATATGTTTAAGAAACACAAATCAAAAAGTTTCAGAAAAGAAAATTCGGAGAAAATTTCAAATACTGTGTGGTCGGCTTATCAAAGCAGGACCAGACAATTTGGCTTACAAGGCCATGTGCTTTCAATGGCCGCACGAGCCGTTTGGCACTAAGGCCCACATGATTGCTTTCAGGAGGCAGCAACAGCCTTTTTGGCACTAAGGCCCACATGATTGCTTTCAGGCGGTAGCAACAGCTTTTTTGGCATTAAGGCCCACATGATTGCTTTCAGGAGGCAGCAACAGCCTTTTTGCACTAAGGCCCACATGATTGCTTTCAGGAGGCAGCAACAGCCGTTTGGAACTAAGGCCCACATGATTGCTTTCACGAGGCAGCAACAGCCTTTTGGCACTAAGGCCTACATGATTGCTTTCAAGAGGCAGCAACAGCCTTGGTTACTGTAAGCCGGCGTTCATGTGATACAAGCCGCCGTTTCCCTCTTAACAAGTTCAGGGTCTTTTCCACAAAGATTGACTATTAGGAATTTGGCGGGTTATCAATAGAATAGCCAGTGGCAAACAGGTAGGAGGAAACCTTAGAAGAAGCGGCATTCAAGTCGGCCCAAAGTGTATGAAAACTTAAACCATAATAGGTGAAAGCCCCCAAGTGACCTTATGATCAATCAATAAAGGCTCAGATATGTAGAAGTGAGATGACAGAAGCCCCGTAGTTCAGGGTTGCCGGCTTTATTATACTTATCACAAAAAGTATATAAAGTGACAAGAATATGTACAAGGGTAGGAACTTGCGGCTTAAGTGTAGTACGGCCGAAGATGCGCAATATTCCACGGACGGTGGGTCTCCTCCTCCGACTTGCGAGAATCTTTGTGCTCACGTATATCAATGAGGTAATACGACCCGTTGTTCAGGTTTTTACTGACCACAAAGGGTCCTTCCCAAGGTGGGGATAATTTGTGCATATCTGTCTGGTCTTGGATGAGCCGGAGCACCAAGTCGCCTTCCTGGAATGTCCCGGTCTTCACTCTGCGGCTGTGATAGCGACGCAGATCTTGTTGATATATCGCCGAATGAGCCGCCGCCAGGTCTCGCTCCTCGTCCAAAACATCAAGTGCGTTCTGATGTGCTATTTCATTATCAGCTTCAACATAAGCCGCCACACGGGGCGAGTCATGACGGATATCTCTAGGAAGAACCGCCTCTGCCCCGTAGACCATGAAAAAAGGTGTAAAACCTGTTGACCTGTTGGGGGTGGTGTTGATACTCCAAAGCACGGAAGGTAACTCCTCCACCCAACAACCCGGCGTTCGCTGCAAAGGAACCATAAGCCAGGGCTTGATACCTCGCAAGATTTCCTGATTTGCCCTCTCAGCTTGACCGTTAGACTGCGGGTGAGCCACAGAAGAAACATCCAGACGAATATGCTCTTGTTGGCAGAATTCTCTCATAGCACCTTTAGACAGATTAGTACCATTGTCAGTTATGATACTATGAGGGTAACCAAAATGGAAGACCAGTTTTTTAACAAACTAAACTGCTGTTGCCGCATCACACTTGCTGACCGGCTCTGCTTCAACTCACTTGGTAAATTTATCAACCGCCACCAAGAGGTGCGTTTTCTTATCCTTAGACCTTTTGAAAGGTCCGACCATATCCAGCCCCCAGACCGCAAATGGCCAAGTAATTGGAATCATCCTCAATTCTTGAGCCGGCACATGAGCCCGTCGAGAAAATTTTTGACATCCATCACACTTACTGACAAGATCCTCTGCATTAGCATGGGCTGTTAACCAGTAAAATCCATGCCAGAAAGCTTTAGCCACTAAGGATTTAGAGCCGGCGTGATGACCACAATCACCTTCATGGATTTCCCTCAAAATCTCACGGCCCTCTTCAGGAGAAACGCAACGCTGGAACACACCTGTGACGCTGCATCGGTGTAACTCGCCATTGACAATAGTCATTGACTTAGATCGCCAGGTTATTTGTCTGGCCAGAGTTTCATCCTCGGGTAACTCACCCCGGGTCATATAAGCCAAATATGGAACTGTCCAATCCGGAATAGCATGAAGAGCCGCCACCAACTGTGCCTCCGGGTCAGGAATAGCGATATCCTCTTCTGATTGCAATTTGACTGAAGGATTATTCAACACATCAAGGAATACATTAGGGGGCACCGTAACCCGGCTTCCGGTTCATCCCGCATCACCAGTTCTGCTTACCAAAAATGGCCCACTTGGAGCCGGACCTTCCAAACCAACTTTCAATATTATTGCAAACACTATTATCATGAGGCTTAAATAAATTTTCAAGATCATAAGAAGAATCACCCCAATCATGATCATTGCAATAAGTAGTGGACATAGCAAAACTAGCATCCCCAAGCTTAGGGTTTTGCATATTATTAGCACAATTGACATCAATAGAATTTATAGAAAACCATTGCAATCATGCTTTTTATTCAAGGAGCTATCGTGAATCACTTCATAAATTTCTTCGTCACAATTTTTAGATTCACGAATTTCAAGCAAAACTTCATAAAGATAATCTAGTGCACAAAACTCACTAGCAACTGGTTCATCATAATTGGATCTCTTAAAAATATTATCAAGTGGATGAGGATCCATAAACTTTTGTTTCTGAATTTCAATAAACACACAATTATATCAAGCGGACAAGCAAACAAGCCAAGTAAGACATAGAGGCAAATGGAAAGAAGGCAAATAAAAAGGCAAATCTTTTCGAAAATCATTTTAGAAGTGGGGGAGAGGAAAATGAGAGGCAAATGGTGAATAATGTAATGCAAGAGATGAGAGTTTATGATGGGTACTTGGTATGTCTTGACTTGGCGTACATCTCCCCGGCAACGGCGCCAGAAATTCTTCCTGCTACTTCTTGAGCTTGCATTGGCTTTTCCCTTGAAGAGGAAAGGGTGATGCAGCACAGTAGAGGTAAGTATTTCCCTCAGTTAAGAACCAAGGTATCAAACCAGTAGGAGAAGAACGCACAAATCACCAACACCTGCACAAACAATCAAACACTTGCACCCAACGCGATAAAGGGGTTGTCAATCCACGGTCAATTGCAAAGGTGAGATCTGATAGAGATAGATAAACAAAAGATAAAATATTTTTGGTTTTTTTGGTATATAGATCTGAAAATAAAAGATTGCAAAATAGTAGATCAGAAAGTAATATGATGGAAAATAGACCCGGGGGCCATAGGGGCTTCTCTCATGAAGGCAAATAATACGGTGGGTGAACAAATTACTGTCGAGCAATTGATAGAAAAGCGCAAAGTTATGACGATATCCAAGGCAATGATTATGCATATAGGCATCACGTCCGTGTCAAGTAGACCGACTCCTGCCTGCATCTACTACTATTACTCCTCACATCGACCGCTATCCAGCATGCACCTAGAGTATTAAGTTCATAAAGAACGGAGTAACGCCTTAAGTAAGATGACATGATGTAGAGGAATTAACTCAAGCAATATGATGAAAACCCCATCTTTTTATCCTCGATGGCAACAATGCAATACGTGTCTCGCTACCCCTACTTTGTCACTGGGTGAAATCACGCAAGATTGAACCCAAATCTAAGCACCTCTCCCATTGCAAGAAGAACCAATCTAGTTGGCCAAACCAAACCGATAATTCGAAGAGAAATACAAAGATATTAAATCATGCATAAAAGAATTCAGAGAATATTCAAATAATATTCATAGATAAGCTGATCATAAATCCACAATTCATCGGATCTCGACAAACACACCGCAAAAGAAGATTACATCAGATAGATCTCCAAGAACATCAAGGAAAACATGGTATTGAGAATCAAAGAGAGAGAAGAAGCCATCTAGCTACTAGCTATGAACCCTTAGGTCTGAGGTAAACTACTCACGCATCATCGGAAGGGCAATGGAGTTGATGTAGAAGCCCTCCGTGATCGATTCCCCCTCCGGCAGGATGCCGGAAAAGGCCCCAAGATGGGATCTCACGGGAACAGAAGGTTGCGGCGGTGGAAAAGTATTTTCGTGGATGCCTCTGGTGGTTCTGGAATATTTTTGAATATATAGGAGGAAGAGCTAGGTCAGGAAGTCACCGAGGGGCCCACAAGGTAGGGGGGCGCCCCCCCCCCCCTAGGGCATGCCCTCCACCCTTGTCTCTGCCTCGTGGCTCTTCTGACTTGGACTCCAAGTCCCCTGGGTGTCTTCTAGTCCAACAAAAATCATCGTGAAGTTTTATTCCGTTTGGACTCCGTTTGGTATTCCTTTTCTGCGAGGCTCAAAAACAAGGAAAAAACAGAAACTGGCACTGGGCTCTAGGTTAATAGGTTAGTCCCAAAAATAATATAAAATAGCATATTAATGCATATAAAACATCCAAAATAGATAATATAATAGCATGGAACAATAAAAAATTATAGATATGTTGGAGACGTATCACACAACCCACCACCACGCGCCTGGGCTGCCTGGCGCGCCCAGGTGTCTTGTGGTGGCTGTGGGCCCCCGTTTGCGTTGATTACACCTCCCAAAAATCACAAATATTCCAAAATATTTCTCCGTAAATTTTTATCGCGTTTGGACTTCGTTTGATATGGATATTCTGCGAAACAAAAAAATGCAACAAACAGGAACTGGCACTGGGCACTGGATCAATATGTTAGTCCAATAAATCATATAAAATGTTGCCAAAAGTATGTGAAAGTTGTATAATTTTGGCATGAAACAATCAAAAATTATAGATACGACGGAGACGTATCAACATCCCCAAGCTTAATTCCTGCTCGTCCTCGAGTAGGTAAATGATAAAAAAAATGACGTGGAATACTACCTCGCATAAACTTAATCATATATCTAATCATGGCATGAATATTAAGACACGAGTGATTCAAAGAAATAGTCAATAATTTGACATAAAGACATTAATACTCAGGCATCCCAACAAACAATCGTGTCTTTCAAAATATCAGTCGCTAAAGAAAGCTATCCCTACAAAATCATATAGTCTTGTCATGCTCCGTCTTCTTAACACAAAGTATTTATCATGTACTACCCCGGTGTCAGCCAAGCAATTGGTTCATACTTTTTAACGCGCTTCAGCTTTTTCAACCCTCACGCAATACATGAGTGCAAGCCATGGATATAGCACTATGGGTAGAATAGAGTATGATGATATGGGAAAATATAGAGAAGACAAAAAAGTAAGAAAGTCTCACATCGACGCGGCTAACCAACGGGCTATGGAGATGCCCATCAATTGATATCAATGCGAGGAGTAGGGATTGCCATGCAACGAATGCATTAAGAGCTATAAGTGTATGAAAGCTCAACATGGAAACTGAGTGGGTGTGCATCAAACTCTATAATGAAAAATTCCCACTAGTATATGAAAGTGACAACATAGGAGACTCTCTATATGAAAAACATGGTGCTACTTTAAAGCACACGCGTGGAATTTGCATGCCCCTTCTTCTTCTTCTTTCATTTTTTTTCTTTTTCTTTTCTTTTTTTTCTTCTTGTCCGGAGTCTCATCCCGACTTGTGGGGGAATCATAGTCTCCATCATCCATTCCTTACTGGGACATGCTCATCACACTTCTATTTACTTACAACTCAATATTACAACTCGATACCTAGAACAAAGTATGACTCTATATGAATGCCCTGGCAGTGTACCAGGATGGGCAATGATCTAGCGTAACATGTATAAAAATGATGAACAGTGGCTGAGCCACAAATACTATGTCAGCTATATGATCATGCAAAGCAATATGATAATGAATGCTCAAGTCATCAAAACGGAAGCGGTGGAAGTTGCATGGCAATACATCTTGGAATGGCTATGGAAAGGCCATAATAGGTAGGTATGGTGGCTGTTTTGAGAAAGATATAATAAGGCTTATGTGTGATAGAGCTATTGTAAATATGCCCTCGAGGCAATAATAAAGTTGTTATTATTATATTTCCTTAATCATGATAAAGGTTTATTATTCATGCTATAATTGTATTGATTGGAAACTTAAATACATGTGTGAATACATAAGCAAATACCAAGTCCCTAGTATGCCTCTACTAGACTAGTGATAACCCACAAGTATAGGGGATCGCAATAGTTTTCGAGGGTAGAATATTCAACCCAAATTTATAGATTCGACACAAGGGGAGCCAAAGAATATTTGTAACTATTAACAGCTGAGTTGTCAATTCAACCACACCTGGAGATTAATTATCTGCAGCAAAGTGATCAGTAGCACAGTAATATGATAGTTTTGATAGTAGTGATGATAGTAACAGTAACGTAACAGTGGTAGCAATGATTTTGTAGCAAGTGCAACAGTAGCAACAGCAGTAGTAACTTAGCAAGAACAATATGTGGAAAATTCGTAAGCATTGGATCGGTGAATTCGTTGGATGATATTCATCATATAACAGTCATAACCTAGGGCGATACAAAACTAGCTCCAGTTCATAAATATAATATAGGCATGTATTCCATAAATAGTCATACGTGCTTATGGAAAGAACTTGCATGACATCTTTTGTCCTACCCTCCCGTGGCAGCGGGGTCCATAAGGAAACTAAGGGATATTAAGGCCTCCTTTTAATAGAGAACCGGAACAAAGCATTAACACATAGTGAATACATGAACTCCTCAAACTACGGTCATCACCGGAAAGTATCCCAATTACTGTCACACTGGGGTTTATGGCTCATAACACGTAATAGGTGAATATGACTTGCAAGATCGGATCTAGAACATAGATATAATGGTGATAACATAAACGGTTCAGATCTGAAATCATGGCACCCGGGCCCAAAGTGACAAGCATTAAGCATGGCAAAGTCATAACAATATCAATCTCAGAACATAGTGGATACTAGGGATCAAGCCCTAACAAAACTAACTCGATTACATGATGAATCTCATCCAACTCCTCACCGACCAGTGAGCCTACGAAGGAATTACTCACTCCCGGTGGGGAACATCATGGAATTGGCGATGGAGAAGGGTTGGTGATGACGAAGATCGAAGATCCCCCTCTTCGGAGCCCCAAACGGGCTCCAGATCTGGCCTCCCGATGAAGAACAGGAGGCGGCGGCGACTCCGTATCGTGAAACGAGATACTTCTTTCTCCCTGATTTTTCTCTCCAAAAATAGGATTTTATAGCGTTGGAGTCAGGCTCTGCGGGGCCACCAGGTGGGCACAACCCACCTGGGCGCGCCTGGAGGGGGGCGCCCTGGTGGGTTGTGCTCACCCAGGGGGCCCCCTCCGGTGGTTCTTAGCTCCAGTATTTTTCTTTTATTACACAAAAATTCTTCAAAAAGTTTCGTTCCATTCCGAGAACTTCTATTTCTGCACAAAAACAACACCATGGTAGTTCTGCTGAAAACAACGTCAGTCTGGGTTAGTTTCATTCAAATCATGCAAATTAGAGTCCAAAACAAGAGCAAAAGCGTTAGGAAAAGTAGATACGACGGAGATGTAGCAACTAGCTCGTTGATCAAAAGATGGTTAAGGTTTCCTAACCATAGACATGTGTTGTCACTTGATAACGAGATCACATCATTAGGAGAATGATGTGATGGACAAGACCCATCCGTTAGCTTAGCATATGATCGTTCAGTTTATTGCTACTGCTTTCTTAATGTCAAATACATATTCCTTCGACCATGAGATCATGCAACTCCTGGATACCGGATGAATACCTTGTGTGCTATCAAACGTCACAACGTAACTGGGTGATCATAAAGATGCTCTACAGGTATCTCCGAAGGTGTCTGTTGAGTTTGCGCGAATCGAGATTGGGATTTGTCACTCCGTATGATGGAGAGGTATCTCTGGGCCCTCTCGGTAATACAACATCACAAGAAGCTTGCAAGCAAAGTGACTAAGAAGTTAGTTACGAGATGATGTATTATGGAACAAGTAAAGAGACTTGCCGTAACGAGATTGAACTAGGTATGGAGATACCGACGATCGAATCTCGGGTAAGTAACATACCGACGACAAAAGGAACTACGTATGTTGTCATAAAGGTTTGACCGATAAAGATCTTCATAGAATATGTAGGAACCAATATGGGCATCCAGGTCCTGCTATTGGCTATTGACCGGAGAAGCGTCTCGGTAATGTCTACGTCATTCTCGAACCCGTAGGGTCCGCATGCTTAACGTTCATTGACGATATCGTATTATATGAGTTATAAATATTGGTGACCGAATGTTGTTCGGAGTCCTGGATGAGATCACGGACATGACGAGGATCTCCGGAATAGTCCGGAGGTAAAAATTGATATATGGGATAATAGTGTTTGGTCTTCGGAAGGGTTCCGGAATTCAGCGGAAGGGGTTTCGGATGTTTCCCAAAATGTTCGGGTACGAGAACACTTTATTTGGGCCAAGGGGTAGAGCCCACGGGGGTTTAGGAATGTGCAAAAGGTAGTTTTGCGGAGGCCAAGGGGCCAGATGCCAGGGACCCTGGCGTCTGGGGCCAGACGCCAAGGACCCTGGCGTCTGGTCCTGGAGTCCAAGAAGGACTCTTGCCTTGCGGGCTAAACCGACTTTGAGGAGGCTCTTTCTGCAAGAAACGACCCCAGAGCTCAACATATAAATAGAGGGGCAGGGCTAGCACCCGGAACATATCAAGATTCACCAAGCCGTGTTCTGGCAAACCCGCCCCTTCTAGTTTATCCTCCGTCATAATTTCCATTGTGCTTGGCGAAGCCCTGCGGAGATTGTTCTTCACCACCACCGTAACCACGCCGTCGTGCTGCCGGAACTCATCTACTACTTCTCCTGTCTTGCTGGATCAAGAAGGCGAGGACGTCATCGAGCTGAACGTGTGCTGAACGCAGAGGTGCCGTACGTTCGGTACTTGATCGGGACGGATTGTGAAGGTGTACGACTACATCAACCGCGTTGATAAACGCTTCCGCTTAGCGATCTACAAGGGTATGTAGATGATCTCCCCCTCTCATAGCTATACATTTCCATGGATAGATCTTGCGTGTGCGTAGAATTTTTTTTGTTTTCCATACAACGTTCCCCAACAAGAGCGTATCATATCACGGGGTTTGGATGCACCTGCGAAGTTTGCACCACATCCCGAGGTGAGAAAGGGCAATGCACGGTACCCGTAGAGGCTAGCAAATTGCGGGAAGGTAAGAGTGCGTATAATCCATGGACTCACATTAGTCATAAAGAACTCATATACTTATTGCAAAAGTTTATTAGCCCTCGAAGCAAAGTACTACTACGCATGCCCCTAGGGGGGAAGTTGGTAGGAGTTAACCATCACGCGCCCCCGACCTCTACGCAAAGGAAGACAATCAATAATAAATCATGCTCCAACTTCATAGCATAACGAGAGACTATACGTGCATGCTTCGGGAATCACAAACCTTAACACCAATATTCCTACTAACCACAATCATTTACTTGTACCTCCCACATATTATCATCTCTATATCGCAAAACTATTGCAAGGAATCAAACATATCATATTCAGTGATCCACAAGTTTTATGTAGGATTTTATGACTAACCATGCAAATGACCAATTCCTGTTGACTCTCTAAATAGATATAAGTGAAGCATGAGAGTTTAATTCTTTCTACAAAAGACCATGCTCTAATAAATATAAGTGAAGCAAAAGAGCATTCTTTAAATAACGGTTTTCTATGTGAAGAGAAACAGCAATCCAATCTTCAAATGATATAAGTGAAGCACATGAAGCATTCTATAAAGCCATACTCAAAAGATATAAGTGAAGTGCAATGAGCATTCTATAAATCAACCATGGACTATCTCATACCAGCATGGTGCGTAAAAGAAAAGTGAAAACTAAATACAAAAGACGCTCCAAGATTTACACATATCACATGAACGAAACGAAAACATAACGATATTTGTTGAAGAAAGATGGGATGCCTTCCGGGGCATCCCCAAGCTTAGACGCTTGAGTCTCCTTGGATATTTACTTGGGGTGTCTTGGGCATCCCCAAGCTTGAACTCTTGCCTCTCCTCCTTCTCCTCATATGGAGACCTCCTCGATCTTTGAACACTTCATCCACACAAAACTTAACAGAAAACTGGTGAGATCCGTTAGTATAATAATGCAAATCACTACTTTAAGTATTGTTCCAAACCCATTCATATTTTGTTTTTGCATTTTATCCACTGTATTATAACTTCTCCATGGCTTATACCACCGATACAATTGATAGTTTCATCAAAACAAGCAAAACAATGCATCAAAAACAGAATCTGTCAAAAACTGGACAGTCTGTAGTAATATGAACATTCACCATACTTCTGTAACTCCAAAAATTCTGAAAAATAGGAAAAATAAAAAAAATTCAAATAAGTACTGTGTAAAAATTTCAGAATTTTTGCACATTCCAGTAAAAAATGTAAAAGCATGCACTACGGCAAAAGTTTCTGTTTTTGCACCGCACATACCAACAAGCAATCTAATCATCCTAAAGGCAAATCTTGGCACATTATTTTTATAATACAATGGAATTGTACAAGGGGATAATTAGTTTTGTGAGAACTTCCATGAAAAATTATCATTGTTTCCATGAGCATGAACACAAGTGTTCAAGGTCGACCCTCACTTCTCCAATGCATAACCTTCCAATCGCTTCTCTTTTTGGAAAAGCTTTTAAGTTCCCCTCTATATTTTTGTGTTTTTAAACTTTATAAAAGCACACAACAGAAGTAAATAACTCTCTAAAACTTCTGGTTGTCTCCCTGGCAACGCTTTCTTTAAAGCCATTAAGCTAGGCATAAAGTGCTCAAGTAATGGATCCACTCGGATCCCAAGGTATATCAAAGCCAATTTTAATTAACAATGATTTATAATTTAGTAGTGAGCACAAAGCAACATATATCATGCAATGACAAAGTATAACTCTCTTCCTATGCATCGGCATGTCATAAAAGAACAATTCATGCACATCAAGTAAAGGCCAATACATAGCATAAGCAGTTTCTTGCAATTTTATCGTGTTGGAAACATAGAGAGGTGGAGATGTAGTTCCTCTCTCATAATAATTGCAAGTAGGAGCAGAAAGCACATGCATATAATATTCATCAAAATTACCGTGTGCAACGATAAAAGGCAACCCATCAATCTAGTCCTAATAAGAGCAAACTTCTCCGATATAGTGTAGTTGGGAGAATTCAAAAAGATAATAGGACTATCATGTGTGGGTGCAATAGCAACAATTTCATTCTTAATATAAGGAACTATAGCAAGTTCATCTCCATAAGCATAGTTCAAATTGGCATCATCGCCACAAGCATAGCAAGCATCAAATTCATCAAAAAGGGATATTTCAAATGAATCCACGGGATCATAGCAATCATCATAGCATTCATCCTTCGGTAAGCAAGAAGGGGAATTAAATAATGTATGAGTTGAAGAGTTACTCTCATTAGAAGGTGGGAACGGGTAGCTAATCCGCTCTACCTCCTTTTGTTCTTCGCTCTCCTCATCATCTTTTTCATCCAATGAGCTCATAGTTTCAGCAATTTCTTCTTCCATAGACTCCTCCAAAATATTAGTCTCTTCTTGGACAGCGGAGACTTTCTCAATAAATACATCAATATCGGCATTGTATTTATAATTCTCATAGCAATATTTAAGTATAGAAAAAATTTCAGGTCTATAAACAGCATCATCAAAATCTTCACTTTTCAAACATAGATTCAATTTCATAAGCACCCTTAAAAGCAACAAATTCTTCTATTCGTTCCACATCATAGTAAACATATCTACCATTAGCATAAGAAGTCAAGGTTTCATTATCATTAAATTTGCATGAAAAGGGAAGGTGTGGAGCCTTCATCCTAGAGCAACAAGTATAATCATTTCTCAAGCATAGATCCCGAGCATACCAATGCAACATTTCAATTTGATCCCATAAGAGTTTCCCTTTTTGCGTCAAGCGATAATCCCTGAAGTATTCACGTTGATCCAACGTGTCTCCCATTATCAAGTTGAATGGGGTTTTCTCAGGATTATCAAAGTAGTGTTTAATATTTTTCACATAACGAGCATCGAGGGTTTTAGGAGGTTCCCCATCTCCATGAGTAGAAAGTACAACTAATCGTTTTGGTGTTTCGTGTTCCATATCCATAACTAAAGATAGAGAACAACTTAAAACAGAAAATAAAATCTACTTAGTGATAAAGCAAACAAGCACACACGAGAATATTCATCCCACGCTATTGCTCCCCGGCAACGGCGCCATAAAAAGGTCTTGATAACCCACAAGTATAGAGGATCGTTTGTAGCCTTTTTCGATAAATAAGAGTGTCGAACCCAACAACGAGCTAAAGGTAGAACAAATATTCCCTCAAATTCTATCGACCACCAATACAACTCTACGCACACTTAACGTTTGCTTTACCTAGAACAAGAATAAAACTAGAAGTATTTTGTAGGTGTGGGTAGGTTTGCAAGATAATAAAGAACGTGGAAATAAAAGTTAGGTGCTACTTAAATAAAGAAACAATTAAGTTTACTAAAACGAGTGTGGAATAGTGGTGGTAGGATTTGCGGAACTGTCCCTTAGCAATTGACTACGTTACTAGACCGATAGCAAGTTTTTATGTGGGAGAGGCCACTGCTAGCATGTCGTCCCTTACTTGGAATTCTATGTACTTATGATTGGAACTATTAGCAAGCATCCGCAACTACTAACGTTCATTAAGGTAAAACCCAACCATAGCATTAAGATTTAAATTGGTCCCCCTTCAATCCTGTATGCATCAATTCCTATGGTAGGCTGAAGCTGCTGTCACCCTTGCCCTCCAATGCATAGTCCTATCAACATACAACTAACCCTATGGTGTGATCCACACCGCGCGCTCATATGATGGGCATCAAAGGATAGCAACATAACCACAAGCAAATTAAACCAATCATAGCAATTCATCAATTACCGGTAGGACAACAAAAATCTACTCAAGCATCATAGGATAGCCACATATCATTGGGAAATAATATATAGTGTTGAGCACCATGTTTAAGTAGAGGGTACAGCCGGTTGCGGGAGAGTGGACCGCTGTAGATAGATGGGGGAAGGTGATGAAGTTGTTGGTGAAGATGACGGAGGTGTTGGAGTAGATCACCATCACACGATGATTGCCCCGGCGTCGTTCCGACGCCACCGGGAGAGAGGGGGAGAGAGCCCCCCTCCTTCTTCTTCTTCCTTGGCCTTCCCCCTAGATGGGAGGAGAGTCCCCCCTCTGGTCCATGGCCTCCATGGCGGCGGAGGGGCAGGAGCCCCTCCGAGATTGGATCTCCCACTCTGTTCTCTTCTGTTTCGCGCTCCCCAAATCTGGCCGAAAACCGTTTCTTAAATATCTGGAGATCCGTAATTTCGATTGCGCTGATATTTTAACATGATTTTTTTCCGGATATAAGTTTCCTTGCGCCCGAAGTAGAGCTCCAACCGACTTAGAGGAGGGCACAACCCACCACCACGCGCCTGGGCTGCCTGGCGCGCCCAGGTGTCTTGTGGTGGCTGTGGGCCCCCGTTTGCGTTGATTCCACCTCCCAAAAATCACAAATATTCCAAAATAATTCTCTGTAAATTTTTATCGCGTTTGGACTTCGTTTCATATGGATATTCTGCGAAATAAAAAATATGCAACAAACAGGAACTGGCACTGGGCACTGGATCAATATGTTAGTCCAATAAATCATATAAAATGTTGCCAAAAGTATGTGGAAGTTGTATAATATTGGCATGAAATAATAAAAAATTATAGATACGACGGAGATGTATCAGTGGGTCCAGCCCATGTCTCCCTACCACAACCGCCTATATGTTGGAGGCATCGGCAACCATATTCGTCATCCAGATCAGACTACATATGTTCTAGCTACCTCCTCGCGCACAACTCACTGTCGTTCCACTCGCTGCTTCTACCTCCGACGATCTCATCCTGTCCACCGTGTGCACGGCTGTATGGGTGAGTAGGCCTCCGGAACCCTGTCTTTTGCAATCCTGCACCGGGAGAAGGGTGGTTAGGTTTTTGGGAGCATCTCCGACGCGACTGCTCGTCGATGTTCGTCTTCGTCTCCTACATCGACTATGTCATTGTCTTCTTCAACATCACCGTGAGTCAAACAAATTCTGAGAAGGCATGCCGCAGCCGCGGCCTTAACCTAGCCGGCAGAAGGGTATAATTCATTTATTCCTCTCACGTTTGTTCGTGTGTTTGTCATACTTGTTGTTTACGTAGATGTATCTGTTGTATGTGTAGTATGTGCTTGCATGATTAAATATCAACATGAGACTAATATTGTCAATGTCATGTTTATGATTTATTTTTAGATTAAATCAACTGAAAAAAATGCTAATTTATCCAACACGATGGAGCAGCAACGTCAACCGTCGCCGCGGCATTCGTCTTCTTCTACGTGAGGCAGCCGAGCAGGATCCCGTGGTGGCCTCTTCTCGCCGGCGCCGCCTCATGGATTGGGGAGGGGTGAGGGGTGAGGGCTTGCTCTTGGGAGGGACGGCGTGCCCGACGCATCCCCTCCGACAGCGGCGGCGGCTCGTGGGGCCGCAAAAACTTGTCGGCGGACAGCAGAAGGTTTCGGTTTGGTGGTGGCGGCAATGGCGGCGAGAACCACCATAGGAGGTGCTACGGTGCAGCATCGAGGACGATTTTTGGGACCAAATGCCCAAAAAATGGTTTTTTGGGCAGCTGCCCTAATGTACACATCTGTTGTTGGCGATGCTCTTACCCTCGGCGTTGCGGCGGCACATCCAGGTTGAGAGCCGTCCGCCTGATGCAACTCTCTCACCCATCCAGGTTGGACTACACCTCCAGTGATGCTACGGTACCCTCTTCCAGGGTGTGGTGGCTTCGGCTTCCGGAAAGTTTAACCGGAAGACTTGGGCTACCTAAATCTGAATTGCTTCCTCTTCAAATGGTAACTGTTCCTGTTTGTGGCCGAGGGGCTGTCTCGTACTCCCTCCGTCCCAAAATTCTCGTCTTAAATTTGTCTAAATACGGATGTATCTAGTTACGTTTGAGTGTTAGATACATCCGTATCTAGATAAATCTAAGACAAGAATTTTGGGACGAAGG
This sequence comes from Thinopyrum elongatum, assembly GCA_011799875.1. Classification (NCBI taxonomy): domain Eukaryota; kingdom Viridiplantae; phylum Streptophyta; class Magnoliopsida; order Poales; family Poaceae; genus Thinopyrum; species Thinopyrum elongatum. The sequence goes on along the minus strand of CM022298.1, from coordinate 484,332,617 downwards.
GAGTATTATGCAGAAACAGGTTGAAGAAGGAAATATCATGCCGATCAAGGTAGCGAGAGGTAGCCCGGGCATATCAAATTTACTCTTCGCGGATGACAGTTTATTGTTCTTCAGAGCCTCTATTGATCAGGTCAAGGCGGTGAAGCAAGCACTTGAAACTTTTCAAAGGGCTACAGGACAGCTACGGAGTACTAACAAGTGTTCTTTACTGTTTAGCGAGAAGTGTCCAAGTGATCTACAAAGTGGTATAAGAGATGTCTTGGAGACAGTTTCATCCACCTTCGAGAGCAAATATCTAGGACTCCCTACACCGGAAGGGAGAATGAAGGATGAGAACTTTCAGCCAATAATGGAACGTTTCCTGAAGAGATGCAACAACTGGTCAGGGAGACACATGTCTTATGCGGCAAAAGAGGTGCATGTCAAGTCAGTTATCCAAGCGCTACCAACGTTCACTATGGGAGTTTTCAAGTTGTCAAACGGATTTTGTGAGAAGTATGAAAGATTAATCAGAGAGTTCTGGTGGGGTGACGAGGATGGTCACAGGAAGGTACATTGGATGGCGTGGGACAAAATGACGAAACCGAAGAGAGGAGGGGGTATTGGATTTAGGGATATGCATTTGTTCAACCAAGCTCTGTTGGCTAAGCAAGGATGGAGATTGCTGCAGAACCCGGACAGCTTATGTGCAAGAGTTCTCAAATCTAAATACTATCCCAAGGGAGAGCTCCTGGATATGGTATTTGCCTCTGATGCATTGTAGTCATGGAGAGGAATAGAGTTTGGCCTCGAACTACTCAATAAAGGCCTAATCTGGCGGGTGGGTAATGGTAAGAACATTTTTTTTTTAGAAAAGGAGGATGACCCCCGGCCTCCGCATCTGGACGATGCATACGGCCACTTTATTAATTATTATCACAAGACCTTACAAAGCCATACAACAACAAGACTAAAGCCACCGTCTAAGCAACAACTGTCGCTACACCTATCCAATTGATGAAGGGGCGCAGATAGTCTGGGCCTAATACCAAACAGACATCGCAGCCAAACCTAAACATCTAAGACCTGAGGTCCCAACCAGGACGCTTGCCGGGTATGGGGCACCTACCAGTCCGGCGCCTCCTCAACCAGGACGCCTGCCGGGTATGAGGCCGCCGCAGCCACCTGCCACCAAACCATCTTCAGAGCTGAACTGTTGCATGTACCGTGCCAGGTCTCTCTGCCATCGACGTCACCACGACGCCCGACAGCGTCGTCCTCCTGCGCGAGTCCATCCTCCCACAGCGAACTCCGAATCTGCACTGCGCCACGCCGTCAAGATCCGTCGCCATCAGTGTGTAGGATGAAGCACCGCTCCAACAAAGAATCCGTCCTCTGGTCCCTCGATCACGTGTGTACCTCCAAGAATGACGCCCCCAAGGGAGGAACGACACCAGAGCGCCGCCGTCATCCGATCTAGGGTTTCCCCCGGAGGTAGCAGAGAGTGGCCTTGAACTTCTCCACGGTGATGCCTTCAAGAAGGGAACGACGCAGATAGCGCCGCCACCGCCAGCCTTAGCAGAAGCCGAAGGCAAGTTTTCACCCAGATCAGTTCGAAGGGATCCAACTCTCGTGCACGGGCCGCCGTCACCGTCAGCACCACCAGGCAGACCCTGGAGTACCGGCAGATCAGCGAGCCGCCGGCACCACCGCATCCAGATCGCCGGCCACGCCGGGCCGCCGCCATCCCCCGCGCCGTCCGGGTCAGAGACGGAGCCGCCGACCGCGCACAGGGACCGCCGCTGCCTGCACACGCCGGAGCGCCGCCGAGAGCCCAGCGCCCGCCACCGCTTGCCGAAGCCAACCGCCGCCCGAGCACTGGCGCCACCGTGGAGCCATCAGATCGGGGAGGAAGACGTCGCGCGCCGACCACCCTCGCGGACCCCGCCGCACGCCCGAGCGCCGGTGCCACCGCGGCGCCATCAGATCGGGAGGAGGAGGAGCCCGCGCCTCGCCGCCCCGCGCAGACCACACCGCCGCCATCGCCGCAGCGCCACCAAGGGGAGCCCCGCAGATCCGCAGGCGGCCCGACCTGCCGCCGAGCCGAGCGCCGCCGCGAGGGCTGGCCGTCCCGCGCCGCCCAGGAGCCTCGCGAGGAGGGAGGGAGCCCCGCCGCCGCCGACGCACGCGCGGGCTTTGCCCGGCGGCGGCCCCTGGCGGCGGCGAGGGAGAAGGAAGGCGAGAAAGGGGAGCGGCGGCGGCGATCTAGGGTTCCGCCCGGGCCGCTCGCGGGAGCGGCACGAGGTCATCTCACAAGCAGGTAATGGTAAGAACATACAGATTCAAAGGGATCAGTCGATACCTAGGAGAGAAGGACTGAGAGCAACCAGGTTCACTTGCAGGTCGAGGTTGAGATGGGTGAACCAGCTCATTGAACCCGCGACCAGGAGCTGGTAAAACGGATTTTTAGCCCCTTTGATGCGGTGGAGATACTCAATGTCAAAATCTCACAAGCTGATGTGGAGGATAGCGTGGCCTGGCATTATGAAAAATCTGGGATTTTCACAGTTCGTAGCGCATACAAGCTGGCTATGCATGACAAGGGCACCGGGCAACAAACATCTAGTTTGTCAACCAATGTGGATGACCGAAGCATTTGGGATGTCATCTGGAAAGCAAAGATCCCGAAAAGATAAAGATCTTCGCGTGGCGAGTGGCCACTAACACACTTGCAACCAAAATGAATAAATGCAAGCGTACATTATCTACGGACAGCACTTGTGGTATCTGTGGCAATGGTGTGGAAAATGAATACCATGCCGTAGTGGCATGCACAAAAAGCAGAGCTTTACGTCAAGAGCTAAGAACCCACTGGAATCTACCAAGGGAAAAAGCTTTCTGGTATACCGGGGAGGATTGGCTCCAAGGATTGTTGGGAGCTTGCGATGCAGGTACCAGGAACAAAATTCTGTTGCTATTTTGGCGTGCATGGCATCTCCGGGATAACATTGTGCATGGGAATGGAAAGGAATCCATCTCGGGATCAGTGGCATTCTTGCTTAAATACGAACAGGAGATATATACAGCTCAGGACATATCTGAGAATGTAAAGAACACCTGCTGTCAGAGTCTATTCGAGGAACAGCAGCTGCCCCGGCTGCACCCAACAACGATCAGTGGTCATGCCCACCTGCAGGAGTGATAAAACTGAATACGGACGCTGCTTTCGAGGCTGTCTCCGGCCTGAGCGCAGGCGAGCCATCGCCAGAAATGACCAAGGTCAGGTATTATTCTCAATGGGGTGTATGTTGGAGCATTGCAAAACAGCGGAGGAAGCAGAGGGATTGGCCCTATTACGGGGGATTCGGGAGTTGGCCAAATACGTTAATGGCCAGGTTCAGGTTGAGGTGGACTGTATCTCTTTGACCAAAGCGCGGGACCCAAAATCAACAAACAAATCGAGTCTGTTTCCGATCGTAGCAGACATTCAAGCAATTTTAAGCAAGTTCAGATCCTGCAAATTGCTCTGGACAAAGAGGGACCAGAACAAAGTGGCTCACTACTTGGCAGCCCGAGCTCAAAGAAGAGGAGACTTCTTCCAGCTAGGTGCAGTTCCGGATGATCTGAAGGACATCTTGTCAAATGACTGTAATTTGTCAGTCTGAACCGTTGGGTTCCTCTCCAAAAAAAAAAAGGTAACTGTTCATTCTTCATGTTATGTTCCTTAGGATATGTTTGACAAGTGGCTTGCTTGTGTTAAAAAAAAAACAAGTGGCTTGCTTGAAATATTTGATTTATAGAAGGAAAAAAATTAATAAATAGATAAAGTATAGTAAAATATCTTAGAAAACCACTGGATCTGAAAAGGCAATTCGCAAGACATTTTCAGGTATAAAGTGCCGACTGCCTTGTTTGATGCGCTTGCTTCATTTTCCGCTTTTGCTGCAAAAGGTGTTCAAATTTAGAAAACTTGGATGTATCATCGGCATGCTGTACAAATCATCACTAGCATTATTTAGTTCTTTCATACAAGAAGTGGAAACAGCCTCTCCAGGTCTCTTGTCAAATCTGCGTAGCTAAAAAAATCTGACTAAATGCAGCCTACAGACAACAAGTTCCATCATTTGTTTTACAAATAACAAGAACTCGCTCGGTGCAAATGCATTTAGACTGAATCCTGTCCACACTCTCCTAAAAAAATTGTTGCCAAAGGGTGCCAACTCTCCAGCTTCGGGCAAAATTTTGAGTTCGCAGAATTTATGTGATTGTGGTTCACCATCTTTGATCATCCATTTCTGCATTCCAAAGGCCACACCATTAAAAAAACTGAATGCAGTGGAACCTAAAAAAAGAACATATCAAACTATTTTTCCGACGCATTTAAAAAAAAAACTAGACATGCCAATTGTTCGAGGCCTTTATGTTCCTGTAAATTTTCATGTAAAACCGATCAGTTGTGTGCCCTATGAAAGAAAACAAGTTTGGTGCATAACTTTTTTGTATTTAAGAGCATGGGAATTCGATTTTTTTTTACCAGGATACAAAAGGCTCCTTTTTGATTAAAATGTACCAACCATGTTGAGGATTCAAAACACCATATGCATAAGTCAGAGGGGATGGGGGCACTGCTCAAACATGTACATGCTAATATGTGGTCAAGAAACCACATGTCCACTAGTAACATAGCAGCAAGACCTCTAATTGCATGGCCTACTGATGCAGTGATGCCCAAGTACAGGATAATGCACCTGTTAGATTGACTGTTTAGGGCCCTTCCAGCAGAGCAGGTTCGAACCAAACCCAGAAGAAGTCTTGATGGAGCTGCAGGAGAAACAATGAGTATGGTGCTGTTCTGTAAAATCTGGAGTAATGTGATTTGAGTATACAGTTCTCTGACTAAACGTTTCCTGCCAAACATGTACTAATGAAGAAGTAAAAAAACTGTTAGGAAATGTCAAGGACTTTCAGATAACTTACAAGTCCTCATCTCTTGAACCGTAAGTAGCTCTTGAATTCGATCTTGGACACTGCTCATAGGGCCCATATGTGCAGAAATATGTATCGAATTCTTTCTTAGGTAGGAAACCCATTTTGTTGTGTGGCTGGATCCTGAAACAGGTTGTGTGTGCTGCATCCGACGAGAAGAACCTCTTTTGAAGCTTCAATGTTCGTGAGAAGCAATTCGGCTGAAGGTCAGGCTCCTGGATGCTATCGAAACGACCCTGCTCACTTGTGCCCTTGGAGTAGTTAGTCTCCGACCTACATGTCCTTGTCAGGTCATCAGTCATGGATCTGTTTGATGTCAAGGTGCTCCGGGCATCGTCCTTGGAGCCATGAACTGTTGGCTTAGAATCAACACGTTGCACGATGAATGGCGATGGCTGCTGACTAGAGTAGTAGCCTTTGAGAGGTGTTTCTCTTGCTCCAAGCCTCACAGGTTCATCTTCATCTGTCACTGTTGAATCTGACAGCTCTTGCTTTCGTCCCGAGCAGCCGAGCAGACTGAATGAGTGTCTCTTCGACCTTGCATCTTTCCTCGCTGCACATGGGACAAGTTTGAATCTGATCTCCACATTGAACCCGAGAACGTGCTGTAGTACTCCTTGTATCAGGCTTTGCATTTTCTCTGCCCTTGATAGGTGATCCGGGTGACTAAATCCAACTTCGGCTATAGCCACCTCTGAGAATGTTCACATTTAGTGGGTCATAATCATCACAAACCTATGAGAAGGCCAAAATCAAGAGAAACATGGCACGCGTGAATTACCTTCGGTAACATGGACTGATGATAGGATTCCTTCTTTCTTGAGGAAACTTCTGGCTGATCTTGATTGACACTTCCCAGTGGCTCTCCTCCAGATGTTCTCAAGCTTAAGCCGTCTACAGTGTCTCTCAGAACAGTTGGACTTGTTGCTGTTACACGCATCGCAGAAATTGGAGCTTGAGTTTACCTTGGATACCCAGTCATCTGCACATAACATCAGAAATATTATACTATCATTCTGTACAGGCACTAGTACACATACTCCCTCGGATCCACATAATTGTCACTGATTTAGTACAAAGTTGTACTAAATCAGCGATGATTAATATGGATCGGAGGGAGTAATATATTTGAGTGTGCTTACCTGTATATCCTGTTGCTGAGCGTGCATGCATGTCATTTGTTTCTGCTACTATGTCAGATTCAGTGCTGCCAAACTGCAAAAGTGCAACAGTAACCCAAGTTGCCTTATTTCTTGATGTCCTCAACTGTTTTTCAGTTTCTGACAGTATTTTCAGTGCATGTCTTAGTTTCTCTATACCAACATCTGCCACTGCAAGATCATTGGAAAATAGTAAGGGTAAAGAAACTTAGTGGAACAGAAGGGCATGTGGATAGCAAACTTTTCATAGTTCCAAATGCACTGGTTATCAGAACATGTCATACCATTACTGATTTGACAATATAGAGGGTAAAAAAATGAAAACACAAAACACTCCATATTATCATTGATGCACTGAGTCTGCAGTCGTTAATGATAATATGTGAAAGTAGAAAAATGCATTCAAGGAAAGAATACATACACGCATATCTTCCCAAGAAACTTTTGCTGACTTCAGTGACCGCAGATTGACATCGTCCTGAGAGAATGTCCATAATAAGGTTTGCGAGCTGAGAGACCAGCTGCAGAGGATCAACTGACGACGCCATAAGTTCCCGAGCCCGTCTAACCGTATTGGTTGTGTCCGATGACAGTGCTAGATCAAGCAACTCAATCAACTCATCATCAGACACCAATCCTACCTGCAAATAACAAATGTAGAAACATGATTATACTGTGTAACTGGCAATAGTAATTACTATAGGCAGTACTACTCACAAGTTCATGCACAAGAGAAATTGTGACCCTCTTCCCAAGCAAACTAAGTTGATCCAGCATTATTTCAGCGTCTCTAAGAGAACCATTAGACTTTGCAGCAATGAAGTGCAACGCATCATGGTCAAATTCTAACCCTTCATCAATGCAGATTCTCTCCAACCTGTGGACAATATCTGCAACCTTTATCTTTGGAAAATGGAACTTCTGGCAATGTGTGACGGAAGTGCGAGGCAAGCTATCTAGATCAGAAGTAATCATAATGTAGACAGTATGCCGGTATGGCTCATCAAGACTCTTCACTATTGCCGACCAGGCATCTTCTAGCAACAGATGGCATTCATCAACTATGAAAACCTTGAAGCGTGACGAGTATGGGACAAGAGATGCACTCTTGAGGAGTGCCTTTACGCGACCCAAGCGATCCATTTTTGCTGCATCAATTTCTTTTACGTCCCTGCTCCTCCCAGAGAAGAGAATGACACACTCTTTACAGAACCCACATGGCCTTTGCTCTTCAAGAGAGAGGCAATTTAGAGCAGCAGCAAAAATGCGTGCTGTAGACGTCTTGCCTGTACCCCGGGGGCCATGGAACAAGTACATTGGAGCAATCTTTCCTTTGCAAGAGGAATACAAGAGGGACTGAGCAACCACATTGAGGCCAATCAGTTCACTGAAGGATCGAGGGCGAAATTTTTGGCTTAAACACCTTGGAGTCTCAGTGTATGGTACATTTTCTTGGAACGGTACCTCAGTCCCCTCTGGTGATAAGAGAGGTTGCTCTGGACCATCACTATCGGAATAAAGATCGCGGTACTTTGATGCTCCTGACCAGCAGTAGCCTATACCGCATCCACTGAAGTTTGATCCTACAACATCATTCGACCTCACTCGTGTGTCCTCAGTTCCATGCCCTACTGTGCTTCTTCTGGACCCAACTGAGCGCGCTTCACTGGCAGACATACAAGGGCTGTCTACGCGGCTCATTGCAGCAGAAGACTTGCCCTTGAATTTGGAACGCGTTTTCACTTCCTCCTCGCTCTTCTCTGGCAACGCGAGATGTGCCCGTTCATAGGAATTCACCTCCTCCTCTTCCTTCTCCTCCACCACGTTGGTTACTATATTGTTTGCCAACTGCCGAAGAGAGCTATGATTAGAGTGGTTAGAATCCACCGATTTCCTGTGACCATCTCCTCGGACACGATGAACTTGCTTGTTTCTTGGTGGGTTTAAGCCTCTGATCCTGACAACTGAAGATTTCCTGTAAGATGCAGTTCTTGCATTTGGTGCCCGGAAGCTTCGCTCTGACCCCATGGTAGCCTCGGCTTCCAAATCCACATCCTCCTCAATCAAATGATGGTGTGCTGACCTGCTTCCTTCCATCATCGCTCCATTGCTAGATGCAGTCTCCCAGATCATACTGTCGGAAGGAGATGCATACTTGCTCATAGAGTTTGTTGCTGGATCCCGCAGTGACCTCACTCGCTTGAGCTGCACCAGGGTTCTTGACAGTGGAACATCCACGGAGACCGAGTGGCGCCTCATGTCAGTCATTTTGAGTCTGTATTAAACAGCAACAATATCTGATTATAGTTCAGTTCTGGCTGTTTCCTTGAATATGGCTGCTTCCATTATAACAGCGTCGCCAGAACCTGAAGTAATTCAGAAACAAGAACAGTAAAAACGCTGAGATTATAAAGTTTAATTTGATTTCTCCATGCATTGGAAACAACAAGATGCCTTAATCATTGCTCAACCCTACATTGCAAGCGCGTCTTTGAGAAGTAATAAATGGATAGTGACATTTTCGTGTTCCCAAAGATAAATTGAGAGACATATACGACGCCCTACAACAACTAAATCCGGGACCCCAAGATAGGATGATTATAATAGTAACCCTAGAGCATTTATATACACAAAAAGAAGAACACTGCAAAATGAAACCTGGGCCCCAACTTGAGACAGATATAAGCATGAAAGAGAAGAGGGTTCAAGACCGGTAATCCAATTTGGTGCCCAGGTGCAGATGCTCCCGCTCAGAAAAAAATTCAAAACAAATACTAGAAAAATTCAAAAAAAATCCAATTTTCTTTTGTGTGGTAGATAATTTGATGCGTGAGGTCCGCTCCAAATTTCAACTCATTTGGACATCTAAGCAGCTCTCGGCAAAAAAGACAAATCGAATCAAATTATCTACCACACAAAAAAAAATTGAATTTTTTTGAATTTTTCTAGTATTTGTTTTGATTTTTTTCCTGAACGGGGTGCAGATGAGCCCGGAAGCAGAAACTCCGCTTCCAAGACCGGTGAAGACTATCTTATTATGAGCATTTCTATGCAGATTGAAGGAAAGAAGGTAGCAACCCGAAAATGCTCTATTCTGGAGTACTACCAAGCGAAATGAAATGGACCGAAGAATCGGCCGTCACTTCTATTCACTGAAAGAACATAAAGTAAAAAAGCAGTACGAATAACACACATCCTCTGCTCTTCTAACAAACATAACAGCAAAAGGAAAGAATGTGGAGAAAACAGAAACCAAAAAAGGTCAAATCTAATCTTGGCCGAGCTCGCCACCCAACCGTATCTGTATGTACAAGTAGCAATCACCAAAATCAAATCCAGAGCAATGGAAGCATCCATCTGGGACTACAAAAATGGGCCAAATCTTGGTCCCATTGGACCCATTCCCCATCCAACTAACACCACCATTTTCAAAGGTAAATGAAATCCAACGAACACCAGGTTAGTTTTGCATCGCACAAATATCACAGAGCACATAGTCCTCCTGTCATATATACACACAAGATGTAATAAAGGAGGAAAAAAAAACACAGGATGCGAAGAAGCCGAGCTGAAGCCAAGAACAGACCCTCGGCTGCATTATCCCCTTGGCCATCGACCGCATTGCAAGAACCACAAGATCCAGAACGAGATGGAAGAACAAAAGGAAGGCACTCACAAGAGCAGGAGCGGCCAGGAACGGGGAGGCGCTCGTGAGGACCAGGGGTGGCAGGGAAAGAAAGGGATAATGGCTTCTCACCACAGGGGTCGAAGCCTCGGCGCATGCACGGCTGGGTAGGAGATCACGGACACGGCACGGAGCGCGGCGGCGGCGGCGGTGACCGCACCCGCACGGCAAGAAAAATCAGGCAGGGTTCGAGGCGAGTGAGCTCCTCTGGCACGCTGCGAGTACAATTAGCTTTAGCTCCGCAGAGTGCAGTTGTAGGAGAGAGAGAGAGCAACGGGCAGCGTGGTCACGTGCTCAGTGGCAGAATGGGCAAGAAAAGGCTCAGGTTGAGGGGTTAAAGAAATGCTGCGTCGCAGCGGTCGCTCTGATGGTGTCCGTGGCCGTGGCCGTGGCGTGGGTGGTGGGGTGGGGGGGGGGGGGGGGGGGGGGGGGGGGGGGGGGGGGGGGGGGGGGGGGGGGGGTGGGTGGGGGGGGGTGTGGGGGTGGGTGTGGGTGGAGGGGGGGGGTGGGTGTGGGGTGGGTGGGGGGGGGGGGGGGGGGGGGGGGGGGGGGTGGTGGTGTGGGCACTGGGCCGTAGGCGTAGGGGTCCTGCTCTGCCTGCCTCGGTGCCGGTGCCGAGGCGATGGCGTTTCCGTGGTTTGGCTCCATGGCAGAGGGCGGTGTCGCAGCCTTGCAGTGCACTTGCGGGGAGAAGGGGGAAAGAGAAAGGCCGATAGCCTTTTTGTTTGCTTCTCTTTAATGGCGAGGCTTTTCTGCGCAGGCAGCACCTCTCTGTTACGTGAAATTGCAAATGGCACCGTGGGCAACCGTGGGCCGAACCCTTGCTTCCAATATGCCGTGCTGTCAGGGTCCAGACGTCAAGTTTCCACAGGTCAACGAATTTCTTGTACTGCTCACATCACAGCTGCCATGACGAGACAGGAGTGCGAGACGAGCGGGGGAAACTATCGTTTTGTGTCGTGTCGAGCGTGAGTGCACGGCCCCCGAGATCTCAGCCCGGAGAAAATGCGTGCCGCAAATATACTAGCAGGGAAATTTTCTTCGAGAAGGACGAGAGGAAGAGAAAAATCTTTCTTTGACGTGCATACTGCTGCTGGCAGTAGTAGTACGTGTATGCCCGCTGTCTCGCTTTTTGGACCGTGATCAAAGGCTAGAAGAGAGGAGACGCTGCGATTGCATCCACAGTGAGTAGGGTAGTAGGGGAGTATCACAGGACGTCCAATCAGCATCCGGCCTCATATCATGGATGGAAAGCTCTTGCACTTTCTTGACCGGAAAATAATCCAAGGTTCTAGTAAAATGCAGTGTATATAATTTTTAAATCACGCTAGGTAATTGCCAGCAGAGGTATACAGTGGTGTAAATATTCTAGGAGTAATAGGTTAGTCCATGATTACCCGCTCATGTTAGTTTTATTGTGTTCCCGCAAAAAAAAAGTTTGATTGTGTAAAAAATAAATTTTATTTGTAATCATTATTTGCTAGTAGTAAGCATTTATAGGCTTGCTAAAAAAACATGATTTTTTTGACTTACTAAAAAATTATGTGATTCGTGCCATTTGAAGTTTTAAGTGAATACAAGAAAAATCATGTGTGATGCACTTCGTGGTATAACACGTGAACATATAAAATTTCACATGGAATTATGACCATGTACGCCCGGAATAAAAATATGAACATGTATGGCATACACAAACAAGAAAAAAAATAAGTAGTTTACTGCAACACTATCCATTTAGCTTATGCATTTTTTGTACACGTGTTCGCACACGAACACGTCACCGTGTACCTCCAACGCCGAGGGTGATGCACCGCAACTCACGTCGAAGGAGACCCGTCCGGAAGTGCGGTACGCAAGCAATCCGGCGGGTGCTTTTCAGGACCCGAAACCCCACGCGCCCGGGAAGGACCCCGTCTGGACGCGCGGAGGCTATGGGCTGCCCTAGGTCGACCTGATCGCCCCTAGGGCCTCGAGGTTCGCCGCCCTGCAAACGAAGAACAAACGAAGAACGAGAAGAAAGATACAAGGATAGGGGATAGATGAACACGAAAAAGTAGTAGATATGTTTGTTCGATTGTGTGTTGTTCAATCGGCCGTCACCCCTTAGGTATATAAAAGGCGGCTGGACTTCCCGTGCAAGAAAAAGGCTTGGATTCACGTCCAAAACCCTAGTCAAATTCGGATTGGTTTTGTCCGAACTTTCCAAAACTGTTCGGTTTAAAACTAGCTGCACCTTACGGGTCTTTTTTGAGGTGGTACACGACCTCAGATGGAAATGAGCCTAAAAGCAATCTTGACCGTTTCGATGAGACGAACAACTTTCATGTTGAACATTTTTTGAGCAGAGGTCATCTTGAGGGTCAAATCTCTCGCGCAAAATAGGCTGTTATTCGCGCTACCCATCAGACAAGGTGTCTGGTGGGGCGCGCCATATTTTGCTCCTGACAGGGCTGCATTCCGATGGCTCTAACTTTTGCATACAAACTTGGATTAGGACGATTTTTATATCAAAATCAACCGTTTCAACGAGACGCATAACTTTCATGTTGAAACTTTTTCCATTTGAGGCCATATTAATTGGGTTTCAAGCCATTCTTTAATCTGGTGTCAACATGAGCATCTCCGAACTTGTCATAACTTTTGCATCCGAACTCCGTTTTAGAACACCTTCATATCCATCTTGATCTTCTAGAAGAAATCCATCCCATGGTGACTTCCAATCATAAGTTTGAATTAATCTTGACATAGCTTAAAGCAACTTTTACGATTGTGCCACTTTTGAGCGTCAACACATGCCCCCCTGTTTTTCGGCAAAGCTAGCGTGCCGAAAAATAACTTGTACCATATTTGTTCTAAGGACGATGTCAACACTCCATCGGCCATTTATATGTGCTTAGGGCGATAATTGTGTATCAGCCATGTCTTTGCTTAGGCGATATTTATATATCAGTCGTTATTTGTTTGAACCCTTGATTGCAAACTTGGGTGAAACCTTCTCAACTTTATTAACAATCCGATGATAAGGTTCCATATATATGTATCTCAAAGCCATCTTCTGAACCATATTATTCACCCTTTCGCTAGGATTTTGCAGATAATCAAGAATGAACTTCCTACAATCCTTGCTTCGCGTGCATAAAAGTTTCATTAGTGGCCGAGGTGGTGAGCTCCAATTCGGCCTTACCTATGTTGGCAAGAATAAGCAACGGCTATTGATAGATGTGCAATACACCATGACCGACATGGTAGCCGGACACGTCCAGGGCACACAGCGCGCGCGCGGGCAGCGGCAGCTGCTGCAGCCATAGCGGTGAGGGCGGCGAGCGCGAGCGCGCCGGAGGGTGAGCACGTGCGGCTGCGGGCGAACGATGGCGGGGCAGCAGCAGAACGCAGCAGCGGCGGCAGCCGGCTGCGCTAGCTGAAGCGGCGAGCAGCAGCGCGCGGGCAGGGCGAGCGAGCTGCGAGCGAGGGAGCAGCGCAGGGGGTGAAGGACGCGGGCGCGGACGGGGCGTTGGCGGTGGTCGCGAGCGGCAGGCGGCAGCGGCGTCGACGGGCGCGGCCACTCACAGGCTGGGGTATGCGGGGCGAGGCCGAGCGTGGCTGGCGAGCCAGCGGGTGCGGTCGGGCGCAGCATGGCCGGAGCGCATGAGCGCGGTGACCCAATAGGAGGAGGGGCGAGCAGAAGGGAGCACGGGGAGGTGCTCACGTTCGTCGTGAGAAGGGGGGGCGGCGAGGCTTGAGGTCGGCCGGTGGGGAGGAGGACGAGGAGGCGGCATGGTGACGTGAGGGCGAGGTGGCGTCGGGTGGCGGTCGACGGCGACGGGTGCAGCGGCGCCGGCCTCCAGCCCGATTCAATCTGGATCGGGGCAGAGGGAGAGAGGGATCGGGGTAGTGGGGGGGGGGGGAATGGGGGCGATGGGCTAGGGTTTGGGGTGCCAGGGGGTTATGGAGAGGCGGCTGGGCCGGCCTGGCTGGTTGCGGCCAGCTGGGTGTGGGCCGAGGCCCAAGGGGAGCCAGGGGGTCTTTCTCCTTTTTCTTTTTTTTTGTTTTACCTTTTAATCTTTTCTGTTTCTAATTACTTTTCATATTATTTTAGTTTTATAAAAATATAATTCCAGCACCTAAATTAGTATCATTAAGATAGGCCACTGCCAAACCTGGTTTGGACCCAAAATAAGTTAGTTAAATATTTTATAATTTAAAAAGCAATTAAATTGTTATCTTAGCCACTGTTTTTATGTAGTTTAGGGTATTTAAACACTTTGCAAAAATGTTGGTTCACCACCAATATTAAGAAGTGAATATTTGTCACATGACCGACATTTTAGTTTTCATGTTTGTGAACTTTTGGATTTCACTTAGTATTTAAATTAGAATTCGACCGGAATTTGAAATGAGAAAGAAGTAAAGATGATCATGCACTGTTTAGCAAAAACAATTAGCTTAACCCCAGGGGTTACTGTAGCTCATCAGTACAGGGGTGTTACAACTCTCCTCCTCTAAAAGAAATTCTCGTCCCGAGAATTAAGAGGTAGAAGGGAAAAGATCGGGGTATTCTGCACGAAGATTATCTTCGCATTCCCAAGTGGCTTCATTTTCAGAATGATTTGACCACTACACTTTGAGGAACTTGGTAACCTTCTGATGGGTTCGACGTTCAGATTCATCGAGGATGCGGATCGGATGCTCCTTATAAGATAGATCATCTTGCAATTTGAGCATCTCGTGATCCACAGCTTGGTGCGGAGATTCCTTGAAGCATTGACGAAGTTGCGACACATGGAAGACGTCGTGGATATGAGAGAATTGCGGCGGCAACTCCAATTTATATGCTACCTGACCACGTCTAGCAATTATGCGGAAAGGACCAATGTAGCGCGGAGCTAGCTTGCCCTTGATTCCAAAATGGTGGGTGCCCTTCATAGGGGTGACACGTAGATAAGCTTGATCACCGGGTTGATAAGTCAAACCCCATCGTTTGCGATCATAGTTGCTCTTCTGGCGGTCCTAAGCCGCCTTGAGATTTTCCCGGACAATATGAACTTGCTCTTCGGTGTGTTGAATAATATCCGGACCCACGAGCGGTCGTTCCCCAGTTTCTGACCAATTCAGAGGGGTTCGACACTTACGTCCATATAGAACTTCAAAAGGGGCCATTTTCAAGCTGGCTTGATAGCTGTTGTTATATGAGAATTCCGCATAAGGAAGAGATTCTTCCCACTTCTTACCGAACGATATAACGCAAGCCCGAAGCATGTCTTCAAGCACTTGATTGACTCGCTCGACTTGGCCTTGGGATTGAGGGTGATAAGCTGAACTCCAGGTAATATGAGTTCCCATAGCTTCTTGGAAACTGTCCCAGAACTTGGAAGTGAAAAGGCCGCCACGGTCCGAACTAATCTCCTTCGGAATATCGTGGAGTGAAACAATTCTGGAGATATACAACTCTGCTAACTGACTAGCAGTGATCGTCTCCTTGACAGGCAGAAAGTGTGCAACTTTAGAAAGTTGGTCGACGACGACAAGAATAGCATTGTGTCCCTTCTGTGATCTGGGAAGTCCTGTAATGAAATCCATCTGAACCTTATCCCATTTCCACAGAGAAATAGGAAGTGGTTGCAGAATTCCAGCAGGCTTCTGATGTTCTGCTTTAACGCGACGACACACATCACATTCAGCAACATATCGAGCAATATCCTGCTTCATTTTTGACCACCAATACCTTTGACGGAGATCACGATACATCTTGGTGCTACCCGGATGAATAGACAATGGTGTGTCATGTGCCTCCTTCATGACCTTGTCAGTCATAAGCTCGAAGCGAGGTACGACGATGCGGTCTCTGAAATACAAGGTTCCATCTCGAGACAGCGAGAAATCCCTGTACTTTTGAAGGTGAAGATCTTTCTTCATGAGATCAATTTCAGCATCTTTAGCTTGCGCATTCTTAACAACTTTCTCAAGATCTGGTTGTATCACAAGGTTATTAAGAGAACCCTGTGGAACAATACGCAGATTCAGCTTGCACAAATCTTCAAAAAGTCGAGGTTGAGCTCGCCTAACCATGAGGTTGTCGCAATAGGATTTGCGGCTTAAGGCATCAGCCATCACATTAGCCTTGCCAGGGGTATATGAAATACCCAAATCATAGTCCGCAATGGCCTCCATCCATCTTTGCTGACGGAGGTTTAGAGATGGCTGGGTGAACAAGTACTTCAGACTTTTATGATCCGTGTAGATCTCGCAACGATTACCGAGAAGGTAATGTCGCCACAACTGCAATGCATAGATCACAGCAGCTAGCTCTAGATCATGTACCGGATAATTTTCTTCATGCGGACACAACTGACGAGAGCCATAGGCAATCACTTTATGCTCTTGCATTAGGACACAGCCTAATCCTTCACGGGATGCGTCACAATAAATCACAAAGTCTTTGCGGGTATCTGGAGGAGATAGTACTGGGGCAGATGTCAGCTTGTCTTTGAGTGCTTGAAAACTTTCCTGACATTTTTCTGTCCATTCAAATTTAACGCCCCTGTGAAGCAGATTAGTCAGGGGCTTAGCAATCTTGGAAAAGTTCTCGACAAATCGACGGCAATAGCTTGCAAGGCCGAGAAAACTTCTCACTTGCTTGACGTTCTTCGGAGGAGTCCAGTCAAGAATAGCCTGAACTCGTTCTGGGTTAACAGCAATTCCATCCTTGGAAATCACATGACCAAGGTAGGTTACTTCAGAAAGCCAGAATTCACATTTGGAGTATTTGGCATACAACTGATGTTCTCGGAGCCTTTCCAGTACTAGACGGGGGTGTTCAGCATGTTCTTCTTTATTCTTCGAATAAACCAGAATATCATCTAGATAAACCACGACGAACTTGTCGAGGTAATCCATGAAGATATAATTCATCAGACGGGAGAATGTGGCTGGAGCATTGGTTAAGCCGAAGGACATGACCGTGTACTCGTAGGAGCCATAGCGAGTAACAAATGCAGTCTTGGGAATATCCTCTTCACGAACACGGATCTGATGATAACCCAACCTCAAATCAAGTTTATAGAATACCGATGATCCAGCAAGTTGATCATACAAATCATTGATCCGAGGAAGCGGATATTTGTTCTGGATTGTGGCTTGGTTAATGGGCCGATAATCCTGAACCAATCGGTTAGTTCCATCCTTCTTCTTAACGAAGAGTGAAGGTGCTCCCCAAGCAGAGGAATTGGGGCGGATGAAACCCTTCTTAAGTGACGTGTCGATTTCCTCCTTAAGTTCAAGAAGGTGGTGCGGAGGCATTTTATAAGGACGCTTCACAATAGGGGTAGTGCCAGGCTTCAAGTCGATGACAAACTCGACAGCTCTAGCAGGGGGTATTCCTGGAAGTTCTTCTGGAAAGACATCTTGAAAATCACGAACAACTGGAACGTTCTCGATGCCTTCAAGAGGTGAAGCGTTCAATGCTTTCAGAACATATATCTGGCTCTCAGCATCCTGAGCTATTCAGGCTGAGTAATTGATCACCTGACCAGAAGGGTGTGTGAGCTGGACTGTCTTAGTAGCACAGTCAATCAAAGCATTATGGGCTGTCAACCAGTCCATACCGAGAATGATGTCTATGTCGGAAGGTCCAAGAGCAATAAGGGAAGCAGAGAACATCAACCCTTCAATTCTGATCTGATTGTTGTGACTTACCATCTTGGTTTGCCACCTGGAACGGGGAGTGATAATCTCTAATGGAGTGGGCAATGAGCTCATAGCTAACCCATGTATTTGTGCAAATTGCTGGGACACAAAGGAATGTGATGCCCCGGAATCAAAGAGAACAGAAGCTGCAACTGAATTAACTGGCAGAGTTCCCATCACGATCTTAGGTGACTCACGAGCTTCTCCCATTTTGACATGAGTGACCTGGCCACGACCCATAGCAAGCGGCCTCGCCTTACGACTTCTGGAATGATGGGTTCGATGGCCCTTCGGACGACCATCAGGAGGACGTGGTGCAGCCTGAGGTGAAGCCATGGCATTGGACTGTCCACCCTGAATCGTTAGCGGTCTCGGCAGCGGAGGCATACGAGGTGCAACATAAGATGGCCTTGGTGTTGGAGCAGGTCGATGATGAACATTGTGTGGGATCCAGACTTGACATTTCTGAACAGGTCGACCCGAGGATGAGCCAGCTTCATGAGTGCGCTTGAGCGACTCCTAGTGTTTAGTCAGAGCAGTCTCAACTCGGAAAGTTTGGCTGACAAGCGTTGCGAAGTCTGTAAAATCATGGACAGCAAGTGCGAGGTTTATATCCGTACGCAGTCCTTCATGGAATTTCTCCTGCTTGCGGGCGTCAATGCAGACGTCATCTTCAGCATAGCGGGATAATTCGAGAAATTTCCTCTGATATTCATCCACAGTCATTTTGCCCTGAGAGAGTTTGCGGAACTCCTGCTTCTTCTGGTCCATCAGACCTTGAGGAATGTACCGTGCATGAAAAGCTGACTGAAATTCCTGCCAAGTGGTTACAGTCTCTACAGGCAACATACCCTTGTGGCTTTCCCACCATTGAGCAGCTGGACCCTTTAAGTGGAATGTCGCAAAGGTGACGTAACTGTCAGGGGCCACACTAGCTGACTCCATTTCAAACAGGATGTCATGAAGCCAATCATCAGCATCCATAGGATTGGTGGAGTTGCGAAAAACAGACGGGTTGAGGCGAACAAATTCTGGCAGTGAGATCGGTCCAGGCTCCTGACAAGCATCGTTGCGTTCCAAACGTTTTACCAGACTCTCGTTGAGCTGACGGTTCAATTCAAACTGCTGCATCATTGCGGCAATATAGGGTGGAGGTGGAGGATCGTCAGCCATCCTGCCAAATCAACAGGGGCAGTTTAGCAAGTAAAACTGCAGGTGTATGAAATGATTCATGAAGTAACACGCACAACAGAAGGAAGTGCAATAGATACTTCATCATATTCGCACCAGACATTCAAATCCACACGTAGCCTCGATTACAATCCGGCAATACGATAGCTGAAAGGGGAAGGCTGGACAACTAGGCGGTGCGCAGGCACACGGCAAGGAAGTACACAATGAGACATAGCAAAGGCTACATCAACGTCGGAGAAAACTATGGGAGCTAGGAGTCTGCAAGTGACAACACAGGGTGCCCTCGATAAAAGGATCCTGCAAGCAGAACCTGACTCACAATCTTGAAGGAAGGGGGGAAATTTTTAGAACACCGGGTGGATGTGATCACGAGAACCTAATGTTGGAGTTAGTAAAATTTTAACCTGAATAGAAGAGAGATCAGAGTCCCAGAGTAAAGGTCGAGGAGTAAAAGATCCTAATACCACCCAATTGGCGACGTGGGCCCGTAAGCCACACAACCAAGTTAGTAAAACAGTTTTCAAGTACTAGACTCAACTACGGCCAAGGAGTTGGAAAGGGGGATTCCTAGAGGTAGTCGGCTCTGATACCAACTTGTGACGCCCCCGGCTCAATCGTGCACTAATCATACACACAAATGCACACGATCAAGCCTAAGGACTCACGGGAAGATATCACAACACAACTCTAAAACATAAATAAAGTCATACAAGCTTTATATTACAAGCCAGGGGCCTCGAGGGCTCGAATACAAAAGCTCGCATACAAGCGTCAGCGGAAGCATCAGATATCTGAGTACAGATATAAAAGAAAGCACAGAAAGGCCTTTAGAAAGGCGGGGCAAAATAAAACACTACGATCGAAAGGCGTAGGCCTCCTGCCTGGGACCCTCCGATCCTAGTCCTGGTCGTCAGTCAACTCGTAATAGTATCCACCCTCGGGGTAGTAGTAGCGATCATCGGCGGGGGCAACTGTATCCGGGGCTCAGTCATCTGGTCGCATCAAATGAATATGGGGGAAAAAGAAAGCAAAGCAACCGTGAGTACTCATCTGAAGTACTCAGCAAGCAAGGATCTACACTACATATGCAACATTATCAAAGGAAGGCTGTATATGTGGACTGGGCTGCAGAAATGCCAGAATAGAGGGGAAGGCCTAGTCCTATCGAAGACTAGCATGTTCAGCGGTCTTGCAGCAATAGAAGAGAGTAGAACAGTACAATATAATGTAGTAGTATCATTAAGTCTCAACCTCACCCAGAGATCCTTTCTCGACTCCCTGCGAGAAAGTAATCCCAGAGCCATACAGTCATCAACCTCGTCCTGAGATCCCTTCTCGACTCCCTGCGAGAAGCAATCCCAGAGCCATATATCCAGGTATCATCTCACGGTCTAGTTGTGTCGATCGGGATACAACTCCGAGTGTCCTTTACCGTAGGACCAGCTATCGATAGAAGTTTTCTTCCCTGCAGGGGTGCACCAACTTACCCAACACGCTCGATTAACTCCGGCCGGACACACTTTCCTGGGTCATGCCCGGCCTCGGCCAAACGATACATCGCAACCCTACCTACAGCTCAGTAGAGAGGTCCCCGCCGGTCTACATCCTAAGCGCTCAGGGGTCTTGGGCCATCGCCCTGTGCACTCCGGGTCGTTGCGAGCAGGGTGAAGCCAGGCACCAGGAGGGCGCCGGTCCGCCCCGGCCGCAAGGCTGAACTAGACGTCTGACAGAGCTTTCGGCTGATGCTACGATGCAGAACGCCCATACTATGCCCACGTGATGGTTAGTGCTATCAGGCCAGAGGCCTGCTCGGATCAAATATCCAAATCGTTAGTGGACTAGGGCTTGTGGTAACGAGCAGAGACTCACGAAAGATGTGACCCCATCGCCCCGTCTCGAGGACTTGTGGCAAGGGCCAAGAATGCCCGGCCGCGCATCGTATTCATCACTCGGGCACCATCCAGGCAACCCATCTTCACATCACACGCGGGTACCCCTCAGGGTCGACCCGCCTATCCAAGTAACAGTGTAAATGCCAAGTATCCGTGTGTCCATAACATCAGAGGAATCCGAGGTATCACCCTCGTTGAATTCCCACTCGATGTATCCGTCAAGGTGAACTCGGAGGAATCACCCTCACTGGGTTCACACTTGAGGTGTTGTACGACGGCGTCGTTATCGGAAGTGGTGAAGGAGGAATCACCCTCGATGACCACGACCGAATAGCTACTCTACAGAGTTAACATCAGAAGTGCTACAAGAGGTTTCACCCTCGGCACTCGATAGTAACGCTGCAGTGTCGTTACAACTAAGGGGTGGTGATGTGCGGTGTCGGGGCCTGGTCTTCAATCCCATTGATAGGGTCTTCGGATAATCCAGCGGGGCAATCAGGACTAGCGGGGTCACTAATAGGTCTCTACCCAGCCTATACTAAGCAGTTTAGGATATGCAGGTAATTATCAACAGCAGGTTACAGTAACCAGGCTATGCATCAGAATAGGTAAAGCAGTAGCAGCAGCAATTCTAATGCAAGCATGAGAAAATAGAATGGGCGATATCGGGATGATCAAGGGGGGGGGGGCTTGCCTGGTTGCTCGGCGGCAAGGGCAAGGTTGTCAATGGTGGCATCGGGCTCCTGAGTTGCGTCGGTCTCGGGGACGACGTCGGTGCAAGGGTCTACCGAGAGAGAAGAGGGGGAGGAAACAGTATAAATACACAGCAAACATGAGCAACACAATGTACGACATGACAATATGTGGTGCCGGGGTGTGTCCTAACGTATGGTTGCACGTCACCGAGGAAGGGGGAATCCATCCGGGAATGTTTTCCCGGTTTCGGACATTTGTCAGACAGATGACCGGACGGGAACAGTTCCATGTTCGGATAGTTAGGGACATGTGACGGACGAACGGACTACGTATTCGGATTCGTCTCGTCGTTCTCAGCAACTTTCATGTACAAAGTTTTTCGATCTGAGCTACGGATTATTTTATATGATTTTTCAAAGTTTTAATGATTTTCTGGAATTTAATTAATTATTTAATTCAACATTATCCTGAATAGTAATTGATGATGTCAGCACGACATCATGCTGATGTCAGCAATCAACAGTGCAGTTGACCTAGTCAACTGACTTGTGGGGCCCACATGTCAGCCTCTGTTAGTTAATTAACAGTAGTTAATTAGCTTAATTAAACATTAAGTTAATTAAACTTAATTATTCTAAATTAATCAGAGTTAATTAGGTTAATAGTAATTAATTATTTAATTAATATTTTATTATTATTATTATTAAACGTTCTGGGGCGTGGGCCCCGTTTGGCAGTGGGCCAAGCCGGACATGTCCGTCGGTGCCCGTTCGGGCGCCGGACACGTCCGGGGCACAAAGCGCGCGCGCTCGCGGGCAGCCGCAGCAGCAAGGGCGGCGAGCGCGAGCGTGCCGGAGGGCGAGCACGTGCGGCTGCGGGCGAACGATGGCGGGGCGAGCAGCAGGCGCAGCGGTGGAGGCCGACGAGGGGCGAGAGCAGCAGCAGAACGCAGCAGCGGCGGCAGCCGGCTGCGCTAGCTGAATCGGCGAGCAGCAGCGCGCGGGTAGGGCGAGCGAGCTGTGGGCGAGGGAGCAGCGCAGGGGGCGAAGGACACGGACGCGGACGGGGCGTTGGCGGTGGTCGCGAGCGGCAGGCGGCAGCGGCGTCGACGGGCGCGGCCACTCGCAGGCTGGGGCTTGCGGGGTGAGGCCGAGCGTGGCTGGTGAGCCAGCGGGTGCGGTCGGGCGCAGCATGGCCGGAGCGCGCGAGCGCGGTGACCAAGGGGGGGAGCAGAGAGGGAGCACGGGGCGGTGCTCACGTTCGTCGTGAGAAGGGGGGCGTCGAGGCTTGAGTTCGGCCGGTGGGGAGGAGGACGAGGAGGCGGCGTGGCGACATGAGGGCGAGGTGGCGTCGGGCGGCGGTCGACGGCGACGGGCGCAGCGGCGCCGGCCTCCAGCCCGATCCGATCTGGATCGGGGCAGAGGGAGAGAGGGATCAGGGTAGTGGGGGGGAATGGGGGCGATGGGCTAGGGTTTGGGGTGCCAGGGGGTTATGGAGAGGCGGCTGGGCCGGCCTGGCTGGTTGCGGCCAGCTGGGCGTGGGCCGAGGCCCAAGGGGAGCCAGGGGGGTCTTTCTCTTTTTTTTACCTTTTAATCTTTTCTGTTTCTAATTACTTTTCATATTATTTTAGTTTTATAAAAATATAATTCCAGCACCTAAATTAGTATCATTAAGATAGGCCACTGCCAAACCTGGTTTGGACCCAAAGTAAGTTAGTTAAATATTTTATAATTTAAAAAGCAATTAAATTGTTATCTTAGCCACTGTTTTTATGTAGTTTAGGGTATTTAAACACTTTGCAAAAATGTTGGTTCACCACCAATATTAAGAAGTGAATATTTGTCACATGACTGACATTTTAGTTTTCATGTTTGTGAACTTTTGGATTTCACTTAGTATTTAAATTAGAATTCGACCAGAATTTGAAATGAGAAAGAAGTAAAGATTATCATGCACTGTTTAGCAAAAACAATTAGCTTAACCCCAGGGGTTACTGTAGCTCATCAGTACAGGGGTGTTACACACGTATGCAAAGCGAGAGCTATGGTCCTTCCGTAGTACACCAAAGGAAAATATGCCACGCAGGATTTGTGCATCTCTTCATCGCAAACAATTTAGATTGAACATGGTATGCAAAGCGAAAGCTATGGTTCCTTCGCCACTAAGCCAAGAGAAAATATGGCGCACAGGGTTTGTACATCCCTTCATCGCAAACGATTCTTTATGATGACCCGTGTGCAACCACGTACAGAAAATTTGGTAAGATTTGCATTTGTCATATTGGGTATATTGCCATCTGTCAAACTAGAAACATTGACATTTGTCGATCTAGTAACATTACCCTTTGTCAACCTTGTAACACTGTCATTTGTCAAAATTTGCAGCTAAAAATCACTAGCACTTTCTAATTTTGCAACTGAAATTCAATAAGCATAGATTTCATTCATAGATTAAGCAGTCGTTCTTTATACAAAGAGTTCAACTCGACAGCTGAACCGGACAAACTTTTCTCGAATTGTTGCCAACCACGTACTGAAATAGCTAGTTCAACTATATATATTAGCTAATTTTAAGTATGTAGTACAGTTCAACCATATCTATAGTCAACAAAATAGCCCCTAAATACTATTACTACGGAGGGGCTTTGTACTACTTCCAGCAGCCTCTCCTCTGCCGAGCGCGCTCAGTAAGAGGCAGAGGAGGAGGAGCCTACCGACGAGTTGGAGAACCGGAATCTGATGCCTGTCACTGCTGCACCTTTAGCGACGCTCACCTCGAACGCCCTCTGCCGCTCCAGACGACCCATCTCGAAGCGGCGGGACTCCTTGTAGATCTCCTCATTCCGCGCCTCTGCAGCGGCATGTGCTGCTGCCATGGCGGCGGTAAGACTCTTTGCGTGCTCGACCAGACGCTCCTCCTCCTCCTGCAGGAACTCGATGTAGCATGCAAGGTCACTGACGCACATACGGGGTTCCACCTCCACCTCCCGCTTCGGGCAGTGGTGGCGGAGCGGGTGATGACCCTGGCGATCGACGGTGGGGTGGCGGCCATGATGGCCACTTCCCGCCTTCGGGCTGTGGTGGCGGAGCGGGTAATGGCCTCGGTGGCCGATAGTGGGGTGGCGGCCACGACGGTCACCTCCCGCCTTCAGACCGCAGTGGCGGAGCGGGCGATGGCCCTGGCTTTCGACGATGGTGCGGCGACCACGGCGGCAGACGGTGGGGTGGCGGCAACGGCGGCCGGCAACAGCTACCGATGGGCAGCGGTGGCAGAGCGTGTGGTGGGTGTTGTGCGCACACCCAACAGGGACACCAAGCGCACTACACGACGCCGAGGACTGCGCCGCCGCCGCGGTGTAGCCTCCCAGCTGAAGCTGTCCCCTAATGACGACAGAGTGGCTGAGCGACGACGACGGACCGGTGCCATTGGCGATTGTTGGAGAAGCAGACGAGATAAGCTACAGGAAGGGAGGGGAAAAATGCGACGCATGACTCGCCGGCCGTGAGGGTTTATATAGCAGGCCAGTAAGCATTGTGATTTTGAGGGATTTCGCCGAGTCGGGCGGGAAGCTTGGCGGCTGTGCACGGGAACCTGCGTGGTTGCGCGGGAACGGGCTCACCGACAATTCATTGGCGCCACTTCGAGCCACCGTTTGGCCAAAAGAACACCTATGCGGTGCTCAAGTCTGCGTTCGAAGCCTTCTGCAACAGCGAGGTGACAAGACGTGCGAGAGGAGGATGAAATGACACGTACATATACGGTTAATAAAAAAACGTTTGCCATTTAATTACGTAGCATACGGCCGCTCTCTACGTAGCGTCGCAAATGATTGTTCCCGTCGTGTGACGTGGAACGCGACGTAGTTTCACATCATGCCGCCGGCTCGCAACTGCCGGCCGGCTTGTAGATCGACCATTCCCTGCGTGTTCAACTGCTCTATGTATGTGGTTGCTCGCGGTTGAGGCGGCCGCCGCGCGCGCTCTGGTCGCGTCACTCCGCGCGCTCTGCCCGCCTCCCTCCGCGCACGCTGCCTGCGTTTGGAGCCGGCACACAATCACGTAACGTTCGTGTTGCCATTATGCATGCGGTTGTGCCAGGCGCGGCACCACGATGCAGTTACACACTGAAAAACTGTCATGCGGACATGCCGAGAATCCAGGCCGCCCAGCTCCCATATTTATTCCCACGGCAATTTACCTTAATCTCTCGCGTCCCACGATAAAATAAGCACACCCATGATGACACATTAAGAGAGGATATCCAGCGGCTCCAATGGCGCTCCCCGTGGCTCCAATGACGCTTCCAGCGGCTGAAGACGACAACGGGCAGCAGTACACCATGCCTCACCTAGTGGGCACCCACGTGAGGGGGAAGGACCTCTCGGTGATGTACACGAACGACTCGGTCTCGGTGGAGAGGTACATCCACACTATGGAGCAGTTGCTTGCTGAGGACAAGTACCAAGTGGTCGGCTTCGACCTCGAGTTCACCGGCGGTCGTGCTGGGCAAGATCAGAAGGTTGCCGTCGCCCAGTTGTATGTGCGTCATGACGTCCTCGTCTACCACTACCACCTGGCCACAAGGCCTTACGAGCGTTTTGCCAAGTTTATCAATAGCCTCGACTACAGTTTCGCTACGGTGGATACCAACAACGATCTAAAAGCGCTCAAGGTTTCAGACTTGGCCTGCCGGAATCTTGTCGACATCCGTGACCACTACACGATCTGGAGCAGCACGAAGAACATTCACGACTCCCTGGTTGACCTTGCCTCGGCCATCATTGACCCCTACTATACGAATATAAAGGATGAGAGCAAGAAGAACAAGATCGCCTGGCACAGTGTCTGGCAGCAGAGACTCGATGAAGAACACGTCAAGTACATGGCCAAGAACACGTACACAAACTACGAGATGCACAGGCGGATCATTGACATGAAGAAGTGCCTTCGTCCTGCCCCAGACAAGGGATCGTCGAGCCAAGTAGTGGCGGCAGCGTCACAAGAAGTAGATGATTAGATGATCGTTTCTCCTAGTTTAGAATGTATGTAATTTTTTATTGAGGTGTGTGAGAATATTTTGTATAGTCACTTATGTAATTGGATGTTTATTTTGGTTATATATGTTATTCTTCTGTACACGAGTAAATCACGTCGCCCACGGAGTAAACTAGGGAACCCGTCGGTAATGATTTCATCAATCGCTGACAATTGTATACCAGCAAGCGTTTGCCTACAACACACACAACTCATTAGCAACAATCGTCTGTGTTATTATCGGTCTTCGCACATATTTTTAATTACGGACCTGTTTGTCGTGTATCACACATATCTTGTTAAGTTGAATTGTTTCTGTTGTTTTGGCTCATCGCACACAGTTCATCCGAGTGAACTGTATGCCGCCTATCGCACACACCTTGATATGGCTGACCGTTTCTGTTATGTTACCTAATCACAAATAGTTCATCCCAGTGAACTGTATGCCGTATATCGCACACTCTTATTTTGCTGATCGTTTCTGTTGTTATGCTCATCGCAAACAGTTCGTATGGACCAACCGTATGCCATGTTTCGCACACGCAACTATAATGGATCGTGTTTGATGTCTCCGTCATCGCAAACAGTTCGTGTCATTTTTAACGGTTTTCTTACACCATCGTTTACGATTAATGCATCGCACACAATTTTGTCGAAGGGTCTCCGATTGTACTATCGCGTTTGGACCATCCCGTAGTAGTGTCTAGATATGCTCTAAATATTACACATTTATGTCCTATGTCATTGATTTTACGCTAAGATTCGTGCAAGCATTTTTTATCTTTTTTAATTTTGATCGAGTCATTTCACTTAGGCTGGTTGCAATGCTAGTATCATGCATGCCAACTAGGCAATTTTGATGATATGTCATAGAATTAAATGAAGAAAGAGAGGGTTAAGTATCATATCATTGATACCGTATCATAATAAATGTTATGTTACTATGTGTCATGGATGGCAATAAATAAAATACTATATGATACTAATATATGATACTATGCATTAGGGAGGTAGTATCATACACTAGTATCATATGTATAATATTAGTATATGATACTCCCCATTACAACCAGCCTTAGACGTGCAATAATTATGGCACATCTAGACAAACTCTAATTTTTACTATAGCTTCCGAGTACAATAAGTGCTCTTTTTATTCATTACGGAGAAGAGAGTTAATTTAAATTATAAAGGAAACCAGATCAAAACAATCTCATAGTAATATTTTAGAAATATTTTTCTAGACAAATCTATCGATATGATTTCAAATTTCCAATCTAAATAGATATATATTTCAATATTGGCACTCATAGTCAAGAAATACAACTAAAGAGTAATTAAGAAATACTACCTCCATCCTGATTTATTGGTTCCCATTATATTTTGTGTCAAATTTTGATCATAAATTTAACTAATAAAATGTTCATGCATGTCACAAAAAACTATATCATTAAAAACTATGTTCAAATACGAATCCAACGGCATAATTTTTGTTAACATGCATTAACATTTTATTAGTTAAATATTTGGTCAAAATCTGACTCAGATTACAAAGAGGATCAATAAACCAGGACGGATGTAGTATCACCTAGTAGATGATTATCAAAAAAGAATCACGGTGATTGATCAGGAGCTACTGCTTAGAGCAGGTACAACCGCATACAACTAATTCGACCACCTCAAAAAGTTTAAAAAAGAAAATCAACCACCTCAAACGTGCGCGTGATTGATCACCAAATTTTCATTTTCACTACATCATTTAGCATACTCAAATCCATACTACCACATGCATAGTAAACTATCTCTACAATGCAGCACAACGCGTCCGGCTACTATATCAATACATGCCATCGGGCTACCTAAAATTGACATATTCTACATACATACTAGTTATGGACAAAGATCATCAACGGTTGTCCTTGTCCTTACCGACGTCCTTGCCGATTTTGCCGCAGAAGTAGCGCTCAAAGACGCAAAATGGATCGAGCCGGATCTGCTCATCGCTGGAGCTGCCCACACCGTCACTGTCATCCTTCTCCTCTTTGGGTGCAGTCGGGCCATGGCACGGATCGCCCGTTTTGCTCTCGGACGAGGGCGTGCGTGTTCCTCTTCCGCCGCTTTTGTAGGATGCAGGCACAGACGACTTCCTCCTTCAAGGCAACACGCGCCACCGCATCCGTCACCTTCGCCTTCGCCATGTCGGCAACGAGGAGGGCCTCGGCCATCCGTTTTGCTCTCGGGCGAGGGCGCGCGTGTTCTTCCTCTGCCGCTTCTGTAGGATGCGGGCACGGGCAGCTTCATCCTTCAAGGCAACGCACGCCGCTGCATCCGTCGCCTTCGTTTTTGCCATGTCGGCAGTGAGGCGGGCCTCGGCCACCCACGTCCTCTCTTTATCCGTGCCTGGACCTTTTCGTACCCGCTCTATATTTAGGCTGGATATGAGGGGTGCCGGTCAGGCTGGGCGTAAAAGGCCGGTCTGAGGCGTCCATCTAGATTGAGTATTTTGACCGAACAGTTACTGCATCGTCCACCCAATGTATAGGGGTTTGAGACACCCGGCTGTAAAATGCTTTTATGTAGACAACCAAAATATCAAGAGATTTCCATCGTCTTCATCTATAGCTTGTACCCGACTCGACCAAATATGTTCGACACAAAAACACACAAAAACACTCCGTGTCCTTCTGACCATGATACGCTGTCATAATTAGTCTAAAGTGACGCTTGCACTTTCCAAGAGAAGTCTAAAGTAATCACTACCATCACCCAAACATCCACGATTGTAGCATATCACGTGCCAAAAGGCTGAATCGACCAAAGATTCGCTCTCTGTATTTTTCGGGAGTGGTACAAGTTTTTTTTTTTTTTTGATAACTCGGGAATGGTACAAGCTGTTTGTTCATAGTACATTTCTTTTCTCGGGCGACCCTAGTAGTCGTCGTAATGCACGTGAAGAGCGTTCTATATGATTTTACAGATTGTGACAGTTGTGAGCAAACACAAAGTCGCCATAATATGTTTTTTTTTTTTGCGAATAGCCATAATATGTTCTTCATAACCATTTTTTTGGTTGCATCAACTTAACAATCACACACACGATTTGAGAGATTAAAATAGTAATTGGAGATAACATTTCATAACAAAGTGTTATATGGAGTGTATTGTCAAAAAAAAAGTTGTTACATGGGATTGAAAAGTCAGTTGACAATATTTGTATACTAATAAACTATTTACTTTTTACGTCTTGAAAGAAGCACTAGCATCTCCGAAAAAAGCACTGGATGCTCCCATCACGGCGATGGTGAATGTTCTGTACGGGGCATATGCATATGTGACGATTCCACTTGTCTTCTACGTTCGGCGGTGTGACGGTCAGCGAACTTGTCATCATTCCATTCCCACCCGCCATTGTCGAGATGGAGGGGGGGGGGGGGGGGGGGGGGGGGGATATGGCGTGGTTCGTCTCGGTGAATGTCACCATGTTCATGTCGAATTTGCACCATCTGTGTGTTCCCTCTCCGCCGCCAAATTTGCATGTTTCTCCTCGTAATGGAGCCACACGATACGATTCCTCTCCATTGCCAACACCTGCCCAATGACGGTCTTCTTGAAGATTTCTCTGGGCAGATGAACGACGTGTAGGCGTCATAGCGCTCATCCCATGTCCTCTTGACAGTGAGGCAACGGGGAGCACATGTGGCCGATATGAGCTGCATGGGGAAACGCTGTGACCAGTTGCTCAAAGGAAATGAGAGATAAACCGACTCTTGTTTCACCCCAACCCTAGCCACCACATCCTACAAACGACCTATTGCATTGTCTTTGTCGTCATGGTGGCGATAGGTTTCCGCAACAGGTCATCAGACGCAGTTGCATGGCAACGTCCCGACAGTGTTCTGATAGTGTTACTCCATTTGATGTTTTCGCTGCAACGCATCAAATGTTTCTCGGAGGTGATGGCGAACGAGAATAGTTGCTCCGATGTTGGTTGTCGTGTTGCGCAACGTGATGGGTCTGCCAAGCGCCGGCTCTAGCAACCACGACGATGGATGGGACCAAGTTATTCGGCCAGGACAAGTCCCTACCCAAACCAGCGTGGGCGGTGGTCTTTAGCTTGGCTTTTGGACGATGGTCGACGGATGTAGGCATGGACGACTTGGTATCGACATTGAAAGTGCTAGTTATCGACTAGAGGGGGGTGAATAGGCGATTTTTATGAAAGTCTTCAAAAGATGTAAGATCTTTGAAGACAGACAACCAAACAACACCTATACCATATGCAGCGGAAGATGAGCTACGCTAGACAGGCCATAGTCAAGTAAACAACACAATGAAAGGACGAAGAATAATAGCAGCTAGGTAGAACAGATCGGAATGGGAAGACAGTATGAAGCCAAACACGTGATAGTCTTCACATAATGAAGTCAAACAGATCAGTCAAGCAAGCAATGACTTCACGAAGACAAACTAAAATGTAAAGGAGGTAGGGGATAGAACCAGTAGCTTGGTGAAGACAAGGATTTGGTAGACCAGTTCCAGTTGCTGTGGCAACTGTACATCTGGTTAGGGAGGCTAAGATTGAACTCAGAAGACCACGTCTTCACCTTATTCCCCTTGAGCTAAGGACACTTAGTCCTCGCCCAATCACTCAGGTAAGCCTTCAAGGTAGACTTCAAAACCTTCACAGATTCCGTTCACTGGCGATCCACAATGACTCTTGGATCCTCAGAACGTGACGCCTAACCGGCTGGAGGATACACAGTCCTCAAGTGTAATAAGTCTTCAGATCATGTGGACAGAAAGACTTCAGTCATGCCAACACTCTTTGGGCTTTTGGGTGTTTTGGGTTTTGTCCTCGCAAGGATTCTCTCTCAAAGGCTTCGGAGGTGGGTTGCTCTCAAACGACAAAAGCCGTGTACTAACTCTGAGCAGCCACCAATTTATGGTGTAGAGGGTGGGCTATTTATAGCCAGGAGGCAACCCGACCTGATATGTCCGAAATGACCCTAGGTCACTAAGTAACCGACACGTGTCCAACGGTCGTGTCGGCGTTCTGGGAACTAGGGTACCCAGACTTGCCTGCCTGCGGCCCACGGCATGGCTCTGTCGACGGCTTGGTACGGCCCACCTCCAAGACCATCAAGACAAGACCCACGCGAGGGGCCAAGCCTCGCGAGGAGGACGACGCCAAGACCTCCCGAGGGAGCGGCCTCCCCAGGCTACCTCCTGAGGAGCAGAGATTTCTATGCAGGTACCCAACCTCATGAGGTTGCGATGATGCAAGCCATGACGACCAAGGCCAGGCGGGCGCCAGCGGGCGTAGTGGAGGCAGTTTCCTCTTTGGTGCTAAGGAGGCAAGGACAGACGTGGGTTCCTGGGGAATCTGGCAAAGGTTTTCATTCCGGTGCAACGAGACCAAGGCCACCGGCCCGGCAGGACAGATGTCATCGCCGAGCCCACCGCTGCGTCACGACCAGAAGCTTTGTAGGCGAAGACCACCTTTCGTCAGCATAAGATGTACTACTTGTCCCCTTTCAAATTGGCCACTGTGGGATCCCTTCCCGCCTACATTTGGGGGGAAGAGGACCGAGGCCACTATAAGTGTAGGTTAGCCACCACTGTAGATGGGGGAGAGATCCGATCCGAACCTCATCGACTCATTCCCTCACCCCAAACCTCGTGAGGTTGTTCATCCCTTGTACTAGTTCATCCTCAGCCCCTCATGAGGCCAATCCACCACAAAGCAGGAGTAGTGTCTTACACCGCAAGGTGGCCCGAACCTGGATAAACTGCCGTGTTCATCTTCTTCCTTGTTCGGTTGCATCGAGCTAGGCCGTAGGGCGACGAGCTGGTTGGCTGGATAGGTTGAGTCCTTCGCATACGCCCCAGAGTTCGAACCTTTCTTGGGTCTGCGGAGCCCTGAATTCGATAGGTCGGATTTCAAACACACGCGGCAGCTTGACTTGGACTACAAGCAAAGCTGACTCATCCAACTTTGGATAAGATTTACTCTCATTGTCTTCACTCGAAGACATAGGATTTTGGTTGAGCATCACATCAGTTTCTCTGACTTTGTTCACTTGGACCCCACTTAACAGTTCGGTGGTTCCTATGACTCAAGAAAGAAGAAAATGAAACTACGAAAGAAACTATGTCTTCGCACTCCATTGTCTTCAAGTGAATGTCTTCACACGTCATTATCTTCGACGTGAATGTCTTCACGAACCACCGTTGTCTTCAATGTCTTCATACATTTTTAGGGGTCATCTCTGGTAGGTAAACCGAATCAATGAGGGACTACTACCTGTGTTATGCTGCAATTCTCACAAACACATTAGTCCCTCAACCACATTTATCGTCAATACTCCAAAACCAACTAGGGGTGGGCACTAGATGCACTTACAATCTCCCCCTTTTTGTTGATTGATGACAAACTGGTTGAAGTTTTCAACGGGGATAAAGATATTTGTAAGTTAAAGAATGCGGTCATTGGCTTTATGAAGTTGAAAGGGCTCCCCCTGAAGATGTGCATATAAGTAATTTTCCTTTGAATGCAAATGCACATAGCAGGTTTTGCTTTGTGGAGATCTCCTTCAATTCATGAAAGACAATTCATCGTGCAAACAAAAATGTAGTGAAGATAATGACATGCACAATGAAAAATGGGCGTCTGCAGAATGCGGAATTTATCATCGCAATAAAATGTAGCAGCAAAAGTGGCAGACGACCATCAAGGTTTAAGTGTTACAACTCAAAACCAACAAGTTCAAGAACAAGAGTTGCAAAACTTAACAAAAATAAGCACCCGACCCATATAGACCCGCTTGAAGACTATCAACTCATATGCTTCTGCCCCTTTTGTCAGGAATGACCAAAAAGGAGTGAAGACATAGAGTGTCTAAGCATTCCCAGAAGGTGTTGGTGAAGATGTTGGGGCAGCTGGGTCGACGTTGGAGTTGGGCGGTGCAGAAGGGCCTGATGCAGAATCGTGATGCAGTGAAGCCATGGCTGGTGAAGTAGCGTCATCCTCCTCATCAATGACTCGCGCAACAACAGTTAAAGCCGAAGATGAATATTCAGAATCTTCAATGGATGGAGTTGAACGCCATGTTGCTGATTGTGGAGGCCTGGAGTCAAACTTGAAACGTTCAGTGAAGCCATCTGCTTGAAGATCATCTTCAGAGCATAGCAGAGTGAGGCTCTTCCAGGCACGCCGACAGGCTTCATGAGCAACAAACGAATTCTTGGTGGAGAGATTGCGTATGTGATTGACGTCCACAAGAAGGCTTTGCATCTGATGCTTCATCCAGTCATGATGCCTATCTTGCTTCTGATGAAGTGAAACAAGAAGCTCTCAGTCATTAAGCACGCGAGCACGCTTCTGAGGCCTTTGAGCTATAGTGCTGGCCGTCACATCAGTGTTGGCATGATGCGGCAGCCAAAACTGACCGACAAGATGACCAGCAGCAGTAGGTGGATTCGGCACATGAACGGCTTCAAGAGGTGCGGAGAAGCTTTGGAAAGCGGCATTGTCTTCACGCACTGGTGCCTTGGCAGGCTCTGGATAGATGGCTTCATAAGAAATATCCACTTCAGGCAGAAAGACGACATGGTTTCACACTGAAGCTTGATAGTTGATGGTGGAGTGAAGCTTGATCAGCCGCATAACCCATGGCGCATAGAATTTAAGGCCAAATAAATCAATGCCTGAAGCTGCCAATTGACGAATGAAGAAATCTTGAGTGTTGAACCTGATGCCATTCAGAATATAGAAGACCAATGTCTTCATGGTGCCTTCAAGCTTGGCGTGAGGAGAATGCCCTTTGATTGGCCAGAGAGTATGCCTCAGGATATGATATATGGTTCGGGGCAGATACTCAAGGTCATTGACAAAGAATTCCTTGGGGTATTCAGCCTCCACAGGCAATGGCTTCATCATGCTAAGCATTTGACTCATGTTAGGCTCTGGCTTCTGGAAGATGCTTTGAAGTTCCTGATCATATCGTTGACAACCTGACTCATAGAGATCACTAGGAGTGGGCAAGGAAGTGAGCTCGATGATGTCTTGAGCTTTGTCTTCATGGTGTACATCACCTGACATCCACTCAAGGACCCATGTCTTCGGATCCCTATTGTAGCCGGAGATATGAAGAGTGGCATAAAATTGAAGCAATAGTTCTTCATTCCAGTGCTCCTTGTCGACGACAAATGGGAGCAAGTCGACTTCACGAAAGCAATCAAGAGCTTCTTCAAGGTAAGGGAGTCCAGCAATGGCATCACAACACAGGCGCTTGTGAGGGAAGATCCTGTCCTGGTTGTACAAGATGCATGAGTAATAGCTTTGTTGCTGATAACTCCAGAACCTGTCTGAAGATATCTTGGGCTTCCTGTAGGGATTCTTGGCCTTGTCGAAGAATGTGTTGTGCTCTCTGAAGCTTAAGACACTAAATGCACCCTGAGTAGTGACAACACTTGGAAGCCTTGGCAGTCTTGGCTTTGGCTTCTGCGTTTGAGGCCTTTGCTTGATGTGATAATCATATTGCGGACCAGGAGCAGCAGGTGGTGTCATAATTGGCCATTTAACAATGATCAGCTCACCACGATAGAAGGCCTTTTCAATAGTGTGAGGCACAGGTGGAGCAGCTGCAGCATCAGACGTAGATGGCGGAATATTTTCTGTGGCAACAGGGGCTTCAGGCTGGGCATTGACTTCAGCCATGACCACGTCATTGGCTTCAGTGTCAGCAGCATCAGTGGCAGTGGCTTCAGGAGCTTCAAGAACTGGTTGGTCAGGCACAATCACATCGTGATTCACACTTGGTTCAATGGTAGGGGAAATAACAGCTTGCTCTTCTTCTCTTTCCTCGGCTTATGCAGCCGGAATGTCTTCAGCCTCTTTGGCTTCAGATTCTTGAGTAGTTTCAGAAGGGATGGCTTCAGGGAACACTTGACGTGCTACTGAGCTTGTGGCTTTCACATCCTCTTCCGGAATGCTCGACATGGATACCGTTGGACTTGGGCCTCGGCGAAGCCTTCGGAATGAGGGCGACGCCTTTGGTGAGGGAGTGGTCTTCTCCATGTCTTCGGGGGTGTCTTTTGGAGTCTCAATCACTGGAGTGGTGACTTGAGCAGGTGGAGTGCGCAGAATGACTTCATGTAGCGGGGTGTTGGGGTGTTGGTCTTCCTAGAAATCATCTTGGGTGATTGGCGTCGGAGGACCGCCAATACTGATCTGTTCACTGCTCGTGGGAGCAGGCGATGATACCGGTTTTGGCAAGATCTGGGGAACCTGGGGAAGGACTTCATCATCAACAACATTGTCTTCATGACCAATGTCTTCAGCTGCGATGGTGTCAGCAGCTGGAATCTCTTCAGACTCATGAGCCTCTGTGGTAGCAGGCTCATGTACAACTAGACGACGCTCGCGGTTGGAAGAGGCCGGTAGGGCAACAGAGATAGGTTCAACAAGCAGTGGCTCTTGAGGTGCAGCTTGATCTTTTCTTGAAGACTTTGAAGATTTTGTCTTCAACTTCTTCTTGGATGGAGCAGCATCAGAGGCTTCTTGATGCTTTCGCTTCTTGGCTTCAGCCTCAGCCTACTTTGTCTTCTTCTTCTCAGAAGCAGCTAATGGGACCTTTGGCTTCGAGCCAGTCATACTGGCTGGGAAGACAATGCTTGGTCTTTCCTGCCTTGGAGCATCAGCTTCAGCTTGCACTGGCTTCTCTTCTTAGCAGCCAGCTTGGGGTCAATGCCTGGACGCCCAAGTGCTTTCCTTTTCAAAGCTTCATTATGAGCCTGAACGCACTTTGCAGCATAGTGCTTGAGACGCTCTCTGGAGCCTTTGGCTACATCACGGCACTTGACAAATTCAGCCTTGAGGTCAGCCATCATTACTTTAAAGTTCTGGATGTCAGTGAAACTGAGCTTGGCCATATGCTTCTTGAAGACAGCCTTCTCATGATCAATTCTATTTTTCTGCTCAATGACCTTTTGAGCGATGGCAAGCTCCTTGGCAATGTAGCCTTGAAATGTCACGCTGACGCCAATGGGAAGCTGCAGATCATCAATGGTGAGAGAGGTGTCCTCAAACCATTCATCAATGAAGTTGTGCAGGATATCAGTGTAAAACAGAGGCAAATCATTGAAGATTTCGGCCTCCTGTTTGCTCTTGATCAGCAGCTCAAGGGCATCATCAGCAAGATCTTCATCGCTGGATAGATCAACTATATCATCATCATTTCGAAGAATGCTTCCTGGAGTAAGGCCTTGCCCTGAGATTTTCTTCTTCTTCTTCTTGGAAGTGCGAGACAGATCATCAGAATGCACACTAGATTCAGGAGGTGCATCTCTTAATGGCTTCACTCTTGAAGCTTTTGGAGCAGATGCATGTTTTGAAGCCTTTGATTTTTTCTCAGGCTTCGCAGGTTCAGAGTCTTCAGACTGTGGCTCATCTTGGGCAGCATCTTCAAGGTTGTCCCTTTTCTCAGCAATGTGTGTGAGAAGCCCATCAAGGCCATTGAAAGGACCAATGATATTTGGTTCAGCTTCACGACTGCCATCGGGCCTTGGTTGAGCTGGACCCGGGTTGAAGTCAATCCCGAAATCCTTCTTGTTCTGAGCAGCAGAGTTCTTGGCATACTTATAATTTTCTTCAAATAAATCATCCTCTCGACACCATCGAAGACTTGATGGGTCAGCATTTTCAGGCATTGGGCCTCTAACCATGCAAGGAAAGAAGCCTTTCGCAATGGCTTCAGCTTTGGTCTTGGGTTGAAGCTTCTTGTATATGATATCTGCCCATGGTGGACTCACGGCGTTTTTGTCTACATACTCAGGAGTTACAAAATGGTATAGAAACCATTCCTCTGCCCAATATCTTCGAATCCATTGGACTTTGGACTTGTGCTGTGTGTAGGATTCCTCTGGATCTGACTTGTACAATTCATATAGATCAGGAGGCATGTCTAATGCAGTGTTATCACAACGATGGCGGCCCCCTTTCTTAGCAGATTTTCCACCTACCATCAGCTTCAGACTGAAAGGCTTCACAAGGGTGTTAGGCTTCAGTCTGCTTGTCAGACAAGAACTGGCTTCAGGTGGTTCAATATGATGCTGTAAAAACTCTACAAATGAATGCAGACTATGAGAACCAAGGGACTCTCCCATGGACATGTACCTGTGACAACATTAGAGATGCGAGGGAAGGGGAAGAGGTCATATGCATTCTCAGAAGATTTTGAAGATAAATCAGTTTGAAGACATTGACCTCATAGCGTGAAGCATTCACTTATCGATGTGAGTTGGTTCCAGATTTGTACGAATCCATGAATAAGTACAAGCAAGGAATCTAACTAGTTGTGAAGCATAAGTGAAAGTACTTGCAAGTTATGAGATGTAGAGTATGGTAGATTCAGATTTGAAAGTGAAGAAACAACTATTTGAAGATATAGGAAGTTTTGACGGATCAAACATGCGGTAAAAATAGACTTTTAATTACCGCTCAAGAACAAATGGGAACTGCTAGAGGAGTTGGAGATGAGGCCGAGAAGTTCAATCTTCCATGACCTAACTTGGCGGCGGAAGACACCTACGGCGGCGGCGGGAGGAAGATGTCCGCGGCCGGCGTGATGATGACGACGGAGAAGTCACGGCAGCGAAGCGCTTTGTCTCCGGTGACGACGGAAGCTAGCGACGGCGCTAGGGTTCGAGCGAGACAGTGAGGGGAGTAGATTTTAATGACCGCCGGGGGTGTGTATTTATAAGGAAGGGTGACGGCTGAGTGAATTTACTCAGCTGTCCCTGGCGGTTCACATCTGAGGGACATGTGGCATGCATGCAACAGCTTAAATGTCGTGCCACGACCCCACGCATGCCTGGTTTATCGGGTGGTCGTTCCGGCTTCTCCGGGTTCAGGCAAAAAGGACAGAGATAATAAAAGCATTTTAAATGTTTGTCTCTATATCTTCGACTGACAAGGACACACTGAAGATAATCGACACGTGTCAATAGAATGCATATGAAGAGATAGAGAGAGTTAGAGGGATGAGCACGGATGAGGTTAGGGTCCGATCACATTCACCTAGCACAGAAAATTGCAACTTGAAGACATAGCTATAGGTGAATGCTGTAGAGGACAGAACACATATGTAGAGGACAGAACACACACACACACACACACACACACACATATATATATAATGCAACGTAGTGAAGGTAAATTATGAAGATAAACCAATGTTGACGACAAACCAACTTTGAAGATAATGCAACATGACGCCAAACATAAATCTTCAAGAAATATTGGTGGTGGCGTTATCCACCGTATAGGAAGTATTAGACCCAGACACGGCGCACAATTATCGTGGCGCTTCGAAGTCAAATTTCACATTAATGTATTCACACTTAGAGTGTATGTCTTCATGAATTGAAGACATACTTTACTTTGTGTGTTGCGCACCTAAGTCATCAATATGCATAAGCGTTAAGATGTGTGTCCATTCACAGGACATTTGAGGATTCTAAGATATTTAGCTCACACCGCAATTTGCAAAACCTTTTCTCATCCAAGGGCTTTGTGAAGATATCTGCCAATTGCTCTTCAGTGTTGACGTGAATGATATCAATGTCTTCCTTCAAAACATGGTCTCTGAGAAAGTGATGACGGATCTGAATGTGCTTTGTCTTCGAGTGCTGAACTAAATTGTGAGCAATCTTGATGGCACTTTTGTTGTCACAGTAAAGGGGCACCTCTTCTTGTTGATGCCATAGTCCTTGAGAGTTTGCTTCATCCAGAGAAGCTGAGCGCAACAAAATCCAGCAGCAATGTATTCAAATTCAGCCGTGGAGAGCGATACACAGTTCTGCTTCTTTGAAGACCAACAGATAAGAAATCGTCCAAGGAAGTGACATGTGCCTGATGTAGACTCATGATCAACCTTGTCACCAGCATAATAAGCATATGAGAATCGAACTAGATCAAACTCTGAGCCCTTTGGATACCATAATCCTAGCGTTGGGGTGTGAGCCAAATATCGAAGAATTCGCTTCACCGCAAGGTGATGCGACTCCTTTGGTGCCGCTTGGAATCGGGCACACATGCAAACGCTAAGCATTATATCTGGCCTAGATGCACATAGGTACAATAAAGAACCAATCATGGAGCGGTATACCTTTTGATCGAACCCTTTACCATTGTCGTCGGGGCCCAATTGGCCTTTGGTTGGCATTGGCGTCGTATACCCTTTGCAGTCTTGCATTCCAAACTTCTTCAGGCAATCTTTGAGATATTTTTCTTGAGATATGAAGATGCCATTGCTTTGTTGACGGATTTGAAGACCAAGAAAGAATTTCAGCTTTCCCATCATAGACATCTGATATTGCTCTTGCATCATATGACTAAATTCATCACTGTATCTCTTATTGGTGCATCCGAAGATAATGTCATCCACATAGATTTGACACACAAACAGTTCTCCATCATATGTCTTCATGAAGAGTGTGGGATCTAGAGAACTAGGTTTGAAGCCTTTGCTCTTCAGGAAGTCTTTGAGTGTGTCATACCAAGCTCGAGGTGCTTGTTTGAGGCCATACAGTGCCTTGTTGAGCATGTAGACCATATTAGGATGCTTTGGATCTTCAAAACCAGGTGGTTGAGCTACATATACTTCTTCTTCAATTTTGCCGTTGAGGAAGGCACTTTTCACATCCATTTGGTACAGGAGGATGTTGTGGTGATTAGCATAGGCTAGCAGTATGCGAATGGCTTCAAGCCTAGCCACAGGAGCAAAGGTTTCATCGAAGTCAATTCCCTCTACTTGTGTGTAACCTTGAGCAACGAGACGAGCTTTGTTTCTGACAACTTGACCAATTTCATCTTGTTTGTTGTGATATATCCACTTGGTGCCAATAATGTTGTGCTTGCGAGGATCAGGACGCTTGACAAGTTCCCAGACGTTGTTCATCTCAAACTGTTGAAGCTCTTCTTGCATAGCTTGAATCCATTTAGGTTCCATGAAGGCTTCATCAACTTTCTTGGGTTCAGATATGGAGACAAATGCAAAGTGCCCACAGAAGTTTGCTAGTTGCGTAGCTCTTGATCGAGTAAGCGGACCAGGTGCATTGATGCTATCAAGAATCTTCTCAATCTGAACTTCATTGGCCATGCAAGGATGAACAGGGCAAAGACTTTGCTGTTGCTGATCATTGTCTTCTCTTTCAGCATTGTCTTCAGGATCAACATTGTCTTCTCGTTGAGTAGGAGCCGGAATGACAATTTCTTCTTCAGCCTGTTCCTTAGTTTGTATGATTTCTCTAGTTCCCATTAGCTTGATAGTTTCACTAGGAGAAGCTTCATCTAGCACATTTGGCAGGTGCTCTCTTTGCGAGCCGTTAGTCTCAATGAACCGCACATCTACAGTTTCAACAACTTTATAGTGAAATAGGTTGAAGACTCTGTAGGTGTGCGAATCTTTTCCTTAACCAAACATAAAACCTTCATGTACTTTCGGTGAAAATTTGGAAGTGTGATGTGGAACTTTGATCCAACACCTAGCACCAAAGACTTTGAAATAGCTTATGTTTGGCTTCTTACCAGTGAGTAGCTCATAAGATGTCTTCTTGAAGAATTTGTGAAGATAAACTCTGTTGATGATATGGCATGTAGTATCAATGGCTCTAGTCCAGAACTTTCTTGGAGTCTTGTATTCATCGAGCATAGTATGAGCCATCTCAATAAGAGTCATGTTCTTGCGCTCCACGACGC
The DNA here is from genome assembly GCA_011799875.1 of Thinopyrum elongatum. Taxonomy (NCBI): domain Eukaryota; kingdom Viridiplantae; phylum Streptophyta; class Magnoliopsida; order Poales; family Poaceae; genus Thinopyrum; species Thinopyrum elongatum. The sequence goes on along the minus strand of CM022298.1, from coordinate 484,291,548 downwards.
CATTCTGCTGAGGTGTGTATGGAGCAGAGAGCTCATGAGTGATGCCCAGTGTATCAAGATAAGTGTCGAGGCCAGTGTTCTTGAATTCTGTGCCATTGTCACTTCTGATATGCTTGATCTTAATGCCATAGTTGGTCATGGCACGATTGGCGAACCGTCTGAAGACATCCTGCACTTCAGTCTTATAGAGAATTATGTGCACCCAGGTGTATCTCGAATAATCATCAACAATAACGAAGCCATAAAGATGTGCAATGGTAGTAAGGGTAGAGTAGTGAGTAGGGCCAAATAAGTCCATGTGTAACAGCTCGAAGGGACGTGAAGTCGTCATGATTGTCTTAGAGGGATGTTTTGCCCTAGTCATCTTCCCGGCTTCACAAGCACCACATAGATGATCCTTCTTGAACTTGACGCACTCGATGCCAATGATATGCTTCTTCTTCACGAGAGTGTGTAAGTTCCTCATGCCCGCATGTCCTAGCCTTTGATGCCAAAGCCAACACTCTGAAGCTTTTGCTAGAAGACATATGGCAAGCTGTGGTCCTGCGGAGAAATCTACCATATACAGATCACCTCTTCGATAACCTTCGAAGACTAGAGATTTGTCAGAAGCCATAAGCACAAGGCATCGATATTTTCCAAATATCACAATCATGTCAAGATCACAAAGCATTGAGACAGACATTAAGTTGTAACCAAGGGATTCAACAAGCATCACTTTATCCATGTGTTGATCCTTTGAGATAGCAACTCTACCTAGACCCAATACCTTGCTTTTACCAGTGTTAGCGAATGTGATATGGCTTTTAGTAGATGGTTGGAAAGTTGAATCCATGAGAAGACTTTGATCACCAGTCATGTGGTTAGTGCATCCACTCTCCATGATCCATTCAGTCGTTTTCGGAGACGTATCCCACAGTGCAGTTAGCGGGATAGGCTTCACCAAGAGAAATGTGAAGGACAAACATATCACGAACAAGCATACTATCAAAGTTAAGATTCTTGGATGGTAAGATGGGATGCTCATCAAGAAATCAAGGGACGAAATAAATGGTAAGACCATTTTGGCACTTTATCTTGCGTCCCACAAGATGTTTTAGGTCCCTAGCATTGTCTTCAGAAGTCAATGATTTCCGGTTGGAGATCTTTCCTTGCAAGACAAGTTAATTCGTCTTAACCACCCACATCTTAAGGGGTGGCTTAGAAGCAATGAGTCTAAGTGCAGGATCTGAGAACTTTGGCTTTGAAGCCCTAGCAAATAGTTTTGTAGGAGGTGAATAATACTCAAAAGAATATGCAGAAATTTTTTTTTGTTTTGTGAACATAGCGGTTTGGAGAAACACGCTCATATTCATGAGTCTGATGATGGTTTTCCTGCAAAACATTGGCGTTAGGGTGACCTTGTGAGGTTCTCTGTCTGTATGAAGCCTTTGGGCCATATGAAGCCTTTGATCGGGGGTTTGTCTTCTTCCCTGGTGGTGTCATGATGACATTCACAGGAAGCTTCTCAAGACAACTTTTAGGGACCCAGATCTTCTTCATAGGCGACCCATTCCTGTAGTTAGTACCAATAAACCTGGCAAACACTTCACCATTCTGATTCTTAAACAACTTATAATTTGAGTCAAAGGACTCATCAATGATAATGGGGTTAGCACAAGTGAAGCCAGATAAGGTGGATGGATCTACTGAAGGACCCTTTGCAGCAACCCATGTGGTTTTGGGGTACTGCTCAGGCTTCCATTAGGAACCATCGACATTCAGTTTCCTCTCGAAACCAACACCCTCTTTTCTAGGGTTTTGGTTCAGAATCTGCTTCTTAAGGACATCACATAGAGTATGATACCCTTTGAGGCTTTTGTACATGCCTGTTTCAAGCAATGTCTTCAACCTGGCATTCTCATCAGCAATAGTAGTGGCATCCTCAAACGAGGGGTTAGTTACCACAGCAGCAGTTGAAGATATTGCAACTTCAGAAGCAGTAGAACATTCAGCAATAGAGGCAGCATTATCATGCTCAAGGCATTTTAAACAAGGTGGCACAAAATCTTCCTGAGCAGAACTGATCTGTTAAGCGAGTAGTGAATCGTTTTCTTTTTGAAGATCTTCATGAGACGCTCTCAGTTTCTCTAGATCTTGCTTCCTTTGAAGATAATCATAGTAAAGCTTCTCATGAGTAGCTGTGAGGGGTTCATGATGACTTCAAGTTCCTCGTACTTAACGCGAAGATTTTTGATGTCTTCGATTAAGGACTGAGTTCGATTCATTTCCTTGTCCAACAGGTCATCCCTTTTGTCTAGCAATTTTTGAATCTTTTCCATGGCTGTTTGTTGTTCAGTTGCAATTTTAGCAAGAGTCTTATAGCTGGGTTTGGATTCACATTCAGGGTCATCTTCGCTGGAGGTCTGAAAGTAAGCATCGCGAGAGTTTACCTTGGCACCTCATGCCATGAAGCAGTAGGTTGGAGCAGAGTTGTCTTCATCATCGGCTTCAGCGTCGGCGACGTGACCATTGTCTTCCGTGTTGAAGATGGACTTGGCAACGAATGCCGAAGCCAAAGCCAGGCTTGCCACGCATGAATCAGTCTCCTCCTCAGACTCCACCTCTGCCTCCTCAGAAGCGGACTCCTCCTCTGAATCCATTTCCTTGCTAATGAACACACGAGCCTTGCCAGATGAGCTCTTCTTGTGAGATGAAGACTTTGAGGATTTCTTCTTCTTCTTGTCGTCTGAGTCATATTCCTTGCTCTTCTTCTTTTTCTTTGATTCCTTCTCCCATTGAGGACATTCAGATATGTAGTGGCCTGGTTTCTTGCATTTGTGGCATGTTCTCTTCTTGTAGTCACGAGTGGAAGCCTCGTCATTCTTGGAGCTGGATCATGAAGACTTTCTGAAGCTATTCTTCTTGGAGAACTTTTGGAACTTTCTCACAAGCATTGCTAGCTCTTTGCCAATGTCTTTAGGATCACCAGAACTGCAGTCAGATTCTTCTTCAGATGAGGAAACAACTTTTGCCTTCAAAGCACGGGAACGAACATAATTGGGGCCATAGATATCTCTCTTCTCGGATAGCTGGAACTCATGTGTGTTGAGCCTCTCAAGTATGTCAGATGGGTCGAGATCCTTGAAGTTAGGAGGTAACAGGGCCAAGCATTAACTGTTTGCTCATTTCAATTATAGCGGCCCAATAGAGCTTTCGGCCTGGTTACGACCCATCAACTTAATGGGTCCGTTAAAGTTCGAACATGTCTGTAGGCCCAATTAGATAACATCGATTCTGGCCCAGCTATAATTTGAGCCCATTACGATGAGCAATTATGGACAGGACCAAAACCGATCAATCAAAGGCCTATGAGAATTTCGGCCCCTGCAAGCCCATTAGGGAAGCCCATTAAGGGCAGTGGGCCGCTATCCTTCATATAGGGCCCACGACTATTAGTGCTAACTAATAATTTCACTGTTTTTTTGGCTTCCTAGCGACCAGTTAGCTGGAATGCGAGGCGCGCTAAGCAAACATACGGCATACAAGGAAAAACATAGCACATCCGGCATATATTACAGGAAATTACATCCACTGGGCAATCAAAGATTGATGCCAGTGCAAATAAATGAACAGAACTTAATGATCTACAACCTCACAATCTGCAACCTCAGCGCGGATGATGCCCATAAGCATGTGAGCAAACTCTTCCTTCTTTGCTACACTGTCTCTGAAAACATTGATTAGTTGTTGTTGCACAAGAATATGCACCTCTAATTCCTCCACGATTTCCATCATTGCTTCAGCCAGTAATTTGTTCACAAACATACATTTTTTCCGTTGGATTCAAGACAGAGGAAACTGAACATATTCAGATGGCGATTTTGGCAGGCTTGTATTATTGATAGTGGAGAGTGTCACGACCACTGCATCATAACATAAATTAGGAGGGGAACCGAACAGATTAATCAAGAGTTATTGCCATATTACCTGGCCTCGATTTATTGGAAAGAAACAATGGGGTTGCCTTGCCGTTTTCAGAGTTTGTCTTCTTATCTTCAGCAGCCTGCACCAAATTAACACACTAGCATTGCTATCATTGGCTAGGTCAGATAATAGGAAAGCAACATTGACACAACGAACGTTTGGGCAACCAGACCACACCAGGCTACACTAAATTAACACAATATGGCACAACTATCATCAGCCAGGTAAGGTAATAGGAAAGCAACATTGACACAATGAATGATTGGGCAACCAGAACAACACTACAATTTAGTAATGTGCATGATATGCGATAGTACACTCATGCAGCTCAGTATGCAAAACTACCAGGCAATTTTCCTTACAAAAATCAACATTGTCGCCTTCAATTATACATTTTGCTACAAGTAAATTTAGATCAAATAAAGGTTGGATTCACGCCGATTAACAAAATACATGCCGATGTAAAAATATAGTGATATACAAAAGGTACTTACGTCACCATTGGAGCACAGAGAATTCCTGCAAGATACTTTCCTCGAACACGATCCCAGTTTAGAAAGTCTTCTATCCTTTAAGCTTATTTTCTAAAAGAGAGATGGGTAAGAAACATGTAGAAAATATTATCTAAATGCTATAAAATTTCATGATGTGAGGATACGCACACACTTTTTAGAATGGAGTTGACATATTTTTGCTGGACTGGAGCGGACTAGTTATTTGGCCACTTGAATCTGCTTATTATTAGTAGGAGTTGGGTTTCTCTGTGCTGGAGCAGTATCTATGAACACTGGAGTTGGTTTACTATCTCCTGGCGTTTGGATCTTTTGCAAAGACCTTGTTTGTAACCCTTCAGATTCTAACATAGCCGTCTTCCCCTTGCATGCCTTATATAGAAGAATGGTGCTTCAGTTATAAAACATGCTACAACAGAGAGATGGAATAGGTACTGAAGAACAGAAAGGCATGACATATTGACATGTATTCCCTCCATCCGGGAATAAATGGATGTGTCTAGGCGTATTTTAGTTCTAGATACATCCATTTTTACCCATTTCTGCGACATGTAATCCGGACAGAGGGAGTATGATGTAAGAGCTAGGGATACGACAGGACAACAGAGTAAAAAAAACACTAGTTGAATGTAAAACTGTATGATAGCGGAATACATACAGAAAAACACTAAGGCAACATATGCGTGTATGATTAAAAAACTAAGATGGCATTGCAACAGACCACTAGAACAACACTTCAATGTAAAAAAAACATGGTATGGTAGACAGATGGAGTACATACTGATTAATAACAATGCATAAGATATTCAGAAGCATGATGTCCAAACTAAGTAGATGGCATTGCGACAGAGTAGAATGGCAGTACTTGAATTTGAATACATGTTATCATGAATGGAATAGGTACCGAAAAACAGGAACATGACATATTTACATGCATGATCAGCAGGCTAAGCGCATGGCATTGCAACAGAGTAGATGCACTCCAGGACATTATATGCATGCTGTACCCATATCACGGGCCAAGTTAGAGCAAGGACCTTGTGGGGTGAATGGGATTCATCATCTTTCTGCAAGTCTTCTAAAGAACTGCCTTTACATGTTCCATCATATTGGGTATCATTGACGTCAAGTTTGTTGGCTGTTACATTGCTCCGTGAGGTTCTTGTGGATATATCAGTGTGTGCAATTATATCTGACATGCATGGAAGACAACTAGTAGTTAGATTTATGTAATGAGTGCCTGTAGGAGACGACATAAATAGTAGGACTGGGCTTAACTAGCAGCAACAGGTCTCAAAAACTAAAGGGAGAACACAGATGAAAGCTACAGAATATGTATCGTTTGTACTCTTGATTAACTAGATGGCACACAAAAGTATTAAAGAATAACATAGGTAATACTAGAAGTGGTATAATCATCAGCCTATGGTATAGCATTGGCTGATGGATGATAACTATGGAACAGCGTTACCTAAAGAACAAGTCTCTTATCTGAACTATGGAACAACGTTAACTCCTGAACAAGACTCTTAAGAGATCAGCGTGAATATACAGTGAAATGTGTTAATCTATTTCCATGCTTAGATGAATAACAAAGCCATAAATGTTGCACACAAGTAAGATGAGGGTACAACCTATCTGGCTGCCATCCATAGGAGTGAGCATCATGTGCTGACTTGTTGATGGCCCTGCAGTTGTTGTGGCTGTCCATGTCGGGCATGCACATTCGATGCAGGGAACTATTGAGTGGGGACTATAGCTCCCTTCTTGTGTATGCTTCCCTTGTTGGAGCAGCTGCGGTGAGAAGGAAGACGGTGTGGATGAAGATGCAGAAAACGCATAATGTTAAGAACGACACATATCTCTGATCTGAAGAAATACCCTAAGAGATCAACAGTAAGGTACGAGAGTGGTCACATGTCTGTTGACTGAAAACTAAATTGGGGTCACATGATTTTATTTTATTTTGGTACTGTCCAATCTGCGCCAGATGGTTTGATGGCCGTCTTGTGCCTCCCGGCTGACACTGTTCAGAATCTTCCTTGAAGAGCCAGCGACCATCGGCAGAGCAGCCTGCCTCCGCCGTCCCTGGCCGCGAGAGCTCCAACCAAAACACCGCTCCCCGCCCCACCGCACTGCTGTGGTTGCGCCACCCCGGCCAATCCACAAAGACTCGCCATCATCCAGATCCGGCGGCAGAAATACCTTCAACCCACGCAACTCTAAGATAGCCACCTAAGCGCTGCTTCCACGGCGAACTTGCGCCCCCGCACCCTTACGATAGACACCAGCCAACCGGCAGCCTAGGAGCTCTGCCGCCTAGAGGGGTGCTGCTTCCCACTGGGAATTGACTGGCCCAGAATAAAAATTCAAACGACTGACGCCTAAATAAAGTGACTTAGGATGAGTGTACGACCTATCTTGCGGCCCGGTGAAGTAGGCAGCTCCAGCTGCCGAGTCGGTGAGGCCGGCGTGGTTATGGTGGCTCCCGGCCGCAGGAAAGCAGATATGTCGTGATGGTCGATGGCTACGGGGAGGCAGCATCGGGGCCCTGGACGCATCCGAAGTTGGAGCCGCTCCGGCGCCGTGCACAACAGCGCGGGTGAATCGGCTCCGGTACGGTTCACGCGGTCGTCGTCGAGGCAGCTCCGGCAGCACGGAGTAAGAGGCACATGGCCCAGTGCACGACGACAAACGGATAGCGGCTCCGCCATTGGGGAGGTGGGCGGCGGTGAATTTGGTGCGGTGGGGTGTGCCATGGAGGAGGGGCTGAGGTTTCACGGCTGGGGAGAAGGTGATTTGGCGCCCACGCTGTATGAATGAGGAATCGGGAGGGGGAACCGTGTCTTACAAACACATTTGGCTGAAATGTGGGGGAAGTTACAGTTCTACCCCTACCTTTTGACTTCTGGGCTTGGGTCTGTGTCTTGAGGGTCGGGGATAGTAGGGTAACTTTGCTTCTCCCAAATAGTGTGCGCCAGCGATTTCGGGTGAGGAGGGCGTGTTTTGAAATAGTGGGCGCGAGCGATTTCGGCCGAGGAGAGGGTGTTTTGCCTCCCATGGTTTATGAATTATTCGGCACCTATCATTTTGGCCGAGGAGAGGGCGTGCTTGGATGAAGTTACAAACCTACCCTCTGTTGGGGAACGTAGCATGCAATTTCAAAAAAATTCTACGCTCATGCAAGATCTATCTAGGAGATGCATAGCAACGAGAGGGGGAGAGTGTGTCCACGTACCCTCGTAGACCGAAAGCGGAAGCGTTAGCTTAACGCGGTTGATGTAGTCGAACGTCTTCTCGATTCAACCGATCAAGCACCGAACGTACGGCACCTCCGAGTTCTGCATATGTTCAGCTCGATGACGTCCCTCGAACTCTTGATCCAGCAAAGTGTCGAGGGAGAGTTACGTCAGCACGACGGCGTGGTGACGGTGATGGTGAAGTGATCCGCGCAGGGCTTCGCCTAAGCACTATGACAATATGACCGGAGGAGTAAATGGTGGAGGGGGGTGCCGCACACGGCTAAGAACCATTGGTGTGTCCTTGGAGGCGCCCCCGCCCCCGTATATAAAGGAGGGAGAGGGGAGGAGGCCAGCCTAGGGCGCGCCAAGTGGGAGGAGTCCCACTTGGACTCCTAGTCCAATTCGGCCCCCCTTTCCTTTTACCGGAAGGGGAAAGGGGGAAGGAGAGGGAGGAGGAGAAGGAAAGGGGGGCGCCACCCCCTCCCCTTGTCCAATTCGGACTCCCCATGGGGGGGGGGCGCAGCCACCCCTTGTGGGCTGCCTAGCCTCCCTCCTATGGCCCATATGGCCCATATCTTTCCCCCGGGGGTTCCGGTAACCCCCCCGGTACTCCGATACGTACCCAATACATTCCGAAACACTTCCGGTGACCGAATACTATCGTCCAATATATCAATCTTTACCTCTCAACCATTTTGAGAGTCCTTGTCATGTCCGTGATCTCATCCGGGACTCCGAACAATCTTCGGTCACCAAAACACATAACTCATAATACAAATCGTCATCGAACGTTAAGCGTGCGGACCCTACGGGTTCGAGAACTATGTAGACATGACCGAGACACATCTCCGATCAATAACCAATAGCGGAACCTGGATGCTCATATTAGTTCCTACATATTCTACGAAGATCTTTATCGGTCAAACCGCAATGACAACATACGTCATTCCCTTTGTCATCGGTATGTTACTTGCCCAAGATTCGATCGTCGGTATCTTCTTACCTAGTTCAATCTCGTTACCGGCAAGTCTCTTTACTCGTTCTGTAATGCATCATCCTGTAACTAACTCATTAGTCACATTGCTTGCAAGGCTTATCATGATGTGCATTACCGAGAGGGCCCAGAGATACCTCTCCGATACTCGGAGTGACAAATCCTAATCTCGATCTATGCCAACCCAACAAACACCTTCGGAGACACGTGTAGAGCATCTTTATAATCACCCAGTTACATTGTGATGTTTGATAGCACACAAGGTGTTCCTCCGGTATTCAGGAGTTGCATAATCTCATAGTCAAAGGAATATGTATAAGTCATGAAGAAAGCAATAGCAACAAAACTTAACGATCATTATGCTAAGCTAACGGATGGGTCTTGTCCATCACATCATTCTCCTAATGATGTGATCCCGTTCATCAAATGACAGCACATGTCTATGGTTAGGAAACTTAACCATCTTTGATCAACGAGCTAGTCTAGTAGAGGCTTACTAGGGATTCGGTGTTTTGTCTATGTATGCACACATATATCAAGTTTCCGGTTAATACAATTCTAGCATGAATAATAAACATTTATCGTGATATAAGGAAATATAAGTAACAACTTTATTTTTGCCTATATGGCATATTTCCTTCAGTCTCCCACTTGCACTAGAGTCAATAATCTAGATTACATAGTAATGATTCTAACACCCATGGAGTCATGGTGCTGATCATGTTTTGCTCGTGGAAGAGGCTTAGTCAACAGGTCTGCCACATTCAGATCCGTATGTATTTTGCAAATCTCTATGTCTCCCTCCTTGACTTGATCATGGATGGAGTTGAAGCATCTCTTGATGTGTTTGGTTCTTTTGTGAAATCTGGATTCCTTCACCAAGGCAATTGCTCCAGTATTGTCACAAAAGATTTTTATTGGACCCGATGCACTAGGTATTACACCTAGATTGGATATGAACTCCTTGATCCAAACTCTTTCATTCGCTGCTTCCGAAGCAGCTATGTACTCCGCTTCACACATAGATCCCGCCACGACGCTTTGCTTGGAACTACACCAACTGACAGCTCCACCATTCAATATAAATACGTATCCGGTTTGTAACTTAGAGTCATCTGGATCAGTGTCAAAACTAGCATCGACGTCGCCATTTACGACGAGCTCTTTGTCACCTCCATAAACGAGAAACATATCCTTAGTCCTTTTCAGGTACTTCAGGATGTTCTTGACCGCTGTCCAGTGATCCACTCCTGGATTACTTTGGTACCTCCCTGCCAAACTTATGGCAAGGCACACATCAGGTCTGGTACACAGCATAGCATACATGATAGAACCTATGGCTGAAGCATAGGGAATGACTTTCATTTTCTCTCTATCTTCTGCAGTGGTCGGGCATTGAGTCTTACTCAACTTCACACCTTGCAATATAGGCAAGAACCCTTTCTTTGACTGATCCATTTTGAACTTCTTCAAAACTTTATCAAGGTATTTGCTTTGTGAAAGTCCTATTAAGCATCTTGATCTATCCCTATAGATCTTGATGCCCAATATATAAGCAGCTTCACCGAGGTCTTTCATTGAAAAACTTTTATTCAAGTATCCTTTTATGCTATCCAGAAATTCTATATCATTTCCAATCAACAATATGTCATCCACATATAATATTAGAAATGCTACAGAGCTCCCACTCACTTTCTTGTAAATACAGGCTTCTCCAAAAGTCTGTATAAAACCATATGCTTTGATCACCTCATCAAAGCGTATATTCCAACTCCGAGATGCTTGCACCAGTCCATAAATGGATCGCTGGAGCTTGTACACTTTATTAGCATCTTTAGGATCGACAAAACCTTCTGGTTGCATCATATACAACTCTTCTTTGAGAAATCCATTAAGGAATGCAGTCTTGACGTCCATTTGCTAGATTTCATAATCATAAAATGCGGCAATTGCTAACATGATTCGGACAGACTTAAGCATCGCTACGGGTGAGAAAGTCTCATCGTAGTCAACTCCTTGAACTTGTCGAAAACCTTTCGCGATAAGTCAAGCTTTGTAGACAGTAACATTACCATCAGCGTCAGTCTTCCTCTTGAAGATCCATTTATTCTCTATGGCTTGCCGATCATCGGGCAAGTCAACCAAAGTCCATACTTTGTTCTCATACATGGATCCCATCTCAGATTTCATGGCTCAAGCCATTTTGCGGAATCTGGGCTCATCATCGCTTCCTCATAGTTCGTAGGTTCCTCATGATCTAGTAACATGACTTCCAGAACAGGATTACCGTACCACTCTGGTGCGGAACGTGCTCTGGTTGACCTATGAGGTTCTGTAGTAACTTGATCTGAAGTTTCATGATCATTATCATTAGCTTCCTCTCTAGTTGGTGTAGACATCATGGGAACAGATTTCTCTTATGAGCTACTTTCCAAATTGAGAGAAGGTACAATTACCTCATCAAGTTCTACTTTCCTCCCACTCACTTCTTTCAAGAGAAACTCCTTCTCTAGAAAGGATCCATTCTTAGCAACAAAGATCTTGCCTTCGGATCTGTGGTAGAAGGTGTACCCAACAGTTTCTTTTGGGTATCCTATGAAGATGCACTTCTCCGATTTGGGTGCGAGCTTATCAGGCTGAAGCTTTTTCACATAAGCATCGCAACCCCAAACTTTAAGAAACGACAGCTTAGGTTTCTTGCCAAACCACAGTTCATATGGTGTCGTCTCAACGGATTTAGATGGTGCCCTATTTAAGGTGAATGCAGCTGTCTCTAATGCATAACCCCAAAACGATAGTGGTAAATCGGTAAGAGACATTATAGATTGCACCATATCCAATAAAGTACGGTTACGACGTTCGGACACACCATTACGCTGTGGTGTTCCAGGTGGCGTGAGTTGTGAAACTATTCCACATTGTTTTAAATGAAGGCCAAACTCGTAACTCAAATATTCGCCTCCGTGATCAGATCGTAGAAACTTTATTTTCTTGTTACGATGATTTTCCACGTCACTCTGAAATTCTTTGAACTTTTCAAATGTTTCAGACTTGTGTTTCATTAAGTAGATATACCCATATCTGCTCAAATCATCTGTGAAGGTAAAAAAATAACGATACCCGCCGCGAGCCTCAACACTCATCGGACCGCATACATCGGTATGTATTATTTCCAATAAGTCAGTGGCTCGCTCCATTGTTCCGGAGAACGGAGTTTTAGTCATCTTGCCCATGAGGCATGGTTCGCAAGCATCAAATGATTCATAATCAAGTGATTCCAAAAGTCCATCTGCATGGAGTTTCTTCATGCGCTTTACACCAATATGACCTAAACGGCAGTGCCACAAATATGTTGCACTATCATTATCAACTTTGCATCTTTTGGCATCAATATTATGAATATGTGTATCACCACGATCAAGATTCAACAAAAATAGACCACTCTTCAAGGGTGCATGACCATAAAAGATATTACTCATATAAATAGAACAACCATTATTCTCTAATTTAAATGAATAACCATCTCGCATTAAATAAGATCCAGATATAATGTTCATGCTCAACGCTGGCACCAAATAACAATTATTCAGGTCTAAAACTAATCCCGAAGGTAGATGTTGAGGTAGTGTGCCGACGGCGATCACATCGACCTTGGAACCATTCCCGACGCGCATCGTCACCTCGTCCTTAGCCATCTTCGTTTAATCCGTAGCCCCTGTTTCGAGTTACAAATATGAGCAACCGAATCGGTATCAAATACCCAGGTACTACTACGAGTATTAGTAAGGTACACATCAATAACATGTATATCAAATATACCTTTGTTCACTTTGCCATCCTTCTTATCCGCCAAATACTTGGGGCAGTTCCGCTTCCAGTGACCAGTCCCTTTGCAGTAGAAGCACTCAGTTTCAAGCTTGGGTCCAGACTTGGGCTTCTTCCCAGGAGTGACAACTTGCTTGCCATTCTTCTTGAAGTTCCCCTTCTTTCCCTTGCCCTTTTTCTTGAAACTAGTGGTCTTGTTAACCATCAACACTTGATGCTCTTTCTTGATTTCTACCTCCGCAGCTTTGAGCATAGCGAAGAGCTCGGGAATTGTCTTATTCATCCCTTGCATATTATAGTTCATCATGAAGCCTTTGTAGCTTGGTGGCAGTGATTGAAGAACTCTGTCAATAACACTATCATCCGGAAGATTAACTCCCAGCTGAGTCAAGTGGTTATGATACCTAGACATTCTGAGTATGTGTTCACTGACAGAACTATTCTCCTCCATCTTGCAGCTATAGAACTTGTTGGAGACTTCATATCTCTCAACTCGGGCATTTGCTTGAAACATTAATTTCAATTCCTGGAACATCTCATATGCTCCATGACGTTCAAAACGTCTTTGAAGTCTCGATTCTAAGTCGTAGAGCATGGCACAGTGAACTATAGAGTAGTCATCAGACCGCGTTTGCCAGACGTTCAAAGCGTCTACATTAGCGGGAGGGGGCTTGTCACCTAGCGGTGCATCAAGGACATAATTCTTCTGTGCAGCAATGAGGATAATCCACAAGTTACGGACCCAGTCCGTGTAGTTGCTACCATCATCTTTCAACTTAGCTTTCTCTAGGAACGCATTAAAATTCAAAGGAACGGTAGCACAGGCCATTGATCTACAACATAGATATGCAAAAACTATCAGGACTAAGTTCGTGATAAATTAAGTTCAATTAATCATATTACTTATGAACTCCCACTTAGATAGACATCCCTCGAGTCATCTAAATGATCACGTGATCCATATCAACTAAACCATGTCCGATCATCACGTGAGATGGAGTAGTTTTCAATGGTGAACATCTCTATGTTGATCATATCTACTATATGATTCACGTTCGACCTTTCGGTCTCCAGTGTTCCGAGGCCATGTCTGTACATGCTAGGCTCGTCAAGTTTAACCCGAGTATTCCGCACGTGCAAAACTGTCTTGCACCCGTTGTATGTGAACGTAGAGCTTATCACACCCGATCATCACGTGGTGTCTCGGCACGACGAACTGTCGCAACGGTGCATACTCCGGGAGAACACTTATACCTTGAAATTTTAGTGAGGGATCATCTTATAATGCTACCGTCGTACTAAGCAAAATAAGATGCATAAAAGATAAACATCACATGCAATCGAAATATGTGACATGATATGGCCATCATCATCTTGTGCCTTTGATCTCCATCTCCAAAGCACCGTCATGATCTCCATCGTCACCGGCATGACACCTTGATCTTCATCGTAGCGTCGTTGTCGTCTTGCCAACTATTGCTTCTACAACTATCGCTAACGCATAGTGATAAAGTAAAGCAATTACATGGCGATTGCATTTCATACAATAAAGCGACAACCATAAGGCTCCTGCCAGTTGCCGAAAACTTTTACAAAACATGATCATCTCATACAATAACATATATCACATCATGTCTTGACCATATCACATCACAACATTCCCTGCAAAAATAAGTTAGACGTCCTCTACTTTGTTGTTGCAAGTTTTACGTGGCTGCTACGGGTTTCTAGTAAGAACCGTTCTTACCTACGCATCAAAACCACAACGATCTTTCGTCAAGTTTGCTGTTTTAACCTTCAACAAGGACTGGCCGTAGTCAAATTCGATTCAACTAAATTTGGAGAAACAGACACCCGCCAGCCACCTTTATGCAAAACAAGTTGCATGTCTGTCGGTGGAACCGGTCTCATGAACGTGGTCATGTAAGGTTGGTCCGAGCCGCTTCATCCAACAATACCGCCGAATCAAAATAAGACATTGGTGGT